>CM062237.1:18642446-21042446 GCA_031216185.1 Syzygium aqueum | reverse complement strand
CCTGCCCGCCAAAAATGCGAGGGAAGAACTTGTACTCCTCGTAGCATCTCTCTATGTCATTAGGCAAAATCAAAGCATTCCTGGACCACACCAACCTTGGCAAAATCGAAGCACTCCTTGGCCGCACAAACGTTCGAAGCTCGTATCGGCTCGGCTTTAAGGCGGGTGAGAATTAACCTATGTATATTTACAAAAGAATAGGTGAAATCGTAATTCGAAGCGACATTCCATAAATCCATAGTGATTTCTTTCCAAAGTTTTTCGACATACGCATACGTGCCTACTCTTTTGGCTAGCCTTTCATAGCTCCGACTGCACGGGACCTAACCATGTTCGATGCTCCCAATTTTGTATGGGAGAGAGCTTAAGAAGCGGAACAGGAGGAGAGACGTCACACGTAGGAGAAAGGAGAGTGAAAGACGTCAAACGAGATAGTCTCTGAAAGTGATGGAGTGAGTGCAACACGAGACACGTGTCCACCTAGGATTTGGTTGACCCTAGCGTACACCTCAAGAAACGCCCACATCGATCATTGAGCAATCCAAGTCCAGAGCCACCAATTATGATAAATGGGAAACCACTCATAGACATTCTCTTTTTGTCCTCGTCCGCCCGCCCGCCCGCCTGCCCTCCCTCCCTCTACCCGGTTTCCCAACACTTTGAGCCTTGATCCATCGAGGTTGGGCCCAGGACCCAGCGCCCATACTTGGTGTCCACGAAGATCAGGCTAAGGTCTATAGTGCCCGGGCCTGGGTCTATTGAGTCTGGGCCTAGGTCTATTGCTAGGCTCGTTACCCTAGTGCCCGTGCTCGGGTATTTGACGTCCAAGCTCAAGACCCTAATGTCTGTGCCCAATTTCCTCATGCTTGAGCTCGGGTTGATAGAGGCCGAGGCCTAGGATCCCAGTGCCCGAGCTCGAGTCCACGGAGACTAGGCTTAAAACCCCAATGTCCGTGTACTAATCCCAAGCGCTCGAGCCCAAGTCCCTTGAGGTCAAGCCTAGGACCCGGTGCTTGTGCTTGGGTCCATCGAGGTAGGGCTCAGGACCTTAGTTCTGATGCTAAGGACCCTGGTGCCTTTCGAGGCTGATTGCTAAGGTCTAAGGTTTGGCCTCAATGGACCCAAGCACATACATTAGGGTCTCGAACACAGCTGTCGAGTTTTGCGTAGGCCTCCATGGACCCAGGCTCAGGTGTGGAAGATTCGGCCACGGGCACAAGGTTTTGAGCCCGTGCACCAAGGACCCAAGCACGAGCATTAGGGTCCTGAGCTGGGCCTCGATGGACTCGAGCGCTAGAGAGCTGAGCAAGGGTACTATATTGGGTCCTAGGCCTAGCCTCTATGAACCTAGGCCGGGGCATCAGGACCCGACCATGGGAGCTAGTGTCCTTAGCCCAATCTCGATAGACTCTGGCTTGAGCATTTTTCGGGCCCGACCTTTTTGGACTCATGCTTGGCCTCGATGGAACTCATTGGATTTGACCCGAGCCTCCAGACCCGGGTCTACTGCCAAGGACCTAAGAAAGAGTATTGAGATTCCGGTATCCAAGCGCAAAGTTTTTTTTATTCAAACGTTGATATATAGTCATATTTTAAAAAATGAATTTCGATTTTTTAAAAATCATTCTCCTAAATTTAAGCATAAATTTTCTGTTAACTAGGAAAATATTTTTTGTTAACTCATTATCCTAAGAGATCTAAACGGAGGAAACGAAGCCCAAATCAACAGTCTTTTCTTTCCGAGGTCCTTGTTTTTTTTTTTTTTTGGGTCATCTTCTTCCCAAGGTTTACATACACATAATGTGGCTATTCTTTTGGTAATCCTACGTATAGCTCAACTACATGTGGACCTAACCATGTTCTCGATGCTCACAATCATCGATGGGAGAAGAGCAATTCGAGAAGGAAGAGAAGAGAGAACAATGGAGAGCTCACACGTGGGCGGTGGAAAGGAGAGCGAGGGACGTCAAGTAGATAAATTTAACTATGTGTGGAAAGCGATGGGGCGATGCTCGAAGGACACACGTGTCCGACTAGGGTTTGGTTGACCCTACCATCGACGCCACGAAACGCCAACGTCTCCTCGACCAATATTGGAAGGGCAGGCAAAACATGGAAAAAAACAAGGGAGAAAACCAACAACAAAAAAAAATATTTTTGAATTATGCTCACGGTGACACAATAACATAAAAAAATCCCAGATTATGTTCCACTGTGATGTATTTATCTTGAACTTTTTCTTATGACATCAAGAAATCCCGAATTTTATACGTGTGTTACCTTCTATGGAGATTTCATCAAATGACTTTCTAGCCAAAACGACATTGTTTTTATTTCATTTAAGCCGTGCGGGCGCCGTATCAGCACCAATTGCCTTTCGTCATCTATGTAGGTAGATTTTTGAACGTGCTAACTGACGGAACCTTGACTGATAGCAAAAGTTCGCGCGATTTTATTGTAAATGTGTTGCGGTGCGGCACAGTTTGTGTTTTCTTTGTGGGTTTTTCCCTAACGATAATAATATATAAGAGATTCGCGGAATATATGATTTTTATTCATCTAGTAGCCAAGCATTGCTCCTAGGACTTATAATTGAACAGTCCGTTTTTACTATTGCTTTTTTATGATATCTTGAGCGGTATATCGCGTGGATATATATAAGCCGTGTTAGAATATTTGATACACATAATATATTTTATTTTATGGACGCAGCGTAACCAAATAAAAAGTCAATTATTTTGTGCATATATCCATGCTTCTTGAAAGGAAATCATCCAGCAGCTGTGGAAATCTTACATCTTTCTCCTGCTTTCCTATATTTCTTTCCTTTCCATCGTCTTTCTTTCTCTTATTCTTAATAATATTTTTTAGAAGTTTTTTATTTTTCTTTCTCTTTATTTTTTTCCTTCCTTCTTCCTCTGGCCGGTCATCGAACCTTGGCAACCAGCTAGAAACCTCGCTAGCCATTAGCGAGGGCGAGCCTCACCTGGGATACCCGGCATCCATATCAGCAATTTTCGACTAAAATTAACATGGATTGACTAAATTAACATAAATACAAAAAGATTTAAGACTTAATTAGTAAAATAAAATTTACGATTTAATTGACACGATTACGATAAATTTAGGGCTTTTGTTTTCAAGGTAATTCTCCATTTCCAAAACGCGTTTCGATCTCAAAACACTTACCGATCATCAATAGCAGACGTCAGCAGAGGGGCAGTCCGGTAATAACATCCAAGAAGAGGGGCATTTACGAAACTCCGCCATGCATAATAAAGGAAAGCGAATTTCCACACAATCCCTCCCGTTGCAGCTGCTGCTGCTTCCTCTTCAAACCTTCGTTTCCTATTTCGGATCGTCTCCTTCCTCCTCCTCTCCTATATAGTCGTCGTCTCCTTCTTCGACGTTCCACCTACACTGTTACACGCGTCCCCCACACAACCCCGCATTCTACCGATCTTTCCCCCAGATCTCCACGCACCAACGTCTTCCAATCTGCTCTGTTTCTGCTTTCTTGGGTCTCTCTCTCTGTTTTCTCGCCTCTTTCTAGTTGGGTTTCTTTCAACTGATCGGCCGGGACCTACCAGCACTTGCCTCGCTGGCCATGGAGTCGCTCCGCAAGTCCTTTAAGTCCTGCGGCTCCCACAGGCACGCCCGGGGCGTCTCTTCTTCCCGCGAAGATCGCCTGCCCATCCTCTGCGAGCGAGCGGCCGCCGTCGACCCCGCCGACCTCGAGCTCGGCCTCGGAGGTCCCGGCTTGCCGGGCGATTGGGAGAGCGACGGTTCGAGAGTGCCGAGGGAACCCGGCATTGAGTTCCGGAAGAAGGGGAGCGAGGAGGGAGCTCCCGCGGAGGACCCGCCGTCGCAGCTGATCGGGCGGTTCCTCCACGAGCAGCGGGCCTCCAGGGACGTGTCGCTGGACATGGACCTGGAGATGGAGGAGCTGCGCGGGGACGGCAGCCAGAAGGACTTGCCTCCGGTCGCCGACTCGCCGTCAGCACTGCGGCTGACAAGGCAGAGCCAGGACGGCTCGAGAGTGTCCTTCCAGCAGCCCATCTCGACAGGGGCTGGGCCCAGTACGATGCAGAGGCGGCACAAGGGCTCGCCGAGCCACGGCGGAGATGGCAACTCCGGCGGTATCAGGGAAGAGGAGCTTGTGAAATGCACGTCAAGCGGGTCTTTCCAGCGGAAATCAAGCTTGCTGCGCACGAAAACCAGGTCGCGGCTGATGGACCCGCCGGAGGGGCCTGACCGGAGATCGGGCCGGGTTCGGAGATCGGGCCAACTGCGGTCTGGAATCTTGGGGAGGGCAGGGGATGAGGAGGAGGACGACCTGTTCTTGGAAGAAGACCTTCCAGAGAAGTTCAAGAAGGCACAGTTCGGTGCCATTACTCTGTTACAGTGGGTGAGTTTGGTCTTGATCATTGGTGCTTTAGTTTGTACTCTTGCAATTCCTGCATTGAAGCATAGAGAATTGTGGAATCTCAAACTGTGGAAGTGGGAGGTCATGGTATTGGTCTTGATTTGTGGGAGGTTGGTCTCTGGGTGGATGATTCGATTAGTTGTGTTCTTCATCGAGCGGAACTTTGTGCTGCGAAAACGGGTTCTGTATTTCGTCTACGGCGTTCGAAAGGCAGTGCAGAACTGCCTGTGGTTGGGGCTGGTCTTGATTGCTTGGCATGCTCTGTTCGACAAGAAGGTCGAGAGGGAGACGAACAGCGACGGCTTGAGGCATGTCACCAAGGTGCTGGTGTGCTTCCTAGTGGGGACTCTGCTGTGGTTGGTTAAGACGCTGATCATCAAGGTGCTGGCGTCGTCGTTCCACGTTGGCACCTACTTTGACCGGATCCAGGAGTCTCTGTTCAATCAATACGTGATCGAGACGTTGTCGGGTCCGCCCGTGATCGAAATTCGGAGGACGGAGGAAGAGGAGGAGAGAATTGTGGCCGAGCTCCAGACTTTCCAGAAAGCAGGCATGACTGTGCCGCCGGATCTAAGGGCGGCGGCTCTTCCGACTAAAAGTGGGATGATAGTCGGGAGCGGAGGGCTTCAGAGAAGTCCGCAAGGGAAGAACGTCAAGCTCTCTCGAGGGCTGCCAGGAAAGAGCGAGGGAGGGATCACGATACATCACTTGCACAAGCTGAATCCCAAGAATGTGTCTGCCTGGAATATGAAAAGATTGATTAAAATCGTGCGGCACGGATTTCACTCGACATTGGACGAGCAGATACAGGATACTACTCATGAGGATGAATCGGCGACGATGATCAGGAGTGAAATCGAAGCAAAAGCTGCAGCTAGGAAGATCTTTCGAAATGTGGCTAAGCATGGTTCAAAGTAAGACCTTCACCTTCACCTCAATGTTTTGAGTTTTTGACATAATCCTTGGATGAGGCAATTGCTTCCCCGATTGGATCTCTTTCCAATTCACCTCAATGTTATGATTTTCTTGTTGCTAGGTTTATCTACTTGGAAGATCTGATGCGCTTCATGACGGAAGACGAAGCCTCGAAGACGATGAGTCTCTTCGAAGGAGCCGATGAAGCCAAGAGAATCAGCAAGTCGTGCCTGAAGAGCTGGCTGGTAAGTGGAATTCTGTAAAATCAGGTCCTTAGACATGCTTGTTAATAACTTTTTCGTTGTCAATGCTAATCGAACTAACCAAATTGCTTTAGGTCAATGCTTTCAGAGAGAGGAGAGCGCTCGCCTTGACCTTAAACGACACGAAGACTGCGGTCAACAAGCTGCATCGGATGGTCAACGTCATAGTAGGCATTGTCATATTGATCATCTGGCTTCTCATCCTGGGGATAGCAACAAGCAAGTTCCTGCTCTTTCTTAGTTCGCAGCTCGTCCTCGTCGCATTTATTTTCGGGAACACCTGCAAGACCATATTCGAGGCGATCATCTTCTTGTTCGTGATGCATCCGTATGATGTGGGCGATAGGTGTGAGATCGATGGAGTCCAGGTAGATACCGATATCGCATGTTTTATTCACTGCTGTATCTGCTTTCGCTTGTACCTACTTCATGGTATCTTCTGTTAATTCATCGCCTCATTTATATGTTCTAATCCTTTTAGATGGTTGTGGAAGAGATGAACATCTTGACGACCGTGTTTCTGAGGTATGACAATCAAAAGATTACATACCCGAACAGCACTCTTTCAACGAAGGCCATCGGCAACTACAATCGGAGCCCCGACATGGGAGACGCGATAGAATTCTGTGTGCACATATCAACTCCTGCAGAGAAGATTGCTGCCATGAAGCACAAGATAACCAGGCAAGTGAAAACATCTGGAGTTTCTCAAACTTTGTTCAGTTTTCTGTGTCTGTTGAAGCATCTTTTCCAAGGAATGATTGCTGCCGTAGATGACCATCCGGAAAAGCAGAGAACTGTAATGTCTCTTTAGCCAATCTGTGATAAGAACTGGGATTAATGCGGGTGTTTGGGTTTTAGAACTAGGTAGATAGCCATGTGAAAATTCCGTGCTCGCTATATTGAATATTGCCAGTCTGTATCTGTTCTATCTGCATCGACGAATCGATAAAACAAGAATTAATCCGGAATGCTTTCTTTGTTGTTCTACCGATTGCAGTTACGTCGACAGCAAGAAAGAGCACTGGTATTCCTCGCCTATGATCATAATGAAAGATATAGAAGAGCTGAACCGGGTGAGGATCGCCGTGTGGCTGTGCCACAGGATAAACCACCAGGACATGGGAGAGAAGTTCGCGAGGCGATCCCTTTTGATCGAGGAGATGGTCAAAATATTCAGAGAGCTCGACATCCAATACCGCTTGCTACCGCTCGACATCAATGTCCGAGCAATGCCTGCTCTGAGCTCCGCGCGGGTTCCCCCTGCATGGGAAAATGCTGGCTGAGTCGCTCAACTGGTCAGACAAAGAGCTGCATTCACCCACAGCAGATTGGACGCTCGTGTTCCACGGTAGCAGCACGAATGGCGGACCGTGTAGTGGTCTCCGGCAAGCCGCTACTTCCTTCTACTCTGAGGTTTTCCTCTCTCATTCATCGCAGTACAGCGAAAATTCGGTTTCTCCATCTTTCCCGCGGCACCTTAGGGCTCTTTAACTGGGATTCCGGAACTCTTTTCCTTATCTTAGTCCGAGGCCAACTTGTAATTAGAGAATGAGTTGTTATGCAAATGATGCTTTGAAATCGAGGGGATACATCATGTTACTCAAGAGAGAGTTCTCAGAATGTAGACGTTCATATGTCTGTTGATGGTCATACTGTTACTTTTCAGCTGTTCTTGTTTATCCAGCATGGATCCTGAACTTCCTCTAAATTGCAGACAAACAGCAAACATTAAAGGTTTCACCTTCATCTTTTCGAAACATACAATTTCCATCCCCGAGTTTTGCTACTTCATTTTATGTTGCATCCCGACATCCTCGCTTATCTACCAACAGCAAAGCCAAGTTGAACTATTTATGCATCATCAGACAAGATAGCATATATTAATCATATGTTTATGCATCTCCAGTGGTGGTTGTGTTCTCAAAACTAAGTTGAACTTTTCTGAAGCTTAACAACATCAATTGATTGGGAAAAACAAAGGGGAGAAAACTCTTTAAGAACTTTGGAATAAGGAAAAAAAAATTATGAGTCATTAGAAGAGGGGATGAACCACTTCCCCTATAAACGGGAAAATTACCCAATTAATTCTAGACCTAGGATGTCAATTTAGTTATAAACTTTCCGTTTCTATCAATTTAGTCCCACACCTTTGCCCGAAGTCATCCGGTCAATTTTCGCCGGAAGCCGCTCCCATAATGGTGTTTAAACAATTCATTTTCCGCAAAACAAATGGATAAACAAAAGAATCGTGTGCTTTACTAAGTCAATGATGTGTTACATGCATATTTAGAAGTTATATTTGCATATATTGCCCGTGGTTATATTGTATAGAGATCGTTAAAATGATATCGATCACTACGAGAGAGAACGATACTCTAATTTTCTCATAACCAAAAACAGCTCTTGACTAAAAAGCATTACTTAGGTCATAATACTTATAAACAAATTATTGTATATTGCACTAATACAGAAAGCGTTTGTGGATATGTCAATCAGTCAGGAAAAAATACGGGATAAGCCTGGGTATGTCGGGTCGCATGGATACTTCGTCAAGGGTATCATATACGTAATTAGGAATCCATTACATCTAATAGCATAAGAGGATATTGCATCTCTTGGCTAAACCAAAAAGCCGGCCACGATATCTGAAAATTATTTCATATTATATTATACTATTTATTATATAAGTCAAACGGGTGGGTCGGATCGGATCGGAAATGGTCCGACCCAAATAAACCCGTTTAACTCGATTTAATTCATTTCCATGCAATGCAAATCTAGTTACCCATACCAAATTTGACCCGTACTCAGTACATACCCGACTCGTCCCATATTGCTATAATGCTTCCATATTTAATCAAATCTAATAAAACTTATACCCAAGAGTGTGAAATGAGCAAGTACAAAATCGAACGAGGATGAAAGAGAATAAAGAGAGTCATATAAATAGGTTAGGTTTAAGTAAGTTGTAAATCCATTTAATACATATATTATGTTGGGTTTTACTATTTTAAATCGACGTATAACCAATTTACTAAATATAACTATCTCATATAACAACTCAATCCATCGTACATCTGTAAAGAATAGAGATGCACATATATGCTCGATGACCAACAGACATTATACAACAGCTCCATCTCTACGAGTATATATAGGACATCGGTTGATGGAAGGACTTGTATAAATAGATCACCATTGGGTATCTCATTCATAATCTCTAATTCTTCGGGTGAAATCGCAATTTGTCATAGACATTATAATTGCATATCGTCAAAAAAAAGTAGAGACTTATCTTATCAAATCCCATGCTACGTGCTCGTTGCCTATCTCAATCAATATGCGCATTTCAGGTTTTGGCGAAGATGAAAATGTTTTCTTAGGTTATGCTATCAAGTATATTTCCTTCACTAAAATTTTTGGGTCAATAATGAAAATTAAACATTTAGAGGTGCAGGTGATCGACCCTGACTTTCATAAGGATTCCTTATAGATCAAAATTAGAAGTCTGTCCGTCGTATCTAATTAGCCCTAAATTTATTGAGCGGATGTCAATTCAGTTTTAAACTTTTTAATTTTGCCAAATTGAATTCTTAACATTAATGTGAAATTTCAATGTAGCCTTTTCGATTAATTTTGCCGGAAATTGCTAACATGGTGGTGTGCCACATAAGTAGGTCGGCAATGATTAGATCACTACGTTAGCAATTTCTGGCGAAAATTGGCCAAAAGAATTACAAATTTCCCACGAAGGTTTATAACTCAATTTAGCAAAATTAAAAAGTTTAGAATTGAATTGACATCTATACAATAAGTTTAATACTGATTGGGTAATTTTTCCCGAACAACATATTCTACACTTTGATAACAATTCGAAGGTCTTGATCTCCGTACTAGTGCTAAATAATTTAGAAACTAATTTACTATAACTCCCAACGATTACCAAATAGGAATTTCGGAACGTATCTATCTCTCATTAATGCTCATTCAAATGATCATAAATTAAAGCTTCTAATACGCATCTAACTACATAAATTTTGGGATATTACAATATTTCTTGAATTTTTTCTTCATTACATGTTATCGTTTATGAAGAAGAAGAAAAAAAGAGAAAAAGAAGAAGCAGAAAAAACTTTTTGTTGACTTGAAAAAACAAAAAAAAAATACGAAAAATAATAATGCGATGGTTCACGTAATTTCTTTTGTTTAGTCATTGTTTAATTCCTAAACCAATGTTTATACTCAATAAGAACATAAAATTTAATAATTGACATTTTTAAACTCCTTATACTTTCATATATTGATATTATTGGTTATATCTAGTGACTTTAATTATAAAAACAACAACCACAACAATATATATAATCTATAATTATATTTTGGGTTAATATCATAAAAAAAAAACTCTAAACTGGTACACCTGTGATAAAATTACAAAAAGCTAATTTTTTTACCCCAAAAAATCTCACACTAGTACAAAAGTGACAAATTTATCCAAAACAAATTTTTTTGATCCTAAAAAACCCCAAATCGGTTTACCCTATCAATTATCACGTATCATATAATTTAGCATTTTGACGGTAAAATTTAACGGAAAGTAACAGAGGACAAATCTGTCGTAGGTATATCGGTCTAGAGTTTTTAATGATCAAAAAATTAAATTTGGATAAATTTGTCACGTACATATCAATTTGAGATTTTTTGTGGTATCATCCCTTATATCTTAAAGTACAATTATAACTTTCAACGAATGATTAATGCATTTGAAAAAAAAATATTCCTAAACAATCTGCGGTCTCTTCAGATTAGTATTTCTAGATCATTTTATGGCTCAACTATTATAAAGCCAAACACAATTATAATCTTAGTCAATATAATTCATTTTATATATAAGTCCCACATCTTACTTTTTGAAATGTATATAATATACTACTTCATTTTATTTCTAATAATTTTCTTTCTCACTACCCAAAAAACCGGAGAAGAAAAAAAAAAAACAGCTCGAACTGAACTTGGGTGCAGACGACCAGCAAGCACAAGCTCGACTTGGGTGGTCGTTGTCGTCGTCGTCGTCGTCGTCTTGTTTCCGCACCATACATGAGAATCTGCTGGAGGAAGCTCGGCATCCTGCGCGGACCCGCCTTCTGGCCGTGGAGACGGCCACCGTATGGGCTCCATCGTCCCCGCTTCGCGACCCACCAGCCCGCCGCCGACGGAGACCCGCGGCAAGCTCGCGGGTTCGCCTCGGCGAGGCAGAGCAGAGGGTGCCGCGCCCCGGATCTGTTCGCCCTGAACAAGCGGATCACGCATTTGGTCAGAGCGGGCCGCCTCGGCGATGCCCGAGCGGCCTTCGACGCCGCCGGGTGCCGGAACACCGTGACGTGGAACGCCATGATCACGGGCTACGTGAGGAGGGGGGAGATGACGAGGGCGCGCGAGCTGTTCGACGGAATGCCCCGGAGAGACGTCACGTCGTGGAACTTGATGATATCGGGCTACGTCTCGTGCCGCGGGAGTGGGTTCGTCGAGGAAGGGCGGGACCTGTTCGAGCGAATGCCCGAGAGGGATTGCGTCTCGTGGAACACGATGGTCAGCGGGTATGCGAAGGCGGGGAGGATGGATGAGGCGTTGTGGCTGTTTAGCCGTATGCCAGAGAGGAATGTTGTGTCTTGGAATACGATGGTGACTGGGTTTCTGAGGAACGGCGATGTGGAACGCGCGGTTGAGTTTTTCAAGGAGATGCCTGAGCGGGATTCGGCTTCTCTAAGTGGCCTTGTGTCGGGCCTTATTCATAATGATAAGTTAGATGAAGCTGCTAGGATATTTCTTGAACACGGGAATCCGGATGGTGGGGAAGAGATAGTGGCTGCTTACAACACCCTGATTGCTGGGTACGGCCAAAGAGGCTGCATTGAAGAGGCTCGTTATCTTTTTGACCTGATCCCATATAATAATGATAAAGGAAAAGGGGGTGCTCGGAAGTTTGCGAGAAATGTGGTATCATGGAATACCATGATCATGTCCTACGTTAAAGTAGGAAATACTGTTGCTGCTAGAGAACTCTTTGATCAAATGAAAGAACGTGATACATTTTCTTGGAACACCATGATTAGTGGTTACGTACATATGTCTAACATGGAAGAGGCGTCCAAACTTTTTCAAGATATGCCTAATCCTGATACTTTTACCTGGAATACGATGATCTCAGGATACGCCGAAACTGGAAAGGTTGAATTGGCGAGGGATTTATTTGAGAAGATGCCTCAAAAGAACTTGGTCTCATGGAATTCTGTGATAGCAGGATACGAGAAAAATGAGGACTATAAAGGAGCGGTTGGCCTCTTCATTCAGATGCTGACCAATGGCGAGAAACCAGATCGACATACTTTATCTTCCATTCTAGCCGTAGCCACTGGTCTTGTTGATCTTTCCCTAGGTCTGCAGATCCACCAGCTGGTCACCAAAACAGTTAACCCAGATGTGCCTATAAAAAATTCCCTCATCACTATGTACTCAAGATGCGGGGCAATTGTCGAGGCTCAGACTATCTTTGACGAGGTGAAGTTACAGAAGAATGTGATCACTTGGAATGCAATGATTGGAGGATACGCGTCTCATGGGTTGGCTGCAGAGGCTCTTGAACTTTTTAATTTGATGAAGAGATTTGAAGTTAGGCCTACCTATATAACCTTTATATCTGTTCTGAGTGCTTGTGCTCATGTTGGGTTAGTAGAAGAAGGCCGGAGGCATTTTCTGTCGATGGTTAAGGAATATAACATAGAACCAACGGTTGAACATTTTGCATCACTTGTGGACATAGTGGGCCGGCATGGGCAGCTTAACGAGGCCTTCAATATAATAAAGGACATGCCAATGAAGCCAGATAAGGCTGTTTGGGGTGCTTTACTTGGTGCTTGTAGGGTGCATGACAATGTTGAGTTGGCCCGAGTTGCAGCTGAAGCATTGATGCAACTTGAGCCGGAAAGTTCAGCACCATATGTCTTGCTATACAACATGTACGCAGATGCCGGACGCTGGGATGATGCAAACGAAGTGCGCATGATGATGGAGAGAAATGCAATTAAGAAGCATAAGGGGCATAGTCGAGTGGATTCCCCTCAGTAGCTTTTGTTTCGTATGCCAACCTTCGCTTTACTCCCTGCATCAACCTCCTTTTGCTTATGAAGTCAGGAGTTAAGATAACTAATAGATCTGTTTGTCCTATACAACAGGATGAAAGAAACCAGAAAACTGGAAAATAGTCGGCTCTTCTGGTTGATTATATTTGTTATACTGTAGAAAGAACGAGGACTTTCGTTTGCATGGCGAATCATTTGCTCACATCCCAAAAGAATGATGGAATAGAAGTTTGGAAAGTGAGAACTAGATTCAGAGGAGTCACTTCGAACGGATTTTTCAATTCCCCAGATCTTGCAATTCTCAGCTCTGTCATAGTAAGATGGTGAAAAATCTATAGGTAGTTACAATACCAAGTTTCTGGCCTATTACAAATGAACTCGATGACTCCAACGATTTATCCGTTTGATCAAATAGGAGCTGCAGCCAATCTAGACTGTTAATTGGCATGCTCAACTTTCGTATGAATCATACATGCTGATGGATTACTTCTTTGTCAAATTGAACGCATGAAGAGCAATGACTTTTTCTGCATGGAATGTTGACCTGCACGGTCCATGTACATTAGCCAACATGGCCTTTACTCAAGATCCATGACAAGAGGAGATGCTACGTACTGATGCTAGGAAAAGCCTTGGTATTCTGCAACTGAATAGCTTGTCAAGCACACAGATATTTAACTTTTTAACAGGTAACCTGATCTTGGCTTCTTTACTCTACATTAGTGAATAATCTACAAAGATGTGTCCTCTTTCTGAGTTCTGGAAGGTCATCTTGTCTTGGCAGAAGAGAATAGAATGATCACTTGCATATTGGCTCTCTTTACCGTTCACTTTTTCCCGAGAGAATTCTCAGCTATTCTTTGGAACTTGTCTCTTGAAATTTTATTATGTGATGTCTCTCTTTCAGCAACTTCAGTGAAGACAGAAGGAGGAAGAGGAAGATTAAGAAAGAGGTTAGCAATTTTGTTAAGGCCGTAAGGCAACTTATCCCGTTTTGTGGCCTAAAGCAGTTTATTCACTTAATCACTCAAGGATTTGAGGGGCTTCTACTTGCATGCTTGGGGCTTTGGCTTATAATCAGCGGTTGGACAATAATTTGCTTTACAATAATAATAACCGCTGATCTGCGTCACTCTTCTGATCCTGAAATTATCTTCAGGGTCTCTATTTATTTCCATAAATTGCAAAAAAATTTGATGAATCAACAATAATAACTGGTAGGTTGATGGGTGATAATGATTCACTAATTACTACAATCAATTGAAACAGCAATGACAAGTGACTGACTACTGATTATAGCAGTGACAGACACCCGGTGCGACCAGTGACCAGTGATGGGTGATGGTGGTTACTGGGGACCAGAGGTGTTGGTAGCTAGCAATTGGCGATGTTGATCGGTGGCTTGCCAACCTGGACAACCTGTCAGTGATGGGGTGGTCGAGGGAAGTTATTGAGATGGAACGATAAGTTCAGTGAATTTCAAGAGAGGACTTTTGCCTTTTGATGGGTAAGCCGTTGCCAGAATTTAACTATTCATCTTCCATTATCCACTGACCATGATAAGAAATTGTCGCATCTTCTATTGAGAGGAGCTTTCTGCTGTGTAAAAGGGTATTGTATTTCGTCTACGGTCTAGGGTAAGTGGTTTGGAATTGTTTGTGGTCAATGCTGGTTTTGATTGCTTGGCATGCTCTGTTTAATAAGAAAGTCAAGGTAAGAGCTTGAAGTATGTCACTGAGAGTTTGTGTGTTTTTTTGGCAGGGACTCTGTTGTGGTTGATCAAGATGCTGATAATCTAGGTGCTGGCGTTGTCATTTCACGAGAGCACCTATTTCTTCAGGATTCAGTAATCTTGTTTTAACCAATATATGTGATTGAGATGTTATCGGGTCCACCTTCCATGGAAATACCTAGGACAGAGGGAGAGGAGGATATAATTGCAGCTAAGCTTCAAAAATTGGAGAATGCAAGCAGGACCATGCTATCAGATCTCGGGGCAGCTGCTTTTCCAAGGGACATTGGGAGGGGAGAGCTTCAGAGAAATCCCCTAGAGTTCTCTCGAGTACGGTTTGGAAAGAGTGGTTGGGGGGGGAGGGGATCGCTTGCACAAGCTGAACACTAGGAACGTGCCAAAGCCTGCCTGGAATATGAAAAGATTGATTAACATTGTGCAAGCATGGATTTGATTCAACATTGGACAAGCGGAATTGAGATTCTACTCAAGAATGAGTCGGACACCATGATTGGGAGTGAAACCGAAGCCAAAGCTGCAGCTTCCTGGAAATGTGGCTAAGTATGTTTCAAAGCAAGGCCTTAGTTCTTCACCTTCCAAAGCGGATGGTAGAGTTCTTTTCATATTCCTTGGATGCATGTGTTGAGCTTCAGTACCCCCGTCAAACGGATGGATTGGGTCGGGTCGAAAATGATCCGATCTAAATTGACTCATTTAAACCATTTTGACCTATTTCGATGTAATACAAATTTAGTGACCTATGCCCAACTCAATTCATATGACTAAAACATTTCCATGTTTAATTCAATTTAGGAAAATTCATATCCAAAATAAGGTAAGAGCATGGAGTGAGCAAGCGCGAGATCTGATGAAGGAGAGAGAGTGAAAAGAGAGTCATAGAGATACGTTGGGTCTAAAAAAGTTGTGGGCCTATATTATTTTGGGTTTTATCATTCTAAATTCATTTATGATTCATGTACTAAATATAATTAACACATATAACAGCTTGACTAATCAAATATGGGTTAAAAAATGGGTCTTGGTGAATTTGCAATTGCTAAGTTTGATCATTTTTAATAACCCAATTAGATGTTGAAATTGAAAATTCGGTACTTAACAAGATTAAGCTTGTTTGATATCGTTGACTTAAAAGACCGATTAAGTCAACAATTCAATTGATGCCGTAAGCAAGTGTCAGCTGTACTTAATTAAATGTAACATAAAAAATTTTAATTGCAATTAAAACCTGTCAGCCATGATCGTTGCCTTGTATGAAACTTCAGAAACGAGACGGCAAACTTTACAAATGTAGACTTAGGAATTTGGAAGAGTATATTAAAGAGCAAAACCACAGAGCTCAAGCTTTTTATATTTGACTAGTGATAAAACCCGAGCCGAAATACATGAAAATTTTTTCATCCTTTTTCTTTCCTAAGATTAATAAATTTGTAATATGAATAATCTTTCAATAAATAACTAAAACGTGAAAAATAATTGGATGAGCGCAGGATTCGTATTTTTACCGTTTTTGTTAAAAAAAAGTATCTGGTATTTTGCAATAATCTATCGTCCAAACATGCTTATTTTCTTAATTACAGAGATGAGTGAATATGCATTGATCATATTGTCTTCTAATCTTGTGAAACAAATACCTGCAAATACATAAGGCATCTTTAAAAAATTCCGGGACATCACTTGTTCAAGTTGATAATTTACGGAACGAATGTTGCTAATAACTCATTTTATCGTGATATGTATCACCAGTTTCTTATATTATAAATTTGGAAATATATGGATGACTTGACAGACATCACCGTATTAACATAGGATCATAGAAAACGATTTGTGGCACGAATACAGTTACTATGAAACTCACTTTGTTCACACCACGTCATGAAATCGACACTCCTTGCACATAGGATAAAAGTTATACTAAGTGTAAGTAGATATACATTTTTCCACAAGTACGATTAACGCAAAGTCGAATATGCAATTGTCATGTTGAGGTCCAGTTGTATTCTCGTATAGTGCATCGCAATTGTAGTTTCTTGAGTTAAATGAAAGTTAAGTGCATGAAAAATTTAGGATTAATACCACGAAAAATCTCGTGACAAGTTTATCCCCAAACTCTTTTTTGATTACTAAAAACCCCAAACTGACACATACCATTCATTATTTTTCTTTAAATTTTATCGTTAAAATGCTGAGTTGGATGACATGTGACAGTTGATGGATGTATCAGTTTAGGGTTTTACCTTCAATTTGTCATAGCTGTTTATGGTTTTTTGCGGTTTTAATCCAATTTAACCGAAATTGGCCAAGAGCAAATTTGTCACAAATATACTAGTTTGGGGATTTTTTGTGGTAAAAAACTTAGTTTGGGTAAATTTGTTACAATTGTATCAGTTTGAGATTTTAAGTGGTAAAAAAAAATTTATGTAAATTTATCGCAAGTGTACCAATTTTGGTTCATGGTATTAACCCAAAAAATTTATAATCCTAGAACTAATGCATGAAATGAGGAAAAAACACAAAAAAAAAAAGTTTAATATGAAGTTTGAAAGTTGAAGTAAAAGTTGGGCTTGGGTGAAGGTGAGAATAGGATTGAAATGCCACCCTTCTTCATGTGTGGTCAAGTTTTAGGCGACCTATCAATTTTAATGCATTAAGATTTGCACGACAAAGTCTTGAAAAAAAAGTTTCGACTGAATTGCGCAAAGATTTTAAAAACTCGTTACTCAGCTCACTCGACAAAATTCGAAATCGATGAACTCGATGTGTAAAGGAAACAAAGGCTCGAGTCTCCGAGATCCACGGTGACCATAGTTTCTCGAGTTCGATTTACGTCGCGAGCCAAGCAACGAAGAGTAAAGAGAAACGTAGGAGAGAATCGCAAAATTACAACTTAGTAGGGATGACTTCTTCCATTCGCATTTTCTTCGAGCTTTCATGTACTTTAATAACATTCAATTAACGTGCCAGGAAAAATAGGAAAAAAAATCAATCAATAATTCGTCATTTGTTGCCACCAAATTGACACCGTTGGTCTTTATACTTTTTTTAATTTGCTCAAACTATTTATGTAATTTTTTGGAGCTAATGTCATAACTAAAAGTTATGATTTTTTTTCCAAATTAATCCTTTCGTTAGACATAAGAAATGGAAAATGCTAATGTGGACAACCACGCCACGTCGCTGCTGATAGGACACATTAGAGGTGATATGGATTTATTTGGTTTCTTACTTGAAAGGAATAATGACACAAATAGTTATTAAAACTTTGGCTCAATATGCAATGTGGTCCCTGAACTTTTAATTTGTTTAATGTAGTTTCTGAAGTTTAGCCTAATATTCAATGTGGTCCCTAAACTTTTAATTTGTTCAATATGGTCCATGGAGTTTTGGTACATATTCAATGTAATCTCTGAACTATATTGTAGTCCTTTTATTACTTCGAGTTCAAAAATTACATTGAATATTTTCATATAGTTCAGAGACTAAATTGAACATGTGCCAAAAGTTCATGGATGACATTGAACAAATTAAAAGTTCAAGGATCACATTACATATTGGGTTAAAGTTCATGAATCACATTGAATTAATTAAAAATTTATGGACTACATCGTGCATTGAACCACATTGAACTAATTAAAGATTATTTGTGTCATTTTCCATACTTGAAAAAGTAAGAGAACAAATGCTCATCCCGAGAGAGGAGAGAGAGAAAGAGAGAGAGCTTTAGCAGTAGCAGGCTATCGCCAGGGCCGCCCACTAGCTTGGGTGGAGCACCTCTAGATTAGGGTTGCGTGACCCGAGCGACCAATCACCTTTTTTATAACTACTCTATTTATATAAAAGTAGTTGAAAGTAAGGTTAATGTAGATAAAGATTATAATTGATGAATATTTGAATAAGAAACGTGGTCGTTCGGGGTTGCGCGACCCAAACTTGGCCCCCCGCCGCACATGGACCGCAAGCCAAAAGTGCCACCACCCAGCAAATGGTGCTGGGTTGGGCTATCATTTGGCTTTTTCTTTAATTTTTCTTGTATTTTCAAATTTATTTATTTATTCTCTTTCATAAATTTTAAAAAATTACGTATATAAAAACCCATAGATGACGTTACGTCAATATTCTACGACAACATCAACATTTAATCTCGCATTTTTTTTTTACGAAAAGACCGGTTCGAATGGAAAGAAAAAATAACCCGGAGGTTACATCGGCCAATAGAAAAATACATAGTCCAAAATCAAACAAACTAAAATAATATAGGAATCGACGGCGACATTATTTTTTTTTTTGATAATCTGTCTCAAGCTAATTTATGTGCCTTCTACTATAATTCATCCTTTGGTAATTTTAGCCTAGCTACGGTATGCAGAAGCAAACAAAAACCATCATTTATTCATCGAGTAACGACACGAACGATCTTTGAATTAAGATCTAATATATAACGTAGTCCTTAAACTTTTGGCACACATCCAATTGGGTCCCTGAACTAAAGGAAGATGTTCAATATTATCCTTCCATTAATTCAAGTTCAAGAACGGCGGTGAACACTTTCGTATAGTTCAGGAAATAAATTGAACTTGTACCAGAAAATTCAGAGACCACATCGAACAGATTAAAAATTCGGGACTGGCGATGCACGTCCGACTAAAGTTCAAAGATCAGATCGAACAAATTAAAAATTCAGGGACTGACCTACGCGTTAAATCAGAGCTCAATAATCATTTACGTAACTATTTTGTTACTCGTTGTCCACAACGTAGATGTCAACAGTTTAATTTAAAAAAGAATAAAAAAAAAAGAAACCAGTCGAGTGTTTGCGCGAACAAAATCCCAAGTACTTCTTTTTAATTCACGACAAAAAGGTCGTACGCCGACGTTGACGATGGGGCATGCACGGCCTTCCCCTCATATCCATTCGCACGCACGCTGAAGATACCAGAAGCTCCCCGCGCGCGCGCACACGGAGAGGGGGATGGTTGAAGGAGGAGGAGGAGGAAGGCGACGACGAAGAAGAAGAAGAAGAAGAAGCTGCTGCTCGAAACCCAGATCGGAGACCTGAAGGGTGGGGTGGGGGCGGGCGAACCCTCGATCCTCCCGTCTCGTCATTCTCCGCACGGATTCTCCGTTGCGGGAGCCGCTGAAATCCGGCCCGGCGGGTGGCTTCTTCGATCCGCGGTCGACGACCCAGTTTCCTCGATCGAATGGAATCCGTCGTGGGGACCGGCGGCGGGAACAGGCGGCGGCCGATGGGCCGCGGCCGGGACGGGCCGGCGGCCGGCTTTTGGCTCCGGGAGATCGGCGGGCTCAGCAGCCGGAGCTTTGCGTACCGGCACAGGGCGTCGGAGGTCCGATCGTGTTGACGCGCTTTTGGTTTTTGCTTCTTATGTTTTTTTTTTTTTGTTGGGTTGTTCTTGTCGGTTCGATCGAGCCCTTTTCTGGGTTTTGGTTGCTGGGGCTAGATACGCCTTTTTCGTTGAATGTTCTTGTTTGATTGTCGCGACGAGGGTTGGATTGACCCGGTTGACCGGATCGTTCTTGGTGAGGTTTAGAGAGACTGCTGCTGCTGCTGCTGCTGGACAGTGTTGTTTTCGGTGTCGATGTTGTCAGTTCCCTTTGACAAGCTATGCTTGCTTAAGCACGCGGACAAGACGTGCACTTGCTTTTGGTCGTGATTATAGGCTCCCTCTCGGCGCGGCTGTGCGTGTGCTCTTGTTCCCTAAGAGCCTAAAGTGTGAGAGTGGGAAGTGAAATGTGGGAAATTTATTCATCAGTCCGTCGATTCGATGGGCGGATGGGGCAAATAGGGGAAAGATCAGAATGAAAGCTTGTGGGATTTGATTTCGGTTTTACGACGGGATTCATTCCTTAGGGGATTCAACTACAGTACGGTTCTTCATATTGCTCAAAGTTTGATGGAAGGGGAAGACTTTGCACGGTAGACGACCATCTGTATCAGAGGGGGACTTGTGCACTTTTAGCCCTTCATTACCAACCCCGCTTAGAATAAACTAAACCTTAGCTGTTGTATTAATTTTTTATTACGGCGACGAAAAGTTGATACACTTTTCTTGTTTCTCTATATTTCAGGATCTTGTGTTGCGGTTCGAGATCTACAGGAATCTAAAAAACCACAGGGGTTGTGTGAATACCATCAGCTTTAATTCAAGTGGTGACATCCTTGTCTCTGGTTCTGATGACAGACGGGTTATATTGTGGGACTGGGAAACTGGAAACGTTAAGCTCGCATTTCATTCTGGTCATCAGAACAATGTTTTCAATGCAAAGATCATGCCTTACACAGATGACCAAAGTATTGTCACTTGTGCTGCAGATGGGCAGGTATGGTCTTCTTAGGATGCAAATCATTTCTTGCGTCATCCAATGAAATTTCGTCTTCTAAATTCTTTTATATTAGTGGTTGGTAAAAGCAGTGGTGTTTTTTGTGATCTGTGCTAACTTTTGGGCACAAGGTGCTGAGGTTTAGTAATTTGCCGCATGCTTTAGCAGTCTATTATGTCAAGTAATGCCTCCTTTCTACATGTTTTAGCAATATGGGTTGGATTGTATATAGTTGCGTTATGATTATGTGCAATTCTTCTGATTTGACACCTCATTCGAATTTAGGTGAGACATGCTCAACTTCCAGAGAGTGGATCTGTCAAGACGTCTCTGTTGGCCAAACATCAGGGTAGAGCCCATAGATTGGCCATTGAGCCAGGAAGTCCCCATGTATTTTACTCGTGTGGGGAAGATGGGTTAGTTCAACATGTAAGTTTCCTATATAGAAACACGTATTGTGATATTTTTTTTCTAATCAGATAAAATCTACTCTCTTGGAAAAGCCGCGATGCATGTTGACAATTATACGTTTTGAAATATTCGTGAAGAAAAATTGTGATTATACTTTATGAAATATGTGTTTTGGAGAAGTTAAAAATACAAATACAAAGCTGTTAACATGCATGAACCATTTGATAATCATACTCAGACTTTTTCACAGATTTGCTTGATTCCATTTTTCTTGTACTTCACGAAATTAAAACGTGTTGACACATCAAATTATAAATGGTCGCATTTTCAATACTCGAATTGTTCATGGGATGTTATTCATATCTTTCTAATGGTTATGCAGAAGTGTAATCTAGTTGACCTGTCAGCTATGTGACATTGCCATTTTCTTCTTTTCCAGTTTGATCTTAGGACTAAGAGTGTCACAGAACTTTTTACTTGCCATCCAAATGATGATAGGGGAAGTCACATGCCGGTCATTAAGTTAAATGCTATTGCAATTGATCCAAGGAATCCAAATCTCTTTGCAGTTGCTGGGTCAGATGAGTTCACCCGACTTTATGATATCCGCAAGTATAAGTGGGATGGATCTACGGACTTTGGCCAACCCGCCAATTACTTCTGTCCTCCACATTTGGTCGGTGATGAACAAGTTGGAATAACCGGCTTAGCCTTCTCAGATCAGAGTGAGCTTCTGGTCTCTTACAATGATGAATCTATCTATCTCTTCACTCAAGACATGGGATTAGGTCCTGATGCAGTTACAAGTGAGGCAGTAGTATCCAATACAGATCTTAAGGAAAAATTCGAACCCCAAGTTTATAAAGGGCACAGGAACACTGAGACTGTGAAGGGTGTGAATTTCTTTGGTCCTAAATGTGAGTATGTGGCAAGCGGGTCTGACTGTGGGAGAATATTCATTTGGAGGAAACAGGGTGGAGAGCTCATTCGTATCATGGAAGCGGATGAGGATGTGGTAAACTGTGTGGAACCTCATCCTCATGAAGTAGTGTTAGCGAGCAGTGGGCTTGAAGATGATGTCAAGCTATGGACGCCAAAGGCTATTGAAAAAGCTACACTACCCACCAATATCCAACGGGTATGGCTCATCTTCAGAAAAAAACATTACAGTCCATCAGGAATGACACTGGTGATATTAATATATTGCTGCATTTTACTTTAGTGAACTTGAAGTCATTTTCAAAATGTAGTATGCTTGAGATATTCTCATCATACTTTGCTTCATGGATATAGAAAATGAGACCAGAAAAAATGCAGCTCATTTCACATGTCAGCACGTGTAGGAGAAACTCAGTGTCATGAAACCTTAAAAGTTTTTTACAGTGTTTTTATTAGAAGATGGGGAATCATTATGTGGTATTTCTAGTTCTGTTCAGATATCTGCAAGAAATTAGGCTTGGTTGCTTGACTGTGCATCTGTCACTATTTCTCCTTGCACTCACTTCTTGCCTTTTCCACCTTGCCATTCCTCTTCTGATTTTTATTAAGAACATGGAAAATGTTATTAACTCAATTTTGCTGCTCACTTGTGGGGATGGGAACCGTTAAGTATATAATTTGGCTCAACTTTATTCCAGTTTTGCCTAGGGAGCAACCCCATTTTTCTACCTTGAATTGTCAAAATATGCAGAATTTCTTACTTTTCGTGGAGGATTAGATCCAGTAACTAGGGATCTATGGCTGACTGATATTGCTTATCGTCATTTAGCTATTGCAATTCTTTTCTTGATAGTAGGTCATATGTATAGGACCAACTGGGGCATTGATCATGGTATAAAAGATATTTTAGAGGTTTATAAAGGTCCGTTTAGAGGCCAGGGCCATAAAGGCCTATACAAGACCCTAACAATGTCATGGCATGCACAATTATCTCTTAACGTAGCTATGTTAGGCTCTTTAACCATTTTTGTAGCTCACCATATGTATTCCAAGCCCCCTTATCCATATCTAACTATGACTATGGTACGCAACTGTCATTGTTAACGCATCACATGTGAACTGGCGGATTTGTCATAGTTGGTGCTGCCGCATATGCAGCTATTTTTATGCTGAGAGATTACGATCCAACTACTCAATACAATGATCTATTATATCTTGTCCTTAGGCATTGCGATGCAATCGTATTACATCTCAAGTGGGTATGTATATTTCTAGGCTTTCACAGTTTTTGTTTGTATATTCATAATGATGCCATGAGCGCTTTAGGGCAACCCCAAGATATGTTTTCTGATACCACTATACAATTACAACCCGTAGTTGCTCAATGGATACAAAACACCCATGCTTTGGCGCCTGGTGCAACCGCCCCTGGTGCAACAGCAAGCAACCATACTTTTTTGCTCTCCCCCCATATCCATCCATGTCTGTGTATGTTCAGTGTTTTCCGCCCTTATGTTTATCGAGTTCAAGGGGCAGACAATGTGAAGATATGTGTGATGCTTGTTAGGACAAATTGTGCAATTGATATTTTATTGGCAATCATAGTGATCCTGGCTGCTTATTTATTTGGTCATTACAATGGTTCCGATGATTAATGTTATGGTTTCGATACTTTGTTTCTTCAGACGAGGCCGAAGGCCCTAGGCTGGATGTACAGAATATCTTCTCCCCAGGACCTGCTGTTGCAATTGTTTTCGATGGAAAGGCGAAGAGCGGACCCGGGAGATAATAGAGATGACTCCTCTAGCTCCGCGACTGGGCAGGATCTCATGGAACTTATTTTTACATTTAATGGAAACAATGCCAGTTCTTCAGATGATGGGGGCAATGCATCTGGTCCCGAAGACTTCTTTAGTTGAGCTCCTTGGATCGTCCGTCTTGCCTGTTGGGTAAATTCCCTAGGCGCTGTACATCCTTTTTCAAATGGACCTGCTTTGGCTAATCTCCTGTAAAAATTCACCATAGACCTGGTACTTGATGAGGAATGGCTTTCTGTGATTGTGCAATGAATAATTTATCGAGTATAGTAAGATTTGGGTCTGATGCATGGATGATGGTCGAGATGATAAAGCCGTGTCCTTGTGAGGAACGGAATTGCGGGTAAATGTTGTTCTTGGTTATTGGTGTCGGGGTGAGAGGAAAAACATGTCAATGGAAGAAATTCTCTTATTCAACAGGATAATACACTACAAGTACACTCGGTCCTAAATCTGCCAGGTCTTTGCACAACCAACAGAGTGGACCAATGGTCCAAATTGCATTACATACCTGAATCGAAATGTCTATCTTCAACCACTGTTGGGGTGGTCGGTACAGATATGGCGGCTTCGGCTATGTGATCATTGCCGGCAGGTCTGAGGGTGAGAGGCGTGCTATGCAGAAGTTTCTTGTGCCCCATGTCCAAGAAATGTATGGTGTAGAAATGTATCCTCACCTGGACAATGCCAAAACGTTATAGATGGATAATGGAGCATGTTCTTTCTCACGATAACTAAACTCAACAGGCACATACAAATTTACTTTGGACAGAGTGTGAAGGTTTCAGAGATCCCTTTACTTTTAAAATTTGTTTAATTAGTTCCTTTAAACTTCTTTTTTTATTTTTTGCAGTTGCGTCTTGAAACTATGTTCTCATTAGGGGTAAGCAGGGTTGGGCCAGTCCACCCCCTAACCCTAGGACTAACTCGCACAATGTTGGTCCTCAATTTTTGGGACCGAAGACCGGCCCTATTGAGCCTAGAACCTAGGACCGGACCAACCCAATGGGTTCGGTTTGGTCTAGGATCAACCCGGGACCAATTGATAATGTTTTTATTTCATTTTTTGTATCAAGTTTAACCCAGGACCAACCGACCCAATGGGTTCGGATCGGACCGAGCGCGGCGAGTGGTGAGCGGCAAAAGGCTAGTAGCGGGCGGGACAAGTACTTTCAATAACAAGACTGCAACTCACAATATGCAAGGAAATTCACAGAAAGACCAACATTTTCACGATCAAATCACTAGCAAATGTCGACAAAGGGAACATGCAATATGGTCTTTAACGCCCACAAAGTTCACAACTTTGATTTAGGGTTTTGAATTTTTTAAATTAAAAATTAAAAATATTATATCATATATGTTATACCGGTCCAGTCCGAGTGGGCGGATAGGCGGTTCTACACCCGGAACTGGGAACTGGACCGGTACCCACCGGTTCCAAAAAATTGGAACCGGGAACCAGACCGAAACCCTTAGAACCCATCGGTCTTGGTTCGGTTCTGAGCGATCCTGGGCGGGTTGGGCGAGTACCGGATTTTTTGCACACCCCCGATTCTCGTTGCTTGAATTGGTCTTTCCATCAAAGTTTTGGACGGAATTGCTGATATATCTATCAACTCCACGCGATCGGTCGAACTCGGGTGGCCTAACCTCGACAGCAGCCGGCAAGGGCTTGGCAACGGCAACCTCTCGCCAACTCGTGGGAGGCAATGCCACCGCTCCCCGCAACCGTCCCCTTCTTCTCTCTTGTTTCTTTTTTTTCTCTCTCACGGTTTCGTTTTTTTAAAGTTTTTCAATATCTTATCAAGTCCAACACATTAATAATGCATACGAGTTCGAGAACCACGTTAAATAAATTAAAAAAAAAATTTAATTCAGAAATGATACTACGGTGAATCGAAGTTTTTGTATGAATGTCGCAAAAGAAACAAGGATTCAATTGCACGAAAGAAACTCCAGGACATGAACGAACGGTCCGAAATTCTAGTTCGATTGGCTTTACATGCTCTGTCGCTCGCGCTAACTCCAGAGTCCACCGGCAAAGTGAGACCGGAACCGAGTTTGAGCTTCCATCCTCCGACCGCCCCCGCCATTATCGGCGTCTCCCACGAACGTTTGACGTCCTACAAGCCCGAACATGGCTTCTTCACCGCTCGCTCACTACCCCCATTTCTGTAACTCCGGAACACCCAGAGGCCACCACCCCATCGTCAAGCCGAGAATCTCCGAGCCCGCAACCCCGGATAGGAACAAACCCAGCAAGCTGAGAAGGCAGAGCAGAGCTGACCATGTCGCGCTCAACAGAGCTCTCTCTGCGTTCGTGGATTCTGGGAGTTTGGAAAATGCGGTCCACCTGTTTGAGAATATGCCCCGCTCGGATGCTTACACTTGGAATGTGCTCATTAGAGGCTTTGTCAATAATGGGTTGTTTCGAGAAGCGATCGAGCTTTACCGGAGGATGGCACGTGAAGGGATTACGGCCGACAACTACACCTTCCCTTTTGTAGTCAAGGCGTGTGGGGGGTTGTCGGCTTTGAGGGAGGGGGAGAAAGTTCACGCCAAGTTGTTGAAAGTTGGGCTGGATTTGGATTTGTATGTTGGCAATTCGCTCATATCCATGTATGCAGAGAATTGGTGTGCCGACTTAGCTGAAAAGGTATTTGGAGAAATGCGTGCGAGGGACGTGGTTTCGTGGAACTCCATGATCAGCGGGTTCCTTTCGGTGGGCGATCGTTGGAGCTCCTTGGCTCTTTTGCAAGAAATGCAAGTATTTGGCAAGAGACCTGATAGATACAGCTTGATCAGTGCACTTGGTGCCGCTTCTCTCGAGTGTTATTTGCGAAGCGGGAGAGAGATCCATTGCTGGGCGATTCGGAGTGGGCTTGAATCGGAGTTAATGGTTCAGACGTCTCTTGTCGATATGTACTGCAAATGCGGTAAAGTAGACTATGCTGAGAGATTGTTCAACAGTGCTTCTAAGGAGAACATTGTGACTTGGAATGCAATGATAGATGGATATGCTTCAAATGCTCTTCCTTCAGAGTCATTGGCTTGCATGAAGAGTATGCAGGACGATTGTAATTTGAATCCGGATAGCATCACAATGATTAACCTGCTACCGGCATGTGCACAATTAGGATCCCTCCGGATAGGGAAATCTGTCCATGGACACTCCATCAGAAAATGTTTTTTTCCAAATATGATCTTGGAAACTGCTCTTATTAATATGTATGGAGCCAGCGGAGGGTTGAAGGGGGCTAAGTATTTGTTTGGTAAAATGGCTGAAAAGAGTTTGATCTCGTGGAATGCGATAATTGCTGCCCATGTGCAGAACGGGCAGAATGAAGAAGCCTTAGGACTTTTTCAAAAGCTTCAGTGTGAGCCTTTGGAACCGGATGCAATTACAATTGCAAGCATTTTGCCTGCCTTTGCCGAAGTAGCATTGCTGAGAGAGGGAAGGCAGATTCATGGATATGTTTCAAAGTTGGGTCTTGGTTCAAATACCTACATCTCAAATTCAATCATATATATGTATGCAAAATGTGGAGATCTGGGGACTGCTCAACAAATTTTTGACAAAATGCTGATTAAGGATGTTGTTTCATGGAATGTTATTATCATGGCTCATGCGATACATGGATGTGGTGCTAAATCCATTGCACTGTTTAAAGAGATGAAAACATATGGTGTTGAACCCAATGCCAGCACATTCTATTCCCTGTCAATGTCCTGCAGCATTTCCGGCTTGGTTGATGAGGGGTGGGGATACTTCAATCAAATGAGACGGAGCTATAATATTGATCCTGGTATAGAACACTACGGATGTGTGCTAGATCTGATTGGTCGCACTGGCAACCTTGACCGTGCCAAAGAGTTTGTCGCACAAATGCCTTTGGTCCCCAGTGCTAGAATATGGGGATCGCTGCTGACTGCTAGTAGAAAGCACAGAAATATTGAAATGGCTGAATATGCTGCCAAGCACATCTTATCATTGGAACATGATAATACAGGGTGTTGTGTTTTACTGTCAAATATGTATGCAGAAGCCGGGCGCAGGGAAGATTTCGAAGGCATCAAATCACTCATGAGAAAAGAGGGGCTCACAAAGACAGTTGGATATAGTATGATGGAGAGTAGGGGTAAAATCTACAGCTTCACCAATCAAGATAAATGCTGTCAACACGCAAGCATGATCTATGAGGTATTGGACATTTTAAACAAGGGAATTGGGGCAGATATTCATCTCACAAGAGTCACTAGGTTCAGACCACTTCATTTGGCAAAAGAAAGAGCAAAATCTGCTGCCGCTCACAGTGTAAGGCTGGCTATATCTTTTGGCTTGGTTTCTACAACGGTAGGGAACCCAGTTCTTATCAGACAGAATACTAGAATTTGTGAAGATTGCCATTCTGCTGCAAAGAAAATATCGGATTTGGGTTGTAGAGAGATAATAGTTGGGGATGCAAAGGTCGTTCACCACTTCAGAGACGGATGCTGCTCTTGCAATGATTACTGGTGACAAAGTATTATGAAACACAAGTAGGAGAAATTGTAAAAACGATTGCCTAATATAGTTGTCCGAGGGAATAGAAAAGTGATCATTCCAAAGCATGTGCACATGTACAGGTAAACAAGCACATACAAACTGAGTCCAATCCTTATGCTATGTGTGTATCATATGATACAAAAACAATGCTATTCATATAACTGCTCAACGAATTTATTCAGCAGACATGATTCTGTCATCCTTGTTTTACATCCATCTTTAATTAGTTTCCAAAGCCTATGGGTTGTAGAGAATGGCAAATAAGGAAAAAAAACAGATAGCGACTGTCACTTTTTCTGTGGCATGGCAGCTAATGGCTTGCAATCCTCCTGTGAGTTCAACTTTGTCCCTTAAGTATGGATATGTCTCCGGTAAGGCAATTGTTTTGCAAAACCCTGTTCTTTTATTTTCGATAAACATTGGAAAGGCCATTTTGGAAACTGCATGTAGAGCTTTCATCTGTACTTCATATCGCTTGTACGGATCATTCATGATGTCTACTGTGCAAGTTAGATGGTCATTGGCTATGTAAACTCTCCATTATACTGAATTGGAGGTGTGTATAAAAGGCTCTGACCCAGTACATCACGTAATAGACAACAAGATGGTAACTGTAGCTAAACCCAAATATTCCCCGTCACCAGATAAGCAATTTTATCCCTTTTCTTTGGCCTCTCAAATCCTATATGTGCAGTTCTTGGTCTCTGTTTCCCCTCCAAATGAGCTCCCGGAGAGCTTCAATTGAATCTCCATAATCACCTCATAAACCGTCCACAACTGTTGAGTTGGCGAGGCACATGCATGATGTACCAAAACAGATTCGGAGGAAGATTTGTCCTCTTGCTAGCATCTTCTAAATACCAGCCAAGCTCCTCATTATTATCAACTTTATCATACCCAAGAATTCCAAGTGGCATTCACCTACATGAGGGGCAACAACTAAGAAAACCCTCAACAAGCTTTATTTTAACCGAGGACATAAATTAGCATTGTTCACGTCACAACTCTCTTTCCAAGAACAAAGAGGAGATTCCATTCTCAATCATTGGAAAACTCTCCCAGTCTATAAAAAACATCGCTGTCTTTCTGTCCTTTTGTTTCGCATCCAAACGAGTGGGGAATGATTAAATGGGAAAGATAAAAACAAAGCAACCCCTTTCAGCCCGTTGAAGCAAAACTGCAGTCCAATGTTCTCAAACTCCATAATCCCAAAGAGTAGATTCATTCACTGAAGAGAAATAGGCATTGGAGAGAGAGAGAGAGAGAGAGAGAGAGAGAGAGAGAGAGAGAGAGATGGGCGTTGATCGATACATCACCTCAATAAACTCTCCGAGGAAGAGATCCACTACCCTGCAGTTTCTGTTCGATCACGACTCACGAAGCCCATCGCGCAGCAATAACCCATCTCAGAGCATCAATTGGAGGCAGCACTCTGTGGAAGAAGAGATGCTCTCACTGATATCGCATTGTTCCTTTGTCTTCACTTTCACTGACCCTGTAGAGTCTCCTTCACAGCAAGACCAAAAGAGGTTTAAGCTCAACCAACTCCTCTACCTGGTGAAGACCTCAAAGAAGCCATTGGACTCTGAAGTATTGGAGCCCCTGATGTCGATGATCTCGGCCAACATCTTCCGGCCACTCCCTCCACCTTCCAACCTCTCATGCACATCGGACTTGCCTGACGATGAGGGCTTCATAGCAACCGCTTCGCCTGCGTGGATTCACTTCCAGGTCATGTACAACATTCTCCTCCGGCTCGTCACAACCGCAGACCCAAGGAGGCTGCGAGACCACGTCGACCGACCTTTCCTTCTGAACCTTCTTGCGCTCTTTCAGTCTGAGGATCCAAGAGAGCGCGAGAGCCTGAAGAATGTGTACCACATGATATACTCGAGATTTACCTTCCACCGTTCTTTCATGAGAAAGTCGATGAACGACGTGCTGCTGAAGTATACTTTTGAGACGGAGAGGCACTGTGGCATTGGTGAGCTGCTCGAGATTTATGGGAGCATCATAAACGGGTTCACGGTCCCTCTCAAAGAAGAGCACAAGCTGTTCCTGATCAGAGTGCTCATTCCCATACACAAGCCAAAGGGCATGCTGATGTACCACAAGCAACTGAGCTATTGTGTGTCTCAGTTTGTGCAGAAAGAGCCCGTGCTGGGAGGGATTGTTGTGAGGGGGATTTTGAAGTATTGGCCTGTCACTAACTCTCAGAAGGAAGTCTTGCTCATTGGAGAACTGGAGGAGCTTGTGGAGAATATTGACCCTGATCAGTACAGGAAGTTGGCTCTGCCCTTGTGCACGCATGTAACAAGGTGCTTGAATAGTTTAAATTCTCAGGTAAAATGAATAGCTTTAAATCTTGCACTTCTAATTTGAATAGGAGTCAATTGATGTACACCTCTCCATATGACAGCATCATTTCCTTGAAAGCCTCGCGCATTACGATGAAAGAGAACAAGTTCTTTCAGATTAAAGCTGCATGTAACCTTAATATATAATTGGATTATAATTCTGAAATGATTCTCACTCTGGCTTAAGATATCCTTGTATCCTGTCCTTCAAAAATGCTTCCCCAATTTGTACCATGTACATGCAATCAACAGACTCGATGCTCCATATATTTTTTTCATCAGTTTGCCGTAATCTTCATTCTGAGGTTTGCCGACCTTTTTATTTTATTGACGATGCATGTTTAGGTTGCGGAGCGGGCACTTTATGTGTGGAACAATGAACAATTTGTGAAGATGGTATTGTTGACCCTAGATGAAGTCTTCCCTGTGGTAGTTGAAGGCATGGAGAAGAATCTGAAGTGGCATTGGAGCTGCAGCGTACGACAACTCACGGAGAACGTCAAGGAAATGTTGGAAGAGATGGATCCGATACTGTACTACAAGTGCATCCTGGAGATGGAGCGACGAGAATCCACAGCTCGCAAGGAGGAAGTCAAGAGGAAGGAGAAATGGGAGAGAATAGAATCAAAAGCCGCAAAGAATCACTTCTTGTGAACCCCTTCACCCTCAAGAATGTACATCTATATACACTGAAGATAATACAAAAGAACAATCACTGGCTGAAGTTGTCGCAGGATTTTATTTAGCAACACTGTAACACAGATAAGCTCTGTTTGTGCTAATTTGACCTCTCCTCATAACAGCAAGCAACATGATCAAAGTGTTTCGCTGAAATTGCAGTTCGTTTGAATTAATAGGCACCAAATTCCGAGTGCCTAGATGGCCATCGACCAGTTAAGACCTCAATAGGAAAATCCATCTCTCCAGCTGCCGCTCTCCGTAATCATCATGTTTCTCTTTAGTTTTTTGCATTGATCTTCCTCCCTCCACACCAACAAACTTCCAAGGATCCGTCTGTGCTGCCAACACTCCTGGCAGTATCTTGCATCCCCCCATACTCCAATATCCGCATCAAAAGTCAATACAATCCAACCATGTGTGGAGATAGATCTAAAAATGCTCTTGCATCACCCTTTCTTGAATTTGTCTACTCCAAAGCATGTAAAACTACATAGCCCACTTCTTTCTTAGGCACTTCAGCTGATTGTGGCAACGAACCTGGACTCTACTAATTTGCCGTCACTGAGTGACTGATCAAGATTATAAGAATGGATCTTTAAGGACAGGCCAAATGCTCCAAAAATACAGTCTCTGTATGAAAACAAGAGGTAAATCCCCCGAAACAAACACAATTTTTACCTCGGCCAGTGAAGATGGCGTTGCTGGGTTTGGATGAATTTTTTCCCATAGTAGTTGAAGGCATGAAAAAGGATATGAAGACGCATTGGAGCAACACCATGTGCCAACACAGAAAACATTATGCTAGAACTGTACTAGAACTGCAGAATGAGAATCCACAGCTGACGAAGAGGAAGTCCAGAGGAAGGAGATGTGGGAGACAATACAATTCAACAAAGGATTAAATTTCATCGAGACTCTAACTTCAGGGATGTACATTTATTTCATCCAGATGAGAAAGCAAATGAACAATGTCCAAGTCATATCGGGATACTATTTAGAAACAATAGAAGCAGAACACCTAGGTTCTGTTTGATAACCTAATTAAGTGTTGAAAACTGACAATATTGGTAGGTTTTAGAAATATAGTTGGCAATGAATCAAGTGATTCATTCAATAGCAAAAATAATTGATTGCAACTAAAATATTGCCAACCATATTTCTAAAACCTACCAATAATTGTCATTCTTGTATCTTTGGTAAGATATTAGAAACATTTAGCTATCACTTTTCAATTATCGTCAAATAACTTTTCGATTCTATTTTCAGCAATTAAGATTATCAGCACTAAAAATTCAGTATTTAATATTTCAGCACTTAATTTTCAGTTTTATTTGTGTTAATTCGACCCTTAGCATTTCACCATTCCAGTTTCCTTTGCTCACTAAGCAATTTATTTCCTCGTAATGAAGAATATTATCGCAAAATCATCATTTCTGTAAAGTTTTGGACATTCATAACCAATATATCTCCATGCTACATAACTTCTGCCAAGGATCGCTCTGTGCTGCCTATACTACTACCACTATCTTGTGTCCTCCCATGCTCCAAGACATATCAGCATCAAAATTTAATACAATGTAATGCAAATGGGGGTTAGTAAATCTGAAGTTTTCTTACATCACCTTATTGTGAATTTGCCTTCTACAAAGTATGTAATACCGCATATCCCACTACTGGATTAGAAACTCAACTGATTCCAGCACCAAACCTCGCCCCTACTAAATTACAATGACCAAGCAATTACACAGTACGAGAAGAAGTCTCTAAAATTACAGTCCAGTATGAAAATTGCCAGGTGTATCCCCTAATGAAAGTAACATATCGCGTTACCTCAGCAATTATGAGCAATGTGTTCTGACTGTTTTCAGCAATAGAGAATAATGTAAACATTGTCCAGATATGCCAATCGCAGCCTTCAGGTCCCACCAGTATCAATGCACTATCAAGTATTCGCTATGGCACACCATCAACATGAAATTTGCCGACAGTTGCTGCCATCAAAGTATGTCCATCATGTGCTCTAACCATCCCAAGTCACTGCTACTTCAACAGATTGGAAGAAAGAGAGAATAATGAGAAACAACATAGACTGATTGCTGATGTATCTACCAAAGAAGTGAAACCTTACGCTTACATTATAGACTGAGGATATCAAAGCTACACTGTACATAATGTACTCCTCAGATGCTTTTCCCCATCACTTTTGCCTTGCTGCAGCCTGCCCAGGATCTCAAGGTTACACGTGTAGAAATATGAAAAGTAAAAGGAGACCAAAAGAAGAAAGAGAGCTCTACTGTAGTATCAGGTAAAACAATTCCATAACCGCAAAAAAAAGGCAGACCAAAACATTGACAGCTAAGGGTCAGATTGCTGCAAGGCAATACAATGTAACCATATTGTATGCCAAAACAGTACTTTATGCATCTACTTCTACCACGTCAACAAATGTCTCCTCCCCACACTAAACATTAATGAGACTATGATCAGATCCATGATAGAAAAGCAACTATGAACGATAAATTATCCAGTGAGAGGAACTTCTTTTGCCAGTTTATTGGTCCAAAACAATTAATGTTATACCCCCAGCCAAAGTGCACGGAAATGAAAAGCTGTAGCGACATCTTTACAAGTTACGAACTTTCCAAACCTTGGATAACTAAAAGTTTGGGTTGTACATTTTGATGGCTTTTTTGTTTCAAAAGTAACATCCATTACTAATATGGAAACAGATGCTAAATGAAGATTTTAGAGCTTCACAACCTGATAGTGCCAATTTCTTCTGCTTTCGCTGAGTTTGCATAGCTAGCAAAGGATTAGCTTTACATTTCAATGTCTATGGGGATCCTGTTCATTTTGTTTTCAAACTTAGCTCCTCCGTCATCTCTCTTTAAAGTCACAATTAACAATTAATAATTAATATTTTCCTAATTAGTCTCCAAAAGTTCCCTCACTAAGTCTTTTTTACATGCTACAACTGAAAGCTATAAGCCAATTCCACCCATGTTACCTAAAACATTCCCAAATCGGTGTTTTTGGTACGGATTTTCAAAGTAAAAGCTTCCAAATCTTTCCTTGCATTTGTCACTCCCTACTTAAGGCTGACTATGAATGTTGTGAAGGATGTTTGTAAATCTGGTTAATTGAGTAGTGAGAAAATCATGCTACGCCAATAGACACAGATAGGCATATTCAAAAAAGACGAGAAAAAAAACCCTTTTATGGCTTAGACACTAGAAGTGAATATGCTTTTCCACATACTCATGCTAAGTTGAGGCTATTTCTTTCACCTCAAACTTTAATCTTCTTCACCATATTAAAGTTGAGTCTACATAGAGTAGAAGATTGAAAAGAATGCATTTCTCTGCAAAGCAAGAATAGGTCCTTGCCTTTTGGAGCTTCTTCATCACAGAGTCCTCAAAATCTTGATACCCAGCCCCCACAAGATCATTGCGGAGATCTTTGTCCACAGGCTTGTTGACGCTTGGGAAATTTGTTGCTACAACTGGCTGAAGAGGGACGACCAACAAAGGATTAGAAAGATCTCCACACACTGTTCTTGTGGCAGCAACCTAGAAAAAGTGACATTCATCATAAGGGTATTGCCTAAATTGCCAAGTAATATGAAATGAAGGTAGAGGGTAAAAAGACATACAGCCGCATCTTTAGATGCCATTACGACAAGTGCAGACCTTTTCTTCCTAGTGACAATATCTTCAACCTCACCAAACGCCGAAAACAACTCCTTCAACCTCTCTACGGTATAGTCAGGGCCACTCATCTCCCAGGAAACTTTGAGAACCTTCTCCTTGTCCAGACCAACCCCACCACTGCTCTTCCTATCCTTTCCCTCACTAGCAGCCTGTCCCTTCGAGGAAGCTGGAGGAGCGCCTTTATTTGCATGCATAGCCCGAATCCTCTCTATCTCTTCTCTAAGCTTCCTAACGATCCTCTCCTCTTCATTTTTTGCTTTTGCAGCAGAGTCAGGAGCAAAAGCCGCTCGCTCTCTTTCTTCAAGATCCGAGACCATTTTCCTCCGCTTTGAATCTTGCTGCGACTGGCGAAGGAGCTGCTCGCGCTTGACCCTCAGAAGATCGTCGAACAGCTTCCGGGCTTTCTCGTCCTTCAAAATCTCGTAGGACGATTTAAGCTTCTGGAAATTAGCGTGCGCGTCCGGATCATCGGGCCTCTTGTCCGGGTGCAGCTCCAAAGCTTTAGCCCTGTAGGCCTTTGAGATCTCCTTCTCGGACAGCTGGGCGCCTTCTTCCCCAGAAGGCAGCCCCAGAACACCGTAATGATCCACGTCAACGTCCATATATCCGGCCTGCCCACAGAACAAACAGCTGACTGATGAACCGACACGAAAAAAAAATCAAAACTTCCGATACACAAACCCCAGCGACGAGAAAAAGAAACTGCTGAACACGCGAAACGAGAATGCCGTGCCGGATCACTGAAACCCGCAAAATATCCCGCAAAATTTCAATTTTTTTTTTCGGTACGATCACGAAATTACGATTCAAAATGTACTACTTTCTTGAAACCGGAATGCGTAAAGAATATATTTCGAAACTAGAGATGCTCAAGAACGTAATTTAGAGAACACTTACGAATGATTTTTGCTTATCTTACCAATTCTTCAATAAGCTTACAGTCTTGACAAAAAAAAGATAAACTTACAAAGATTTGAATAATAGATGGCGTTGGCCATAGCAATACCCACATACTCAACAAAAACCACTCCCTGCCCACACAAGAATCAAGAACCCCAGACGCACCGGGGCAGCCATGAACAGCGAATTCCTAAGCATACCGCGTCAACACGCGAATCGGAAGATCCGAAAACTGAGAGAGAACTGGAAACTAGGAAACGGAATTCAAGCTCGATTGCGTCCTTCGATACCTAACGAGCCCTCGCTTAGGCGCTCCTGGCGGCTTAGGCGCACCCAGAGAGAGAGAGAGAGAGAGAGTGGCCGGACGTCTTACCTCGATGGCGGGAGATGGCGGCGGACGCGAGAAGGCGGCGGCGTAGCAGTGAAGAAGACAGAGCGCGGCGGCGGCGGCGATGCTGGTGGTATGATGCCCAGGACGCGCTGAATTTATGGGACAAAATAGATTTTCACTTTATTGAGGTCAAAATGGGTGAATGCAAAAGGTTAAACTTATATTAAGATATAAAAAGCATATTTTATAAATAAAAAAAACCAAATATTAAAATGACGTTAACTAGACTACCAAGACCCAACTAAGGATGTGTAAAAGCATATTTTCCAAGAGTATCGGTCTGGCTCCCGATTCTTAAAAGTGGAATCGATATCTGGACGGTTCGATTCCCGGTTCCAAGAGAGATTTGATCCAAACAGAGCCGGACCGGACCGAATATATATATTTTTAATTTTTTCTTTCTTCAAAAAAAATTAGTAAAATGTGAAGTAAAACCTAAGTGAACGGCATTGACAAAAATTAGAAAAATGTGAACTAATCCTTAAGTGATCAGTTTCATTGGATCGGACCGAAATCCAATCATCTCAATCCTTCCCAATTGAGTTTGTTAATGACTAAAATCAAGAGAACATGCACATATTTTGTATATTTGTTTTCCTTAAAAAAAACAAGTAATAAAAACTCGATTACACCAACGACCCCATTAACCCAAATATAACAATCTCGAGCTTTATTCGAAATAAGACTAGTTAACCTGGGGTAATTTTCCAGTTTAGCTTGAGCTATCGGCAAATAACTTAACTCAGTTTCGTCCTATATGATTGTAAATTTACATTGCACGAGAGAAATATAGACGTAGGTTAAGATTAAGTTGTGTATCTATTTACTACTCATATTTCTTGGATTTTACCATTCTAAATTCACGATGAATTAAGAAATGAGTTTATAACTCATACAGGCAAGACAGACCGCCCCAATGCCGAACTACAAATCGAACGGATTAGAAACCCGTCTTGATCGGTTTCAACTTCCGAGTTCTCGCCTACCCGACCTGCAACCGGACCGGACCGATCGAACCGATCTCCTTCCCTAACCCCGGACGATTCGCAGCCCGACTTCTCTGTTGATCTCTGCACACATCGCCGGAGAACCAATGCCATGCCAAGCCAAGCCAAGCCCCCAAAATCTTCTCGGCATCAAAGCGCTCACCACCATTCACAAATCAATCTCGAAACCCCAAAACCCTAAATTGGCCCCAGATCGTTGGCTCCTCCGACTACGATTCCAGAACCATTAAGGACTAAAAAAGCGCAGAATCAACCCAACCCAATATGAAAATTTTCGAGTCAGGACGGGTCGGATCATATTTGACCGGGTTGTTTTGACAGCCCTACTTTTACTTTTTTTGTTTTTATCATATACTTTAACTCTTGCTTCGTTACAATATCTATAATTTCTTTATCATATTCAAATATGAAATGGGTAGAATCATAGATAATGTTTTAGTAGTCTTTTTTAAATTTAGGCTACGCTTATTTCACCGAGAGTTTTGCATTTTCCAAAAATATTTCCCAAGAAGTCATTTTTCATCAGGAAAATGACAATCTTTTCCGTATTTTGCCGAAACCCTGAAAATGTACTTTCCGTCGTTTAATATAGAAAATCAAATCCATAAAAAAAACATAATACTAATAACTTGTGTATTGGCAGCATGAGAATCGGGTGTGGCCACTAGAGTCTCTCGGGTTCGGCCTCAATGGACCCTGACGCAAGTGCCAGGATCAGGCACCTAGGTCCCGAGCACAACCATTGTGGACCTGGGCTCAAATGTTTGGGACCCAAGATCGGGTATCGGAGTGCCTCGCTCGGCCTTTATGGACCCAGGCTTGGATGTTTGGGATATGAGCTCAGGTTTCGAGATGCCTCGCTAGGCCTTTGTGGACCTAGGCCTAGGTGCCAAGGCATCAAGCACGAACATCGGGATTTTGGCCCAGCCTCGATGGACTCAGGTGTGAGTGTCGGGGAGCTTGGGCTCAATCTCGATGAACCCGAACATGGGCACCGGGGATCATGGTGCAAGCGCCAAAGACAAGATCTTGGACATTAAGAACCTAGAAACTAACGTTAGGGTTTTTGTGCCCAAGCGTAGAATTTCGAGTCCAAACGTCAATACTTAGTTATATATTTGGAATGATTTTTAATTTTTCAAGAGGAAATTGTTTTTTTTCAAAATCACACACAAGTTTTCTGTTGATTCATTTTCTTAAGCAAACCACACAACAAAAAATAAGAAAAGTATTTTTCCCAAAAAGTTCTCCTCGAAACAAATGGAGAAACAAACTTTTCATCTTCCCAATGGACTCCACTTATCAACTAATCTCTTTGCTGGTACTCGTAAGTCGTGACTTTCTCAATTAGGAAATAAAAATAATATTTAAGCTTTGAAAAACTATGAAAGCTACGCATAATTTAGTACGTTGATGTTTGAGTATTTTGAAAGATTCCGAGTGCTTCGAGTTAAATAAAAATTGGAACGTAAGTGTCACTAAGTGTCATTGAATATACAAAATGTCGAGAATTTCTAAATTTGTCCCCTACTTTGATTTTAAGCACAAACTAAGACAATTTATTTTAGACGATTAACCAATCGAACCTAGTTCCCTTTCATGTATATCTAAACGAGCGAAGAAAAGTAAATGACAAGCTCATTAAAAAGATAAGCTATAGTTTAACTCAAATCGAATACTATGATCGCTTGTGAAACTTGTATGGTTATCCTTGAGGTGTTGCCGAAGCTAATCGTCCCTTCCCACCGTTCTCATTAACAAAAGAAATGCTAAACAATTTCCTCCTATTAAAAAATTAAAAAAAATGCTGGTAATACAAATATAGTTGGGTGAAAACGAGAGATTTAGTTTTAAGAGATAAGGACAATCACAGCAGAAGCTCTAAAATTTACGTCGAACCCATACTTAAAGTCCTATTATTATTTTTAATTTGTGCATTTAAATCATGAAACTTGTCATTATCCTCCATGCCACAGTCATTTCACTAGCTCCATCTATTCTTCTTGGATGCAAAACCATGTGGTAAGTTTTTTCCTTTTAACTTTTCGCGCAGGCAACACTTGGCTAGGAGGAGCCAAATAAACGCAATATTAAATTTAAAAACTAAAATCAATAATAAAAATACCAAAATTAAAAAATAATAATAATAAAGTCAAAATAGTAAGGAATGGAGAGAAATTGCCAAAGGGTGACAGCAAGAAAAAGAATAAGAAAAATAGCGGCTCGGTATTTACGGTTATGTTTGTATTGTAAAAAGTGAGGATGATAGTCATAGATTTTAAATACGAGGAAAGTATTCGAACGGTAATCTCGCAGATGATTTCTGCAATTTTCCTGCCTTTTTTCCCCTTTTCCATGGTGATGTGAAACGAATCAGTAAAGTACAACACTATTGAAATCCACCCAAGCAATACAACAGGCCACAAAAGTGTAATGCTCAAATGGATCCAAAGAACAAACCAAACTTGGCTTGGTTCATAACCTTCTTCTCTAGCAATGCGCCTCTACCGTTCGCAAAAGGCAGCTCACCTGATAGGATTTGTGTGGGAATCTCACTCTGGTGCTCAGTATTTATGGTCATGTCTGCATGGCTGGTTTATACATCAGCGTAGTGAAAGCGTTCGGCAACCTGGAAGTGATTTGCGATCCGAACCACAGCAGAACGCACGATCTCGGATGTTGGAGAGAGTGACTCGGGCAAACAGGGCAGGCAAACCGGCAGATACTGTTCCTTGTTTCCTGACGGACAAAAGAAGACAAGCACGGACCTGCAGAACGCGAATCTGCAGTACGCGACACCATTAGTTTGCTTTTCATGCTCATCGGATCGGACGTGCTTAAGGTCAAAGGCAACAAAGAAACCACCTAGAGGCTATAATAATCCCAAGTTTAAGTTTACGTAGGGCAGTTTCTTTGTATTCATATAGATGTGAAAGACTGATCAAAGGTACAATCAATCTTAAATAACTCAACCAAAGGAAAATCGAACAGTTTCTCTCCAGGAAAATAACATGCATACCTCAATATTAGACGGCGGATAAACAGATCTCATAGAACTTGAGCCCAATCTAGATCCAAGTCAGCTGATGTACAAAGAGTGACTTCCCATTCAGAGAAGGCAGAGGCCAGTATGTTCTCCGCATCCTTATAAACATCCTAACAAGAGAAAGCAATCAAATAAGAAATCTAAATTATCAAGAGTTAAGACTAAATCTTCTTACCAGGGAAATGTGCCATACCTCATTGTGACTGGATGAAGGGAGACCTACTAATTGGCAAAATGCTAAAAGAGGAGCCGTTAAGAAAACGGTAAATTGGCTGCCGCTCTCTCCTACATCAGCACCAGACATATTCTTGTTTGCAGACCCCAAAGGTGAAACAAACAGGGCAGCAGTCTCTCCTCTCTCTGCACCATAAACATCAAAATATCTCATCGACAAACATGCCCCCGCTACGACCCTTCAAAGAGTTTTAAAAAATGTTTCGAATTGCTGCAGCAAGCATCTTCATTCATACATGGAAATCATAAAAGCATAGGTTAAATTAATTCACATTTTTCTGGAAATTCATTTTTACCATCTTCATTCATGCACTTATCAATTCATAATTGGTTTCTCTCTTAAGAAAAGGCTTAAATTTCCCAAATTACTCAGCAGGTGCAGATATAGTCACTCTTTGATGTGATTCCTGTTGAGATGTAGAGTGTAACCAGGAGAAACCGAGATGATCTGTTTCATTCTTGGTTAGAACAGAGGAAAGTGGTAGAACAAGAAAGGAAATCCCAATTTTCATGAATCCAAAGTCTCATAGCTTGCAATTGAAGTCCTTGTCGAGTAATATGCTGGAGAAATTAAAAAGGTCACTGTGACCATTTGGACTTTTGGAGTGTGCAATTTGTATGTCATTGTTTGTGGGGAACCGGAGGTCAGTCACGTGCACAAATCATATCTAGATGAGATAAGATTATGAGGAAAAACTGAACCACTTACTGTGACTGTAAAAGAGCTTATGAATTGACAACAAATAAAAGTAACTAGAAGATATTGGAGTTCATCAAACATGGACAGCATCCCATTTTAACAGCAAAAGAACGGCAGAAGGACACCATTGGTGCCATAACTTGCGTACGGTGATCACTTTGGTACCATAACTTTTTTTTGGATCACTTTGGTGCCAACTTTTTTGAAAAATGATTACTTGAGTGCCAATGCCGACATGGCACGCCGGAAAATCTGATATGGCTCTTTTTTATTAATATTCGATGCTGAGATGGCTGGCCGGAGCTTGCCGGAGAGTCCAGTCAGCCCTTATAGAGAAAACGACGTCGTTCAACCTTTCTCCTCCCAATATAGGAACCCTAAATCGTCTAATTGGACATATTCCCCAATTGCAAACCCTAACCGGCCATATTATTTCCTTGTTTTCCCCGAAATTGACAGCTGAAGTTGCAAATGGATGGGAGGAGCTTCACTAGCGGCTCAAATTCGTTTGAACGAAGTGAAGAAGAAGGTCGGTTCTTCTGCTATTGTGGATTACCGAGTCCAAGAAGAACATCTTGGACTCGATTGAACCCCAGGAGAAGATTCCATGGATGCGCCGGGTTTAGAGAAGGCTCGAAGTGCAAATTCTTTAAGTGGGTTGATGCGAAATTTTTAAATCGACCAACAGAGGTGATAGTGAAGCTACTTGAAGGTCGACATCAACATGCACCTACATTAATGGACGAGTTGGACGAGTTGGACGATGTCGACTCATTGCAAGCTGAAATGAAGGCTTTCGCATCTCTGGCCAACCATTTGAAGAAGGAAGTTCGAAGGATGAAAATCGAAAGAAAGTGTTATCGATTGTTGATTGTGTTCTTAATAATTTTTATAGCCTATTTTATGGTCAAACGTACTGTCAGTGATGAGCAAAAGCTTCTTAGTCTACCATAATTTAAGATAGGGTTGTACTATGTACTTGTATTTGGCAATTTGTAGCTACGGTTGTGTTATTAGTTTGTTGCAATTTATGTATGTAACAAGAGGTTTGCTGCAATCTATGACAAATGGAAGGTTAGAATTTATTGGTTCTCAATATTGAGTTGCTTAGTATTTTGTTGCTGCATATTTTGATGCAATTTTGCCTCATTGAGAACATATTTTTGCTCATTTGCTGTCATTTGCAGCATATTTTTGCTCATTTGCTATCATTGCTGCAAATGAGGACATTGACAGCAAATTTTTGCTCATTTGCTGCATATTCACTTGCTCATTTGCTGTATTTTTTTCATCTGGTTAGATGGTTGCATAATATGGAGTAAGGCTCACTACTGAAAAAATCAGGTGCTGCAATTGCTGTAACTCTGCGTAGCAGCAAATCATGAAGTTGTCAAAAGTTCAACAGTTGACATTTTAGTGCCAAATTTATCTAATCGTGATCACTTAAGTGCTAGTCGTGGTTCAAAAGTGATCACTTAAGTGCCAGTCGTGGTTGAAAAGTGATCACTTAAGTTCCAGTCGCAGTTCAAAAGTGATCACTTAAGTGTCAATTGTGGTCGAAAATTGATCACTTTAGTGTCATGCCGTGTGTTTCTTTGAAAAATGGAGACTTTGGTTCTAACAAACCAATGTTTAAACCACATCATTTTAGAATCAAAGCAGTAACTGTACCAGCACTGCTCAGCAGCACCAAATCGCCCCAAACCATACTCATAAACTGGTTCAAACAGCCCCCAAACCATATTCAATCAGCAGCACCAAACAACCCGCAAACCATATTCCAAATCCGGTCCAAAATGCTTGCACCAGCACGTGCGGGCGTGCTGGTGCAAGGACAATAATCCACTCCCAAATATGACAAAATTAGCAGCTACCATACTATACTCCCAAACAGTACAAAATCAGTAGCTGGTGCAAGCACCATATTGCACCTAAAAGTAGCACAAAAAACCAGCACTAGCAGCACCAATTCCCACTCTCCACACTAGTACCATACTAAAACAGAACAAACACATGTGAAAAAATACGGAAATCACAACCGCCTTAACCACGGTAAACATCGAATTTAGTTATTACACACAACATTCCATTAGTCCATAACATTCCAGGACAAAAAAAAAAAATCAACCTCCTATTAGCAAAACGGTAAACCTTCCTAATTTGACAAAGGACTGAATTATCATCTCAACACTCTCCCATTAGTCAATAGTGATAAGTCGGCCATATCCTTTTCCTTTTGACGGCTTCTTGAATTGATTCATAATTCTTTGACTCTTTCGAACTGGAGGAACTGCAGGTTGTTCTTCTGAAGATGCAGGTTCTTCAATAGCTGGAGCTGCTTCTTCTTGAACTGCTGGAACTGCATCTTCTTCAACAGCTAGAGCTGCTTCTTCTTCAACTGCTCCAGCTGCATCTTTTTCAACTGCTGGCCCAGCAGGTTGTTCTACTGGCCGTTTTGCTCGAGATATCTTCTTAGGCGCAGCAACTATCTTCTTCTTACCGGTGTTGGCGGATGTTTTGGAGCTGTCAGCATTTGCTGGTTGATCAGGAAATTGTGTTGAGTTTTTTGTTGGTCGCAGTTTACGAACACTCTTCTCCGCAACCACCCTTCTTCTCTTCGGACCAGCTGCTTGCGACGTTGGTTGGATTCTTTTTGGTGCAGCCATTGACTGTTGGCTTACGCCAACTTGAGATATAAGAACCTCTTAACTCCTCCCAGGCTACAACAACATAATCATGGATGAGAAGAAGCAATATTGTCATAAAAGTGAAAAACTCAAAAATAAAATGCATGAGATGTACAAAACTTACGTGCAAAATAGTCATTCCAGTATTGAAGTCCGTATAAATTCCATAACCATATTGCCTCAATCTTCTGCCGAGGACCCCTCTTGTTTGATATGGTGCCTCACTTTGAGGAACCTGAGCTGCTTGTTCAGTTGGTTTTCTTCTCAACTGATAAGGACAAAACAATGTCAACTAAAGCCAAAGTCTGCTCACTAAAGATTAATACAAATACATATAGCTTACTGGATATTTTCTCCTAGCATGTGCAACAGTCGATGAGGAGGTTGCCCTTGAACCTGGGCCTCCGGTTGGCTCTTTAGCTGGTTCTTGCACTTGGCCTTCAGCAGGCCCTTCAGCTAGACAATCAGCATGCCTATCAGCTGGCACTCCAGCAAGCTTTTCAGCAGCCTCTTCAGCTGGTTCTTGTGTTGGCGCTACACTTGATCCAATTTGAGTCCCTCCACTTGGCTGTTGAAGCAACTTATGTTGCTTTTTCAAATGACAACCACTTTTGTTGTGACCTATCTCACGACAATACGAGCAATTTATCTGTACACCCGACATGCTCATCTTCTTACTTGTGGGCTCTCCCTCTTGATTTCTTCATCTCCTTTTAGGCCTTCCTATTTCTTTCTTAAGTGGTAAAGGATGATAGGCTTCATGATGTGTCGGCTCCCAGAATTTTCTGCCTGTAATAGGTTGCATCATGTGCTGGTACGCAGCAAGATATGTGGTCTTGTGGTAGCAACCATGCAGGTAATCCTTGGGATTTTTGCCCTTCGCTTGGATGGCACAAATGGCATGTACGCAGGGAATTCCAGAAAGTTGCCAAGCTCGACATGAGCACTTTAGTTTGTCCAATTGGACAACATACTTGTCTGTCTTTTCCATGACCTCATAGCCATCATCTCCATTCCAGATAAGATGACAGAACCTACTACTCACCAAGTTCTCATCCAATCTTTTAGCAATCCTAGGACCACACTGTCCAGTCCACTTTGCAACATCATCTCTTTATTTTTGCAGCCTTGTCATGACTATCACTCGAATATCCTCAAGCATGCTGATGATTGGTTTGAACCTCGGCTCTAAAATTCTCCCATTGAAGGCTTCACTGAGATTATTATCAATGATATCGCACTTAAATTCTTCACTGAAGAAGGCCTTGCCCCAATGCCTGGGTTCAGTTTGAAAAAGTGCTTCATAACTGTCTTTCGTCAAGTCAAGCAGCTGCTGTTTATGACTTCTAAAATCAGCCATGTTGGTGCTCTTAGCTATCATCCAAAATTGCTTCTATAGTTTCTCCCCTTTGTAGATTTTTGCCCAGTTTGCATATATGTGCCTCGCACACATCCTATGTTCAGCAAATGACATCAACTCAGCTAAAGCAGGAAGAAGTCCCTACAAAAATGCATACATTAAGGCATTAATATAAAGGCATGTGCAAGATAAAATGTCATAAATATTATTTGTGCAGTTGCACCAGCATTACCTTTTGTTGGTCGCTCATGAATGCCCAACCTCCTCCATTAGTGATCTCAAGGTCCGCCATCAAATTTTTCAGGAACCATGACCAAGTGTTCTTGCTCTCTACCTTCACAACAGCCCAAGCAATTGGAAACATCTGATTATTGCCATCCCTCCCAAAGGCACCCAACAATTCTCCCTTGCACACACCCTTCAAGAAACATCCATCTAACCCTATGACTCGTCTACAACCAGCAACAAATCCCCGCTTGCATGCATCAAAGCAAATATAAATTCGGTCAAAGTTAGTCCCATGGTTAGGTAGTGGCCGCTCCACAACCTCAACATAAACTCGACTACCTGGGTTTTGCAGCCCACATTCTCCAGCATATTCCCAAATTTGACCATATTCTTCCTTGTACCTCCCTAAAATTTCTTTCATCACCTTATGCTTGGCTCTTTTACACTGATTGAGTGACACGTTAATCCCGACTTGCTCCCTCACCAACTGCTTCAGCTGAGCACTCTTCACATTAGGCATCGCTTTGATGGTATCGAAAAAGTGCTTCGACAACCAAGCACTCGTTACCCTTTTGTTGTCAAACATGATGGAACAAGTATGTTCCTCCTGTAATGACCTAATTTGGAATGACCCGTCCCTCTTTGAACATGCGCCATATATCTTCCACGAACAACTAGGTTGAGAACACTTTGCTCTAACATAGTCCCGCGTATTTCGAGTGAACTGAAGAGTCCTCTGTTCAGCTATTGAATACTTGATAATCCCTTCTTTGAATTGTTTGGCATCAGAAAATTTCAGACCTACAGTCAACGCAGAAGAAGAAGAGCTAGGATCGTATAACGGATACTTACGTTTCCTTCTGCGCACAACGGGATCATCATCTTCATGCTGATTTTCAGAATTATCATTCTGTTCATCAGATCCACTTTCTTCATAATCAGTGTCATTACCTTCAGCTGGAGCTCCATCAATGCTATATCCTGGTTCAGCTTCATGCAATCCTCCAAATGCAGCTATTGATTTTTTTTCTAAATTCCCTTTGCTTTTGCCTTGACTGTGCAAGTTCCTCATCGTCATCATCACTTGGTAAATTTACATTTCCCACAACCTCATCATCTGATTCACTAAATGCAGCAACTTCTCACGACAATCCAGTGAACTCTTCACTCGCTGCATGGCTTGCCTCCTTCTCATGTCCAGCTTCATCTATAATAGAACTAGCACCAACCTGAGTACTAGGTAAAGCAGCACCATCCCTTACGTCTCCTCCCTCAGCCCCTTCATCAGATTCACCATCACTATAGAACTCAACGTACACAACAACTTCTTTTCCATGAAGATAATGGTAAATGATATCCTTAACACCATTATCATCGTGAAAGTTTCTAATATCGTCCTTCAAGCTGCTTCCAGGAACACAATAATGCAAACATCCTATTTTACATCTTAATTGTTGAACTATATCCCTCATGAGATTAATATATGCTGGCTTGCTTCTATCGAAATAAACAGTACCTTCAAGTCCTCCAAAGTATTCCCACTCGTCGGTGCCAATGACAAATTCTCCTCCATAGCGAACAATGATGCCGATAATTGTGTCTTTATCCCCCATATCGACTCTGCATTGAAGGAAAAAAGCCAAAAAATTCAATATTTTAGCTTTCGGGACCACACCACTTAGGAAAAAGAGCACAGCTTCACATGAAGGTGCCCTACATGGTCGACAAGATTGAAAAAGCCACCATCAGACCACATGGGTGACAATGACAGAGGTCCCCACATGGACCACAGTCTATCGCATATACTCAGCCCGGCACCAACACAATCGAACCCACTTCAAGCCCTAATATCCGAACAACTAGCCATAATTTATGAACTTCAAGCCTTAATTTCAGAAGTTCAACATCTAATTTCAAGTTCGAGCCCTAATTTCCCAAGTTCGAGCCCTAATTTACTACTTCAAACCCTAATTTCCCGAAGGCAGCACTAATCTACCACTTAATTGAGTGAAACATAGGACAAATGAAGCACAATGTGTCGATCAATTCAGCAAAATAGAAATTAATAGCCCTTATTTGAAGACCGACCTTCGTAATTTGCACGGAGATGGGACCGACGCCGATGGGATGAGTGATGCTCAGTCCATGGGATGAGGGAGCGACGCCGACCGACCGCGAGGGGAAGGCAAGAGGTGGCGATGGCAACAGTGACGGCGATGGCAACGATGACGGTGACGGCGACGGCAACGAAAGGAGGGTGCCACAGGCGACGAGCGACGGGCGACGGCGACGGGACGAGGGAGATAGAGCAGGTGTGACGAGCGACGCGATGCTAAGGAGACCTTTGAACTGAGCGACGTCGTTTGCTGTCCTAAATGGAACGACGTCATTTTGCTCGTCCACGTGGACATCAAATGTTGAGCCCAATATCCACATCACACTCTTTTTTTAAAATAAAAAATTCCACGTCAACATTTTGGCCGGAATTTTGGTCGGTGTCACTAAAGTGATCTATTTTCCTCCGACTTGGCACTAAAGTGATCCGAAAAAAAGTTATGGCACCAAAGTAATCGCCGTACGCAAGTAATGGCACCAATGGTGTCCTTCTGCCGCAAAAGAACAGTGACTGACCCTACAGATGCGCAAGTTTTGACAAACTTGCCTTGAATGTATGGCTGTTGTCACTTTCAATGATAAAAAAAAAGGGGTTTCCTGGTGAAAGGAATTATATCAGCAGGGTAGAGATTGAACGAACGTGAAAATTTTAAAAAGAAAAACAAAATTATGAGAGTGAAAAATCAATCTCATTGCAAGAGCTAAGAGAAAGCGATGAACATGCAAAATGCAATGTCCATAGTTCTTGCTCCGAAGAAGCAGTATCCAGTTTAGATACCTACCCACAGTTCCTCTTGGTGCTAAGCACAGACAACCACCACAAAAGTCATTTGACATATTCTTCTCATCGACAGAAGATTCGGATGTGGAGGAACTTTGTTCACGAGGAAATTCAGAAATGAATTTGGTTCTAGAAAACTTTGCCAAAAGCTTGGAGTTTTCCACCTGTGAATTACGATGATGGCCTGTCCCACCTGGGTATGGTCATTCAGTCATTGAGTTACTATGTCAAAACATGATAAGCCGCACTATGCTATCAGCAACCATTTTATATTAAATATGACCTGGAGCTGAAAGATACATCAGCATCACAGTATCCGGCCAGAGCTCCTCACAGATTGTAGCAATAACCTTCACCAAGATCACATTGTTAAGCATCATCTTCATATGTTCAAATACACGTGGACAAATGGTTTATCTTTCCTAATCACCAGAAAAGCATTCGCTGAACAAAAAGCAAACTTGTGTGACTGCGACCATGCTAAGCCACGTGTCCTAGCAATGTAAAACCATAATTCACCTTGAGTTTTGAATTACAGCATGCTAATACTGAACTGTTTCATAAAGGCCTGTAGCTATCATGCAATTATGATGTCAATCAAGAAGCCTCTAACTATGCGGACAAGATGATCAAATTCCTTCAAATTAGCAATCAAGATTTCTGAAGTGGAGGTGATCAAGCAAGGCAATTACTATGGTCAAACCCAAGCACTGCAATGAGAACTGCAAAGTAAATGCCTCAGATCAAAACTATGACAGGTGGACCCAGAACTTACTGCAATCAATCGTGTCACTGATGGACGGTATAGAATGGCCTTCCTTGGATCGCGCGGCAAGGAAGAATCTGTCAAATCTATGCCTAACTTTATGTCAATAATTGTGGATGCTCCAGAATGATCGACAGCGGAACCCATTCTCATTTGATTGGACAGGCTGTTTTTGGTAGAATAATCTACTCGGTTCCCACTCCAGACACTGCAGCATTCTATAAGTATCCAATGTAAGCTCTGCAAATTTGACCTGAATGTGAGAACACATCATAAGGCTAGACTAATAAACAACCTATTACAGGGCTAAGCAAGTCCGCATCAATATCAAATTTAAGTCATACTTAAGAGTACCTCATTCCGGTGGTAGCTTTCAGCACCGCATCTTGAAATTTTAAAATCATTTTTGCATGGAATCGAGTTACATAACGAAGAGACTTCGGTTGGGTATCATAGATGGTACAATAACGTAAGGGCCGGACTTTCACGAAAGCACTTTCTACATCCATGAAGCGAATAATTTCCTGCACCGCTAACTTCCACTCTTTGAAGCTAGTTTCCTGACAAGTAATAATCAGAATGTAAGACGTTGGGCAACATTTCAACCAATTCCATATTTCGACTCACATATGGTAGACTGACTACCATGTCATCTGTTACTTACGCAGTACGAAGCAGAAAGAAAGCCGATGACAGTGTATGAAAACAATCAAGAACACGAAGGATAGAACAAGCTTGAGTACAAAAAAGCTTAGGAACCACAGAAACAGGAGATAAAATAGAGCGGACCAACGATAGTGTCGAAACGTCCATCACAAGGCGCTATCCTCAAAACCCAGCTTGCAGTTGAGTCAGACCAAATTTAGAGTTGCTGCTGTTTTCTAACGATCAAATAGTTCTTATGTGTAAAGTTTGAAGGGACCGCCGATAAACATCCATCTAAAGACTATGTTGGCTCTCGACTACATATGTTCGTAAAAGTCAAGGATCACAAAGAGGGTTAAATGCCCGTCATTGTCTTCATACAACTACCCATACAAAGGATCCGACCGCTGCACTGTCAGTAATATTGTTGGTAACTTACATACGACGTTGCAACTAATTCTCAAAAGGAACAAACGGTACATATTGGATGAACATACTCCCTAAACCAGCCTCGATCGTCTGATACCTTCTTGTAAAATCGTAGCTTAAAACCACTCGTGGGTCGCGAGTAACTTCTCTCGCCTTCTCCATTAGTAAGACAGCAAACACGACTCAGCATTGACATGGTTAGAAAGGTACACGGGTCCTAAACTGTTTTCTACAAGTTTAGGCCAAAAACAGCTTTAACCAATAAAAACAAAATGAACTCGCCACTAATTATTATTCACTCTAACGTTCGAGCGCGAACACAGCCTATAGGGGGTCTTGCCTTCCTGAATCATCATTGTCCAGTCACATGTCGATAGAATCAGAGCAGAAGAAGCACAAATTCATAAGGCCAAACCTATTTTTATTTCTCCTTTTTCGAAAATTTTTACTTCATATTCATGTTCCAAACCTATTTCTGAACTAAAAATTTATTCAAGAGAAAAATGAAATTACGTTACCAAACAGATTTTTGTTCTAAACCTGAAAAAAAAAAAGGAAGAAAAATAAATCGGTTTCATAAGGCCAAAAAAATCAATTTTGACTCGAGTAATTTTTTTATATTCAAATTAGTGATGAGGAATAAGTGCACCGTAAATCCTAAAACTTGTCACGAAAATACAATCGAGGCCTAAAATTTTCAAAAACTGTAATGACTTTCAAAAAGTGTAATAAACTTACTTAGACCAATTTGACAAGTTTTAACATTAATTGCACTTTTTGAAATTTTTAGGACTCAATTATACTTTCGTGATAAGTTTTGGGACTTAATTGCATTTTTTTTTTAAATTTGAGGACTCAATTACATTTTCGTTTTGGGGCGCTTTGCCATATCATTTGGATGGAACGGAACCACATCCTCTTCCGTAATAAATCCCTCTTTGCGCCGGCCCTAATCAAGCACCTCATCAAGGTTGTCAAAGATAAGAGCCTCACTTTCCACCGTGTCGAAGATCATCCCCGCGATAGGAGATTGCAATCAGCGTGGGACATCTCACCCTCTATTTTTTAGGGCACTTCTAAGTTTCCCTAGCCCCCTGGTTTTCTTGTTTTTATCCTTCTCTGATTGATGAAAATGCTGGCTTGTCCCTGACTCCGGTTGGAGATCCCCTTTTTTTGCTTGGTCATTACACCTTTGTACCCCTTGGATACTCTTAGGTATCTCATAGGGTACGAGGTTTTTGTGTGCGACTCTTGGATATATCTTTCTTTGTGAAAAGTCAATATACTACTTACCTTACAAAAAAAAGAAGAAAATTACATTTTCGTAATTAGTTTTAGAACTGAATTGCATTTTTTATATTTTTCGTTCATGATTTTGATAAGCAACATAAGCAATTACTTTTAGAAAAATATCATTCAAATTATTTATTTCCGACGAAATAAACGGGGCTTAAACCACTCATTCATCTAATAAATAAGCTTATGGAGTTTGACTTTTCAGCAACCTTAAAGGTCTTTTTAGCCATTTTTGGAATTGGTGTGCTAAGCACCGTAACTCTGCTTTCCTTGTCCATTCAAGAAACTTTGTTCGTTTCCTATTCTACTATGGTTCCGTTAGTTTCGCGAAATAGATATGATGTCGTGTCGGCGTATCATGTTGTGTTGCGTGTTGCGCGTGTCAATATCGATGCTACTTGGAGATTAAGACCCACCCACGAGGCCCTTGTTTATTATGATTATATAATATAACAAGGTCCTTCCTTCTTGTTGTTATAAATAATGTCATTAACATTTGTTTTATAATTAGAAATTACCAATAATTATAAAAAATAAAAAAATAAAAAAAACTTGGTTGGCATATCCAACATGGCATATCCGCCTTAACCCCCTCGCCCCACACGGGACAGGCTTTAGTTCGAGGATGGATGTGTTCTAGCTGTTACTAAGGTCACGATTTTAGCTGGTGATTTTGGACGCTATTGAGAGATTTCTAAAAATTAGGGCTTCAATCAAGCTAGATTGCATTAGGTTTAGTTTTCTCAAGAAACTTTAGTCCTCTAAATTCTTTTTGAGTTGAAGGTGGGCCATTTGGTTTTTTTTTTTTTTTTTGAATAGCATTGAGTGAAAGCGGGTATTGAGAGAGCTGAAAGTGCAAGACAGATATTTTTGGAAGGCAGCTCTTAGGGTCGATTCACTTTTTTTTTTTTCAAAATTACCCTCACTAATATTTTCATTTTCCACTAGTGCCCTCATAAAAAACTGTTCATCTTCTCCAGTGTTGTAGATTTGAGTTGCTAGCGAAGCTCCGTCGAGAGTCTCGCGAGGTCAGCAGACTATCGACGACGACAATCATCGAGGGCCACCGAGCCTCGTCGACGGTCGCGGGTCTGTTAGGTGAAATCTGTATGGGGTCGGGGCTCAAACAAGATCTGGACTAGTCGAGGAACGCCGAGAGTCGCCAAGGGCCACCGAGGCTGATGGTCATCGTGTCGAGCGCCATCGAGGTTGAAGGTCGACCGAGCCTTTTTGTCTTTAGATCTATGTTGCCGGAGGTCAGGCGATCACAGTGTCACCGCACCCGGGTCGCGCGGCCTCATGGAGACGATGACTAGTAGGCCATTTGTTTTTCCTTTTTTCTTTTATAAATTTCAAAACTACTTTACAAAAAAAAAACTTTATTAAAAGTCACTAACAGCATTTACTTTAAGCAAGTACACATTGATCCAAAGACTTTTATTAGGGGGAAATGACTTTGCATATTCCCACGGACCTCAAACTTAGGTGGATGCATGTCACGTATAGAAAAAAAAAAATAAAAAGAGAAGAAGGTTGCAAATCTTACTAATTTTTTTTTATCAATATGTATTTAAAATAGGAGAAAAAAAGGGTGGATTACTTACGTGGCACTCCTCCAAATTAATTATGTTGAGGTACTTCGTCGGGCCGGAGGTGCCCCAGTACGTCCTGCTCACCGTCGGCCACGCCTGATTTTTAATTAAATTACTTTTTAATTATGTTTCCACCAAAATGGCTTTTCTCTCAAAGCACTTTTGAAGAAGAGTTTGATACGACCAATTTTAAGTGTTTTAATTTTTAATTTTGAAGTAGAGTTTATCGAACGGTTTTTACTTTTCATAAAAACACGCTTTGGGCTAAAATTCTTTATATTTACTCGAAGATTTTTCTCAAATGTTGAATCAAACTCAACACTCTTTGAATCGAGAGGTGTGTGCGCGTTTGGCGATCCGATTTTGAAAGTGAAACTAAGAGCCTAATTTATACCCAAAAAGCTATGTGTAGTCATCTAAATTTCTAGCTAAGATTAGAAAATATGAAATCAAGGTATTTTGCTATATCATATACACTGTTTTGTTTTGTGAATTGCAATAATAAAATCGGATATTTTCACATCCTATAATGTCTATTGTTTAGTATAAACAATATATCAATGTAAATGAACTTAAAAATTGCACAAATGGGAGATGGTAAGAAACTTCACAACACTCTTGCCTACTTCATTTGTATTTGCTTATTTTTTAATTATTTTTTCATCTCTTTTTTTATTTCTTTTTTCCTCTTCCATCATTCTCTGATAAAATTTCATTAAATAGTAAACTATACCAATATACCTAAAATACTAAAATACATAAATATGTAAAAAATGTAAAATTTATATTATAAGATAGTACGAATATAAATAAAAATAGGAATAAATAAAAATGAATTTTTTTATTTTGAATTTTTTGCATTAGAATTCAAATATTATTTATATTCATTTACTGTTTTAATTTTATTAATTTAAGAAGTTTGTGATTTGAGAAAAATAACTTCCATAGTAAGAATATTACAAATCCTATCTACCTTTATACCTTCTCTCTCATGAAATAATTTTATTCGGGTTTTATCCCTATCATATCTTGAGCAGATACCAAATTTAGGATAAAATATCCTGAATTTTCTCCTGTTTACCAAACATAACCAAAGTGTAAAATTGAGAATAGGCTAGTTGGTTAAAGGTTGGTCTCCATTCTAATCGAAATTTTTTTATTTGAAAGTAGTAATGGAAAAGAATCCATTGATTATAGATGGATTAGAAATAAATTCAGTCGGCAAAAACAATAAAATTAATCATTCTTCATTAGTTAATTAATTTTAAAGCGTGATTGAATTTTAGCATTTTTCTTCTCCTTCTAATCCATCTAGAATTCAACCCCAAAAAATCCATCGAGATTCGAGTCAAATTTAAATTTAGTCATAGAATTGCCTAATAATTGCGAAAACCAGCTTGATTGATCTCGTCTATGGTAAACCCATCAAACGGGTGAGTCAGGTCGAGTTTATGTCGGATCCAAAATGGTTTGACCAAAATTAATCAATTTTCATATAATACAAATCTAGTGACTTATACCCGATGAAATCCATGTTATTAAAACACTTCCATATTTAATTTAATTTATGGAAACTCATATCCAAACTGAGGTAAGCGCATGGAGTGAGCGAACGCAGGATCGAGTGAAGAGAACTTGTGAATCTATTTAACACTCGTAATTTTTAAGTTTTATCATTCTAAATTTATTTATGATCTATTTACTAAATATAATTAAATCATATAATGATTAGAACCATGGATTAAAAAATAAATTTTATGATTTATTATGATAGGTCTAATCCACCGGCGGAGCCGACTATTCCAATGTTGAACGATAAACCGAACCAAACAAAAACCCTCTCGATCTGTTTTGACATTTTGAGTCCTCACGTACCCGACTTGAAACCGGACTGGACCGGACCGATCGAGCCGGTTTCCTTCCCCACCCTGGACCGGTTGCTCGCCCGAGCCGGGGCCCCACGTTCCGGTCCCCACGAAATCTCTTCCTCACATCATCAATCCATCCTCCCTCTTCCCGACCGCGAAACGACATCGCTTCAGTTTTCGCAGGCTTCGCTTCTTCGCCTTACTCCGGCAGATTCGCAGCCGAGTTCTCCGTCGATGTCTGCACGCATCGCCGCAGATCGCCACCATCGCCGTCCGCCTCGCCGCGCCGCGCCGCCGATCGATTCGCGCGTCCGTAGCTGCCGGATCGGAGCTCCGGCGCCGTTCCCGCCTCGGAAACGGCGGCTGTTTCTCGGGGCACCTGAGTCCCGTGACGGAGTGAGTGCGGTTCCTCGCGATTTTGTTCCCGTTCCGTTTCGGTTTTCTGGTGCGAGTGTCCCGAGTTGAATGACGAGTTCGAGTCTGTGTGGATCAGTGGAGGCGGATGGCCTGCGGTCCGTTTCGCTGCGGGCGAATCGCCGGGGCGACCGCGGGAATCAGAACGCCTCGGCTAAAGGTGAGCGCGAATTGCTTTTGCTCTGAAGCGACATGTGGGATGGGATGCGGTTTGTATTTAGTTTTCGAAGTGGAGATGAGTTTCTGGCAGTTTTGGGGGATGTTGCTGCGTGTTTGATGAGGAGAATTCCGTGCAAGTTGTGATTTTGTTGAATTTGCAGATGGGGAAGGGGGGTTTTATTCTCCGGGGAGATTGGGGCACGAGTATCCGGTGAAGGCCATGTTCAGGGTGGGCTTCGCTCGGCTGGTTCTGGTGGCCGGCGTCGTCTGGATGCTGCTCATCCTCAGTGTGTTGCTGTTCCATGTATGGTCTTGTCAGTCTTCAGTTGCTTTCTTATCAGGTGCTTCTGCAACTCCTCTTGTTCTTGTTGTTGGATGCTTTTAGCATTGGCTTGTATGCCGTGTTTTTTGAATATGACGTCATATGCTGTGCATACACCACTGTCGATGATTTGCCAGCTACCCATTTGCCTTGGAAAAAATCACATGGAATTTGGAGATATTTGTTACCTTCTTTTGTTTACATTTTGGAAAATGCACATAGCTTGTAGAAATTACTTGGATGGATATCACATTCGAAGTGTCTTTATATCTGTCCCCCATTGGTTTTGGGGCAATTGCACTAGCAGTTTGTATTTCCTTTGATCTCTAGTCAGCTGTTGCGCTATGAGGACCGAAAACTTACTATTTTCCAAAATTCCATTCATGCACTGGCATCATCATGTAGGACAGCAAGTCCCACGACAAAAGGATAAACCTTTAGGTGTAATGCCCAAAGCTTCCTATTCATCACACCAAGGGTTTTACAAGCATCACACCTAAGAGGAGAATGGCATCATATAATCCCAAAGCAAAGAACTGCCGTATTTAAATAAAATAAAAGAATCACAATGACATTTATAGACTTTCTAATTCTTCTTTTAGCTGAAATAGGAATCCTCTAAATGAGAAATAACATAGTATAGGGACACATAATATCCAGCTTAACCTAAAAAGGAAATATAATGAATCCTAATAAGAATCGAGTCCTGAATGAGATATGACTGCCAATTTCTCCGTAAGAAAAATCCTAATCCCTTAGGAGTCTTATTTGATTTGTGAAGTCCATCTTCAACAAAACTTGCTAGACACGTCAATATGTGATCAGATACCATCTTGCAAAATTTCATTGGCTGGATAATATCACCATTAAGATTTGGCTTGTTTCCTCATAAATTGTCCTGGCTTTATCACAAATTGATTTTCAAGCTTGTTATTCTTTTTTGGTTTAAAAAATAGGTACATGATTGATCTATTTGATTTGGATAGTTAGACATAGTTATAGTTAATGTGAATAGGTTTGCTTGTGTGATTGGTATTGTTGATGGCGACATCAGGCAGCACAGTGTGATTTGCATGAGCTGTAATTAGACAAACTTGATATTTTAGAGTTGTAATCAGATAAGCACGCAGTGTGATTTATATACATTGCTTTTCACCAGCATGCACCACTTTCTTCATTTGAGGTCTCTAATGACAAGTCAGCTATTTGGTTGACATGCAGCTATTTGCAATCGAGAGAGCAGGGTATATCTCATTTTAGACACGATGGGCATAGTACCGAAACCACAGCCGAAACCACAGCATCGTAAGATAGTAGAAATACTTTCAAATTGAAGTCTTTGTCTCTATTTAGGCTCCAAATTTAATATCAGATGTGCTTATTAATCAGGGTGTCCAATACCCCTTGCCAGCAATACTAATAGAGTCACTATACCAAGTGGACGAACGCCAGACAAATTTGTTGCGAATCTGCACTATGTTATGGAGGATGAACAAGTCAACAATGCATCGAAGTCACCTCCACTTTTTGGAGGACATGAAACTTGGTCCGAGAGAGAAGAAAGCTTTAAGCTAAATTCCACAATGGAGGTAAATTTGTAAATCTGTTAATTGAATTTAAATGGCAGGAAGTGGTTTATTCTTGCACAATAGGGTGGAGGATGACTAATATTGGTTGGGACAAAATTTTTGTATCGCGTAGTCTGTTCTATTTACATGTTTTTTTTTAATCTAAATTTGATGCTGTTTGGCCCTTTCCTCCCTCTTTCCACAGTCCATTATTGCTTTTTATGCAGTTTAGACTATGGCCTTCTTGTGGTCTCAGCATTGTGTGCTCTTTAGGTGCATTGTGGCTTCATCCGTAATGCTGGTGCTGAGATGGATCCTGTTGACATCAAATATGTGAAGAAGTGCAGATTTGTGGTTGCATCTGGCATTTTTGATGGATATGACACACCACACCAGCCGTCAAATATAAGTGATCGGTCCAAAAAGCTCTTTTGTTTTCTCATGGTAGTGGATGAGGAATCTCTTGCTTTCATCAAGAACAACGTTACTGTAAGGAAGGATGATGATGGGGGACAATGGGTGGGAATTTGGCGTCTTGTGCTTCTGAAGAATTCACCCTATGATGAACCCAGAAGAAATGGAAAGGTTCCTAAGATTTTGACCCACAGATTGTTCCCTCAAACGCAGTACAGCATCTGGATTGATGGTAAAATGGAGCTGATGGTCGACCCATTGCTAATGCTTGAAAGGTATTATTCTTGTCTATGTTTTGACTTCAATTGAGGAGAAAAATATGATTGGATTGTATGTTAGGATCATGTTAACGAGGACGATCATGTTCACAAGTGTCCTGTGGGTCTTTGGTAAGCATACTTAATACTTGGAATGAGTTTGGGGTTTCCTTAGTGGAGGCAGTCAAGGTCAATTCAAAGCATTGATTACATAGATGGAATAATACAAGTCAATGCATTAGAAGTGCTTCTGGAGTACCCATTAAGAAAATCTTATATAGCACGCATACATTCTCATTATCATCGTGGCTTTAATCAAGTACCCAGTTTTTTTCTCTAGCAACCATTCACATTCTTCCGTATTTTTGGCCATCTTCAAATCTACCTTATTAAAGTGGTAAAAGTAGGCCTAGAATGAAGGTTTGACCAATATTAAAGACTTACAGAAGGTAGTTCTTCAGTGGGGGTTCTGTGGGACTATTTATTAGTTTAGCAAGACAAGTTGCACGCACATTCAGGAGTGTCAACATGATGGGCCTTACTAAACATTATGAATGAGTTAGCATAATGCATTATTGTATTAGTTTTGGAAACAGAGACACTTTTTTGGCTAATCCAGGTGAAGTCGTACTTGAGTATGTTTCATCTTTTTATATCTGCAGATATTTATGGAGGGGGAAGCATACCTTTGCAATTGCCCAGCACAAGCATCATCACAGCATATATGAGGAGGCTGATGCAAATAAGCGCAGGAAGCGATATGCTCGGCCTCTTATTGATCTTCATATGAAAATCTACAAATATGAGGGGATGCAATCATGGACTCCTGAAAAGGGGAACCCAAGTGGTAAGAAGTAAAGCGGAGTCTTTATTTCAAAACACGATCGTCTCTCTGGTTTCTTCAGTGAATTTCACATGTTTAATTCTGTTTCTGCAGTAAAATTATTTTTTGAAAAGAAACTGATTTAGCTTAATCTTCAGGCACAGTAAGATTGATGGATGGCAGTAGGTGGCGAAGTCTTTCTGTCTTTCTATTTGACAGATTGTCATGTGTCATACATAAACTTTGCTTTTGCTTGCTGTGAAAAGGAGATGTCTATGGTAATCGCCTTTTCTATGGAAGAGTTTTGGAAGTGGCAATGTCTCTTTTGTTTTGATGGTATTACTTTCATCTTTAAGAGGCTCCTAAAATGTGTCCACATTATTAATGAAACTATCGAGAGTCAGAGGACCAATAGCACTTAAATGTTACTTTGTAGAAATCCTTGTTGTTTAATGGGGATGAAACTCCATTTTGGTCGCTCTTCTGCAATTACATCTCCACACTTGGCATTTTAATGCAGATGTTCCGGAGGGAGCCATTATCATACGTGAGCATACTGCAATCAACAATCTGTTTTCCTGCTTGTGGTTCAATGAAGTCGATCTATTCACACCTAGAGACCAACTCAGTTTTGGGTATGTCGTCTACAGATTGGGAGGCGCTTTCGAGTTCTTTATGTTTCCAAATTGTGAATACAACTCGATATTTGTGCTACATCCACACACGCGGGAACACTCTTCTAAGATCGAATGGGTGAAAAGCTTGAGCGAGTTTGAGGGAAAAGGTAGCATTTTGAAAGAGAGTCGAGGAGGGTTAGGCCTGTGGACGCCTTATCCTGGGAACTTGAATGAAGTTGTACTACCACCTGTTGCAAGAACTTCAAAAGCGGGCTGAAACTCTATTCCATCCGTTTGGCTTGTGTTTGTGTTCCAAGGAGAACCTCTATGGATTACGCTTTGGGTACACTACGTCCTTAGTTGGAGAGGACTAGGGCCACCGAAAGGAACTGCAAATTTTTTAAAGGAGAAACAGGAGAACTGCTAGAGAGCAGAGCATTTTAATGATTACCAGATAATGGTAAATCCTTGCCAACTAAATTGCGGAGAGGAACAACCAAGAAGGTTGCTGCTAGTGCGCACGCGAGGATTGGTTCTTGTGAAAGAGGCTATACAAAGTTCTTATTCAAAGTGCTCCTTTATGGCCGGTGTTGCTGATTTCTGTATTATTCGCTAAAGCTGAATCGAATGGTAAAGTTTTGCCGTTGCTAATGCGATGATGTCCAAAGGGTCGTTGATACTGAATTTGTTGATGGAACTTTTATACACATCGAAGAGTAATGGGGACATTTTACACTCATTAGGCTTCTAAATGTATTTCATTTCACGGACACTTTTCTTGATGGGAATTTTCTGCGCTGTCCTGCAACTTCATTTGGAGCTTCTGTAGCCTGGTCCAGGCGGTATTCTCGCTTCATCGAGCCCAAAGCTCACTGAAGTGGTCTAACCCAAAAAACAAAGGATGACTCACGAATGTGAAGCTGCCTTCAAACTCTCATTCTTCCGTTTGGGTTCATGTAGGCCAGGAGAACCGATGAACAGTTACCCAGATGGTAAATTATGCCTATGATAGCTGCGGCGCAGGAGAACTACGGCTTGCTACTAGAAAACAATAGTCTCGGAACAGGGAAAAGCAACATGAGGCAGCATGCATTCCTCTAGGCTCGAGTAAAGAGGATCATCATAAGGAAAGAAACCATGCGTCTTCACCGTTCTCTCCTTTTTTTCTGATAGCCATTTTAAATTGTTGATACACGAACAAAAGAAAAATGCTATTGTAACACCTATACTTTTTAAAATGCAAGTTTGCTTCCCATTGAAATGACCAAGATACCTTCCCTCGCGAAAAGGTTACAGAAAGCCCTAACCTTGAATCATCCACGCACGCACAACTCACCTAAAACCAGTGTTTTAACTACCAGGCCAGACCTACCGATTTAATAGGTTATCAGTATCGACCTGATTTGTGATACGATTTGATTGGGGCCAACCTGATCTTTGATCCAATTCAATTAGGTATCGGCCTAGCCTCCAACCTTGACAAGGTGGAACTTGGTGCCCATAGCCTCAATCCGAGGTTGCGATGCCATGGGTGATATCGGGTCAAGCACATCAAAGCACAGTGAGGCACTGTCGATTTGGGGGGGGGGGGGTGTTTCTGGGAGATCAGAGGACAAGAACAGGGCAGAAACGAATTCTTTCGGGTGCCTTCACGGCATTGGAACCCGATGTGGCTGAGCTGGTGACTTGGCATTGAGTTCGGTGGACTAGGATTTGTATGTTGGTGGATGGGAGAAAACGTATAGGAATATTCTTGGAACGAAAGTTGACTATTATAAGTAAACGAAAAATGTTTGCTAAAGTGCAGGTGCCGCAAATTTGTAAATTTGAAAGTATAGATGTCTAAATGATCATTACGTGCAAAACTCGCGGCTTTTTCCCTCGTGCCCGAGCGTTCTGCAACAGTATCACAAACACATTCACCACAACAACAGGACAATGTCACCAGGTAGTGAAGATACAGGCACTTCCAGTCTTGCAAACTTATTTGATGCCCTCAATAAATCTCATCATGAAAACACCGATCAGGTGATACCCGAACAGCTCATTTAAAATATATATGACTGGAGCTTTTCTATAAATGTAGACAAGGGACCTCCCAGTTATATAAGGAATAATCCATTTAAATAGACAAAAATAACACTCCAAAATGTTCTGCATACAAAGATAAATGGCATAAAGAACAAGAATGTTACATGCAGCAAGCGCTTCTAAGTTCCAGAAGCCCTCATTGTTCATTTTCTTGGCTCGAACCAGAAGTTGACCCAAACCACAGGAGTGACATAAATTACCAGAGAAGCATTACGTCATCTACGCAGCTATCGCGGAAAATTACAAGTCTGATTTGTTGATCAACTATTTTATATAGAAAAAAAACTTTTATTCTATCATAAAGCAGAGAAGCAACCTGGGAAGGAAGGCTCATCAATAAACAAATCCTCAAGCTCCAATACAGATAATAATGCTGGATATCTTTAACATGAGATGCCTTCCATCATCAATGGGCTGCATCTCGGCTATAGTACTGATCAAGTGTCTTTGCTGGTATACGGTGAAGAAGTTCACGAGGAAATATGCGAAGTAGTGTCCACGCCAGATCTAAGGACTGGAAGACTGTACGGGTGTCATATGCTCCTTGAGCAACAAATTTCCTCTCAAACTTGTCTAGAAACTCCAAATATAACTGTTTCATGCAAAATAAATCCCAGTTAATCTTTCAAGCTACTTTCAAGCTACTATTATTCAGGGATAATAAATTCATCACAGAAACTAGTATAATCGTAATAGACAAGAGTGAAATAGATACCAAGTCCTCCGAAGAAAGTGCTTCTTCTCCCACAACAGCTTTCATTGCCTGGACATCTTTTCCAATAGCATAATTTGCATATAGCTGTAAAGGTCAAAGTCAAGAGGCTAAGACAGCTCTATATTAAATAAAGGAACAGCAAGGTGAACCAGTTATGACCACGTAAACAGTACCTGGTTGGACACATCAGCATGATCCCTGCGTGTCATCCCTTCCCCTATGGCACTCTACAGTATCATCAAGCAGCAATGAGCAACCTTCCGGGGATCTATCAAGCAATATAAGTGATGGAGATTACTGCAAATTAGATCTATATCTAACCTTCATCAATCGTGATAGGGACGGAAGGACATTAATTGGCGGGTAAATCTGTTAAATTGAAACAAAATGAAACAATACTTAGTCTCGGAATAAAAATAGAAAGTTTCTCTGAAGCAGAGTTACAAGAAAGATTACAAGGTTGACCAAAAGTATCTCTATCGCAAGTGAAGCTCTCAAGCTGCATGACAATCCACCTTGGAGATTATTACCAAGATATGATGCATCTTTAAGTTCATTGTGGTAACCCAATCAAAATTCATTAAGGGTGGAACTATCTCAACCACCAAAATGCACTGAAGAAAGACGACGTTAAACCAGATATTTAACCTAGTAAACACTAAAATACTCCACGATATTGGAGTATCATGGGGTCAATCATTTTGGTGCAGAAATATTCATCAATAAAATGTATAATGATCCTTCAGGGAAATCAGCCCCCTTTCTTTTGAATCCCTCGTATCAAACATACCTATGGCTTAACCCTCCAGAGATCAACTAATCAAATGTTAATTTACATGGGTTGTGTCATAGGCTAACTAGATTTAGTCTAATCCACAGACACTAAAATGCTTATGGACACTTGATGAATCCAAAGTTCTTTTTACCTGCCGATTCTGCAGCTGCCTGTCAATGTATATCTGCCCCTCAGTAATATACCCCGTTAGATCTGGAGTAGGATGTGTAATATCTGTTCGAAACAAATTCAAGTTCAGGCATACATTTTTTATATGAGCAGAAGGGATTAGTAGACGTGGACAGAGTACTCAAAATGCATTACCATCATTAGGCATAGTCAAAATGGGAATCTGTGTAATTGAGCCTTTCCGTCCTTCAATTCGTCCAGCTCTCTCATAGATGGTTGCCAGATCCGTATACATATACCCTGGATAACCACGTCTTCCAGGCACTTCTTCACGGGCAGCAGATACCTACAGAAACAACAAGAAGTTTACCTTAAATATTTTCTCCAGTACTAATAAAAAAAGTCAAGGTCCAATAACAATCAAGATTGGGCATTCAAGAAAGAAAAAGAACTGAGTGATGGTGAAAGATGTATGACATTATTCCAAATTAATACTGGGCAACGAGGTTCTGTATCACCTCACGAAGAGCATCAGCATACGAACTCATATCCGTAAGAATAACGAGGACATGTTTCCCACACTCATATGCCAGATATTCTGCTGTTGTAAGGGCAATCCGGGGAGTTATGATTCTTTCTATTGTTGGGTCATTGGCCTGAAAAGGTACAAAGGAATGTAGAGCAAGGACCGTTACGCCACATAAACCTGTCTAGATGACATTATCTGATTACAACATAATACAGATCCATCATGTGTGCTTCCGTGACTAGATAATTTACCAGATTGAGAAACAAAATGACTCTCTCCATTGATCCATTTTCTTCAAAATCCCGTTTAAAGAATTGAGCTGTCTCCATGTTCACTCCCATTGCTGCAAAGACAATAGCAAAATTGTCTTCTTCCACATCCTGTAATACCAGGAACACATGCTCAGAAGAACCACCTCAAACACACTTGACTCCCCAAAAAACAAACATGTAGTGCCATTGTGAACAGTATCTCTTCATTTTTCACGTGTGCATGCTTGTAATGCCTCTATGTTCCAGAAAAAAGTTGAGAAACACAATTTTCAAAATGCAAATTTGATTAGCATATGCAAGGGAAACGAGTCCTGAACTAAGACATAATATATCTTACATTCAGAATTCAGTCTAACTCCACAACAAAGATTTTCTGACAATTTAACCATGCTAAAACCTTTCAACTTCTATATGACCAACCATGCAATCTTTTTCTTCCTGTACCAAAGAACTAATGTGACTAAACACTTAATCAATTTCTTCTTTTTGCCTAGTTAAGAACCATTGAACTTAGCATTTTTGTAAAAGCATATTTCATATAAACACGAAACTTCAGCTTTGGCTATTAAACCTACTAACCCTTCGGGGGCATACTCATTTCAATCGTTAGTGCACAAAGATAAAAAAGTCAACCATACCTCCATGAGATTATTAGACTTCTCCAACCGCTTTACCAAACCAGCTTGACGGCAAATCTGAGCAGCTATTTCATTATGGGGAAGACCAGCAGCAGAAAACAGAGGAATCTTTTGTCCTCTGGCAATTGAATTCATAACATCTATAGTAGAAATTCCTGTCTGTATCATCTCTTCAGGATAAGTTCTTTCACTAGGATTGATAGAACTACCTGAAGTAACATACAAACAACTAATGAAAGATATGATGGTTGGAACATGTAGCTTAATATGCTTTTCCCACTCTATGCTAAGTAAATGGGATTATAATTTCTATATATTAAATTTACTCGAGAAGCACAACCCATCTTTCACTTCGCCCCTTCAACTCACTTACCGGAGATGTCCAAGTAAGCTTCAGGCAAAATAGGAGGACCATTGTCTATGGGCTTGCCAGAGCCATTAAATATGCGCCCAAGCATATCCAGCGAAACAGGTGTTTTCAAAACCTACAAGATCAGCAGGCCAGACACTGAGCTAAATGATGAAAACAGTGAATTTCATTTAAAAGTAATGAAAAACTAGAACATACTCCGCCTGCTGAGCACCAGCAATTCATTGGGTCTGTCTAATTCAAGTGAAAATGACAGCTCAACTATAACATAGCAGTCAGTCTTCTTTAAGGACACGGATTCATCGAAAAAGAACAGGTTGACAGATCGCCACAAGCAATGGTGCTGTTCTATTAAGGACAAGAACATGCTCTGAGCTCTAGCTATATAATCAAGCACAGAAAATCATAGTAAAAAGGATGCAACTATCTTTTCTTTTCTTTTTTGGGCTAAAGAGGATGCAACTATTTTCAAGAGAAATGTAAAATGAAAAACAGCTGCTTAAAGTGCTAGTAATTCCCCATGTTTGATTAGGTTCTAGTCATAATCACATACTTCATAACACGATACTTTGCCTTAGCATCAGCATGGCATTTCAGCCCAGGACAAATGCTCTCATCAGTACGTAACCATATTTATACCCCTAATCAAGTCCTAATCCTGTTGTATTGCATGAACCTTTGGAAATATTCACCAACTAATTGATATAATGTTATCACAGAAAACAATCAACACAGGCTTGTCATGCATTAAACTTAACTATCAACAAAATAACATCATATGGCCATCACCTCTCCTGTAAATTGCACGGTTGTAAATTTGTTGTCGATGCCGGATGTACCTTCAAATACCTGACCATGCAAACAGGAAAGACAGTAGCACACCAGATTAAGTTTTTCGGCCCAGAATACACCGATAATCGACAAATAAAAATTAGATCCAGTGCAGGTTCTTATCAACAAATATACACATAGATATATAGGCGTATGGATAGATTGACATATATATATATATATATATATATATATATATATACACACACACACATATAAATGTATGTGTGCCTTTACCAGAGCCATTGTGGAAGGCAGTAATTCGCGGTATCATTTCAAAGTTTACCTATGCTATATATACAAATATAAAGGCACAAAGCAATTCCATTCGATTAGTTTCACAGCAGCATTACCATGGGCACACCCATCATCAACATTAGCAGTAACAACTGCTGCTCAACATATATCTAAAATGACCCATAGGTTTAATAGACCAAACATGATAAGCAAAGATGCAAAGTCACCAGTTGCTTTATCAGTTTCTCATATGCAAACTATGCAATATATAGTAAAAACTTGCAAGGTATTAGAAAATAAAAAATTAAAGTATAACCAGAAACGTAATTCTATTGCAACTGTAACTGACCAAACATGATTAACAAGGATGTAAAGTTACCAGTTGCTTCAACCATATCTTAAATACAAAAGGGCTCTGTTGATACAAACAAATATATGAAAAAAGACAAGGTCTTGCAATGTAAACCAAGTATCGAAATAAATAATGAAAAACTCAAGAACAACAATTACCTGAACAACAGCTTTTTCACCATCAACTTCTAAGACTTGTCCTCGTCGCATTGTTCCATCACCTAGCCGTATATTAACAATTTCTTGGTACTTGGGGCCCTACGCAGTTAATTAGCCAGGCTAAATACAACGAATGCAATGGGAGAGAGACAGAGAAGACAACAAAGAGGGAATTATAACCAACCTTGACTTTTTCTAGGATAACAAGAGGCCCAGCTACTCCAGAAACTGTCCTATACTCTGCAATACATTAGAACAGATGCTAAACCATTCAAAAGAACTCTCGATAGACAAGTACTCAACATTATTAACTGAGCTCACTTCTCTTAATTATTTAGTCCTCAAACTACACATTAACCATTTCCTCTGCGATTCAACTAGCATATACGAATCGAGAAAGAAAAAATCTTTCAAAATTCCAAATTAAAAAAAAACACTCCAATTTCACTTAACTGAGCATCTGATGTCAACACGAAGGCGTTACTTTTCATGTTTATGAACATTTAATTTTAGAATGAGAATTTTCAGTAACTTACCCATGCCAACCTCCAGGGTTCCCTCTTCCATATCGTGGCTGTTTTCTGCCATTCCCATTTTGAAGCTTCAAATACACGGCACATCAGACAAGTCAGAACCAGATGGATGGTAATACCAATGGCCAGCAAAGAAACAAGGAAATGAAAGCAATCGCATCAAGCAGAAAACATCAAGCTATTGCCATTCAAATGACGCGAAAATCATTCTTCCCTCTAAATGAATTCTCCTCCAATACAAAGCCGAATTAAGCATATGCCCAAATTGAGCCGCTACTAACACCAAATCGACGGAGCTCTACAGCGGCATTGGACCGAAGGGAACTACAGAATTCCCCACACAAACACACCCCTTGAAAATGTCAGCATCCTCGATCCATCTCTATTGCTCCAATCGACACGCCGCAACAAGACAAACCAAAAACGGACACTAAAAATCAGAAATTCATCGACGCAACATCGGATGGGGGCATCCCCTTCATTCCGGGGGTGGCCAAAGCCGCCAAACGAACCCTCCTCGACCCACCAAACCCCAAATCTCGAACCGCGACGGAAGACCCAGAAACGGGAAAATCACGAATCGGCGGAGATCACGCATCGCCGCCACCATCGGCCGCCCCACTCGATCGCGGGGCGATCCATCCCCCCCCGCGGGAGCCCGCGAGCACCGCAAAACCGCGGCGCAAAATGGAGATGGGAGCACACCCAATTGGCTAAGGAATCGAGGGCAGAGGGCGGATCTCGAGAGGGACGCTTACCTCGATCGATCTTGGAGCGCGGAGCAGAGGGGGCGTCGCAGGGGAAGAAGATGATGGAAGGCGCGACAGGGACAAGGAAACGTGACTGAGATCTGCCCGACTTTAAAAAATAAATATTTGTTTTGAGGATTTATATATATATAAAATAAATATTGTATGCATTTTTTATTTTTATAAATTTTAGGAATGTCAATAATAAGTGGTAATAATTGTAATAGTCCAAAAATCTTGAGGGCGCCTATGGCATCTTGCGAACCACATGACTCGACAGCTTGGGTGAGTGGTGGAGGTTTGAGCAGGGGATCCTCTCCTCCTCACATGGTTATGGAAACTTTATATTTGTTTGCACTCCGCAAATATTGTAAATTAACTTTTGAATTATGGTGAAAATATTAAGATTAATTTATAATGATCGATATATCGATCACTTTATAAATATGACGGGTCTATTTGTTCATCTGAACCACCCCATTTAGAAAAAGGAAAAGAAAAATAAAAGACGCAAACTTGAACCGATTCAGTATAAAGAATCGAGAACTAACTTAATTATTGCGGGTTCCAAATTTGTGGAATTGAGAACCGGATTGATTTCCACTAGAACCACCCAAAACTAGCCACTTAGCCAGTCCAGTTCTCGGATGGACGGTGGACTTGGGACCGATATTCACCCCTAGTTCAGTCTAATGTTCTAGTTCTGTCAAATCATCCATCGTCTACGAAAAGATTGAGAAGAAATAATTGGAGATCTTGAGACTAGATGGGGTGAAGAAAGTGGGTTCCACACCTCGAATACGAGCCTAGCCTAATTTCAGAAGAGGTTTGAGCAGCCGAAAAAAAGACCGTGCTTCAACTTTTCTTACAAGGCTAAGAGTACTCGTTATTTTCATGACATTCTCTTATGCATCTAAAGTAGAGAATGGAGAATAGCCATAACTAGCTAACTCGGGTTGTTCCTTTTAGCGTGAGTATCCGATGCGTCGGATGAGGGTTTAGCTTCCAAAGGGCTATAGGATGAGAAATGTTTGGCTTTTATGGCGTGACACGACAGGGAGTTTGGCCGTGCCATAAAATGTTGAAAGTGGGTATACCGGATCCAATGGTTATACAATTCTTACCTTTCGACCCCCAACCCGGACTCCCTAATGAAGTAACCCATTGCCCTAAAAATTTATGACCGAAAAGAAACTCAAGCCTCGGAGTTTAAAGGGAACCCTTATAGCCCGAGAAGTGGAGGTTTAATCACTCCCTCGGCAAGTTGCAAGCGGATAAAGTGGGGCAACACTAGTCTGCACATTAATACTTGGAATCATGCACGGTGGTCTTCCTTCATCCATGATGCCTAGGGTGCCTTAGTATGGTGTAGGGATGGCTTTAGTTTGGTATCCAAGAACTCTATCCGTGAGACGACCTTGACATGGTCTCGTGATGCCACGATGCACTTAGTTGTATCCTTCATCATCCTATTTTGGGTTCCATCAAGAAAATCGTAGCTTCTATGGGTGCTTTAGGTAAACCAAATCAACTGAAAACTCCAACCAGCTGAAGAAGAAACCGCAATAAAGCGTTTATTCATTTTTTTCCATACTTGTCACTTAAACTCCACTGCTCGAATTTAGTCTCGTATATATTCCAGCCAATGAAGAGTCATTAAGGTGGTTTACTAGCATGAGAAGGCGATTCAGGTGACTTTGAAAATACACTCTCTCCGAACAGCATAGGTGGCGACACAAATACCAGTTACGGAGGAGGCAAACCAACTAGTCTAGTAAGCCAACATAAGGTAGCAGTTTTATCAAGAAAGAGAGGCGCCTCAAAAGAAGGAAGCTATATCTCTGTTCTCGACGGTCTCTGGCTCCTTGTTTATTCACGTAACAATCTGCAGAAATTTAAAATGGACTTCCCCCTTAGAAATCAAAGATTTCGCCATTGAAATCTAAACTCCAAATAAGAACATCACCAATTTGTAGGCCTGCACCACCTTTTGGTCGGCGATCACAAGATGGTCGCCCAAAAGGACATAAGACCTAAACCTCTTATTGAGATAGACCTTGTCGGCTGCTAGCAAAACATAGAAGTGATGGCAAAGCATGACCGAGGGCCAAGATGAAAGGAACCCCAAAGTTTGTTAGCTTTCAAATCTTATAAATTGAGGAGAATCCTTAAAAGAAGTCAAGGCTCGGAACAATTTCGTCCCTAGCCTATTGCAGCTGCATAATTCCAGTCTTCATGGGTTCAGCTTTGAGTCTAAACCTTCTAGTTTTGCTTCTGCATAAGCTGACTGCTCGTGAGGCTATTGATCAAGTTAAAGTCCTTGACTGCCATGGCAGGATGAAGCCGTTTCTTCATGTGGTTTCTACGCGTGATTGTATGTTATGTGTTACCATAGTCTCTGTGATTTGATGATCGCCCACTTGCCCAGAAATTCTTATAGTTTGCAACTTATGAAGAACACACTTCCTAGAGAAAGATAATGGTTAGCGGAATAGTTTTATCCAACTGTCCACAAAATTGATTTCAATTTGTCATCTTTAAGTGTTTGAGGTTGCTTCCTCCTTGATATTTACAATGAAGTGGGACTATAGGATATGCGATTTTGCCCATGTTGAATATGCTTCTCTTGTTGAGCATTTTCTTGTGGGTGGGTTTGGGATGTGATTACGTGGAAACGGTGATCTTTCATTTCGATTAACTAAAACTGAAAAAAAAAACAAAGAAAAAGAAAGAAAAAGAACATGTTAGAGCTTGAAACCGATCTTGAAATCTGTAATAGGGTCCACATTCTGAAGAGTAGATTTCAGGTTCTAAAAAATGAGGAACCTATACCCGAGAGTAGGTTCCAAGTTTCAGGTGGAACCTGTAAGGAACCTGGAACCGCTCATCCCTATCTAAAACTTGGAACTTGAAACCTAAATAAGTTTTTTGTGTTTTTTCTTGGTTTATATCTTCGCGTGATCTTGTGGTGTTTCATGGCGTTAGATGATGAGTGTATAATATGGAACCACTATTTCGAGCTTTCATTTTATGACTTATTAATGTTTCATATTTTTTATGTGTCTAAATATAAGGTGGATCATAGTAGCAAGTGGTGGTCATAAAAGGTAACGATCACTGCAATTATTCAATAAATAATACAAGTAGAACCTGGATAGACCCTCGAACATGTGATAGGGTAAGTTTCAAGTTTCAAAAAATGAGGATAGGTAGGTTCCAGGTGAAACCTATACGGAATATGGAACTGGTTACCCCTAGTATCGATTCACATAATGACTTCTTGTTTTAATTGTATTTTTGAACCGTAATGCCTGGAAAACTAATCTTTTATGTTCTCTTTGGTGAATGACAAGCTTATTCAGTATTATTGCGTTCATTTTTGTTTTGTTTAACTAAAAATGAAATTAAAAAAAAAACCTATTAGACCCTGAAAGCTGTGATAGGGTAAGTTCCAGATTCCGATGGGTAGGTTTCATGTTTCAAAAAATGAGGAATATGTACCCGATGGTAGGTTTCAGGTTCCAAATGAAACCTGTAAGGAACCTCGAACTGTTCGCGCCGGCAAATAGTATGCCTGATATTTTTATGTCAAGAATCCATGGCACTTGGGTGGTGGGCATTTTCTAGGGTATTCATTTAAGTGAAAAAGAAGATGATACTAGATAAGATGAGAAGACATGATGTTATGACGGTGAAGATGACAATGGGAAAGAGGCGAGAATCAACGAGAAAAAAGAAGAAAGAAATTGACCACATTCTTTCTTTTTTTTTTAGGTTAATATTACAAAAAAAATTTCAAAACAAGTAAACGTAACAAATTTATCCCAAATTGATATGGATTTCCACGTGGAGTTGCCAAGTCAATTAAGTTATTGTCATGTGTCATCTAACTTAGCAATTTCTCGATAAAATTTGACAAAAGTTATTGTAGAGTAAATATATCACGAGTGTACCGGTTTGGAGTTTTGATAATAAAAAAATTAATTTGGGGTAAATTTGTCACATGCGTACTAGTTTTGGGTTTTTTTGTGGTATTAATATTTTTCTAAAATTTTCAAGTGATGAAGATGATGATGGGAAAGGGACCAGGATAATGGCAAGAAGAGATAGACTTTTCTAGCGATGAAGATGTCAGATGGGAAAGAGACGAAATAATGCAAAGAAGAAGAAGAAGCTTTTTTTTTTTTTTTGGGAAGGTAAGATTTTATATAAACTTTTCACAACGAGATATATAAGGAAACAAGTCGTACACAAAAACCTCGCACTTGAGGCGACACTAAAGGTGTCCCGACAGGTGCAAAGGTGTAACGACATGAAAACAGGCTATAAGCACCAGACAAGCCACAAGAAATGCTAACCGAAGCGGGGATCAACAAAATACATACAGACGTCCCACAGGAAGGGTCAACCAACAAAGGGACCAACCAAATACAGACACAAAAACCAACGGATTAATAAAAAATGGAAGATGAGATGCCCCATTTTTGCTGAAGTCTGCTGTTGTGGACATTATCTACAACAGGCTTCATAGAAAAGCCTTTGTCCCTTACTAGTTTTGTAAGATGATTGCGAAGAGCTGGCATGAAGAGGGAGTGATCCCTGAATAAAATGTTGTTTCTCACCGACCAAATTAAATGGTACATTGCACCAAGTGCAAAACGAGCAATTTGATGATGGAAATTCTGTCTCCCAATGGTACGAATAGCCCAATGAAGGTTATCTTGCCAAGAACAATTGCGCCACATAAAATTGCAGTTGTTTGCCCAGAAATCAACAAGGGAACCGGTAACAGCACACCCAAAGAAAAGGTGGTATATAGAATCAGGTCTACTTCTACAAAAGGCACATGCACCTTCAGGAATTTTGTGGTAGCTAAGCAAAAGAACTTACGTAGGTAGTCTGTTCAGAGAAATGAGCCATAAAATGAAGCTGTACCTTGGTGCAATGGCTCGGTCCCATATGAAGGAGCTCCATGTAACAACCGTGCCTTTGTTTCTTAAAAGTTCCCATGCCGAAGAGATGGAAAACTGGCCCGAGGAGTGGCCATTCCAGGTGAAGTGGTCTGGTCTATCAGCTTCAATAGTCGGTAAGCTGTCCGACCAAGAGTTAAAACAGACCAGAAAATTAGAGTGACGCCGGGCTGAAGACAAAAAATCCCGAATCGAGGCATTTCTTGGGATGCCTGAACAGTAAATATCTCTAGCAGAAAAAAATTTGTAGAGAGGACCCCTGGGATGCCAGTTATCAAACCAGAATGATACGGAAGCTCCGTCACCTATTCTCCACAAGAAGTTTGATTGGAAATCCGGCCGAAGTTCAAGGATTTTTTTCCAACTCCAAAAACAGAATGTGGGTTTGGTAATTACCCAGAAATTTTTACTCTTTATAAAGTTGGAATGAATCCATTGGCACCATAAAGATTCCTTGTCGGTAAACAGGAGCCATATGTGTTTGAGCATTGCAGCTCTATTGTATTCCACAAGCTTCCGAATGCTAAGGCCTCCCTCCTCTTTCGGTAGGCATACTTCATTCCATGGGACTTTCACACCACCCTTTCCCAAGTCGGGACCTTTCCACAGAAATTGTCTGAGTATTCTTTCAATACTCGAGAGGATTGATTTGGGGAGAATGAAAACACTTGCCCAGTATAACTGAGTTGCGTGAAGTATTGAGGTTATGAGCTGTAATCTTCCCGCAAATGAGAGAAAGCGTTGTGACCATGATCTAACTTTGGCCGTGATCAAGTTGACCAGATGGCAACAGTCCGCTTTGGATAGTCTAGAAGCTATGACTGGGACGCCCAGATATTTGAAAGGAAGCGTACCTTCACTGAAGCCAAGGAGTTGAAAATTCTGGGTACGCAGTTTTGAAGGGCCACCCGATATAAAAATCTCACTCTTGTTTGAATTAGGCACCAGACCAGACCAGCTGGAAAATAGCCGAATACCATCCTGAAGAAGGTTAATGGATTCCAAGTTTGCTTCCGAAAAAAGAAGGACATCATCGGCAAAGAAGAGGTGGCTAAGTCTGGTGGCCTTACAACGCCAGAAAAATTTGAAACCATTCATATTAGTTTGATGGTGAAGGATACCTGAGAATACTTCCATAGCCAATGTAAAGAGATAAGGAGAGAGAGGATCTCCTTGTCGAATTCCGCGGCCACTAGAGAAGAAACCATGTAGTTCACCATTAATAGCCATCGAAAATTTCGGGGAGGTGACGCATTCCATTATAAGCTTGATCATAATAGGTAGAAAACAGAACGCTTGCAGGACTGCATATAGGAACTTCCAGTCAAGAGTGTCATAGGCTTTTTGAAAATCAACCTGGATGGCACATTTTGGAAGATAGGGCTCATGTTGGAAGCCTGCAAATAATTCCTGAGCTAGGAGAATATTGTCAGTAATCCTTCTATTCTTTACAAAAGCATTCTGGGAGGGACTGATGAGAGTTGGCAGAACATTGGAGATGCGATCAGCCAAAATTCTAGAAATACATTTGTAAATGGTGTTGCAACATGCTATAGGCCTGAAGTCATTTATCAACTGCGTGTTTGGGACCTTCGGCACTAGAGCAAGAATAGTAGTGTTAATCTCTTTTAACAAGGATCCAGACTGAAAGAAATCAGTGATTGCCGAGATAACAGATGCGCCAACAGTATCCCAGTTGGATTTAAAAAAATCAACATTATACCCATCAGGACCAGGAGCCTTGCCTTTGGCCAAGGAAAACATGGCATTACGAATTTCAGTAGCTGTAATCTCTCTAGAAAGGAACCTGATTTGATCATCATCCAACCTATGTTGAAGATAGTTCCAAATGGCATCTATATCGGGCAGATGGATTGAGCTATCAGCCGCAAGTAAGGTTTCAAAGTGGCTAACAATGTGTTGTTGAACCAATTCCGAGTCATTAAGTATATCACCATTGGAGTTAACAACCGAAATGATGCGATTGTTAAGGTGTCTTTTATTTACAAAGTGGTGAAAATACTTGGTGTTGTAATCACCTTCTGTCAGCCATTTTATCCTCGACTTTTGTTTATAAAAGGATTCCTCCTGAAGCCGCAGCTTTGAGAAAATTCGGGATTGTTCCCTTTCTAGTTTGGCCAATGCTGTATTAGAAGGATCAAAAGCAAGAGCATTCTGAGTATTAGTAAAGGCTAACCTGGCCTCCGCAGTTCGTTTTGATATATCAGCATATGAATCTCTATTGAGAAGCTTGAGACGTCCTTTAAGCATTTTAAGCTTCCTGCAAAGTACAAACATGGGGGATCCCATAACATGTAAGTCCCAAACCTGATTGACCGTATCCAAGAAGGAAGGATGAGTCATCCAAAAGTTGAAGAATTTGAATGGTTTCCTTGATGGACGGATGGAGAGAATTCTGATAACCATAGGTGAATGGTAAGATATTCCCGGGGCAAGAAAAGAGGGCTCAAAGAAGGAAAACTGACGGCACCATTGCTCATTGATGAGTACTCTGTCTATTTTCCTTTGCTTGCGAGAAGGGCCAACGGAAGTGAACCATGTATATCTGTTTCCCACATACCTTAGATCATCCAGACCAGCTTCATCCAGGTAAGAACCAAATTCATCAAAGGCTGGGATCCATGAGTTTGTGCTACCAATTCGATTAGAATGGTGACGAATAGCATTGAAATCACTTGCCACAACCCAAGGAAGATCCGAGAAAAGCAGGCTAGAATGAATAAGATCAGCCCAAAGGGCACGGCGGTTCACAAAAATATGCTCACCATATATAACTGAGACATAGCAGATTTTACCAAGAGCCAGTAATCTTGCACGGGTATGAATGGCTTGGGAAGAAGAGGACAAAACTTCCATTGCCAATTCCTACGGATTCCATTCCAGCCATATTCTACCACGAGAGGAATAATCATAATTTGAAAACCAATCCCAACCCAAGAGTAAGCCAGAGGATATAGAATCAAAAAGGGGTTGGCTAATCTTAGTCTCAAGAATACCAATGCAATAGAGGTTATTATTACGAACAAAAGTTCTAATTTCCGCTTGTTTGAGGGGTTGGGCAAGACCCCTGATATTCCATATGCCAAAAAACATAACGGAGAATGAGTTTTATCGCTTTTTCATACCACCTCTCCTTCTGGATTTGGGGGTGGCCTGTTTAGTCGAAGGAGGCTTACAAGGAGCAGCACGTTCTGCCTCTGGTGGGATCAGCACGGAAGCAGCAGGGGCAACCTTTCCAAGGCATGGCGGGGCAGCTCCCGCAGAGGGGGTTTTCACACCAAGAAGTCGAGAACTGGACTTGAGATTTGCAGAGCTGCATTCCTTAGGACCGGATACAGTCTGTTGCGGGACTGGAGAGTCTGAATCACTGGACATTTCACTAGCCATTTCTTCATTAGATGCACTTGAATCAGTCAAAGAAGAAGAGCCAAATCGAGGAGACTTGGGAGGGACCGAGGGATCAGGAACTTCTGTCTTGGACAGGGGGGGCGTAATCTGTGAAACAGGGGCCACAACAAGAGTTTCTGTCGAAATATTGGGGAGGACAGCAGCAGCAGAAAGAGACATATTCCTGGAATTACCGGCTCCCTTTCTTTTGTTTACCGACTGCCACAGCTCTTCTGTTGGAGGGGAAGAAGCAGCAAGATCAGCAGGGGGAGACGGTTCCTTCTGTGGGATAGTTTTCTTGCTAAGTGCAGGGCATCTATGGCCAAAAGTGCCACAAAGACTATAGGAGATGGGCCTCCATTCATATTCAACTTTGACAGTCCAAATCTCATCATTAAGTTTGACATCAATCGAGTCGAGTATGTCCTGGGCAGCCTTGATTTCTATGCAAACTCTAGCATAAGAGAGCATTCTCATTTTCTCGGTTTGAGTATCCACATGAAGTGGTTTACCAAGTGCACTTGCAATAGCACTAATTCCAAAGGCCAACCATAGTGCATAGGGGATATCCCTGAATTTCACCCAAATTGGAATGGATTAATGCTGGTCCTTGATGAGCTTTAGAGTGGGTTGCCATTGTTTTAAAATCATAGGCACACGAAGGATGGTGATAGGACCACCATCGAGAATTTTCGGGCGGAAAGACTCATAAGGGATATGGAAGAAATAAAAACCATCTCCATTAGCCATTGCATCGACGAGGTTGTTTCCCCAAACGTTCTTCATTGTAGTCTCACTAAGCTTGAAGGGCAGCTTTTTGCCCACAAAATACCCAACAAGGCATTCCTTTCACTTGGGGTTCGTGTCTTCCAAAATAGCTTCCGAAATTTGCACCAATGGTTTGCCATCAATGATGGTCGGGGGGATAAAAGATAGACCATAGCCCTTTTCTGCTGTCCTAGTAACAGCTACCCACGAGCGTTGCGTTCCTTATGTTTTATTGTCAAGGGAAGTATTTTTGGAAGGTAAAGGCACCTTATTTGAGCTGTGGTCAGTACCAACCATGGGGACAGCTTGCTGTTCTGTTGAGGTCCCAGCAATATTCTGGGTTCTAGATTGGGGATTAGCCACAGATCTTCCCCTACTTCGGCCTCTACTGTGTGATCTTCGATCGAGCAGGTTAGTGTTTTTGGTATTAAAAATGCTAGACTTCTTAGGTTCAGGTAAAGTTCTAACAACTGGTGGATGGGCAGCTTTAGCAAGTGTGCCCGACACCAAAGGATCAGCATTTTGCACCTCAAAAGCTAGCAGCCGAGACATAGAACTTTCCGCCATGATTTTTCCAGCCATAATTATCACAGTACCGAGTACATTTTGAGTCCCAACAAACCCAACAAGTTGTGGGAGCACTATATGGGAAACCAAAAATCAAGACTGAGCCAGAAGAACACGGTTCCAGAAACCCAAAAAAAGACTACAGTGTCTCCAAAACCTAGCAATCCAACAATGTAGATCTGTTCCCACAAATAACCAGAATCGAGGTTGAGGACTCACCAGGGAAGAGAGTGAGAGTTGTTGAGAGAAACTTCAAATTCCAGAAGTACAGAAGAATTGGGACACTCGAACCCAGAAGATCCCTTCGGGAGAACAGTACAGAGAAACCAGATCTGAAATCCTGATTTGAAGATGTTGACACCTAAATTTCGGCATATCATTTAGTGTTAATTGCATAGAAAATTAGGGATTAAATTTTAACCCCTAAACAAAAATATTTAAATTGCATAGCATATAGTTTGGGTTTATTTTAATTTAAATGCATTTTGCGTCGGATTGGCGGTAGCGAATGAGCTTAAATTTCATTGAACGAGACTCGGCTCGCTCGGAATGCAAGGGTCGGGAATTTCAAGTCAAACGGGCTCAGTCGTTTTAATTTGGGTTTAAATTGATATGTTGAGTTTAATTAATCAAAAGCCCAAGTTAATTCAGTCCATTAAACCTAAGCCCAAGCCTAAGCCAAAGCCTAAGCCCATTAGGACATAAAGCCCATCTAAATTGATCTGGATTAGTGCTATATAAACATAACATTAGGTCAAAACAAAAGGGGACACAATTTTTCAGATCAAAATTTTCAGAGAGAAAAAGTGAGAGAAGAAAGAAAGAGAGAGAGGGAGAGTTCGGTGCATCACGCCTCCCGCCGCTGCCGTTGCTCACCGCGACGCCGCACGTCGCCGCACCACCTCCACGCCGCACCACAGCCGTTGCGCTTTTCCTCAGTCCTTTTGCCGGAGAACATCCTCGCCGAACGGCCACACTCGCACAAGAATTGTTGCTGCCCCACATCTACTCTCCCTGTGAGCAACACCGAACAAGTCCAGACGCTCCCACAACTCCGAAGAGAAGATCCCATGCAGAGTACGTAGAACAGACCGAGGAGCTCCTGCACGAGAACGCCTAGAGGAGGAAGACCGTGCATGATTTTTTCCTTTTGTCCGACCAATCAACAACCATAACAGACAGCTGAAGACTCCCCCCACGTTGACTGGTCCCTCGCGTCCTCACTGATCCAGAACAACCCCTGAACGATGATCTGTGCTGCTGTTGTTTCCTCTGTCCAAGTCAAAGAATTCTGCCATCACTTGCAGCAGTCCAATGTGATCAGCCCTTCACGCCTCAGACGCTGGTCCAAGCCCCCGCTGCTGTTGCTTCACTTTGCATCACGCCCAGACGATTTCCTAGTCAACAGAGAAGCCCCTGCACCAGTCCACGTTGAAGGCTGCCCATGCTGCTGAATTCCTTCACACTTGCTGACCTTCGGTTGAAGATGGGTCAAGCTTGAAGCCGGCTGACTTTGGCAATCCCCCCATGCAGAAGACGCCAAAGCAACCAAACAAACAGCCCCCAACGACGTTGAATCGGTTACTGCTCAATACTCGTTCCTTCTCTGTTTTTACAGATTGCCGAGCACATCGCTGTTCGTGACTTGGGAAGCCGAGACATCACCGCCGGCTTGCATCGAAGTATAGCTGGTTATCTACCCGAAAACCACGAAGTACGTCCAGCCTTGCCGGCGAGCCGTCCCGAAATCGCCTCCGTTGTGCTGCCGTGGCTCACCCGTGACATCGTCGCCGATCCCGACGCCGACCACCCATCGTCACCGGTTGTCCCGTCCCGATCCGCAAACCTGAGCTCAATCCCGAAACAATTCAAATTTGGGAATATTTTCAAATTAGATAAGTGGATATATTCTCAATATTTTCTTCAAATATCTAGTTTCCTGATTTGCATGTTTGAATATTTCGTGAATATCACGTGGATATTTAGATATCAAGAATAATATTCGATATATCCGCAATATTTTTGAATGTTCAAAATTAGGAAACTTTCCTAATTTAGCAACGTATCTGGACGACTGTTTGACCTTAACCCTAAGGTCCGATACGCGGCAATGCGGGAAATTATTATCCTATCCATAACCAATTGGATACGATAATAAATTTCAATAACTTTCCAAATTTGAATAATCGACTTTCCGTCAATATTTATAACCCTATAGATATGACCGATAGTTCGATTTCCGTGCCAAATTCGAGCTTGAAACGAATTTGGTGGATCGCGTGGTTGATGTGAATCGGTTGCTATCTTTACTTGTTTGATTGTTTTCCTTTTCAAATAAAACAGAAAAATTCAAAAATATTAGCTAGATTTAAATTAGAATTTTGCATGTCTAGGATTTTTTAATATATCCCATAGGATGAGTAAGTATTTAATTTAAATTGGGATTTAAAGTGGCATGTTTCCTAGTTTAAATTAGGTATTATTTTAATCCTAAAGGATTATTCACGTTATTTTATTATTCCGAATTTTACACAAAAATCCCAAAAATAAGTCATTCTAGGGTAGATTAAGTCATCATAGATTGTGTGTTAATTTAGGTATTTTTGAATTTCGAATTTTAACAGAAAATACCGAAAAAGGAAGTCATTAGGTTGCATGTTATTTTAGGCATATTTTTTAATTCCGAATTTCAATGAGAAAAATACCAAAAAATAATTCATTCATCCGTCATTAGAATTAAGTCACATCGTCGCACGACATATAGTATGCATGCTAAGTTGCATTATTTCGCATGTCATATTTGCACGTCATTGCATATAGATTAGATTTCATTTAAATAAGTGAAAATACAAAAAAAAGAGATTGAGTGAATTGTGTGTTAATCAAAAATCATATTATGATTGTCTGTATGATTTTTTCATTAACAACGCAGATGCTAGCGTAGCATCCAGGTACGTTGTTCTCCTAAGCTTGTAATTTATTTAATGCTTTCTGAGTGTTAAATTTGTGGTTTGCGCACCCGTATAAACACCTCACATATTAGTAATTAAGCTAAAATAGATCCAAACTACCTGCCAAAATATTTTTGAAAAGAAAAGGTACCGAAATAGCGTTAGACTAGATCTAGCGTAATCAAGTCCCCGGGCTTAGCATCTCTGGTTCGTAGGAATAAAACATATCTCCCTATGTTTTATTTAGGTTTCTAATCAACCTACCGTAAATTGATTAGTGGCGACTCCAAGCATGAAAACATTTGCATGTTAAGAACTTAAACCCTAAGTTGCGAATTGGTAGGGCTTGAGAGGGCCCAAGTTAAGATTAATCTTAATAATCCATTAGCCCGAGAAATTGACTAAATTTTTTAGGGTCGCGACAGCTTGGCGACTCCGCTGGAGATTTGAGTTAAAACTCTTAGTGGACTTAGGCCAATTTTTTATTTCAAAAATAATTTTGTTTGGCAGCGAGGATCCCAGGTACGTCCTTAATATTTTAAGGTGTTAAATGTTCTTGCAGTATGGGAGGTATAAGGGGAGACGTGATTGTTAACCCTTGTTTTGCAGGGAGATGGTTGAATATATGGTTTAATTTATGCACAAAGCGCTGTTTGATATAACCTGCTGTGCATGCCTTACATTTACACTACACCGCATACACTACCCGCTGCCGGACCTGGGCGGCATAGGTTTAGGATGGTACTGAGACAGTGGATACCCCGACCAAAACCATGTGGTACGGGTCGCCCTCCTCTGTCCCGAAATGTTCTTTCATGGTATCATTGAGTACCCATACCCACCACGGTTATATCCCACTCAACCCGGGTCGGCTCTTTGACTAAGCCGGAGTCAGGGGAATCATAGCCTAACCACCACCATGACTGGTTTAGCTCGGTAATCCTCGTGTCTCCATTTTGTAAGCCAGAGTCTAGGTAGAAATCGAACCTCACGTTTCATGCGCATGTCTATGTGATTACCATTTTTCCACCCGGTGAAGTAAGTTTTCTGCAACTCTATCCCGCAGTTTACTTATGTTTCGTGCTTTTCTTTGGTCGGTCCATGGCATTAGGTCGGTCGTGAGTCTTGGTCTATACACTATGGGAGGTACAGACATCCGGATTCTTGATGCTCCTAAGGACGAGCTCCGTGCTTGGTGGAATCTACTTAGTCCGACCAACCGCAAGCTAGTTGAGGGCCACATCGGAAGGCTGCTCCCCCTACTGGAGGTCAAGGTCCGTTCCGGCCTCGTTCGAGCATTAGCCCACTTCTGGTGCCCCGAGACAGCCACCTTTATATTCGGTAAGCATGAGCTTACCCCGACTTTGGAAGAGTATAGTGTGCTTATTGGAAAACCTTTGGGATCGGGGTTAATTATACCACTTTTGGGAATCGATTCCATTCAAATATGTGCTGAATTCTTGAATGTCGAAAAAGATGAACTGGCAAAAGTTTTGAAAGCAAATCGTGGAGCATGTCCTTTTTCATTCCTGAGTCATTGTTTTGAAAAAGTCACACCTTTTCAAAAGGGCAGAATCTTTCTACTAGCATTTTTCGGATTCATCATTTTTCCTCACTGCAAGAATGCATGTAATCCGTCAATTGCATGGTTGGTCCAACAAGTCTGTCTCGAAAAAAATTTTGTCAACACCATTTTAGCGGAGACTTTCATTTCTCTCACAAAATTCAAGCAAAATGTTGACAAAACATTTCATGCACCCATTGAACTATTGCAAATCTGGTTTTTGTCTCACATAAAGGGGTGTGACGATTTACTCAAAATATCCGAACTCAATGATTCCAGTCATCCTGTTTTAAGCTATAAAGAAAAACAAGCGAATGCACCTGATTATCATTACTCCGAATGGATCATTTTTATGAAAAATGCTAGACCCCAAGGTTTCCATTGGCATGCTAACTGGTTCAATATCGAGGAAGCTCGGCTTACGTGTAATGGTGCTGGACCGGTGCCACTTTTGGGCTTCACTGGCCCAATCGAGTACTACCCCGCCAGAGTGTCCCGACAGTACCAGATTCTCCAAGGGCTCCCTCCGGCATTACAACCCGAGCTCCTCCGTGTCGATTTCTCCGACGAGAGCGAAGACCACGAAGGGACCCTAGCCCAACTCACGAGGATGTGGAAGAAGTGCCGAGTGTTAAAGATAGCTCGACCCGAAGAAGAGCTCAAAGGGGAGCAGAAATCCTACTTCGCGACGACCAAGTACATCCGACGACACAAGATCCCGCAGGAGTTACTCCCGAAGATACCCAAGGTGCCTATCAAGACCGCCAATCGCTCAGAAAACAACCGCCTCAAAAGGAAGGTCGAGAAAACTGAAGAAAAGGCATCCAAGATAGCTCGAGCTTATGAGCAGTTGAAGAAAGACGTCGCCTCCCATATGTCTATAGATCAAGCTAAATAAAAGGCTTAGAGTTGTTCTTTTCAGTTCAATTGCAGTTTTAAATTTGTTAGGAATTGAGTCATTTGCCTTTAATTCAGTTTGATTTCGAGTCATTATTCGATGTAAAAATTTTTGTCATTTCAAAAAAGAAGTCTTTTCAATTCAAAGCGGTTAGGCTAATGTCATGGATCGGCGTGTGATTTTGCTTGATACTTATGTATGCTTGTTTTATTCAAATTAGGTAATTTATTACGGATCCCCCTCATCCTCATAATACTCGATCGGTGACCAAAAGAAGGATGGCCAATCAAGCTGAGATTGCAGCCATGATTGATGAAAAGCTGAAGGAACACATGAATACAATCAATGAGCATATCATAGCTGCCATGTCCAAAATGATAGGTGATTTCATGGCCAAGCAGCAGCAGGTCAATACCGCCTCTCAATCGGAAATTCCGCTTCCAACTCGTCAAGGCCTCCGCCTCGACAAAGTTCCTGCAGTGAACACCAATCCAACCCTTCAATCGGATGATGTCATTCTGATTGACACCAGCACTTCTCCGTCGGTCCCTATTCTTCAGTCACCCCCCAATGATGAAAGTGCCAAGTTGCTGGCTAAGCTTGACCAGAGATTACGTGAAGTAGAGGGAACTCAAAGTGTTCCGGCTGTTGATTTGTCCATTTTTACCCGGGTCCAAGTGCCCGATAAATTCAAGATGCCAGCCTTCGAGAAGTATGACGGCACCTCAAACCCAATTCAGCACATTGATATGTACCAGGGGCTCATGAATAGATATATTTTTAACGGACCTCTGATGATCCAAACCTTCCAAGCAAGCTTGAAGGATGCTGCAATGAGGTGGTATACCAACCACCAGATCAACCGGAAAGACTCGTGGGAAGAGGTGGCAAACCTTTTCGTTAAACACTTTAAGTTCAATCTCGACGTCACTATTACGAGGGAAGACCTGGAAAGAGCTGAACAGAAAAAGGGCGAGACTCTAAAGGAGTACGCCACTCGCTGGAGGAACATGACTGGGCAGATCATGCCGGAACCCCCAGAACGTGATTTAATGAAGTTGTTCGTGTCCACCCTACCGCAGCCGGTTCGTTCACGAATGTTAGTGACGGTCGCCCAATCCTTTGGCCAACTGATAGCCATGGGTGAGGAGATCGAGACCGGGCTCAAGAAGGGATGGTACGGAGAGTCGGGTTCATCGGCCAAGAGATTTACTAATAAGAAGAACAAAGAGCATGTCTCCGAGGTCAACATGACCTATCTGCAGAAACCGCTAGCTTAAGCCCCGAAACTACAATTCAGCACCCAGCAAACAACTTCTTATGGACAGCAAGGCCAGCAGGATCCACGCCTGCAGCGCAAACTTCGCCAGTTTACTCCACTTCCTAGGACGTTATCTCAAATACTGGCAGTGCTAAGGAAGAAGAATTTGCTGAATTCAGAGCCACAAAGAGCTAACTCCGCTGGCTATGCAAAGTATGATCCATCGAAGAAATGTGATTATCATAGAGATGAGATTGGGCATTCGACTGATGATTGCCAAGTACTCAAACATCGAGTGCAAGATCTACTCAACACTGGAGCGTTCACACTACAGTCATCCAGTAAGCCCAATGTGCAGAACAATCCACTCCCTGATCATTTGAACAGTGCAAATATTGTCCTTGGCCCGGGAGTCAAGCGGGTTCAAAGCTTCAGCGTTCCTCTCGAAGATATGTTCGATGCTCTAGTCCGATCTGGTTATATTTCGACCGGCGATGTGGTGTCATTCGATGACATAAAAGAGAAAGTGGATGAGTTGGTGAGAAAAGGAATGATTGGAATAGCGGATGAATTCGGGGTAGTGGCCGCTATACCCCAGGTCACCATTGACTGGAATGAAGAACTCGTAGGGATAACCGATGAACAAGGGAAGTTGGATCCTGACATGCCCGCTCTCGAAGACGCCTCTGACGACGACCTTGGGATTATTATACCCGACGCTTCGGAAGTATTGATCCTAGCATCGCCTCAACCTTATGCTTATGAAAGCGACAAGATGGTCCCGTGGTCATATGACGTCGATCCGATAACCAGGTCGGGGCGAATTTATCTTGATAATCAACCGGCTAAGCCAGTGGCCGAGAAAGAAGCGAAGGAGTTCCTAGTTGTAATTAAGGCTAGTGAGTATAGTGTGGTTGATCAGCTGAGAAAGTTACCAGCACAAGTCTCGTTGTTGGAACTTCTCCAAACGTCAGATAAGCATCGGAGTGCTCTAATGAAGGTTTTGAGTGAGATTCATGTGCCCGAGACTATTGAAGAGGATAAACTGGAAGGGTTTGTCGGGGCAATTCTCCTCAAGGATCAAGTGGCATTCTCTGATGAGGAAATCCCCGTGGAAGGACGTGATCATAATAAGGCGCTTCACATATCAGTGAAGTACAAGGAGACTCACATGGCCAGGGTGCTTGTTGATAACGGGTCAGCTCTGAATTTATGCCCGTTGGCTACTTTGAAAAGGCTGGGTATTCACCCATCTGCCATGCAAGCAGCCAAGACTTCTGTTCGAGCCTTTGATGGAATGAAGAAGGATGTGATAGGCCAAATTAACTTAGCACTGCAAATCGGACCTTCGGTGTTCGATGTTCTTTTTCAGGTGCTGGATATCCCTTTCGCTTTTAATTTCTTACTGGGACGGCCATGGATCCATAATGCAGGTGTTGTGCCCTCTAGTTTACATCAGAAGATCAAGTTTGTGGCTGAAGCAAAGCTTGTTACAATTTATGGAGAGGAAGATCACCGAATCTTCAATGCAACATCGATCCCATACATAGAGCCCGATCATGTTGAAGAGGATAGCTATCATTCGTTTGAGATAGTTCAAATTGTTCAGGCTTCCTCTGACATGCCGTTGCCCGTTCCTGAAGTTTCTAATGCAGCTATCATGGTGGCCAAGGTCATGGTCGGTAATGGGTTTAAGCCAGGCCAGGGTCTTGGGAAGGAAGGCCAAGGCATTCATGCCCCGATAGAGACAAATGGACAATCCCACAAGGCTGGTTTGGGATATGATGGGCCGGGAAGCCGCGAACAAAGCTACAATTGTTGCAAAGGCCGAAGTCCCTTACCACCTCATATTAACCACATCTTTCACTCGGCTGCAGTAGTGGGAAGATATGAGCAGGTAAAGCCGAGCCCGACTGAAGATGATCTTGGGCTTATATTTCCTAAGTCACCACAAGCCTTAACCGACTCACCTAAGAAGCGCGGTAAAGCTATTCTGGTCAGTTTGTCTGACGATTCTGAAAATGACCAGCCACCCTCTATTTTCAAGAAGCCGAAATCGAGGGTGGTGGACTTCGACTTTGATGATGGTATACCCTACCTCACCGGTTGGTTTGCTGAGACTTCCATTGGTGCGATCACTGAGGGACCACTTGAAGGATGGGCGCTAGCCCTCAAGAGTAATCATTTCTAGTTTTCGTATCTCCCCTACGTGGGAATCTTTATCGCTTTCTTTCTATTTTCATTCCAATTCATGTCGCACATAGGTTTTTCAATCCAATAAGATGTAATTCATTGATTCCATGTCAATAAAATTACAGAAGTTTTTATCATTTTGAATCTTGTTGAAGTACCCCAAACCAACCTGATGACGATAACCAACGATTGAAAAATTTGTCATCTACGGTAAGAACTGAGGGTTGGGCTTCTCAAGATTTTTCATTTCAAAATCTTCAAAAGCAAAATGAATTTCGAGAAACAAAGAACAATTTTCGAAAATTGCATGTGGTTAAACCATGTCTTGTCTTTTTGATCCCTTTCTTTCATGTTTCAGGACTGACCTCGAGGCATGTGAAGGGACGGGAATTGTGGATCCTCATATATGTGATGCAAGTCAATCCGATGACTCAGATGATTCTAATCCGAATGATAAAGAGATACGACGAAACTTGGAAATCCATGAGAAATTCAAGCCTCTGACTGCCGAAGAAACCGTGGTCATTAACCTTGGCGACACGGAGAATCCTAGAGAAATGAAGATTGGGGCACGTCTTCCTGAAGATGTGGCCAAACGCTTGACCCAGTTGTCAAAGGATTATCAAGACATCTTTGCCTAGTCTTATGCTGACATGCCGGGTCTTGACCGATCAATCGTCAAACATTGTCTACCGACTGATCCTTCGGTTGAGCCTGTGAAACAAAGGCCGCGAAGAGCTAAGCCAGAACTGGCGATGAAGATCAAAGAAAAAGTCATGAAGCTCCTTGACGTGGGATTTATTGAGACTACCCAATACTCAGAATGGGTCGCCAATATAGTCCCAGTGACGAAGAAAGACGGTCGGGTTCGAGTATGTGTCGACTACCGAGATCTAAACAAAGCTAGTCCCAAAGATGATTTTCCACTCCCACACATTGATGTGCTTGTCGATAGCACAGCCGGTTTCGAACTTTTCTCCTTCATGAATGGTTTCTCAGGTTATAATCAAATCTTGATGAACGAGGATGATAAGTTGAAAACGGCATTTATCACTCCGTGGGGGACATTTCATTACAAGGTGATGCCCTTCGGTCTCAAAAATGCTGGGGCAACTTACCAGCGGACAATGGTCACGTTGTTCCATGACATGATACACAATGAGATTGAAGTCTATGTTGACGACATGATTGCAAAGACTCGGCGTGGAGAAGATCACATAGCAACCGTGACGAAATTATTCGACAGACTTCGCAAGTTCAAATTACGCCTCAATCCGACAAAATGTGTGTTCGGGGCAGCCTCTGGCAAACTACTTGGCTTCATTGTCAGCAACAAAGGGATTGAGATTGACCCGTCAAAAGTGAAGGCCATTTGCGAAGTAAAATCTCCCTCTTCGATGAAGGAAGTTCGTAGCTTAATGGGTAGGCTAAACTATATAGCCAGATTTATTTCTCAGCTATCTGAGACAGCGAAGTCTTTCTTTAAACTCCTTAAGAAGAATGCGTTAGTCAGATGGGATGAAGAGTGTGAACTAGTATTCGACAAGATTAAGCACTACTTGATGAATCCGCCGGTGCTTGTTCCGCCAACGCCGGGGCAACCTCTGATCCTGTATCTTACAATCCACGCTGAGTCATTAGGTGCCATGCTTGCTCAGAAAGGAGAAGAGGATGCAAAGGAGCGTGCGATTTATTATTTGAGTAAGAAGTTCACCGCCTCAGAGATGAACTATTCTGAAGTAGAAAGAACGTGTGCAGCACTAGTATGGGTGCTACACAGATTGAGGCAGTATACTTTGCACTATCAAATATTGCTTGTGACAGAGTGTGATCCCATCAAATACTTGCTCAATCAACCCGCCTTGGTCGGAAAACTGGCGAAATGGCAGGTTCTCATCTCAGAATTTAATGTTCAATTCTTGTCTCAAAAATCAGTCAAAGGATGAGTAATTGCTGATGTCTTTGCTGAAAATCCTGGGAAAAATGACGATCTGGATCCGCTAGAGGATAGAGTCATGCCAATTGATGAATATGTATGGACCATGTATTTTGATGGGGCTATAAACCTGTCAGGATCGGGTATTGGGGCAGTTCTAATATCCCCAGGCAGACAACATTATCCGGTTGCAGCGAAACTGATATTTCCTTGTACGAACAATATCGCTGAATATGAAGCATGCATTCTCGGGTTGCAAGCTGCAATCGAAATGGGAGTAGCTCGACTCAAGGTGTTCGGGGATTCAGCCCTCATTATTCTTCATACCGTTAGCAAGTGGCAAACTAGAGATGCTAAGTTGCAGCCCTATCACGTCTATTTGGAGGAGTTGGTGGAAGAATTTGAAGACATTTCATTTGAGTACTTGTCAAGGACTCAAAACAGTTTTGCCGACACTCTGGCTACGTTATCGGCAATGCTACGAGTAACAAGTGGCCTGGAGGTTAAACCTTTGAAGATAGAGGTTTTGCAGAAACCAGCTTATTGCATGGCCACAACAGAAGAGCCTGACGGTAAGCCAAGGTATCATGATGTCAAAGCATATTTTCAAACACGGGAGTTTCTTGATAAAAGTACTGCATCTAACAAAAAGTATACCAGGAAAATGGCGTCGAAGTTCTTTTTGAGTGGAGAATGTCTATACAAGCGATCCTCTAACTCGATTTTATTAAGGTGTGTTGATTCAACCGAGGCTGTTCATTTGATGCTAGAAGTACATGAAGGAGTATGTGGTCCGCACATGAATGGTCATATGCTCGCAAGGAAAATAATGAGGATGAGTTATTACTGGCTCACTTGGGAGAGTGATTGTATTCAGCATGTCCGAAGTTGTCACAAATGTCAAATCTATGGTGACAAGATTAAAACTCCTCCGAATGAATTGCATCAATTGTCTGAACCATGGCCATTTTCTATGTGGGGCATTGATATAATTGGCCCAATTAATCCTAAAGCGTCAAATGGGCATCGGTTGATCTTGGTCGCAATCGATTACTTTTCGAAGTGGATTGAAGCCATGTCTTATACGACAATGACGGCCCGGGTTGTGGTGAAGTTCATTCGTTGAGACATCATTGCTCGATATGGTGCACCTGAGGCTATAATCACCGACAATGGATCGAATCTAAATAACAAGTTGGTGGATGAATTGTTCAAGGAGTTCAAGATCAAGCACTTGAATTCCTCTCCATATCGTCCGCAGATGAACAGAGCGGTCAAAGTAACCAACAAGAACATCAAGAAGAATTTGACTAAAACAGCTGAGGACTATCGTGATTGGCATGAGAGATTACCTTTTGCACTTATAGCATATCGGATTTCTATCCGGACATCTACAGGGGCAACTCCGTATTCTCTTGTGTACGGTATGGAAGCAGTCCTACCTGTTGAGGTTGAAGTCCCTTCATTACGTATTCTTTCACAGGTACAATTATCAGAAGCAGATTGGATCCAACAGAGATTGGACCAGTTGAACATGATTGATGAGATAAGGCTTAGAGCTCTATGCCATGGCTAGTGTTACCAACAACGAGTTGCTAAATCTTTCAACAAGAAAGTTAAGCCTCGACACTTCCAGGTAGGCGACCTTATCCTACGGAGGTTGTTGCCAATAGTTCCTCTTGCAGAAGGAAAATTCGCCTCGAATTATGGCGGTCCGTACTTTGTGAAGAAAGTCCTTCTAAGAGGTGCTTTGATTTTGGCCGAGATGGATGGTCGTGTTTTTTCCAGTCCAATTAATTCTGATTCAGTGAAGAAATATTACACTTGATTTTGTACTCATTTTGACTTTACTTCAATCAAGTTTCAAATTGAATTTCATGAATCGATTGATATTACTAAGCTTTGTTTGAGGAAAGCCTTTGATTTGTCAATCCGTTTCTGTCCTAATGAAGCGATCATATTACATGAGAGACTTCAAGATGACGAAAGACAAACCATTTCCATACATGTCCTGAATAATAATCCCTAGTGCGAGTTGAGTGAAAATTCCATGCTGACAAGGTAAAGGATTATCTCACGAAAAGTATGACGATCACAATGATGAGAGGCATTCATTTCCTCTATCTAAACACTACAGGTTATCATTTGCTTAACCCCTTTGAACGGAGTTTCATTTCTTACCCCTGTCAGGAACAATCTTTATACTGGGGCAATTTCTCAGAAAGTTCAAAATATTTAGAATTTTCTTGCTTTCACTTGCATCAGTCTTCAAGTATATTTATTGCATGCAAGTTCTGTGTTAGCTCGAGTGCCTTAGATATGACGAAGAGCATTCATTTCTATATCCCTACACATTATACCCTTTGCATACCCAATTTGAGCGGTGAATTCATTTCAACCCGATTGGTGATCATTCTTGAGATGAACAAATGAAATCATCTCAAAACAAGTTCAAGGTGACTTGGGGCAAATGGAAGTTCAAAGGAAAATTCATCAGAAAGGACGCAAAAGGACTCCAATGAATCAAAGTTCTCTCGGAAAAAGAGGGAGAAAAATCTCTCGAAAAGAAAATCTCTCTCTCTCTCTCAAAAAAAAAAAGATAGGAGAAAGAAAAATGAGAGAAAGAAAAGCTTCGACAAGAACTGAGTCGATATGCAATATCATTTTTCAAAGAAAAGACCATTTGAAGGTTCATTTGTGGAGCAATCGCTAGAGATAGATCAATTGGATGATCACCAATCTCTACGTTCATAATACCCCCTTTGATGAAAATAGGCCATTCATTTCAAGCCTACCCGAACCTACGTTACAACCCTTACCGAAGTCTCTTCAGAATAGGACACTTGAGTTAACGTAGAGTTTCAAATGCTTATAAATGTTGCTCGAAGAAGTGTGAGCAAGATTTTTTTCTATCTCATTTTTGCAGCATTCCTGACTTGTGAATCCGGAGCAGCTGATGATGTTAATTCTTTTAATAGCCTCAACTCGAAGAGTCCCTTTTGCTAAGCCATTGAACAAACCCATGTTTTAGTCCTTATAAAGACCTTTCAGATTGGCTAAATTATACTGATTTTGAGAATATCCGAACCCTTGTCAAGCACGACGAAGAGAGTTTGAGTGATTCTTATACCCGCATTAAAGGTCGGGACAAAAGCCTTTCAGTAAGAGTAAGTGAAAAGTCCTTTCTAATTAAACGTCTCTCATTTAATGTGATTAAACTGTCAAAAGGACGAAATGGTGGTTCTTATTGATAAAATCCCCAGTGAAGCTTAGTGATATGAGCAGATTCATAAATTATGTTTTCTCCGCCTCTGCGCATGTAGTATTTTGACATTTTCTCAAGTAAAAACATGAGCGATGCCATAGGTTCCATCATAAGAAGAATTCAGGTACGCTTGCTACTTATTCTTCGTTGTTTCTCATTTCGAAATACAATTTCTCACATGGTGTTGCCAAGTGGAGTACGCGGCACACCCCATCTTTTGTTCGCCTAGCAGGATAGGCGCCATGATTTCCTATTTTATGTTTGCCAAGTGGAGTACGCAGCAGCATAATTTCTCATTTGGTGTTGCTAAGTGGAGTACGAAGCACACCCCAATTGATGTTGCTGAGTGGAGTACGAAGCACATCCCATTTCATGTTCGCCAAGTGGAGTACGCGGCGGCATGGTGTTGCTAAGTGGAGTACGCGGCACACCTCAATTGATGTTGCTGAGTGGAGTACGAAGCACATCTTATTTTCATGTTCTCCAAGTGGAGTACGCGGCGGCATGGTGTTGCTAAGTGGAGTACGTGGCACACCCCAATTGATGTTGCTGAGTGGAGTACGAAGCACATCCCATTTCATGTTCACCTAGTAGGATATGTGGCATAATATCCAGTCCTCTGTTCGCCTAGCAGGATAGGTGACATAATATTCAGTCTTTTGTTCGCCTAGCAGGATAGGCGGCGTAACACCCCAATCTCATGTTCGTCTAGCAGGATAGACGACGTAACATCCAGTTCTCTGTTCACCTAGCAGAATAGGTGGCATAATATCCAGTCCTTTGTTCGCCTAGCAGGATAGGTGGCATAACATCCAGTCCTTTGTTCGCCTAGCAGGATAGATGACATAACATCCAGTTCTCTGTTCGCCTAGCAGGATAAGCGGTGTAACATCTCATTTCATGTTTGCCTAGCAGGATAGGCAGTATAACATCCCATTTTCTGTTCGCCTAGCAGGATAGGCAGTATAATATTCCATCTTATGTTCGCTTAACAGGATAGGCGACATGGTTTCTCAATTGATTTTGCTGAGTGGAGTACGAAGCACATCCCGTTTCAATGTTCGTCTAGCAGGATAGACGGCACAACTTCTCATTTGGTGTTGCCAAGTGGAGTACGCGGCACACCCTATCTCATTTTATGTTCGCCTAGCAGGATATGTGGCATAGTTTCTCAATTGGTGTCGCTAAGTGGAGTACGAAGCACATCAATCAATACATCCCTTTGTTTCTTTATATCATGCACTATTTCGCATCTGTAAGAAATTACAAGTAACAAATAGGCAATTCAGTATTTCGAAAACCTTACTTCCAGTTGATCAGAAGTTTGGAGATCGAGGAAATTCAAAGCATTATAAAGCATTCCGTCACTTGGAAGCTTTTTATGCGATCCGTATGCAAAGCTCTTTCACCGCTCCGCATGAAGTGAGAAGCCTTAGCATACGTTTCTTATTGCTTGCATATCATGCATCATTGCATTTAAAAAAAATCATTTTGCATAGTTTAAATTTAGGTCTCAGTCTTTGAGCGAAACCTCTGCGAGCCTCCACTCAAAGAGGGGCAGCTGTTGACACCTAAATTTCGGCATATCATTTAGTGTTAATTGCATAGAAAATTAGGGATTAAATTTTAACCCCTAAACAAAAATATTTAAATTGCATAGCATATAGTTTAGGTTTATTTTAATTTAATTGCATTTTGCGTCGGATTGGCGATAGCGAATGAGCTTAAATTTCATTGAACGAGACTCGGCTCGCTCGGAATGCAAGGGCCGGGAATTTCAAGTCAAACGGGCTCAGTCATTTTAATTTGGGTTTAATTTGATATGTTGAGTTTAATTAATCAAAAGCCCAAGTTAATTCAGCCCATCAAACCTAAGCCCAAGCCTAAGTCCATTAGGACATAAAGCCCATCTAAATTGACCTAGATTAGTGCTATATAAACATAACATTAGGTCAGAACAAAAGGGGACACAATTTTTCAGATCAGAATTTTCAGAGAGAAAAAGTGAGAGAAGAAAGAAAGAGAGAGAGGGAGAGTTCGGTGCATCATGCCTCTCGCCACTGCTGTTGCTCACCACGATGACGCACGTCGTCGCACCACCTCTGCACCGCACCACAGCCGTTGCGCTTTTCTGCAGTCCTTTTGCCGGAGAACATCCTCGTCGAACGGCCACACTCGCACAAGAATTGTTGCTGCCCCACATCTACTCTCCCTGTGAGCAACACCGAACAAGTCCAGACGCTCCCACAGCTCCGAAGAGAAGATCCCATGCAGAGTACGTAGAACAGCCCGAGGAGCTCCTGCACGAGAACGCCTAGAGGAGGAAGACCGTGCATGATTTTTTCCTTTTGTCCGACCAATCAACAGCCATAACAGACAGCTGAAGACTCCCCCCACGTTGACTGGTCCCTTGCGTCCTCACTGATCCAGAACAACCCCTGAACGATGATCTGTGCTGCTGCTGTTTCCTCTGTCCAAGTCAAAGAATTCTGCCATCACTTGCAGCAGTCCAATGTGATCAGCCCTTCACGCCTCAGACGCTGGTCCAAGCCCCCGCTGCTGTTGCTTCACTTTGCATCACGCCCAGACGATTTCCTAGTCAACAGAGAAGCCCCTGCACCAGTCCACGTTGAAGGCTGCCCATGCTGCTGAATTCCTTCACACTTGCTGACCTTCGGTTGAAGATGGGTCAAGCTTGAAGCCGGCTGACTTTGGCGATCCCCCCATGCAGAAGACGCCAAAGCAACCAAACAAACAGCCCCCAACGACGTTGAATCGGTTACTGCTCAATACTCATTCCTTCTCTGTTTTTACAGATTGCCGAGCACATCGCTGTTCGTGACTTGGGAAGCCGAGACATCACCGCCGGCTTGCATCGAAGTATAGCCGGTTATCTACCCGAAAGCCACGAAGTACGTCCAGCATTGCCGGCGAGCCGTCCCGATGTCGCCTCCGTTGTGCTACCGTGGCTCACCCGTGACATCGTCGCCGATCCTGATGCCGACCACCCATCGTCACCGGTTGTCCCGTCCCGATCTGCAAACCTGAGCTCAATCCCGAAATAATTCAAATTTGGGAATATTTTCAAATTAGATAAGTGGATATATTCTCAATATTTTCTTCAAATATCTAGTTTCCTGATTTGCATGTTTGAAAATTTCGTGAATATCACGTGGATATTTAGATATCAAGGATAATATTCAATATATCCGCAATATTTTTGAATGTTCAAAATTAGGAAACTTTCCTAATTTAGTAACGTATCTGGACGACTGTCTGACCTTAACCCTAAGGTCCGATACACGACAATGTGGGAAATTATTATCCTATCCATAACCAATTGGATACGATGATAAATTTCATTAGCTTTCCAAATTTGAATAATCGACTTTCCGTCAATATTTATAACCCTATAGATATGACCGATAGTTCGATTTCTGTGCCAAATCCGAGTTTGAAACGAATTTGGTGGATCGCGTGGTTGATGTGAATCGGTTGCTATCTTTACTTGTTTGATTGTTTTCCTTTTCAAATAAAACAGAAAAATTCAAAAATATTAGCTGGATTTAAATTAGAATTTTGCATGTCTAGGATTTTTTAATATATCCCATAGGATGAGTAAGTATTTAATTTAAATTGGGATTTAAAGTGGCATGTTTTCTAGTTTAAATTAGGTATTATTTTAATCCTAAAGGATTATTCACGTTATTTTATTATTCCGAATTTTACACAAAAATCCCAAAAATAAGTCATTCTAGGGTAGATTAAGTCATCATAGATTGTGTGTTAATTTAGGTATTTTTGAATTTCGAATTTTAACAGAAAATACCGAAAAAGGAAGTCATTAGGTTGCATGTTATTTTAGGCATATTTTTTAATTTCGAATTTCAATGAGAAAAATACCAAAAAATAATTCATTCATCCGTCATTAGAATTAAGTCACATCGTCGCACGACATATAGTATGCATGCTAAGTTGCATTATTTCGCATGTCATATTTGCACGTCATTGCATATAGATTAGATTTCATTTAAATAAGTGAAAATACAAAAAAAAGAGATTGAGTGAATTGTGTGTTAATCAAAAATCATATTAGGATTGTCTGTATGATTTTTTCATTAACAACGCAGATGCTAGCGTAGCATCCAGGTACGTTGTTCTCCTAAGCTTGTAATTTATTTAATGCTTTCTGAGTGTTAAATTTGTGGTTTGCGCACCCGTATAAACACCTCACATATTAGTAATTAAGCTAAAATAGATCCAAACTACCTGCCAAAATATTTTTGAAAAGAAAAGGTACCGAAATAGCGTTAGACTAGATCTAGCGTAATCAAGTCCTCGGGCTTAGCATCTCTGGTTCGTAGGAATAAAACATATCTCCCTATGTTTTATTTAGGTTTCTAATCAGCCTACCGTAAATTGATTAGTGGCGACTCCAAGCATGAAAATATTTGCATGTTAAGAACTTAAACCCTAAGTTGCGAATTGGTAGGGCTTAGGAGGGCCCGAGTTAAGATTAATCTTAATAATCCATTAGCCCGAGAAATTGACCAAATTTTTAGGGTCGCGACAGAAGAGGGCACCATAAATGATTTCCTCTAGATATATGTTTGGGAAGCATCAGGCGATGCCCAACACCAAGTTTCAGCCAGAATCACCAAAGAACACCAAGAATCAGGGAGAGTTCCAGCGGGTGAACAGTCCCCAGTCGCCCAGAAACGGGAGAGAAAACTGAACAGTACCAGATGAACAGTACGAGTAGCGAGGAAAAGTCATATGGAAGAAGCTATTATTCTTTTTGCTTCCTTTTTACTTTTCATATATTTAAGTTTTTTTTATGTGGCACTTGGTAGGCGCTACATCAACGCCACATGTCTAAAGAAAAATAAAAATAGCAACATTAGCATTTTTCATTAGTCAAGTTGACGGAGCTAATATAATGACTTAATTGCACAAATTTAAAATTTTAGGACTCAATTGCACATTTTAAAAGTTTTATAACTTAATTGAACTTTCGTGATAAATTTTAGGACTTCTGATCCAATTATCTCAAAATATACTAGAGAGAGAGAAAGCCATATATTTTATAGGAATAGGCAGACTCCATATTTTAAAAAAAAAGAAAGCATATTTTATTTTCCATTCAGTGTATGGGAACACCGCAAATGTACTGTGATCTCCGAGGGAATGCGCCCAATGGTGGCACTCTTTTCGACACACGAATCCCATGGAAGACAAGCAACTGTGTTCACCATACATGATGTTGCTAACCAATTCCAATTAGATTTGACCCCGACGTCGTAAGAGAAAAACTCTGCTTGTTGCAACGGGGGACTTCAACTTCATCAAGGAACAAAGAGATCGTAAGGGGCGGCAAAACAAGAAAGACATCACTCCAAGGTAAGATTTCAAAACAATGCTAGCAACCCTCAACCCAAGAAACATAAATCTTGTAGTTCCTTCACATGGACAAAAAACGAAGGAAAGAACAGGTCAAGCATATTGATCAAATGCTAGTTAGTGACATATTTCTTTTCCAAAACGGTGCTATCATTAAGTGCTCCTAAACAACTATCGGCCTGCAAACCTATTAAAGTCCAATGGTACTCCCAAACACAAATTATACCAAAGTTGCTTTACAATGGACTTCGTAAATGTTGCTCATCAAACGCTCATCCTCGAGCACCGTCATATGGTTTTATTGATTAAATTCGTTCACTTTGCAAAAAATAAGGCACATGTAATATGTAATGATTGCCGCTCCTTTGACCAATTCCATCAGCTGTTAGGGAGCGTGGAGTCCAACCTCAATTGTATTGAATTCACAAGACAATTGGAAGACAAGCTTCTTAGCTAAATGCATGAATTTAGGTTAGAGTCCAACTCAATTGTATCAAACTTCATGTTCGATTTACCACTAGAATGTTGACTCATATAGTATACCTTTGTTGGGATTGTGCTTCTCTAAATTGCATGAATTTGAAGTAGCTTGACTCAACTGCTTTTGACGTGTAAAGTTATCACATAGAATATATGCATCGAGTCGAGATGGTGTTTGGCATCAAGCTCGAGTCACTTTCATTTGCCATTAAAATTATTATGCGCCGCACGAATAAGTCAAAAGTGTCATCTGTCTCTTTTTTTTAATTTCCAAAAAATATCTTTGTATTCACACAATGCCCACTCATTGATAACCATCGACTTTTTTTTTTTTTTTGTATTTAATGCATAACCCACCTAATAGTCCTTCCCTCATTTGGTTTCTTAGATTATAAGTATATGTTTAATGTGAGTTTTTGGAAGAATATTAAATCGTTTCTCTTTCTAGATTAGAATTTGTAATTGTTAGAGAAAAAAATTAAAAACAACATTACATCCAATTAAAGTTTTAATCTTATTATTAATTTATGATGTTGCATAATAAATGAAAAATAATTGCGCTCTAAATAGTCATCCTCAATCATATTTTCCCGAAAATGCATTTTAGATCACCATATTAGAACTTATGAATTTGTAGTTAACGTGGAAGCGTCCGACTTAATTCAATCGACAAATTCAGCACAATCGATGTCTATTCAAACCAAGGCAGAATTTGATCATGATTTGCTTCGATGGGTAGAGTATGAAGTTATTGATAAAAAGATTATCAACCAGCTTATTGATTAAGGAGTTGTCGATTCTTCCTTTGCCAGTCAATTATTAAGTTACCACTTCATCATATTATTTACCGATTTCAAAGCTAATCAACAACGTATCGATGAGAGACTATGCTAAACAATTTCCTTGAATATTTGTTGATCTCCTAAGATGGTTATGTTTTGGTCAAGGCCGATGGACGAATTTTTGGAATATGAACTACAAGGCTGAAGAATCAAGATTTCCAATTTCGATGTCTTTGTAGCATTTTATAGTTCCTCTGTGTTTTTAATGCATTTTCTAATTCCTAGAACTTTAATTGTTTTCTAGTTCCTACTTCTTTAATATTTGGGAAGTCCCCATGTCTCTTTAATGTTTGTTTATTTTTGTCCCTCTATAAATAGGAAAGAGTTCTCCATTGTAGTGCCAATTATTGATGAGTGAACCATTTATCCCAATTTTTTTATCCTTTGCTCGTGGCCTGTGCCTTTATGCTTTGGTAGCGAACCTCTCGTATCCTTCGTCCTATACACATCATTCTATTATCACTTAACACCCCTTTTCGTACACTTTACCTGCAAAAATCTCTAATTTCAGAATCACTACGAACGCATCAGTAGTTGATGTTGATACATAATTGATAACAATGACAATGATCATCATGCAAACCTATTTTTATTGTAAATTACGAATAAAAATATATGTATTCACTGAGAAATTAAATGGATCATATGCTAGTCATGACCGTGATCATGATGCAAATTACGACTAAACATATATGTATTCACCCAAAAATTACAGGGATCATATGCACTCTAAGTTTGATATGATCTTAAGACTTGCGAATGGAAAGCATCCAATCTACTAATCTAGGATGTGGCTGTCGCCGCTGAGGCTGGCATTCGTGAGGCGCTCTCAAGAAACCTGATAGTGCATGGTGTTGACCCACCGGAGCTAACAAGGTGACCAAGAGTTTCACTGCACCGGTTGTGCCTAGTTATCCTCTTTCCTTTCATCTCTAAAATTTTTCTCTCGTTTGAATCTATAACCATTTAACTCCATTTTTTTAAAAAAATTTTGCTCATAAAAAGTGTTAAATTTTTAATTTTGGACAAAAAAAAAAGATCGGTAGCCAATTTTGTCCCTTTACATGGGCCTTTCTTTAAAACACATTCGACAAAGCAAGGCTATTTTTGTCCTCATATTTGAGTAGGTGATTTTTTTATTTTTTTATATTTGCAGCTCTTCCGACTATAAACTAAGAGCAACCAAATGAAAAAAGAAAAAAGTGTTAATATCACGAAAAATCTTAAACTGGTACACCTATAATAATTTTACCTCGAATTATTTTTTTACCACAAAACTGGTATACTTGTGACAAATTTATTTTGAACTATTTTTTTGACCATCAAAAACTCCAAACTGGTACATTTGCGATAATTTTACCTGAAACTATTTTTTTGATCACCAAAAATCCCATACTGGTACACCTGTGACAATTTTACTCCCGAATTAATTTTTTAATCACTAAAAACCCCAAACTGATACATTTGAGACAAATTTATCCTCCGTTAGTGTCCTTTAATTGGATTAATATAACGAAAAACCACAAATTGGTAAACTTGAGACAAACAGAGGGGTGAAATCTAAAACCGGTATACCTGTCAATTACCAACGTATCATTAAACTTCGCAATTTGACAGTAAAATTTAACGGAAATTAACGGAAGATAATTTATCATAGGTGTACTAGTTTGGGGTTTTTGGTGATCAAGAAATTAATCCGGGGGTAAAATTATCACATATGTACCAGTTTGAGGTTTTTTTATTAAAAAAATAATTTGGGTTAAATTTGTCATGAATATATCAATTTTTGGATTTTTTCGTGGTATTTAAAAAAAACAAAAAAAAACGCAGCCATTGGCCAGAAACAGCAAATTCCGACCACAAAAAATTGAAACCGCCCCCACTAAAAAATCTGCCGCGCCCGCGCCCCGCCACCAGTCACATCCACCCTCGATCGCCGCCTCCGGCCCCGAAATTTTCCGTCCATCCGACGGCCCTCGCGCCGAGCCTCACCGTACACCCCACCCGCACCCGACCGCTCCCCCACACGCACACAAAGAAAAAAAACGCGACCTTTCACTTCACTCGAACCGAGAACACCCCATCTCCACGCAACAAACGAGAATCAATCCGAAGCAGAAGGGAAATGGCCGCCACCGCGCTCTCCGTCCGGCCGAACCGGCTCCCCCCCGGCGGCTCGCCGATCCCCGCCGCGCCGGCCCGCCTCCCCCGCGCCCCCCTCCGCCCCTCCGGCGGCCACGCGCCGCAGCCCCCGCCGCCAAGGCGGAGGCGGAGGGGGAGGGCCGGGGGCCTGCTGGCGGCGCGGGCCGGCTCGCGGGCCGACGACTCCGCCCCGTTCGAGATGTCGGTGGAGAGCGCGCTGAAGCTGCTCGGCGTGCCGGACACGGCGTCGTTCGACGAGATCCTCCGGGCGAAGAACTCGATCGTCGCCTCGTGCAAGGACGACAAGGAGGCCGTCGCGCAGGTGAGGGTGTTTGCTCCCCCCCGCCCCCGCTCCCGCCCTCGAATTGCGTTGCTTCCCCGTTTCGTTTTGATGCGTGTCGAGGCAGAATACGCCGGGGGGGAAGCTTTGCATTAGCGACGTGTCATGGCCGTGATTCTCGCGCTCTTTGTCTTCTTCTTGGGACCAACTTAGTTCTGGAATATGGGTTTTTTCTGCTAATTTGTGAAGTTGAGATAGCATGATGACTGAGCCGTAGTACGCATAGGGGATAGAGCTTCTTCATGAAGTTGTTGCCGAGTGCTGGGATTTGCCACATCGATTATGTTGGATCCCGTGACCCCCGCCGCAAAACTCGGCTTTGCGGTGATTCTCGCGGCGAGAAATCCCCCATTGGGTCGTTCTCTCTGCCAAGTATGGATTGAGTGATCTGCTCTTTCTCGATGCGTCGGAAACTTGTTCCCCGTATGATTCTGTAAATGAGCATGGTGTTCTTGTGTGTTTTTTTCGATTATGGAGTGAATACCATTGTTCGAACCTTCGATTTTCGTGACTTGATGAATTTTGCTGAGAAGGTAGAAGACAACAAAAGGTACTTGGCTGAAGTGAGGGGATAACTACTTATCTGGGATTGGCAGGTGCATAGAGAAATGTATTGCGAGGATTATTTTATGTGCGACTGCTTTCGCTCAAACGAATAAATAGAATTGACATTGGATGGGCGGTTTATGTGCTCTGTTGCCACATGTGATTGCTTCGGATGATTGATGGGTGATGGGGCGAGATGATAGTCTAGTCATTCCTGCTTGTCTCCTACTGTGAGGTCCTTTTTTCTTTTCTCTTTTTCCCTTTAGGATCTTTCCTTTTTGGATGCAAACACTTTCGAGAAAGCGTTAGGAGGCATAGTTTCTTCGTGGATTTATCTTTAGTGCAGTGTCCTGATAGGGACTTCATATACACGTTTCTAGTGCTCCTTCTCTTTCCTTCACTTTTGAATTTGTTGCATTTGCTGCCACATTTTTTTATCCTCCTGATCTATGGATGATTAGAGGAGAATGTGGATGTGAAGATTTTTATTTCTGTCCAAAAAGGAGGAAAAATGCAGTAGTCATTGTGTGCTTACCGCCTTATATATGGCCTTCTGCCTCTTTGGATGGGCCGCAAGCAAGTGGTCATGGTCTTGCTCATTTTTTATTTATTTTAAACATAGAGCATTATATTGGTGATGCATGCATTTTGTCTAAATCTTTCATTCTCTTTATAGGACAGATGTATGGTGTCCATTTATTTGGGTGTATACTTAAGTGCATATTATGATATAGATATTCATATTCCTGGATACACAATACATGCCTACATAAGCTGGGAATTGCCTCAAAAGTGGTTTGTCTAGTGGCGTGCCCTGACACTTGGAAAAAATAGCTGGGGTTGCCTCGTGACAATATATTTGGTAGAGAAATTGCTATTGATATTTTTAAATTTGTGGTCAATGTTGTTGGTCAGTTTAATTTCTATTATAAAACTACTAAAAGATCTCTTACTTTTTCATGTTAGATGTTACCCCATGAGTGGCCCCAAGCAAATGCTTCAAAGTGAAATTCAACCGTAATTATGAATTGAATAAGCTTATTTCTTGCATTCTAGTTTCGGAATAAGTGGTCTATGTCCTTCTGGTCTCGTGACAGACACGGCCATGATGTGGGTGACTATGTTTATCACATCTGAACATCAACTGAAAATATTTATATAATGCAAGAGGACTTCGGCTTGATTGTGTTGCTTGTACTTTTTAATGATGTAAGAAAGCAGATATTGAATTTAATGAGTGATTTAAAAAGATAAAATCTCTTTCCTGAGAATATTTCAGGGAACCAAAGGTTACAAGTGTGGAAAAAAGGATGTAGTTCTTGATGAATATCATTCCCTAGGTGTTAAAATTTAGGAATGTATCATAATCTATCTGTTTCTCTTATTGTTCAGAAATTTTCCTTGGCCCAGTGATAAGCGATGCCTATGATACATTATTTTTATATAATTGATAATCCAAAGTCTCAACCTTTTAATGGATCTTAAATATGATGTTGAAGTCACACATTGCTATGTTGTTCGTTCTTTTGGAAATTGTGCTAACCCAAAAATACTTTTGCCTAGTTCAAGATTTGCATGTTTTGTTATAGAGTATGTGTCTGTTATTCTTATTGGCTTTCTCAGTTTTGGTTAATATTGATATGATCTCATCATGTGTCCCAATCAACTGATTTCCTCTTCCAGCCAATGTACTTGTTGGATATTTCGTTGTTGCGAGTATTGAAAACGATTAGATGGTGGATTTAGGCGGTAATTGATAGACATTTTTTGTGGATAAATTTTTTATAGGTCGAGGCTGCATATGATATGTTGCTCATGCGAAGTTTAACTCAGCGGAGAGCTGGAAAAGTTGTGAGCAGTAGCATTCGCTATGCTGATGTTAAACCAATCGGTACTCCTACCATGGGTTCAATGCCTCAATGGTTGCAAACTACTGTCAAGAATTCGCCCTTGTCCGTTGAAACACCATCGACTCGAGACTTGGGCCTACAAGTTGGTGTTTATGGTGCATTGATTGTTTTAACGTATGTCAATGGAGCTTCCACACTGTCTGTAGCACCTTATGCGGGTGCTGATGTTCCTGGGTTGATTCTTGCATCTAGCTTCGGAGCTTCCTTGTACTTTATGACCAGAAAGAATATCAAGCTAGGTAGGATTTTCTCTTAGAGATATAGCCCTCTCTTGATACGATCCAACCCTGTGTCATTCATGCGAAGCGAACGAGTTTCACTGGCCTTGTGTGCTTTTGCAGGTAAGGCCACTATAATAACCATAGGTGGGCTTGTGGCTGGAGCTGTCGTGGGTTCAGCAGTAGAGAGCTGGTTACAGGTGGACATTGTCCCTTTTCTCGGAATACATTCTCCTGCTGCCTTAATTAGCGAATTCATCCTATTCTCTCAGCTCTTTGCTTCCTTGTATCTTAGGTAGGGTTGGGAGATGATTGCTGCATTAAGTTGAACCTGAAACCTGTAACTATTCATTGCATGATCATGCCCGAGCTCCTTTAGGATGCATTTCATTGCACATTGTACAAAATCCACTATACAAATAAGTGAAGCTTGACTTGCTTTTTCATTTCGTTCAGCAACGTAACAGACATCTACTACTAAAGACATTGTTACCTCTTGGCAATTATACCCCTTGTGTTAGAGAGCTTTTCTATCATAAGCTTTAGCAAAGTTGTTTCTGTTTATTGTGTCTCGAAAAGTTTCTAGAACTGGAGCATTTTGAATTGTGTCTAATCTGAACTTCCAGTAATGTTTTACCCTAGTTTGACTGTGCGTGCATGCATAACTCTGGCAAGTTGTCTCGCTGCGGGTATTATTTTGTAGTTTCTCCGCACAAACTGGCTGCTTTGGAGCAACTTGTTCGCCAATCTGTAATGCAGAAATTGAAAGAATGCTTTTGAGCGTTTCCTTCCAGGTTTAGGCCTTCTATAACAAATTAAGACTTTTGGTCTAACCTATATCGAGGATTTCTTCTTTAGTTTGATGCAGTCGAATGCATTTATCGGGCTTGCTTTCCCTCTACCTTGGGACCCAACTCCTTTCTCCGTGTTTGCAAACAAGAAAGCTTTTAAGTACCAATAACCAAGGTGATTTTGGACATCTTAGACATGCTCACTATTCAACAGCTTTTCTTGAGCGAGCATGGCGTAATCGTGAGTCTCAAGCATTGGTCATGCTTGTTGACCTTGGTCTAATGGCTGCTTCGGCCGGACCGCGTTTGCTCATGATATCGTTGTCTTCATCGTCATGCAAGGAGATTCAAACCCAGGCTTGCTTGGGAGTACTTTTCTTCCCTCTTCCCTGGTACCTAACTCCTGTCTCTGTGTTTGCAAACACGAAAGCTTTTAAGTACCAATAACCAAGGTGAATTTGGGCATCTTAGACATGCTCAAAATTCAACAGCTTTTCTTGAGCGAGCATGGCATAATCGTGAGTCTTAAGCATTAGTCATGCTTGTTGATCTTGGTCCAATAGCTGCTTAGGCCAGACAGCCAGCGTTTACTCATGAGTGTAGTTCTCTTCATCGTCGTGCAAGGAGAAATTCATTTCCAAAGCCATGACAAATTGATTCGATGATTTTCACACGGAGTCTCGCCTGATTTAGTAGATAAGATGGTGTTTGGATCAATTAGACATGGGGTGTAATGGAATTACTCCCGCAGAAAGCTGATTCTTTGTGTTGGAACTGCGGCCAATTTGACCCCAACAACATTACATTTCTCGACTTCACAACGCATTTAGCAATACCAAAAGATAAATCCAGTAGCATCTCCCTTTTGTGATAAAACAGGTCGAACCCTTACCACAAGGTCTGATGGGGGCAAAATTGTCTCGTGCATGTCCCCAGTGAGATAATAGCATAGGGAAAGGAAATGAAGCAGACCTTGTTGTGAGTTTGATGCGGTGGACTGGAATTAGAATGGGAATGAGATGAGTAATTCGTTTCATAGCATATGTCCCAGCATGTAAAAAAGAAACAACAACGATGTTTGATTCATGGCAATGGATATCGAAATACGAATGTGTTTCTAGGTCCCGGGTTTGAATCTCCGTATTACTCTCGTTTTGTCTACAGTATTGATTTGGCTTGTGCCAGATGTAGGTTACAGCCAGCTCGATTCCAACTAGCATTGCAAAGGGGGTGACGGCGACCGGCTCTCTCTCAAATGGGAATTGGTTATATCTCAAATCGAGTATTCTGTTGCAACTATGGAACTCCTACATTAATACCAAGAAGGTTGCCCAGAGTCTGGCTGCCATTTTTCCACCCTATTAGAATAGAATAGAAGTCTGGAATCCCAATTCTTATCTCGACCCCATTTCCCCTCTACCCAAAAGGAGGCCATTAACACTAGCTTTTAAAAGTTGCAAGTTGGAAGGAGGAACCATTTCATTGATTATTCGTGAGACCCACCTGATTCAGCCGTCCAAATCAACATAGAAAACGTAGTAGACCCGGCGCATGTAAGAAGAACATACGTTTCATCCTTCTGCAAGATTGCCGACACAGTTCATTGTCCCGTTAGCAAGCGAAAGTGCCGTGCTGCGTCTGTACCAATCCGGCCAATTCAGTCCAGGGTGGCCTGAGCTATCATTGACCCATTAATTGGCCTGTTGCAGCATTGCCAGTTTGCTCTGCACAACCCATTGGCTGGCCACAATCAATGAGGCTGTGTGATGTGTCTTCATTGCAAGTGCCTCTGAGGCAAGATGGACTGGTTTCAATCACTTCTCATCTCGGACATTGTTTCGTCCCAAGGAGCAACTGACGGTACAAGTTTCGCCAAGAACCAAAAACTGCCTCAATCAAAAATGCGAAAACCACTAAATGGGGTGAATGCCAAAAGGAAAGGGAACACAAATTAGACATTTCTTGCTTTACATAAGTAATTCCATATAGTAAATCATTTTCTCAGAGAAAAAAAATGCAAATATACAAACCTAAAAAGCGCACGAGAGTGAAAAAAAAAGAAAAGGAAGTACATAGAGCAACTGTCCTAATACTAAATTAACATCGGAAGTTACTGGTCAACAGTTCCGTTCCCTTTTTTTTTTTCCATCATCCCAGAAGCTAAAAGCATCTGTTCTACATTAAGAGACGTTGCTGTGTACACTAAAGAATCGACGGCTCGCCCCCCCTCTACTAAAGGAAGCTGCCAGGTATCCTATTCACATGTGTGAAAAATTGCAGCACGTAGAGAGATCGTAAGCAGCATCTTCAAGTGGTACCGTTTGTGGAGTACGGAGCCAACGTGTTGGGGCGCAAGTTGATTCCTCCCCCTCTGATGGATACATTGGGGGATTTTATCAAGCTTGCCCTGCTCACAAGGTTGGAGTCGAGAAAAACAACAATCACGGTAATGTCATCATGGAAATGGCGACGGACACCACGTTCAATCTTTTTCAAGTCCGAGTACCTCATTTCTCTCTTCTTGGCCGCTTCTTGCAGAGCAGCTTTAACAAGCCTCCTTGAAATGCCCTGCCGAAAAGGGATCTGTTAGCTTTCATCTTTTTGGCTTAAATGGAAGATACTACTTGTTAACTTGCTTTCTGATAGATTTAGGTAGCTCTTAAGCAGCAGGTAGCTAGATCGGTCTTGGTTGTGTATTGTTTGTTCGTCCATCAATTCTTTTCTTCTAATTCCTGGGAAAAAAACTTCCACAAGAAGCATTAAAAAAACTTGTTCTATTGAGTGCAAAATCTTCTCAATGGCCACAACACAAGTGCAAATGGGCATAAAGAGAAGGCAACCGAGAAAAATTCCATGTCAAGTGTAAGATTCACTAAAATGCCCTAGCAGCATTTGGGTAAACTTTCTTTGAACAACAGGACCTAAATTAAACTTAGTCCATACAAAGTTCATGTGCAGCCTCCTCTGTGCATTTTCCTGAATGTGTAAATAACGGTATTCAGATATACGTACATTGCGAGGATGATTTTGAACAATATCAACTGCTTCCTGGTTGCCAATGTGCTCCCATAGTCCATCAGATGCAAAAATAATGAATCGATCATGCGATTGCAATTGATGCACTGAAATTGATGGTTCTGCACTCAATATTGGTCTTCTGAAAGGTTCACGAAGGCGAAACCTGGCATATAAAGGCTCTCTGTTAAATTCAGCCTTCTTCAAGTACACATCACCGAAAGATCGTGAGATCTGCAAACAAGCAGCACGGCAGTTATGTCTAAGTTTCCAGATCTGTCACCTTACGTACTTATATAGCACCAAAACAGTATAAAGAAACAAAATACATAGCACTACAGAAACAGGACTCTAGTAAGCATGTGTTTGTAGTAGATTTGCTTCATATTTAAGGCCAGGATGGGTTTACCAAGGCACCTCACTTCTAAGCCAGACAGGCAGGCAATTATAATCCAAGATTGAACTTGGTGCCATCTCAATACTTATGGAAGTCCACTAAAATTTGAGCACGAACTATTAAATCATAAAGTTCAAACCAGACAACATCTGTGACTAATTGAGCTAAAAAGCTAGACAATCAACCAAAGCCCTTACAACATATAATTCATTTACTTTATGAAGCCATCTCATTGTGTGCACAATCAATCAATCTTTTGAAAAAGTGATGTAGAGCAAGATCCTGGCAACTTATACTAAAAAGAACCTCATGTGATCAATAAGGTTGAACAGCAAAGCAAGAAATCTCGAGGATTCGAGAAAATAATTTTATTCATCATGTTCCATGCTGCAAAAACATTACCTGAATAAGGCCCTTAACACGCCATACGTTATGCTTTAAAACAACGATCTGTGGGTCATCAGGGTGCATTGAATGGAGTTCCTGTCTTATGGACTCTATACTAGCATTATGCTCTGTTGACAGCTGGATGGCTAAAACCTCCCCCGTTGCCTTGACAGCTCTCCCAAGAACAGCTCGTGAATCACCAAGGTTTGCAATGTAAAGTGTTCCACCAGAAATTATACCAGTAAGGCAGCAAGATCCAACTGCTGCAATCTGTGGTTTTGTTGGCCACAAGTTGGTGACAATAGAAAGAAAACCCTCTTCAGTGGCTTGGTACGCCTTCTTTATGACGTCAATGGACAGAGATTGATGCTCTGATGTAGACACTGGAAGTTGTATTAAAATACAAATCAGTACCCAGTACTGGAAGGTCAATATGCAATATGCAGAAAATCACATGTTGAATTTACTCAGGCAGCCATTAGGGACATATTAATTTATCAATTGGAATATAAATATTTCACGAAACACTTATCTGAATTTTATAAGTTCAGCAAAGTAGACCAATTTTTATTGCTGCCAGATTTATGAGTATGAAACTTGAAAGATTTTACTTAGCATCTGAAAGCACCAACAAGAGCCGAAGGGCAAAGAAGCTCTTGGCTGCAGATGCAAATGGCTGGACACAGCATTTAATGACCCTGTCATGCCTATTTTCTGGCCAATTAGGTCATGCATAGGAATCCTCTAGTCTTCACAGGCAACTGCTGGCTAACCAACTACAGAGAACGATCAACCTATTGGCCTTTCTAAGCTCAGTGGTGTCCATATTGGAGAAATGAATAGCTAGAGACATCAAATGAAAAGTCCAGTAGAGTTGAAGGACATACTCTTGAGGTGTTGAAAGAGGTTATCAACAACATAGCGCGATGTCTCGGGTCCGCCGTGTCCATCATATACACCGACAAAAGTACCATAAGGTCCGGACTCATGCAAGCTCAAACACCCTGACTCGATCTGGCTATGATCCTCTATCAAAGTATTGGCCTGGACAACGGCCATTGAGAACTCACCGACTAGGTGTTGGCCCAAGTCCTTGTACCACAACAGCCCATCTTGGCGGCCTCCAGAGTCTGAACCCGCATGAACATATCGGTCTGACCTCGGCCGGAAACAGGACCACAGAACGTTCATCAACCCAGATAACATCCCTCATCTCACCCAACAACCTCCCCAGATTCTGCACATCTAGCAAGACTAGGTTCCTCTTATTTCCAAGTTCTGATCACGTCGATGGATTCACACTGCAAGAGCGACATAGCAACATGTCATCATAGTCATAAACAAAAGGGAAAAAACCAACAGCATACCTCACCTTTCATTATACCTCTGCTCTTGAAAATACCAAATACAAACTTTTTAGAGAAAATAGAGGTTTGCTTAGAGGTATGTGAATGATATTTTGCAAAAATAGAGGTAACTGGTCCTTGAATCAAAAGTGAGGAGTGTTTATGATACTTCCCATAAGCAAAAGATTGGTGATTACGAAACAAGAACCCAGCACGGATCAATATAAATCAGGTGAAATCAAATTATACAGATTGATGCAGACCCTCTTTTGACACAATACTCTTAAACTCTCATAGCCATAATCTACTGGAACTTAAGATTCTACAACCCACCTCAACACAAGGCATATAAACTGCAAGTACACAACGAAGTCAGCAATGCATTCAAACTTGCAGGTCATTAATTACGAAATTTTGGCTCGCGCCGTCAAAGAAAAGTCCAAGATTGGACGCTTTGCTTCCATTTCAGCTGCCGATTAAGCGAACACAGAAAAACATCACCACCGGCAATACACGCCTCATTTTCTCTGCTAAAGATGAAACCGCGACAGCAGCAGCAGCTGGACGCCGCAAAGGAGGAAAAAGGAATCAACTGAAACTCCACAGGAAGAAAAGAAGAAAAGAGGACAGATTTTGACAAAGAAGAAATGCAGAAAGTCAAAGTCGCATTTTCTGATGGGGGAGAGTTCGGTCAGCCTCTAGGAAATCCAGAAGGTCTTGACTCTTCACATAGGGGAAAAGGAAGAAAGCAAGAACAACCACCGCTTCAGAAATCTCCAAGAATGACTACTGATCACGTGTCATCTTCCCAGCTTCCTAGTTTTCCACGCAGTGCCCCCAAGGAAAGGGAAGAAAGATGAAAGCAAGAAAGAAAGCAAGAAAATCACACATACCCAGAATTCATCGGCCCATCAAAAGCCACTCGAGGGGAAGGGAAACGAAGGAGGAGATCACACGGACGCTAGATCTCGCAGATCCATCAAAACAAGAGAGAGAAAAATCAAAATATGGTTTCTTGATATTTGCTCCTCCACAGAGAGATAGAGAGAGAGTTTAGTGAGGAAAGTATAAAAAGCAGGGAAAGAAGAGAAACCCACTTTTCTGTGCTCAGAGAACAAGAGCAGCAAGCCCACGATAGAATTCAGAAAGACAAGAGAATGGAGAGAGAACCCACTTTTCTATGCTCAGAGAACAAGAGCAGCAAGCAAGCCCACAATAGAATTCAGAAAGACAAGAGAATGGAGAGAGAGAGAGAGAGTGAGAGAGAGGGGCAAGTAAGCAGAAAAGACAGCTGAGCAGAGGTCAAGCCACGGGCTCCAACTCCAACTATGGTGGTGGTGGTGGTGTTGGAGGAGAGAGAGTGGAGGAGGAGGAGGAGGAGGAGGAGAGAGGAACCGCGGATAGCTTAGAGTCAATGGCGTTATCTGGACTTCACTTCATGCTGTATACACTGTGAAAATGTTACTACGGTCAAAAAGTCAAAAGGTTACTGTAGTGTTCTTCTATGGGGAGATGTATTTATTTGGGGAGAACTGGAGAAAAAAGACTTTGGAATTTGTCATGGATTTGATGATTTTCCGTAGTAAAATCTTATTCCACGGTACGATCCAGTAACACCGTCATCATCCGGCTGCTGACGTGAGTCAATACTCGAGTAGATTTTGTAATAAATCCTATTTCACAGTACGATCCAATAACACCGTCGTTCTGATTCCGACGTGAGTCAATACTCGAGAGATAATTGGAACCGTAAGACTATTTCTAATCTCCAAAATACAGGATAAGATAGGATATGATAAGATGAAATAAAAAACAACCATTGGCTGTTTTTATTTATCTATCAACATTTTTTGTAAGACACCATGCATGGATTTTTTTTTTTTGGGTCTAACACCATATATAGAGTTGAATATGGACATCTTTTACCAAATAAAAGAATCACGAGTATACACAAAAAAGTATAAAAAAAGGGTTTGGCGGAGAAAATCAAATTGGGTCTCATTAATGAGCTGGCATACTTTATAAAGAGCCTTTTGATGATCAAAACAGCGGTAATTGACAATCCGACAAAAAAAATCATGTATTGATAACTGCGAATGTTTCTTAATTGCATGCTTAATATGTGTCATGAGCAGGATAGCGTGATAAGATGAAATAAATAAATGTCCCTTGAACGTTTTTAGCTCCCCGTCATTTGTTTGGCAAACTACTGATTATAAAATGAGATAAGTATACTAAAAATCTTAAAATTTATCGCGAAAGTATAATTAAATCTTAAAACTTTCAAAAAGTGTAATCAAGACTTAAAACTTACCAAACTGATGTAATCGAGTCTTTTCATTAACACCGTCAATTTGTTTAACGAAAATGCTATCGTGACATTTTTGAAATAATTTCTCTCTTATGTGGCATTTTATTATTATTTTTCTTTAAATCTTATTAAAATTAAATTAAAAAACTAAAACAAGCTAAAATTTTATTTACAAAAACAACAATGAAAAAAGAAAAGAAAAAGAAGGGGAGGCCTTGCCGGTAGGGTGTTGTCGCCGCCGCCCATCACGGGCCCCAAGCGAGGGCCGGTGAGGCTCACCCAGATTTGGGCGATTATAGGCCTCACTTGGGACCAGCGTTGCCCAGATCTGGGCGAGCCCCAGGTGAGGGCTAGTGTTTGGGCGAGCCTTGCCAGCCCTTGTTTGGGCCAGTGGTGGCAGCACCTTGCCGGCGAGGCCTCCCCTTCTTTTTTTTTTTTATTGTTGTTTTTTAAAAAACTTTAGCTTTTTTTAATTTAATTTAAATATAAAAATATAATTTAAATAAGATTTGAAGAAAAAATAATAAAAATGTCCACATAGGAGAAAGAAATTAATTTAAAAATGACACATACCATTTTTTGATAGACAAATTCGCGGTGTTAACTTTATAACTTGATTGCACCAATTTGATAAGTTTTAGGACTTGATTGCACTTTTTAAAAGTTTTAAAGCTCAATTGCACTTTCTCGATAAGTTTTATGACTTCTAATGCACTTGTCCGATATAAAATTGGACATAGACATTATTAATCAAATAAATAACTCATAAATAAGAAATAGAAAATAGGATCTGAGAAAAATTAAATAAAAATAATAAATCAAGAAACTTAGATCAACTAAGCAAGCTTCGTGATGGCAAACATATGGTGGTTATCGTCACAAATCTAAGTTTGCCACCACAAATAAGAGAGGAGCGAGCGAGCGAGCGACAATGTGGTAGAGCAATAGAGAGGGAGGGAGAGTGAAATGACGGCCCGGCGATGCTTACCATGGCGGCAAGCGTCTATCCTGTTTTAGACCACTGGTGCGGAAGTAGGCTTGCCTGTGGCCACCAGATGGCCGTCGTCTCTTTCTGTCGTCTTGACTCATACGCTCTGATGAGCCCTGCATATGGTAGTTGAATCTCTCCATATAGAAAACTCATCATACTTCAGAAACTGCAGTTCAAGCTCGACCTAGCTTAACTTGAGCTTCAGTTGACTTTCGAGCAAAGTTTGTTTCAGGAAACCATGCCAAATTGAGCCCAGCCTCAGTTTAAATTGCTCATAATCTCTCAGAGTTAGATGAATGTACTCATTGAATTGTATTTGATAAGGTTACAAACTACGTAAGATCCTGCTTGTAGGCCTCACTGTAAATCTGCAAAATACTCAAACCTTAAATAAACCTTAACTTAAATTCAACTATGTGAAATATACTCAGTATTTGGACTGTCAATCTCATCTGCTAATGACCTGAGGTATCACAAGAGGACACCAGAGAGAACATGAACTGATTCAATTGGTTTTAGAATACCTTTTAACCTTAAACTCAAGGTGGTAGCATAAAAGGAAATAGAGTTGTGGAATAAGATCAAAATGAATCACTTGGGTTGCACGAAATACTAAGAAGCTTTTGAGTAGACAATGCTGGGAGAAGATCAAACTATACACATTAGCTTTACTGAATGGGTATGTTAGAAGAGGAGTATCAACAGATTTCAGGGGACCAAGATAAGGGAATAAGTCCTGAAGAATTTGTGAAGAATGAAGACTTATAGAAACAATTGAATCTTGATTCATATGTTTGATTAAATTTGAGGTGTAACGGATACGTACTTATTATGGGAATCAATAATCTCATGCAAACGAGGATCGATTTCATTTTGACCGATTGATAATATACCTATCAGATGAAGTAAAGTACATTGTATTTTATCAGTAGGTATGTCGATAGTCATAGAATAATTAGTAGTAAAGTGTACAATATACAATACTATCTTGAATGAAATGACATATAATTGACGATTCCTGATTTACATTTAAATGTAATTCTTGTGTAAATAAAACAATGTGAAGCAATCTCTCCTCATGCATTGGTAACAAGTTCTCGAAATTCAAATGATGAGAGAATGACATGATATGAAAATACTTACACGTGACATGATTGCGGAGTTTCGCATGTGAGTTGTGGTTGCAACAAATCTCACATTGGAGGCATGATGTAATGTAAAGTAGTTAATATATTCTAGTTGACCAAAAACTCATTGTTAAATGTGGGTCCAATTGAATATGTTGATTAGCTTAGACATGGACTCGAACTTAGGCTATCTCTTGGAGATCTCCCTAAGTGAAGGCATCAAAGATTTCCCTAGACGAAGGTATTGGATTTGTATTGTGCATTGTGAACAAATGGTGGTATCAAAGCCAATGATTGATTAGTGGCCCATTCCCAACGTGTATTGTTGTTTGTGAATATTTTAAGGAAGGAATCTGACCAATGTGGTTTTCGGCCAACCTTCATGGCTTAGATTGGCAGAAGAGATCTGGAGTGAAGGTGGACATTGTGGTGTAGTAATGCAGTTCCAATGGTAGCCGATTTGGTCCGGAGAAAGAGATCGAAGATGAAGATGGGCGTTGGCAATTCAAGCTGAGACTATGCAGAAGTATACCTGAATTAAAGGGGAAACTGTTGAAATGCATGTGTAGAGTAGTTAATATATATTAATTGACTTAAAACTCATTGGCTTAAGTTTTTGAGTGAAGGCAGGTCCAATCAGATATTTTGATGAGCTTGAACTTGGGCTCTCTCTTGAAGATTTCTCCAGGTAAAGATATCGGGCACTCCTTATAATGACATGGTGAATTCAAATTCAAATAGGGATGAAAATGGGCGTTGATGGTTCAAGTTGAGACATGTTGACGTAGAATTATACTTGAATTAAGGGGGAAATTGTTGAAATGTGCATGTTGAGTAGTTAAAATATCTTAGTTGGCCTTTAACTCATTAGTTTCTGTCTTTGAGTGAAAGCGGGTCTAATTGAATATGTTGACGAACTTGGAATTGCGCACTCCTAATTATGACATTGCGAATTCAAATTCAAACATGATGGGAAAATGACATGAAAGGTCAATAATCACATGCAAAATAACATAACAATCTTGTCATCAAAACATAACAAGGAAATGACATGGCATAACACTAATTACATCCAGCATAACATAGCGATTTTGGAATTCAAAAACATGTCATGACAATACTCACATACCGCATGACATGGCAAATTTGGAATCCAAAACAATGAAAAAATAAAATGGTATGGCGATAATCACACGTGACATGGAATGACGGATTTGAACTTAGAACATGACGAGGAAATGACATGACAAATTCAAATTCAAAAGATGTCAAGAAAATGACATGACATGGTAATCTTACATGCAACATGACCTAACAAATTTAAATTCAAACATGATGGGAAAATGGAATGACAAGACAATCACACTGCAACATGGCAAGACAGATTTAAAAATAAAAACATAACGAAAAATTGACCTAACATGACACTAATCATGGGAGGAGAACGATAACAGTTCTACAACTTCCGTGCTATGCTCACTTTGATACCATCACTTTCCAAGTGATAATTCTAGTGCCAAAACTTCTAAAAACAAATCATTTAAGCGACATCAGCCACTTGTGTTGCTGAAAACTCACATATGGAATTATTTCAGAATGAACAATCCGTCGTGTCATCTCGCTCGAGATGTCAACCCTCAAGATATAGATAATACGACATCTTTTGCCAGCACAAGTTTGTGACATTGCTCATTGTAGGTCTTGGTGGAAAAATCCTCCTTTATGTGGATATTCTGATGATGGTATCTCCGTTCTACGGAGGGACAACTTTGCAAAATAATAGGATACATAAATATGACAAGATTTGCAATATTAGCTCCGACCATTATTGACTGTTTTATTCGCTCTGTGCAGGATATGGGCAGGGCATGACAAGAAATCATCTGATTTTCCTTATCCAAAGAGCTGGAAAGTCCAGTCTACACAGTAAGTTTAATCAACTTCTGCCTCCAAATGGGGCAAGGGATATGATGAAGAAGTGATGTTGCAACTGAAGTCATCGGACAAACGCCATGAGAAACTGAACAAGACAAAGGAGATCTCAACGGGGAGGTGTACACCAATAGCTCCATTGTCGTCTTCCCACACCAGTTCAGAGAGTGCCAGTTGAGCACGTTCAGCAACATATTGCCCAGTATCTAACCCATGCTTTGAACGTGCCCTAGAGTTCATACTGGTGAGCAAGATCACTAAGAGTTAACCGCGAGCAAGCAGGTCTGAAACTTCTTTAGCTGTTTCAAACCCTGAAGTGAAGGTGGGTGAACGGTGCAAAAGCATTATGCTTACGGCAGACGATATGGTGACTTTTACTATCCCAATGAACAACCCCATCTTGAGAATATTCCAATCGTAGTGGCATTTTGGTTCTTGTGTGGCTTTGCATTATTTTGACGAGTGCTTGCTTTGATACAAAGTTAGTGAGAGATAAGAAATCTTAGGTTCTTTAATATTCTGTCGAAATACATAATATGTATCATGGGACCTTTACATTAATATATTTCTATCCGTACCACGACTATAATTAATCACTTTTATAAATACATATCACGCAACCTTAATTGTGTCAAGCCTCCGACTCTAAAATCAACACAATATCAGAGCGGGTACTCTGAATTCAAATCTTTCAAGGCCACTTATTTGCCTCCCTTATATTTTATTTCCACACTTAATCTTAGGCCAAAGTCCAGCCTACACGTTAGTGGAAGTGTTAGAATGTTTATATAATAAACAACTCCTTAATCTAATAATTTAAATTTTTAGAGCAGTCAATTATGGTCTGATAAGATTTTACATGTAATACAAGCAACAGTCGATCATATAGATTGACCTCAGACTAATGTGGAAAGACACCCAACATCATGAATCTAGATATAATGACAATTAGATATAGTATATACACAATATTTGGAACATCTGTGAGATTCAATAAATCACACAGTCAACCACCAAAATTGGAAATATATCTATTCAAACATCAATTAATAGGAGAGACAACTTTTTTGCGGCAATGACGATTATGAAAAAGGCTGGTTTAGCTTTGGCGCGGCGTTTGGCATACACATAACCGCTACAGCACCTCGCATTTGTCTAGAGGAAGTTGCCTCATCTAGCTTCGATGGAACCATAGTTATGCCAAAGAAACCCTAATGCTGTGGGCGTAGGGATTGAATGAAGTATTAGACTCAGCTCGTAGAATGTCCATGCACCTTTTTTCATTTCCATAAGTACCTTCTCATTAACGAGAAGGAAAAGAAGCAAGCATAGAAGAAGTTGCCATGAGCTCCCCTCGTTCTTACCATGTGCCCATCCTAGTGATATGCAAATCCAAGATCAGCCAAAAGTAATGAGGTCCTGCTCGTGTGTTGGACCGTTTTGAGATATTACCAACCCTTTTGTTATGGAAAACTTACCAAAAAAGTCCTAAATCTATTGCATTTGTACTAATTTAGTCCTAAATCTTTCAATTGTGCCCATTCAATTCTAAACTTTTTGACGAATTGTAAATCATTTTTTATTGAAAAATGCTGACGTGTCTAGTCGGCGCTGGCCATCCTATGAGGCATGACCGGCATGTCTCGCGTTGACGTGGATAAATTTTAAAAAAATTTCTGAATTTTTTTTTCCTTTTTCTATTTTTTTCTTTCCTTTTCACTAGTGGCTGACAAGGGGCTAGGCAAGGGTTGCCCTTGCTTGATATGGCGAGGGCCACCCCCACAAGCCACAGGTGAGGCCGACCATTGCTAGATCTAGGTGAGGATCGTCTCACTTCCGGTCGACGAGTGCTTAGCTAGCGTTGGCAGTGGCACGTTGGACAGCAAACGTCTACGTTAGCAATTTTCGATCAAAATTAATCGATAGACTACATTGGTAAATTGTCAAAAGGTTTATGACTAAATTGATCAAATTAAAAGGTTTAGAATCGAATTGGTACAAATACAATAAGTTTAAGATGTTTTTTTGGTAATTTCCTCCTTTTGTTATACCTAATACACACGCCCATAAACAAGGTCAACTCTGACAAAAACTAAATGAGCATCTCGTTCTCCTTTATGATTTTATGAACCGTCACGGTGATCTTATATATCCATTTTTTTATTGATAGACAAAAGATATATCGAACTCACTTTTTTTGGTGGCCGGCAAAGATGGCGAAAATAATATCTAAGGCATGATGCAATATAACTCCTGTTTGATAAGTTGGTCCTTTTGTACTTCGATATGCCGTTTGAATTCATGCATATATGCTCTCTTAGCCCTAGCTTCATTCACGCACGCCAGACCAGATCTTATGTTGACGTGATGAGACCCTCAACGTTATTATTGCTTCAACTCATTTTCTTTCACTCAAAGGTTCATGTTAGATAGGTAAATACTTTACTAATCCCATGGATCGGATAAGATAAGAGTCGGAATTTCGATGGATAGCTCAAAATAGAGGACTTCTTTAATTGAGATGACGTACGAAACTGATCAGGGTTGTCAGACTAAATCAAATCAATCGCACGTCACGAACGATCGCAACTCACATGTGATTAAAAAGAAACCAAAGGTTTATCTGCCATACTTTCATGTAAAAACGAGTACTTGCAAAAGAATTCTACTCATGCTCATGGTATGCCCACTTGGGTCCCCGGCCTCCCATCTTTTTTTCTATTTCCAATGAAAAGCTACCGATGAACGCACTTTGTACTCCCCAATTACAGGGTGGGATCCAAGCTCCATCCAAAATGTACCTAAAAAACAAATTAAGTTTCTACTGTAGGCCACGAAAATGGCACGCCCAGGATCACCATAAACAGAAATCGAAAACACGTTAATGGAGAGATTATCGATTTGCGTACCTGGTTTGGAATCCATCGAACTTGAAGCGGAATTTGCGACGGTTTCCGAACACGAACTCAAGTGCTTCTCCCCTATCCCCTTCGTTAGAACACTGGCCTAATGAGATTGCCATTCACGAGAAGAAAGTTCTCTCTAAATCGTTATGTGAGTCAAATTGTGCATCATCAGGTTAGAGGAGGGACTTGAGCGCTATTTATAGAGTCTTCGACCACGGGCCCTCTCATTACGGGCCGGGCCGTACTCGGCCCACACTAGCCAGTCCCATATTAGACTTATTAAGAACCCATATATCTTACCTTTATTAGACCAAACTAATTCAGTTAATTTCAATTAATGAAGCCCACATTAGAAAATTCTTACATCTGCAATTCACGATGGTCCGATCAATTATTGTTTCGAAACATATGATTGGTCGGAGCTCGACCCTTCGTATTCATTGTGAGACAACCTCTCAAATACATTCATTTTCCGAAGTTTCCATGAACTATAGCGTCACACTATTATGTGGGATTCAATTATTTTGACAGAGGGGATCGATCATGATTGAAATGTCCTTTTACCTAAAATATTTTCGAGAGATCTCTGAGTTCTAAGATTGGTACTGTCCGCGTGCCCCACTCGTTAGTTGGGGTTGAATGGACGTCCCAAGTGCCATGCGGAACCCCACGTGAACACACAGAATATGGCTCGAAACCTACTGGCACCTGCAATGCGGAAAGTGGATAATAGAACCCTACATTTTAAATGAGAGAACAGGAACAGCTTGCAAGTGGTGAGGTTTGACTCAATCCTCGAACATCGTCGGCTCGATCACTGCTCGACATCAAATTATGCTTCGACAAGCGCGATCGTTGATTCAGGTTGTGGGAAAAGCGGTCGCTTCTAGGCTTCTTGTACAGATCATTACTAGGTCGTGAAGGGACACCCGGCTAACTCGATTCAATAAGTTCGATTAGGATCTCTAAGTGGCTCATTTTCTTGACACTAACGAGTCTTCATGTTGATTAGTGAACTAGCTTAAGGATGCATAAAAGAGACAAGTTATAAATGCTTAAGAATGTCCGTGATCGTCAATAACGCCATATAAACATACTTTTCCCTAGTATTATAGTAAATGACAAACAATTGACGACTTATTATTGCCGTGTTGATGTGACAAGGCTGATCCGACAAAGCTAATGCAATTACTTCAACTGTACTGGGACTACGCGTTGAGACATGTCATGGGTCAATGCTAGATTGATTTATATCTCCTACTGGCTTCTGTAGGGGCGTTCGACCCTTGACCTGATTTGCATTGGGAGACTTCGAGCGAGGACAACAACCTCTTGAAGGTTAAGTTGCAAACCACGTGCACCTTTTCCAATCCGATATGCCTCATCTCTCTCTCTTAATCACCATGACTTTGATGAGATATGCTTTTCAAATCTCTTGAAAGGAACTAAAGACCATCGTCTCTAAGAGAGACTATGAAACCAATGAACTTAGAGCCTATTTGGTTCGGCTTTGAGGGAAAGCTTTTGACAAAATGCAAAGGCTTTTGAGCTAAAAGGATTTTTCAAAATGCAAGTAGTATTTGATAATATGTATTTTAAAATCACGTTTGAAAGCAACTTTGGTCTAAATACCGTTTGATAAAAACTAATTTCATAAAAGATTTTTGCTAATATTTTTTTTAAAAAAATCAACAAAAAACTCAGCCACCGCCGGCAGGCCAAAACGATCGCCGGCCAACCTCCGCCGGCCAGATTTGGCCGCCTGAGGGTTGCGCGATCTCAGGCGAGGCGGCCTAAGGTTGCCTAACCTAGGCATCACCTAGGTCGTGCAAGTTTGGCCACCGTCGCCTGCAGGTCGACTGACCTCCGGCGACCCCTAGGCAGCCGTGGCCGGATCCCTTAGGTGGTTGTCGTCGGCCTCTGGTTTGGTTCCTCGAGAAGATGAACATTGTGCATGAACAGTGCACCTTGCATTTCGAAAATGCAATTTGCGAAAGTGCCTTCAGACCTACTTTGAATTAAGGGACTTTAGAAGCCTTTAGAAATGTAATAGCATTTCCCCAAAATGCTCCAAAAAAATTGCGAAATACCATTTATATTTGATCAAGGAATTTTACTATTCAAATGAGCATTCCAAATATTGAATTAACCTGGCCCTTAGTCTTGACTTAACATTTGGAGCAGCACGGGTCAGTTGCACGATCCCCACTGCATTCAATTCAAGACAACAAAATGGTGATGGTTGTGAATTATTTGTACTCGTCAAGTCAACGATGGTACACCAATTATTGTGGAAAATGATTTGAGAGATAGAGAGCCCAAAAGTGTTTTCCTTAGCAAGGCCAAAAATCAAAGGTCATAGGATATTTCCGCTTGGTTAAAGTCAAAGGTCTTATCCTCGAATCGTATGACAAATTAGGACATTAATTAGGCCTGATATGTGCTAATTAGATGAGACTGATTTTAGATTTACTTAATTTATACGTTTTATAGGATTCACTTATTTAAAAGCTCACTTACGACTTATCACATCACTTAGTAAATCGATTTTACGATGTCTGGCGTTTAATACTTCAACGAGAATCCAAATTCATGTGAAAACGCTAGACCTCTTATCTTTGCTGTTGAGCTGTAACGTGGGCCTTGGATGGGGAGTGCTCATCCTTTTGAGTGAGGTGAGTGGTCGAATTCCATTGATGTGAAGCATCGCAATGAATTTGAATGCAGATTCGAAAAGGACATGCCAAGATGCAATGAACCCTGGGGTGGGTCCTCTTGATATCACAGCTTTATGTGGTAAAAACAAAGGCATTGGGTCCTCCCAAATTCACTTGTTTGGTTAATTGGGGAAGGAAGAAGAAGGGTGAAGATGCATGTATGAGGGCGAATGGCTTAGAATCGTTAGATGTTTAGTGAGGAAAATCATGGAAACGTGGAGCAGTTGGAGGGCATTGCACAGGAGAAGCATGATTTGTCCTTCCGGTTCATAAGTTGGGTCTTTGGTCGATCTCCTCACTGCATTTCTACCAAATGGATTTGTCGAAAGATATGATGAGGGAGGCCTCCGCACCATAGAAATTGTCTACCTAAGATTGTCCCTGAATTTGGATAGCCATTGAGGAAGATCCCTGGAGTGTAACTAGAAAGAACTCAAAGGAAGAAGAACACACTTAAGTTATGCTAAAACTCTGCCAACTATGCCTCTGAAGTATTTTTCTTTCAAGTTACTTCAAATCCAGTAATGTTCATTTCCCAGGAATTTTCTTGCAGTGTTCACTTCGATTTCCCTTTAATTTCATTTGTCTTAGTTAAAGAAAACACTAAAATATTTTACGAAACGAATTCAAATACAAATTATTAACAAATTAGGAACATTACGTGATAAATTTTTGACAAATAACACAAGATGAATACAGATTTTAGCTGATAATTCATTATCTCCTACCAAGTGAATTACTCAAAGTCGGGAAAAATTGTCCAAAAAGTCCTAAATCTATACTACATTTATGCCAATTCAATCCTAAACCTTATAATTGAACTAATTAAGTCCTAAACATTTTTATGTTTTGTCAATTGAGTCTATTCGGTCAATTTTGATTGGAAATTATTGACGTAGGCGCCAATCATCCTACACGATACGGCAGGCACTAGCGTTGATAATATTTAATGATATTTTAATATTTTTTATTGATTTTTTTCCTTTTCTTCTCTTTTCGTTTTCTCTTCTTTTCCTTTTCCCCTTTTCCATCCACCAGCCATTGACATCGCCGGCCTTGGGCAAAGGCCGCCTCCTCGGCCTCAAGTGAGGGCTGCCCTTTGGCAACCATCACTTGATCTGGTGAAGGGGCTACCCTTGCCAGGGGACGGCGAAAGCGGCTCTCGCCAGCCCAGGACTAGGCGTCCCTTGCCCAAGGTCGGTGATGGTGGCCTTCACTTGAGGCTGGCCATCGATGAGACCTAGTGATGGCCAGCGAAGAGAAAATGGGAAAAAGAAAAAAAGAAAAAAGTAAAGAAGGAAAAGAGAAGAAAAGAAAAAAAAAGAAAAAATTCAAAAAATATTAAAATATTATTTAAAATAGTCCATGTCAACGTCGGTCGTGTCTATATAAGACGGTTGGCGTTCACGTTAGCGATTTTCAGCTAATTTTAGCCAGATGGAATCAATTAGTAAAACGTGAAGATGTTTAGAACCCAGTTGGTATAATGAAAATTTATAGGACTAAATCGGTAACAGTACAGTAGATTTATGATTTTTTTGGACAATTTCCCCTCAAACCGGTGAACAGCTCGTCCCACAGCATACTTCATAAGGAAAAAGTGGAATAAGAGAAAGGAAATGAAAAGAGGGTGCAGGCAACAAAAACCAGCAATTACAACGCCTATGGTATTGAAAACCTTCCAGTAACCTTTTCATTAAATAACCTTACTTTTTCCTAATTATGGAGTGGGAAGAGAATTACAAGTCAACGAAGAGGCCAATTAATACCTAACTAAAGTTAAAACTGTCGTTGTAAACATCATTAAGAAAGAGAAAGCGAGCGGTGTGAACCCCTCCTCCTTTCTATTACTTGTGGGAATGACATTGGACGAATGCCTCGTTCAAAGACCATAAAAGTCTACAAGTCAAATTCGTATAACTGCGTGATCCTCTAAGGAGGTACCTAATTAAAGTTAAAATCTGTCTTTAAAAAAATCATTAAGAAAGGAAGGAAAAGAGTGAGTGGCTGAAGCCTTCCTCGCTCGCTTGCTTGTGGGAATGACATTGGACGATTGTTTCATGCAAAAGACAATAGGGTGTTCAAGTCAAGCTTTGTATGATGGCATGATGGAGTGAGGATTGGCCCATCTTCTATTTGGAATCTGTTTTGTGCAATTTTTGGGTCGATTTCACATCAATTTGACACTAGGCTTGTCAAATGTCGTCCTCCACCATTTAGAGTGCTAGTTAGTTCCGAGCAAATTGTCCAATTAGTCATAAACTTATTGTACATATATCGATTTAGTCATAAATGTGAAATTCCAAGGGTTTTGATCCAGTCATTAAAAACTGTCCTATGTAGCACCCTCCTGCATCGGTGATTTTCGATGAAAAATTATTGGAATAAGTACATTGAAATTTCACGTAAAGATTTAGATTTAAATTGGCAAAATTGAAAAATTTAGGACTATATTGACATCTATACAAAAGGTTTAGGACCGATTGGATAATTTTCCAGGTTAGTTCCAACTTCTTTCATCTTTAATCTGTCCACATATATTATCTTTGTATTTCTCATGTAGAAATACTCTCTCTCTCTCTCTCAAACAAAAACCAGAAGTAACTTGTACTAAATATGCGATTCTTTTGGGAAAGACATGTTAACTTTATGTCTAGCATTGATTTTAGGTCATCGTAACAAAGACACTTTATAGATTATATATTCATTTAATAAAACCCACTTTAATAAGTTAAACAAAGGCACACGAAATACCTTAACTCATCTGACGAGCTGGATAAAACATGCAATACAAAACTCGAGGAGGTGGTCCAAATATGATATCGTTCGCACTGTTCACTTGTATTTGATCTTGGATGGTGCAGGTGATTGGGGCGGTTGGTTGGATCTCAAAATATTAAGTTGGACGTCGAACTACTGAGTGGGTAGATATGGATGGTACTCGAGACAAGATGAGAAGTTACATATCAATCGCTACGGGTCTAAATAAGTCAAATCATGTCTAGAAGGGAGAGCTAGGCGGACTCAAGGGTTTGAAGACTCGAGTCTGCACAGGAAACCCTCTAGGGTTCACGATTTAGGGTATAAATAGGAAATCTCTTTATCAATTCACTATGCTAGTTAGGTTACACATGATCAAAAAGCTAACCTTTACTCATTTGGAAATCGAATAGCTCTTCAATGTGGAAAAAAAAGCAATTGCCCTTTCCAAAATGGATAAAAAGTTACATACGTACACACACCACACGCACACACACACTAAATAACCGATTTAGTTACAAAAATTGACACCCACTCACAAAATATTCTCTTGACAACTTCTTTTATCTAAACATCATGACGGCCCAAAGATATTAAAATCGCACAAACGTCCAGAGCAACTTTCACTGGTTGATCAAAAAGTTTTTGAATGTCATTGTTTCCCTAAAAAAATTTTATTAATTAATTTTAATTAACTAATATGTATATAATAGGTTATATTATCATACATTGGATAGTGTAAGGGCTCTTCATCAGCTCCAACGCTTGGCCGTCCCTAGTGGATGCACATTCGATTGGTCAGAGTCATATTGTCACCACATCCCACCTCTCCTCATTTAAAAGGAGGAAGAGAAATATATGTTTCTTTATTCCAAGAAATAATAATTATACAATGCACGCTCTCGATGTTGAAGATAAGACCAACCCAAGTCGTGTAATCGCTCGTATCTATTAATTATAAAAAAAGAAATTAGATTAGATTATGCAATCTATTAGGGTTTCCCAAGATTCCGCCCTTGTTTTGATCATCATGGAAGTGCTGAAGTAATTTGTTTTTATGATAAAGTTTCGTGATCGTTTTGTTCAATTGGGACAAGATCAAACGAAAGCATATCTAATCATGCGTGCGTCTACACGAAGCACAGAATTGAAATACAAGAACACGTATTAGTTGTTCGATAATAATTGAAAATTAACAGCCAGATATGATTAATTTTTGTACCGAGCATAGAAGAATGATTATTATTGGTAGAAGCAGGTGCGTTTAGCAAGATTCTAGTTGTGATCAATGGCTTTTTTTTTTGTTTCATTGAATGAATTATGTAAATCCTCCTTTTTATACCGCATCACGTGAATTTCCAACTCAATCGAATCTTATAAGTTAATGTCCATTAAGGTAGGTTACTAGGCGATCTTACTTTCGTTATCAAACAAGCCCTGAGTTCGTGCGAGCGTAACGGTATTAGTGCTCGCTTAATCTATGGGGTTACCGGTTAGAGAAAGCTGTGTGAACTAGGTATGCAAATTTTCCACAGATGTCGTCACTCCAAGCACGAGCTCAAAACATGTTTCATATTCGCTGCCGTTTTGGACAGTGGTGTCCAAGGTGTTGAGCTCAATGTAACATGGTCAAAAGGATGAATGTGGACGCGACACCATCCTCGTGCTATATAGAATGCTCGCCATTGACCTAAAATGAACGTAATGCGCACCTGTTGACATCCAAAATTACCCCTAATGGGAGTGGGCCGATTGCAAGTCACAAAGGACATAAAACATGGCCCACATAGCATGAATCCGGAAAAAGGCCGTGAGTCAGGCCTAGAGGCATTAGAAAGATTTGGAGCAGTTATCGACAGGACACGTCATAGAAATGTCGACAGATTGACGAGTCCAAAATCAAGAGCCTTACACATGACGTCGACAAGTCCAAGATCACGAGCTTTTGTATGTGATGTCGATGAGTCTGAGATGTAAATTAAGCACGTGGTGTTACATGGTAAAAAAATTTATTTTCACGTGTCGAAAGGTAAAGACGTGACCGTGGGCGTGAAGATCAAGGAAGCTAAATAGTGAAACGTGGGAAATAGCAGGAAATAAGGAGACACGTGGAAGAAAATCAGCTATTACGTGATGCTCAAGGAGCGTAAGCAACATCGACAAGTCAGGAAACGGTTAAAATGCAAAATGTAAGGAAGTGGAAAACAACTTTCAAGGAGAAGTAGCCGATCGATAGTTATTAGGCTGTTTTATAAATACTCAAGGATTTCCAACGTAGAAAAGACTCCGAACAAGACAACAGACTTCTTATCTATCTTTATTTTCAGCACAATAGGAGTACTGGTAGTTACAGCTTTTGGATTCCACGTCGTAGATTCAATTCCGACGCGAGTCTTTATCAGGTCCAGCATTGTTGATTAAATTCCAATGCTGTGCCACCAGTTCAATGTCGTCAATTAGATTTTGGCGTTGTGCTTGGAATATAGCTATTGATTGGATTCCAGCCATATTCTCTCAGGTCACGTCATTGATTAGATTCTAGCATACTTGGAATTGCAATGTTGTGTACTGGTTGTATCGTTGATTGGATTTCGACATAGCTTGGTCTTGGCATTTGCAAGTTGTTATCCTATTGTTAGTATTGTTGAGTTGGGTGTATTATCGAGTTAAGTTGTAAGGCATGAGTTGGGTTTAAGAGACGCATTTGACATTCTCTGTCTGAGCTTGATTCAAGACCCTAGTCCCCTCTAATAAAATCCAAAACGCAGCGTTCGATGAAAGATTTTCGATGGGATAAAACCAGTGAAACAGCACCGTATCCCAAACTTGTATTTAAGTGGTACATTTACCATCTGTCAAAGTTCTGTCAATGAGCACTATTGAAAAATCTACCTATATAGACATTGGAAAGCAGACGGAGTTGACATGGCACCCGCATGACTTAAGTGAAATAAAAAATGACGTTATTTTGACTGAAAAATCATTTGACAGAGCCTTGACGGAGAGTCAATATGTCACATAAGCACAAGTTTGGGGTTTTTTATATCACAAGAAAAATTTTAAGATGAATGTGTCACAGTGGGCATAGTTTAAGATTTTTGATGTCGCAAAAAAAAGTTCACGATAAATATGTTATAATGGGCATGATTTAGGGTTTTTAGTGGCTTTTTCCCAAGCTTCGGTTGCAATCACCCCATGCATCGAACCTTCAACCGATGTGATTTGATCGGAGTTCGACAAAATTTCAGGCGAAATGTTGACCCTGTGGCAACTAGGAGGCAATGACCAAAAAATTGGCCATGTGTTCGTAGTGTCCGTATTACATCGGATGATTGCCCAGCTTTCGGCCGAAGTGCATCAACTGCGAAGAAACAAAACGCTTAGTACAATGGGCATTTGAAAATCAAAGTTCAGCGATCAAACCGTGAAATCTACTAATGTCTAATGACCTATGGATGAAAATTCACCCTACAATTTTTGTGTTGATCTTCAATCAAAAGGCCCTTCCTTTCATTTTAGAGAGGAGCATGTACCGCAAACAACCATAAACACTGGTTGTTGACTATGTGCCATGTTCGAATCCACTGCGTGCAAATGCGATGGATCCTCGGCTCGCCGACAATGGAGCTCGAGCACATTGCACCCGCACACCACAAAGAAAGAAAGTCTCCGGGTTATGGCCTGCCGAGGATCTGCCGATGCTTAAGAAGAGAGAGAGAGAGACCCGCCGAGGCTTAAGACGAGAGAGAGAGAGAGAGAGAGAGAGAGGGGCACGGGCCTTAAGCTTTTGGGCCTAGCCCCTCTAGAGAAGGCCTACTCATGATGGCCCTTTTCATGAGCCTACGTGGATTTTGGGCTTTTTCATGACGAACGGACCTGATTAATTGCACCTATATCAAATTTATTAAACGATTTTTCCTTTTTTTTTTCTTTTACAACGAGAGGAGTTGATAAGAAGTTATATTGGGGCAAAAGTTAATAGAAGTCGTAAGTCTTTTTATATGAAATACAACCGAGTTCTGAACTTTCGGTTATTGCAATCAAGTCATGTATACATTTTAAATTGCAACTGACCATCTTAATTTGCACATGTCAGTTTAAATTGTTTGATTTATGGTTCATGACTTGATTGCACTTTTTAGTCAGAGTGTAAGATTTAACTCAACCCATTGAAAGGTTGACGTCTCCATTACACGTCGTAGATAAGCTTTGAGACTCCTATCGTACTTTTTCTCCCTTAATCATCGACAAATTAGGTGTGTCTATTGAAAAATTGAACGTGTTTGAGATAGTAGAGATTTAACAAGGATTGGGTGAAAATGGATTTGCTTTGATCACCTGGCTCTTTGTGCTGGACTAGTCAACAAGACTCTGCAATGGAACTCAATTCGAAATGTGAGATTTGAGCGGTCAATGGCATCTCCCTTCTTCTATCATTGAATCCACAACTACTGATGGAGGAGCCACTTATCTTACCAAAAAAAAAAAAACTACTGATGGAGGAGGACCAGGAAATTACCGAATGGTATTGTTGAAACTTGCTTGAACATGAATAACTCTCTTTGATATTTTATGTGTACTTTTACATGAACCACTACGGGCATTCCCACGCGAACCGGTTAGGTCATGTGAGCTAGGTGTGGGAGAAGAATCACTTGCATAATTGTGCCTGTAGAGTTTCGCAGACTGCTGGGAATCGACTCTTGCAAATTTTGAGCTTGTTGAGGTTGCTAGGGTTTTGCATGCCCTCACCTCATGCGGGCGAAGAGACATCTTACGAGGAGAGTGGTTCATGTTATATTGTCGAGGATGGCGGTCGGCTTTTCGTTATCGTGTGCAACAAATTGCTGCCTTCTGTGTACAAGAAGAAGAGTCCACACAGTCCATACAGCTTATCAAAGGAGAGTTTGTTCCTTTGTGAGGTCTCACGTACAGCAAGGGTCAGTTTATTCTTTGAACGTCTCCCTGTTGTAATCTTTCTGTCACACTCAAGATGATGAACTGTTTCTTAGAAGAAGAGAGACCGGGCTGCAGATTTGCAAGGCTGCGTAATTGTAGTACCAAGATGGCCATTGCCTCGAGAACCAACGACGACGTCCGTCCACAGAGGTTGCTTATCCAGTTTCCGAATACCAACCAGATAGTTGGGCCCCGACTGCCAAAACATAGCCCCTAGCCGTGTACTTATTGAGAGCCGAGACTGATTAGTTTAGCCAGTTGAGCAACAAAGAGGCACAGAGACAGCAGAAAATCAGCTGAGACAAAATTTGATGAGAGAGGAAAACCCAGTGTAGTTTGTTAGGTATCCTACGGAACTGTCCCTTGGCCGAAGCGGGGTATGTAACTAGCGACAGTGTCTACAAGGAGGAGGTAGTTTGCTGTATCTTACAAGATTGGGTAGAGCAGAGCAACGGGAATGAGAGAAACTTTTCCAAGAGATTACTTTACCAGCTGGTCCTTGGTAAGTGAACCGTTCGAGAAGGCTTATGTCGAGAGAGTGAAGCTCGGCAAGAGCCAAGTGGGAGATGATAGATGTGCAGATATGCATAGCAAGGTATATGCAAGATCGGAAGGATGATTGTACCACATAAATGTACTCTTCAGATAAATATATGCAGGCTTCCAATTGTTTTGGCAAGGTTGCTACCATACAAGGAACAAAAGCACCGGTGCTCATAGCACAGCTGTGTCACTTCGTTACAAGGAAAAGCAAATCTGTGCAAGAGGTCAATCGACCCTAACCCGCCATTCTCAGAAGCAAAGAGACGATGAATAACATATGAAGCAGAAAACAGCGGGAATAAAGGACCGTCGATTGAACGACAAGTAAAGAGAAGCGAAAATCATCAAGTAAATATACTGGCAATAAATGCAAGCTGACGAATGAATAACTGGACACGATGTCAACTCTCCACGGATATCATGACTCTTAATATGAATTCAATCACCAGAAGAGATTCAATCTCACGGCACGAAATACTTCAATTGACTATTTAGTAAGGGACCGACGTACTCTAAGGTTAAACTCAATGCTTGAGAACTTGTCCAGGCAAATGGTATACTGGAAGGCAATCCCTCTCTGCTCTGACTGCCATCAAAGGCAGAGATGATATTTCTCACAAAAATAGGTTTTCATGTCGACGAGCTAACATCAATAGATATAGATGACCTCGTCAACTAAATTTATCTTAAGCTTTCATTAATTTCTTACCATCATGTAGCACCGACTGCAGCAACACTACTCGAAAATTGGCCTGGTTCCAAGGTGTAGAATCTATGTTGAATCACAATTTAGCAGGGACTACTATGCGATTCTTGTCTATAAATGAACATTTTGTCAAGCACACTTGGAGAGAGCGAGCTTCTCTTTTGTATTCTTCTCTCTGCGTGCTGACCTTTCCAAGTCAAAACAGAACAAGAGCAGATGAATCCGAAGGCAGCTATAGCCAGATGCAAATGACTTAGCTCAACGTGTTCTACACCCTCAAGATCCATAACCAATGCTGCTTCTCCAATTCATACGGCTTTCCTTTCCCATTGTCTAGAGAATCTAAGGTCAAACCGATTCACCTCTCTAAGCTTCAGTAACTCATGATGCCCATCATAGCATCGAAGGCTCAATTGCCATCCAACAGCACGCCATTCACCACAACTATACACGCAGCATCAGATATGGAATTCAGCGACTATGAACCTCAGAAATCTTTAACTGGGACTCAGTCAAAATGAGAATGGCAAGCTAAGGACCAGCCTTTCCGATCTATCCCAAATACTCGGCACTCGAAAGCTACATTACAACAAATTAGACTGAATAATAGCATCTATCCGAACAATGGAGGAGTCCAATTCAACCCGAACGCAAGAAAGATTCAACTGTTCAACCGATCACACGGCTCTTCCGGCTAGTACTCTCCACAAAATCGAGTTTTTTTTTTCTTATTCAGCCATGCCTCGCTTGTAATAACTATGAAATACATCTCTCCCTACCCCCTCTCCCTCTCCTCCTAGCAGACCAGCACAAATTCCATTATCAACCGTAAACCCAAAACTGCCGCGAGCGAGCATCGAAAACTCTTATCTTACATTGCCCTTGATGATCTTCCTCCTGGCCAGAAACTTCGCCAGCGGGGGAGTGAGCATGATCGTGATCGGCGCCCGGACGGGGAACAGCGCCTTGTTGCACAGGATGGCCAGCGTCAGGGCGCCGCCGGTGGACGCGGCGAGCTCGGCCGTCCGGTTGCGCTTCTTCGCCTCCTCCCCGATCGCGCCCTCGGCCGAGCCCCCTCCGGCCGCGAACCCGTCGCTCGGCGGCGGCGATGAAGGGTCCTCTTCGGCGGAGACGCCGACGCCGGGCAGGTGGAGCTTGGCGAAGAGGGACTCGACGTCGGCGTTGTTCTTGATGGCGACGTAGAGGCCGGAGATGGAGGCGGCGGAGACGGAGAAGTGGACGCCGAGGGCCACCTTGCCGTACTTCTTCAGGAGCTCCTTAAACCTGCCGCTCAGCGACGCCATTGATGGACGGATGGACGGATGGGAGAGGGGTTTTTGGGGGGTTAGGGTTTTGGACTCTTCTGATTTCCTAGGAGGTGGGCGCGCATACGACGTCGTTTTTGAAATATTCGAAACCATTGTTTTGTAACGGTTTTCATGTAAGTCGTGATTGCCATAAATTTGTAACGGTTTGTAATGATTTTTGATTTGATGCAAGAATTGATGAAGAAAAAATTGCTCTCTTTTTCATTTACCTTATGTTACTCCGAGCATAATTTAAAAAAATATATATCAAAACAAGAAAATTCTCTCCTCTCCTTCTATTTCTTTCTTTGCCGGGTTAGACGTATACTTTTTTCGTTCACGTTCCCTTTAATATTCTGTGCGGAATAAGGTCCCGTTTGGTTCGGTATTCCCAAGAGGCTTTCGGGCTTGAAAGCCCCTTGAGAAAATGCGAGAGCGTTTGGCAAGCATTTCCAATAGACTGTCGGCCGAAAGCTAGCATGGGGAATGCTCAAAACTCAAAGCCCAAAGTTGGTCCGGACCAGGTTTGGGCTTTCGGCATTCGTCAAATGCCGAAACCAATTTTTTCTTCCCATACTGCCTTCGCTTATTTTTTAATATTCCGATTTTGCCCCTTTGTTACTAGTCATCTTCTTTGCGCTTCGGCGAGGACCAACGACATCAGATCCGGACGATGAAGGGCCGACGACGGGCCGGCGAGGTCGCTCGACCCTAGGCGACGGCTGCCTGAGGTCACGCGACCTCTGGCAAGGGTCGCTCGACAGAGGCGGCCGTTGCCTTGGGCCGCGGGACCCTCGCCGGTGGTCACCCGACCTCAGGTGACAGCCGCCGGCGCTAGATCTGGCTCATCGGCGGCCATAGTCTTTCGCTAGCCCCGGGGGAAGGGTAAGCTTTTATTTTTAATAAAAAAGAATCCCAAAGCCTTTTGCGAAAAAAAAAAATTAGCCAAACACTACTTAACCCAAAGTAGCTTGATAAAGATTTTTTTAGTAGACGTTATTTGCATTTCCCCGAGAGACTTTAATCTAAGGGTATTTGCATTTCCCCAAGACTCTTTTGCAAATTAAACCAAACGGGCCTTAAAGAGGATGGTCTATTGAATCTTGTGAGGATAGCCGCTAGAGGCTGCTGTCACATAGAGTTTCATACTTCAAGGGGCAGAATGATCATTTGGACCGGTGCTTGCATGTCTCAGTCAATTGATTTTTTTTTTTTATCTCTACTTGAAATTATTCCAACATTCTTAACAAAAATTCTTATGAATTCCCAAGTTGCAACTGTCACCGCTGCCACTGCTGTTACCATAGTCCTCTCTCTCTCTCTCTCTTATTTAGCACAAGAGAAAATGCCTTTCAAGACACACGTGAAGGTTGGAAGGGACCCTCTCAATGGCAAAGAGTACGGCAAGCTCGTCGTGATCGTCCATGTTGTCGACTAGAACTAGGTATGCACACCTCCTCTTCCTCATCACAAGCTTGAAATAAGCCCTTTTATTCACACGAATGTTTCCCTAAAATAATACTTACATTACATATGAGGCCCGGTCCTTTAAAAAATGTCCATTTTTGAACCAATCACCCTTAACACTGAGCAGCGCACTTTCAGTTAAGTGGCTCAATCTTCACTAAGAATCGTAATAAAGAAGCACACTCTAACCGGCCCGAAATATCACTTCTTCGTGTCACTGCCATGTGATGTAACCAGAAGCTATTCGTGTAACAGGGTCCCCTTTAAAGAGTAATTACGCAGAAGTGCTACACGCATAAGCGATCATTTCTTGTCATGAAAACATAGTTAGCACCTTAGATGCTATAGATTTTGAAATTTTATCAAGTCTAAAATAGATCAAAACCAAAATGGACCAAAGAGTGAAATACATTGCCATGACACGGTAGTACTATTATTTTTCACCCACAAGCCTGGTGAAAGCCAAGAACTGTGAGGAGAGAAGCAGCTTTCTCACTTGAACATCCTATATAATGTAAAGATTTTTTTTATCAAACGCTGGGAGGGGAGTGATAGTGAAATCAGAAGGGATGGTTGTGCAGGAGGTGGTAATGATGCTGATGACCATGGCAATTCCTGGCGCCGCCATTCTCCGCAGCTTTGCTCGGCCCTGGCCACCCGACGGCGGGATTCCTCGTCAGCTCAAGCAGAGAGTCCTTCAGGAGATCGGCTTGCACCAGCTCGCTGTCCTTTTTCTGCAATTCAATCACGAAAAAGAGCCACTTTTTCAAGCTAAATCATACCAAAAAAGAATTATCCAAATGCAATAAACAAATCTGGGTACACTATAATTGTTCTGTCTGGAGAGTAATGCACTGCATTTATGAAATTGAACCTCCTACAAATGATATGGTTCCTCAATGCTGTTACATTAAGAAATACCCGAAATACATCATTGTGGTCTATATGGGAAATTTGCTAATTGCTCCACAAGTTCAATGTAGAGTCCTTGAATAAAGAGGGTGTTAGTATAGTTTATCTGATGTTCTAACTTTTCCTCTCATTTGGTATAATAAGAGTTCCTAGTATTTATTTAGCAAAAAAAAAAGAGTTCCTAGTATTTACTATGCTAGACATGTTTTTAGATAGTACCTCAACTGTGAAAACGTTGGAGACAAGGCTTAGGAATCTGGTAACATTTGCATTGGCCACTTCGAGGCCTATGGAGTCCAAAGCCTCCATTAATCTCACAAACCCGCCAGGCCGGTGCTCCCCGAACACCTTGATGAAGAACTCGTTCTCGTCCATCTGCCGAACTTCCACCTGCGGCTGTGTGTTCGCAGTTTTAGCATTTTGCTGAAGCAGTTGAAAAAGAATCGGAGGGACTGTCTAATGGAGTACCTCCATGCGTTGTTGCTTGTCATACGCAGTCTCTGACTCGCGGTTTCTCTTGGTGGATCCATCTCCTTGAGTGTTTCCCGGCAGCTGATAAGCAAATGCCGCTCTCTCTGATGCTGACAGGAGCCCAATGTTGAAAACCTCGGGTTGGCCAATGGTGAAGTTGCTGCTGCTGCCAGAGTTCCTGGGGTCTTCCACATCTGATTGCTCTTCGAGCTCATCTTGGAGTTCCTTAGCTTGCTTCTGCAGCTCCATTATGTATTCAATTGCATCCCCAAGGATCGAAGCTCTATCCAGCTGTTTTGTCATGAGGAAGCAGTCAAATTGCACATTTTACAGGCAAGAATTCTGTGAAAATCGACATAATAGAGTTTGATGGCAGTTCGGATATTCCTAAATGTCATGAATTAGCCCATCAAAGTATCTGAATCTCATTTAAAAAGTTGCTAAGTACTCTGTATGTAGGTTGACAACATGCTGAGAAATTCAACTGGAATATAATTTCCAGTATGGCACAGCATATTACCTTGGAAATTTTTGGGACTAACGAGCGAAGATTGTAGAGGCGGTCATTGAGCTTCTTCCTCCTCCTCCTCTCTGCTTGAAGGTTCTTTGAGTGAGGCTGCTTCCCGTTCCTCTCATCATCCTCCTCGTTCTGATCACTGCAATCAGATGTTGACTTCGTTGCGCCATTTTCCGGTTTGAGCTGTTCCTCATCATTCCCTTGCCACTCCGTGTTCACTTGTTCTGTGGGGTCCACATTCAGTTGTTCCACTCCATCCGTCTCTTGAAATCCGTCTACTGCTGACAGCTTGTTGAAAGGATTCATTTCCTCGTTAGCTACAAAAGTGTCATACGATCCTCCGATGGTGGCCTCATACAGGTGGATTCCGTCACTGGAAGCATCGTGCAGGTTCAGATTTTCGGGCAGTTGTGCTGGCGAATTGATGTGGTCATTTGGGTCGATCAGCTGTGGCCTGGAGTGCAGATCATTCAAAGCATTTGGTGTTATCGAGAAATTTGTCTCCATACAGACTGAGGATAGGGAATCGGCGTCAAATGGAATGGAGAACTGGGATGTGATAAAGCCTATGATTTCTTGATCTTCTGGTACCTAAAGCGACAGAAACACATGAGGCGACATTTCAGGAAGAGATGAAACTCTGACAAGTTGATCAAGCCAAAAATCTATCGATCTTTCCACTGAGCATAAACTCACAAGAACCGCTGTGACATTCAAATCACATACTTGTTTAGTGACAAAAAGCTCGATCAAACCTCCAGGAAATGGTATCAGAACCTTGGTCCCGATTGTATCCTGCAAAAGGACAGAAATTTCTTTGATCACCTTGCGATGAGACATCAATGTTCAAAAAACAAGCGAGATAAATAGACACAATGCAGTTTGATGGACATATCAGTTGTTAACTCACTTCTGCTTTCGAGTCAGAGCTGCTAGCAAAGTTAAGCCACCTTGGTTGGGACGACATGAAGGCATGCGCATAAATTCTGCTCACAAGAAGTTGTATTTTCATATGGCAACAGAAACTCCAGTCCATCAAAAAACGAAAGGAAATGGTGAGTTGAAAGTACCCGGATTCCAGGGGCACGGAAGAGGGCATCTGAGCAAGGAGTTCACAAGCTTTCATTCTTCTTGGATGCTGAAACGTGACATCTCTACAAGGAGATACTGGAAAACCGAACTCTTCACCTCCGATTTCGTTGTGTTCAGCTCCGGCGCAGCAACAGTCAATCCACTCTATCAGTCTATAACAAATACCGAGACCATATTTTCACCGGAAAAAGATGAGAACATGAGAGAGAGAGAGAGAGAGAGAGAGAGAGAGAGAGAGAGAGAGAGAGAGAGAGAGGAATCTAGGAATTTCTAAACCTTTGATCTTCACTCAATTTCCAGAGAACACAGAAGTCCCAGCCGGTTGAGCCTACGAGGGGTCGAAGTCGTTCCATCAGAGTCTGGACAATAATCATCTTCACCTGCAAATTTATTTGATCAGTTCGATTCAAGAATTCACAAGAAAGTGAACTTCAGGCACAATCCTAGTGCTCAAGGACTAGGAATTTAATCAGGGCAAGGTTCAAGTTTCTCAAACAACAATCTTTGACATCAGACACACTGACTAGAGCCAGAACTAGAGAGCTGCAACGAAAAACATGACAGATATGAAGGTAGGTACCTGCAAAATCTCAGTGACTTCCTGTTTTGGCTAAGCGTTATCAGTGAAGAGTCGAGGCCAAAGAAATTGAAATAGAGGAAACGGGAACAACAGAGCAGAGCAAATAAAGGACAAAAAGGCAAGACATTGACATAAAAAATCTAGGTGATAGCAATGGCTAACTGCATCATTCCAACACACCCACCTCATTGCATCACCAAATGAATTGACCCGAGAAAAAAAAAACCACAAAAATACAAGGAAATAGAATCGAAGAATCTCTACAGCTAAATCTGTACTTCTTGATTCATGAAGAAAGAAGAGGAAAGACAAGAGTCATCAGCTCTTCATGCTTCACCTCTCAGATATTCTTGAAGACCTTGAGGTCTGTTCGAAACATAGTAGGTGACATGCAATGCATGCATGCGATTAAATAAGGGAAACTCCAATTGAAGGAAAGAAATGGCATCTTTAAATATTAATTAAGTATGTGAACTGAGGTGATGATGCAGGAGCATATCGCATGACCTAAGATGGCGTGCCAAAGAGCCTAACTACCTTGGCAAGTCTTTCGATCCGTCCTGGAAGATGATGCTCGCAACTCGTGTCTCAACTACTCTACAACTATAACTCGAAGGATTCACATACATCAGCATTTTACTTTCTTTTTCTTTCCATTTTTTCTTTGGTAATTTAAGTCAATAAATTTTATAGTTCAAGAAAATGTGCATGACCAGTTCACCCGTCTGCTGGTTCTTTGACCGGGCCGGGTTTAAAGGCATTGCTTCTCTCTTAATAACGATAGATGTTTAACCACATGTCTCGTGCAACTCCTTTGACAGAAACACAAGCACCTAGCAGCTGCTATCACTTACTTCATGGGAAAGAATTGTTGCTTATTGAGGGCTGATTATATTCGTTCTTTCTATGACTCCGGTGATCGATAGTTTAGCGTGCTTCAGAGTCAGAGGCGGTTCGACCATAGAGGCGGCCAGAAGATATGAAGTCTAGTTTTCAAGTGCTCCAATATGTTCTCATGATGAAGATTAGCATGGTTGATGGTTGGAAATAGTGTTGGGGTTTGGAGATAATGAGGGACTAGATTGAAGAAATAAAATTTTTGAGTGCTAAAACTAAAGAGAATATGAATCATGAGTACCAAGTATCTGACGGCCTGCTTGGTTGCAAGAATGGAATAAGACTATGATGTAATAGCTGTTACGTTTAATAATATTGTAAAAACTATTACGTTTGTTTGGTTTGAGTAATGTAATACCTATTATACCATTTGTTTCATGAATGACATGTAATAACGTGGGAATACTATTGCAATTCCCTAAAATACCCTTAAAATCGGAATTAGAGTAAATATCACAATTTTTACTTAAATAGTGAACCGTCAATTCACGAGCTTAATATCCGATCTATAGTAGAAGATATGTACTTTATATCAAATCATTTTACTTAGATTATTTGCACCTAAACGTTGGCTATTAACTTATAAGATCTTGTGCCGCGTTTTAATATGTTTGGGGACTTCTTCCAATTCATTTTCTAGAAAATGTACTTGTCCAAGATGATTCTATATGATAGTGTAAATGTCTTAAGTACATGTACAACTTGCATTACTCGGTAAATGTTGTTAACATAGCTAAAGAACGGCCGTTTATAACATAGCTAAATGCACGCATTTTATGGTTAACCGATAGTTTGAGAGAAATAGATTTGACTACACAAGTTGATGATGCCTATTTAAGAATTAACAAAAAGAATTTTGTTTCTGTTGTCTCCATAATGGCAGGGCAATAAATTTTCACTGAATAAAGTCACAATATTTCATGTATGAATAAATGTGGTGATCATAAAATATTTTATATAAAACTTTAAAATACGGGAAGTAACTTATGGTTGCACTAAAATACATACTTCTGCAAATAAAAAGTTTCAAAAATAAGTAAATTAGGAGCTTTTTCTTCTCTGGTCCTCACCATCCTTATATTGGGGTGCGTTTGTTTGAGGGAAAATATTTTCAGAGAATCCATTTTTCGAACTTTCACCCGTTTGATTCACCAAAAATAATAAGTCTACCGAAAACACTTTCTGATCAAAGAAACATTCATGTATAAAATTAGGAAAGTAAATTTCCTAATCTAAGAAGGTGAAAACACTTTCTGGAATTGTACATCTTGAATTTGTTACTATTTTATTTTTTTATTTTTTCTTTTCTCCTTTCTTTTCTTTGTTTTTGTTTTTCCTTCTTCCTCCCTTCTCTGGTCGCTAGCCTCAGCAACAGGCCACAAGCGCTGGTTGGCAAAACAAACGTATTTTGAAATCATTTTCTAAATGAGATCCAAACACCATAAAACTTTTTTGATTATATATCACCAAACAAAGGAAAACTAATTGTTTTACCTATAAAACATTTTCCAGATACATTACGTTTTCCGTGAAACAAATACACCCTTAGTCTCTTTTATTCTTTTGTCTGCGCGTGCACGTACACACAATTTAAAACAAATGATACATTCACATTTTACCAAACACTTCAGCATGTCGGGCCAATCTTGTTCATCATGAAGATGGGTTCAAATTTTTTTTAGTTTAGCACAAAAATACTTGATGATGAAAAAAGGGATCAAGGCCACCATGAAATGGGCTCATTTTCATAAAAGTGACAAACAAATAAATGCATTAGTAAGAATATTCAATAAAACCAACAAATATGAGTAAGAAATTTTTGCACATTTGAGTCACTTATTACTATTTGGCGCTGCCTTTTACTCTCTATTTGAGTAATAAACGAAAAATAAATCAAACTAAATTTCAATAACAAATTTACCTTGTCGTTGTCTTTACTATCAAATTGTGGAAAAATTACATAAAAAATGGTAGAGGATTATTCAAGGTATATCAATTATAGAATTAGTGTTATTATTGGCACTTGCCATGTTACATGTATCAACCATGTGCGTTCATTTTCAACACGTGGCACAACTGTAAAGGATATCCTACTAAGCTTGCTTATTATATAGATGCTTGCTCTGAAAAAGAGCAATAAAAGCAAACGTGTCTTCTTGTTCAGCATGTTTCGTGCATAAAACACATAGATCAGCAATATGACGTCACTTCCTCATTACACTTAATGTTTGCAGCTTCTGATGATTAGTTACCCGGAATGTATGAAGTGAATTTATGAATATATGGCTGAAACTATCAACGTCTAGGCCTCAACCTAGTTAACTTTTCCCACGCCTTGATCCTAGAAATCCTCAATTTAAGAATTTTTCAGCAAGCATAGACATCGTCAGCTCAACTTGCCAAAACCCAGAATCCCTTTAACAAGCGACAATGAGTCCATGCTATCCAAAGTGAGCTTGATTGCACCAGCAGACCCTACTTTTGTAAGTCTGCAAGCATGGTTCCAAGACAGAAGATTCCTAAGCCCTAATCCACACTCACATTTAGTAGGAGTGATCGGTTCCCAACCTAAAATCGGGAACCAACTCCGTAACTCCTAGTTCCAAAATTTTAGAATTGAGAATTGGACCGGCTAGTTTTAAAATTGCATGTTCCGGTCCGATTTTCAGTTCTACTCGAGAATTGATAGAAGCGTAAATTTGTAGAGTTTTCTTCCGGCCATTATTGTGGGTGCAATTGCTTCATTTATTATTTATTAGGGAAAACTTGGAAGAAAGAAGGTGGTGCACTCTAACTAATGACATTCAAGGTGACATCATGAAGATTCAGCCCTTCCCAAAATGGAGTTTCTTTTTTATGGTAGAGAAAGCTATGGAGATTGGTAGCTGGGTAATCATTGAGCAGTGATTGGCGTAGGGCCACGCAAGCATTGATGGTGACTGGACTACTGTGTAGACCAGCCCGATTCTTCTTTCATAGTCCAGTCACCTTTCTCATTCTTTCACAATTCCGGCCCACCATTCCTCTTCTTCGGTCTCGCCTTTCTCCTCCACTACATCCTCCATGGCCCCCTTCTTCACAAGCACAAAAATCGTATTTTTTCACAGAAAACACAATCTTTACTTGATTTCACTTGTGCCCTTTTGCTGAAGTAGAGGGTTGCGGCGATGCGGCAGAGGCAAGGTGAAAGTGAGAGGCCTGCAATGCGAGAGTGAGAGGTAACGCTTGAGGCGATCTAAGAAGGCGAGGCGAGAGCGAGAAAGGGAGGTAGGAGGCATGAGAGAGGTGAGATGGTCGAGAGTTGTGAGATTGTGAGGCTAGGGTTTTGCTTTTTGCCTCCGCTAGCTTTACTCTTTAGTTTAGAGAAAAAAAATACAAAAAAAGAAAAAAAAATTACCGGTCCGATTGGTCTGGTTCTACAATAGGAACCGGGATCCAAACCTGTTATCCCGCTTCCAAATCTTGAGAACTAAGAATCTGACTGGTCTCCTCGGGAACCGCCCAAAACTAATTGTGTAACGGAAATTGATCATTGGATCATTCAATTTCACTATCCTTGCTTCACAACAGGTTTCTGGATCTTCTAGTACGTGTTATAGAGAATAATATGAGGAAAGAAAACGATAAAGACAAAGGAAATTGAGACCGATAGTTCTCTGTGCAATGTCTTCTTTAAATTTTTAATTCATCAATATTATAATTGAATTATTCTTAAATGTTCAATGTATTCCCGAAACTTTCACTTTGTTTAATATTGTCCCTTAACTTATCATGACAAAATTAAATGAATCGTTAGATGAAACGTCTCTAAGCTTTCTTCACGAGGAACTAGTCCTCTTTACTACCGCTCTCTCAACATTCCCCTTGTCCTTTCTAAACAAGAGATAGACCAACTGTATAGGAGTAAGAAAAAAAACAAAACATAATTTCAAATATGCCGTTGGTGCTATGTTGGAATTCCTTTGATTTGGAAGGGGAATCTACTGATTATGTTGATTCTGATGAGGAGGTTTTAGCTATTGATAATTTTGGGCAGAAGGACACTATTGATGCCATAACTTGTGTAGGGCGATTACTTTGGTGCCATAACTTTTTTTCGGATCACTTTGGTGTTAAAATCGGAAAAAACAGATCACTTTAGTGACTCCAGCCAAAAGCTGACGTGACATTTATATTTTTTTAAAAAATAATTTAACTTGTACACGTGAAAATTATGTGGCTTTTTTTTTCTTTTTTTTATTTCTTTTTCTTCTCCGGCGAGGGCCGTCCTCGCTCGCCGAGGCGAGGGCGAGGGCTGCCCTCGCCTGGGCAGATGAGGGAAGCCCTCGCCTGGGCCGGCGAGGGCCGCCCTCGCCGGCGTCGGGTGAGGGCGACCCTCGCCCACCCAGGCGAGGGCGGCCCTCGCCTGGGCCGGCGAGGGAAGCCCTCGCCTGAGTTGGGCGAGGGCCACGCTCGCCGGTGTCGGGCGAGGGCGACCCTCGCCCGCCCAGGCGAGGGAAGCCCTCGCCTGAGTCGGGTGTGGCCCTCGCCCGCCCAGGCGAGGGTCGCCCTCGCCGGAGAAGAAAGAAAGAAAATATAAAAAATTAAATTTTATGTTTTATTTTCCCTTTTTTTATTATTTTAATATAATATAATATTTATTTTTCTAAAAAAAATACACGTCAGCATTAAATTTTATTTTTAATGCTGACTGGACCTCTCCAGCTAGCCATGTCAACGCCACGTAGAATTTCCGGCAAGCCACGTCAACGTTGACACTAAAGTGATCGTTTTTCAAAAATGTTAGCACCAAAGTGATTCGAAAAAAAGTTATGGCACAAAAGTGATCGCCATACATAAGTTATGGCACCAATAGTATCCTTCTGCCGATAATTTTGACTACCCAATAGTCTGAATTTCTCGAGAGGAGAAAATATGACTGCGTGCCCATTGGCACAAAGCTTTGATTATCAAACTGCTTGGTCATAGAACGGGGCAACCCCTTCTCATTCGTCTCTTAATGGTGTTATGGAAGTCTTGAGGGGATACGTCAATCATTGATGTTGGTAATGGCTTCTTTGTCGCTAAATTTAATCTGGCCGAAGATCCTGAGTCCCATTGAGTAATGGGCCTTGAATGAATTTTTATCACTACCTGGCGATTTAACCTTGGATTCCTAACTATAATCCAGATACTACTGTGAACAAAGTGGTTGCCTAGGTTAGCATTTTTCGTCTACCGATGGAGCATTTTGATGAGGACTTTTTAATGCGTGTAGGCAATCAGATTGGCCTCCCCTTGAAGGCGAATACTATAACACTCATCACAAGAAGAGGAAATTATGCACAACTATGTGTTTGAGTTGCTTTGTGCCCATACTCGCTATAGGTGGTGGTCGATGCAAGATTGAGTATGAAGGCCTACACCTCATTTGCTTCCACTGTGGTTGTTAGGGACATTGAACTAAAGAGCGTGAAGATAATATTATACCGAAGGCATCTAAGCATGGAGAAAGGTTTCCTAATGCAAATATTCAAAGAAAAACAAAACCTTTGGTGCTCCAAAACAAATGAGAAATTCCAAGATTAGATGGAGGTTCAAAATACGCGAAGGCCTCAAACTGTTCAAATTTCACTTTGCTGTGTTGTAGCCCCAATCAGGGTGTAAACATACAGAAAACGTGGAAGTTGAGGCTCCATTGCTGTTTCGATTAGTCTTCATCTTGCTCCTCTTTGATTGAAGCCTCGTTTGAGTGATGATGAGCTAGTTGACCAATTTGCTCGAGAATATAAAACCCCCAGTCAGCATCATTCCCATAATACTGAATTGGGGTTGCCCAAAAAGGTTAGCTTCCTCGTAAATGGGGAGATGATAATGAAGAAAGGAAGGCTTGTAATTGCATCTAAAGCTATTTCAATAATTGATTATGAGGTTTCTATTCTAGTGGAACAGGAAATGGCTGGACATCGTAATGGAACCTTGCTATCAAATGTTTGCAATCAACCTAAATCTCCTGAACCCATATTGATTAAAGATAGTGGGATCCTGGTGGTGATACAGAGGAGCTAGCTTCAATGGTACCTGATTCCTTTGATGTTAAAATGGATGAAGTTGACCACTACATTGCTTTAATTATCATTTAATATTGTACTTGGTGATGAATATTTTGATTTGGAGTTGTCAATGAGCTGGAAATGAGAAGTTTCTTCTCTTGATGAGGAATACTGTCAGCAAACAAAGTTAGCTTCGTATGGGGTTGCCATATCCAAGATAATACTGGCATTGCTCAGATTCAATGTGAAAAATGAAGGGGAAGAAAGGCTATACGCTGTCAAGGTCGATATGGAGAAAGCGTACGATAGGTTAAGGTGGGATTCTTTCATAATACTCGTCGCATGACGGGACTTCCGAATTCTCTAGTGGATTTCATCATGCAATGTATTACTAACGGTATGCAATTTTGGAATGATGAACTTACAAAACTGTTCCAAACTTCGCGAGGTAAAAGAAAAGAGGATCCAATTTCACCTTATATATTTATCCTTTGTATGAAATGACTTTCTCATCTAATCATGCGATTGGTAGATAAGGGTGACCGGAAGCTGTTTCGAGTTCATCAAAGTAGTTTTGTCATATCTCATTTGATATTTGCATATGATCTCCTTTTATTTGTTGAAGCTTATGTTGAGCAAATGCAAGTTATTACAAGTGTCTAGAATCATTCTGTGATGCTTCTGGTCAAAAAGTAAGTGCCACTAAATCTGAACTTTTTAGTTCTAAGAATGTCCCTCGGTACAAAATACTCCATATTAGTTCTGCTATACACTTTCCTCTTACAAGTAATCTTGGCAAGTATTTAGGAGTACCACTGCTTCATGACCAAGTTAGTCGTAAAACTTGCCAACCTATTATTGATAAAATGCATAGTAAATTAAGTGGATGGAAGGCTAAAAATTTTCTTGCAGGGAGAACAACTTTGTTTCAATCTATTGCTATGACTATGCCTTTGTATGTGATGCAATCAGCAAAAATCTGCTACAACTTGTGAAGCATTTGAACGTGATTGTCGGAATTTGGTTTGGAGTGATGTTTATGAAAAAAAGAACATTCACCTATTAGGATGGGAAAAGCTTTGCCAACTAATGAATTATGGAGGATTAGGACTTCGCAAGTTATGTGGGAGTAATAAAGCATTTCTTATTAAACTTGCTTGGGTCTCAATTTTCGAAACCAGAGTCCTTATGGGTAACTTTTATTAGAGACGAATATCATCATTGCTTTGCACTACTCCCTGATTCTATTCCAACTCGTCCCACCTATTCTTGACTTTGGAAAGCTCTTTGTGAAGTATGGGATTGTAGGAACCAAAAAGGACATAGACAGACTTTGAAAATTTTGATGAGAAGCACACAAATACACAAACGAAAGTTCAAAATGCCTTTTGCATAGGCTTTACAAAGAAAAATATAAGCTTAGCTCTACAAGCTTTTTCTCACAATTCTCAACTCTCTCTTTCTATGGCTTTCCACACACTCTAACACAAATAGGGAGGGGACAACATATTTATACTACTTCTAAGGTATAGGTGAAATTTTCTTGCTTGAAGATCATGTTTGTATTATCTTGAAGATCAAGTTTTATGCTTGAGGACTTGTAAACTTGAGGATCAAGTTTGAATAAAGACAAAAACAATTTTAATATTTCTAACAACCTCCCTTAAAATTGATTTCAGAAATAAATAACACAAAGTATCATCTTCAATTTCTCGAACAAATCCGCCTTCAATAGTTTCGTCAAAATATCTGCAATCTGATCCTCGGATCTACAAAAATCAAGTTCAATCTCTCCATCTTTGACCAGCTCACGGATATAATGATAGTTGATATCTGTGTATTTGCTCCTACCATGAAAAACAGGATTCTTGGCTAATGCAATTGCCGACTTGTTATCACACATCAATTGTAGTAGGATCTTTCAACGGTTCTAAGCTGCGAGTGCTAAGACCATCCGAATGGTATTCATTTGAGCCACTGATGCAAATACTTCAACATAATCAATACTTGGCTTTTGCTTATAGCCTTTCACAACCAGTCTGGCTTTGTAACGGTCCACCTGATCGTCAGGTTTGTCCTTTGGCTTGTACACCCACTTGACACCAATGGGCTTCTTACCAGATGGTAAAAGAAGTTAACACCCATGTGTCATTCTTTTCAATGGAGTGGATTTCTTCATCCATTGCTTGGATCCGCTTTTCATTTAGAGTTGCTTCATCATAGGATACAGGGTCACATTCAGCAAATAAACAAAAATTTACGATAGTTTCATTAGTGATTTTGTCACTATCACTATCATTGTTTCTTGTGACCACATAATCCCTGAATTTTGATGGAGTCTCTTGCAATCCCTGTGAACGACATAATGGTGGTTCTGAAGCTGCTATTGGGGAAGAAAATGCACCACCAATCGAAGATGATGAAGAAGATGCACCACTGGTCGAAGATGATAGAGGTTTTTCTGTATCTCCCTCTAGTGGTTCATCTTTGATGGTAATGTTTTCTGGTCACCTTTTTGGTTCTAGTCCTAGGCTTTATCTTTTAAAAGCTGGACATCCCTGCTGATGATTATCTTTTCAGTGACTAGGTTATAAAGCTTATGACCTTTAGTTGTATCACTATAGCCAATGAAGATGCACTTCTCGCTTTTTTCATCCAACTTCTTCCTCTGTTCATTTGGTATATAGGGATATGTCACGCACCCAAATACTCATAAGAACGAAACATCTGGCTTGTTGCCACTCTAAGCCTCTTCTGGAGTTCTTCCGAGAACACTTTTTGTTGGACACCTGTTCAGCACAAATACAGCACAAGCAATAGCTTCTACCCAAAACTTCTTTGGTAAATCTTTAGCCATTAGCATACTCCTTGCCATTTCAAAAATCATTCCATTTTGTCTTTCTGTTATACCATTTTGTTGAGGAGTATAGCTAGAAGTCAACCGACATTTTACTCCATAAATTTTATAGTATTTGTCAAATTCATTAGAAGTAAATTCTCCACCTCTATCCGATCTCAACGTCTTTAGATTAAAGCCACTATGTTTCTCAACATAGACTTTAAATTCTTTAAATTTAACAAAAGCTTCTGATTTTTCTCTTAAGAAATATACCCATGTTTTTCTAGTAAAATCATCGACAAAAATTAGTATATACCTTTTTTGTCCGATTGATTCCACCTCAACAGGGCCACATATACATATTGGGGTTAATACCACAAAAAACCCAAAACTGATACATCTGTGACAAATTTACCCAAAACTATTTTTTTTACCATAAAAAACTCTAAACTGGTACACTTGTAATAATTTTACCCCGAACTATTTTTTTTACCATAAAAAACCCCACACTGGTACACGTATGATAATTTTACCCCGAATTAATTTTTTGACCACCAAAAACCCAAAACCCAAAACTGATATACTTGTGACAAATTTACCCTCCGCTAGTTTCCATTAAATTTTACTATCGAATTATTAAGTTTGATGACAAGTGGTAGTTGACGGATTTGCCAGTTTGGAGTTTTACCCCTCTATTTGTCACAAGTTTACCAATTTGTGGTTTTTTGTGATATTAATCCAATTTAACGGACACAACGAAAGGTAAATTTGTCACAAATGTACCAGTTTGGAGTAAAATTATCACACGCATATTAGTTTGGGGTTTCTGGTGGTTAAAAAATTAGTTCGGAGTAAAATTATCATAAATGTACCAATGTAGGTTTTTTGGTAATCAAAAAAATAGTTTGTAGTAAATTTATCATTAATATACTAGTTTGGGGTTTTTAGTGGTCAAAAAATTAGTTGGGAATAAAATTGTCACAGGTGTACCGGTTTGAGATTTCTCGTGGTATTAACCCTTTATATTAATATGAGTATGCATACCCATCTATAAATTATCATAATTTCCAAATTTCCTTATAAAAATACTTATATATAAAATAGCAGGAATATCAATCCGATACAACTATAAATGATGTCCTATTGTACTATTATAACGACCATAAGCTAAAATATTTATAAGTGGAACTATCGTAATATCAATAAATAGCAAAAGGTAATCATATTTTTTTTTATTGATCTAGGAAAATGATTAAAATGAAAATATATTCTTCAAAATATGGGTAATAGTGTAATTGCGAAAACTTGTAAATAGTATTAAAGGAGTTATTTGACTTTCTTGGAAAGTTGAGGAATTGGATTGAATATATTAAAGGTTTATGGACTACATTGAATATTTAAAAATAGTTCAGAGATTATATTGGACGAATTAAAAGTTTAAGGATGATGTTACACACTGGGCGAAAAGTTTAGGAAAGATTAGTGTCATTTCCCAAAAAGAAGCACAAACTTAGATGGAAAACAGAAAACATGCACTATGCGACATACGAACATCATAAATATTTCGATATTGAAATTGGAATTTTATTACTCTGATTTGCATTACAATACATGATCGTACTTAATTTGAAGCCAAATCTATGACAGAAGTTAGGTATATCATCGACCTTGGGATTCCCACCTCGCCCCTGTTAGGGCCTTGATGGTATACTCACTCGTTGAATAGTTGGTACCATGAAACGAACGTTCCAGCCGCGCCGCGGTAGGCCTCCACCCTGTCCAGACCCCCATCAACTAGCAATAAAACCAAAGCTTTTTATAAATTAATCTCCATTAATATCGGTAATTTCTCATATATGGCTCTTGTGAATGATAAACCTTTTATTGTGTAAAAATCAACTAGCTTCCAGATGCTTTAAAAGATTGTTGGGCCATACGGGTTCTCCGTAATAATTATGACCCATCACTTTAGCCAAATCAGCTCTTAATACAGGATTGTTTAAGTCAGGTTTTTTTTGTTATTGGGATCAACAAATTCTTACAAATCCATCCTCCGAAGAAACCAGACATGATAAATTTTCATCATTAGGCTCGAGCAAGAATCAATCAAACCAAATGGATTTGTTTCGTCGGAAAAGCTCCTGCGACGAAATATAATTCACCGAACGTCGTTCTTCAGGTTTTAATGAGACACGACCAGGTTCCGTGGTGACTCTAGACAAAAAATATCCAGGAAGACAAGGAAAAACTGCGAATTTTTACTTCGAACTGTGAACCGGACTGTATGTACAAACTGTGCCGAAATTTAATCGACGACAAAGCTTGAAAATATAGCAACACATGTACACAAAGATGTAATGCCGAATTTTAATCAACGATGCAACACTCGAGATAGAGGATACGCGTTGGAATTTAATTGACAGCGCGAATCGAAAAGCTATAGCTAAAGAAAAGTAAAGTGCGGTACAGAAAAGTAAAGATAATTGAATGATAACATGTTAATTGATTTGTAGGGGGGTGTCTCCAATAGATGGCCAGTGATATTTATAATGATTGTGTGGTAACTGCTCCTTAGCGGTTTTCAATGGTTGTGCCCATGCTCTTTCATTTCGAAAATCTTGTCTTCATATTCATGTGATGCCATGATCCTACTTTTAAAATAATTGTCCCACGATCTTATCTACAAGTGATAATTACCTCATGATCATGCGTTTAAGTAACTGTTTCCTCAAAATATACATGTATGCTCCTTAGTGGTTTTCAACAATTGCATTGAGTCCACTACCTTGACGGTTTATTCGACTCCGCTACATTGGCGGCTGCTTCAACCCCACTATGTTAACAGTTACTTCTTCGAGATTGTCGACTTCACTTTTTGTTGTTTCCTTTAAATTGGCAATTCTTCACTGAAGTGTCTATCAATTTTCGCATCCTGACCAGTTAGGACCGTCGATAACTCTACAATGATTTTATGAGAAAACTTAAAACATAAAAGTTGTAGATCCAGGAGTTTTCATTCTTTTTGGCTGTGGAATCAGGTCAATCTGATCTATCTCGACGAAGTTATGACCATTTTTCCGAACTAGCGCAGAATTGAAATTTCCGCATCTTGACCAGTCACTATCGTGGACTTCCTTTTAACATCGAAAAATCTACAGTAGTTTTCTGAGAAAACTCAAAACATAAAAGTTGTAGATCCAGGAGTCTTCATTCTTTTGGCTTTAGAATCATGTCAATCTGATCTATTTCGACGAAGTTAAGACCATTTTTCCAAACTAGCGTAGAACTGAAATTTCCGCATTCTGACCAGTCACGACAGACGACTTCCTTTTAACGTCGAAAACTCTATAGTGATTTCTGAGAAAACTTAAAAGATAAAAATTATAGATCCAGGAGTCTTTGTTTTTTTGGCTTTAGAATCAGGTCAATCTAATCTATCTCGACGAAGTTATAACCATTTTCCCGAGCTAGCATAGAACTGAAATTTCTGCTCATATTCCCAATCTTGTCGATAATACCCAAAAATTAGTCATCTTTGAATGTAAATATATACACATGACTGTCCCTTATGTTGGCAACTTAATGATATTTGCTGTCACGTTGCCTCATGTCTCTGCCATATGTCCCTTGATGATCTTTGGTATAAACATTCATCGACCACGACTGAACCATCATCGATGCACTAAATGGACATCACTTTCTACAATCATTGATGACGGGACATGTAATTCATGCCTCTGTCATGTATTTTCCATATCGATAAGTTGGCCATTTTTTGGTGCAAACTGGATCCATGAAGCACATATAACTAATATTAAGACCACCTACCACCCTAATTGAATTTAAAACCGTGAAGTAAGACTGAGAGGTACTGCGTCCTCTTCCCCTCAATTTATGGCATGTTGGGACCCGTTTACCCGATTCGGTACCATCGACATCAATCGCTAGAAGTTGCATGACTTGCTATTACATTCCAATATCGAATAATACATCATCAAGTGGCATTTATACGAGTTGATGATGAAATCTGATGGTTTGCTATCGATAAGACCGACGAGCAGTGCAAAACGGGGAATTCATATTAAAAGCTAAGTGAACAATGTTGTTCACGTGGCGCGATTCTAAGTAGACTTAAAAGAAAAATGAATTTCAAAGTCCCACATAAAATATTGGAAAAGTTGTACAATCAATCACGAAGATATAGTACGGACGCCAATTCAATCCTAATTTTTTCAATTTTATCAATTTAGTTCTGAATCTCAACAGGAAATTCTGATATCGTCCTTCTGGCTAATTTTGGTGGGGAAATCACTGACAAAGGGGTGTGACATGTAAAATAGCCGGCGATAACTGGACTGCCACGTCAGCATTTTAATGCGGAAATTAACTGGAATGACAATATTGAAATTTCATGTAAATATTTATGATTAAATTAGCAAAATTAGAAAGTTAAAGACTAAATTGACATTCATATAATAAGTCCGAGACTGATTGAATAATTTCCCCTGAAATATTTGTCTTAGGTTGAATCCTTCTTTAGCGGGGTGGACGGGGTAATTCACTCACCGAAATATTCAGTGAACTCCCTCAATATTTATATAAATATTTGTTTGACCCCAATATTTTCTGGCTATCACTTACCGCCCCCACTAAATTTACTATGATCGAGAACATCATCCAAACGTCTTTCATTTTCATACTGTGTGTTTACCGCTGATGCTATGTTTCAAAATATTTGTGTAAAGACTGTGTATTCTAAAGTTTTTCCGTTGGATAATCATCATATTTCCACCCCTCCCCCAAAAAATAAAAATTCATTTAAAAAAAAACTACCGCAAAAAACTCTAAACTCTACTCATTGTGACAGCAATGACCCAAAGTTTATTTTTGCATCACCAAAACACTCAAATCCAGAACGGTGTGATAAAAACACCATTTGTCTACAACAAACAAAAATACTAAATTGTTCCCTCCAGTGCCCTAAATTTCTTTTTGTGTTGCCAATACCCAAACTTATACCGACGCGACAAAAATTTTAATTACCATAAGCTTGGAGATTTTAGCGATAAAAAAATTATTTGGGGTATTGGTATCACAATATACATAATTTATGATTTTTGGCAACATAATAAAAAAAATGGTTTAATACCATGAAATACCCTAAACTGGTATAGATGTAACAAATTTAACACAAACTAATTTTTTAACCACAAAAAATCTCAAACTAGTATACCTGATAAATTTACCCAAAACTAATATTTTGATTATCAAAAACCCCAAATTGATACATTTGTGATAAATTTACCTTCCATTAAATTTTATTAATACCACAAAAAATTACAAACTAGTAAATTTGTGACAAACAAATGAGTAAAACCCTAAACTGGTATATCCGTCAACTTCCACATGTTATCTAACTCAATAATTTGACTGTAAAATTTAACGGAAACTAATGGAAGATAAATTTGTCACAGATATACCAGTTTGAGGTTTTTAGTAGTTAAAAAATTAGTTTTAAGTAAATTTGTCATAAGTGTACAAGTTTGATGTTTTTCATAATATTAACCCTAAAAAAATTGAGGCGTGGACGTACTTTATGATTTTTTTTAGAGTTTTTTTTTGGTAAGGATGATTTTTTTTAGAGTTTATACCATGAAAAACCCTAAACTGGTATATTTGTGATAAATTTACCCAAAACTAATTTTTTGACCACAAAAAATCCCAAACCGATATACTTGTGACAAATTTACTCTCTACTAGTTTCCATTTAATTTTACATTTAAATTGCTTTGTTAAATGACACAAGGTAGTTGATGAATGTATCAATTTTGGATTTCACCTTTCATCTGCCACATGTATATTGATTTGTGATTTTTTTTTGCATTTATCTAAATTAATGAAAACTAACGGAGGGTAAATTTGTCACAAATATATCAGTTTGAGATTTTTGATGGTCAAAAAATTAATTTTGGGTAAATTTATTATAGATTTACCGATTTAGGATTTTTGGTGATCAAAAAATTAATTTGGAGTAAATTTATCATAAAGGTACTAGTTTGAGATTTTTCATAGTATTAACCTCAAAATAATCGAGGCGCTAATGTCGCCGTGGACATACTTGATGATAATTTTTTAATTTTTACTTTTTTTAATGGACAGATTTTCCGTTTTTCCTTTTGGTCAATATATTTTCTGAGGTCGAGATCCCCACTTAATGGAGGGGGACTCCTCCACCCACACGGACGCATTTTCGTCGGATGGTCATGTATTTATGAAGGAACGTCCCACCTCCCCGCCGCCCAAACAGCGTCCATCGCGGTACCGCGTGTCCACTGCTGAGCTCCACACTACCCCATCATCGTCCTCCTGTTGCACGGTTGGCACATGGTCCCACCCCCCACTTCCAACGGCGAGAGTGGCCGAAGTTACTTCCATAGATAGAGACAGAGAGACAGAGAAGATCTTGCTTCTTCCTGTTCTTGTTCTTGGCTTCTTCTCGTGGGAAACGCAGAAACCCGTGGTGTTCGATCTTTTCCCCCCCTCGTGGTCAGGGGGAATTCTGCGCGTTTACGTGATGGGTTTGACGACCCGGCATCCTTTCATACGTCGCCGGGCGTCGTCTGTCAAACCGTGAGGCCCGCGACAGCGACGGGTGGAATTCAGACGCCCAGAGAAAGGAAAAACGAAGGCTTGTTCTTGAACACCCCCCAGGAAGGACAGAAAGTTGGATTCAGAGTTCTTCTCGTTCTAGCGCTTTTCCTCTTCTCTTCTTCTCGGTAAGGTTTTTGGTTCTTCGGACGCCGTCTCTGCTCCTCTTTTTGCGTTGCTTCGATGCTTATCTTCGATTGGTGTTGTTTCTTTCTTTTGGGTATTTCGTGGTTTTGCGGCGTCGTCTGGTGGTCCTGTTCTTGGTTCTTTTCCGTGGTTCTTGAAGTTCGTGAACAGGACAGTGCGGGGTCAGCGTTTCGGAGGGAGTGGTTGCGTCGGTTTCATTGGGAATTTCGGTTCGTACCATCACCATCCACACTCTGGATCTTCTCTCTGGATGCCTAACGTTTCGGGACATGACAGAGAGCATCGAAAGCTTTTTCAATGGACTGTTTTGTATTCTTGTGCACCGAAGGAACGGTTTTTACCTCAAATTCTGGGAAAGTTATACGCCAATTTGGAGAGAGAGAGAGAGAGAGAGAGAGAGAGAGAGAGAGAGAGAGAGAGAGAGAGAGTCCTTGATACAAGGCTTTCGAACATAGATGCGCATGGAGCTCAATTCTTGCAGCTTCTGAAATGAAATGTCGAACTTTTACGCCTATGGATTGATGATTCATTTAGCTAGTGATGCCCCCCCTTTTTCCTAATTAGTTGATTTTGGAAGCATTTTAAGGTCATACTAAAACCCAGGGCCTGCGTGTCCTGAAAGCCGTTCCTTTTCTTCTCTTTTTTCGCCAGTCGCCGAAAGGAATTGTTGTGCGAACTGTGAATTCCGAGATATGCTGCTGTTGAGAGCACATTGGTTTCTTTTCGTTCGCGTGCATACACTGTGTGTGTTGATCAAGTGTTTGCGTATGTGCAGTGGAAAAGTGCCGACTGCAAATAGATGGCTGAGAGGGAAAGAGTTCACCCAGATTGCGTAAACGCATCGAATCCTTTCCATAGATGCGTGGAAGATTGCTACATAAAGATCGCCACATCAAAGGCCCACAAGAGCAAAAGTTTTACAGGTGCTTTCTTAAACTATAGGTCGTCTTTTGATTCTCAATTGTCGTCGCAGATTTATTCTATTAGTAGTATGTATTGTACTCGAAAGATGCAAAGACATGGTTCTTTCATTGCCCATCCTGCCACAAAACAGAGGGAATAAGGGGAGGCGGGTGGAGCTTTTCTTTGGTCAGAGACCAATGACCTTTCAGGTCAACTATTTCATAAGTGAAGGGTTTGATGAATGGAATTTCTGCTGAAAAGGATGTTGTGCCTCGTGAGTGATCTTAGCTAGGATATCTTGAAAAACTATTGGAAAATTTCCTCTGTTTCAAGTGGTGAAAAAAGTAGAACATTTAGTTATCAAACTGATAGAATTTCGGCCTGCAGTCATGTCGAGTTATTTTGAAGCTCAGTGTTATTCATGTACGTATCTTTTATTCAAAGTTCGGGAGTAAATTTACCATGCTGATCGGCTTCTGGTTTGTCACTTGGTTGTAGAGGAAATGGATAATGGGAATTGAAGTTGCCTTCGACTAGCCATGTTGAACTCGCTAATCTTTTGTTTTGCATTTGATGCTCTCGATAAATATCTAGACAGTGCATTGCACGTTAGTCATCATCAAAGGACGGTGAAACAGCCTTCATTAAACTCGTATGATAAGTTCCACCATGTTGGCCGGTCTAGGAACTGCTGCAACTACAGCACATTCAAGTGTTTGATTGACCGAAAGATTTTGCCCTTATCCGTTGCAGGATACAATGTCAGAACTGATGGTTTCCAGAATTCAAGAAGGAAAACGGCTAGGGGGTCGAGTTTTAACAACAAGCCAGCAAATGCGCATGAGAAATCAACTGTCCATACCGTCCCTGTAGCCACTGCTCGGTCATCTACTTCAAACTTAACTTCTCCAAAAAGCGAACTGGAGAGCACAAATCCTGTGTCGTCATCTGTGCCTTTCTCTGGAGAGATTCATGTTGAGGACTTCTCTTTCAACAAGGGGCAACTCGGGACCTCTCGTTTGACTACAACTTCAGGACATGCCACACCAGCTCTTGGTCTCTCTGTGAGTAGTCTCTCTATCTTTCCCTCTGAATGATTATAGCGTATATGTGTTATGTAGACGTTGATTGCACATGGAATAACGTATGCAATAGGATACATACGGCCACGTCTTGATTATGGCAGGCCCCACTTCTTTATGAACTGAAACTCACTCCAGTGTTAATTGAATTCGTTGGGACTTGTCTTTCCTTTCCGTTGCCCCCTTGCTTTTGTCATGCACAGGTTTGTGTTGTTAGCATTTATGTTTTCTCACTCTCCAACCCCGACTTCTTTGTCAACAGCCAGATCGTCCCGTGAAAGCTTTGAGCTCAGGTGTTACTGAGATTACATCGTCGAAACCACCAAAAGAGACGGAAAGCAATCAGCATCACGTGCCCCCTGAGGTAGTCTCATTCATTCCCGTCAATGGTGCGGAAGAAGGCACTCAACATAGAGGAGTGCATGACCATTCTCTGAGCTCCAGCATTTCTGATCCGGACCGTCCGTCTGAAAAGAGCCGTGAGGAGGAGGTCCACTCGGTTGCATTGGATTCCAGAGTTTCCGTCGGGAAGTACTATGTTAAAGAAAGTGTCTCCTCTACTTTACGGGCCATTTTCGACAAGTATGGGGATATAGCTGAGAGCTGTCGCATGGAATCGATCGCCATGCGTTCTTATTGCCTCGAGTGCATCTGCCTCATGGTTCACGATCTCCGGTCCTCCATAACCACTCAGCCAACGGAGTCTAAACTCCGAGAAATGTCAGCGGTTCTAAAGGACTTGGAATCCTCGCAAATTAAGGTCGATTGGTTGCGCCTAGTGCTCGAAAGGCTTTCGAAATCCGGGGAGCTCATCACTCAATGCGACGCCATCAAGGTAGAGAAGGCCAAATGCGATCGCGTCTTCGAGACTACAAAGAAAAAACTAGAACGTCATCTGGAAGATCTGGCGGAGAAAGAACAGGCAGTCGCGGATGCAAAGGCGCGAGTGGCCAAGACCCAAGAACGCCTACGTCAGATCGAGCTGGAATCTTCCAAATTGGAGGAGTCCGTCGCGTCCCTGCAGTCCCAGCTCAAAAGCGGTCACATCGGCAGCTTGTTAGACGAACTGGTGTGATGGAAACAGAGACAGTAGTAGTAACAGATAGAGACGGATGTTGCGACACTAATAAGCTTTAAGCTAAGCTAACCCACGATAGGATCATGGGCAGTGAGGACGTGGGTGGGATTTGTATATGTCATTGTAACAACGGAGATCGAGTCAACAGGTGAACAAAACTTACGTTCAGGTCACTGAGAACTCATGGGAACACAATAAACGTTTGAATTAGCGCTTCGAAATCGAGATTATGACATGTTTTGCGCTTGCAATTATGTTGATCCCAAGCACAAATGCCCTGACCCAGAAAGCAAAGCAGAAGAAAGAGATGTCGCTCCATCCCACACGGAAGATAGACGAGCTCTTTTCTTGTTTCTTAACGGAGGGCAGCAAAAGGCGAATGCGCACGGGGGTGTGTGGGGGAAGTGTTGTCGCACGTGCTCGTATTAAACCCTAAACCACCCTTATTTAATGGGTCGAAATTCGTGTGAGGGGTCTTTGTCCGGTGTTTCCCCCTTGTGGACCCACCAAAAAAGAAACGACCGACGCACTCGCGCGTGCGGTTTGCCCCCGTGGGAGGTTCGCAGGTGGTGCTGCCGGCGACCTTGGCCGGCGCTTGTGGCGCCTGATGTCCTCACCTCTCGGCCACCCCCTCGTTTTTGTTTGAATTACTTTAAGGTGTTGGATACTCTCGATCGACACGTGGTCAACAGGTGTTAGACATCCGACATGTGGTCAGCGTTCCGGACACACCAACGATATGCAAATCTAGCATCCTGACCTACACGGGTCAGTTTTAAACATTTTCAATAAAGTATGGTTAAATTGAATGGTGGAACGTGGATTGCTTTTTTTTTCCTCCAAATTTCATGGATTATTAGAATGGAATGTAGTGGAATTTATCAATTCGAAAACAATGGATGATATTAACAAATAGTGGATTAATGTTTTTAATGTAAATTTTAACTAGGCTAATTTTTTTTATTATTTAGTTATTTATGGATTTGAATAAAATTAATTTAATTGAAATAATCATGAAAATGATAATCTATCATGTATATATAAACATATATATTTTATATATAACGTCTCCCAACGTGTCGGAAGTTTCTATATTTTGAGAAATGGCACGTCGGCATGTCGTGTCGGTATGGGTGCTTCTTAGCCACCCACTCGCACTTGCAATTTGCCCCGAGGGAGGTTCACAGGTGGTGGTGCCGGCGACCATGGTCGGCACTTGTGGCACCTGTCCTTACCTTCTTGGAGCATGTGCAGAATCTCATTCAGACTTTGTCATAAAATGCCCAAATCCTTTGTGGAAAAATCCTGACTCTTTCATCCATTTACTTTTTCAAGAAAAATGAAGATATCAATCCCATCAAACTCATTCGAGAATGAATCCAGATCATTTGATCTTATCCCAAAAGGAATGCTCAGACTTACTTCGCCAAAGATTAATCGAGCCATCCGATTTTCAATGGTCGTGTGAAGCATTCAACGTGAATAAATGATTTGAGCAGAACATAGGGGAAATGAGGTTGGTCATCAATTACCAGCCACTCAATCAATTCCTCCATGATGATAAGTGTTGCGGAAGCCAATCGATCAAACAATAAAATTGACAGAGTAAAAAAATAAATATGACACCAGATTACGTGGTTCAGTCGTAGTTACCTACGTCCACGGAAAGAGTAGTACGGAATTCCACTATAGATCAAACGATACAACGGAGATTACAACCACACTCAAGTCACTCAAATACTCTCAGCTTTTTCTTAGCCCCAATTACATCCAATAACGCACACAGTGTTTTAGCTCCACAATTTCTTACGAAATAATCTATCAATCTCACGAAAGAATTATACACAAATCTTATCACAAGATTTAATCTTGAACACTAATTCTTTTCGGATGTAATTCTCGAACAAGAAACCCACGAAGATAACCCACGCCAAGCACTTGCTTAGAAACGGTGCTTCAAGAATCTTCGCGTATTCATCAACAACAGCCACCAAGACTTTGGCACTTCGAGTCTATGTGAAGAAGCATCCCCTGACTTTAATTTTGTGCATATATATATTAGTTAATATATGATGTCCTTTGCCAAGTCCCACTAAAAGTTGGACTTCTGTTATTTCCTTTATTGACACATGCTAAGTTAGAGAAGGAAACCAAGTCCACTTTCCTATTTTGTTGGCCAAAGTTTATACGGAAATTTATGTCCGTAATCTACTGGAACTTTTCTTGGACTCAAATCAACAACTTGAAATCCAGATATCCACTTTCCTTTTTGAAGTTTATTTTTCACGATCAGAACTCCAACATGGCTTTGCACTTCAAAATTGAACAAGAAATATAGATTTCCATGGTGGACATCCATAAATATTCAACTTCCAGATTTTTCTTTAATTTATTTTGGGTCGGGTTTCGTCTATCGGGCTCAAACTTGAGACATATTTTAACAATCTCCACCTTGGCTCGACATTTAAGCCAAGTCACAATCGCTTTGATAAAATCCGAATTTCGCTACTACTCTCTCACAGCCCTGGATGGGCTCAGCCGCCATAGATGTCTTTGAAGTCCAAGCCTCGCTTGAACTTCGCCATAGCCGTGGACCTCATCAAAACACCAACTCCACATGCACCTTTAACCGCTCCATAAGGATTTTCCAATACAACCTCCTCAATCGCAGGTAAAGCAAAACCATCATTGCATTCATATCTATCAAGAGATCAAATACGCATCATGTCAATATCAGCAATTACAGCAACTGTTGGCTCAATAGGCTTCACCTCGCTATAAGCATTGTTCGTGTCGATTACTTCGTTAGCACCCACTGCCTCAGAAGTTTCTGGTTGCAACTCCACCTCAAGCTGAACACCATTTAAATCCGTATGAACACTGCTATTAACACTCTTAGCCAAAAGTACTGGAGATTCGTCAAATGTAACTTCTCTGCTAATAATAAGTGAATTTAATTCTGGGCATCATAACTTATAACCCCGCTCATCTTGTGTATAACTTAGGAACATGCACTTTCTTATCCTTCCATCGAGCTTACCATCACTAACTCGAACATAGCATGAACAACCAAATATTCTAAGAATAGATTAATCAGGAACGTTACCTGATCACACTTTTTCAGGAGTCTGACATTCAATCGCAGTCGATGGGGATCTATTTTTCAAGTAGCTCCCCGTACTAAGCACATCCGCCAGGAATCTTCTAGCCATACCAGCACTAGAGAACATTTTATGGGCCATCTCTAGTAATGTTTTGCTCATCAACTCTACAACTTATTGTGATTTATTGGCACTAGTGCGGTGTTTCACTATGCCTTCCTTCATGCAGAATTCATTTAACAATTTCGAGCAAAACTCCATACTATTGTCAGTCTGCACCTGCTTGATCGTTTTACCAATCTCCTTTTCGATCAAAGCTTTTAACTGCCTGATCCTAACAACAGCATCAAACTTATACCTTAGCACGAATACCCACATCTTCCTCGAATAGTCATCAACAACTGTTAGCATAAATCTGGTGCTCTTCCTTGAAGGAAACCGCGACAACCTGCGAACATTCTAGTGAATCAATTTTGCAATGTTCGTGGTTGCTTTGACAATCGTACTAAACTGCACTTTCTGCTATTGATCTAAATCATAGAACCTACATACATTCAGTTCGTTAGCCACATAATCACATAGCAAATTCCTTTCACTTAGAACATTCAGGCTTCTATCGTTAATGTGCCCCAAACGCATATGCCACAATTCAGGCTTTTGAACAGATGCATCCGACATCTCCACAGCGAATTCCGTCACTATCTCACCTAGAAGTTCATATAGGCCATTGTGCTTAATTCCTTTCATTATTACTAAGGCACCTCGAACAACTTTCAAAACTCTACATCCTGAAGAATATCGATACCCAGTCGAATCTAGGACACTTAAGGAAATCAGATTTTTCTTCAACTCTGGAACATGCCTTACGCCAGTCAATGTCCATATAATACCATTATGCATTCTGATTTTGACATCACCAACACCAATAACATTGCATTCAGCCTTGTTCACCAACTGCACTTTACTACTATCCATGCACTGATAAGTAATAAACCGGTTCCTGTTTGGTGTAGCATGAAAAGAACAACCAGAATCCATAATCCACCCGACAAACGACAAATAATCAGTGACAGACAAGACATATTCAGCATTATCCGAATTACTGTCTGCTATAGCAGCAACATTATTCGCAGACCCAACTCTAATTCCCTTATCCTTGTCGTTTTTCAGCTTAAGGCAATCCCTTCTAATATGCCCTCTCTTGCCATCGCTCCAACAAATAACACCACTAGTTCTAGATTGACTTCGTCTATTCGAGTTCATATTACTCCTGCTAACATGTGTACTAGTTCTTCCTCTTCTCTCACCTACTAAAGCAGCAAATACATGTTCGCCAGATTCTCTTCTACGGATGTCCTCACTCAGAATTAAATCTAGAACACTATCAAACGTCAAATTTGTTGACCCAAAGGAATTACTAATAACAGTAACAATAGTATCCCAACTATCAAGCAATGAGGATAATAGAATCAAAGCGTGTACCTCATCTTCAAAGTCAATGTCAACTGAATTCAATTGACTAACGATCACATTGAATTCATTAATATGATCAGCAACTAATGCACCTTCACTCATCTTCAAATTAAACAAACGTCACATCAAATAGACCTTGTTGATTGCAGAGAGATTCTCGTACATGTCCGACAGGGCTTTCATTAAACCCGCAGTGGTCTTCTTATTCACGATGTTAAACGCGACATTACGAGTCAACGTCAACCGAATAACACCCAAAGCTCGCCTATCCAGCAATTTCCAATCAGCTTGCTTTATCGTCTCTGGCTTCTCCCTAGATAAGGGCAAGTGTAGTTTCATCCGATATAGATTATCCTCAATCTGCATCTTCCAGAAACCAAAATCTTTCCCATCAAATCTGTTGATTTTCACTTTTCCTTCTTCTATCGCCATCAATTCACTTCAGCTTAAGCAAGCCTAGTTCTGATACCAATTGTTGCGGAATCCAAGCGATCAAATAATAAAATTGACAGAATAAGAAAATAAATCAAACACCACATTTACGTGATTCGATCGTAGTGACCTACGTCCACGGGGTGAGTAGCACGTAATTCCACTATAGATTAAGTGATACAACGGAAATTACAACCACACTCAAGTCACTCAAACACTCTAAGTGTTTCCCAAGCCCCAATTACACCCAATAATGCATGCAATGTTTAGCCCCACAATTTCTTACGAAATAATCTTTCAATCTCACGAAAGAATTATACACAAATCTTATCACAAGATTTAATTTTGAACACTAATTCTTTTCGGATGTAATTCTCGAACAAAAAACCCACGAAGATAATCCACGCCAAGCACTCGCTTAGAAACGGCGCTTCAAGAATCTTCGCATATTCATCAACAACAACCACCAAGACTTCGACACTTCAAGTCTACATGAAGAAGCATCCCCTGACTTTAATTTTGTGCATATATATATATTAGTTAATATATGCTGCCCTTTGCCGAGTCCCACTAAAAGTTGGACTTCTGTTATTTCCTTTATTGACACATGCTGAGTTAGAGAAGGAAACCAAGTCCATTTTCCTATTTTGTTGGCCAATGTTTATACGGAAATTTATGTCTATAATCTACTGGAACTTTTCTTGGACTCAACGAATTAGCAACTTGAAATCTAGATATCCACTTTCCTTTTTGAAGTTTATTTTTCACGATTAGAATTCTAACATGGCTTTGCACTCCAAAATTGAACAAGAAATATAGATTTCCACGGTGGACATCCATAAATATTCAACTTCTAGATTTTTCTTTAATTTATTTTGGGTCGGGTTTCGTCTATTGAGCTCAAACTTGAGATATATTTTAACAATAAGTTCCCAATACCCCATCGGAATTCATTATTCTCCAGCCTAACTCAAGCTAAGGTCTATTCCAAATTCGACCTCAAAGCTGGATTCTGGTAATAGAGAATTCATCTAGATGACAGGCACAAAACTAGATTTTGCATCTCCAATCAGCACTTCCAGTGGACAGTGCTTCCTTTTGGTCTAAAAATAGCTCCTTCATTATTCCATAAATCTATGTGCAAAATCTTTCAGTCTATTCTGGTCAATGCCCAAATTTACATTGATGACATCCTCCTCTACAACCCTGATGAGGTTTCTCATTATCAATTGTTAAGCCAATTTGCTGAACTGATCCAAAAATATGGCATCATGCTATTCCAAAAGAAGATGATTATTGGCCAACGTGAAATTGAATCTCTCGGAATGCATCTTAAAGATGGGACATATTATCCCAATCCCTATATTGCTGAAGAATTGTAGAAATTTCTTGATGAAAATCTTTCTCTCAAACAGATCCAACAGTTTCTTGGGATAGTCAATTATCTTAAAGACTTTATTCCAAAACTCACCAACTTGATGAGTCCATTGCAGCAGATCTTAAAAAGGGATGCCTCTTTATGAGGATCTCAGCAAACTAAATTAGTTAGACACCTTAACAAAGTCATGTAGCATCTTCCTCCCTTACAAATCCCTTTTACTCGAAAGAGAGTTCTTCAAACAAATGACAACAATGAATATTGGGCTGCTATCCTATTCGAAGAAATTGATGGCAAGCGTAAAATTTATAAACACAAAAGTGAAAGATTTACACCAAGTGAAATGCATTATCACTCAACTTTCAAGGAAATAATCGCGGTAAATATGGCATTAAGAAGTTTGAATTCTATTTTATTGGACATCATTTTCTAGTGGAACTAGATATGTCCTCATTCTCCTAAATGCTAAAGTTTAAACAGAAGCAAATTCCTCATCCTCAACTCCTCAAATGGGAATAATGGTTTTCAAAGTATTCCTTTGAAACCAAGCATATAGCAGGAAAAAAGAATGTACTTGATGATTTCTTATCACGGCCAAAAGAATATGCTACACCAGTCACATCCATAAACATGTATGTATTGCGAAATCCATTCGGTGAATTCAAATCCACCAAAATGAAACATTCTTGGCCAAGCAGGCGGTACCCGCTAGAAGCTCCTGAATACATTCAAAACAGCACCCTTTTTGAAATTTTGTTGGTATTAATGTGTAGATATCAACTGTTGATTTTCAATAGGTTTAGAGAATTAAGTCTCAGACCCAATGGGCTGTATCCAGAATATCCTTTCATTCATCCTATCTCCCTCTATCTTGAAGACAAATTCCCAGAGGAATTCAAGTGGTTTTGTTGGTATTTGTTCAATCTCTATATCATAGCCATTGAATTTCCAACAACCAAATTTATTTTCATCATTGGCAAAATTCTCTCGGGAGAAAAGAAGTTTAAACATTTGAGTGATATGCTTAATTAGTTCAAACCATTGGGAGCTTAAAAATGCATGTTTCAGGAACGGCTTAGAGCATATAGACCCAATCCAGAGTTGCATACAACAATTCTGTTTAGTAGGCCATGGGTTTTTATTCGTCCAAATGGAGTCGTGAATAAAACTCCATCTAATGTAGGAGTAACTACCTTCAAATCTCAGCCAGTTCCAGAAAAGTTCTACAAAACCCTTCCATGCAAAATCTCGACACTTCCCTAGGAATATAGATAACTCTAGAGATTTTTATGTCAATACAATTACGTGATACCACCAAACGTATAGCCAGCTAGTTCTAGCAACCATAGCTATCAAACGATAATTGATATAGCATTTGGACAATATTATGGCATAAATATGCAAGCAGATATAGATGCTGCCGTTGCTTCGGATAAAGTTGCCACATTCTCATCTCAAGGGGCCCCGTCCTCATCCCAAGCCTCTTAGTCACAAGATCCACGGGGATGGTCATTATCGCAGGACCCGTATGATTATAGTGAGCTGCAACTAACAGTCAGTTTAGGTCTTGACAAAATCAGTCCATCATTGCAAGTAGAAAACTTTCCTCAGCCGGCTATTCTATCATGTCTTGCTGATATCGCCTCAAGTTCTGCAGACGTTCCAAAGTCTTCACGAAAAAAACAAAAGTTTTCAGAACTTCATGAAGATGTGAACCTATAGTTCACATAAATTAAACGAATCCCCGGGAATTACAGGAGACAAAAGGACGAAGGTAGTTCGAATAGCTCTGATGATGACAACAATGAGGAACCCATCCACAAATATGATCTCTGAAGCCTTGCCAAGCGTGTTGAAAAAAATCAGCTCGTCGTGTTTGAAAAACTAGCCCAATTTTCAGAAAATCACTGATCATGCACTGTTCATACACCGTTCGGCACTATAGCAACACTATAGTAAGAAGAAAAACATGCAAAAACGAAGAAAAACCATTGTCTAAAAGTGTTTCAGTTGCCTGTCAATTGTAAAAGTCTTTATTGACGTCGCTTGTCAGAGTTTTCTTTGTCATCTGTCAATTGTAAAAGCCTTTATGATCAGTCGGGGAGTGTAAAATTATTGGTGATTTCCAGAACTTTGCCAATAATTGGTTGTCCATAAAAATGTCTGTATTCGTGCCTATATAAGGCCATGCCTATAATATTGGCGGGGAGAATCCGCTCCTCAAGAAATAAAACCTGTGTGTATTATGAATCCATGAATTTTCACTTCTACCTTTTTCTGCTTGGTATGATTCTTTAAACAAACTTACGTGCACTGATTAGTTCTGGTAGTATGCTCTACACTTGCCACGGTATGGAACCTGTGCATCATAATTATGCTACTATAAAGCAGTTTTAAGGTGTGAATCAAAATTTGAAGAGGGGCTTGGTAGCTAAAAGACAGTCCCTTTTATAAAGGCCTGGAGAGCCATTTGTGTGTGGAATAGCATACCTGCCACAAGTCTTGTCTTCATCTTCCCTGATTTGCATCTTAGCACCTCTTTACTTATCATCATATAATTATCTTTTAACCCTAGTTGACTTAAAAAAGCTTATGATCATTTTCATACCTTTTTAGTATGTAAACAATTTTTATTCATTTATTTTTTTAAGCGATATAAGAAATCATTTTTAGACGAAATATTTTTCAAATAATTCATTTTCTGTAAAATACATGGATCCTAAACTTTTGAAAATCTATAATGCATGCTTGGCATTTGAACATTGATTATGTTGAGTCGTGCTGCCTGGTCCTAAAAAGGAGTCCAAAGGATGTGGAGACCAGATTAGAAACTGTGAGGTTGCCAAATGTAAGAGTCATTTATGAGAAATTATTGTAATAGGTTGTAGTTTATGTACCAAACTAAATCGGGACTGTGGGTGCCATTGAACACAAGATCGATATTCAATTTATTTTTTTGTGTACTAGATTTAGGAATTGCTCTCTCATCATTGATGTTTCATACATACATACATACATACATACATACATACATACATACATACATACCGTACCGCCTTTTGCTTTCTTTCTTTTTTGATAAAAAAATAATCCATGTACCGTCCATCAATATTAAATTTATCTTTTTAAATTTTATTTTTGGGTCACTTGGTCATGCTCCTTGAATAGAATTATTTTAGTCATTAAAGCCAATTTGGTACGATTGGTACCTGATGTGACAATTCAATTCAACAATCACACAAAGATTGGAAGGTTACATCCAACATAATTTTACGTGAGATCTCAGCCTTTTTTATCAAGCTTTGAAGATTTTAAAATTCTCAACATGTAAGAATTCCATCTTGTCATGGGTGTAATAGGTTTAGAGACGACAACTTTCTTATAATAATTTATTTTCAGAGATCTTATCTTGTTGAGTTAATGATAAATTCATGTGGAATTAAAAAGGTATGTGGGAACACCAGAAATTGATCATGTTAATGTCTAAACCAAATCCATTGGATCGGTTTCATATGTTACCAAGATGGAATTTATATTCTGGTGATTTAGTTTTAACATATTATAAGGCAAATTATATTTTTGGTATGTCGAAACTAAATCCAATGGATTGAGTTTTTGTGGTAGATCAAGAGAAACGATCAAAATAGTGAGAGATGGAGAAGAGAAAATCTTTTATGTTCTTTCATTGTATCTCGAAAGATGAGCAATTGGAAAAAAAAATTGTCCTGATGTTTAACTCATTTATTTGAGCATATGAACGATGGAATATTAAGAAAAACATTCTTTAATTATTGATTTTCCGTAAAACAAGTGAATAACATTTAATGTTTTCATAGTTGACTTTCAAGTGAAACCTTTAAATGTGTGGCGGTTGGAATCGGATGCCGGACCACTCGGGGGTACAAACAGGCGGAGCCAATAGGTCTTGAAGCGAGTTTTTTGTCCCAACCAATATAAACCGAGCTAGGGTCGCTTTGTGCCCGGGTCCTAAATAAAGAAAAAGTGGCTTGGACCATACTTAATACCACACTATTATACGACTCCTTATTGTTCAATTATTAATTCTTTATGGCTAACGGAGGTCCACAAATGATACAAGATTTATTTTTAAATCTTTATGTCTTTATTTTTAAATATAAACTTTGTCTTTTAAATCGTTTTGGGCAAGTCTGAGCTTATTTAAGCGTGTGGGCATCTCAGGTTCCGTATCGGTTCGAAATGCAAATAGGAAAACATACCCCGATGCTTGGCCTAACCTAATCTCGTGCCAAAAAAATTGAGACCAATTCGATCGGGCTAGTCCGAACTTTTGAACTTAAAGGATTTTTTCTCCGTATCCGTGATCATATCTAAAAAATATCCCAACAAAAAGAAGAAGTTAAAGGGAATCCCAAAAATTGGGTGGGTTCCATTTGAGAGAAAATATTGAGTAGGCCGGCCCCTCCATGTCACCACGGGAGAGGCCGGACCATTCAATGCACGACATGTGGCGCCGCATGTCATATGGGTCCCACTTTCTCTCTCTGTCTCCATTGAAACTTCTGTATGGCCATCTCATCTAAATACGGAAGGTTCAGGACCGATCAAGAATTTTCACACGTAGGATTCTCCAAAATTGCTCCTCTCTCCCTCTCCCTATCCCTCACTCCAATTTCCCCCCTTTTGATTTCAACTAATTTCAAAGCCTAAACAAGCAGAAATATAAGCGGAAAGTGATGATATCCGCAAGGATTCAATATCGATCATCGAAGCATATCGATGCTAGTTATAGAGTCCATCGTAATCCAAGTGCAATCTCTCTTACTTCCCAAAGTAATACAAACATATTCCGCATTCGATATGCCCGCGCTCAACACGCGCACACTCATGTATATAAGCCTTCCTCTTCAACATACCTTAAGGCTTAAACCCTAGCTCCTTGCACTCTTGATCAGCCATGGCTCCAACCATGGCTTCAAGTCTGGAGCTAGGATCCCGAATTATCTTCTGGTTGGAGCGGGTGGCGTTCTTCTGCGCCTACATGTCGGTGGCGGTATCCCCGGGGTCTTGGTTCCCGGGCTTCATGCTCTCGCTCGCCTTCCAGGCCTTGTCTTTCGTGCGCTCGGTCGTCCAATGGGATTATCCGGTGAGTGCGACGAATGCGTCGAGCTTAATACATTTTGCGGTTCTAGGGCTCTCGTGTGTTACTGATCGGCTTGAGATTGATGGTTCTGTGTTGCTAACGCGACTGTGTGCTTGGTTTGTGATGATTTGGGTGTAGGAATTGAAGGGCGATTCGTGGATTCTCATCACCGTGGAGCACGTCGCAGCTATCCTTCTCGAGGCCTACTTGGTATTTGGGCTGACACGTCTCGCCGCTACGTCCTTCCTCCTTTTCGAGGTTTCGAGCGGGATTCGCCTATTGCTGGCGTGGTGGGCCAAGCAGTCTGGACAGGTCGCTAAAGTGAGCTCTCTCTCTCTCTCTTCAATATAATTGATCGATGTGAATGGAACTCATCACGAAAGTAGGAGTACATGTTTGAACTCATCATGAATCAAGAAATGTCATGTGTCGTTCGTGATTAAGGACATCTAATATGTTATAGTGCTAGGTCTTCTCGTATGGACGATGTTGCCGTACATATTGTAAAAGATTGAAACCCTAACACCAAAAAGAGCGTTCAAGATCCTATACTCGAAAGAAAGGTGTACAGCCAATTCGTGTTAATGGTTTTCGTAACTTACGTATTTCGATTATTAAAGCTTTTGAATCCTAAGGTTTGTTAAATCGTTTATTGTCCAAAAGTCGTAGTCTGCTGTTTCGATTTGGCTTAAACCTTTACCTTTGATTGTTTCGGGAAGAAAAGGTTTGGGCAAAAATAGTTGATTGGGAAACCGAGAAGAGTGAAGAACGAAACAGCGTCGCTAAGCCTGTAAAGAAAAAGACCACCAAAGCCAAGCCGAAACCGAAGCCAGCGGAAGCCGTGGGCCTCAAAGAGAAGACTTCCGAGGGACAGGTTAATAAGTTGGCGGAGACTGCTAAGGGACATGTTGATAAGTTGGAGGAGACCGCTAATTCGGCTGCTTGTCGTGAAGCCAATGCTCAGGAGGTGCTGGACACTTCACAAGCAATGAGAGGAAGGGCAAGCCCTGGGGAACCGCCCTTCGTGCGGCCACAAGACGAATGGCGCCCTTCGAAGAAACCGAGGCATATATGCGCGCCACCGCCAACACCTACGGTTGGGTTGTCTCGTGAGTACTTAGAAATTAGGGGCGAAGAAGACTCCTACAGCCTGGGAGAAGGATACTACGAGAGCCCTTGGGCACACGAAATGGAGTATCTCCTGGAGGAGCTGGACAAGGCCGTGGGCGCAGTCAATATGTACCAACAGCTCGCGGGTGGATACAGCGAGGGCATCCACCAGCTGACCACGGAGAATCTCCAACTTGCCTTGAAGCTCGAGGACCTGACTGCCCGCTATGACACTGACCGGGAAGAATGGGAGCTGCTTCGCTATAGCTTCAAAGCTCTCTGCCACAACGCTTTCAACTTGGCCAGGAGGAAACGAAACGAGGCCTCGTGTGCGGAGTACTACAAGGAGTGCTGCCTTGAGTACAGCGAGACCAAGGGCCTCCTCCAGGAGGAGAATGCTTGGCTCAAGGCGGAGGTGGAGGAGTTGAGAAAGCAGCTCTAGGAGTCCAAGTGCAAGTGCCAGGCCCTGGAGGAGAACGCTCGGCTTGGGGCCGAGACGGAGTGCTGTCTTGAGCACAGCGAGAGCAAGGGCCTCCTCCAGGAGGAGAATGCTTGCCTTGAGGCGAAGGTGGAGGAGTTGAGAAAGCAGCTCGAGGAGTATGAGTGCAATCGCCAGGCCCTGGAGGAGTATGCTTGGCTTGGGGCTGAGACGGAGTGCTGCCTCGAGTACAGTGAGAGCAAGGGCCTCCTCCAGGAGGAGAATGCTTGGCTCAAGGCGGAGGTGGAGGAGGTGAGAAAGCGGCTCAAGGCAGAGGTGGAGGAGGTGAGAAAGCAGCTCAAGGGGGCAGAGTGCAAGCGCCAGGCCCTGGAGGAGGATGCTCGGCCTGGGGGTGAGACAGAGGAGCTGAGGAAGCAGCTAGCTGAGTCCGACTGCAAGCGCCGGGCCCTGGAGGAAGAGAAGACCGGCCTCGATGTCAACCTGAGCGACGCGATTGCCCTGTGCGAGGTCTATTGCTTCTTGCTCAAGTACATCTCGCTTGTCAATAGAGTCAATAGCTAGAGTTCTCTCCTAGTCACTCTGGATTATACTCGGTTTTCTTTCATGGTCGGAACGTGGGTAGTTTTCCTCGGGAGTTTTCTCCTAGTCCTAGTTTATGAATTCTTTGACCTTGGTTATTTGATGAACTTGTTTCTATCTTGGCTCTGGGCATTGCTTCTGCTAGTTGGGTGTGTATATGTCTTGCTCACAATCTACTTGCCTAGTTGCCCCTGGGAAAAACCCATGATAGATCAATGGCGCAACATTGGTCACAGTAAAATATGTCAAGTTAGACCTAAAATACTCGTTCTTACCGTGCTACAATTACATAGCTGACACGATCCGAGGTCGGGCAATTCTACAATTCACTATTATAACTACTAAATGACAAGATAGAAAACTTGCTGGTGTTTCCTTTTTTGTTACTCATTTCTCCCAGCTTTCTTCTGCTGAAACTGAATACATACCTGACATGGAGGAAATCAAGAGTAGCTTTCGGAGCACGGGTTCGATCAAATTGCTTGGGCATGATTGCTGCCCGGTCTTACTCTACGGGCACTGCAGGCAGGATGGATCCAGAAGTTTAGTATTTGGCAGGCCAAGCAAAGTATCATCCATCATAACTAAGTTGTTGATTAAATAACTACAGTGTAAAGAGAATCAAGAAAATTCATTAGAATTAAACAAGAATCGATAAGAAATAACGGATACTTTTGTGCCTAATCACCAAAGTCCGTGCACGACCCTCTTTTGTGTAGTAGAATTCGTTAAGAATCGAGCATGTATCGAACTTAACAAGACTCTCCTCTCAATGTAAGTAATCAGGCAATCTGCTTGATAATCATCTCTCACCTCGATTCTAATCCTATTTATAACAATGTTCAATCGTTGGAAAATGAAAACGAACGCTCAGTTGTTGGTACTGATACTGGAAGAGTTAATACCGACCAAATTAAGCGATCTACCAGAGGATAAAGTCCATGACTTCCCCTCCTACGCATAACTCAGAAGTACTTGATACATGTTTTAGGCTCCATACAGTTGGACCTGTAGTCTCAATTGCACCTTCTCTTGTCCTGTAAAATCATCGTGAAGAAGCTTACTAGGTGTCGACCCGCGCGCTGCGCGTGACTGAACGAAATCAATAATAATCTCGTTGAAAGAAGGGATATTCATAGATGCGATACAGCTATGAAGCTGACACGATCGCAAAACTCGACAGAAAACAGCATATCCACTATCTCACGTAGATATGATCGGTACATTGCAGGATGAGGAGTTCATGCACTGATAACAAAGCTGAGAGTTATCAGGAACAACGTGAAATATATGGGAGATGCATCCTCTTAGAAAAACTACTCTGAAGGTAACGGAGTCTAAAGTGGTTTAGGCCAAAGCAGAGTTTCTACGTCTATATTGCGAAAAATAAATGATTTGGAGAACATTTTCCTAAATATGATCGCTTGTATATTTTGAAATAATTAATCAATGCAAAATTGTTTTCATTATTGGCAACAATTTATATCTAAACATTTTCGTGGACGATAAAATATTATTTGTTCTATTTTTGCAAGTAATACAAGCGATTATTTTTATAAAAATCTTGTCCGAATTATTTATTTTTCGCGAAACTTGGAACTCTTGCAGGTTTTGGGCCACGTAGCAATTAACCCAGAAGGCAAATGGAGTCCTTGGGGGTGCTATTTGGGTTGGCATATGTTTTTTTGGCCATTTGATTCCTCGAAATAGGATGAGGTATTCAATAAAATTGGGCCTCCATAATCAACTCGAGGGTTTTCCTCATGTTTTCCGTAATTTTGCTTTTGCCAATAATAATAATGATAGAGGTAATGCACGATTAACAAGTTTTGCTTGTTAATTAGCGGATTAATGTTAACTGGAAAGTTGATATCGAACCGGATTATGAAAGCTATCTGTAATTCTGTTATTTACTGTAGAGAATTTAGACTGATTTTTGACATGAAATTAGAAAAGTGGGGACATAGAAAGTTTTCGATTAAATAAGACGCATGTCGCATCACCACAGAATTCCATTCACTATTCTTTACATTGATTTCAAGGGAGCATATCAACTATTTTCCTCCATCAACTTTCATATTCATATATGAATAAAATGAACTCAATGGTTGATTATGTACTTCATAACTTAGTTCAATTATTTTCGGACAATCGATGCAATTGCTAACATAAGTAAGTCTTATCGAAAATTTAATAATGATACGACCAAAAGTAGAACTATTACCAATAAAGTATAGCACAAATGACAAGAGAGTTTGCTTCTTTAAGTCTTAGGTTCAAATCTTGTTGGGAGCACTGCGAGAGCAAAATTCTACATGAATTAGACCGATGTGAGGGGATGTGAACTTAAAATTGTCCGAGGAGGTGAACCAGATTGGGTGCACCAAAGCTGGCTTGGATACCATCCAATCCACTATTACAAAAAAAAAATTGCGTTCATGTTTCCCATAATATAGTTGAAAAATAAACATATTCTTTATTTTAGGTTTATTTAAAATAGAAGACGAACAGATATACATTTGATCATTTATTTGGTGAGTACATAATTATAAATAGGAATTATAGATACTTAAAACACAATATAAGGAAATTCGGAGTTCCTCCTATTGCTTTGGGGTAATAGCACAAATAGTTTCTGAATTATAGTTTAATGTGCAATACCGTCCATAAACTTTTAATCTGTACAATATAGTCCCTAAAATTTGGCTTAATATGCAATGCCATCCCTAGTCTTTTAATTCTTTCAATATAGTTTCTGAATTGGTAAATGAATATAATCATTAGACTATATGAAAATATTTAAAGTTCAAGGACTGCAATGTTTATTAGATCAAGGTTCAAAGATCACATTAAATAAATTAAAAGTTCAGGGACAATATTGCACATTAGACCAAAGTCCAAATACTACATTGAACAAATTAAAAGTTTAGGGACAACAATGCATATTTGACCAAAGTACATGACTATTTGTGTCATTTCCCCCCTTTTTTTAACCTTTTTTATTCCCAAAATTACCTTCAATCCAAAAGCTGGCAACCTTTTGTCCTATACTCTCTTTTTTTTTTTAATGAATATCAATCAATCTTCAATATCAATTGCATTCTAAAGGGTTGTTTATTTCATTGTAAATTTCTTGTCCCGGGAAAATACTTTAGGAAATTCAATTTCAAAGAAAGCAAACTTTTTTTGGTGTTTATTTGTGTTGAAATTTTTTTTTTCAAGTGAGAGTGTTGAAAATAAGTTGAAAAATTGATTTTATGGTATTTGATAATATTACACTAAACGCAGCCTACATTGTGTCAAATGAGATGTGATAACTAACAAATTGGAATCAACATCTTTTGTGTTTATTCTGTAATCCATCAAAATAACATGAATTACAAAGAAATTAAGAACGAAATTATGAATCGAATTTGTAAAATATAAAATATTGCGTTTCTCTGGGAATGTAGAAGAACATTTGAAAAGATTTATGAAAAAAAACATATAAGAATTATTATAAAAGAAAAAGAAAAAATTGATGAGAGATATGAAATAGATATTAAAGGGACCTACGCGAAAGCAAGAAATTGAGGAAAATAATTTTCTTCTTGTTAGAAAAGAAAATCATTTTCCACAATCAAAACTTAATTGTTTTTAGGCTGAGTAGTTTTATGTCATACAAATGCTGGAAAGCCTAAATTGAAAAAATGATTTTTCATTAAACACACTAACCCTAATTCTCATAAGTTTTACATTTCACGAGATGCACCTTCTCGTTTATAGCTCTTAGCCACTTTAAGTGTGATTCCATCATGATAAAAGTCGATCAAAACTTAAAAACTACGTTAGATTGCTACTTGTGTCAAACGGAATGTGCATTCAATTGCAACAAAAACGTAAAATTATTAGATCACAACACCAATTTTACGCATGTTGGGCTCACAAACATACACCGAAAGGTGACAAATACACATCAAGAATCTGATTATACGCTAATTAATCAAATTAAACCATGTGACCCTATCCCTAATAGTGAATTTTCCCCTAGAGAACAAGTTCCTTATCATTATTAGGTGTCATTATAATCCGTTATTCCAACCCCAAAATCAAAAAAATTTTATGTTATAGGTTTATCAAACTCTGGGGAAATTGTTCAATTAGTCATAAATTTATTATACAGATACCAATTCAGTCTTAAATTTCTCAATTTTATCAATTTAGTCCTAAACTTTTGCACGAAATTCCAATATTGTCCTTTTAGCCAAAAATTATGAACGTTGTGTGCCATGTAGGACGGCTGGCAATGACTAAACAATCAGGTCAGCCACATTCAATAAAAATTGGTTTGAAGGATTATATTGGAATGTCGCACAAAGGTTTGGAACTAAATTAACAAAATTAAAAAGTTTAGGACTGAATTGATATCTCTACAATAAGTTTAGGATTGATTGGCTAATTTTTCCAACTTTTGATCGGTCTAAGACTAGCCCAATCGATCAACATTTCTAACTCAACTTTCAGGACCAATAAGTACAGTTTTCATTACGTTGCTTCAAATGTTGATTGGATCCTATCGCTACATCTTCTAGAGAGAGGGGGTCAAGTTGATGATTGTCTTGTTCAAAATGGCAAAAAAATAGTATCATAATAAAAATAAGCGTGCATGATTTCCATTGACTTGATAATAATTAAAGCTAGCTTGTTTCCATGGACTGAGAGCCGATTCAACGAAGAATTATTCTTGCAATTCATACAACATAATCTTCTCATTATCACTGCCGTCATGTGAACATGCGTGCAGGTTTCGTGGTCTAAATTACGAAATTGACTGGGTGCTTCTTGCTCATAAAATGGCAGCTGACTACAAAAATTCAAACCTTAAAATGAGTAGATATTCTCTCATAAACCTACCAAAGTGTGACATATCCTTCGAAGAAAATTCGACTCGACTATCTTGCATGACTTGATTATCCTTAAATTTCCATTACTGATCGAGCCATGGTTGCACAAACCAAGCACGCATGAGCCCGGTGGATCTCGATGGTCTAGATGACGTGCATCCCACATGATACAATGTCCGAAAATCATTGAGCTTTTGCATGCCCGGAGATTGTTGTAATGCGTTTTATTTTTTTTGCGAATAATTCCATCCCATTGAGAGAGCTTCCACATGTGCGGCTCCTCATTAGGGTCTTGGATTCAATGATTCGTCTTTAGGGCGGGTCCATTTTCATTCCATTCTATTCCATTTCATTCCCTTCCCGCACGCCACTCTTTGGAATGATAGTAAGAAGCATGATGCATGGAAAGAAAAGTCCAATTTCCGTACTCATTTTCCTTTCGTTGCATGCGATGTCCTTCGAAAAAATCAGGATCAGCTGGTGGAGCACATTCCCCACAAAGGGACTGTGATCCTTATTCTCCCGAACACCACCACCGGTATTCGCGGCTTTCTATGGTGATCTTTTCGAACATTGGACATTTGAGTGTTGATGTCGCTATACATGACCAAGTTGGATGCATCTTTCTAACACGATAGTAAACCCTATGATGGGGGTACCTAAGAATATTTGAGTGCTATGCATATACGTCACGAAAATATCTCATAGGGATTGCCTGATGACTTTTCGGATTCTTGTGATTTTGTGTATCGCCAAACAAATACTCTGGTGTCCCCATCTTCGAATTGAAGTCATTGAAACTTCCCCAAATCAAGTTATTAACTTAAGGATAAGAATTCTTAGTATGACTAAATTTGCCTCTATTTTTATGAATTTCACCTTAGAAAATACACGAATCATGAATTCTCTTTCTCTCTCGCATGCATCAGGACCTCTGCCACTACCATCGTGCTCATGCCGAGCCACCATCACCATTCCCCCCCTCCCTTTATCAATGAAGGAGGCTTGCATAGATCATTTCCACCACGAGATTTGCCCAAGGTTGGTGACCACGGATTTGCGCTAATGAACTTTCTTGCACATCCAACCCAAGATTTCTGCTTTGTTGTTATCACTACTGCTTGGCGACTCGAGTAGAGACTTGGTAAGAAACCCTCCTCTATGCGAGTCTTGCGACATTGCCACTCCAGCCTATGCTCCAGCCTAGTGGTGCCAACCCCCTTTCCCCTTTTGCTTGTTTGGCTGCGCACCTCTCTCTCTCTCACTCTCACTCTTCATATAAATTTGGTGTGGATTATAGGAACGACTACCCTAGCCCACCTTCGAGCACCGTCTATCTCTCTATAATTTGATTTTGGTGAGAGTTGTAAGAATCGCAACCCTCGCCAAACCCTGAGCTTCACCACACTCTTATTTGAACTTTAGCAATGGTTAAGGGAATAGTAACCCATGCTAAACCTCGCAAGTCACCCTACCGTGCGCACGCATGCCGCAAGCACGCGAGAGTTGTTGCATGGTATAATTTTTGTTTTGACATTTTTGCAATCGATGATGTGGCATCGATAGCGCCTTTTGTGTCCATTATTCGCTTGTCAGTGATTTCACATCAGCAATTTAATTGCTGTTAAAAAAAGGACTCACATCGCATAAATTGAGAAAGTTCAGTGATCTGATTGCACGAAAAACAAAATATGGAGCAAATAACACATACACCAACTCGACTTGAACTCTACTAACACAAGAGACCGCAAACAATCACCTTCACCATGTAGCCTTTCCTTTAAGCGTCAAAAGAGGCAACGTCAAGAAACAACTACTGAATTTTCAATAATCTGTCGGTGCCATAATATTTTTATACTGTCAAATCAATTCAGCCAAAGTCTATTAGAGAGATGACAGGATGCTTACTCCAAATTCACACATACAATATTCCAAGGAAAAAGACATTGCCTTGGAATTACCTAAGCAAAGAGAGACTCTTGTGAAAAGAATAAAAAAATTTTAGTTTGTCCAACACAGAAAACGATCCATTTGCATCATCCATCTCAAGAAGGCTCTGGCTCCTCCACCATCATCTTCACAAATGTAAAAGCAAGAGCCTCCCATAATCTAACCCTAGCTCTCTAGAATTCACCAAAACATAAAATAAAAAAATGAAAATGAACTAACGAATGATAACCCAGAAGAGAAAGAAGGAAATCCTAGAAGAACAGTACCACCTCACTAGCTTTCTTCACCATTCTGCAAACGGGACAAGAGCCCAGAAGAGGCTCACACACCATGCAGCATCCGATGTGCCGGCAAGGCATGAACAGCACCGACGACTCTCTCACGTTGCAGTTCCTGCAAATTCCAGCGCCACCCTCGCCAGTTCCTGGTTTACCACTCTCCCTGTTCGGATTCGTGTTCGTCATCACGTGACAGCACGACTCTGCGTCGTCTTCCCCTACATTTCCGTTGCTGCTGCACGAGCTCGAAGTCCTGCAACAGGCGCTGTCCTTCAGCTGCTCGAGCGCGTTGCTCAGCGACGCAGCCATGGCCTCGTTCTCTCGGGCCACCCTTTGCCACTCCTGGCCCTCCACCTCTAGCTTCCTCAGGAGTTCCTCCAGCTCTGCGGCCTTTCTTGCCGCTTGCGCAATCTCTTCGTCCTTCTGCCTCAACAAGATTTGCACTCTCAATTCGATCTTCCTCGTCATCGACTCGATTTGCCGCTTGCTCTGTTCGTGCACCAGCCACCTCAATCTCTCGTTCTGTAATTGCCAAAGATTAATCGAATTAAATATAACGGCATAAAATGCTTCATCGACGTGCATAACAGTCCAGATAAAAGCAGGGTCAGGGACAACTAATCTCTTTCCGACACATGCTTCGTCGATCACATATTTGGCAAAATATAAGAAATCTTATGGTGCCGTGTCGGGTCGGGTATGTGGCTTACCTGTAGTCTGAGGAGGTGGTCGATTTCTTGGCCATGCGGATCGAGTTGGAAAGGGAGGCTCTGGGAATAAGAAGAAGAAGAAGAAGATGCAGCAGCAGCAGCAATTGGTGCTGCTGCTTGAACCATGTCGTTGATGCTAAGGTGATTGTTCTTGTATGCACCGTCTTCAGGAGCAGTCACAAGCGAGGTGTTGTCAAAACACCAGTTTCCATTGCTCCTCTGGTCATGATTCTGCAGTTGCTGCTGCAAGAACAACTCCAATTGCAATTGCTGCTGCTCTCTCTGTTTCATACCGGAAAAACCATAGTCGTATCCACAACCATTGTGGTTGGCCGCAACACCATAACCTTGAGAAGAGCCCCACGGTGGCAACCCAACGCCAACGTTATTCCGAGGATACAACTGCGCTTGGATGGCCATTTCTCTCCCTTCTGTAACAACACCACACCAATTAAACCGATACCCACTTCCCCAAAAGCCTTCTTTCAACCGATTCTGCTTCAAAGCCGAACAGCCTCCGCGTTGATCTCCTTCAAGAGAGCTGTTCAAGAACTCTCCCTGTTTCTCCTCCTCCTCCTCCTCCTCCTCTATTGGTTTTGTCCTAGGATCTGAGGGGACATATGAAGAAGGCCAAAGGGTGGATGGAACGTTATATATAGAGAGAGAGAGGCGACTCGGAAGAGGGTGACTTGGGTTTCAATTAATCAACTCGGATCGAATTAATTAAAAGCAGTGTGGGGGGGTCCTCAGTAACTGAAAAACTTGGAAAAGGGTGCTCGGATCCCTCGCTCCCTCCCTCCCTCCCTCTCTCTCTCTCTCTCTCTCTGGCACGACCTATTAATAATGATGGCTTGGCTTGAACGAGCGTTAAAGATAGAGGTGGAAGAGCCTTGGGGACGCGGTAAGCAGCAACGTACACATGCAGATTTTGTGACTGAACTATCGGGTCAGAGGAGGGTTTCTGTTCACGGAGAGAGATAGAGAGAGAGAGAGAGAGAGAGAGAGAGAGACTGACAGAGCTTTTCTTGATCTTGGTTTGTTTACTCACATGACATGGCAAGAGGGAAAGCGAAGGAATTCAATTCCAAGTGGGGGCGGGCGAGGCTGTGAGACATATCAGCCTGCGAATGAGTCAGATTTCATATTTTAAGCAGAGAGAGATAGAGAGAGAGAGAGAGAGAGAGAGAGAGAGATTTTGTCAGTTTGTTCTTTAAGGGTGAGGCTGAAAATTAGGGTTGGCATGGCCTTTTCCAATTCTCTTCCCTATTTGTCTCCCAAGCTATCTTTTTCGCGTCGGAGGACTAGGGATTCTCCCTTCTTTGGCAGGACCAAAAATAGGGGGGGATTTGTTTCTCCCTTTTGGGAAAAGGTAAAAGCTGTGATTAGCTGGTGAAAGTCCTTAGGCTGGATCCGTGGTTATCCACTCGGTAGATTATCGAAGCTAATTCGGGGTAAAATCTCGAGGCGATTATTCGGTTTCCAGAAGAGCCATCAAATTGAAAATTATAACGGATCCCGATCGCTCGATAAATCTTGTCCCGGAAGATCACGGGGTTTTACTTTTCGATCCGATGGCGCCTCGAAGTGGCCAGAAGCTCGCCCAAAATGTGGATCGATTTTATGATGATATGGACCGTAATATTTCTGGACACCCTTTACAAGGTAGTTTCTTCTGGAGCCTTGCTTGAGTAAGGAAAATCTTTTCCGGCTCTTGAGTACCCTGCAAGAAAAAAATACATGTAGTTAGGATCACACCCTTAGGCTTGCAATTGATGTTGCCATCTTACTATTATTCACGCAAGATATGCATGGATTTAGGTATATCTAACAATAATTAAGATATGTATCTAAAATCCGGAGACTTTGATCACAACATTCATCCTCGTGTGCAATAATCTCGAGTTTCCAAAAAAAAAAATTTAAAGATAGATGAAGAATTTGTATCTTTGGTGCGAAGGAATTTTGAGGAATTAGGAAAGCGCATTTAATCATGAAAGACGACAAATATTCGGGTTAAATAAAAGTCAAAGTACGATTTCCGCAGAACGAAGGCGAAAGGAAAAAAATTACAAGCGGGAGTTGTTCAAATGAAAATTGAAAAGTCAAAGTGTGAGTCCCGTGAAATTGCGATTTTTTTTGGGCAAATATACTTTTCTTGAAACTCGAGCGCATAACGAAATATATTTTGAAACTAGAGATGTTCAAGAATGTAATTTCGGGAACACTTAAGGATGAATTTTTTTTGTTAATTTCACCCATTCTCCGAAATAAAACTTACGGATATCTGAAAAATCATGGATGGCGGCATTTCCTAAAAGGTAAAAAAAAATCGTTACTAAAACAACTTTTAATGAGTCTTGACATTATGTCTTTTCAGCAAATTAATCCCGAAAACTTATCACGACATTTATTCAATACATTCTACCTACGATGAATTTTATTTAATAATAGATAATTTCTGGTAACTTATGAAAATATTTGATTCATCATTAAATGATCACGTCTTGACATTTGGAAATTATTTAACACGTATTGAGATTTGGCAACTCTTGAGAGAAATTTCGAGAGTTGCTTTCCAAACCCTGATGTTCCTAGTAATTGTCGGGCGGTCAAATATTCAATAATTACAACAAAATCCGCCATGATGACAATCAATAAATCGCGACATAATAGACAATCGGATTTAAAAAAATAAATAAATTCAATGCGTAACGATCCCGAAATTCCAAGTCAAGACCTTGAAAGTCTCTCCGAGGTTCCTTCTGTTTCTTTTTTGACTCGTTTTTTCCCCTCATTGAATTCCTTTGTTCTAGATATAGCTGTAACGTCGCACGCAAACGCAACCGAGTTAGAGAATTACTCGCCAAATTGAGATCTTCGGATCAATTTTGGTCCTACTGATGACCCCTTAGTTTAAGGAATTTGATCCGGTCATTACGGTTGAAGATCATTGTACATGTTGGACATATGTATATTTGTCAGTTAATCAAGCATATTTGATTGACAATCGATTGCATTCGCCCGAAAAGAATTCGTTCCAATTGAGGAAATGAAAGGCTTTTGTCAGGCTGTCTCGTTAATGCTAAAATAACATTTCCGGCTAAACTGTAGGTAGGTCGATCTATTTCACTTTTTTCGGTTTCGAAATCAATGAGTGTTCGCTGCTTTTTGAAACACTAGATTAATCTCCACTGGGTGTGATAATCCCCGTCCCACATAAATCGGGTATGAAAGGAATATAATTCATATGGCATAGCCAATCGTGTCGAATTATTATTCTTAATCTTGTCTAGGGACAAAAGGGCATATATTTTTTTTTTTTGGTAAAATACAAAAGGGCATATTTTGATATGTCTATATTGTAAAAAAAGCAAAAAAACAAAAAAAAAACAAAATTAAAGTGATTTTCAACCTCCCCCAAAAATGTACAATGATGTCCATGGTTGATGTTACATGATTAATAACCGCATAGTATAAATTATAGATAAAACGGTAATTTACAAAGGCTAACATAATATTCATGTCATCACATAAATATCTCATGTATTCTAAATGTAAGTTAATTTTTTTCCCATCTTATCAATTTTCATATTCATCTTCTGAAATAATCCAAATGACACTTATTCTTCCTTCTATTTGTTCCCTTTTTCCATCTTTTCACCTACATACATGTGTGTCATTTTTTTAGTCATAGTTCAAACTTATGTGATGTGACGATAACGACGATAACAATAATATCAATAATCTAAACATTTACATGAATAATTTAAACGAGAGCAAGCCACGTGGAGCAAGGAGTATCATATGGGGAATCCGTTCGCTAAATAGGACGGAGGAAAATCTGATAAATCTAAGTTCATACCTGCCGTACCAAGTCAAAATTGAATGGCCTTCAATCATGGGTGTCTTGTCTTCTTAGCATACTCTTAGCGTCATGAATTTATACATACATGTATATGTGTGTGTGTGTGTGTGAAGACTCGACTGTTTCTAGCCATGTGATGTAATCAGTAAATTCAAAAGGCTTCAAAAAATTATTTTTATGGTGCTTGAGACTGGACTCGTGGGTCCTCGAGAGACATTATTTGAAGCGGCTTTCTCATGTGCATGCGATCAAGTCGTCAAGATTGAATTTTCTGAGGCAATAATGCGTTAAATTGGAATCCTTGACAGTAGTGTCCGTTCTTTGAGGAGTGAGAGACCCTTCATCAACCTAAATTTTCGTAGCCGGAGATTAATTAGAGCAGCCATAGAAAGACTTGAAGAGGCCATTAGGGTTCCCTTTCCATCTAAGTCTACCACTATGGAGAAATAGTGGTTTGGCGTGCATACTTGAGGGAACTTCCTTAGGGAAGGACCATCGGTTCCGGTTCGACTCGCGAATTGACCGGAGTTAACTAGGGTAAGTTGACGGGAGAATCAATTCGGTCCCGACTTCTAGAAACTTGGAATCAGCTTAGAGCTAGTTTGATTCTAGATTCCAATCTCAAACCGTTTGTCCAACTTATTGGAACCAGATGAGCAGCCTTGGAATCGGTTTTTAAAGCTTGTTGCTCGAAGAAATGGATCAAGAAATTTAGTTATTGTAAGTACTCATTGGAATGTTTAGCCGAAGAAATTGCTACATCATTTTGCCAATGCCTAAAGGTGGCATAGTCCGTTTCGGACTAGAAAATTCATTATTTTAGTCACACTTTTCTGGCCACATTTCCGATTTTTTTTGTCATAATAATTTAGTTGATTAGACCCAATTTGCTCTAGATAATTTAAATTTTGTTCCTTTGTAATTGATTAGGCTAGGTTTTAAGTGCTTCAAACAACTCAAATCTCGCAATTATAATGTCATAAAATATAGATTCGGGCTCTAAGATAGAACCTAAAATAGACCGGTCCAATTCCCGATCGCAAATTCTCCAAAACAAACCTCTCTAACTAGCCCTCGCAAAGTTCCAAACTCTAAATTGGTCCACCTAGACCGCGTCAAGCACCTACATTTCTTGTCAAGGTCCAAAACCTTTCGTGGCGAGCAATTGCTAGACAATAAAAGATATGGAAAGGGGCATTCTTTCTCACTTTCACGTTAAATACAAAGCATAAATAGGGAATGCATGTGGGACGTACAATAGGATTAGGCTCGCCATCATAGACAGGTCGTTTCTGATCTTGCCTAACCTAAAAAATTTGCCCCTTCAAGAACGTAAGCCTCCCCTCCCCACAAGCAAGAAAAGCAAGAAAAGCCTCTCGTCCCAATGTCTATCTCCTAGCTTTGAATAATCATTCTAATCTAGTACAAGGTCACATCAATAGTCATTGCAACGAATCTACGTCAATCCCCAAATACGTCAAAACGAAATCTCTGGTGGGACAAGCGCAACGCATGGCCCCATGACCCCATCGAACCTAAACTAAGCAAAATGGAGGAAGCTTCCCACTAAAGATGACATCGAGAAGATGAAGGAAAGAAAAAGAAAAGAAAGACTGGAGTTGGAGATTGCATACTTTAATGCAAAATGTAACGTGATGTGATGTGAATCTTGATGCAACTTTGGCTAAGTGGTCAACAAATCCCGGTGCTATGGTTGGGGCAGGACCCATTTTGGACGGCAAGTAATGCATCGTGGATCTGGAATAACGGAGGGGAATTTGTCCATTGTCAGCCGGATTCGGAGATCTACTTCCACAACAACTAAAGTCCATTCGAAAAAGATTAAAAAAAAGTGTTGTTAATTAGGGGGAAGATAGAGTATATGTCAGTAATTTGACGTTTTCTTCGGGACAAAAACGTGAGATTCTAAGGTATTACATTGAGAGCAAATGAAGAAAATCTTCGCATGGTTGAAAGAAGATTATCAAAAGGGTTAGGACTTAATTATCAAAATTAAAAGTTTCGGATTGAATAGGTTTCGGACTATTTGGACAATTTTCCCACCCATGTCCTCTTGATTGTGGTAACTCGTCATTGGCGTCGTCATGACATGTTATAAGTCATCGTTTGGCCCGCATCCTCTCAATACTAGACAACTTGATCACTATTGATACCCCCGTATCGGGAATCCCACGTCGGATGATCCTATTCGTTAATTATTCTAGCCCTCTTACTATAAGTACCCCGTTAGTTCATTCATTTGGAGTAGTTTTGGGCATATGTCTTTCCACACTTAGGAACTTCGACATTTAACTTTGGGATCTTGGCAGTCAAATCATTAAAACTCTCCACAATTGGATGCGACATTTGAGTTTACTAGAATCGCCACTCCTCCTCTCATAAAATTTGGGCTTCTTCCCATTATTGGTGCTACTTCTGCGCAGCGTTAATGCTTTTACAAAGTAAAGAGATCTAAAGAGAAAACCCCCTCACAATCTCTCCATAAATTAACTATAAAATCGAGCATTTTCTGTAGTCCTCTTAATAAGCGAAAGTCGCCTACCAAAATCCACTTAACCCACAATCTCAATCTCTATCGCTCATTTCCCAACTAGCTACTTCCTTTTGTGACTATATTATCACCAACGCGTCCTCTACTATTGATGAATTGTCATCACTTCCTACTCGGGGAAAAAGAACCAAGTGATTCGCCTCTTTTTCAAAAGCAAAGTCATCTCTCCAAAATCACGTGACCATTCCCTCGTCATCATCAATGCTATTGGTGCCTATTGCCACCACCAATGCAACCTCCACTACTGATGAATCGCCATCGCTCTCACCACTTCGATAGCTACTTAGTTGCCACCTCCAACATTGCTCCACAAATGCAAAGTGAGCTCAACCATCCACATCTTTAGATAGTCCCTTCCATTTGTAAGTTAATCATTTATCAATCTGGAGAACATCTTTCCTATTATACTAGAAGCTATCGTTTTATAGTTTACTATGAAATCCACACAATATTGCAAGTTGATGGCTACTTAGTTGCCACCTCCAACATCGCTCCACAATGCAAGTCGATGTCAGATTCACACCCTTTTCGGAACTAATTAAACTTTACGAATAACATCGACAATTGGTGCATAACGCCATGATTTCCAACGGGTTGGGGCTCTCTAAAATTTTGGGATCGTGATTTTAAAGGCACTATCATCGCACGCTCAAGAGTGAGATGTGTGCCCTCATAATTTATTCCCCTCTTTTCTTTCTTTCTTCCTTCTTTTTTGTTTCATATTATATCATGTTCTTCTTCTTCTTCTTCCCTACGTTCATTGTGGGAAACATTATTTTGCCGCCCCCGACCATAGTGCAACCGCCACCGTGGACAAACTACAGCCACAACTCATGCCTCTCTCTCTCTCTCTCTCTCTCTCTCTCTCTCTCTCTCTCTCTCTCTCTCTCTCTCTCTCTCTCTCTCTCTCTCTCTCTCTCTCTCTCTCTCTCTCGCATTGTGGCGTATGGTCTGGATTTGGAAATAGGAGTTGGGGAGTTAGGAAAAGGTTCTTTTTGTGTTGTTGGGTAAATATGGATATTTGGTTATATTGAGTGCTTACGTTTTTGTTAACAAGGTGGTAAATTTACACCTTAAATTACGAGTCTCCGAATCCTTTGCCCGTAATAGAAAAAGGTTGCTTATTGGGCACAATCTATGTTGTAGTACAATCAATGCGGCCCTAGCCGATGGATTGAGATATAAATGCAATGGAAATCCATTTTAGTGACACACTAGTTCTGGAAATTTAGTCGAATAAGCAATGTCATCTCTCAACATTTTATTGGTGCAATATCATCTGCAATTATCCATTGCACATTGGGCACAATGTATTTCATAGTACAATCAATACCGCCCTAGCCAATTGATGAGATACAAATGCAATGGAAATCCCTTTTAATGACACCACTAGTTCTCGAACTTTTGTCAAATATGCAATGTCATCTCTCATCTTTTTGTTGGTGCAAATATTATTTGCAATTATCCTTAACATGAGTTTAGAGATCGAATTGAACCAGCCAAAAGTTCATGGATGATGACACATCATCCTACAAAAGTTGTGGGACTAAGATTGTTGTCATCCCCTGTTAAATTGAATTCGGCTCGAGCCGACAATGTTTGTAACAACGATATGTTCACACATAGAAGTTATCACGGTGGGGGGTGGGTGGTGGTGGCCCATGTGATGCCCACACAGGGCATGAAGATGGAGACCTCAAGAAGAGCCTGTCGTTTTCCGCTTGGGACGGTTCATCGTCTGCCCAGGGACGGAGGAATGGGGCGTGTCAGTGTGGGTGTTTTCCATGTGAACACATATCAATGCCAAAGAACACCATAACGGACCCAACATCAACATCAGCACCTCTCTGGTCTGTCCCCATTGACTAAAAGCTAAGAAAAAGCCTCTAGGTGCGGGACTCTGCGTGGGGACTATTATTAAAGTCCTCGATGCATAGGGCCAAGAATCCAATACACCACCACCCCCGAAAGTTCATTCATTATTATTCTCGAAGTCTCTCTCTCTCTCTCTCTCTCTCTCTCTGAACCACCACTTGTCTTTGTTCTTTAGCTTTTTGGCGAGAAAAGTGGATGGGGACGCAACTTCTGAGATCTCTCGCTTCCCAACAGTGCAGTTAAGTGTTGGGTTGTGTAGCGCTGCATGCATATGGCTCGTCGAGCTTCTTGACCACCCTCCCCCCTATTGGCTAGAGCTATTTGTCTATTGGCATTTTGCAGTTTTCAATGTGCTTGTGCTCGTGTTGCCTCAGTGCCCTTGGCCTCTTCAATCCGATTGAATAATCTCTACTGAGGGACCTCCTGCTGCTCGTGTTCCTCAACTTGACAATGAAGTTATCAGGGCCAGGATCAAATTATTATGCTCCATCCCACGAGGACATAAGGGTGCGGACCCCAACACTTACTCCTGAATATCTGAGAAAGGCCATAACTAATTAAATTATCGGGTCACCTGATAATTGTGTTCTTATGATCTGCAACATTAAAGTAAATCCAAAGATATCTTTCCAACACTACAAACGGTTGACGTACTTCAAAAAATAATAATCATGCATCGTCCAAAAAAGAATTGGAATACTGAATTCGTCAGTAGGGTAGGTACATATACTCTTTCTTTATATCAGATATCACGGTAATGGCATAATCATCTTTCCAAGGAAAAAGTGGGTGTGCTCAAGATTCTGCCGTATGCAATGCTTCAGGGTCGGCTTGATGATAGAGACGAGACGTGGGGTTTATAATAAAGAGAGAGAGAGAGAGAGAGGGTCAGTGCATAGTATTAGGAGAACACCAAGGCATTAAACGTGAACAATAATCTAATCCTCTCTAGAGTCCCACTGCTATTAAAGTCTGACCTATTGACCCACTAATTAGAAAGGGAGTCGTCCTGGCGCTGTGAAGTGCGTGACAGAGACTTCCATGGACCGTTTCAATGCCCTAAATTGCTGGCAGCAGCACATAATGGAGCCACAGCTGAAAAAAATCCAGAAAAGATGCCCACAAGAAAAGGCCGAAAAGAAAACAAAAAGAAAACGGAAAGACAGATCCCCCATTTCACCATCGTCTTGGGGACTGTCTGATGGAGTTAACGAGAGGGAAAAGTCGTACGTGGGTCTTCATGTTCACAAGACTTTAGTTGCCTTGTCCTGTCCCTTGCTCTGTCCTTGCTTGGCGAAGCAAGCCTCATCTGCTTGTTCTGATCTGGAACTTGTCCGCCATTGCAAGCAATGTAAATTACACCGAGAACCGATGGACATGGAGCGGAGTACGAAAAAGAAGTCTTGAATTCTATCTTTATCGGAGAGACTGGGTCACATGGTGATCGTGTAGACATGTATGTGTTCATGAAAATCTATAAAGTGGATGGTCCATGGGATGGCGACCCACCTCCCACCAAACATTACTGGTTTGTCTTGTCGCCATACCATCAATCCCTTCCTATTATTGAGGTTTTATTAAGGGAGAGTCAGCACGATTGCGGGTGGATCAGCAGATATAATAGGTGCCAATGCCGTCGGATTACGTATCGTTTTTGTCAGCATGTTGGCTCGTTAATCAGTTGATTAAAAGCTTCTGAGTCGCCCTAGCTTTTTTAAGTCTTCGACGGATTTGTTCAAAACGTAAATAATCTTCACATACACTTGCTGAATATCTTTCTAAAATCTTACTATCTGGACTGGCAAATGAAAAAACGAAACTTTATTATGAACTGGTATCAGTTCAGAGGTACGGCTTGGCGTACTCAAGAGGTAGAAAAGTTTTTGTATGCATTTGGATCATGTAAGCCCATTCCATCCCAGCTATTGAATTTTGTGGGCACATGTTGAATCCACTTGACCCGATGTTTGAGATGAAGTGGGTTCACATGTACTGGATGTACATGAAAATATTTGGATAGTATTTCTGTTTATCTTGTTAAAGAGTATATTGGGTATTTTTTTATTATTAATTTTAACTTATTCCCAATGCGATCCCAGCAAACGGAACAAGCGCATAGTCTTGCAATAGCAATTCCATTGTGCAAACTAAACCAGAGAATCGATATTCCATTCCTAATCTCGCTCTATTCTATTCCCATAAAAAAAAAAGAGCTATTCCATTCTTGCTTTATTCCATTCCTCGGACTGAACCGAAATTATTTGAAATGCCATAATATCTTTTCAGAGTATTCTCAGTGCCTGGCTGCTAGAGGACAAGATACGTACCTTAATAGAAAATGCAGTAGATGGTCAATTACGCTACATGGTGCTGATATACCAAAGTCATGCGAAGTGTGTCATTATTTGGTGTGATGTTCAACATTAATTTCCCCATAATATAATAACATAAAGGCGAGGAAAAGAAAAGAGAAAAGCAAAAGGTGTGGAGGGCTTCCCGTGCTATTACTTACTTTGACTATGTGCAGGGCATGCATGGTCTGCTTTTCACCAGTAGGCCTACGTGGGTGAAGTCACGCTATCTTCTTTGCCAGAACGTCGAGCGTTACTTTTTGTCTTGTTAGGCTTATATTTCCAATGTAACGTTTTCCTCTTCCTTAAATGAAAAAGCAAACCCTAAAACGCCTGCCCTTATACAAAGATCCTTTTGACTTACTCTGCCTTCCCGGAAGGTCACTTCCAAACGCAATAGCACTCGAAAAATTTCGTCGAACCATCCTTGTGATCAGTCGATTATCACCATAGACACCATCATATTCGTATTCAGTTAAGTTTACCTACACTTGATGTTCATAACTTGAAATCATCTAACAGATTGCATGGTGGAAATTTAAGTTTCATCAATCATGATTGGAGGAAAATATAAACCCATATTTAGTCTTGATCGTTCTTTTTGCTTACCACTCAAAGGGACATGATTGGGAAACTCTTGTCTAGATCTGATGTCTGGGGCCCAAAAATGCAATCGCAATTGTTATTATCTTGAGATTGATTGATGGCTCTAACGTAAGGCTCACATAATTGACCGTTGTGATGGATTCCGTTTAGCACACCCAGTCCTTGTAAGAAATTCCGAAACAACATGCAGAATGTAATTTTGACGGATAATATTGAGATCTTTATACGCGAGCAGTTGAGATGTAGATTATAAACAATTCCCCGTTTCCTAAACCCTAACCAAGACATGTCAGTCTCCTATTAAACTATTATCGTATCATGCACGTTAATCGTTTGACAATGAACATAATAAAAAACACATCAAGGTTTGAATTTTCGTGAGACTGTATAGATATGTTCGTGCATGGCACTGATCGATGCAGTGCATGTGTTCCAATGGTGTCTTGTCTGGTGTTGGTGCTTGAAGAAAGTTTATATATATATAGTCAGAAATTCAAGGCTTTTGACAACTGATAACCCCAGTCTCTTGCATGTGAATGCGCGACTCTATGAAATTAAAGACGATCTAGATTGACAGAGGCGAGACAAACGACGAAATTCATGCTGATAGCTGACGAAGCAGGGAGTTTGACCATTCCAAATAAGAGATAGAAAATGAAAAAAAAGAAACTGTGTTGGTTCTAAATTACATGGCAATGTAGGAGAAGGCTCTCCAAACTCTTGTATTTTCTTACTCTAATCGGCTATTCTAAGTTCTACTTATAGCTTTGCCTCCGAATCTTGAAAATAGAATATACTAGTTTCGAAAGATTGTGAATGAGTTATATGCGATCCTACAAGTTAATAATGGAACATCTTAATGAAAATTTCATGTATCTCGGTATTGAATGAAAGTCAAAGTGCGGATTCCGCTAAATTTACAAAAGTCGAAAGCAAGAGTTGACACTTTGTGGCACCCAAATTCCACTTGGGCTTAGCGAAGCTTTAGACCAAGAGCCAAGGCCCATCAATTTCGTACCAAAAGCGTAGAAGAATGACAGGTAATGCCCCCAAAGTCTTGAAAGAATTGCGTGCTTTGCTAGGAGCATTTCGCACGACTAAAAGAGAGGACTAACCCTACGTACAAGGCAAGTCATGTACATTGTACACTCGTGAATAGACCACTAATTCTACTCTTCATTGCATTTGCCTCCCTCCTCCTCTTCCTCCTCCTCCTGCTCCTTCCGCACGCATTCTCCAACTAAAGCATCAATGAATTCCCTAGGACTTTAAGCATCATGGAGTTGCCTAGGAAAAAAAGAAAAAGACCCAGTTGCTTTGATTCTTGCCGTACTGGTTTCCAAGAGTTTGGTCGGCGGGATCCGAACTATGAGTGTAACCTGCTTCGGATTTGTGCATCATTGGTCTGTTCATGCTAATCGATCAAATTAAGATCCAAATGAATGTTGGCGCGATAAAAAGCTTGTCGGGGAAATTACCAAAAATTCATAAACCTATTGCATTTGTGCCAATTCAGTTATAAACTTTTCAATTTGGACAAATTTAGTTTTAAACATTTTGACGATTTGCCAATTTAGTTCCTCCGATCAATTTTGATTAAAAATTGCTAATATGGCGATCCAGTCAGTATTGGCTTCCTACGTGGCAAGGGGACGCTAACGTGGACAGTATTTATAATTTTTAATTTTTTAACATTTTTTTGAAAATTCTTTTTTTTTCTTTTCTTTTTGTTTTCCAACCCTAGGTCACCGATCCTCCTTGGCCACGGGCAAGAGCCAGCAACTCTCACCTGGTCTGGACGAGGGCGTTAGGCCCTCTCTAGGATCTAAGCTAGGGTTAGCCAGTGACTTCGCCGACCTAGGGTTGTAAAAAACCGAAACGAAAAAAAAATAACAAAATTCAGAAAAATTAAAAAAATTGCAAATATTATTCGCGTCAACGTTAGTCCTATGACCATATCATGTAGGATGCCCGATGTTGACTAGACCATTATGTTAGCGATTTCTAGCGAAAATTGGCCTAAATGATTAAATTGATAAATCGTCAAAAAGTTTATATTGACACAGTTGAAAGGTTTAGGTCTAGATTGGTAAATCGTCAAAAGATTTTAGGACTAAATCAACATACGAGCAATAAATTTATGACTTTTTTGATAATTGACTTTAGTGACGGAAGAAAATTTCACCAGAAGGAAATATACAGTCGCTAGTTTGTACGATTAAAGTGGTCGCGAAAACTTCTGGCGTCCATAGTTCGTCGCCAAAACTGACGCTGTCGCCAGCCTTGAGTAGCTGAAACATCATCTCAATCAAGCAGTCCATACGTTACGCTAAGGAAACATTTTCGAGGCTGACAAACGACTAAATAGTCACTGGCAAAGATTTTCTTTAGTCAAAACAAGCAATCGTAAAAATATTTTCAAACTGTGAATATAATTGAAAATTGCCCATTGAAGATAAGCTCCAAAAATGAAATAAAAATTATAAACCAACAAAAAAATTTCAGACATCATCATTATCCAAGAAGGTCTTGGATCTCTCGTGTACTTCTTCTTTCGGTTCGATGATGAAGATGGGGCTTAATAGATGGATCCCACTTTACTCGCCTTTTTAAGCCAACCTTTGTTTTTCTTTTGGGTCTCGCTCGTCTCTTTTATGTACGTACATGTATGTGTGGTATATAAGGAGATCGAACTCCAGATTTGGTACTCTCCGGCCTCGCCCCCAATCCCTTTACCAGCACGATGTATGTCTATTGACTTTCTTTTTTTTAGCCAACTTAGTTGCCTATTTTCATTTAGGGCATTTTGGTCATTTTAATTTAATAGAGAATGTGTTTTAGCCTTATTAGGTGTGGAAATAGAGTCACCAAATTCTTTTATTAATAGAGGCTGTGCCCAGATACCTCATTTTATTTTATTTTTATGGTAGAAAAAAATCAAGGCCGCTTATATTGTATATGGAGCGAATTTTCAAAGTTGGTATCCACTCTTTGAATGACTAAAACAGCCCTATTCCCAATATGAAATTTCATGATTTGCCAACCGGCTTATAGGTCTGCTAGTCGACTGACAGGCTTGTGCAAAGCATAAGTAGACATATAGGAAGCTAAGACTTTCCCTCTTGTCATCTCAAATGCGGGAGGCTACTATACCTGTTTATCCGAAGATAACCAACCAAAGTTGACATGGCATCTACTTCCACCACCCAAAAAGCCCCATGTTTCCTCCAAATATTTTTCTTCCCTGGAGAGAGGGAATACAAATAGAACATAGGGACGAGCTTGCACTATACCAGAGAGTCCCTTCCCCATGTTTTCTCTTTGAGCCTTTTAAGGTCTTGCTAATGCTCGGGACCATGGCCACTTATATTGTATATGGAGCGAATTTTCAAAGTTGGTATCCACTCTTTGAATGACTAAAACAGCCCTATTCCCAATATGAAATTTCATGATTTGCCCTTAATGAATGTTCAAGGAAATTGGGAAAAAATATTTTCCGTGGGAGAAAATTTTTTCATCCTATTTGTCTCAACCCTCTGGTTAATCACTTCTCATTTTTACGGCCATTTTCTTAACCATGTTCAACTCCATTTCATGGCATTTCGGCTGAAAAAAAAGCAAAAAAAAAAACCATCAAAATTAGATAAAAGCATCCATTTTCTTTTATCCTCATCAGAGATATATATATTATCTATTTTAGTTGATGAGGATATTTTAATCTTCTTATATACATAAATCCCTCCTATTTCCGGAATGGACATTGAGATGCTAGAATTATAAGCGTGAATACGAAGAAAAATTATTATTTACAGCGCGATTTTGATCTTGTCGTTTTTTCTCTTGCACGCGTGTGACACGTGCATATTTTTGAGTTGTATATATGTCAAACCTCATCAATCTCAGGAAATCTTGCTCATCTAACTTTATGGTAATTTGTTAAATCGGTAGGATCATAACCCACTATTATGAAAGCTTTCGGCCTAGGTTGGCCGTGCAAATATAAGGAGGCAAATAAAGGTCTCGAAAAATTAAATTCAAGACTTCCAACTTTGATAGCAGGTAAAATTTGTGAGATCACAACTAACTACTTTAAAAGTTTAAGCGTGATTTTATAACTGTAACGTAATTGATTCAAATAAGTTCTTTTTACATCTAGTTGCCAACGGAGATTTTTGCAAGCCAACAATGTTTTTGATGAATTTCACTTAGATGATCATAATGATATTTCCAGAAAGTGATTAGTATCTGCTGAACAAAGTGAAATAGTGCCTACAGAGAGTAGAGATAATGTGTTCAAATCTTGAAAAGCCTCCACACCAAATTTTATTTCAGAGATTCTCAAATTACAATCATACATACATCCTCGGATCACAGGCTTGTGGTTCTTGACAAAATACTTCCTCTGGGTGAAGGGTGGTGATGAATTGAATCTGTTGTTTCATAACAAACGTGATGGGATTTTAGTTTACATCTCAGAGGACATGTCTGGTTCAACCCATGGCATACTTATGGGTCCAACTGCGGGCCGTCGAGTCATACTTGACTTTATCGGCCTTGCACATGTGGGCGATCTCTGGAACGAGCGGATCGTCAGGGTTCGGATCCGTGAGCAACGAGCATATGGATAAGAGTACCTGTGAGAATCACTTGCATATTGGTACGGATTGACTAGGAGTCAGTAAGTCGTGAACAAATTCTTCAACTGTGTATTGGATATACCTTGGAGATTGTAAGGGCAGGACTCCACTGTTCCTTGAGGATGTCCAAGCATATATTCCCATTGCTATTGATATTTGGATGGAACACCTTGGTCTTGAAAGCAACCTGCAAAGTTTCCCTCCAATTTAATTCAAGAAATTCTTGGGTTTGAATTTAAAATTACCCAAGAAAAGAAAGATTTGGCCTGATCTTTGCACCTTTGGAGGCTTGAAAGGATAATCAGGTGGGAAATGGATGGTCACAAGGAAGACTCCACCAGCATAAGGACTGTCGTTTGGGCCGATTATGGTTGCTTGCCAATGAAACATGTCCTCACCCACAGGACCTGAAAGACGCGGCTAAAGTGATTATATAATTCCTTTTTTGGTGGGGAGAAATATAATATTGTTTTGAGCATAGGCCCAATTTTGATCAAGTCCCTTGATGTTCCTGTACCTGCACTGCAAGAAGATGGGGGGTCTCTTTGCAAGTCCTTGAGCTCCTTCAGAATTCTCTTGGATGCCATTGAAGCCAATACGTTACAAGGTGAAGAAGAAGTGAACTGAAGGGGAACAGGTTGTGATGAGTCAATTGGGAAGGTGGTGGTGTTTATAATGGAGGAATTTGAGGTGGTGGCGACTGGCGAGGAAGAAGAGGGGAAGCAAATGTGAGATTGGCTAAACGATTCCTTTTGAAAGGAAGATGAGTGGGGAAAGAATCAATTCTTGCAGAAAAGAAAATGGGGGCAGGAATCATGCATTTAAAATCTGATGAACATGACAGACATGGCCTAAGTTCATCAGCAATATAAATCAGGACTAATTTTATTGCCAATTGACTGCAATCTTGTAATGATGCCGCACCGACATACACGCGAGCGTGTCCATACGCATGTACAGGAACAGGGAGAGAAAGTGCCTAGCTATTACGATGAATTGATTATCGGATACAATCGTCACCCGATAAATTAGAGGGTTCAATCAGGAGGGTTATCCCTGTATGATCCGGCGACATAATGCTTCAATCGTGCATCCCTATCACACATGGTCAAGGCAATGTGAACCTTGTTTTTTTTTTTTTTTGGAGGAAAAGAAGGAACCAAGGAAACAGACAGGATAGCTCCAGGCAAAACAAGAAAAGAACAAGGAAAAGAGGAGGAAATGCCCCAGCTAGTAAAATATCCATTGTTTCCATTCAGAAATGCAAGAGTTGCTTCGTTAGATACCTTGTAATGCACCACCCACCAATTGTCGCAAATTGATTGTGCAAGCCATCTCTATCAGGGCGGCTCAAGACTCAATCCCTTGACCCTCAACAAAAGGCAATTCGTGATAAGCCCTTGAGAATCTTGGGACTACTCTGATCTGTTAATGAAGATTAAAAGGCAAATATTGATTCTGACATCTTAAAAATAGACCTCACATTGTGCACCTTCATATCTGTCCCCTTCAAAATATATTCTCTTTGCACTAAACGGCCTTAGAATTTTGTGTCCCTTTTCTTTTAGAGCAATTCAAACACCTTATTTAAATGCCCCAAGTTTCATAATTTCAGTCACTAAAGTACGTCTCGTCTGGCCAATTGTGTTCTAAGATTTTTCGGAATTGGGGAACCAACAGCATGAGACAGGAAAGGTCTGACCCATGCGCCTTAGAGATGATAAGGTAGGAGCTAATGTTAGAGAGAGAGAGAGAGAGAGAGAGAGAGAGAGAGAGAGAGAGAGAGAGAGAGAGAGAGTGGAGAGAGATCAAACTGGAAAATAGAATCAGAGGGCCATTTCTAGAAGACTACAACTGCATCAACATGCACACCAGTAGCAGTTACCAAGAAAAACACATGCACAATGCATCCTAGTAATAAACAATGCGACTTTCTCAACAAAAAGGAAAAATAATACAACTCTCTAGAGCTTTTATGAAATTTTTTGCTAGTTACCCGCATATAAAGTAAGCCCTTCATAATGATATCAGACCACAGACGAGGTGCAGCAAGCAGAACTGCAATGCTCTGTCAACATCTCCCTAGGTTGTCAGTTAGGACTATTAACATCACTCGTTTACTCCTTGTTTTGCAGTAATTAATTACTACTCCATACCACAAAGAATTTCTTTCTTCTTGCTCTCCTCGCCATGCTCACAAGATAGAGCATGCCTTTTGAGCCTTTCTCTTCTTCCTTCGCTTCTGTTTAGGGGGCTGCAGGACCACCTTAATGGCAGCATCGAACACAGCTTTCACGTTCTGCGATCCCAAATTAACAAACTTCAAGTAAGGACATGACAGATCATTCAATCCAACATGTAAATAATTTCAACTGTAAGTGGAATCAGATAATACGAACCTGCTGCGTTTTTGAACTGCATTCTATGTAAGCAGCAGCCCCTATCAGTTTCTTTAGCTCCTCCCCCTTGCAAAATAGAAAAGAATAATGTTTCAGTGAAGCTTGTTCAAAAATAAGTCCAAAAGATGTCAATAAAAACCAATAAATAATGAAAGTTGAAACTATCTAAAGGAAGAATAGAGGGTACGTGGGCTGTGGTAATGGGGACGGCGCCAGGGTGGTCTAAGAAGAACTGCTTATCATCTCGTAGATCTGTAGGAAATAATATATGTCATGAAAATGAACAAAAGAGGTTGCTTGGGATAGTATAGATGAGACTGCAGTTTTTTACAGGGGATATTAGTGCTGATTAGTGAACATTTAGTACTGTCTCATAAAAGGCTAACGAGATCACACAAAAAGTACTGTTGCTTATTAGTTATCCACACAAGTATTGTGCATGAGGATGACGAACCACTTTACAAGTTAACCTTTTTTAACAACAAATAGAGACCAGCAATCAAGTTATTAAGACAAGATAGCTGACATGAACCCGTGCGCTCACCAAGATCACACTCAAAGCAGACATTGAGTTCAATTAATACCCTGGGATTCGCATGAACCCGTGTGCTAACCAAGAGTACTGAGAGAGTCACTCAGACAGGATATGGTCCCCGAGTTTACCAAACAAGGTGGCTCTAACCTGGGAGCATTCTTGGTATATACATGGGGGAAAAAAGAAAGAAAGGGGTTCAAACTAAAATCAAAGTATAAAAAGCCACACTCTAAATAAAAAAAAAACTTTGAAGCAAATTATCTTTAATGAAATACCAAACTTAATGGTGGCCAAAAATATGAAGAACTAGCAAGCTAGAGGATTGATTCAAAGGACCATAAAAACTTTCAGATACGGAATATCCACAATGTAATGAAACAGAACAATTGTACTTAATTTCAACATAGCTTCAGAAAGTAATTTTTTGCAGCAACATAAAAAGACCTGCTGTAACTGATACCATACCCTTTTTAATTTCTTATTTTGAAGATAAAAGGTTTTTGGCTGGTAAGAAACCAAACATTTGGTTCAGTGCTCTCAATATCTTCAAGTTCCAGGACTGCAATATTTTCTTGTGACAACTATTCTGATTTTCTGCTCCAAACATCCCCCCTTACAATTGATTGTATTCATCTGATATAAATTGTTTGCTTTAGTTGTCCCAATTAATCAGTATCATCATGTCATACTTAAACACACTCATTAGTACTGTGCTATATGTAAGGCATAGGATCACAAGGGAAACTTAACAGGAAAAATTTTTGCGCTACAAGTACATAAGACAAATTCACAAATTTTCAATTATAAGCAAGTCAAATTTCCAAGTCAAAATTGATTTTAATCTGTTAACCCTCATTGCTCTGTGTGTGTGTGTGTGTGAGAGAGAGAGAGAGATGTGAGAGAGAGAGAGAGAGAGAGAGATGTTTTGAAAATGGTTTATGAACCAAGCAAGTGTTGATCTGCGGTTCAACTGATCCTACCAGTCAAGCTTTTCAGTCCAATTAAAGTGACTAATTAGATTAAATACGCTATGTACATAAAAGAATGCAATCTTGAAAAACAAGTTCAGAAATATCTCATAACTTTTTGAAAGTTTAAAAGAAAAGAAAAAAGAAATAAGCACATCATCACTGCCCAGATCAGATGGCTAGCGAGCACCCCTTTGATCCTTGAGGTCACTTATTTAAGACTCATCACCAGCAACTAAATCCTTTTTTGTATAGAAATGAAGCCAACAGATGGTAGTAAATATATTTAAATGGTTCACAGGGCCAAAACCGATTCTAAGAAAACCGGACCAGGTCCAATTTGCCCCGATTTAACCAGTTGGACTGGCTGAGTGGTCCACCAAAGACATGCAGGCTATACTCATTTTAAGATCAATATCATGTCGCAAATTGGGTGAGAACAGATAATGCCATATGTTGATTAAACACGTGAACTAATGGACAAGCAAAACTACAATCTCGAAAAAATGTACCATATGACATTGAGATAGATGCCAACAATTGAATTAAATCATATTGTACTACCAACAAGGGTATGGTATCTGCTACTAAGTAATAGGAGAACCAAGGGAAAGCCATAGACTCTAACCAAGCTTCGTCCCGACAAGAATAACCGGAACACCAGGTGCATAATGTCGCAACTCAGGAACCCACTGAACATTTAAGGGAAAATACGTAAGATCAACAAATGTGGTCTGATCATGCAGGCAAAGAAAGAATGCAGAAATCGAGAAAAGAACTTAAGCTGGGTAAGACTTACCTTTTTGGCAACATTCTCATAGCTAGCCTTGCTTATGAGAGAGAACGCAAGCAGGAAGACATCTGCTCCACGATAACTTAAAGGTCTCAACCTATTGTAATCTTCCTGTCCTGTGGCATTGGAAATTGGCATCCCAGTCAAAACATGAAGAAACGGATTTCAGCCAAAACATAGTGAAGGAAATTTCATCATCAGAGATTGAGGACCAACCAGCAGTGTCCCACAACCCCAGATTAATAGTGCTTCCATCAACAACTACGTTTGCACTAAAATTGTCAAATACAGTTGGCACATAATCCTGCTCCAGAGCAAAATAACATGAGAATCGAAAGATAGCTCTTCAATTCAACAAGGTGCAGATCAAATAATCATTATAGATATGATCAAATGATAAATTTATAACTGAATTTAGTTCGGAGTACATCATCCAGCATTCAGTTCATCAAGTGTAATGCATGCCCTACTTAGTAAAAACACCCTAGATACACACAACAAAGCGTGAGGCATACAGTCCATAGTAAGTGCCATAAAGTAACTCATTAAATTGTCCCCAGCAGAAACATAGTTCACCTTCAAAATATAACGGCATCGTTAAATATGATAACTTGGTTCATTAAGTCACTAGTAAGTTGTGCGGGACGAACAGATTGAAATTTCTCCCACAGTAAACAATCCATTAGCAAATAATCTGACTGATCCACACTACAATGTCAGATACCTTCAAACCACCAGTATTCGTCAAATAACACCTCCCCCTACAAAGAAGAAAGGACACCAATATCGCTTTGCAAAGTGGACAATTAGTGAGAGTATTCAAATCTCACCCAAAAACAAACTAATCAAGAGCCAAATACTGAGAAATTTTGTAGAAATTCTCATGTCTTCATCAAAAGACTTCTCAAATCAAATCCGATTTCATAGTCCATACTACAAATGGTAAGATTAAAGAGTCACTACCATTTGAGAGAATGAATAGCAATATCTCCATATGTGGCTTTGTGTGAAAACGAACCCATTAGCTATGGCCATAGCAACCATTTTACTTGCATATTTAGTCCAAAAAGAAAACTAAAAACAGAGACATGACAAGCATTACTTCGAAAACAAAAATTCCTATGTAACAAAAGAAGCAAACTCCACCAATGCACACAGGTTAGCATAAACCTGGAAACACATTATCAAAATCCAATGCCGCTTTCTTTTCTCTCATTTTGTCACCAACAACTAGTAGAGATTGGGGGCAAGAAGCAAACACTCACCACCAAAATCCACATCCTAAAGTGACCCAACAAATTATCAATTTCAAATCGCTCTTGCAAACCCAAAATTCGAACAACTTCAACCCCCATCCTCAGCACCCGAATAAGAACAATTTCAAAGAAACGCAGCCACCCATTTACACTGATTGAACCCACAACAAAATTAAGTCCAATTGCTTCAATCGATCGATAATGCCATTAAAGGGTACCAAAAGAAGTGGAAAAAGCTCAAGTCTTGAGTGAGTTTTCTTTGCTTACAGTGGGGAAGCTGTTGCTGGTGTAGGAGATGAGCATGCACGTCTTGCCAACAGCTCCGTCGCCGACCGTGACGCATTTTGTGAACCTCGACGCGCTCATTCTCAACCCGAGTCAACCCACTTACCGACAGGACAGGCTTCTTTTACTCCCGAATTTTTCAGAGATTTTCTTCGGACAGAGAGAGAGAGAGAGAGTGTGTGTGTGGGGAGTGAGGAGGTACTGCTGTTGCCAGCTATGGATGTTTATGCATAGCTCATTGATCTTTTTCTTCTTTCGAGGATAAAGCTATCAAAATTTCCAAATTATATTTATTATGACATATTAATCCTAATTTTTTTTACGATATGAAAAGTTTTAAATTTATATTTGTGTGACGCATTTACCCTCTGTCATGATTTCGTTACTATAAAAAATCTGTCTACATGGACGCGGAAGGCAAACGATATTGACATAAAAACGACATTATTTTTACTGAAAAATCATATCTTCATGAGGAGTAAATGTATACGAGGTACAAGTTTGAGGCTTTTATTATCATAAAAAAAGTTCATAATAAATGTATAACGGTAGGCATAATTTCAAGTTTTTTTTGTATAAATTTCAAGGTAATTGTGTCGCCTTGAACATGATTTGAAATTTTTGGTGGCTTTTTTCCCTTTTCTTTCCATTGCCCAATTTTAACTTTCGTCGTTCATTTTTCTTTCCAAATTGGGAAAAGAGTTTAATTTTAAATTTATTAATAATAAAAAAAATTAATCAAGAGTCAATTTGGTGCCCATGAGTGGATGACTATTTATATAATGTCTATATTGTATTTCATTTTCGCTATTCGTTATGGGATCTCAACCACCGCCGCAAACTAACATATATTTGGACCACAAAAAAAAATTAACATACTAATTAGAGGATTTTTTTTTCCTATTCTACCTTATTTCGGACATCAAATTAGGGGTAAGCAAGATGGACTGCCCAAGCCGGAATCGAACTGACCGGTTTGATCCTATTCTCGAAAATATCGGTCCGATTCTCGATTCCTAAAAGTGGAATCGATTCCCGATTCTAGGGTGGGAACTTGACCGAACCAATAAATATATATTTTTCTAATTTTTTCATATATATAATATTTAATATATATATATGAAAAATATTTAATATTTGTCCCATTGAAGCCAATTGTTCAATTTTTTCATATATTATATATATTTTTCCAATTTTTCCATGGACTTATGGGATTAAATCAAAACTACAAAGGAAAAAATGGAACAATCGATTCTCAATGTATAAATAATATTTAATATTAGTCCCATTAGAATTGGTCCACAGTCTCAAGACTAACTGGTTCGATCCCTGGTCCTAGAAATTGGGAACCGGTCCCCCCGGTCCGGTTCCTGATTTTTAGGTTAGACTGGACCGGACCAGACCTGGAACCGCTTACCCCTACACCAAATGATCTCTGGTCAAAAATTCAAATTTCTAGCCGCTTGTAAAACTTTATTTTAATTCTTTGTTGTTAGTATTTTTGTAAATATTTTTCAAAGTAAATATGATATGCAAACTTTCTCAAACTTAACTCCTGAAAAAATAGTTTTTTTTCAATCAATTTAGACCGACGCTAAGAAAAAACAAAACATTTGTTGGTACTAATAAATTTAAGATTAATATTATGAAATATCCCAAACTGATACACTTATGACAAATTTACCTCAAACTAATTTTTTGCTACAAAAACCCTAAAATGGTACACATATGACAAACTTATTTCAAACTAATTTTTTCAGCACAAAAAAATCCTAATTAGTACATTTATGATAAATTTACCTTAAATTAATTTTTTACCATAAAAAACCCACAACTTGTACATTTGTGAAAATTTCACCCTTTATTAGTTTCTATTAAATTAGATTAATATCATGAAAAACCGCAAACCGGTATGCTTATGACAAACAAAGTTAAAACCCTAAACTATTACATCTGTCAATTGTCACATGTCATCCAACTTAGCAATTTGTCCGTTAAATTTAACGAAAACTAATAGATGATAAATTTGTCACAGATGTACTAGTTTGGAGGTTTTGGTAGTCAAAAAATTAGTTTGTGGTAAATTTGTTATAGGTGTATCAATTTGGGGTTTTTCGTGATGCTAACCCGTAAATTTTGTCACGCCCCGAACTCTCACGGCTCGCGACATCCCTCGATGGTCGATCATTGAATGCGACGTCCCAGGCATGTCGCCGACCCAACCCAAACATCAGAGATTAGGCATCATGGAAACAAAATAAACAACCCAGACATAAAAATAATGACAAAGGGGTAGCAAAAGCACAATCAATACTTGCAATTCATACACTTGGTAGATACATACTATGTTCACAAAAGTCAACTATCAACTAGGACAAAAACGACAGAACCACTTTCATCAAAAGAGACCGTGGTTCGTCAACTTAACTACTCTACAAAATGGGTCACTCAAAAAAATACATGATACTTGACCCGTCTTCGATCTCCGAGATTATCTTTGCAAGGTCTCCAATCAACTACGGTCGCGGACCTAAAATGGTTTGGTTAAACAACCATGAGAACACTTCTCAACAAGCAGACAACCTAAACCTCACATAGGCCAATGCGTACCCAGACGAGTATAAACATGCAATCTAACTATTCACATAACAAATTTCACATAATGTACTTACCTTGCCTCAAATCACATGCCAACTCTGCACAATAGTCAAATCACTATATTGCAATAACATTTCACGTACTTATCATAATTACTCGAGCATCATTCACACTTACATTCACCAATTCAATTAGGTACAATACACATGCGCATACATTCAACTTTCTCATGACCCGGGTCAACAACCCACAGGTCTTTTCTCGCCACCCACGTCAACACACTCCAGGCTGGCAGCCCTCCGATCAATCTGAGCTTTGTCTCGCGTCAACATGCTCCAGGACCTTTGTTACGACCCGGGTCAACACCCTACAAGTCCTTTTTTACAACTCGAGTCAACACCCTACAAGTTGGCAGCCCTCCGATCAATTTGGGCTTTCAAACAATCACACACACCATACAATTCACTCAAACCAAGTGTCAGTCACATGTCAAGCTAACACAATCACTACATCTATCACTGCAATTCACGCTCACATAAAGTGTGTCAACCTAACCACAAGTGACCAACGCAAATGACAGCCAATCGAGCATTGAATCACACACAAACAACCAATGCTCTTGACATAGATTCCACCATCAGACAAGCCATAAAATCAGCCATAACCCGCCACAAAATCAGCCGTACCTAGCACATCAAACAACCGAGATTTGTGTCTCCTACTAGACACGGTTTTAAGCAACATGTAATATGCATTCGCGCACTATCAAGAACACATATACACATGCCCTATGATTTCAACTGGTTTTTATGCACGATGATTTTGTCAAATCGGCATTACGAACTCCGCTGGGGAAAAGTCATGACAAGACAATCCGAACTCACAAGTGGGTGCCTTGCAAATGTCAAATGAGGGACTTTCGATCTGAAAGGGCTTTCTCTTATTCTCATAAAAAAAACTGATTTATGAGAGAATCTCTCCATCTCACCATCATCATGTCGATAAGGGTCCGAGTATTCTCGCAAGCGATACGACCTTACCAATCCAAGAGGTCTTTGTTGGGACTATAACATGGGCTTGGTCATTGACTTAGCAAAAGAAACTCTTTGAGTCGAGGCTATTGAAAGAAAATACTCTACAATTGTCTTTGGGTTTACAAGTCAAGAACCCTGCAAAATGAGACAGAAATGGACTTGCTCGCACTTTTTCAAGCTAAGCTTATAAACATCAGAAATTCTACGTTAGTTCAAGTGCCCTAATCTGAAGAGACTTTGCAAGGGACGTAACGTAGGCTAGATTTATGGGTTGAGAAATGAATAGGTCATTAGGCTCAAAATGTGTATAACTGGGGTGAATAAGTTGGTGATCATCTTAGCACTGTCACTAATCTTCTTCTTCATCCTCAAGCATTATCATTTCAGTAAATGCTTCATTGGGCTTGAATTCACCACTTCTCTAAATTTATAAGACTATGACTATCCCACTAGAGATGATTTTAACACATTTTTTTTTCATTGGGCATTGGCCTTGCTTTTACCAGGTACACTGCTTTTTCTTGCCTCATTTTGCCTTTTTTTTTTTACACATGCCTCTTTACAATGTAAATACTAGCCATCTATATCTGACTAATTGGCTCACTGTTTGAACTCAAAAGCCTCTCGTCTTCAATTGACACTCCGGATACACTGCTTGAAGAATGATGACTTTTGCCTTGCCTTAATGTGGGAGATGATCACCAACTAGATTTATATGAAACAAATTTGCAGGCTCAATTGGGTTTAGCAAAGGGTAAAATGTATATAGGATAGAGAAAGAAATGCTCTTCATCATCCTAAGGCACTTGAATTTCGCGTGAATTCATCTGAAAAAGCATACGCAAAGATTGATGCAAGTGAGAGCAAGAAAATTTCTACACATTTTTCACATTATGTTGCTGACTTACCTCCAATTTGCCCCGATGTGGGGTGGCTTTTGACAGGGGTAATTTGAATGAATTTCTTCAAGTATTTAGGCTCAAAGAGGTTGAACAATGGATAACATGTAGTGTTTTAAGGTAGAGAAATGAAATGCCTCTTGTCATTTCGATCGCCGTACCTTTTGTGAGAGAACTCTTTATCTTACAGACATGGAATTTTTTCAACTCAACTCACTGAAGATCAGTGCATGGGACTATGTATAGGATAGGGCTTGCCTTCCATCATCCCAATGTACCTCATTCGACACATTCAATTCGTTCCACATGAGTTATCAATTTGTCTAAATAGACTTCCCCTTTGAAGTCAATGATACTGATTGACAAAATAACCGTGCAGAAATTAAAGCCAATGCAAACATCTTTAGCTTGAAATTGATTGAAACCATTTATTCATCATTGAAATGTTTGCAATTCGGAAGTAAAAACAAACACTGGAAAACTTTTGCTACAAAATATCAGATTTTATCAAGGATAATACATCTTTACAGCATCAAAATTAACAGGATTGGAGAACTCACGACCATCCATTTCTGCGAGAATCAGGGCACCTCCGGGAAGCACCTTCTTAACCACATATGGACCGATGTAGTTTAGAGCAAATTTACCTCCAGGAACAGGGAAGATTGGCAGCACTTTCCTTAGGACTAGATCATTTACCTCGAAGTATCTTGGACGCACCTTTTGGTTGAAGGATCTAGCTATCCTCTGCTGATAGATTTGACCGTGGCAAATGGCTCTCAACTGCTTTTCATCACTCAGGTTCAGCTGCTCATGTCTTTGTCACATCCATTGCGCTTCTGACAACTCCACTTGGGATAAAACGTGCAAGGAAGGGATATCTACTTCAATGGGCAGGACTGCTTCCATGCTATACACCAAGGAAAAAAGAGGTTGCACCAACAGAGGTTCGGATGGAAGTCCGATATGCCATTAAAGTAAATGGCAGTCTTTCATACCAATTACGATAGTTTTTAGTGGTTTTGGCTAGGATCTTTTTGATGTTCTTATTAGCGGCTTCGACTGTTCCATTCATATATAGACGATAGGGAGATGAATTCAAATGCTGGATCTTGAACTCATTGAACAACTGCTCTATGAACTTGTTGTTCAAATTCGTCCCATTATCAGTGACAATAGTCTCGGGGATACCATAACGAGCGATTATGTCTCGCCTGATGAATCTTACAACATTCTTCGCAATGACGTGGGTATAAGACACGGCTTCAATCCACTTGGAGAAATAATCAATCGCAACCAAGATGAATCGGTGTCCATTCGATGCCTTGGGATTGATTGGGCCAATCACATCGATGCCCCAGATTGCAAAAGGCCGTGACTCGGACATTTGATGTAACTCCGTGGGGGGAACATTTATTTTATCCTCGTGAACTTGACAGCGATGACATCTTCGAACATGCTGAATGCAGTTACTTTCAAGACTGAGCCAATAATAGCCCAACCTCATGATCTTCTTTGTTAGCATATGACCATTCATGTGTGGACCACATATCCCCTCGTGTACTTCTTGCATGATCCTAGTAACTTCAGTTACATCCACACACCTGAGCAGGATCGAATTATAACATCTTTTATACAGCTTTTTACCACTGATAAAGAATTTTGAAGCCATTTTCATTATGTGCTTCCTGTCGGCTGGAGTGTTTCCCTTAGGAAATTCTTGTCTCTGGATGTAGTTCATGATATTGTAATACCATGGCTTTTCGTCAGGTTCTCCGTTCACAACCATATAATAAGCCAGTTTCGTTAGGACTTCGATCTTCAAAGGCTCTACTTCTACTCCACCAGTCACTTGCAATATGGATGATAATGTAGCTAGTGCATTAGCAAATTGATTGTGGGATCTTGATAAGTACTCGAAGGAGATATCTTCGAATTCCTCTATGATTTCTTCGAGGTATTCATGATACGGCACTAGTTTGGTGTCTCTCGTCTTCCATTCTCCTACAGTTTGAAGAATAATCAGATCGGAATCACCAAACACTTTCAACTTGATTATCCCCATTTCTACTATGGCTTAGAGTCCGAGGATGCAAACCTTGTACGCGGCTATGTTGTTGGTACACGGGAACACCAACTTTGCTGCTATTGGATAATGCTACCCATTTGGGGATATCAAAACTGCCCCAGTGCCGGAACTAGCTAAGTTCATGGCTCCATTAAAGAACATGGTCCATGTGTCTTCCTTTATTATCAAAATGCGATCTTCTGGAGAATATCTATCATCATCCGAGGTTCCGGGATTCTCGGCTAACACACCAGTAATTACTCGATCTTTAACTGACTTCTGTGGCATCATTTGGACATCGAATTCTGAAATCAAAATTTGCCATTTGGCTAGCTTCCTTACCAAAGCCGGTTGATCAAGTAAATACTTGATGGAATCATTCTCGATCACTAGCAAAGTTTGGTGATGCAATGTATATTGCTGCAGCCTATGGAGCACCCATACTAGTGCAGCGCAAGTCTTCTCGACTTCAGGATAATTCAACTCTGAGACGGTAAACTTCTTACTCAAGTAATAAATGGCCCGCTTTTTTCCATCTTTCGGATTTTTTTGGGCTAGCATCATACCTAGAGACTCACTATGAATCGTGAGATAAAGGATCAAAGGCTGGCCCGGCATTGGAGGGACTAGCACTGGTGGTTTTCATTAGGTACTGCTTCAGTTCACTAAATGCTTCCTAGCATTTATCGTCCCACTCCACTTAAGCATTCTTCTTTAGAAGTTTGAAGAACGGTTTAGCAGTTTTGGAAAGCTAGGAAATGAAATGGGCTATGTAGTTCAATCTGTCCAGGAGGCTCCGTACTTCTTTCACGGTCGATGGGATTTGTAGCTCACATATGGCCTTCACTTTGGAGGGATCGATTTCAATGCCCTTACTGCTCACTGCAAACCTGAGTAGTTTGCCCGACGTTGCCCCGAATATGCACTTTGCTGGATTGAGACGGAGTTTAAACTCACGGAGTCGGTCGAACAACTTCCTCAGGGTATCAACATGACTCTCTCCTAGTCGAGACTTGGCAATCATGTCATCGACATAGATCTCGATCTTCTTATGCGTCATGTCATGGAAAAGAGTCACCATTACCCGTTGATATGTTGCCCCAGCATTTTTAAGATCGAAGGGCATAGCCTTATAGTGGAATGTAGCCCAAGGAGTGATGAATGCCGTTTTCTACACCGCCAATGTCACCTTCTCTTCATCATTGCATCCCAACACCTTAAAGGTCTTTTCCAGCTCTTCTACCCATCTGGGAGCTACCTCGGGGTCACCGCGACCATTGAACTTTGGCGGTTTCATCCTCAAGAATTGCTCTACCAACCGGGGCATCTGTCTAGCCCCAGCTGGGTGATCCTGCTCCTGCTGGGCACGATTTCCTCCATTCCCTGCGATCGCTGCAGCTTCGGCAGCCTGGGCATGGGCTGCGGCTCTCTCCTGCTCCTGTAGCCCGAAGATATGCCCTATCTCGCGCAGGGTTTCCATAACCTCATCAAACCTAGGGTCCCTAGCCTCGCGGGTACCCTCGCTAGGCTGAGCCTGCGACTCCTTTCCTCTTCTCTTACTCATCCTGACGACTTGATAGCCCAACTACCTGCTATAATCCCATTAAGGAATTAGAGACTTAAACCAATCTATCCCAGTCTAAGTCCTAGGCAGGTCTCGATACAACAATCAACCAATCAGCATGCGGTTTAACCTGAACTATTCAGCACATCACCCAAGGGTTCACATACTCACCTCAAGTCCTGCCGCACCTGCACATCATGGGTCATCATAATAATATATGCCAAATCATCACACAATGTCAGGAGATGCACGCAGCACACGAAGTCATCCTAAGTGGCTACCCGTGGTCTCATCGCTCCTTATCACTCCAAGACTCGACTTAGTTGGATCGAGCTGACCTTGCTCTGATACCAATTCAACGAGGGATTGTCACGCCCCGAACCCTACGGCACGCAACATCCCGCTCGAGGGTCGCTAAAGTATATGATACGACGTCCCAGGAGTCGCCGTCGACCCGTTTCCCAGAGTATAGTATAAAACACACACGCGGAAGCAAGAATTTAAAGCAAACAATTACCCGTACAAAATAAACGTGAGAACCTAGGGCAACAGCATAAATGGAGCTGAGGCAACGTACACATCCATAACTGAAAACCACCAATATCATCCTTACAATGTTCCAAAATAAAACGACAATGGAAATACGGTGCAATCAAAGAGAGAGAACAGCTAACGGTAGAGGGTCCTAAATCCCAAAAAAATACCTACCCTCATAAACAGATAACAAAACCTAGCCTAGGGTTCCCAATCTGGATCTGAACCATCGGACTCGGTCGGGCTGTCTGGTATCTCTGAATCCTCGCTAGGGGCCTCCTCCTCGGACTCCTCGGTGTCCATTGGTTCGGCCTCGTCAACCTCCATAGGCTCCACTACCGGGTCCTCCATTGCTAGCTCATGATCTACCACCTAACTCTTCATCTTTGGTAGGCTCGTACCAGGCAAAAGGACCTATGGTCTCTTCCTCGTCCATCTTGGAGTCCACGATCTCACCGTCCGGGCACTGCGGGTTAAGCTCGCCCTCCACGGTGAACGGAACATCCATCGTCCGTAAGGGTCCAAACTCGTCCCCAAAACGATCCCAGAAACACCAAGCTACATACTCGTGAATCTGAGGATGTGTCGTGCCCACGTCTACACTAATCGCCGAATAATGTCGATAATACACTTCCCCGTTCCCCACTGGATGTGTAGTCATGATGTGCTCATAATCTAGCGGAATCCTAAAACGCACCGGGATAGGTGGAGTCGTCATGAGCGCGGGTCTGAAAGTTTGGGTTATAAAAACCGTGAGACACATCTCAGTGAGTGCAAACACCTAAACCTAAATTAGGCTAACATGCATCTCCTGACGGGTAAAACAAATCACAAACATACACGGATGACTTAGGCTCGTAGGCCCAAATCAACATTTCAATAACCCTGCAGGTTAGACAATTCCATAATATCACATTTCACGAGCGGCACTCTCAATCAGGCGTACGTCACACGCATGCTCAAAGCCTTTAATGACAACCCCAAGTGTCTTTCACCGAGTCACACAATTCAGCATGCCAACTCATGCATTCATATGCATGCAAATGCCATTATCTTACTATGCTCACAATCAAATCCCCATAGCATTCCGGCATAAACTTCCGTTCGTGCTCCGATTATATAATGAAATCCACTTAGACCCGTCCCATACCATGCCCAGCGAATTTCAATACATAATCAGACACTATGCATCACACGTTAATCATTTTATTCCATTACTCGACCCGAAGGCCCGACCCGAAGGTCCGATCCGAAGATCCGGTCCGAAGACCAATCACAACACTCCGTGGCCAGCGTAAAGACGCCCCAGGCCCAGTGTCTCTAGCCCGCGTCAACACGCATCAGGCGCAACACCGATCTCCTTACGAACCAGAGCCCGCGTAAACGCATCAGGATGGTCGTCGTCCGGACGTACCGGGCATCGTCCTGCTCCAAAGTGCATGAGGACGGCACACCCCGCGTAAACGCATCAGGGCGATAAGTGATCACACATTCACACAGCCGGTTTTATCTGAACCCCGCGTAAACGCATCAGGGCATAATTAAGTGATCACATGTCCATGGCAAACACGCATTCTCGCACAATTTCCACAAGCCCCATACTCGGCATGCATAATGCGTAGCCATGCAATTCCGCACACGAATGTTGGTGCAATGTACCACGGCAGAATGTCCACGCAATTCAATGCCAACAAATCATGATCAATGATCCACGTCATATGCTCAGTCGGCCCAATCAATTAATCCGGGTATCACATATGAATACAGTGCTTATGACGTACATTGATAATTCACCAATCACATTCCACACATGTCGATCACACGAACATGCGACATAGTAGACCCATATGATCACAATTGCCAAACCGACATACAAGTCAATCATCCCGGCCATCCTGGCACTCCAATCAAGATAATCCGCCACTACCGTCAATTGGACCGTTAAATTCCCGGCATGGACAGCAACTAAACCACACCATATTAGCCTCTAATTTACCTTTAATTTATGCTTTGTCACTTACCAATCTTTTCCCGACACCCACTAATCACATGCAAATTCATACGAGGTCGAATCGACATCTACTCGACACTATACACCCCTAGGCCCGTTTAAAACGCACAATAGTCCTAATAAGGGTTTAGATATTTCCACCCACCAAAGTCCAAGCTCGGGCGATGGGGAATGGCGGCCGATCACCGGTGAACGGTGGAACCGGCGGCACAAGACCCAAGGGCAACGGCGAGCGGCTGTCCGGCGATTTACAGCCACCACGGGCGGCGGTGGACGACCGGCGGGGTTGCTGTTCACGGCGAGGAAGGGCTGGACGAGCGGCTAGGTGGTCCCCGGACGGCTGCTGTCCACGGCGGTGGCGCGTGAACAGTGAGCGTTCCGGCGACGACGTGGCGGTGGACGGCTCGGTCTCGTCGACGGCGGTATGCTCCGGCGAAGGAAAACAGAACCGGAAGAGGCGGAGGAAAAGCTGAGAGGGACGGCTAGGGAGGCGACGGGGGACGGTCACCACGGCGGCGGCGAACGGCGGCGTGCAGCGGCAAGCAGGCCTGGCGGTGGCTCAACCGTGCATGCAGCCGCGTCGGAGTGGAAAGGGAGAGAGGGACGGCGGCGTGGCTAATGGCGTGGCTGGTTGACACTCCACCGTGCATGCAACCGAGAAAGGGAGAGAGAGACGGCGGAGGAAGGGCAGCAGCGGTGGTCCGGCAAGCGGCGGACGGCGGTGCTCCTCGGCGGAAGGCAAGCGGTCAGCGTGCCCCTCCTTGGCTAACCGGCGTCAAACTCCTCTGCATGCAGGCCGAAATGGGAGGAGTTGAAGGCGAGATGGAGGAGAACAGCAAGGGGGCGGCGGCGTGCAGCGGCGGTGAACCCGGCGGAGCGGCGACAGTCACGGCGGTGCACGGCGGCGGCCTTGGCGGACGGTCAGTTCGTTCCACCCTGGCTGACCGACGTCAAATCCCGCCTGCATGCAACCGGATAAGGGGAAATGAAGAGGAAGCGGGGAGAGGGCGACGGTGGCTTCACAGTGGTGGATGGTGGAGTGGCTGTTCCGGCGGGCGGCGGGCGGTGTGAGGCCGAGCGGAAGAGGGAGAGGTCGCCGGAGGGAGAGAGGTGGTCGGCGAGAGAGAGAGAGAGGGGGAGCCGAGTGAGATAGTGAGAGAGTGAGTGAAAGAGAGTGAGAGGGAGTGTGAGTGAGAGGGAGATGAAGAGACTCCAAGGGAAAATGATTACATGCATGGGGGAGGTGAAGAGGTGGAGTGGGAGAGTGGATGACAAGACTTGCATGGGGAAGGGGGAGAGTGACAAGTGTCACATCCCCTCAAGAAGGCCAAAATTCGGAATTTCAAGGGTCACGGGGGCAAAACGGTCCTAAATTTCCGGTACCGGGTCGGTTCGCCAAAATTCGACCCTACTAGACCTATATACACGTGGCCAGCTTAATTTGACGTCATCCTAAAGAATATCATCCCGTAACCCACGATAATTGGCCTCGAAGTCCGGACTAAATTCCACGATTGAATTTATCAATTTCCCATTTTCTAATTCTCTTACTAACGGGTGGCCGTTTAGGATTTACGCGTGTCGACCTCGGTTGCCTGAATCGCGACGAGCCCGATTGTCAAGAGACGAGAGGAATTATCGCTAGTTCCGAGGACGCAATCATCCGACTCGAGTTCCGAAGACCGGTCCATACTGGCCCAAAATTCTTCCTCATCATTCTCCTAAGTCGGGCTCGACTCGCGACCGGGCCCTTAGTCCACGTACCTATTCCTAGTTGGCCATTCCTATATGGTCAGTATCCCGGGAGTGATCAGCTCTGGGCAAGACTTACGAAAATGAAATATCGAATAATACTCGTTTTATTCATTCCAGTGATCGAGTCGAATTTCGGGATGTTACATCCGCCTTGTCCAGCCGTGTGCAGTAGCCTCCCGTCACTATCTCCCTCCATCGCCGCCGTTCGCTGCACCCCGAAGCAACGCCGAAAGTCCCTGCCTCTGTCCGGAAAAGCTCCAGAGGATCACTGTAGTGGTTCCAGCCTGCAAGCTACTATCCGGAGTTGTATCGTCGCTGTCCCCATTGCCTAGAGCCGCGACAATCGTGCCCCGCGCCAGCAGCACCGTCGTCTTCGCCTTGTCATCATTGCCAATAGCACCACCGTCGTCCGCTGGGCAGCCTTGCCGTGGCATCGCTGTTGCTGCCTCATCATAGCCGCCCCAATTGTGCCGTCGCTACCTCGCCGATGAACTGCACCGCCCCCTCTGCCTGCCACTGCGGAGCCCCACCGAGCAATCGTTAGTCACTGTTGCCATTGACCTCGTCGGTGCTGACATCGCCGCCGCCGGAATAGCATATCGAGACATGCCCCTGCCGTGTTTCGTCGATCCCGTCGTCACCGGTTGTTCAATCCCGATTTGTAAGCCCAAAGCTCGATCCGAGTTTGAATTTGGAGATTATCTTCAAATTAGGTAATTGGACATTATCCGATATTTTCAGAATATTTAATTTCCTAATTTGGGTATTTGAATATTTCGTGAATATCGTGTGGATATTTAGATATATTAGGATAATGTTTGATATATCCGCAATGTTTAAAATTATTCAAAATTAGGAAACTTTCCTAATTTAGCAACGTATCTAGACGACTATCCGACCTTATCCCTAAGGTACAATACGCGGCGATACAAAAAATCGTTATCCTATTCATAACTACTTGGATATGATAATGATATTTTATCTGCTTTCCAAATTTGAATGATCGACTTTCCATCGATATCTATAACCCTATAGATATGATCGTTAGTTCGATTTTAGTACCTAATCCAAGTTTGAAACAAATCTGGTGGATCGTGTGGTTAATTTGAATGTGGTGGCTATCTTTGTTTAAATTATCTTTCCTTTTCAAATAAAAAAAGAAAATTCAAAAAAAATATCAAGTAGGATTTGAATTAGAATTTTGCATGTTTAGAGAATCCTAAATATATATAGAAGATAGAGTGATTATTTAATTTAAATTAGGACTTGAGCTAATCTATTTCCTAGTTTAAATTAAGTAATATTCTAAACTTAATAGATTATTTAGGTCACTTTATTATTTCGAATTTTCACAAAAATCCCAAAAAGAAATCATGTTAGGGTACATTAAGTCATCATAGGTTGCATGTTAATTTATGCATATTTTTAATTTCAAATTTCATCAGAAAATACCAAAAATAAATCACTCATCCGTCATTAGAAATAGATCACGTCATCGCACAACATATAGTTTGCATGTTAGGTTGCATTATTCGCATGTCATTTCTGCAGGTCATTGTATATAGATTAGATTTCATTTAAATAAGTGAAAATCGAAAAAAAAAATTGAGTGAATTGTTTGTTAATTAGAAATTATATTAGGATTGTTGATATGATTTTCTAGCTAACAATACAGATGCTTGCGTTGGTTCGAGATAAGTCTTCCTTCCAAACTTGCAATTTATTTAACGCTTTATTGGGTGTTAAATTGATAGTTTGCGCACCCGTATGAACACCTCACATGTTAGTGACTAAGTTAAAATGGATCCAAATTGCCTGCCAAAATTATTTTTTGCAAAGAAAAGGTACCGAAAGGGCGTTAGATTAGATCTAGTGTAATCAAGTCCCTAAGCTTAGAATCTCTGATTCGTAGGAATAAAACATACCTCCCTATGTTTTATTTAGGTTTCTAATCGATCTACCGCAAATTGATTAGTGGCGACTCCACGCATGAAAATATTTGCATGTTAAGAACTTTAAGCCTTAAGTTGCGAATTGGTAGGGATTGGGAGGGCCCAAATTAAGATTAGTCTTAATAATTCATTAGCTCGAAAAATGAAAATTTTTTTAGGTCGCGACACTTCTTTTTTTAGGTTGACCTCCCTAGCTATTTACCCCTTTTTGGAACAATGGTAGCAGTTGACTGTACTTTTGTCGTACCCCTCCTTTCTTTTCCACTGTTTCAATGGATATTATAAGAATGTTTCTGATGGTTTTATGGACATGTAATTTGTCTACTTTTATTTTGATGCGTTGCTTCTCTAGTTCTCATACTTGTTTGTCCAGGTGTTGTATTTATTCATTTGTTGCTTCTGATTGTGTTATGATTGTGTTCTTGGGTTTTTGGGTCGGTGACGCATTCTCGAGATGTCGCACCATATTGACATATGCACAGGATGTTGCATGCCGTGGAGTTCGGGGCGTGACATTCTCACCATTGCCTCTCACGTCACTGCCGACTCTCTCCCTCTCTTTCTCCCTCTCCTATCCGTCACCGAGCTGATCGCCTCTCGCCGCTGCCTCACGCCGTCTGTGCCGCTGTGATGCGGTTGCTCTTGCCGGCCACCACCACCAGCTCTTTCTTTCTCTCACACACTCTCTCTCTTTCCCTCTCTCTCCCACCGATCATCCCTTTCTTGGCCGCTTGGAGGCTGACCACCGCCGTGTCCACGAGCCGCCGCCTTCCGCCACCGAGACCACCACCACCGAGTCCACCGCCACGTCGCTGCTCGTCCGCCTCCCCGACCGTGAGCCACCAGCCGTGCTGACCGTGAGCCGCCAGCTGCCACTCGCTATCGCCCATTGGAATTGTTGCCGCCGATTTCATTGTTCATCGGTGATCGGCCGCCGTTCCTCATCGACCCGAGCTTGGATTAGGTGGGTGTGATCCTCTAAACCCTAATTAGGACTATAATGCATTTTTAGCGGGTTTAAGGTATTATTAGTGGTTGATTAGTGGTAATTAAAGGCAACTATGGGATTACCTTGATGACAAATGTCGGAAGGATATCGATAGATTATCAAGTGGATTTAGCGGCTGCCCACATCGGGACTCATTGGCTAATTATGGGTAAGTTCGAGAATTAGCTCAATTAGGGTGCCAGGATTGCAGGAGTGATTGGATTGTTTGTTGTTTTACTCAACCGTGATGATTTGGGATTACCACGTCGCATGCTTGTGTAGCCGACCAGTGTGGGGTGCGATTGATTATTGATTTAACGAAAATCATAATGCCCAAGTACGTTGCAAGTGCTAATTATATGTGTGGTGCCCCATGGTATTAATGGGCCTGTTAAGTGTGTGACATGAATCGTTTGAGCTTGAATTTGTGGCATTGAACTGTATTATACGTGGTGGGACATTGTGCTCATTATACATCGCACCATCATTCACGTGCGAAATTTGGATGGCCACGCATTGTGTATGCCGAGTGTGAGGCTTGTGTCGAAATTATGCGAGAACGTGTGTTTGCCATAGACATGTGATCACTTAATTATACCTAATGCGTTTTATGCGGGGTTCAGGTAAAACTAGTTGTGCGAATGTGTGATCACCCTCCGCCCTGATGCGTGTTACACGGGGTATGCCGTCCTCATGCACTTTGTAATAGGACAATGCCCGGTTCATCCCGAAGACGACCAGCCTAATGTGTTTTATGCGGGCTCTGGTTTGTAAGGAGATCAGTGTTGCACCTCATACACTTTGTAGCAGGCTAGAGACACTGGGCCGGGGGTGTTTTTACGCTGGCTACGGAGTGTTGTGAAAAAGGAAAAGAAATTATGCGTCTCTACTAGGATTTCTGGAAACAATAATTGAACGTTTACATACATATAAATGCCTGGGCCAGTGTGCGAGTATGTATGATTCGGTGATCCGTATGCACGACTAACACCCAAGATTATGAGCATGCATATGATGTACGTGTGACCGGGAGTACCGCATATGTGATGTGATATTATCGACTTATCTAACCCGCAGGGTCATTGAGAATACCGATTTGGGCCTAAGGGCCTAGCTCATTGTTTGCGAGTGGTTTTGTTTTACCCGTTAGGAGATGTATGTTAACCTAGTTTAGGTTTACAGGTTTTTCACTCGCTGAGATTCGTCTCACGGTTTTTATAACCCAACCTTTCAGACTCTCACCCGTAACAATGCCGGATGCTCCAGTGCATTTTGGGATCCCTTTTGAGTTAGAGCACACCATGTCCGTACATCCCATAGGGAATAGGGAAATGTTCATTAGACATTATGCGCTAGTAGGAATAGATGTGGGTATAACACCTTCTGAGACTCATGAGTACGTAGCGTGGTGCTTCCGCAATCGTTTTGGAGTCGAGTATGGACCTCTCCGTTCTATGGATTTCTCGTTTAACGTGGAGTGTGAGTTGGATCCGCAGTGTCCGGAGGGCGACATGTTGGATTCATACATGGGTTCAGAGCGGAGTGTTTGTTCTAATGGAGCGTTCGAGGCAGCTGAGGATGAGGTGTTAGGAGGAGTAGACTATGAGCCAGTAGTAGTGGACCCGGTCTTGGAGCCGATGGATGTTAACGAAGCTAAGCCGATGGATACCGATGAGTCCGAGGAGGTGAGTTCCAGCGAGGACTCAGAGTTACCAGAGAGTTCATCAGAGTCTTCCGATTCCGATCCAGACTGGGCACCCTAGGCTAGACCTTGGCCATGTTTCATGAGGGCCAAAATTTTTTGATCTATAGCCCTCCTTTCTTTTTGTAGTTGACCCTCCTAGCCACTTATTCATTTTTTACCAGTGGTAGCGGTTGACTGTACTCTTTTGTTGTACCCCTCCTTTTTCTTGTAGTATAATTGAATATTGTAAGAATGTTTCTAATAGTTTCATAAATGTGTAATTGGTCTATAGTAGTGTCGTTGTGGTGCTCCCCTGGTTCTCATTCTTGTTGTGTCTAGGTGTTGTAATTATCCTTTTTGGTCACTTCCGCTTGTGCTATGATTGTTTTCTTGGGTTTTGGGTTGGCAACACATTCCTAGGACATCGCACCATATCAACCTTTTCGAGGGATGTTGCGTGTTGTGAGGTTCAGGACGTGACATCCCCCTTGTTGAATTGATATCAGAGCAAGGTCAGCTCGATCGGATTAGGTCGAAGTCTAGAGTGATAAGGAGCAATGAGACCATGGGTAGCCAGTAGGGTGACCTCATGTGCTACGTGTATCTCCTGACAGTGTGTGATGATTTGGCATGTGTGAATATGACCAGTAATGTGCAGGTGCGGTAGGACCTGAGATGAGTACGTAAACCCCTTGAGTGATATATTGGATAAATCTTATTAGATTGTATGCTGAGTGTTTAGTTGTTGTTTTGAGATATGCCTAGGACTTAGATTGGATTAAGTCCTTAATTCCTTAATGGAATTACAGTAGAAAGTTGAGCAGTCGAAGTGGCAAGGATGAGTAGGAACAAGAGGAAGGACCCCCAAGCTCAAACTAGTGAGGGAGTCCGTGAGGCAAGGGACCCAGGTTCGATGAGGTTATGGAGACCCTGCGGATGATAGGACATATCTTTAGATTGCAAGCATAGGAGAGAGCCCCAACTCATGCGTAGGCTGCAGCCATCGCTGGGAATGGGGAAATCAAGCCCAGCAGGGGCAGGCACATCCAGTAGGGGTTAGGCAAATGCCCCAGTTAGTGGAACAATTTATGAAGATGAAGCCGCCGAAGTTTCATGATTGTGGCGACCCCGAGACTGCGCCAAGATGGGTGGAGGAACTGGAGAAGACTTTTAAGGTTTTGGGGTGTAACGATGAAGAAAAAGTAGCATTGGCAATGTATCAACTTCAGGACGATGCCAACAACTAGTGGAATGCTATGGAAGGTGGAGTGTTTCCTAAAGGAACGGCCCCAACTTAGGCGGTGTTCGTGGAGACCTTTTATGAGAAGTATTTCTTAGAGAATGCCCAAGTGAAGAAGTTAATGGAATTTATGCGGTTGCACCAAGGCCAAATGACTGCAGGCCAATATGAGCTAGAGTTTGCAAGGTTGGCGAAGTTCGCACCGACGATAGTAGTGAATCCAAGAGATAGGGCTCGAAGATTTCGGGATGGACTGAAGCTAGATCTTCGAAGCCAGATTATGTCACACCATATTAAGGAACATGGAGAAATGTTTAGGCGAGCCCAGATAATTGAGCGAGATCAGCAAGAAAGGGCAGCCGCTTTTGGATGGCGGTTTGCCTAGGGCAAGGACAATCATCGTATGGGGAAGAAGCCAGTGGCAGGCAACTGACGATTCGTTCCCCCAGTTAGACAGAATATTGGAAAGCCAAGCGGTCAGATAGGTAGAGTCGGAGCATGCTTCAAGTGTGGGAGCACGGAGCATCAGATTCGCAATTGCCTGTAGATATGTCCCTCAAGAATTCTTATGGCACTTCAGCAGCAGCAACCACGAGTAGGGAACCAAGCCAGGAATCCCCCATCGGCTAATCAGAAGCAACCGCCCATTCAAGGAAGGATCTATGCAGTGGTACGTAGAGCAGCGGAGAATGTGTCGGGTGTAGTCACAGGTACGATTTCCTTGTGTGGTCACGCCGCTTATGCATTATTTGATTCGGGGGCAACCCATTCATTCATTTTAGTGCAGTTTGTTAAGTTGATTGGTCTAGAATCAGTATTGCTAGAGAATATGCTTTGCGTGTCAACGCCAATGAATGATAGGGTGCTAGTCTCTTTTAGATGCCCTAGTTGTAAAGTAAATATCAGGGGTAAGGAAGAGAGTATCAACTTGGCAATTCTGGCGATGTTTGATTTTGATGTGATCATAGGGATGGACTGGTGTTAACACCTAAATTTTGGCATGTCATTTAGTGTAATTTGCATAGAAAATTAGGAATTAAATTTTAACCCCTAAACAAAAACATTTAAATTGCGTAACATATAATTTAGGTTCATTTAGTTTAATTGCATATTTTTTACATCAAATTGGCGTTGGTGAATGAGCTTAAATTTCATCGAACGAGACTCAGCTCGCTCGGAATGCAAGAACCGGGAATTTCAAGACAAACGGGCTCGGTTGTTTTAATTTGAGCTTAATTCAGCCCATCATACTTAATTAATTAAAAGCCCAAGTTAATTCGGCCATTTAAATGTTAATTAAAGTCTAAACCCAAGCCTAAACCAATTAGGATTAATAAGCCAATCTATTTGACCTAGGTTAGTGTTATATATATATATATGTTATTAGGTCAAAAATTTGGAGAGAGGACACAAAAAATTTAGATCAGAAAATTTTTAGAGAGAACAAGTGAGTGAGAGAGAGAGAGGAGGAGACCGGCGCACCACCGTCGCGCCGCACCGCGCCACGCCACACCGCTGCTCGCCGCTCGTTGCACCGCTGCTCGTCGCTCCACGCCGCGACGCTCAACGTTGCACCGCCGACGCCCGATGCCACACCATCACTGACAATGACGCTGAACCAACCTTCTGACGACGAAGCTGCCAAGCGTCATTTGCTGTTCAAAGTTCAGCGCCCACAACGTCATTATTTTTCTTCTCTTGTGGACGCAAGGACAGCATCCAGCAATCAGCTTGACGTCCCTGCACAACTAGATTAGCTTTCCGTTGGATATACACGGAGGCATCAGGGACAGACAAGTGGAAAATTTAATTGTGTGGGCTTAAGTAGTCAAAGTTTGATAATCATAAGAAGACCATCACAAGACCAGCCAAAATCAGTCAACAAAAGGGCTTGTCTTTTGGGAGTTCTCTAAGACTCAAAGAAAAAAGACAAGACACGAGAAGAAAGACGTAGCAGCTCCTTGCGCCCGTGCACTTCACCAACGTCCAACAAGCTTTGCTCTAGTTTCGCTTGCCACAACAGTCCAACGAAGCACCATCCAGCGAACTTTTCCTCCACTGTGATTTCATGGCCAAATCGTGACTCCGAGACAATGTCGAATCATCCCTGTTGTACGAAAACTTCCAGCCTTGTCGTTGCCTCGCTGTCCCGATGCCGCCGCTAAACACGCCATTCCTGACGTCATCGCTGCCGTCACTTGTCGTCGCCGGTTGTCCCGATCCACGAACTCGATCCCGAGTCAATTCAAATTTGAGAATTATCCGCGAATTAGGTAAGATCATTATCCGAATATTTTATAAAATATTTAATTTCCTAAGTTTTCGGTGTTTGAATATTTAGTGGATATTCTTTGGTGGATAATTAGATATCTTAGGATAGTGTTCAGGATATCCGCGATATTTTTAAATATTCAAAATTAGGAATCATTACTAATTTAGCAACGTATCTGGACGACTATCTGACCTTATCCTTAAGGAACGATACGCGGCAATATGGAAAATTATTATTTTATCCATAACCACTTGGATAAGATAATGATTTTTATTTGCTTTCCAAATTTAAATAATTAGCTTTCCATCGATATCTATAACCTTATAGATATGACCGATAGTTCGATTTTTGTGCCTAATCCGAATTTGAAACAGATATGGCAGATCGCGTGGACGTTTTGAATGAGGTTGCTATCCTTGTTTATTTAATTGCTTTCCTTTTTCAAATAAACAGAAATTTAAAAAAATATCAATTAGATTTAAATTAGAGTTTTTGCATGTCTAGGAATTTTGAATATCTCCTAGAGAATGAGATAATCATCTAATTTAAATTGGGACTTAAGGTGACATGTTTCATAGTTTAAATTAAGGATTGTTTTAATCTTAATGGATTATTCATGTTATTTAATAATTTCGAATTTTAATGGAAAATCCTAAATAGAAATCATGTTAGGATGGATTAAGTCATCATAGGTTGCATGTTAATATAGGCATATTTTTATTTCGAATTTCATCGAAAATACCAAAAATAATTCATTTGCTCATCATTAAAAATAAGACACGTCGTCGCATGACATATAGTTTGCATGATAAGTTGCATTAATCGCATGTCATTTTTGCACGTCATTGCATGTAGGCTAAATTTCATTTAAATAAGCAAAAATCCAAAAAAAGAGAAATTGAGTGAATTGCTTGTTAACTAAAAATCATATTAGGGTTGTTGATGTGATTTTCTAGCTAACAATGCAGATGCTTGCGTGGCTTCGAGTTAAATAATTCTTCTAAACTTGCAATTTATTTAATACTTTAGTGGGTATTTAATTGGTGGTTTGCGCACCCGCATGAACACCTCACATATTAGTGATTAAGTTAAAATGGATCCAAACTGTAACATCCCGAAATTCGACTCAATCTTCGGAATGAATAGAACGAGTCTTATTCAATATTTCATTTTCGTAAGTCTCGCCCAGAGCTGATCACTCTTGGGATACTGACCAAGTGGGAATGGCTAACTAGGAATAGGTACGTGAACCAGGGACCCGATCGCGAATTAAGCCTGATTTCAAGAAAAGACGAGGAAGTATTTTGGGCTAGTATGGACCGATCTTCGGAAGGTAACGGACTCGGTTTGGCCGAGGCCAACGATGTATGGCCGGATAGCAGGTGATTCTGCAAGACCGAGAATACACGTGGTCAACCAGTCCCGAACTTAAACCAAACGATTGTGTCTCCGGAACTAGCGATAATTTCTCTCGTTCTCTCGACAATCGAGATCGTCGTGATTCGGACAACCCGAGGTCGATACGCGTAACTCCTAAACAGCCGCCCGTTAGTGAGAGATTTGAAAATTGGAAATTTGGCAATTTTGATCGTGAAATTTAATCCGGACTTTGAGACCGATTTTTCGTGGGTTACGGGATGGTTTTTATAAGGACGATGTCAAATTATGTTGCCCACTTATATGTATGGTTTATACGGTCGGAAAATGGCGATTCGACCCGGTATCGGAGGAAAATGACGAGTTTACCCTTGGGCCCTCTAGTATTCCGAATTTTGGAGTTTTTAGGGGTTTTGTTTATTGATTTTTGTGGAGATGTGACAGCCCTAGGGTGATGACACTTGTCATCATCCCTCTTCCCTATGCATGTCATCATGTCATCCAAATTTCCACTCCACCTCTTGGCCTTCCCCATGTTCATCATCATCACTTCTCACTTCTTTCCCTCTTTCTCTTCTCTCTCTCTCCCCTCTTCATTTCCTCTCAACTCAGCCAGCCACCACTCCTCTCCCCTCTCTCTCCCGTGAGCTTCCCCTTGCCGGCCTCACACCGCCGTTCGTCGCCCGTCGGAGCCAGCCCGCCACCGAGACCGCCGCCGTGCGCCGCCGTGCACCACCGTCACCTCTCTTGCTGTCCCTCTCCGTTTCCCTCCATTTCCTCTCCCTCTCGGCTGCATGCAGTAAGGAAAATGCCGAATCAGCCGACCACCTGAGCTACCATCCGCTGTCCACCCTTGCCGTTGCTTCGCCAGAGTAGCCGTTGCCGTGCCAAGGCTCTCGTTTGCCCTCTTGCTCGGTTTTCTTGCTTAGGCTAAGAGTAAGTGACTTCCTAATCCTTGGTTAGGCTAGTGGGTTACCAATGGCATGTCTAGGGAGGGATTAGGGGCTGTGCATGGTTGGTTTGTGGTTGGATAAGCTTGATTTGCTTAATGGTGCAAGATTTATGATTCTCGGATTTCTGGTTGTTACTGTACCTCTGTGCTTTGTTATTTTTTTTAGTGATCATTGTGAGCCGAATCTGAAGAAGTGTTCTCCATAAAATTTGTTCCCAACATCTTTAAGTATAACATACTTTAAATGCAGAATTTTTGGAGTTTGTTTGGGGCCATTCGGAGGTCAGTCTTCAGACCATCACAAAACTGCCCGATTTACTGTTCACCCGACCTTTCTGTCTTTCCGAATTTTTATAAAATTTTCCAGACCTTATTTCAACAAACTTCCTTCACAAAAATTTTTAAAGACACTTGTTTTTATGACATATAAAAATTTCAAGGATTTCCAAAATGATTTGGGTACTGAATGAGTTACATGTTTGATGGTCTGAGGGGCTGTTCGAGTGGACCGGGTTCTGTCCGGCTTTGAGTGTCAAAACGATGTGCTTACGGTTGGAATTGGATTTCGAGTTCTTCACAGAAAATGTTTATCAAGATGTTTTATATAACATATCCAAATTTCATAATTTTTGGAATTGATTTGCTATTTCTTTTAAATGGATTTCTATCACTGTGTAACTGCCCAGTTTGTACCCGATTTTGTATATTCTTGGTTTTTCTCTCTCGGACTGATTAGTGGCTGTCCATTGCGAATTTCATTGGGCCTTGTACGACTAATATGTGGGTGTAAACCTCTAAACCCTAATTAGGACAATTATGCATTTCAAACGGGCCTAGGGTGTGTCGATTAGTCGATTAGTGTCAATTAGGACTCATATGAATTTGTATGTTACTAGTGGGTATCGGGAAACTATTGGTAGGTGACAAAACCGAAATTAGAAGTGGATTAGAGGCCGAAATAAAGAGGATTAGCTGCTGTTCACATGGGATTTTGATGACCAATTCCACGGTAGTTTGAGGGTTGAATTGATTGGAGTGCCGGGATTGCCGGGGTGATTGAGTTGTGTGTCGATTTGGCAATCGTGATGGCTTGGGTCTACCATGTCGCATGCTCATATGACTGACCATTGTGGGATGTGATTGGTGATTTGTCAATGTACATCATAATGTCGATTACGTCATAAGTGCCGACTTCGCATGTGATGCCCCGTGGTGTCGATTGGGCTAATTAAGCGCATGACGTGAATCATGGAACATGAATTTGTGGCATTGAACTATGTGGGACATTATGCTGTGATACATTGCACCAACATTCGTGTGCGAATTGCATGGCTACGCATTATGCATGCCGAGTATGAGGCCTGTGAAACTATGCGAGAATGCGTGTATGCCATGGACATGTGATCACCTAATTATGCCCTGATGCGTTTACGCGGGGTTCAGATAAAACCGGTTGTGTGAATGTGTGATCACCTTCGCCTTGATGCTTTTACGCGGGGTGTGCCGTCCTCATGCACTTTGGAGCAGGACGATGCCCGGTATGTTCGGAAGACAACCATCCTGATGTGTTTACGCGGGCTCTAGTTCGTAAGGAGATCGGCGTTGTGCCTGATGCGTAAGGACGCGGGCTAGAGACACTGGGCCTGGGGCGTCTTTACGCTGGCCACGGAGTGTTGTGATTGACCTTCGGGTCGTGGTCTTCGGACCGGATCTTCAGATCGGGCCTTCGGGTCGAGTTAACGAAATAAATGGTTAACGTGTGATGCATAGTGCCTGATTATGTAATGGAATCCGCTAGGCATGGTATGGGACGTGTCTAAGTAGATTCTATTTTATAATCGGGACACGAATGGAATCTTATGCCGGAATGCCATATGAGTTAAATCGCGTGCGTGGCAAGGTAGTGGCATTTTCATGCATATGAATGCATGGGTCAGTGTGTGAATTTGTATGAATCGGTGATCCACATTTTGAACTGACACTAAAGGTTTTGAGCATGCGTGTGACGTACGTGTGATCGAGGATGCCGCGTATGTGATGTGATACTATTATGTGCCTAACCTGCAGAGTTAACATATGTTTGCTTTGGGCTCGAGGGCCTAAGTCGTGTGGTTGTTCTATTATGTGTTTGGGTATGACTTGTCTGGGTACGCATTGGCCTAGGTAGGGCTTAGGGTGTTGCTTATTGAGACTCGTTCTTATGGTTATTATATAACCATTTCAGACCCCCGACTCCGACCATGAATGGTCCGTCACAGCGTTCTAGGATCTCGAGGAAAAGCCGATGGAGCGAGATCCCGAAGAGGAGCCCATGGAGTTGGTGGACCCTTTTTGTATAGTTAGGCTAACCTACCCGACCACTTGCCCCTTTTGATGATGGTTGTTTTAACCCTCGTAGCCTTTGTATGTAAGATTGGATTTTGTAAGTACGAGCCATTGAATGAAGTATGTGGTTCAATTGTTCTACTACCCTTAGTCATGTATTGTTTTTGTACGGGTGTTTAATTTAATGCTTCCGCATGTGCCTTATGCTTTGAAATTGGGAGATAGGTCGACGACAAGTCCTGGGATGTCGCATTTTCAATACGGCCATCGAAGGGGTGTTGCGAGCCCGGTGGGGTCCGGGGCGTGACACAAACTGCCTGCCAAAATATTTTTGAAAAGAAAAGGTACCGAAAGGGCGTCAGACTAGATCTAGCATAATTAAGTCCCCGAGCTTAGAATCTCTGGTTCGTATGAATAAAACATATCTCCCTATATTTTATTTAGGTTTCTAATCAACCTACTGTAAATTGATTAGTGGTAACTCCAAGCATGAAAACATTTGTACGTTAAAAACTTAAACCCTAAGTTGCGAATTGGTAGGGCTTGGGAGGGTCCGAATTAAGATTAGTCTTAATAATCCATTAGCCCGAAAAATGAAAATTTTTTAGGTCACGACAGCTGGTTAGTCCGGCAAAAGGCTGTATTGGACTGCAGCAATAGGATGATCCGATTTAGTCTAGATAGACATCCTAGTTTTGAGTTCTAGGGAAATCAAGGAGGAATCTCGACCCCTTAGATATCTTCTTTGGAAGTGAGTAAGTTGTTGGATGATAGGTGTGAAGGATATTTGATGAATGTTATGGACCCAACAGTGGTGTAACCTATATTGGAAGATATACCCATAGTATGCAATTTCCTCGAAGTTTTTCCTCAGGAATTGCCGGGTTTACCGCCCGAGCGAGAAGTGAAATTTGTTATTGAATTGGCACTCAAAACTGAACCAATATCGAAGGCACCGTATCCAATGTCCCTAAAGGAATTGAAGGAGTTGAAGGTCTAGATGCAAAAGTTATTGGACAAGGGTTTTATCCGCCCCAATGCATCTCCATGGGGAGCGTTAGTCCTATTTGTGAGGAAGAAGGATGGGACGTTAAGGCTATGTATAGATTATTGGCAGTTGAACCAAGCAATAGTGAAGAATAAGTACCCTCTTCCAAGGATCGATGACTTGTTCGATTAGCTGCAAGGAGCCTCGGTGTTCTCCAAAATAGATTTGAGGACTGGCTACCATCAATTAAGAATCAAGAAGGAGGATATTCCTAAGACTGCTTTTCGGATGAGATATGGACATTACGAGTTTACGGTGATGCCCTTTGGATTGACGAATGCCCCAGCCGCCTTCATGGACTTGATGAACAGGGTGTTTAGAGAATTTCTGAATCAGTTCGTCATAGTATTTATTGATGATATCTTGGTTTATTTGAAAAGTCCATAAAAGCATGAAGTACACTTGACTAAAGTGCTATGGACCTTAAGAGAACACGCACTGTATATCAAGTTCAGCAAGTGCGAGTTTTGGCTCAACCAAGTAGGATTTCTCAGGCATATTATTTCTGGAGATGGAATTTCTGTGGATCGGACTAAGATTGAAGCAGTAACGAAGTGGCCTAGGCCAACATCTATAACAGAAAATTTGGAGTTTCTCGATTTGGCTGGCTATTACAGACGATTCGTGGAAGGATTTTCATCAATAGCCATGCCCTTGACTAGATTGTTGAAGAAGGAAACGAAGTACATCTGGGATAATAAGTATGAAAGAAGTTTTCAAGAGTTGAAGCATAGACTGACGATCGCACCGGTTTTGACCATTCCGTTCGGGCCAAGAAGATTTGAGATCTATAGTGATGCTTCGTTAAGAGGGCTTGGATATGTACTCATGCAATATGGGAAAGTGGTAGTGTATGCATCACGCCAATTGAGACCTCATGAGATGAATTACCCGACGCATGATTTGGAGCTTGTAACATCCTGAAATTCGACTCAATCTCTGAAATGAATAAAATGAGTATTATTCGATATTTCATTTTCGTAAATCTCGCTCGGAGCTGATCACTCACAGGATACTGACAGAGTGGGAATGGCCAATTAGGAATAGATACGTGGACTATGGACCCGGTTGCGAGTTGAGCCTGATTTAGGAGAATGACGAGGAAGTATTTTGGGCCAATGTAAACCGATCTTCTGAACCGGATGATCGTATCAAAGGAACTAGTGATAATTCCTCTCGTTCTCTCGACAATCGAGCTTGTCGCGAATCGAACAACTGAGGTCGATACGTGTAAATCCTAACCGGCCACCCGTTAGTGAGAGAATTGGAAAATGAGAAATTGATAAATTCGATCGTGGAATTTAGTCCGGGCTTCGAGGCCAAATTTCATGGGTTACGGGATGATTTTCTTAAGGACGACGTCAAATTATGCTGGCCACTTAGGTATAGGTCTTGTATGGTCGAATTTTGGCGAATCGACCCAGTATCGAAACTTAATGTCGGTTTTGCCCCTATGCCCTTTGGAATTCCGAATTTTGGAGTGTCTAGACCTAGCCCTAGGGTGTGACACTTGTCACTCTAACCCTTCCCCATGAAGCCCATCATTTTATCCAAAGTTTCATCCTACCTCTTGGCATTCCCCATGTTCATCATCATTACCTCTCACTTCCCCCTCTTTTCTTTCTCTCTCTCTCACTCGCCGGCCACTCTCTCTCCCTCTCCCGTCCGCACGCTCTCCCTCTCTCGACCTCACGCCGCCACTCACAGCCCGTCGGAGCCACCGTTCGCCAGGGCTGCCACCGTAAAGCCCCCGTCCCCTCTCGCCTCACCACCAGCCAACCGCTTCCTCTCCCTCTCTTTCTCTCTATAACATCCCAAAACCCGACTCAATCTCTAGAATGAATAAAACGAGTCTTATTTGATATTTCAATTTCGTACGTCTCGCCCGGAGCTGATTACTCTCGAGATACTGACCAAATGGGAATGGCTAGCTAGGAATAGGTACGTGGACCATGGGCCCAGTCGCGAAATAAGCCTGATTTAGAAGGACGACGAGGAAGTATTTTTGGGCTAGTATGGACCAATCTTCAGAACTCCAGCCGGACGATCGTGTCCTCGGAACGAGTGATAATTCCTCTCGCTCTCTCTCGACAGTCGAGCTCGTCGCGAATCGGACAACCCGAGGTTGATACGCGTAATCCCTAAACGGCCGCCCGTTAGTGAGAGATTTGGGAATTTGAATTTGACGAATTCAATCTTGAAATTTAGTCCGGAATTCGAGGCCGACTTTCGAGGACTACGGGATGATTTTTGTGAGGATGACGTCAAAAATATGCTGGCCACTTAGGTATAGAACTTATATGGTTGAAATTTGGCGAATCGACCCGGTACCGGAACTTAATGTCGTTTTTACCCTCGAGCCCCTTCATATTCCGAATTTTGGAGTTTCAAGACCTCTAACTCTCTCCCATGCAAGCCATCAATTGATCTATTATGTTACTCCACCTCTTGACCATCCCTAGACCCTTCATCTTCCCCATAACCCTCATCATCACCTTTCACTTCATCTTCTCTCATTCACTCTTTCCCTCACTCACTCTCTCTCTCTCACTCCCTATCTCCGACTCTCCCTCTCATTCTCGGCCAAGTGAGAGCCGAGAAACGCCGTCCATAGCCGATCCCGCCATGCCACCATGACGCCTCCGCCGGAGCCGCACTGCCGGTCGCCGGTCGCCGCTCACCGCCGCCCTTTGGAATCGTGCCGCCGGTTAAACCGTTTACTGGTGATCGGCCGCCGTTCTTCGTCATCCCAAGCTCGGATTAAGTGAGTGTATTCCTCTAAGCCCTAATTAGGACGATTATGCGCTCTAGATGGATTAGGGGCTGTGCATGGTTGGTTTTGAGGTTGTATAGACTTGATTTGCTTAATGGTGCAAGATTTATAATTCTTGGATTTCTGGTTATTACTGTACCTCCGTACGTTATTATTTTTTTGGTGATCATTGTGGGTCGAATCTGAGAAAGTGTTCTTCATGGAAATTGTTCCCAACATCTTTAAGTATAACATACTTTAAATTCATAATTTTTGGAATTTGTTTGGGGTCATTCGGAGGTCAGTTTTCAGACCGTCACAAAACTACCGATTTACTATTCACCCCGACCTTTTTGCCTTTCCGAATTTTTATAAAATTTTCCAGACCTTATTTCAACAAACATTCTTCACAAAAATTGTTAAAAACACTTGTGTCTATGACATATAAAAATTTCAGGACTTTCCAAAGTGATTTGGGTACTGAATGAGTTGTATTTTGATGGTCTAAGGGGCTGTTCGAGCGAACTGGATTCTGTCCGGCTTTGAGTGTCAAAACGAGGTGTTTACGGTTGGAACTGGGTTTCGAGTTCTCATAGAAAATGTTTATCAAGATGTTTTGTACAACATATCCAAATTTCATAATTTTTGGAATTGATTTGCTATTTATTTCAAATGGATTTCCATCGCTGTGTAACTTCCCAGTTTGGACCCGATTTTGTATATTCTCGGTTTTTCTCTCTCGGACTAATTAGTGGCTGTCCATTGAGGATTTAGTTGGGCCTTATATGGCTAATATATGGTTTATTTGTGAACTACCATGTGTGATTGGTTGGGCCGTGTAGTGGCTGATTTGGGTGTGAATTATACTTGATTATGCAATGCCATGTTGCAAGCTTGTGTGGCTGATTGTTGTGGAGTGCGATTGATGATTTGTTAATGTTCATCATAATTCCCGAATACGTCATGAGTGCCAAATACGCATGTGATGCCCCATGGTGTTGGTTGAATTATTTAAGCATATGACGTGGATCGTTGAGCATGAATTTGTGGCATTGAATTGTGTTGCACATTGTGGGACATTATGCTCGTGGTACATTGCACCAACATTCGTGTGCGAAATTGCATGGCCACGCATTATATATGCCGAGTATGAGGCTTGTGGAAATTGTGCGGGAGTGCGTGTTTGCCATGGACATGTGATCACCTAATCATACCCTGATGCGTTTACGCGGGGTTCAGATAAAACCGATTGTGTGAATGTGTGATCACTCTTCGCCCTGATGCGTTTACACGGGGTGTGCCGTCCTCATGCACTTTGGAGCAGGACGATGCCCGGTTCATCCGGAAGACGACCATCCTGATGCGTTTACGCGGGCTTTGGTTTGTAAGGAGATCGGTGTTGCGCCTGATGCGTAAGGACGTGGGCTAGAGACACTGGGCCTGGGGTGTCTTTACACTGGCGACGGAGTGTTGTGATTGGTCTTCGGACCGGATCTTCGGATCGGGCCTTCGGGTCGAGTTAACGAAATAAATGGTTAACGTGTGATGTATAGTGCCTGATTATGTAATGGAATCCGCTGGGCATGGTATGGGACGTGTCTACGTAGATTCTATTCTATAATCGGAACACGAATGGATCTTCGGATCGGGCCTTCGGGTCGAGTTAACTGAATAAATGGCTAATGTGTGATGCATAGTGTCTGATTATATAGTAGAATCCACTGGGCATGGTATGGGACGTGTCTAAGAGGATTCTATCCTATAATCGGAACACGAACGAAATTTTATGCTGGAATGCCATATGAATCATATTGTGGGTGCGGCAAGTTAATAGCATTTGCATGCATATAAATGCATGAGTCAGTGTGCGAGATTGTGCAATTCGGTGATCTTTCCTGGAAATTGTCACTAAGGATTTTGAGCATGTGTGTGACGTACGCGTGATTGAAAGTGCCGCTCGTGTGATGTGATATCATGGGATTATCTAACCTGCAGGGTCATTGAAATACCGATTTGGGCCTACGGGCCTAAGTCATTAGTGCGTATGTGTAGTTTGTTTTCCCGTCAGGAAATGCATGTTAGCCTAGTTTAGGTTTAGAGGTTTTCACTTACTGAGAAGTGTCTCACGGTTTATATAACCCAACCTTTCAGACCCGCGTCCATAACGAGACCACCTGTCCCGGTACGCTTTGGGATCCCCGTAAAATATGAGCATACTATGACTGCACATCCTGTTGGGAACGGGGAGGTGTACCTGAGGCATTATTCCCTGATTAGCGTAGATGTAGGCACGACACATCCAGAGACCCACGAGTACGTAGCTTGGATCTTCCGTGACCGTTTTAGAGAGGAGTATGGACCCCTCCGTACAATGGACGTTCCGTTCACCATGGAGGGCCAGCTTGACCCGCAATGCCCGAGTGGTGAGATCGTAAATTCTGAGATGGATTCGGAGGAAACTACAGAACCTTTTGCTTGGTATGAACCTGCCGAGGACGAGGAGCTAGGAGGCGTAGACCATGAGCCAGTGGTGGAGGACCCGGTGGAGGAGCCAATGGAGGTCGACGAAGCCAAGCTGATGGACACCGAAGAGTCCGAGGAGGAGGATCCTAGCGAAGACCTAGAGTTACCAGAAAGTTCATCGGAGTCTGACGGTTCCGATCCCGATTGGACACCTTAGGCTAGACTTAGCCTTTTTGTGAGGGTAGACACTTTTTAAATTTTAGGCCCTCTACCTTTTGTCGCAATGGATTTCCTAGTCTCTTAGCCTCTTGACCATGTTGACATTTCTATGGTTGTGCACGTTGTTTAGATTTTCCTTATGTTGCTTCCCTGGTTCTCATATTTGTTTTATACGGGTGTTTTTAATTATCGTTTCCGCATGTTCCTTATGTTTTGTTATGGGAAAAATGGGTCGACGACGACGCGTCCTGGGACGTCGTAATATACCGACCTTCGCGTGGGATGTTATGTGTCGTGGAGTTCGGGGTGTGACACTCTCCTTCCTGATCGGCCAGAACCAGCTCTGCCCGTCGCCGAGGCCAGCCCCACCGCGTCGATGCCGGACTCGCCGCCGCATCGACGAGCTCGCCGTGCGCCGCTGTTCCTCCCTCTGTCTCTCCTTTCCTCTCTGGTTGCATGCAAGGGAGTTAGGCGCCGGTTAGCCAAGGGAAGAAGGCTGTTCGCTCGCCGCCAGGAAGCATCGCCGCTGCCGTAGCACCGTGACCGCCGCTGCTATCCCCTCGCCGCCATCCCTTCCTTCCCGGTGCATGCACTGTTGAACGCCAGCCAGCCACGCCACCAGCTCTCGCCGACGTCCCTCTCTTCCTCTCCATCGCGGCTGCATGCACGGCTGATCCACTGCCGGAGTTGTTCGCCACTGCACGCCGTCGCCGACCGCCGCCGATGTGGTCGTCCCTTACCGTCTCCCTCGCCGTCCCTCTTTATTTTTCCTCCGCCTCTCCTTGTTCTGCTCCCCCTCGCCGGAACAGCTGTGCCGTCGCCGTTCGCCGCCAAGACCGCCGTCCGCCATGCGCCACCGTGGATAACAATTGCCCGTGCTGCTCGACCGCTTGTCCAGCCACCCTTACCATGAGCCAACAGTCCCGCTGGCCTCACGTCGCCGCCCGTAGCTGCTGTGGACAGCCGACTGCCTCTCATCGCCGCCTCCTTAGGAAGTGTGCCGCCGGTTCCACCGTTCACCAGTGATTGGCCGCCGTTCCCTGTCGCCCGAGCTTGGATTTAGGTGGGCGTAAACCTCTAAACCCTAATTAGGACGATAATACGTTTTAACGGGCTTAGGATGTACTTAGTATTCGATTTGCGTCGGTTAGGACTTATATGAAATTATACGTCATTAGTAGACCTCGGGAATCTATTGGTACGTGACAAAACCGAAAATTGAAGTGGATTAGAGGTCGGGACGATAAGGTTTAGCTACTATCCACAACGGGTCTTGAGGACCAATTCCATGATAGATTGAGGATCGTGATGATTGGATTGCCGGGATTGCCGGGATGATTGATTTGTGTGTCGGATTGGTAATTGTGATAACTTGAGTCTACCATGTCGCGTGTTCGTGTGACCGACCAATGTGGAATGCAATTGGTGAATTATCAATGTACGTCATAAGTGCCCCGAGTTATTGATTGAGCTGACTTAGCATATGACGTGGATCACTGAACATGACATTGTGGCATTGAATTGCGTGGGACATTCTGCCGTGGTACATTGCACCAACATTCGTGTGCGGAATTGCATGGCTACACATTATGCATGCCGAGTATGAGGCTTGTGGAAATTGTGCGAGAATGCATGTATGCCATGGACATGTGATCACCTAATTATGCCCTGATGTGTTTACGCGGGGTTCAGATAAAATCGATTATGTGAATGTGTGATCACCTTCGCCCTGATGCATTTACGCGGGGTGTGCCGTCCTCATGCACTTTGGAGTAGGACCATGCCCGGTACGTCCGAAAGACAACCATCCTGATGCGTTTACGCGGGCTCTGGTTCGTAAGGAGAACGGTGTTGCGCCTGATGCGTAAGGACGCGGGCTAGAGACACTGGGCCTGGGGCGTCTTTACGCTGGCCACGGAGTGTTGTGATTGGCCTTCGGATCATGGTCTTCAGACCGGATCTTTGGATCGGGCCTTTGAGTCGGGTTAATAAAATAAATGGTTAACGTGTGATGCATAGTGCCTAAATATGAATGCCTGAGTTAGTGTGTGGAACCGTGTGACTCGGTGATCTATACTTGAAACTGTCACTAAAGATTTTAAGCATGCGTGTGACGTACACATGATCGAGAGTGCCGCTTGTGAAGTGTGATATTATGGGATTGTCTAACCTGCAGGGTCATTGAAATGTCGATTTAGGCCTACGGGCCTAAGTCATCCTTATATGTGTGCGGTTTGTTTTTCCCGGCAGGAGATGCATGTTAGCCTAATTTAGGTTTAGGAGTTTTGCACTCACTGAGATGTGTCTCACGGTTTTTATAACTCAACCTTTCAGACCCACGTCCATGACGAAGCCACCTGTCCCGGTACGTTTTGGGATTCCCTTAGATTACGAGCATATTATGACTGCACATCCGGTGGGGAATTGGGAGGTGTACTTGAGGCATTACTCTGCGATTAGTGTAGACGTGAGTACGACACATCCTGAAGTTCATGAGTATGTAGCCTAGTGTTTCCGGGACCATTTTGGAGACGAGTTTGGACCGTACGATGGATGTCCCGTTCACTATAGAGGGCTAGCTTGAATCGCAGTACCCGAGTGGTGAGATCGTGGATTCCGAGATGGATGAGGAGGAGACTATAAGTCCTTTCGCTTGGTACGAGCCTGCCGAGGACGAAGAGTTAGGAGGAGTAGATCACAAGCTAGTAGTGGAGGACCCAGTGGTGGAGCCAATGAGGTCGACGAAGCCGAGTCAATGGATACCGAAGAGTCCAAGGAGGAGATTCCCAGCGAAGATTCAAAGATACCCGAAAGTTTGTCAGAATCCGACGGCTCAAATCCGAATTAGGCGCCCTAAGCTAGGCTTGGTCTTGTTGTGAGGGTAGACACATTTTGGATTCCGGACCCTCTACCTGTTTGGCTGTGACTCTCTTAGTCCTTAGTTCTCTTGACCCTTATGACAGTACTCTTCTTGTTGCACCCTGTTTCTATTGTTGTTTTATTTGGAATGATGTAAGGAGGTTCTGACAGTTTTTGGTTATGGATGTGTACGTTGCCATAGATCTTCTTATGTTGCTTTCCCTGGGTCTCGTATTTATTATGTCCGGGTGTTTTTTAATTTTTGCTTCCGCATGTACCTTATATTCTACTTTGGGAAACGAGGTCGATGACGACGCGTCTTGGGACGTCGTACCACTATGTCGACCACCGAACGAGTTGTTGCGTGCCGTGGAGGTCGAGGCGTGACAGAGCTGGTAGCGATTGTCTTTGCACTTAAGATTTAAAGGCATTACTTGTGTGGAGAGAAGTTTCAAATCTTTACGGATCACCAAAGCCTTAAATACATATTCTCGCAGAAGGAGTTAAACATGAGGCAGCGCCGATGGATGGAACTATTGAAGGATTATGACTGCGACATCTTGTATCATCCGGGTAAGGCAAATAGGGTCACAGATGCTTTAAGTCACAAGTCGAGCATGGCATAATTGTTAGTCAAGGAGTAGACATTATTAGAGAGGCTCAGAGATTCAGAGTTTAAATTTGAAGTGAGCCAAGTGTCCAGCCTGTTCGCAGCACTAAGAATCGAACCAGAGATTCAGGTCAAGATCAAGGAACTACGATCTACGGACCACGAGATCCAAAAGATTATGAATATGGATGCACCAAGGAAGAAGTCTAACTTCCAAGTGCCGGAGGATAGGACTATAAAATTTCATGGATGACTATGCGTGCTGGATGACGAAGGACTTAAGGAGGAGATTTTGAGCGAGGCTCATCATAGTTAGTATAGCATCCACCCGGGTAGTACGAAGATGTACCAAAATCTACGTCAACATTATTGGTGGAATGGCATGAAGAAGGACGTGGCTAAGCATGTGGCCAAGTGTCTGATGTGCCAACAAGTGAAGGCACAGCATTGCAAGCCAGGTGGATTATTGCGACCGTTGAAAATTCCAGAATGGAAATGGGAGCATATCACGATAGATTTCATGATGTAATTACCGCGAAGCTAGAGAGGACATGACTCGATATGGGTCATAGTAGATCGTTTGACTATGTCTGCACAATTCCTGGTAGTATGAAAGGATTTTGAGCTGGAAAGGTATGCGGAGTTGTATGTGCGGCAAATAGTGCGTCTTCATGGAGTGCCGATGACTATCACCTCAGATCGCGATCTAAGGTTTATGGCCAACTTTTGGACAAATCTGCAAATGGCCTTAGGTACAAGATTGTAATTCAGCACGGCCTACCATCCATAAACGGACGGTCAGTCAGGAAGGACGATTCAAACCTTGGAGGATATGTTGAGAGTTTGTGTGCTAGAATTCTAAGGAAAATGGGAAGAGCAACTGGATTTGGTGGAGTTTGCCTACAATAATAGCTGTCAGCAGAGTATTTAGATAGCATCGTTTAAAGCCTTGTATGGTAGGGCGTGTAGGATGCCACTGTGCTGGGACGAAGTTGGTGAGCGAAGTATCGTAGGTCTAAAGCTAGTTCAGCAAATGGTAGAAGTAGTGGAGGTTATCTAAGATAGGCTGAGAACTGCTCAGAGTCGCCAAAAGAGTTACACCGATCGGAGACGACGACCCTTGGAATTCTAAGTAGGAGACCTTGTGTTTCTCAAGGTGTTGTGTAACAGCCCGAATTTTGATGTAATTCTGGGATCAATGAAGTTAACATTATTTCGTATTTCATTTTAGTAAATCTCGCCCAGAGCTGATCACTCTTGGGATACTAACCAATAGGGTATGGCATTAGGAAGTGGTACGTGGATCAAGGACCCAAATCACAAGTCGAATCTCGATCTCGAGAGGTAATGAGAAAATATTTTGAACCAATATGAATTGATCTTAGGAAAGGTAACGAATTAGATTTAACCAAGGCCAATGACGTGCAATCGGACCGCAGGTGATTCTGCAAGACCGAAAGTACGCGTGGTTAGTCAATCCTAAGCCTGAACTGTATGATCGTGATTCTCGGGACTAGCGATAGATTCTCATTCCCTCAAAGGACGGAATAGTTGTGATTCGGATAATCCTAGGTCGATACGCGTATATTCTAAGCAGCCACCCATTAGTGAGAGATCCTAAAATTGAAAGCCGGGCGAATTTTGAACACAAAATTGGGCCCAGAATTGCATATTGATTTTCAACGGCTTAAGAGATTAATTTTGGAAATTCGACGTCGTATTTCGCTGGCCACGCCCATTTGGAGTGTATAGGATGGAAAACTGGAATTCCGGTCCGGAAGTGAAAAATGACGGTTTTGCCCCTCGGGAGGCCGATTTGGGTTCGGGGCCCGGAAGTGGTTATTTCTCGAGACAGACGCCATTTTGGAGTGGCCACGCATACCAGGATTCATTTTGGACCAAAATAGGAATTTCGACAAAAATTGGAAAATAATATTATTTTAATCCCGAAACTTTGCAGTCGATTTCTGGAGGCTTAGAAAATGAATTTCGGGATTTCGACGCCACCACGAGTTGGCCACGCATATATGGAACGCGTGAGTGCGAAAATTGAAATATTGCCCCGAGGCCAGAAAAAGGACAGTTTCGCCCCTAGCCCGGTTCATGTCCGAATTTCGGGGTGTACATTCGGGATATTTTCAGACATGTATCAGCTCAATTATTGGTGTTTTTGACCGAAATGTCCCTCAATTATTTAGGTTGAATGGTTTTGGATCGTCGGATTGAAGGGTAAAAAGGGAAATCGGGAAGATCGGCGACACGTGGCGCCCCCGGACTGATATTTTTTACCATGTTTGACCCCCATCTTCTCTCTCCTCTCATTTTCTAATCAGACCTCTCTCTCTCTCCTCTCCCTCTCTTCCGTTTCTCTCTCTTCTCTCTCTTTGCTCTCTCTTGGCCAAGGCTTGGCCGGAGCTATTTCGGCCACCGTGGACCACCACCGGCGGCGCACCAGCACCCCCTCGCCTCCACCAGACCCCAGCAGCAGACCCGAGCCGGCTCAGCCCCCGTTTCCTCCCTTTTCCAGCCCGTTTTTCTCTCTCTTTCTCTCTCTAGAGTTGCTGTTTTGGACGCCCGGGGCTTCGCCGGAGCTCCGCCGGCCAAACCGTCGCCATAGGGCCGTCCCTCGCCACCGTACAACCCCAGCCCAGCCCGTCCGTACAGTATTCGTACGGGACTGTTCACGTCCGTACGAGATCACTGTTCACGGCGTACTGTTCACGCCAGGACCGGTCGCCGGAAACACTGTTCACCAGTGTCTGGCTGTCGTTCCTACGTCGTCTTAGGCCTAGAAAACCGTGAGTATAATTCCTAAACCCTAATTAGAACTGTCGGTAAATTTTTCTAGACCGGTTTAGGTGTTTTCGGTGTATTCGGGATTGGGTTAGGTAATTCTGGTACTGATATTGATTGGAATTGTTAAATTGTATGTGTCCATAAATCATGTGGGATTTAATGGAGTTTTTAGATATGATTATTAAGTCCGAATTAAGGAAATGTAGATTTTCCTAGGACTAGATTTCGTACCGGGGCTAATTAGACCGCGATAATTGCCAATTGCATGGTTGAGATTGCCCAAATTGATTGATTTGGTGTTGATTGACATTGTTTGGGGCCAATCTCGATGTTGCCGTGTCAAATGTGTCACGTGCGAATTAATTGAATTTATTGAGGATTATAAAACGTGATTATTGGGCCACATGGTATTAATTGGCCGATCAAGCACTGTGCGTTAATCTAGATTGGGTTAAGTGCTTGTACATAAGTGATGCTCATGACATATTGCTTGACATTGCCTTGCCACGCATTCGTATGTTGAGAATGAGGCTTTGATTAATGTTGTACGGAAATGCGTGCCTGACATGAGCGTGTGATCACTATAATTGCCCGATGCGTTCATGCCGGGTTCAGATAAAATGGGCCGTGTGCCATGTGATCACAATACGGTCTTCGGATCGTGGCCTTCGGGTTGGGCCTTCGGGTCATTCCCGGTTCGTCCGGAAGACAGCATTGACCGTGAGGAGATCGGTGTTGCACCTAGAGCGTTTCGACGCGGGCTAGAGACACTGGGCCAATAACGCTATATGCGGGCCATGAAGTGTTGTTGGTCTTCGGATCGTGGCCTTCGGGTCGGGCCTTCGGGTCGTGGTCTTTGGATCGGGTCTTCAGATCGTGGCCTTAGGGTCGGGCCTTCGGGTCGAATATAAAATTGGAAATGAATGCCGAGATAATGTGCCATGTGATTTAAATTGAAACTTTGGCACGAGAATGGCATCTTCATGCATATGATTACGTTAATTGTTACATTAATGCATATTATTCGGTGCGTGATTTGAAAATGAGCACGTTGAATCATGCCGCGTGTATGTAGTGGTTACATGTTATTAAATTGTCTAACCTGCAGGGTCTATGCAATTATTGGCTTGGGCCCGAGGGCCTAGGCCATTGTTTGTGTTATGTTGTTTGTGGTCAGGGGATTGTACGTTAGCCTAGCCTAGGTTTAGGGGTTGTATTCACTGAGATGTGTTCTCATTGGTGTTTAAACCAAACATTTCAGACCCCCGCCCTTGAGAATGCTGCAGCTGCCACCACTTTTTGGGATCCCGACACATATTGATTGGTTTACTAGTGTTTTTCCTTCGGGAAATGGAGAGGCCTACATAAGGTATCGGTCCGTGGTGTCCGTAGACGTTGGAGAGCCTGAAGAACTTATCCAGGAATATATCGCCTGGTGCCACGGGGATGATGAGGGATACATAGGTCCACCTCTTAGGTCCTTCGATGCACCTCTAGATGAGCACGGCTTGATGGCGCCGATTATAGCCGATGGTGAGGTGATCAACCCCGAGGACAAACCCATAGGTGAGGCTTATGACCCTGAGTTAGATGGTGAGCCCCAGGTGGTAGCTGAAGATGAAGACGAGTGGCTGAACGATGAGGACTTACCGGATGCCATGGAAGTAGACAACGCCGAGAATGGTCAAGTAGAGGAAGTAGGGGAGGACGAGGAGATAGGACTGTACATGGATCATGAGTATGAGCCTGATTCGGAGGATGAGCGAGCAGTAGCTCTGGCTATGGATTCTGAGGAGTCCGAGCATCAAGCCAGTTCTTAGGACGAGTCCGAGACGCAGGAGAGCTCAGAGTATGATTCCTCGAGATCGGACCCCGACTGGATGCCCTAGCTCAGTCCTAAACCCTAACCTCCAGCTAACTTTTTGGAAAAGCCCTCTTACCCTAGTCAGTGTTTAACCTAACCCTCCTTCGCAGCCGAAGCCCCTTTTTGTTGTAATGGCTGCAGTGTGTCGTCTTTTGATGCTTTTGATGTAAATTTTAGTGTGGCGTGTTGTAGGTTGAGTTTGTTGTAAGTATGTATATATTTATGCTACTTGTAAATATTTTCAAGGATATAAATGTTTTATGGCAATGTAATAAGTTTGTTTAATTTCTGCATTGATGATCTTGTTCTATGCTATCCTTGGTTATCATTATAATTGTACGGGTGTATATATAGATAGTTATATATACGTGTCTTCCGCATGTGTTTTGTTCTCTGATGGTTGGGTCGGCAATGCAATCCTGGGAGCGTTGCACATCGAACGACCAAGGGCGATGATTACGAACCGAGTAGGTCGGGGCGTGACATCCAGCCTGTTTGATTAGTATCAGAGCAAGGTCAGCTCGGTCCATTTTGATCGAAACCTAGAGCGATAAGGAGCGATGAGACCATGGGTAGTCCTTAGGTTGACCTCGTGTGCTAAGTACATCTCTTGACCGTTTGTGTTTTGAGTGATTTGTTGTGACCCGTGTTAATGTAGGTGTGGCAGGACCCGAGGTATGTATATTAGTCTCCTTGGGTGAAGTTTGTGCTAGTCGTGCTAGAATGCATGTTGAGTGCTAGTTTGCTATGCTAAATACCTGCCTAGGACTTAGACCGGGTTAGATTGGCTGAGTTTAAGTCTTTAATTACTCGGTGGAATTATAGCAAGTAGTTGAGTGGAGTAGCCGAGTCTGTGAGAATGAGTCGAAGGAGAGGAAATGAGACTCAGGGCCAGTCAAGTGAAGGGGTGCGTGAAGCCCAAGATCCGCGGTTTGATGACGTTATGGATACCCTTCGAGAAATGGGACATATATTTGGTTTGCAAGCCCAAGAAAGAGCTGCAGCTTACGCCCAAGCTGCTGAAGCCGCTCAAGTTGCGGGCAATGAAGGTAATCCAGTTCATCAAGGTCAGGGCCAACCAACAATGGTCAGAAAAATGCCTCAGTTAGTAGAACAGTTTTTGAAGATGAAACCGCCGAAATTCAATGGTAAAGGTGACCCCGAAGTGGCCCTAGATTGGGTCGATGAGTTGGAAAAGGCATTCGAAGTGTTAGGATGTACGGATGCCGAGAAGGTTGCATTAGCTGCTTATCAGCTACAGAGTGGGGCTAATGATTGGTGGAAGGCCACCAAAGGCAAAGTATTTCCAGAGGGCACTGAACCGATTTGGGCAGTATTTGTTGAGAGCTTTTATGGAAAATATTTCTCAGAAGTGGCCCAAGAAAGGAAATTGATGGAGTTTATGAGGTTGCGTCAGGGCCAAATGACGGTGGATCAATATGAAGCTGAATTTGCCAGATTGGCTAAGTTTGCACCAACCATGGTTGAAAATCCTCGAGATAAAGCCAGAAGATTCCGGGATGGTCTGAAACTAGATCTTAAAAGTCAGATTTCGTCGCTGAATATCAAAGACTTTGATGAGATGTACGAGCAAGTGCAGATAATAGAAAGAGATCACCAAGAGAGAGCAGCTGCTGGGTCACGGTTTAATCAGAGTAGAGACAATCGTCGTATGGGAAAGAGGCCTATGATAGGAAATAGGCATTTTGTTCCACCTGTGAAAAGGACCATTGGTAAGCCGAGTCCCCAACAAGGTAGATTTGGGGCGTGCTTTAGGTGCGGGAGTCTGGACCACTAGATCAAGAACTGTCCTCAGCAACGTTCCTTTGGACCGCCTAGAACCGTACCCTCGCCTCGAGTTGGAAATCAAGCCGGACCTCCCCCATCGGCTAATCAGGGATGACCACCAGTACAGGGACAAGTCTATGCCATGGCGCGCAAGGATGCAGAGAACGCGACGGGCGTAGTCATAGGTACCATTTCTCTCTGTGGTCATTCAGCTTATGCGTTATTTGATCCGGGGGCGACCCATTCCTTTATCTCAGAACAGTTTGCTAGATTGATTGGTTTAGAGCTTGTATTGCTTGAGACTATGTTGTGTGTGTCAACGCTTATGAATGATAAGATGTTAGTCTCTTTTGGATGTCCCAATTGTAAGATTGTGATTGGGGACGGAGAAGAAAGTATCGACTTGGCAGTATTAGCCATGTTCGATTTTGATGTGATTATTGGTATGGATTGGCTAGTGAGCCAGAAGGCCGTCATGGATTGTGGTAGTAGGACGATCCAATTTAATCCGATTGGACGTCCAAGGTTTGAGTTTCAGGGAAACCGAGGAGGAACCTCGATCCCTTGGATCTCTTCGCTCAAAATGACAGAGTTGTTGGACGATGGATGTGAAGGATATTTAGTGAATGTAGTAGATCCAACAATGGCGGAACCTAAGTTGGAAGAGATACCGGTAGTGTGTGATTTCCCCGAAGTTTTTCTTGAGGAATTACCGGGTTTACCGCCAGAGCGAGAAGTAGAATTTATGATAGAATTGGCACCAGGAACTGAACCGATCTCGAAGGCGCCGTACCGAATGTCATTGACAGAATTGAAAGAATTGAAAGTCCAGATGCAGGAATTGCTGGACAAAGGTTTCATTTGTCCTAGTGTGTCTCCATGGGGAGCACCAGTCCTATTTGTAAAGAAAAAGGACGGGACACTAAGGTTATGCATTGATTATCGGTAGTTGAATCAGGTAACAATTAAGAATAAATATCCACTGTCGAGAATCGATGATTTGTTTGATCAGTTGTAAGGAGCATCAGTGTTTTCCAAGATCGACTTGAGAACAGGATATCATCAGTTGAGGATCCGGAAGGAGGACATACCTAAGACCGCATTTAGGACGCGGTATGGGCATTATGAATTTACAGTGATGCCCTTTGGATTGACAAATGCTCTTGCAGCTTTCATGGATTTAATGAACAGAGTGTTCAAGGAATTTCTGGACAGATTTGTCATAGTATTTATTGATGACATTTTGGTGTATTCAAAGAGCCTGGATGAACATGAAATACATTTGGCTTGAAGTACTACGGACTTTGAGAGAACATGCACTCTTTGCCAAGTTTAGCAAGTGTGAATTTTGGTTAAGTAGAGTAGCGTTTCTTGGACATATAGTCTCAGGAGATGGAATTTCGGTAGACCCCGCAAAGATTGAAGCAGTGATAAAATGGCCTAGACCGACATCGGTAACAGAAATCCGAAGTTTCTTAGGATTGGCTGGCTATTATCGATGTTTTGTAGAAGGATTCTCATCCATAGCCATGCCGATGACGCGATTGCTCAAGAAGGAATCTAAGTTCGAATGGGATGATAAGTGTGAGAAGAGTTTTCAGGAGTTGAAACATAGGTTGACAACTGCTCCAGTATTAACCATTCCATCCGGACCAGGAGGATTTGAAGTGTATAGCGATGCGTCATTAAGAGGGCTTGGATGTGTTTTAATGCAACACGGGAGAGTAGTTGCATATGCGTCACGTCAGTTAAGACCACATGAACTGAACTATCCAACGCATGATTTGGAATTAGCAGCGATTGTGTTTGCTCTGAAAACTTGGAGGCACTACTTATGCGGAGAAAAATTTCAGATTTATATGGACCATCAAAGCCTCAAGTATCTGTTTTCGCAAAAGGAATTAAATATGAGGCAGCACAGGTGGATGGAGCTTTTGAAAGATTATGATTGCGATATCATGTATCACCCTGGGAAAGCGAATCGAGTCGCAAATGCATTGAGTCGCAAATCAAGTGTGGCGTATATGATGGTCAGAGAGTGGACCTTATTGGAAAAGCTCAGGGATTCAAAGTTTAAATTTGAAATGAGTCAAATGTCTAGCCTGATGGTCGCGTTAAGAATTGAGCCAGAAATTCAGGCAAGGATTAAGGCATTTCAACCTACGAACCCAGAGATTCAAAAGATTGTTGAGATGGATGCCGCCATGAGAAAACCGGAATTTCAAGTAAGTGAAGATGGAGTTCTAAGATTTCAAGGGCGACTGTGTGTGCCTGACAATTTGGAACTTAAGGAGGAAATTCTAAGAGAGGCACATCGTAGTGGCTACAGTATCCACCCAAGCAATACGAAGATGTATCAGAATTTAAGGCAACATTACTGGTGGAACAGATTAAAGAAGGATGTGGCCAAGCATGTAGCCAAGTGCTTAACCTGCCAGCAAGTGAAGGCACAGTATTGTAAGCCTGGAGGATTATTATGGCCCTTGGAGATTCCCGAATGGAAATGGGAACATGTTACAATAGATTTTGTAACGGGATTGCCTCGTAGCCAGAGAGGACATGATTTAATTTGGGTAATAGTCGATCGCTTGACTAAGTCAACACATTTCCTGGCTGTATGAAAGGATTTTGAATTGGAAAGATATGCAGAGTTGTATATGAGACAAATAGTCAGACTTCTTGGGGTAATAGTGACGATCACGTCAGATCGTGACCCGAGATTTACAGCTAACTTCTGGAAAAGTTTACAAGTGGCCATGGGGACAAAGTTACAGTTTAGTACAACGTATCATCCGCAAATAGATGGCCGGTCAGAAAGAACAATACAGACTTTAGAGGATATGCTGAGAGCTTGTGTTTTGGATTTTCAAGGCAAATGGGAAAAACAGTTGCGTTTGGTGGAATTTGCCTATAATAACAGCTATCAGCAGAGTGTAACAATCCGAATTTTGATGCAAATTCCGAATCAATGAAGTTAACATTATTTCGCATTTCATTCTAGTAAATCTCACCCAGAGCTGATCACTCTTGGGATGCTAACCAATAGGGTATGGCTAATTGGGAATGGTACGTGGATCAGGGACCCGATCGCGAAACGAATGCCGATCTTGAGTAGTAATGAGAAAGTGTTTTGAACCGATATGAACCGATCTTAGGAAAGGCGATGGATTGAGTTGGCCAAGGCTAACGAGGTACAATCGAATCGCAGGTGATTTTGCAAAGCCGAAAGTACACGTGGCCAATCAATCCGGGGCTTAAACTGAACGATCGATATTCTTGGGACTAGTGACCATTTCTCATTCTCTCAAATGACGGAACCGTTATGATTCGGATAACCCTAGGTCGATACGCGTACACTCTAAACAACCACTTGTTAGTGAGAGGTTCTGAAATTGAAAACCGAGCGAATTTTGAATACGAAATTGGGTCCGGATTGGAATATCAAATTCTGATGGCTTAAGAGATTCATTTAGGAAATCTGACGTCGTATTTCGCTGGCCACACACATTTGGAGTGTGTAGGGTTGAAAACTGGAAATTCGGTCCGGGAATGAAAAATTACAGTTTTGCCCTCGGGAGGTCGATTTTGGTTCGGGGGCCAGAAAAGGTTATTTCTTGGGACGGACGTCATTTTGGAGTGGCCACGCATACCAAGAGTCATTTTGGACCAAAACAGGAATTTTGACAAAAAATTGGAAAATAATATTATTTTAATGCCGAAACTTCACAGTCGATTTCCGGGGGCTTAGAAAATGAATTTTGAGATTCCGACGCCACCATAAGTTGGCCACGCATATATGGAACGCGTGGGTGCGAAAATTGGAATTTCGCCCCGGGGCCGGAAAAAGGACAGTTCCGCCCCTAGCCCGGTTCAAGTCCGAATTTCGGGGTGTGCATTCGGGATATTTTCAGACACATATCAGCTCAATTATTGGTGCCATTGACCGAAATACCCCTAAATTATTAAGGTTGAACGGTTTTGGATCGTCGGATCGAAGGATAAAAAGGGAAAACGCGCGGATCGGCGACATGTGGCGCCCCGGGCTGATATTTTTGACCGGGCTTTGACTGGATAAGATCACACTCTCTCTCTTCTCCTTCATTCAGTTCAGACCACTCTCTCTCTCCTCTCCCTCTCTCCCGAATCTCACTCTCTCTCCTTGCTCTCTCTCGACCAAGCTTGGCCGGAGCTATTCCGGCCACCACGGGCCACCGCCGGCGACGCACCAGCCTCCCCACGTCCACACCAGTCCCCAGCAGCGACCCCGAGCCAGCACAGCCTCTCTTTCCCTCTTTTTCTTATCCGTTTTTCTCTCTCTTTCTCTCTCTAGATTTTCTGTTTTGGACGCCCGGGCCTTCGCCGGAGCTCCGCCGGCCAAACCGTCGCCACAGGGCCGTCCCCCGCCACCGTACGACCCATCCCAGCCGGTCTGTACAGTGTCCCCCCGTACGGTACTGTTCACGTCCGTACGGAATCACTGTTCACGGGTACTGTTCACGCCGAGACCGGTCGCCGGAATCACTGTTCACTAGTGTCTGGCCGCCGTTCCTACGTCGTTCCGGGCCTAGAAATTGGTGAGTATTATTCCTAAACCCTGATTAGGACTATCGGTACATTTTTCTAGATCGGTTTAGGTGTTTTCGGTGTATTTGGGACAGGGTTAGGCGATTCCGGTACTGGTTTCGGGTGAGGATATTGATATTAATAGGGTTTTTATGAATGATCATGGAGTCCGAATTGATTAAATGATATGTATTCATAGGACTGGGGATAGTACCGGGGGTTATTTAGACTGCGAAAGTGGCTAATTGCATGGTTGAGATTGTCCAATTTGATTGATTTGGTGATGATTGATATTGTTTGGGGCTAATCTCAATATTGCCGTGTTAATCATATCACGTGCGATTTTAATTGAATTTATTGACGATTATAAAATGAAATTTTGGGCCACACGGTATTAATTGGCCGATTAAGTGCTGTACATGATTAATGCTCATGTTGTATAGCATGTCATTGCCTGGCTATGTATTCGTATGTCGAGAATGAAACGTGTGCTAGAGTTGTACGGAAATGCGTGCCTGGCATGTGTGTGCATAATCACTATAATTGCCTGATGCGTTCACGCCGGGTTCAGATAAAATTGGGCTGTGTGCTGTGTGATCACAATACGGTCTTCGGATCGTGGCCTTCGGGTCGGGCCTTCGGGTCGTTCCCGGTTCGTCCGAAAGACGGCATTGACCGTAAGGAGATCGGTGTTGTGCCTAGAGCGTTTCGACGTGGGCTAGAGACACTAGGCCAATAACGCTATATGCGGGCCGTGAAGTGTTGTTGGTCTTCGGATCGTGGCCTTCGGGTCGGGCCTTCGGGTCGTGGTCTTCGGATCGGGTCTTCGGATCGTGGCCTTCGGGTCGGGTCTTTGGGTCGTGGCCTTCGGGTCGGGTCTTTGGGTCGTGGCCTTCGGATCGTGGCCTTCGGGTCGGGCCTTCGGGTCGAATATAAAAATTGAAAAGAAATGCCGAATATTTGTGCCGTGTGATTTAAATTGGGATTTGGCACGTGTGTGGCATTTTCAATTATGATTGGCATTAATTATCGTATTCTGGCATGAGAATTGGCATGCGAATGGAAATATTAGCATGATTAAATATGAGCACGTGTGTGCCGTGAATATATTTCCTCGAATTGCCTAACCTGCAGGGTCCGTGCAATTATTGGTTTAGGCCCGAGGGCCTAAGCCATTGTATGTGCTATGTTGTTTGTGGTCAGGAGAATTGTACATTAGCCTAGCCTAGGTTTAGGGGTTGTACTTACTGAGATGTAATCTCATTGGTGTTTAAACCAAACATTTCAAACCCCCGCCCTTGAGAATGCCACAGCCGCCACCACTTTTTGGGATCCCGACACACATTGATTGGTTTACTAGTGTTTTTCCTTCGGGAAATGGAGAGGCCTACATAAGGTATCGGTCCGTGGTGTCCGTAGACGTCGGAGGGCCTGAAGAACTTATTCAGGAATATATCGCCCGGTGCCATGGGGATGATGAGGGACATATAGGTCCACCTCTTAGGTCTTTCGATGCACCTCTAGATGAGCACGGCTTGATGACGCCGATTATAACCGATGGCGAGGTGATCAACCCCGAGGACGAACCCATAGGTGAGGCTTATGACCTCGAGTTAGATGGTGAGCCCCAGGTGGTAGCTGAAGACGAAGACGAGTGGCTGAACGACGAGGACTTACCGGATGCCATGGAAGTAGACGACGCCGAGAATGGTCAAGTAGAGGAAGTAGGGGAGGACGAGGAGATAGGACTATACGTGGATCATGAGTATGAGCCTGATTCGGAGGATGAGCGAGCAGTAGCTCTGGCTATGGATTCTGAGGAGTCCGAGCATCAGGCCAGTTCTCAGGAGGAGTCCGAGACGCAGGAGAGCTCAGAGTATGATTCCTCGGGATCGGACCCCGACTGGATGCCCTAACTCAGTCCTAAACCCTAACCTCCAGCTGACTTTTTGGAAAAGCCCTCTTACCCTAGTTAGTGTTTAACCTAACCCTCCTTTGCAGCCAAAGCCCCTTTTTGATGTAATGGCTGCTGCATGTCGGCTTTTGATGTTTTCTAGTGTGGCATGTTGCAAGCTCAGTTGGTTGTATATGTAAATATTTGCGTAAGGCAATGTAATAAGTTTGTTTAAATTTGGTATGGTTGATATTGTGTTGTTCTATCCATGGTTTTCATGTTAATAGTACGGGTGTATATATATATTTATATATACGTGTCTTCCACATGTGTTTGTTCTTTGATGGTTGGGTCGGCAATGCAATCCTGGGAGCGTTGCACATCGAGCGACCAAGGGCGATGTTTACAAACCGAGTAGGTCGGGGCGTGACACAGAGTATCCAAATGACACCGTTTGAAGCCTTATATGGCAGAGCGTGCAGAACACCAGTTTGTTGGGACGAAGTTGGTGAACGGAGTATTACGGGGCCAGAGTTGGTACAGCAATCAGTAGAGCCTGTTGAAATTATCAGGGACAGATTGAGGATTGCGCAGAGCTGTCAAAAGAGTTATGCCGATCGGAGACGTCGACCATTGGAGTTTCAAGTGGGAGATCATGTCTTTCTAAAAGTATCCCCGATGAAAGGATTATCCCGATTTGGCAAGAAAGGAAAGCTCAGTCCGAGATATGTTGGACCATTTGAGATTTTGGAGAAAGTAGGAGATATGGCGTACAGACTTGCTTTGCCGCCAAACTTGTCCCAAGTACATAATGTTTTCCACGTGTCAATGCTAAGAAAGTACGAACCAGATTCGACTCACGTTCTAAGGTACGAGGAAATAGACATGGACGACAGGGTGTCGTACGTGGAAAGGCCAATCAGGATCGAGGATCGGAAGGACCGTGTACTGAGGAATAAGACTATCCCGATGGTTAAAGTCGTATGGGAACATCACGGGACCGAGGGTGCTACTTGGGAAAGTGAAGAGGCCATGCGACGTCAGCATCCCTACTTATTTCAAGAATAAGTATAAATTGTAAATTTCGAAGACGAAATTTTTGTAAGGGGGGAAGGATTGTAACAGCCCGAATTTTGATGTAATTCTGGAATCAATGAAGTTAACATTATTTCGCATTTCATTTTAGTAAATCTCACCCAAAGCTGATCACTCTTGGGATACTAACCAATAGGGTATGGCATTAGGAAGTGGTACGTGGATCAAGGACCCAAATCACAAGTCGAATCTCGATCTTGAGAGGTAATGAGAAAATATTTTGAACCAATATGAATTGATCTTAGGAAAGGTAACGGATTAGATTTAACCAAGGCCAACGATGTGCAATCGGACCGTAGGTGATTCTGCAAGACCGAAAGTACGCGTGGTTAGTCAATCCTAAGCTTAAACTGTATGATCGTAATTCTCGGGACTAGTGATAGATTCTCATTCCCTCAAAGGACGGAATAGTTGTGATTCGGATAATCCTAGGTCGATACGCGTATATTCTAAGCAGCCACTCGTTAGTGAGAGATCCTAAAATTGGAAGTCGGGCGAATTTTGAACATAGAATTGGGCCCAGAATTGCATATTGATTTTCAACGACTTAAGAGAGTAATTTTGGAAATTCGACGTCGTATTTCGCTGGCCACACCCATTTGGAGTGTATAGGATGGAAAACTGGAATTCCGGTCCGGAAGTGAAAAATGACGGTTTTGCCCCTCGGGAGGCCGATTTGGGTTCGGGGCCCAGAAGTGGTTATTTCTCGAGACAGATGCCATTTTGGAGTGGCCACGCATACCAGGAGTCATTTTGGACCAAAACAGGAATTTCGACAAAAATTGGAAAATAATATTATTTTAATCCCGGAACTTCGCAGTCAATTTCCGGAGGCTTAGAAAATGAATTTTGGGATTCAGATGCCACCATGAGTTGGCCATGCATATATGGAACGCGTGAGTGCAAAAATTAAAATTTTGCCCCGGGGCCGGAAAAAGGACAGTTTCGCCCCTAGCCCGGTTCAGGTTCGAATTTCGGGATGTACATTCGGGATATTTTCGGACATGTATCAGCTCAATTATTGGTGTTTTTGACCGAAATGTCCCTCAATTATTTAGGTTGAATGGTTTTGGATCGTCGGATCGAAGGGTAAAAAGGGAAATCGCGCAGATCGGCGACACGTGACGCCCTCGGACTGATATTTTTTACCATGTTTGACCCCCACCTTCTCTCTCCTCTCATGTTCTGATTAGACCTCACTCTCTCTCCTCTCCCTCTCTTCCGTTTCTCTCTCTTCTCTCTCTTTGCTCTCTCTCGGCCAAGGCTTGGCCGGAGCTATTCCGGCCACCGTGGACCACCACCGGCGGCGCACCAGCACCCCCTCGCCTCCACCAGACCCCAGCAGCAGACCCGAGCCGGCTCAGCCCCCGTTTCCTCCCTTTTCCAGCCCGTTTTTCTCTCTCTTTCTCTCTCTAGAGTTGCTGTTTTGGACGCCCGGGGCTTCGCCGGAGCTCCGCCGGCCAAACCGTCGCCATAGGGCCGTCCACCGCCACCGTATGACCCCAGCCAGCGTCCGTACAGTATCTGTACGGTACTGTTCACGGCGTACTATTCACGCCGGGACCGGTCGCCGGAAACACTGTTCACCAATGTCTGGCCGCCGTTCCTACATCATCTTGGCCCTAGAAAACCGTGAGTATAATTCCTAAACCCTGATTAGGACTGTCGGTACATTTTTCTAGACCGGTTTAGGTGTTTTCGGTGTATTCGGGACTGGGTTAGGTAATTCTGGTACTGATATTGATTGGAATTGTTAAATTGTATGTATCCATAAATCATGTGGGATTTAATGGAGTTTTTAGATATGATTATTAAGTTCGAATTAAGGAAATGTAGATTTTCCTAGGACTAGATTTCATACCGGGGCTAATTAGACCGCGATAATTGCCAATTGCATGGTTGAGATTGCCCAAAATGATTGATTTGGTGTTGATTGACATTGTTTGGGGCCAATCTCGATGTTGCCGTGTCAAATGTGTCACGTGCGAATTAATTGAATTTATTGAGGATTAAAAAAATAATAATAAAAAAAATAAAACGTGATTATTGGGCCACATGGTATTAATTGGCCGATCAAGCACTGTGCGTTAATCTAGATTGGGTTAAGTGCTTGTACATAAGTGATGCTCATGACATTGGCTGGCCACGCATTCGTATGTTAAGAATGAGGCTTTGATTAATGTTGTACGAAAATGCGTGCCTGACATGAGCGTGTGATCACTATAATTGCCCGATGCGTTCATGCCGGGTTCAGATAAAATGGGCCGTGTGCCGTGTGATCACAATACGGTCTTTGGATCGTGGCCTTCGGGTCGGGCCTTTGGGTCATTCCCGGTTCATCCGGAAGACGGCATTGACCGTGAGGAGATTGGTGTTGCGCCTAGAGCGTTTCGACGCGGGCTAGAGACACTGGGCCAATAACGCTATATGCGGGCCGTGAAGTGTTGTTGGTCTTCGGATCGTGGCCTTTGGGTCGGGCCTTCGGGTCGTGGTCTTCGGATCGGGTCTTCAGATCGTGGCCTTCGGGTCGGGCCTTCGGTCGAATATAAAATTGGAAATGAATGCCGAGATAATGTGCCGTGTGATTTAAATTGAGACTTTGGCACAAGAATGGCATCTTCATGCATATGATTGCGTTAATTGTTACATTAATGCATATTATTCGGTGCGTGATTTGAAAATGAGCACGTTGAATCATGCCGCGTGTATGTAGTGGTTATATGTTATTAAATTGTCTAACCTGCAAGGTCTATGCAATTATTGGCTTGGGCACGAGGGCCTAGGCCATTGTTTGTGTTATGTTGTTTATGGTCAGGGGATTGTACGTTAGCCTAGCCTAAGTTTAGGGGTTGTATTCACTGAGATGTGTTCTCATTGGTGTTTAAACCAAACATTTCAGACCCCCGCCCTTGAGAATGCCGCAGCCGCCACCACTTTTTGGGATCCCGACACACATTGATTGGTTTACTAGTGTTTTTCCTTCGGGAAATGGAGAGGCCTACATAAGGTATCGATCCGTGGTGTCCGTAGACGTCAGAGAGCCTGAAGAACTTATCCAGGAATACATCGCCTGGTGCCACGGGGATGATGAGGGACACATAGGTCCACCTCTTAAGTCCTTCGATGCACCTCTAGATGAGCACGGCTTGATGGCGCCGATTATAGCCGATGGCGAGGTGATCAACCCCGAGGACGAACCCATAAGTGAGGCTTATGACCCTGAGTTAGATGGTGAGCCCCAGGTGGTAGCTGAAGATGAAGATGAGTGGCTGAACGATGAGGACTTACCGGATGCCATGGAAGTAGACGACGCCGAGAATGGTCAAGTAGAGGAAGTAAGGGAGGACGAGGAGATAGGACTGTACGTGGATCATAAGTATGAGCCTGATTCGGAGGATGAGCGAGTAGTAGCTCTGGCTATAGATTCTGAGGAGTTTGAGCATCAAGCCAGTTCTCAGGACGAGTCCGAGACGCAGGAGAGCTCAGAGTATGATTCCTCGAGATCGGACCCCGACTGGATGCCCTAGCTCAGTCCTAAACCCTAACCTCCAGCTGACTTTTTGGAAAAACCCTCTTACCCTAGTCAGTGTTTAACCTAACCCTCCTTCGCAGCCGAAGCCCCTTTTTGTTGTAATGGCTGCAGTGTGTCGGCTTTTGATGCTTTTGATGTAAATTTTAGTGTGGCGTGTTGTAGGTTGAGTTTGTTGTAAGTATGTATATATTTATGCTACTTGTAAATATTTTCAAGGATATAAATGTTTTATGGCAATGTAATAAGTTTGTTTAATTTCTGCATTGATGATCTTGTTTTATGCTATCCTTGGTTATCATTATAATTGTACGGGTGTATATATAGATAGTTATATATACGTGTCTTCCGCATGTGTTTTGTTCTCTGATGGTTGGGTCGGCAATGCAATCCTGGGAGCGTTGCACATCGAACGACCAAGGGCGATGATTACGAACCAAGTAGGTCGAGGCATGACATGTTGCCAATGAAAGGACTATCCCGATTCGGCAAGAAAGGAAAGCTCAATCCAAGGTACGTTGGGCCATTTGAGATCCTAGAGAAGATTGGGCATATGGCATACCGGCTAGTCTTACCTCCCAACCTATCCTAGGTACACAACGTCTTCCACGTATCGATGTTAAGGAAGTATGAACCAGACCTGACTCACGTTTTAAGGTATGAGGAAGTAGACGTGGAAGATAAAGTGTCGTACGTGGAAAAGCCAGTCAGAGTCGAGGACAGAAAAGACTGAGTGCAAAGGAATAAGACGATTCCGGTGGTCAAGATAGTTTGGGAGCACCACGGAACAAAAGATGCCACTTGGGAAAGTGAAGAGGCCATTCGACGTCAATACCCCCAACTATTCTAGTAGATTAGTGTGATTTGCAAATTTCGATGACGAAATTTTTGTAAGGGGGAAGAATTGTAACATCCCGAAATTCGACTCAATTTCCGGAATAAATAAAACGAGTCTTATTCATTATTTCATTTTTTAGGAGTCTTGCTCAGAGTTGATCACTCTTGGGATACTGACTAAATGGGAAGGCTAATTAGGAATAGGTATGTAGACCAGGGATCCGTCCGCGAATTGAGTGCTGATTTCGAGGAACGACGAGAAAGTATTTTGGGCCAGTGTGAACCGATCTTCAGAAGGTAACGGACTCGGTTTGGCCGAGGCCAACGATGTATAATTGGATAGCAGGTAATTTTGCAAAACTGAGAATGCATGTAGTCAACCAGTCCCGAACTTAAACCGGACAATCACGATCTCCGAAACTAGTGATAATTCCTTTCGTTCTCCTGATAATCGAGATCGTCGCAATTCGGACAACCCTAGATCAATACGCGTAACCCCTAAATAGCCGCCCATTAGTGAGAAATTCAAAAATTTGAAATTTGGCAAGTTTGATCGTGAAATTTAATCCAGACTTCAAAACCGATTTTCGTGGGTTACGGGATGATTTTCATAAGGATGACCTCAAATTATGTTGGCCACTTATATATAGGGTTGGTACAATTGAAAAATGGCAATTCAACCCGGTATCAGAAAGAAATGACGAAGTTGCCCTTAAGCCCATTAAGTGTTCCGAATTTTGAAGTTTTTGAGGAGATAATTAATGGATTTTATGTGGATAATGACAAGCCTTTAGATTGGACAAGATGGATTTGTGGCCCTTGGATCAAGATTTTAAATGTTGGAGCCTTAGGATGGTGACACTTGTCACCCACTCTCTTTTCCCCTCATTAATGCCCATCACCTCTTCTTGTCCATCACCCACTCTCTTTCTCTCTCTCTCTCTTCCCAACTTCTCCTCCAAGCCAACCTCTCTCCTTCCCTCCTTTCCACCGCCGCCCATCACCACCTCCCCTTGAGACCAGCATCGCCTGCCGCCGAGCTCCGCAGCGCCACCGCCGTTCACTGTCACCTCCACCACCATCAACCCTCTCCCTTCCTCTCCGTCTCCTCACCATCTCGACCGCATAGAGGAGTGCATGTGTAAGGACCTCGGCCCCACCACGCTTCTGCTGCGCCACTCCTTGTGTAATATTATCTGCTTTGGACACTAAGTCCTCATGGTTTTAAAACGCGTTACGCAAGGATTAAGAGCCAAACCTTATAAGCAACCCCAAGACTCCCCCCTAAGCAATGTAGGATAGAGACATGCCTCCATTTCCATCCTAGAAGCCTGCCAGGAGCCGCTCATTGTCTAGGCTCTCGAACCCCAGCGACTACTCCTTGCCCTCATCGGACTGGGCTGTTACACTAAGTCCTTACGATTTTAAAACGCATTACACAAGGGTTAGGGGCCAAGCCTTATAAGCAACCCCAGGACTCCCCCTAAGCGATGTGGGACAGAGACATGCCCCCTTGCTATCCTAGAAGCCTGCCAGGAGCCGTTCCTTGTCCAGGCTCTCGAACCCTGGCGATCACTCTTCGCCCTCATCGGACCGGGTTGTTACAGCACATCGGACTGCCGAGGAGGAGCACTATCGGTCCGCCTCACCGCTGAGGAGCTTCGCCGTCGCCGCTTGCCGTGGCTGTCGCCGCTGCCCTTCTCGCCGTCGTCTCTCACCTCCTCGCCAACTCTCTCTCTTTCTCCCTCTCTTGTCCGTCACTGAGCCGACTACCTCTCGCCATCGCCTCACGCCAGTTGTGCCGCCGAGACACCATTGCTCTCATCGTCCACTACCACTACCAGTAGTTCCTTCTCTCTCTCTCTCTCTCTCTCTCTCTCTCTCTCTCTCTTTCTCTCCTTCTCTCTCTCACCGATCAGCCCCCTCTTAGCCGCTTAGAGGCCGACCGTCGCCGTGTCCATGCGCTGCCGCCGTCCGCTGCCAAGACCACCACCGCCAAGTCCACCGCCACTCTACCGCTCGTCCGCCTCCCCGACCGTGAGCCACCAGCCGCGCCGACCGTGAGCCACCGCCCGCTACTCGCCGTCGCCCGTTGGAATCGTTGCCATCAATTTCAGCATTCACCAGAGATTAGCCGCCATTCCTCGTCGTCCCGAGCTTGGATTAGGTGGGTGTGATCTTGTGTGAATGTGTGATCACCCTCCTCCCTGATGCGTGTTACGCTGGGTATGTCGTCCTCATGCACTTTGTAGCAGGACGATGCCTGATTTGTCCGGAAAATGACCAACCTGATGCATTTTACGCGGGCTCTGATTTATAAGGAGATCGGTGTTACACCTCATGCACTTTGTAGCAGGCTAGAGACACTGGGCCGGGGGCGTTTTTATGCTGGCCACGGAGTGTTGTGAAAAAGGAAAAGAAATTATACGTCTCTACCAGGATTTCAATAAACAACAATTGAACGTTTACATGCATATAAATGCTTGGGCCAGTGTACGAGTATGTATGATTCGGTGATTTGTATGCAAGACTGACACTCAAGATTATGAGCATACATATGACGTATACGAGTATGTATGATTCGGTGATTTGTATGCAAGACTGACACTCAAGATTATAAGCATACATATGACGTATGTGTGACCGGGAGTGCCGCGTATGTGATGTGATATTATCGGCTTATCTAATCTGTAGGGTCATTGAGAATACCGATTTGGGCCTAAAGGCCTAGGTCATTATTTGCGAGTGATTTTGTTTTACTCGTCATGAGATGCATGTTAGCCTAGTTTAGGTTTACAGGTTTTTCACTAGCCGAGATTCGTCTCACGGTTTTTATAACCTAACCTTTCAAACTCTCGCCCGTAACGATGCCGGATGCTCTAGTGCATTTTGGGATCCCTTTTAAGTTAGAGCACACCATGTCTGTACACCCCATAGGGAATAGGGAAATGTTCGTTAGACATTATTCGCTAGTAAGAGTAGATGTGGGTATGACACCTTCTAAGACCCATGAGTATATAGCGTGGTGCTTTCGCGATTATTTTAGAGTCGAGTATGGACCTCTCCGTTCTATGGATATCCCGTTTAACGTGGAAGGCGAGTTGGATCCGCAGTGTCCAGATGGCGACGTTTTGGATTCAAACATGGGTTCGGAGTGGAGTATGGGTTCTAATGGGGCATTCGAGGCAGCCGAGGATGAGGTGTTAGGAGGAGTAGACTATGTGCCAATAGTAGTGGACCCGGTCTTGGAGCCGATGGATGTTGACGAAGCTGAGCCGATGGATACCAAGGAGTTCGAGGAGGTGAGTTCCAGCGAGGACTCAGAGTTACCAGAGAGTTCATCAAAGTCTGCCGATTCCGATCCAGACTAGGGGCCCTAGGCTAGACCTTGGCCATGTTTCATGAGGGCCGACACTTTTTGAACTATAGCCCTCCTTTCTTTTTGTAGTTGACCCTCCTAGCCACTTACTCCTTTTTTATCAGTGGTAGCGGTTAACTGTACTCTTTTGTTGTACCCCTCCTTTTTCTTGTTGTATAAATGAATATTGTAAGAATGTTTCTAATAGTTTCATAAATGTGCAATTGGTCTATAGTAGTGTCGTTGTGTTGCTCCCCTGGTTCTCATTCTTGTTGTGTCTGGGTGTTGTAATTATCCTTTTTGGTCGCTTCTGCTTGTGCTATGATTGTTTTTTTGGGTTTTAGGTTGGCAACACATTCTTGGGACGTCGGACCATATCGACCTTTGCGAGGGATGTTGCGTGCCATGGGGTTCGGTGTCACGCCTCGACCTCTACGGCACGTAACAACCCGTTCGGCGGTCGATACATTAGTATTTCCCAGGACGCGTCGTCATCAACCTGTTTCCCAAAGTAGGACATAAGGCACATGCGGAAGTAAAAATTTAAAACACCCGTACAGAATAAATATGAGAACCAGGGAAAGCAACATAAGAACAACTGAGGCAACGTACACATCCATCGAAAATGTCAACAATCCAAAATTACAGCATCTAAAAAATAACAGTACTAGGAGGAAAGGTACAACTAAAAGAGTGCTGCCACATGAGTCAAGCGGGCTAAGGGACAAAGGGGGCCAACCGCCACAAAGGAGAGGGTCTAAAATCCAAAAAGTGTCTACCCTCACAAAAAGACTAAGCCTAGCCTAGGGCGCCCAATCAGGATCAGAGCCGTCGGACTCTGATGAACTATCGGGTATCTCTGAATCTTCACTGGGAATCTCCTCATCGGACTCTTCGGTATCCATCGGCTCGGCTTCGTCGACCTCCATTGGCTCCACCACCGGGTCCTCCACTACTGGCTCGTGGTCTATGCCTCCTAGCTCTTCGTCCTCAGCAGCCTCGTACCAAGCGAAAGGACCTATAGTCTCCTCCGACTCCATTTTAGAATCCACGACCTCCCCACTCGGGTACTGTGGGTCTAGCTGACCATCTATGGTAAATGGAACATCCATGGTACGGAGGGGTCCATACTCCTCTCCAAAACGGTCGCGGAAGCACCAAGCAACATATTCATGAACTTTAGGATGTGTCGTACATACATCTACACTTATCAGAGAATAATGCCTCAAGTACACCTCTCCATTCCCCACCGGATATGCAGTCATAGTATGCTCATACTCTAGGGGGATCCCAAAACGTACCGGGACAGGTGGCTTCGTCATGGACGCGGGTCTGAAAGGTTGGGTTATAAAAACCATGAGATACATCTCAGTGAGTGAAAAACTCCTAAACCTAAATTAGGCTAACATGCATTTCCTAACGGGAAAAACAAACCACACACATACACGGATGACATAGGCCCGTAGGCCCAAATCGGCATTTCAATGACCCTACAGGTTAGATAATCCTATAATATCACATTACACGAGTGGCACCCTCGATCAGGCGTACGTCACACGTATGCTCAAAATCTTTAGTGACAGTTTCAAGTATAGATCACCGAGTCACACAGTTCCGCACATAAACTCATACATTCATATGCATGCAGATGCCACTAACCTGCCATGCTCACAATTTAACTCCTATGGCATTTCGGCATAAAGTTCCATTCGTGTTCCGATTATAGAATAGAATCCACCTGGACACGTCCCATACCATGCCCAATAGCTTCCATTATATAATCAGACACTATGCATCACATGTTAACCATTTATTCCGTTAACTCGACCCGAAGGTCCGATCCAAAGATCCGGTTCAAAGACCACGACCCGAAGGCCAATCACAACACTTCGTGGCCAGCGTAAAGATGCCCCAGGCCCAGTGTCTCTATGTCACGCCCCGACCTCCTCGGCACGCGACAACCCGCCCTCACGATGGTCGATATAGTACGACGTCCCAGGACATACCGTCGTCGACCCAAATCCCAAACGATTCATAATACACATGCGGAAGTAAAATTAGAGAGAATCACCCAGACAATATAACTGAGAACACGGGAAGCAACACGGAGAACACTGAGGTAACGTACACATCCATAATCCCAAAAATTGCCTGAAAACATCCTTACAATAATTCAAATAGAAGCAACAACAACAACTGAGACGAGCACGATACAAGAGTACTGCTGGTGGGTCAAGAGGCTAGTAACAAGGGGGACCAACGGCTAAACAAAAAGGGTCCAAAATCCAAAAAGGTGTCTACCCTTGCAAACCGACTAAGCCTAGCCTAGGGTTCCCAATCTGGATCTGAACCATCGGACTCGGACGGGCTGTCTGGTAACTCTGAATCCTCGCTAGGGGCCTCCTCCTCAGATTCCTCGGTGTCCATTGGTTCGGCCTCGTCAACCTCCATAGGCTCCGCTACCGGGTCCTCGACTGCTGGATCCTCCATCGGGAACTCATGATCTATACCACCCAACTCCTCATCCTCGGCAGGCTCGTACCAGGCGAAAGGACCTATAGTCTCATCCACACTCGTATCGGAATCCACGACCTCGCCGCTCGGGCATTGTGGATCAAGCTGGCCTTCTATGGTGAATGGAACGTCCATCGTGCGGAGGGGTCCGAACTCATCTCCCCAACGGTCTCGAAAACACCAGGCTACATACTCATGGACTTCGGGATGTGTCGTACCTACATCTACGGTAATCATGGTGTAATGCCTTATGTAAACTTCATTGTTCGCCACCGGGAAATCAACCACCGTATGCTCATATTCTATAGGGATCCCGAAACGAACTGGAATGGGCGGTCGGTTCATGGGCGCTGGTCTGAAAGGTTGGGTTATGAAAACCGTGAGACACTTCTCAGTGAGTGAAAACTCCTAAACCTAAATTAGGCTAACATGCATCTCCTGACGGGAAAACAAACAGCATGCGTATATAACAATGACTTAGGCCCGTCGGCCCAAATCGACATATCAATGACCCTGCAGGTTAGATAATCCATAATATTACAAATCACAAGCGGCATCCTCGACCAGGCGTACGTCACACGTATGCTCAAGACCTTTCGTGACAATTCCAAGTATGGATCACCGAGTCACACAATTCAGCACGCTAACTCATGCATTCATATGCATGCAAATGCTACTAACATGCCATGCCCACAATCCAATTTCTATGGCATCCCGGCATAACTTCCATTCGTGTTCCGATTATAGAGTGAAATCTACCTAGACACGTCCCATACCATGTCCGGCGGATTCCAATATATAATCAGACACTATGCATCACACGTTATCCGTTTATTTCATTATCTCGACCCGAAGGCCCGACCCGAAGGTCCGATCCGAAGATCAATCACAACACTCCGTGGCCAGCGTAAAGACGCCCCAGGCCCAGTGTCTCTAGCCCGCGTCCTTACGCATCAGGCGCAACACCGATCTCCTTTACAAACCAGAGCCCGCGTAAACGCATCAGGATGGTTGTCTTCCGGGCGTACCGGGCATCGTCCTGCTCCAAAGTGCATGAGGACGGCACACCCCGCGTATTCCGCATCAGGGCGAAGGTGATCACACATTCACGCAACCGGTTTTATCTGAACCCCGCGTAAACGCATCAGGGCATGATTAGGTGATCACAATCCATGGCATACACGCATTCTCGCACAATTTCCATAATGCTTCATACTCAGCAAGCGTAATGTGTAGCCATGCAATTCCGCACACGAATGTTGGTGTAATGTACGATGAACATCCAATTTACAAAGGTACATCACCAATTCATGCCAAAGTCAACGGGTATTACAGCGTGCTCAATGCTATCAAGAACTCGCCCACTTATAGTGCAACATGCTCAATTCAAATCACGACATGTCCAATCAACATACTAACAAGCCCAATTAATCGTTACAAGACAATCTTGCATGTCAAGGCTTTAGGGCTCGTTCATCACATGTTTAGGCAATATAATGCACGCTAATTGTTGGCCAATCACTCGTCACACTAATCGGTCCCATGAACACGCGACATGGCAATGCACATATAATTGAGCATATTCAAGTACAACTCAGCCAACAATAGATCAATCTAGGCACTCCCGGCACTTATGCAATTTGATCTCAAATTTTATCCAACCTAATCCCATTAATTTCCCACATGGACAGCCAATACTCAGCATGCTCCCGACCTATGGTTCGTCTCTAAAACAGCATAATAACCCATTAATCTCGTCCCTAATTGACTATCAACCATACCCTAGGCCCGCTAATATGCATAATTGTCCTAACTAGGGTTTAGAGGTTTCCACCCACCTCAATCCGATGCTCGGGCGACGGGGAACGGCGGCCGATCACCGGTACACGGTGGAACCGGCGGCACACTTCCCAATGATGCGACGGCGAGCGGCGGCCGGCTGACCACAGCAGCCTCGGGCGGCGGCTCACGGTCAGCTGAGCGGCTGTTCACGGTGAGAGGAGGCCGGGCGAGCTGCTGAAGGGCCTCCGGACGGCGGCTGTCCACGGCGGCGCACGGCGGTGACGCGCGAACAGCGGCGTTCCGGCGACGGCGCGGTGGTGGTGGCTCGGTCTCGGCGGCGGTGGTCTGTTCCGGTGAAGGGAAACAGAACCGGGAGGGGCGGACAGCAATGGAGAGGAACGGCGAGGGCTGGCTGGCAGCGAGCGGCTCCGGCGAACGGCGGTGAACAGCAACCGCACGGCGGTGCACCGTGCACGGCGTGGACGGCGCGGCTGTTCCGGCGAGAGGGTGAACAGAACAGTGAGTGGCGGAGGGAAAAACAGAGAGGGACGGCGAAGGAAAGGGCAGTGGACGGCCACCACAGCGGCGGCGGACGGCGGCGTGCAGCGGCGAACGGCTTCGGCGGGGGTTTACCCCTGCATGCAGCCGCGGAGAGAGGAGCGGCGGTGTGGCTGTTCTGGCGGCCACTCTACTGCATGCAGCCGGAATAAGGAGAGAGAGGCGGCGGCGACGGCGGCGTGGCTGGTCCGACGCCAACCCAGCTGCATGCACCGGCGAGAGAGAGAGAGACGACGGAGGGGGAAGGGGGCAGCGACGGCGGCCAGGCGGTGGCGGCCGGCGGTGCACAGCGGCGGTCAGCTCGGTCCTCCTTGGCCGACCGGTGCTGTTCTCCCTTGCATGCAGCCGGAGTGGAGAGAAAACGAGGGTGAGGCGGAGAGGAACGGCAAGGGGAGCGGCGGTGCACAGCGGCGTGCAGCGGCTGGCGGCGGCTCCGGCGGGGTGGCGACGGGCTGAGCTAATCTCGGCCGGTCAGGACAGTGAGAGAGGGAAGGAGAGAAAGAGGGGGATGGTCGGTTGGTTGGCGGTGAGGCGAGAGGGACGCGGCGGCTGCACGGCGGCAGCACCGGCGGGCGGTGGCTTCAGCGGCGGTTGGCGGTGGCGTGAGGCCGAGCGGGAGGAAGAGAGAGAGGTCGCCGGTGAGGGAGAGAGGGCGTGAGAGAGAGAGTGAGAGAGTGAGAGAGTGAGAAATGAGTGAGGTGAAGTGTGATCATGTCTTTGCATGGGGGAGAGGAAGAGGTTGAGTGAGGATTTCATTCCAATCATGACATGCATGGGGAAGGGGGGTGTTGACAAGTGTCACACCCCACAAGAGATTCAAAATTCGGAACTCCTAGGGGCAAAAGGGTAAATATGTCATCAAGTTCCGGTACCGGGTCGAAACGCTAATTTTTCGACCGTATATGCCCTATATACATATGGCCAGCTTAATTTGACGTCGTCTTCATGAAAACTATCCCGAGACTCGCGAAACATCGCTCCCGATGTCCGGATTAAATTTCACGATCGAATTCGCTAATTTCCCATTTTCTAATTCTCTCACTAACGGGTGGCCGGTTAGGATTTTACGCGTATCGACTTCGGTTGTCCGAGTCGCGACGAGCTCGATTGTCAAGGGACGGAAGGAATTATCGCTAGTTCCGAGAACGCGATCATCCGGCTCGAGTTCCGAAGACCGGTCCATACTGGCCCAAAATATTTCCTCGTCATTCTTTTAAATCGGCTTAATTCGCAATCGGTCCTTGGTCCACGTATCTAATCCTAGTTGGCCATTCCCATTTGGTCAGTATCCCGGGAGTGATCGGCTCCGGGCGAGACTTACGAAAAAGGAAATATCGAATAAAACTCGTTTCATTCATTCCAGGGATCGAGTCGAATTTCGGGATGTTACAATTCTTCCCCCCTTACAAAAATTTCGTCCTCGAAATTTAAAACCCACATTAACCTACTCGAACAACTGGGGGTATTGACGTCGCATGGCCTCTTCACTTTCCCATGTAGCGCCTTCCGTTCCATGATGCTGCCAAACCACTTTGACCATCGGAATAGTCTTATTCCTTAGCACTCGGTCCTTTCTATCCTCGATTCTGACTGGCTTCTCCACATATGTCACTCTGTCGTCCACGTCCACTTCTTCGTATCTTAGGACATGAGTCGGGTCCGGTTCATATTTCCTTAGCATCGACACGTGGAAAACGTTGTGCACCTGGGATAGGTTGGGAGGCAAGGCTAGTCGGTATGCCATCTCACCAATCTTCTCTAGGATCTCAAATGGTCCGACATACCTTGGGCTAAGCTTTCCCTTCTTGCCGAATCGAGATAATCCTTTCATTGGCGACACCTTGAGAAACACATGGTCTCCTACTTGAAACTCCAAGGGTCGTCGCCTTCTGTCGGCGTAACTCTTCTGACGACTTTGAGCAGTTCTTAGCCTGTCCCGGATAACTTCTACTACTTCCATCGTTTGCTGAACTAGCTCCGGTCCCGCGATACTTCGCTCACCCACTTCATCCCAGCACAGTGGCGTTCTACAGGCCCTACCATATAAGGCTTCGAAGGGCGCCATCTGAATACTCTGCTGATAGCTGTTGTTATAAGCAAACTCTACCAAATGCAATTGCTCTTCCCACTTGCCTTGAAAATCCAAAACACACGCTCTCAACATATCCTCCAGGGTCTGAATTGTCCTTTCAGACTGACCGTCTGTCTGCGGGTGGTAGGCTGTACTGTACTGTAATCTTGTCCCTAAGGCCGTTTGTAGACTCTTCCAAAAGTTGGCCGTAAACCTTGGATCACGATCCGAGGTGATCGTCACTGGTACTCCATGAAGACGCACTATTTGTCGCACATACAACTCCGCATACTTTTCTAATTCCAAGTCCTTTCGTACTGCCAGGAAGTGTGTAGACTTAGTCAAACGATCCACTATGACCCATATCGAGTCATGACCTCTCTGGCTCCGTGGTAATCCCGTCACAAAGTCCATCGTGATATGCTCCCATTTCCATTCGGGAATTTCCAAAGGTCGTAACAATCCACCTGGCTTGCAGTGCTGTGCCTTCACTTGCTGGCACGTCAGACACTTGGCCACATGCTTAGCCACATCCTTCTTCAGGCCATTCCACCAATAATGTTGACGTAGATTTTGGTACATCTTTGTACTACCCGGATGGATACTATACTGACTCCGATGAGCTTCGCTCAGGATTTCCTCTTTAAGTCCTTCATCATCCGGCACGCAAAGTCGGCCACGATACTTTAAAATTCCATCCGCGGATACTTGGAAGTCGGGCTTCCTCTTTGCCGCATCCATTTCCATAATCTTCTGAATCTCGGGGTCCGAAGGTTGCAGTTCCTTGATCTTAACCTGCACCTCTGGTTCGATCCTTAATGTTGCGAACAAGCTGGACACTCGGCCCACTTCGAACTTAAATTCTGAATCTCTCAACTTTTCTAATAACGTCCACTCTTTAACCAGTAAATGAGCCATACTCGACTTGCGACTTAAAGCATCTGCTACCCGGTTTGCCTTACCCGGATGATACAGGATGTCGCAGTCATAGTCCTTCAATAATTCCATCCATCGACGCTGCCTCATATTCAACTCCTTCTGCGAGAACAGATATTTGAGGCTTTGGTGGTCCGTGAAAATCTGGAACTTCTCCCCGCACAAGTAGTGCCTCCAAATCTTAAGTGCGAAAACTATCGCTGCCAGTTCCAAATCATGCGTCGGGTAATTCATCTCATGAGGCCTCAGCTGGCGCGACGCATATGCCACCACCTTCCCATGTTGCATGAGCACACACCCGAGTCCTCTTAATGAAGCATCGCTGTAAATCTCAAATCCTCCTGGTCCGGACGGAATGGTCAAGACTGGAGCGGTCGTCAACTTACGCTTCAACTCTTGGAAACTCCTCTCACACTTGTCATCCCAAACATACTTTGCTTCCTTCTTCAATAATTTAGTCAAGGGCATGGCTATCGAGGAAAAACCTTCTACAAACCGTCTGTAATAGCCAGCCAAACCAAGAAAACTTCTGACCTCCGTTACCGACGTTGGCCTGGGCCATTTCGTTACCGCTTCCACCTTAGTTGGATCTACAGAAATTCCATCTCCAGATATAATATGCCCAAGAAATCCTACTTGATTGAGCCAAAACTCGCACTTGCTGAACTTGGCATACAACGCATGTTCTCTTAGGGTCCGTAGCACTCTAGCCAAGTGTCCTTCATGCTCTTCGGGGCTCTTTGAATAAACTAGGATATCATCGATGAACACTATGACGAATTGATCCAAAAATTCCTTAAACACCCTGTTCATCAGATCCATGAAAGCGGCTGGGGCATTCGTCAATCCAAAAGGCATGACCGTGAACTCATAATGCCCATACCTCGTCCTAAATGCAGTCTTAGGAATGTCCTCCTTCCTAATTCTCAACTGATGGTACCCTGTCCTCAAGTCTATCTTGGAGAACACCGAGGCTCCTTGCAATTGATCGAACAAGTCATCGATCCTAGGGAGAGGGTACTTATTCTTCACTGTTACTTGGTTCAATTGCCGATAATCTATACATAGCCTTAAAGTTCCATCCTTCTTCTTCACAAACAGTACTGGCGCTCCCCATGGAGACGCACTAGGGCGGATGAAACCCTTGTCCAGCAATTCCTGCATTTGAACCTTCAACTCTTTTAGTTCGGACAGGGACATTCGATACGGGGCCTTCGATATCGGTTCAGTCCCAGGTGCTAACTCAATAACGAACTCCACTTCCCGGTCGGGCGGTAAACCCGGCAATTCCTGAGGAAAGACCTCGGGAAAATCACACACAACCGGTATATCATCCAACTTAGGTTCCTCCATGGTCGGGTCCACAATATCCACCAGATAACCTTCACACCCATTATCCAGCAATTTACTTGCTTCCAACGAAGATATCCACGGGGTCGAGGTTCCTCCTCGGTTCCCCTGGAATTCGAAGCTAGGACGTCCATCAGGATTAAACCGGATCGTCCTATTGCTACAATCCACTACAGCCTTCTGTCGGACTAACCAGTCCATCCCTATAATCACATCGAAATCGAACATGGCTAGCACTACCAAGTCGATACTCTCATCCTCACCCCCAATGTTTATCTCACAACCAGGGCATCCAAAGGATACTAACACCCTATCATTCATTGGCGTCGTCAACGGCGTTGTCACACAAAGCGTAATCTCTAACAGTACCGGTACTAAGCCAATCAACTTGACAAATTGCTCCGAAATGAATGAATGGGTTGCCCCTGAATCAAATAGTGCATAGGCGGTATGACCACATAAGGAAATCGTACCTGTGACCACGCCCGGCGCGTTCTCTGCTTCTCCACGCGCCACAGCATAAACCCTTCCTTGAGCGGGCGGTCGTCCTTGATTTGCCGGTGGGGGATTCCCGGCTTGATTTCCCGGTCGGGGTTGGTACTGCTGTCGGGGCTGATACTGCTGAGGTGCTCGCTGCTGATCCTGGGGATGTGCCTGTGGACAGCTGCGGATCTGATGTTCCGTGCTCCCACACTTGAAGCATGGTCCAAATCTCCCTGGCGGGGCAGCTGGCTTCCCGATATTCCTTCTGATAGGGGGAACAAATCGCCGATTGCCTGTCATAGGCTTCTTTCCCAGGCGGCGGTTGTCCTTTCCTCGCACAAACCGCGATCCAGATGCGGCTAACCTTTCCTGCTGATCTCGTTCGATTATCTGGGCTCTCCTGAACATCTCTCCATACTCCTTGATGTCATGCGACAGAATCTGGCTCCGAAGATCCGGCTTCAGCCCATCCCGGAACCTTCGAGCCTTGTCCCTTGGATCCGCAACCATAGTCGGTGCGAACCTTGCCAGCCTTGCAAATTCCGCCTCATACTGGTCCACAGTCATCTGACCTTGGCGCAACCTCATAAACTCCGTCAGCTTCTTCTCCTGGGCATTCTCCGAGAAGTATTTCCCATAGAAGTTCTCCACAAAAACAGTCCAAGTTGGGGCCATTCCCACTGGGAACACTCCTCTTTCTGAGGCACTCCACCAGTCATTAGCACCATCCTGGAGTTGGTATACTGCCAACGTTACTTTTTCCTCATCATTGCATCCCAACACTTTGAAGGTCTTCTCCAGCTCTTCTACCCATCGGGGAGCTGCCTCGGGGTCACCACGACCGTTAAACTTGGGCGGCTTCATCCTCAAGAATTGCTCTACCAACCGGGGCATCTGTCTAGCCCCAGCGGGGTGATCTTGCCCCTGCTGGGCATGATTTCCTCCATTCCCAGCGATCGCTGCAGCCTCGGCAGCCTGGGCATGGGCTGCGGCTCTTTCTTGCGCCTGCAGTCCGAAGATATGCCCTATCTCACGAAGGGTCTCCATGACCTCATCGAACCTGGGGTCCCTAGCCTCGCGGGCACCCTCACTAGACTGTCCTTGCGACTCCTTTCCTCTTCTCTTACTCATCCTGACGACTTGACCGCTCAACTACCTGCTATAATTCCATTAAGGAATTAGAGACTTAAACCAATCTATCCAGTCTAAGTCCTAGGCAGGTCTCAAGACAACAACCAGACAACCAGCATGCGGCTTAATTTGAGCTATTCAACACATCACCCAAGGGATTTACGTACTCACCTCGGGTCCTGCCGCACCTGCACATTATGGGTCATAATAACAATATACGCCAAATCATCACACATTGTCAGGAGATGCACGCAGCACACGAAGTCATCCTAAGTGGCTACCCATGGTCTCATCGCTCCTTATCACTCCAAGACTCGACCTAGTTGGATCGAGCTGACCTTGCTCTGATACCAATTCAACGGGGGTGTTGTCACGCCCCGACCTCCTCGGCACGCGACAACCCGCCCTCACGATGGTCGATATAGTACGACGTCCCAGGACATACCGTCGTCGACCCAAATCCCAAACGATTCATAATACACATGCGGAAGTAAAATTAGAGAGAATCACCCAGACAATATAACTGAGAACACGGGAAGCAACACGGAGAACACTGAGGTAACGTACACATCCATAATCCCAAAAATTGCCTGAAAACATCCTTACAATAATTCAAATAGAAGCAACAACAACAACTGAGACGAGCACGATAAAAGAGTACTGCTGGTGGGTCAAGAGGCTAGTAACAAGGGGGACCAACGGCTAAACAAAAAGGGTCCAAAATCCAAAAAGGTGTCTACCCTTGCAAACCGACTAAGCCTAGCCTAGGGTTCCCAATCTGGATCTGAACCATCGGACTCGGACGGGCTGTCTGGTAACTCTGAATCCTCGCTAGGGGCCTCCTCCTCAGATTCCTCGGTGTCCATTGGTTCGGCCTCGTCAACCTCCATAGGCTCCGCTACCGGGTCCTCGACTGCTGGATCCTCCATCGGGAACTCATGATCTATACCACCCAACTCCTCATCCTCGGCAGGCTCGTACCAGGCGAAAGGACCTATAGTCTCATCCACACTCGTATCGGAATCCACGACCTCGCCGCTCGGGCATTGTGGATCAAGCTGGCCTTCTATGGTGAATGGAACGTCCATCGTGCGGAGGGGTCCGAACTCATCTCCCCAACGGTCTCGAAAACACCAGGCTACATACTCATGGACTTCGGGATGTGTCGTACCTACATCTACGGTAATCATGGTGTAATGCCTTATGTAAACTTCATTGTTCGCCACCGGGAAATCAACCACCGTATGCTCATATTCTATAGGGATCCCGAAACGAACTGGAATGGGCGGTCGGTTCATGGGCGCTGGTCTGAAAGGTTGGGTTATGAAAACCGTGAGACACTTCTCAGTGAGTGAAAACTCCTAAACCTAAATTAGGCTAACATGCATCTCCTGACGGGAAAACAAACAGCATGCGTATATAACAATGACTTAGGCCCGTCGGCCCAAATCGACATATCAATGACCCTGCAGGTTAGATAATCCATAATATTACAAATCACAAGCGGCATCCTCGACCAGGCGTACGTCACACGTATGCTCAAGACCTTTCGTGACAATTCCAAGTATGGATCACCGAGTCACACAATTCAGCACGCTAACTCATGCATTCATATGCATGCAAATGCTACTAACATGCCATGCCCACAATCCAATTTCTATGGCATCCCGGCATAACTTCCATTCGTGTTCCGATTATAGAGTGAAATCTACCTAGACACGTCCCATACCATGTCCGGCGGATTCCAATATATAATCAGACACTATGCATCACACGTTATCCGTTTATTTCATTATCTCGACCCGAAGGCCCGACCCGAAGGTCCGATCCGAAGATCAATCACAACACTCCGTGGCCAGCGTAAAGACGCCCCAGGCCCAGTGTCTCTAGCCCGCGTCCTTACGCATCAGGCGCAACACCGATCTCCTTTACAAACCAGAGCCCGCGTAAACGCATCAGGATGGTTGTCTTCCGGGCGTACCGGGCATCGTCCTGCTCCAAAGTGCATGAGGACGGCACACCCCGCGTATTCCGCATCAGGGCGAAGGTGATCACACATTCACGCAACCGGTTTTATCTGAACCCCGCGTAAACGCATCAGGGCATGATTAGGTGATCACAATCCATGGCATACACGCATTCTCGCACAATTTCCATAATGCTTCATACTCAGCAAGCGTAATGTGTAGCCATGCAATTCCGCACACGAATGTTGGTGTAATGTACGATGAACATCCAATTTACAAAGGTACATCACCAATTCATGCCAAAGTCAACGGGTATTACAGCGTGCTCAATGCTATCAAGAACTCGCCCACTTATAGTGCAACATGCTCAATTCAAATCACGACATGTCCAATCAACATACTAACAAGCCCAATTAATCGTTACAAGACAATCTTGCATGTCAAGGCTTTAGGGCTCGTTCATCACATGTTTAGGCAATATAATGCACGCTAATTGTTGGCCAATCACTCGTCACACTAATCGGTCCCATGAACACGCGACATGGCAATGCACATATAATTGAGCATATTCAAGTACAACTCAGCCAACAATAGATCAATCTAGGCACTCCCGGCACTTATGCAATTTGATCTCAAATTTTATCCAACCTAATCCCATTAATTTCCCACATGGACAGCCAATACTCAGCATGCTCCCGACCTATGGTTCGTCTCTAAAACAGCATAATAACCCATTAATCTCGTCCCTAATTGACTATCAACCATACCCTAGGCCCGCTAATATGCATAATTGTCCTAACTAGGGTTTAGAGGTTTCCACCCACCTCAATCCGATGCTCGGGCGACGGGGAACGGCGGCCGATCACCGGTACACGGTGGAACCGGCGGCACACTTCCCAATGATGCGACGGCGAGCGGCGGCCGGCTGACCACAGCAGCCTCGGGCGGCGGCTCACGGTCAGCTGAGCGGCTGTTCACGGTGAGAGGAGGCCGGGCGAGCTGCTGAAGGGCCTCCGGACGGCGGCTGTCCACGGCGGCGCACGGCGGTGACGCGCGAACAGCGGCGTTCCGGCGACGGCGCGGTGGTGGTGGCTCGGTCTCGGCGGCGGTGGTCTGTTCCGGTGAAGGGAAACAGAACCGGGAGGGGCGGACAGCAATGGAGAGGAACGGCGAGGGCTGGCTGGCAGCGAGCGGCTCCGGCGAACGGCGGTGAACAGCAACCGCACGGCGGTGCACCGTGCACGGCGTGGACGGCGCGGCTGTTCCGGCGAGAGGGTGAACAGAACAGTGAGTGGCGGAGGGAAAAACAGAGAGGGACGGCGAAGGAAAGGGCAGTGGACGGCCACCACAGCGGCGGCGGACGGCGGCGTGCAGCGGCGAACGGCTTCGGCGGGGGTTTACCCCTGCATGCAGCCGCGGAGAGAGGAGCGGCGGTGTGGCTGTTCTGGCGGCCACTCTACTGCATGCAGCCGGAATAAGGAGAGAGAGGCGGCGGCGACGGCGGCGTGGCTGGTCCGACGCCAACCCAGCTGCATGCACCGGCGAGAGAGAGAGAGAGACGACGGAGGGGGAAGGGGGCAGCGACGGCGGCCAGGCGGTGGCGGCCGGCGGTGCACAGCGGCGGTCAGCTCGGTCCTCCTTGGCCGACCGGTGCTGTTCTCCCTTGCATGCAGCCGGAGTGGAGAGAAAACGAGGGTGAGGCGGAGAGGAACGGCAAGGGGAGCGGCGGTGCACAGCGGCGTGCAGCGGCTGGCGGCGGCTCCGGCGGGGTGGCGACGGGCTGAGCTAATCTCGGCCGGTCAGGACAGTGAGAGAGGGAAGGAGAGAAAGAGGGGGATGGTCGGTTGGTTGGCGGTGAGGCGAGAGGGACGCGGCGGCTGCACGGCGGCAGCACCGGCGGGCGGTGGCTTCAGCGGCGGTTGGCGGTGGCGTGAGGCCGAGCGGGAGGAAGAGAGAGAGGTCGCCGGTGAGGGAGAGAGGGCGTGAGAGAGAGAGTGAGAGAGTGAGAGAGTGAGAAATGAGTGAGGTGAAGTGTGATCATGTCTTTGCATGGGGGAGAGGAAGAGGTTGAGTGAGGATTTCATTCCAATCATGACATGCATGGGGAAGGGGGGTGTTGACAAGTGTCACACCCCACAAGAGATTCAAAATTCGGAACTCCTAGGGGCAAAAGGGTAAATATGTCATCAAGTTCCGGTACCGGGTCGAAACGCTAATTTTTCGACCGTATATGCCCTATATACATATGGCCAGCTTAATTTGACGTCGTCTTCATGAAAACTATCCCGAGACTCGCGAAACATCGCTCCCGATGTCCGGATTAAATTTCACGATCGAATTCGCTAATTTCCCATTTTCTAATTCTCTCACTAACGGGTGGCCGGTTAGGATTTTACGCGTATCGACTTCGGTTGTCCGAGTCGCGACGAGCTCGATTGTCAAGGGACGGAAGGAATTATCGCTAGTTCCGAGAACGCGATCATCCGGCTCGAGTTCCGAAGACCGGTCCATACTGGCCCAAAATATTTCCTCGTCATTCTTTTAAATCGGCTTAATTCGCGATCGGTCCTTGGTCCACGTATCTAATCCTAGTTGGCCATTCCCATTTGGTCAGTATCCCGGGAGTGATCGGCTCCGGGCGAGACTTACGAAAAAGGAAATATCGAATAAAACTCGTTTCATTCATTCCAGGGATCGAGTCGAATTTCGGGATGTTACACTCTAGCCCGCGTCCTTACGCATCAGGCGCAACACCGATCTCCTTACGAACCAGAGCCCGCGTAAACGCATCAGGTTGGTCGTCTTCTGGACGTACCGGGCATGGTCCTACTCCAAAGTGCATGAGGACGGCACACCCCACGTAAATGCATTAGGGCGAAGGTGATCACACATTCACACAACTGGTTTTTATCTGAACCCCGCGTAAACACATTAGGGTATAGTTAGGTGATCACATGTCCATGGCATACGCGCATTCTCGCACAATTTCCACAAGCCTCATACTTGGCATGCATAATGTGTAGCCATGCAATTCCGCACACGAATGTTGGTGCAACGTACCACGGCAGAATGTCCCACACAATTCAATGCTACAATATCATGTTCAATAATCCACGTCATATACTTAGTCAGCCCAATCAATAACTCGGGCATCACATGTGAATACGGCACTTATGATGTACATTGATAATTCACCAATCACATTCCACATTGGCCGGCCACACGAACACGCGACATGATAGACTCAATTCATCATGATTATCAATCCGACACACAATTCAACCATCCCGGTCATCCCGGCATTTCAATCAAGTTAATCCACTAACTACCGTCAATTTGGCCGTCAAGTTCCCGATATGGACAGCAACTAACCCTCTTCATATCAGCCTCTAATTCGCTTCTAAATCATGCTTTATTGCCTACCAATCGATTCTCGACACCCACTAATAACATATAAATTCATACGAGTCTTAATTATTACTAGTCGACTAATCGACACACCCTAGACCCGTTTAAAACGCATAATCGTCATAATTAGGGTTTAAAGGTTTCCACCCACCTCAATCCAAGCTCGGGCGACGGGGAACGACGGCCGATCACCAATGAACGGTGGAACCGGCGGCATACTTCCTAAGGAGGCGGCGGTAAGTGGCGGTCGGCTGTTCGCAGCAGCCACGGGCGGCGGCGTGAGGCCGGTGGGACTGCTGGCTCACAGTGAGGGTGGCTGGACGGGCGGCTGAGCAGCGCGGGCAACTGCTACTCATGGCGGCGCACGGCGAATGGCGTTGGTGCGGCTGTTCCGACAAGGGGGAATAGAATAGGGAGAGGCGGAGGGGAAATAGAGAGGGACGGTGAGGGAGACGGCAGGGGACGGCCACAGCGGCGGCGGTCGGCGACGGTGTGCAGCGGCGAGCAGCTCCGGCGGTGGCTCAGCCGTGCATACAGTCACGATGGAGAGGAAGCAGAGGAGAACGGCGACGAACGGCGGCGTGGCTGGTCCGGCAGCCACTCAGCTGCATTCAACCGAGAGAGAGAGGCAGCGACGGCGGGGAGAGAGGGCAACGGCGGCGGCCATGGCCACGGAGAGCGGCGGCAGCCACGGCGAGCGGCGGTCGGCAGTGCTCCTCAGCGGAAGGTCAACGATTAGCGTTCTCCTCCTTGGCTGACTGGTGCCGAACTCCTCTTTATGCAGCCGGAGAGGAAACGGTGAGGAATAGCGGCAAGGGTGGACGGCGATGGACGGCGGCGGTCTTGGCGGCAGCTGGTGGCGTGGTCGAGCTAGGCGGGAGGGTGGACGGCCACGGCAAGGCTTGGCCGGTGTGAACAGCGAGAGAAAGGTGGAGAGTGACGGTCGACCGGTGATGAAGCGAGAGGGAGAGGCGGTGTACGGCGGTGGTGCCGGCCGGTAACGGCTTCGGCGGGTTGTGGGCAATGGCGTGAGGCTAAGCCGGAGAGAGAGAGATTGCCGGAGAGGGAAAGAGGGAGAGGGTGAGTGGCCGGGTGAGGGAGAGAGAAAAGAGAGAGGGAGAGAAAGAGGGGTGAAGTGAAAGGTGATGATGGAGAACATAGGGAAGATCAAGGGGTGGAGTGTAGACTTGGGTGAGATGATGGCATGCAAGGGGAAGAGTTAGAGTGACAAGTGTCACACCTAGGGCTAGTTCTAGGGATTCAAATTTTCGGAATTAAAAAGGGCATGAGGGCAAATTTGACATAAAGTTCCGGTACCGGGTCGAATGGCCAAATTTCGACTATATATGTCCTATACACATGTGGCCAGCTTAATTTGATGTCGTCCTCTTAAAAATAATCTCGTAATCCTCGAAAATCGGCCTCGAAGTCTGGACTAAATTTCACGATTGAATTTGTCAATTTTCCATTTTTAAATCTCTCATTAACGGGGGACTGTTTAGGATTTACGCGTATCGACCTCGGGTTATCTAAATCGTGGTGAGGTCGATTGTCAAGAGAACGAGAGGAATTATGGCTAGTTCCGATGACACGACCGTCTGGTTCAGAAGGTCGGTTCACACTGGCCCAAAATACTTCCTCGCCATTCTTCTAAAACTGGTTCAATTCGCGACCGGGCCCATGGTCTACGTATCTATTCCCAGTTGGCTGTTCCCATTTGGTTAGTATCCCAAGAGTGATCAGCTCTGGGTGAGACTTACGAAAAAGGAAATATCGAATAAAACTCGTTTTATTCATTCCAGAGATTGAGTCGAATTTTGGGATGTTACATTCGGGGCGTGACATAAGCTCCAAACAAGCTGGTTGGATGGGGAAAAATGGGTCGGCTTGTCACGTCCCGAGCTACTCGGTTTGTAATCATTGCCCTTGGTCGTTCGATGTGCAACGCTCCCAGGATTGCATTGCCGACCCAACCATCAGAGAACAAAACACATGCGGAAGACACGTATATATAAATATCTATATATATACACCCGTACAAATATAATGACAACCATGGATAGAACAACTCATAATCAATAACACAAAAATTAACAAACTTATTACATTACCATAAAAATATTTACAACTGATATATACATATTTACAATAAATGGTACCTACAACATGCCACACTATAATTACATCAAAAGCCGACACACTGCAGCCATTACAACAAAAAGGGGCTTTGGCTGCGAAAGAGGGTTTGGTTAGTTACTAACTAAGTTGAGATGGCCTTCCAAAAAGAGTCAACTGGAGGTTAGGGGTTAGGACTGGGCTAGGGCATCCAATCGGGATCAGAACCCGAGGAATCGTACTCTGAGCTCTCCTTCGGATCGGACTCTTCCTGAGAGCTAGCCTGAGGTTCGGACTCCTCCGATTCCATGGCTAAGGCTACCGCTCTTTCATCCTCCAAATCCGACTCATACTCATAGTCCACATAAAGTCCTACCTCCTCGTCGTTATCTACTTCCTCAACTTCTCCATTCTCAGCCTCATCGACATCCATGGCATCCGATAGATCCTCGTCGTTCAACCACTTATCTTGGTCTTCAGCTACCACCTAGGGTTCCTCATCCATCGCGGGATCATAGGCTTCCTCTATCGGCTCATCCTGGGGATTTCTCACCTCGCCATCAGCTATAATTGGCGCCATCAAGCCGTTCTCATCTAAGGGTGAATCAAAGGATCTAAGAGGTCGGCCTATGTTTCCCTGATCGTCCCCGAAACACCAGGCGATGTATTCTTGCGTATGTTCAACGGGCTCTCCGACATCTACGGACACCACGAATCGATATCTTATGTAGGCCTCTCTATTTCTCGAGGGAAAAACGCTCGTGAACTACTCTATCTATGTCGGGATCCCAAAAAGTGGTGGCGACTGTGGCATTCTCAAGGACGGGGGTCTAAAATGTTTGGTTTAAATACCAATGAGAACACATATCAGTGAATATAACCCCTAAACCTAGGCTAGGCTAACGTACAATTCTCCTGACCACAAGCAACATATCACATATAATGGCCTAAGCCCTCGGGCCCAGACCTATGATTACACGGACCCTGCAGGTTAGACAATTTAATAACATATAGTCACGACATACACGTGGCATATTTCATCACTCGAACGCCACACTCGTGCTCATGATTTAAGGTGCCAATATTTCAATTTGCATACCAATTCTCATGCAAGAATGCGACAATTAACGCAAATCACAATTGAAGATGCCATACACGTGCCAAATCTCAATTTTAAATCACGTGGCACACTAATTCGGCATTCATTTTCAATTTCATGTTCAACTCAAAGGCCCGACCCGAAGGCCACGATCCGAAGACCCGATCCGAAGACCACAACCCGAAGGCCCGACCCGAAGGCCAATACTACACTTCATGGCCCGCATATAGCGTTATTGGCCCAGTGTCTCTAGCTCGCGTCGAAACGCTCTAGACGCAACACCAATCTCCTCACGGTCAATGCCGTCTTCCGAATGAACCTGGAACGACCCGAAGGCCATGATCCGAAAACCTTAATGTGATCACACGGCACACGGCCCATTTTATCTGAACCCAGCGTAAATGCATTGGGCAATTATAGTGATCACACACATACATGCCAGGCACGCATTTCCGTACAACATTAGCACACGTCTCATTCCCGGCATATATACATGAGTGGTTAATCAATGTCAAGTAATGCATCGTGCACCTTTAAAATCACACAATCAATTATCAATCACAACCAACCACTCAATCAGGCAATCGTTAATCGCACGACCCACAACTAATGCGATCTAATTAGCCCCGGTACGAAATCTAGTCCTAGGAAAATTAACATTTCCTTAATTCGGACTTAATTAGCATTCCTAAAAACTCCATTAAATCACTTAAGATTTATGGACACATACAATTTAACATTTCATCTCAAAGCTAGTACCGGTAATACCTAGCCCTATCCCGAATGCACCAATTCTACCTATACTTAACCCTATCCCGAATGCACCGATTCTACCTAAACCGGCCTAGAAAAATGTACTGTCAGTCCTAATCAGGGTTTAGGAATTATACTCACAATTTTCTAGGCCCACGACGACGACGGAACGGTGGCCAAACACTGGTGAATAGTGAATCCGACGACTGGTTCCTGGCGAGACCGTACGGACGGTGAACAGTGATTCCGTACTGTCGCCGTGAACAGTGATTCCGTACGGACACTGTATGGATGGCGACGGCTGAGGTCGTATGGCGGTGGGGGATGGCCCTATGGCGACGGATCGGTTGGCCGAGCTCCGGCGAAGCTCTGGGCATCCAAAACAGAACCTAGAGAGAGAAAGAAAGAGGGAGAAACGGGCTGGAAGAGAGGGAAAATGGGGCTGAGCTAGGCCGGGACCAAGGCTGATGGCTGGTGGTGGCGTGGGGGAGCAGCAGCGGCGCCGACGATGGCTCACGGCGGCCGGCGGTGCTCCGGCCAAGGCTTGGCCGAGAGAGGAGAGGAAGAAGAGGGAGATTTCGGGAGAGAGAGAAGAGAGAGAGAGGCTGATCAGATCTAAAATGGGGAGGAGAGAGAAGAAGCTGGTCCAAGGTGGTCAAATATGGGGGGCTAGGGCGCCATGTGTCGCCGATCTGCGCGTTTGACGATTTTACCCTTTGATCCGACGATCCAAAACCATTCAGCCTTAATAATTTAGGGTCAAAGTGGTCAAATACAACAATAATTGAGCTGATAAATATCTAAAAATATCCCAAACCTACACCACGAAATTCGAACTTGAACCGGGCGAGGGGTAAAACTGTCCTTTTTCCGGCCCCGGGGCGAAATTTCAATTTTCGCATCTACGCGTTCCTTACATGCATGGCCAACCTAATGTGGTGTCGGAATCGCGAAATTCATTTTCTAAGCCTTCGGAAATCGACTGCGAAGTTCCGGGAATAAAATAATATTATTTTTCAATTTTTGTCGAAATTCCTGTTTTGGTCCAAAACGACTCCCGGCATGCGTGGCCACTCCAAAATGACGTCTGTTCTAAGAAATAACCTCTTACGGCCCCCGAACCCAAATCTGCTTCCCAAGGGGCAAAACTGTAATTTTCTGACCCCGAACTGAAAATCCGATTTTTAACCCTACTTGCTCAAAATGTGCGTGGTCAGCGTAATACGGCGTTAGATTTCCAAAATTTGTCTCTTAAGCCGTTAAAAATCGATATCTAATTCCGGGCTCAATTCTGTATTCAAAATTCGCTCAGTTTCAAAATTTATGATCTCTCACTAACGAGTGGCTGTTTAGAATATACGCGTATCGACCTAGGGTTATCCGAATCATGATGGCTCCTTACTTTGAGAGAATGAGATACAATTATTAATCCCAAGAATCACGATCATGCAGTTCAGGCTTAGGATTGGCTAACCACGTGTACTTTCGGTCTTGCAGAAACACTTGCGTTCCGATTACACATCGTTGGCCTTGGTTAGATCCAATTTGTTGCCTTTCCTAAGATCGGTTCATATCGGTTCATAGCATTTTCTCATTACTTCTCAAGATCGGTATCCGATTCGTGGTCGGGTCCCTAATCCACGTACCACTTCCTAATTAGCCATACCCTATTGGTTAGTATCCCAAGAGTGATCAGCTCTGGGCGAGATTTACTAAAATGAAATACGGAATAATGTTAACTTCATTGATCCCAGAATTACATCAAAATTCGGGCGGTTACACGGCTGATCGTCGGTTAACGACGATGGACGGTGGCTCTCGCAGTGGGTTACGGTGGTAACGGCGACAGCTTGATGGTGTCCTAACCTAGCAAGGCTACGATGAGGGGTTTTGCTAGTGGAGGTGGCGAATGGAAAAGAGAGAGGGAGAATGGGATGGTCGGATGAGGTGGTGGCACGGCGGCGAGATGGGCAGACGGTGTGCGGTGCGGACAAGGGGGCTGATCCGGCGGTCGTCATGTGGCCGGATGGAGAGAGAGAATGGGAGGATGAGATAGGTGGTGGTGCGGTGCAAGGCGGAGCGTGGACGGGTGGTGTTCGGTGGGCGGCGGTGGCGTGACCTCGGTGACGGTGCTCTTCCAGTGGCGGCAGCTCACGACCAATCAAAGGAAAATAGAGAGGAGGGTGAGGCGTGGGAGGAGAGTAGCCGAATGGGGTGATGAAGAAATGAGAAGAGTGAGAGTTGCAAGACAGTGTTATGCATTATTGGTGAGTGGGGTGGTTGACCAAATCTCCAAAAATTACCATCACTTCCTCACCACTCAAGACCTAATCTAATGGCCAATAAAAGAAAACTCCACTATCCTCAAGGGGCAAAATAGTCCATTATTTTTGGCCATGAAAGAGGTCCAACAAGTCCATTTTAGCATTCAATAATTCTTCAAAATTCGGAATACAAGTGTGAGGCTCAAGGGCAATTTGGTAATTTGTCGATTTCGGGTTGAATTTCCATTTTTTGACCGTACCAATCCCTATTATAGTTGGCCACACTAAAACGACGTCATCCTCGTAAAATAGTCGCGTACGTCCAAGAAATTCGACGCTCAAGTTCGTATCTAATTTCATGATCAAATTTGCTCAATTACAATTTTAGGGTCTGTCACTAACGGGTGGCTATTGAGGGGTTACGCGTATCGACCTAAGGTTACTCGAGTCGTAACGGTCTCGATTTTCAAGGAAACGCGATGATTTATCGCTAGCTCCAAGGGTCACAATCGTTCGGATTAAGTTTTGGATTATTCGCTACGCGTACTCTTTGTCATACGGGATCACCCGCGATCCGATCATACGTCATTAGCCAAACCAATTCCGTCACCTTCCTAGAATCGGCCTACATTGACCTAAAATATTTCCTCATCGTTTCTCAGAATCAGAGCTCGATTTGTGATCAAGTTCCTCAGTCCACGTACTGTTTTCCTAGTTAGCCATTCCCCATCAGTTAGAAATTCCGAGAGTGATCAGTTCCGGGTGAGACTCACTATAATGAAATGAGAAATAACATCAATTTCATCGATCCTGGAAGTGGGTCGAATTCCGGATGTTACATATTGAACCTCAATATGGCTGCCCTTAATGGATTTAATTGGACTAAGATCAATTAATCCGAGGGTTAGTCGTGAAATTGCTGTGATTGCCTTATATCAGCTGGTTCGTGTTGATTTGGTGGTTGATTTCGTGATGTCATGCCGTGTGCCTTTTGTGGCCAGATAGTGAGGAGACTAATGGGCCAATAATTATGTAATTTACATGACCAAGTGTACAAGATTTATGTGCGAAGTGTGTGCCGTGTTCGAATCGGACAAATTGATTAATTGGGCATGTTATTGTGACGTATTAAGCATGTCAAATAGTTGTTTGAGCACGCCGTGGCATTTATTTGAGCATGTTATGGCATGAATCGATTAAATACCTATGTTGAGATTGGGTGCTTATCGTGGATTATATTGTTGCCCGAGTGCCGAATTGCATGGTCCTACATTTCGTATGCTGAGCATTGTCTTGATACGAGGATTGTGCGAGTATACATGCCTGACATGAACATGTGATCTCCTAATCGTCCTGATGCGTTTTATGCGGGATTCAGATAAAAATCGGTGTATGTGTACGTGTGATCACATAAAATCCTGATGCATTTTACGTGGGGTATTGAACCCGTCCTGATGCATTTTAGGCGATGCGATGCCCGGATTACCGAAAGATGGCCAACCTAATGCATTTTATGCTGGTTCGGTCCGTATATGGAGATTGATGTTATGTCTAATGCGTTTTACGCAGGCTAGAGACACTAGGCTTCATGCGTTTCACGCGAGAAAGAAAGTGTTGAATATTGACAAACCTGATGCGTTTTACGCAGGTCGAGTATTAAATGAGAAATTGGCAGTCTATAAGTATGCATCAGTGAGCTTGAGCATGAGCATCGACATGGTGATGGCATATGAGTGCAAGCAAGTGCGTATCGGTGACTCGTGTGTGATGCAAGCATTAATGAGCATGAGCATGTGCATGGCGTACATGTGGCTAAATATGTTTGTGTATGTGCCATTACTATGATTGTTATATGCCTAACCTGCAGGGTCATTTGTGTGACCGACCTGGGCCCAAGGGCCTAGGTCAATTGACTATTGTATTGGATTGTGTGATTTGTTTGCCTGTCAGGAGATGCATGTTAGTCTAGTTTAAGTTTAAGGATTTTTACTCGCTGAGATTCGTTCTCACAGTTGTTGAAACTCAAACTTTTCAAGCCCCCAGCCTTGAGGATCTTCGAAGTTCCCATCTGTTTTGGGATCCCGTCCCGGATAAACCAGGAGGTGAGCAAACACCCCGTAGGGAACGAGAATATATATATTAGACATTTTACCACTGCATGGGTTGACGTGGGCCAGTAGCACTTTCAGGCCCACGAGTATATAGGTTGGTGCTTTAGGGACTACTCCGGGACTTACGAACCTCTTGGGACCTTTGATGTCCCATTCAGCAAGCTAGGTGACATAGACCCTCAGTGTGCCAATGGAGATTTGGCAAGCCCCGAATCTTCGTTCGGAGAAGATTCTGACGACGAGCCTGTTATCTAGGAGGTTGACGAGTCAAACTCGATGGATAAGGAGCTGATAGACTGGGATTCTGACCTGGAGCCTATGGATTCTGATGGTGAGCTAGAGTTGATGGAGCAGGATCCCAAGTCGGAGGGCGAGATAGAGGAGGTTGATTCAAAGGAGGAGCTGGGAGAGTCGAGTTCGAGTTAGATTCCATCGAGTCCAAGGACGAGTCGTCTGATAGCTCTTCCAAGTCCTCGGGATCCAACCCGAACTGGATATCTTACGGTTTAGCCATAACCCTAGATAGGTTAAGCCAATACCTTTTTTGTAACATCTCGAAATTCGACTCAATCTCTCGAATGAATAAAACAAGTCTTATTTGATATTTCATTTTCCTAAGTCTCGCCCGGAGCTGATCACTTTAGGGATACTGACCAAATGGGAATGGCCAACTAGGAATAGGTACGTGGACCATGAACCCGGTCGCGAATTAAGCCTGATTTAGAAGGATGACGAGGAAGTATTTTGGGCTAGTATGGACCGACCTTCGAAAGGTGACAGACTCGGATTGGCCAGGGCCAGCGATATATGATCAAATAGCAGGTGATTCTGCGGGACAGAGAGTACACGTGGCCAACTAGCCCGAACTTGAACCGAACGATGATGTCATTGTAACTAGCGATAATTCCTCTCATTCTCTCAATGATCGAGCTCGCCGCGATTCGGACAACCCGAGGTCGATGCGCGTAAATCCTAAACGGCCTCCCGTTAGTGAGAGATTTGGATGGTCGTATTTTTCCAGTCCAGTTAATTCTGATTCTGTGAAAAAGTATTACACTTGATTTGTACTCATTTTAACTTTGTTTCAATCAAGTTTCAAGTTGAATTTCATGAATAAATTGATATTGCTAAGCTTCGTTTGAGGAAAGCTTTTGATCTGGCAATTTGTTTCTGTCCTAATGAAGTGATCATATTACATGAGAGATTTTAAAATGACGAAAGGCAAGACAATTCCATACACGTCCTGAATAATGATCCCTAGTGCGAGTTGAGTGAAAATTCCGTGCTGACAAGGTAGAGGATTATTTCACGAAAAGTATGACAATCAAAATGACGAGAGGCATTCATTTCCTCTATCTAAACACTACAGGTTATCATTTGCTTAACCCCTTTGAACGGAGTTTCATTTCTTACCCCTGTCAGGAACAATCCCATACTGAGGCAATTTCTTAGAAAGTTCAAAATGGTTAGAATTTTCTTGCTTTCACTTGCATCAATCTTCAAGTATATTTATTGCATGCAAGTTCTGTGTTAGCTCGAGTGCCTTAGATATGACGAAGAGCATTTCTTTCTATATCCCTACACAATATACCCCTTGCATACTCAATTTGAGCGGCGAATTCATTTCAACCCTATTGGTGATCATTCCCGTGATGAACAAATGAAATCATCTCAAAGCAAGTTCAAGGTGATTTGAGGCAAATGGGAGCTCAAGGGAAAATTCATCAGAAAGAACGCAAAAGGACTCCAATAAATCAAAGTTCTTTCGAAAAAGAGAAAAATCTCTCATAAAAAAGAAAATCTCTCTCTCTCAAAAAAAAAAAGGAAAGAGAGAAAGAAAAGCTTCAACAAGAATTGAGTCAATATGCAAGACTATTCTTCAAGGAAAGACCATTTGAAGGTTCATTTGTGGAGCAATTACTAGAGATAGGTCAATTGGATGATCATCAATCTCCATGTTCATAATACCCCTTTGATGAAAATAGGCCATTCATTTCAAGCCTACCCGAACCTACGTTACAACCTTTATCGAAGTCTCTTCAGAATAGGACACTTGAGTTAACGTAGAATTTCAAATGCTTATAAATGTTGCTCGAAGAAGTGCGAGCAAGATTTTTCTATCTCATTGTTGCAGCATTCCTGACTTGTGAATCCGGAACAGCTGATGATGTCAATTCTTTCAATAGCCTCGACTCGAAGAGTCCCTTTTGTTAAGCCATTGAACAAACCCGCGTTTCAGTCCTTATAAAAGACCTTTCAGATTGGCTAAGTTATACTGATTTTGAGAATATCCGAACCCTTGTCAAGCACGACGAAGAGAGTTTGAGTGATTCTTATACCTGCATCAAAGATCGGGTCAAAAGCCTTTCATTGAGAGTGAGTAGAAAGTCCTTTCTGATTAAAGGTCTCTCATTTAATGTGATCAAACTGTCAAAAGAACGAAATGATTGTTCTTATTGATAAATTCCCCAATGAAGCTTGGTAAGGCAAGCAGATTCATGAATGATGTTTTCTCCGCCTTTGCGCATGTAGAATTTTAACATTTTCTCAGGTAAGAACAAGATTGATGCCATTGGCTCCGTCATAAGAAAAATTCATGTACGCTTCCTACTTATTCTTCGTCGTTTCTCTTTTCGAAATATAATTTCTCACATGGTGTTGCCAAGTGGAGTACGCGGCACACCCCAATTGATGTTGCTGAGTGGAGTACGAAGCACATCCCATTTCATGTTCGCCAAGTGGAGTACGCGGCGGCATGGTTTTTCATGGTGTTGCTAAGTGGAGTACGAAGCACACCCTAATTGATGTTGCTGAGTGGAGTACGAAGCACATCCCATTTCATGTTCGCCAAGTGGAGTACGCGGCGGCATGGTTTTTCATGGTGTTGCTAAGTGGAGTACGAAGCACACCCCAATTGATGTTGCTGAGTGGAGTACGAAGCACATCCCATTTCATGTTCGCCAAGTGGAGTACGCGGCGGCATGGTTTTTCATGGTGTTGCCAAGTGGAGTACGCGGCACACCCCAATTGATATTGCTGAGTGGAGTACGAAGCACATCCCATTTCATGTTCGCCAAGTGGAGTACGCAGCGGCATGGTTTTTCATGGTGTTGCCAAGTGGAGTACGCGGCACACCCCAATTGATGTTGCTGAGTGGAGTACGAAGCACATCCCATTTCATGTTCGCCAAGTGGAGTACGCGGCGGCATGATTTTTCATGGTATTGCCAAGTGGAGTACGCGGCATACCCTATATGGTGTTGCTAAGTGGAGTACGAAGCACACCCCAATTGATGTTGCTGAGTGGAGTACGAAGCACATCCCATTTCATGTTCGCCAAGTGGAGTACGCGGCGGCATGGTTTTTCATGGTGTTGCCAAGTGGAGTACGCGGCACACCCCAATTGATGTTGCTGAGTGGAGTACGAAGCACATCTCTTTTCATGTTCGCCAAGTGGAGTACGCGGCGGCATGGTGTTGCTAAGTGGAGTACGAAGCACACCAATCAATCCAATTCTTTCTTCATATCATGCGCTATTTCGCATATGTAGGAAACTACAGATAACAGATAGGCAATCCAGTACCTCGAAAACCTTACTTCCAGTTGACCAGAAGTTTGGAGATCGAGGGAATTGAAAGCATTATAAAGCATTCTATCACTCAGACGTTTTTTGGTGCGATCCGTATGTAAGTCTCTTTCATCGCTCCGCATGAAGTGAGAAGCCTTAGCATACGTTCTTTATTGCTTGCATATCATGCATCATTGCATCTAAAAAAAAATCAGAATCATTCATCATTTTGCATAGTTTAAATTTAGGTCTCAGTCTTTGAGCGAAACCTCTGCGAGCCTCCACTCAAAGAGGGGCAGCTGTTGACACCTAAATTTCGGCGTATCATTTAGTGTTAATTTGCATAGAAAATTAGGGATTAAATTTTTAACCCCTAAACAAAAATATCTAAATTGCATAACATATAGTTTAGGTTTATTTTAATTTAATTGCATTTTGCATCGGACCAACGATGGCGAATGAGCTTAAATTTTATCGGACGAGACTCGGCTCGCTCGGAATTCAAGGGCCGAGAATTTCAATGTCAAACGGGCTCGGTCGATTTAATTTGGGTTCAATCTGATATGTTGGGTTTAATTAATCAAAAGTCTAAGTTAATTCAGCCCATTAAACCCAAGCCCAAGCCTAAGCCCATTAGGACATAAAACCCATCTAAATTGACCTAAATTAGTACTATATAAGCATAAGATTAGGTCAAAAATAGGAGGGGAGGACATAATTTTTGAAGATCAGAAAAATTTTAGAGAGAAAGGGGAGAGAAAGATTCAGCCGCGGAGGTGCGCGACGGCCGTCGCTTCTCACCGCGCGCTCCCTTTTGCCGTGCACAGCCGCCCCCCACCGCATCGCCGATCGCCGTGCCGCGTCCCTTGCCGACGAGGCCACCCAACTCTCGACGCCGTAGCAGCCCCAACCTCTCTACTTTGCCGCGTTGTTCCCGGAGCCCTTACCTTCTTCACGGTGAGATCAGTGATCGTGAGAGACACGCCTGCTGCTGTTGAATCACCTCCCCACGACGCTGAGCTGCCATGCAACGCCTACCAACAAGCTTCGGGAGTATCCATCGCCTCCGGTGGCTATAAGTCAAACAAGCAGAGAAATATTGAAGGTTTCTTCGTGTAGTAAACAGGTGGCGTTGCGGAATAAAAAAGAAGCCACGTTCACTGTCAAATCCAAGATTACATGGGTTGCTTTGTTCAATAAAGAAAGGTTTTCCAGTGAGCATCTCATTTACGCTGCATCATTGTTGAACCAAGAAGCCGTCACCATTGAAGACCTATTGTTCAAAGCCCGCGCCTCGCGACGATTTGCCACTACCGCCGCTGATCTTTCACCAAATTGTGGAGTTGTTCCTCTGTTTTGCAGGTTATCAATCACCACGAAGCCCACGCGACGTCCTCTTGTGAGCCACCGTCAACCGTCCTGTTCTTGATGCCACCACCGGAGCCCTTTCGGGCGGCCCACCACCGAGCACGCCGCCTTGTGTCGCCATGTCTCGCCATCGTCGACACCAATCGTCGCAATCCCGATCCGCAAGCCCGAAGCTGGATCCGAGTTCGAATTTGGTAATTATCTGCAAATTAGGTAAGATCATTATCCGAATATTTTATGAAATATTTAATTTCCTAAGTTTTAGGTGGTTGAATATTTCATGGATATTCTTTGGTGGATAATTACATATATTAGGATAATGTTCGATATATCCGTGATATTTGAAAATATTCAAATTAGGAAAATTTCCTAATTTAAGCAACGTATCTGGACGACTATCTGACTTTAACCCTAAAGTCCGATACGCGGCGATATGGAAAATTATCATCCTATCTATAATCACTTAGATACGATGATAAATTTCATTAGCTTTCCAAATTCGAATGATCGAATATCCGTTAATATCTATAACCCTTTAGATATGACCGATATTTCGATTTTTGTGCCTAATCCGAGTTTGAAACGAATTTGGCAGATCGCGTGGTTGATTTGAGTTAGATTGTTATCCTTGTTTTGATTGTTTTCCTTTTCAAATAAAAAGAAAACCCAAAAAAAATTCTGTTTTGTTACTTAAATTAGAATTTCGCATGTCTAGGATTTTCGAATATATCCTGAAGGATAAGATAAATATCTAATTTAAATTAGGACTTAACGTGGCAAGTTTCCTAATTTAAATTAAGTATTATTTCAAATCCTAACGGATTATTCACGTTATTTTATTATTCCGAATTTTCATAAAAAAAACCCAAAAAAAAGAAAAAAGGTGAATTGTTTCATGTTTTATTAGGATAGATTGCATTTTAATTTAGGTAATTTACTATTCCGAATTTTAATCAAAAATCCCTAAAAGAAATCATTCTAGGGTAGATTAAGTCATCATAGTTTGCATGTTAATTTAGGCAATTTTAAATTTCGAATTTTAAACAGAAAATACCAAAAAATAGAAGTCATTAGTTTGCATGATAATTTAGGTATGTTTTTTATTCCGAATTTCATCAGAAAATACCAAAAAAATATATCATTGCACGTCATTAGAATTAGGTCACGTCGTCGCATGACATATAGTATGCATGTTAGGTTGCATTATTTCGCATGTCATATTTGCACGTCATTGCATATAGGTTAGATTTCATTTAAATAAAGTGAAAAATCCAAAAAAAGAAATTGGGTGAATTGCTTGTTAACTAGAACTCATATTAGGGCTGTCTGTATGATTTTCTAGCTAACAATGCAGATGCTTGCTGGATTCGAGGTAAGTTGTTCTTCTCAGCTTGCAATTTATTCAATGCTTCAATTTTTGGGTGTTAAATTGGTGGTTTGCGCACCCGCATGAACACCTTACATGTTAGTAAAGTAAGTTAAAATGGATCCAGACTGCCTGCCAAAACATTTTTGAAAAGAAAAGGTACCGAAATGGCGTTAGACTAGATCTAGCGTAATCAAGTCCCCGGGCTTAGAATCTCTGGTTCGTAGGAATAAAACATATCTCCCTATGTTTTATTTAGGTTTCTAATCAGCCTACCGTAAAATGATTAGTGGCGACTCCAAGCATGAAAATATTTGCACGTTAAAGACTTAAACCCTAAGTTGCGAATTGGTAGGGCTTGGGAGGGCCCGAGTTAAGATTAGTCTTAATAATCCATTAGCCCGAAAGAAATTGAACGAATTTTTTAAGGGTCGCGACAGACATGCGGCATAGTTTCTCATTTTGTGTTGTCTAACACACCCTATTTCATGTTCGCCTAGTAGTACAGGTTGCATAATTTCTCATTTTGTGTTGTCCAGTGGAATAGACAACACACCCCATTTTTATGTTTGCCCAGTAGGATAGGCAGCATAATTTTTCATTCTGTGTTCACTTAGTGGAATAGGTGACACAACCAACCTCATGCTCACCCAATGGAAGAGGTGACATGATCCTTTTTTTGTTTGTCTAGTAGGACAGGCAACATAATTTTTCATTCTGTGTTCACTCAGTGGAATAGGTGACACAACCAACCTCATGCTCACCCAATGGAAGAGGTGACATGATCCTTTTTATGTTTGCCCAGTAGGACAGGCAGCATAATTTTTCATCCTATGTTCACCCGGTGGAATAGGTGGCACAACCAACTTCATGCTCACCCAATGGAAGAGGTGATATGATCCTTTTCGTGATTGCCCAGTGGTATTTATATCATGCGCTATTTTGCATCTGTAGGAAACTACATGTAACAGATAGGCAATCTAGTACCTTGAGAACCTTACTTCCAGTGGACTAGAAATTTGGGGATCGAGGGAGCTCAAAGCATTATAAAACTTTCCCTCACATGGACGCTTTTTATGCGATCCGTATGTAAGGCTCTTTCACCGCTCCACACGAAGTGAGAAGCCTTAGCATACGTTCCTTATTGTTTGCATATCATGCATCATTGCATTTAAAGAAAAAGAAAAAAAAATCATTCATCATTTTGCATAGTTTAAATTTAGGTCTCAGTCTTTGAGCGAAACCTCTGCGAGCCTTCCCTCAAAGAGGGCCAGCTGTTGACACATAAATTTCGGCGCATCATTTAGTGGTTAATTGCATAAAAATTAGGAATTAAATTTTAACCCCTAAACAAAAATGTTACAATTGCATAGCATATAGTTTAAGTTCATATAGATTAATTGCATTCCACATCAGATTGGCGGTGGCAAGCAAGCTTAAAATTCATCACGTAAATCGAGCTCGGGTACCGAACAAGACTCAGCTCACTCGGAAGGCAAGGGCCGAAAATCACATGTAAAAAGGGCTTGGTTGTCTTAATTTGAGCTTAGATTAGCCCATTAAGCTTAATTAAATAAAAACCCACGTTAATTCAGCCCACTTGAAACTAAATGATAATTAAAGCCTAAGCCCAAGCCTAAGCTCATTAGGACTAGAAAGCCCGATTAATTAACCTAGATTTACATTATAAATACATGTTTATGTCTCATAATCTAGGGGGATCTCATAATTTCATATCAGAATTTTTAGAAAAAAAAGTGAGAGAAAGAGAGAGAGAGAGAGAGACCAGTGCCGCCACATCGCCATCGCCATTCGCACTGCTCCCCGCGCCGCCGCACCTCCCTTTGGCCAGACGCCCCTCCGCCGCCGTTCTCTGCCCGTCACCTTCGAACGCCTCGTTGAAGCGCTCGCCACCATGCCGCATGTCCACCGCCGCACCTCCCTTTGGCCAGACGCCTCTCCACCGCCGCTGCCTCGGAGCTGCCCTGTCCCGCTGCCCGGAGCTACAAGTCGCCGCCTGGAGTTGCACCGCCGTCGCTGCCCGGAGCCGCACCGTCGCTTCGGACGCCGCTGTACTGTCGCTTGTCGTGCCGTTGCCCCGCCGCACCGGACGGCACTATCCCGACGCCGCGCTGCTGTTCTCGACATACCGCCGATCACCATCCCGATCCGCTGCAAATTCAAATTAGGAAATAAATCTGCAATTTAGGTAATTATCCTATCCTGATTTGATTTGAATATTTTGTTGCCTAATTTGTGCTTATTGATATCTAATTTTGCATATTTGAATAATAAACATTATCTCCATTAAGATTTGTTTCTTTTTTTTTTTTTTTGAAATCTTGGATATCTGTTGCTTATCAAATTTGGATAGAATTTAAGATTTTGAAAATCTTTCAGATATCAAAAATGTTCAAGATGTGATCGATTAGGAAAATTTCCTAATCCGCAATCGCACACGTGGAAATAAATCTATCTATCAGGCTTTAGATAGAGTTATTTCTATAGCGGGAATTTCGAATTTTAGGGTTGATCTATCAGGCTTCAAATTGAAACTTAATTCGAAAGATATAGCGGTTATATTTTTTACTTAGAAATTTGCAATTTGAATTCAAATTCGAAAATACAAAAAAATTGCAAAAAAAAAAATACCAAAAACATTGCTCTAGAATAGGTTAATTTCTTTAGTTTAAAATTGCATGTTTAGATAATTGGCAATTTTAATTCCGAATTTCATTTAAAAAGAATACAAAAAATAATATGCTCGTAATTAGAAATAGGCCATGTCGTCGCATGACATATAGTTTGCATGTTAGGTTGCATTAATCGTATGTCAATTTTTGCACGTCATTACATATAGGTTAGTTTTCATTTAAATAAGTAAAAAAAAAAAAAGAAAATTTCTGCACTTTCGAACTCTAAGTCAGGATTTATCAAAATTGTCAAATTGAGTATTTTTTCTTGAAATTGGTACCGAAAGGGCGTTAGGGTAATCTAGCGTAACCAAGTCTTCGGATTTATAATTTCTGATTCGCAGGAATAAAATAGTACTCCCGTTATTTTATTTAGGTTTCTAATCATCCTACCTTAAATGATTAGTGGCGACTCCCATTGAAAATATTTGCATGCTCATAATTGGACCTAAGTTGTGAATTGGTAGAGTTTGGGAGAATTCGAGCTAGGTTAGTTAATTTAATTAATCTTGTAATCCATTAGCCTAAGATCGAAAAAGTTGATATTTTTTTAGGTCGCAACACAGCGGGGGAAATTGTCGGGACAGTGGCGGCGGCGGCGATCGGCGAGGCTCTTGGCCACAGTCGGGCGACAAGGAGCTCCGGCTGAAGCGGTAGTAGTAAGGGAGAACCGAGACCTTGCCGGGACGGCAGCAGCTCCGACGTCAAGCAGCGGCCCACGGCAGCGACGGGAACAGGGGCGGTGAGGGCAGAACAGGGGAAGGGGAGGGGAGGCGCTGGGTTGGCCGGAACAGGGGAGGGGGCGGTACTGGGTGGCCAACCAGGCGGTGGGGTGGCGGTCGATGGCTGAGGCGGCGACAGCTAGCTGGGCGGCGAGCAATGTCAACACGGCCAGATCTAGCCTGAGTAGGAGGGAGAGAGAGAGAGAAGGGAAGGGAGTGACGGGAGCTGTTGGCTCGAGACGATCGGTGGCACGGACGGTGGCTCCGGGTCGACGGGAACACCGGCCGAATAGGCAGTGAGGCGCGTGGCGGCGGACAGCAGCGCGGTGGAAGACATGCGTACGGAAATGGGGCGGAAGACCAGATCTGAAGTAGAGGGGAAGAGGGGGCTCATGACCGAGGGGTGGTGGTGGCGGTGGTGGCGGCGGTGGTGGCGGTGGCGGGAGCGGCGGTGGGCGGCAGCGAGCTTCGACGCTCCGGCCGATTTGCTGCCCACGGCCGAGAGGAGGAGAACAGGCGACTCGGCTGGGGTACGCTCGCGACGACGACGCCGGCTGGTTGAGCAGTCAGGCAACCAGGGGGTGAGCGGCGCACGGCGTCGGGGTCGGACGCGCGGTGTTGGCAGTGACGCGGGAGGTGAGCGTGCGGTGGAGAGAGGGAAGGACAGTCGTGATCGGGGGAGGGAGGAAGACGTCGGGGCAGGAGAGAGAGAGAGAGAGAGAGAGAGAGAGAGAGAGAGAGAGAGAGAGAGAGAGAGAGAGTCAACTTACCTAGCTTTGACTCATCCTAGGGCTCACATTAGATCTTGGTGAGCAAGCCAAGATCCAATGGCCACAAAAATTCCTAATTTCAAAAATTAAGAGAAATACTAAATAGACACTAAAAATTTAAATCCAGAGGGAGGTATACCAGTCAAAATTCGTACCCGGTCCAAATTTCACTTTTCACATATCCAGGGTAATATCGAGGCTGGCCACAATAATATCGACACCGTCCAATTAAATTTGTCCCGGAACTCCGAGAAATTCGACACCAAAGTTTGGGTTCTAAATAACGGTCAAATTTGATCGAATGCGATTCTAGCGAAATCTCAATTTTAAAAATAATAACCGAGAGTGATCAGTTCCCAGACGAGATTTTACTATAAGCATGCTGACGAATTACACGTTTTATAAATGCAAAAAATGGGTTGAAATTCGAAATGTCACAAATTTACTTGCCCATTATGTGTGAACAAGAAATCAAAATTTGAAAGATCAAATTTTTTGTGAAATAATAATATTCTTCCACTGTTAACCATGCTTAATGTTATGCTTAATATGAATCCTATTCAACGGATTGTCATATGGCACTTTAAGTTTTTTCTCTTATTGGCCAAATTCATTTAAAAAGCACTAATTTTAACCTGCATCCCAATTCTAACTCAAAAATTTTTCTTATGAAAAAGCATCAATTTTAGGTCGGATCTCAATTTCGACATAAAATTTCTTTTTCTTATAAAAAAGGGTTAATACCACAAAAAATCCAAAAACTGGTATAGATGTGATAAATTTATCTCAATTAATTTTTTTACCACAAAAAACTCAAATTTGTACACACACGTATGACAAATTTACTATCTGATAGTTTTCGTTGAATTTAACCATCAAATTGTTGAGTTGAATAATACGTAACAATTGACGGATGTACCAGTTTGGGGTTTTACCCTCCATTTGTTACAGGAGTACTAGTTTGTGATTTTTCGTGATATTAATCCAATTTAATAGAAACTAACAAAATTAATTTGGGGTAAATTTATCACATATGTACTATTTTGAGGTTTTTCACGATAAAAATATCAGTTTGGGATAAATTTATCACATGTGTACTAGTTTGAGATTTTTTGTGGTATTAATTCTATAAAAAAAAGAACTAATTTTATCTCGAGTTTCAATTTTGGCTCAATTTTTTTGTCTCATTGAAAAAAACCTCACTTTTAGTTGATATCCAAATCTGGTCCCATCATGTTTACGTCTAATCTTGTCCTTAAAGATACAACATGTCATTACATCTGTACTTTGCGAGATACAACTATTGTTGCCAATGCCACCGCAAGAATTTGAATTGCTTCGAACAAAGCAAGAGAAGGAAACGTGCACATTCAAATAGAAGATCCTCTTTGCCACTACAGTTTCCTTATATTAATAAAAAATCAGAGATAACTCGAGTAAGCTTTTCTTTACGAAAAACAAAAGCTTTTTTGCTTTTTCAGAATAAAGAATCATATTGGTCTTTGTTTTTTAAATAACTAATTTTATCTACAGTGATCCAATCGGTATGTTCATGTGAAAATGGATTCTGCTTTTAAAAGAGAATATTTACACAAATGTTGAAATGGACTGAACACAACAACGGAATTTAAAGAGAGTAAGAGAAATGCAAAGTAGATTTATACTGGTTCGGTCGGTCCACATTGGTCTGCTCCACTTCCCAGCTCCAACAACCTAAGAACGAGGTCGGAATCTGCAATTGCTTAGCCTCGACAACATTTATAGATGACAATTGCCTCTCCACAAAGCTCTAGAGCTCGCTATACAGATATAAACACTTCACTTTACGCTCCAGCACTTTTATGATTATTGAGCATGACGCTCTCACGAAGAACTAAAAATCAAATGTAAATTTAGTCAAAATGCTTATGACTAAACTTTTTAATTTGGCAAATTTAGTCATGAACATTTTGATGATTCATCAATATAGTCCTTTTGATTAATTTTGGCCGGAAATCGCTGACGTAGACGCCAAGTGTCCTACGTTGCATGACGGTGCTTAAGTTGACCCTTTTTTTTTTGTAATTTTTCAATAACATTTATGCATATTTTATATATTTCTTATTTTCTTTTTTTTTTCTACTATGGCCGGCAAAGGTCACGGGGGCCTCGCAAACCTGCTAGGTGAGAGCTGCCTCCCCGCTGTTAACCAGGCCATGAAGGCCTGCCTAGGTCTGGGCAAGGGAGCCTTGCCTTCGGCTAGCGAAGACAGGCCTCGCAAGCAGTTGGCGAGGCCAAGCCTCCTCCAAATGTGCACGAGTTGGAGGCCTATACGACCACGACAAGCCCTCATTGACCATAATGAAAAAAAAGAGAGAAAAAGCAAATAAAAAATGAAATATATACAAAAAAATTCAGAAAAATGTTCAGGACTAAATTGGCTAAATTAAAAGGATTATGACTGAATCAGTATAAGTACAAAGTTTAGGATATTTTTAGTAATTATCCAAAACTATTTGATTTGCATACCAAACGTGCATATTATGTAACCAAAGTCTTCTTACTTTTTTAATACTTTGACCGGGAAAAAACGGGAGTAACTTCATCGTCCTTGCCCAGAAAATGAGTGTGGCCATAAAAAGCCACGCGACAAATAGGTATCATGTTATATAGGGTCCTTTAAATTTAGGCCTAAATTTGTATTGCACACAGGCTTAATGATTTTGGAAACTTGAGATCGATTTTGCCTTTGTTCCCTCTTTTTATTTCTCGATTTTCTTTTCCTTTTTTTTCCTTCTCACTGTCCATTTCAAAAGGGAAATGCTAGTATCTGAAAGTGATCGATAGAATTAGTTTATTAATTGATGTGTTAAACTGTTACTAATTGTTAAATATGTCCCCCTCCACTTTTAAAGGCCCATTCTAGTCTTACACATCATCTAATAAACTCCTCCCCCCAATCGAACCACGTGTCCGGGGCCGGGGGCTTTCGATTCAAATTCGCCGCCTCATTAGGGCTTTCGACCTCTAATCCAATGGCCGTCGATTGCTTTGACGGTTGCAACGGTGAGAGTGGTCGCGATTTGTTGCTGTCCCGTGCATGAGCATGGCGGAAGAGGCAGAAGAGAGAGAAAATAGGATTAGAATTTTGATTACGGCATGTGTGACTCTACGCAAATATGTAATGACATTTCGATGAAGTCATGGTGGTTTTTTTTTCTAAGACAGTGCATAAGGTAAATGAATTTATGAAGTAAATTTACTGGTGCTTTTAATGGATTTTCCTTTTGAAACAAATTAAACGACTAATATTTTATATTTCAAGAAAGAAAGAGTGGGATTAATCCGTGTGAAAATGAACCCTGATGGAAGTAGTGATCTCAACATAATTTACCCCATTCCCGACAATTTCCCGGGCCACAATGAAGTTTGCTTCAAGTGACGGAAACTAGATTAACTTTCGTCCACCAAAAGTAATGAACATTGTTCAGAAACCTGAACTCGATCAACATGCTTGGAAGTAGTTAGATGTCAAAACATAACTAGTTGCCTTTTTCTTTTCTTGGAGCATAGGAATATCAAAAATCGTATCGTGTCATGTTCACGCTGTCAAATTTGCCCAAAACCATTGTGAGGTAAAAACAACGCTTTCTATTTTTTGGGGGAAAAGTAATAGGGTGGAAGAGCAATCAGCGCAAATGATTCTCTTTGAGCATTACCGTAAATGTTCTCCACTCCATATAAAATGTTCGATCTGAATTAAAATTACTCTGCACCACCTGCGATCTGAAGATCCAAGATTATTGAGCCCGACACTGCAACTCGGTAAGAAGCTATCACCTCTGCCAACTATTGCCAAAAAGAATAGATTATTATCAAAGAGCCCGTCTAATTACTTTGTTCCAAAGGAATTAATTTAAATTAGAAATCACCGAGTACATGAATGTTTCTCACAACGAAAAATCATATCCAAAGATTGGACAATAGATGACACAATCGGTCATGACGTCACGAACAAAATTAGTGCGTTACACTCCGACTTTGATTGAAATCGTGATTTGATGGCATGAGACCCGTCTTCTGTAAAGTACTAAAAAATTTGGCATTGGACAAGCACTTCCAATAAAAAAAAAATCCTCTTGATTTCATGATAAGTACACATTTAGCTTACTCAGCCCAATATGAGCAAGTGAGTGGCTGAGCAAGTGAGTGGCATCCGACAAAGATAGCAAATCATCAAATTGCAGAAAAATCAATCCTAACCTAGCAAGGCAAATGTTGGTGTACGTGATCAATTGATGGCACATCAAGAACTATAAACAGGTGCACCATGATAAAGCACCTGGTGAGACTCCTCAGAGAGAAATCATTTAGTAGCATCACGAGAAATCGCAAATCTCATGCGAACTCTAAAAGTGTTTCCTAATTTTAGATGCATGTATGAATAGTTTAAAAAGGTTTCAAGTGTAGATCAGTTAATATATCTCAATTGGGTTATAATTTATGATTTAAGCTTTTCATTAAAAATGGATCTAACTGAATATGTTGATAGACTCGAATTCAAACTCATTATTGGCAATCTCTCAAAACGAGGTACTTGGCTCCTCTTGCGCATCCCGACAATAGGCATCCTAGTCAAGCTTGGCCGAGTTGAAGCGAATCAATGACGATAAAAAAATGGAAAAGTGAAAATCAACCTATTTCATTATATGGGTCTTGATTTATGGACGGTGCATATTAAGACTTACCTGTATTAGATGAACCTACACTTATTTTTGTCTGGGGAGAAGCCAAATCAATGATGCATGCTAATTGAGATTGCTAGATAGACAAACAAAAAGTGTTGTTCTGTTGTTGTTGTCTAGTAACGTCACGTTTAACACCTTGAATGACAAAACCTTAGTGAGTTTGATGAATGCTTGCTAATTTTGGTCTCTTTTGAATTATCTACTTTATGATCAAAGAAACCATTTAGTATAGTTTTGTTTGTATTACTATTCCCAAATTGCGTGGTGTTAATTTATTTGTGTTTGGAAATAAGAATACAGATTATGAAATTTTGTGGGATCACTATCAACAGTTAAAACAGATAAAACTCTTAGATGAAAACATGATTTATTATTTAACTATTCAAAATCAAATGATTGATTTTTCTAGCACTTAATCATATGCTTTTTATTAACATTGGGAGAAGTGGGTAACTGGGAATTATTGAATAAAACTGGTATATACAGATTCGCCATTAACAAAGTTTCGAATGTGTTAACCACTACAAGAAGGAAACTTCATATGGTAAAGCGTATACTATATGTTTATTCAATCACTTATAGTTGTAGTAATTCAAAATCACAATATTTCAGATGCTATCAGATCCGGTTATTGGAAAATGAATGATATTTCGATTCTGATTGTTTATTCGGGTGCTTTTTAGTCTATACACATTATCTCAAGTTTAATATATGCAGGAATATTTGATAGATAGAGGAATGAGCGGGTAAAATCGAGTGCAATATGCTTCAATAAGATAAATAAGAATTAAATAAAATGATAGAATATGATGCACACAGTGATTCGGATTGGACCAAACATATATCCACTCTCCCAGACTAACAGATACCAACAAGCTATAATCCATTAGTAATCTCGTGAGCAGTTACAATGTAGCAAAGTGCCGCTTCCACTTAAAGCTAATAGACCCCACCATCAATTCACAAGCACTGCTTACACACTTGTACACTCCTCAAAATACAAATTACAATAAGTTGCAAGGACAACTTTCGAAAAAGTATAACAAAAAGCGTGACGCAATAAGCATAGTGCGTGACAATATCATAATTAATAGCTTTCTCGACTTATCTTACCTTCTTCACCAAAGGATGATTTTCTTATATAGTCTTCAATATCTAAACTAGCCATTCGATAATCCTCTAGATAATCAATTTGCCATGAGGAATGATCAACATAATCACCAGAGATCTGGTCACCGATACAATCGAATCTTCCTAGCAATAGTGACGCTTCCCAAATCACGTTAGCTATATAGGACTAGAGCCCGCTCCTCTGATTGAGTGAATAAATTTTGCAAGAACTGATTTGGTTAATCTCCGGTTCTCTTTTTTAGAACTACAAACCTAAAAAATCTATTTAAATTATAAATTAGTGAAATAATATCTGGGTCTTCTTATCCAAATTTTTTAAGCGCGTGTAACGTACATTCATCACCAGTGATAGAGTGAGCTACTTCTATTCAGTAACTCGCGAGGCTATTCAAGCTTCTTGCTAGTAGTTGACCGACGTATTACCTTCCATTTGATCTTTCTGAACGCGCTAGAGATCAAGACTTCACCAAACTGTTTACCTTGTTCGGTACCTCCAAGTTTCCATAAGCTTCCCACTCTTTTTGACTTGTTTACCTTCATCAAGGTTCATCTAGTTTCTATCATTCTTCTCACTTGGTACTTCAGAACCTGCCAATGGTGATAGTGTTACCTATATCATCAACACATCCTGAAATAAGAGAGCATCTATATTTATCAAATCATAAAAAAATAAATGATTTTGTCAACTTTAAAATGTCATAGGAGGTTTCCCAACATAATCTAGTATGAAAACCAGAAAATCATGGAAAAGAATACTAGAAGTGCCAAAAGTTGTGTACCATGCTAACTTTAGTACCAAAAGTTATTTTTAGATCCTTTAAGTGATAAATCGGAGAAAAAATGATCACCTAAGTGTTAATTCCAGCTCAATTGATTATGTGGCATTTATAATTAAAAGTTTTAATATGACATGTCATATTTTTTTAAAAATCCAGTAAATATGGACATCCAAAACAATGTTGCACAATCCGACTGGCACTGAAGTGATCATTTTTTATCAACAACTGACACTAAAGTAATCACTTTAAACAAAATTTGTTACTTAATCAATCAGTATTTACAACTTTTATACGGCGTCGTTTAGGGATTATATGCTAACTGGACAAGCGACGAGCCACATAAGACTAAAAAATTAATAAAATATGGTTACATCAGATTTCTGGCAACTCATATAGGAGTTTGCACTTAAATGATCGTTTTTTAAAAAAATTGGCAATTAAATGATCCGGACAAACTTTTAGCACTAAAGTGAACGTCGTACACAACTTTTGACACTTCCACTATCCTTTTCCCAGAAAATCAATTACCATCCGATTCTTTAATGTGTATTCTGGTGTTTTTTTTTTAATTTATTCACATTATTTCAATGCCTATAATCAAATAAGATCATCATCACCACCTTTTGACATTCTCTTTCTCTTTCAATGCTCCATCCTGCTTGCCGTGAGGTGCAAGGTCAGGATCCATGTAACCTCGCCTCTCCTTACTCAATTTTCATTTATTATTCATCACCGTTAAATTTTTTTTTTTTGGTAAGCTCATCACCGTTAAGTTAGTTTCCACATTTATTAACAAATGTTGATAGTGATTCAAACAAAAATTGGTATCTTAGGAAAGGATGATAGCATCAAAAATATCATAACTTTCGTACAACACTCACTTGAATATCATAACTTTTTTTTTTTTATCATTTGAGTGGTTGACTTTCTAAAAAACCGTTCACTTGAGTGTAATAACTTTCAATCAATTACTTGAGTGTCATAACTTTTAAAAAACGTTCATCCAAATGTTAGAAATTTGATGTGGCATAATACTTGTGGTGAACATTTTTAAAAAGTCATGACACTTAAGTGAACAAATGAAAAGCTATATGGAACTCAAGAGATAAAAAAAAAGTTATGGCATTTAAGTGAGTACCATATGAAAGTTATGATACTTGTGGTGTCATTTTCGCCTTTTCCTATAAGACTGAGTAAATTTAACATCTTAATTACTTATGTAAAGTATTGGAGTAGTTGGTTTTTCCTACAAGAGTTAATGAATTTGATAAGTTTGTATGCTCCAAAAATAAATATTGGTAAATTATTAATACCATTGTTAATTTCAATAATCAAATAAATGTTAGCAATTAGATCAAATAAGAGTTAGTAAAGCATATATGTTGGTAACTTAACTCGTGAAAAGTTGGTAAATCGCTTGAATAACGACTGTTGGTCATTATATGAGTTAGTAATATTGACGCACTGTTAACTTTGACAAATAAAATTTATTAAATTATTGGAGCAATCAGTAATTTTGAACATAATAAATGTTGATAAGTGGATTTAAATAAGAGTTGGTAATTTTCCATGAAAGATAATAATTTTAACACATTGGTAACTTATGTAAATAAATGTTAGCTTATTATTAAAATAGTTGGTAACGTAGGATAATCTAGTAACCGTTAGCACTTTCGTAACATTCTGAGTACCTTAACAATGTGTTATCAATTGAACAATTTGCTAGTCAAAACTTTGTTGCTAACGTGTTTTGATAGTTATCAACGCTTTTCACATGTTACTAGTACGAAAATGTGTTCACGACTCGAGAGCACTCATACAACTGGTATAGACAAAACAATACTCAAATAAGGTATGATAATACCAATAAAAGAATAGGGTCAATACCATAAAAAAACTCCAAACTGGTACACCTGTGACAAATTTACTAAAAATTAATTTTTTGACCACTAAAAGCTCCAAACTAGTACATTTGTAATAAATCTACCCTCCACTAGTTTCTATTAAACGGGATTAATATCGCAAAAAATCACAAACTAGTATACACGTGACAAACAAAGGGTAAAATCTGAACTAGTTCATCTGTCAACTATCACGTGTTATCCAACCAATCAATTCGATAATAAAATTTAATGAAAACTAGCAGAAGGTAAATTTGTCACAAATGTATCAATTTAGGGGTTTTTTGTTGTCAAAAAATTAGTTTGTGGTAATATATTAATTTAAGATTTTTCGTGATATTAACCCAAAAAAACAAATTGTGGTAATAGAAAATCAAGCCCTGTCGGACAAAATATAACCTCGCTGGACACGGTGAGCTCTAAAGAGAAAGTCTACGCAAGTTCTCTAATATAGACCAATTTATAAAAAGAAAAATATATGAATATGCGGATGTAATATGTTAGGCAAAATACACTTTCAATAAATTATTTATTTAAAATGAGCTATTACACGTGGTAATAAAATTTAACTAATGCAATCTCAAATGCCAGACAATACTAAGAGAATGAATACATACATACATACATATGTACGAATATGCAAAGTCCCCTAACTGCACCCCTAGACATGTTTTAAGGATTTGTTAATGTAGATACAGTCTCAAATTAATAGCATGCCAGATTCAATTTTTGTATATTTTCTATTTTATGACATGTGATTTCAGAAATAGATGTGCAAATATGACAATTAAATAATAATGCAATCTCAATGTCATAATGCAAATTTAATGCAAGATCCTCGTCTAATATGCAAAGTGTATGATCTAATTTAAAATTATACAATGAAATTAGGCTTAATGGACATGCAAATCCAGAATTTCTAGCACCCAACCAAACAATTTCACTCGATACGAACATTTCGAAATACAATCGAGGAATAAGATTAATCCTTGCTTGGGCTTACTCTAAGAGACAAAAACAGGCATTTAAATCATAGAGTAGTTCTATCAAGTTATAGATACAATTTAAAGTCCCAGCAGACACAGTTTGATGGCCAAGCTTTGGTCTCACAGAAATATCCAACTATATACTTAGAAATGGCGACGAAATCATCCAATTAGTAAATACGACTTAAATAACTAAAAAAACCAAATTGGATCCTAAACGGAGTCATTATCCCAAAGAACCAAAATTAAATTATAGAAAGAGATCAAAATCGAGCATCGGAGGCGGTTCATCGTGACTTATCGACACCATGTGATGACACAAACTGCAGCAGTGCCACGAATGCTCAATAGTGGCAAACGGGTTGACATGGGGGATTTGGTGAGCAGGGGCGGCAGCATCTTTTCTATACAAGGTTCTCCGAACACCGGAACTGTGTGTTGGTAACTTACAAATATGTCATCGACCGAACAAGTTGCCAATCAAAACTTTGTTGCTAACGTGTTTGATAGTTATCAAGGCTTTTCACATGTTACCAGCACGAAACAGTATTCATAGTTTTACCCTATGGAACAGTAGACCCGTCCAATTTCGGCTCACATAGTCAGCTCATTCTACATTAACATAATGTCTTATTTTACTGGACAAAAGCAAGGGACTTTTTTTTATTTATAACCAAATGCACAGAAAGAGAGAGATGTCGGAGAATAATAAGCACGACTTCTTTGTTACTTGAAGCTCCAATAACAATTCTTCCATCATTAAGAAAGGAACTATCAGGTTCATAGTAGTTGCAGTGGCGCATAGCTCCGGAGTTGGACATGTCGATCCGCACTTTCATGCAGGGTGTCACCTGCGACTCACAGATGTGAGGACAAATGCTAGATACAATTAGCAACATCTATCAACAAAATGAACGAATGATTACGAGGAAAAGAAATTATAAATCATGAGATACAGAGCGATTTTACTTACTAAATAACCTCTTATTTGCGTAGTTGAAATTGAAAGGCTCTCTTGAACCAAAGTATGGTAATCATCCTTGTGATCAACAATTTTTCGATAATCCTATCCACCGCCCAAAAATAAGAAGTCCTCCAAGATTGCTTGAAATGTAATATACAACATAATCCCAATAATGCCACTGCAAAGCCTGGTCCCAATCCCACGTAAAACCAAACAACAATGGAGTCGTCTTCATTAGACTCATCTTCAATCGTATTGTGACCATCTTGTCTGTGTTTAACATTATGATCCTCTCCAGGACAAACCTTCAAAAGAGGAGCTCCGCAAAGTCCATCGTTGCCGCGATAAACAGATTGATCGTCCAGGGTGCTCAAATGATTGCCCGATGGAATAGGACCGGATAAATTGTTGAAGGAAAGATCCAAACAACTTAGAAAGTCTAAATTGGATATGCTAGGAGGGATTTCACCTGAAAGTTTGTTATTGGATAGATCGAGCGATTCTAAATCTCTCAAGTTGCCAATATCCGAAGGGATTTCTCCAATCAGATTATTTTGAGAGAGATTCAAATTCTGAAGTCGAGCAAGCATAGTTAGACCTTTTGGTATTTGTCCATCTAATGCGTTGCTTGAAACGTCAATGGAAAATAAATATCGGAGAGTGGTGGTGAATTCTCGGCTTGTTCCTTTCATATCAACCATAATGGGAAAGAGCGACGGGACTTCCTCATATGGAGAAAAAGTGGAATTGGCCCACATCCGTGAAAAGTTGTTGAAACAACGGGGAATGCCTCTGGATAGGTTATTATGTGCTAGGCTTAAATACTGGAGATTAGAAAGATGGCATAGCTCCAAAGGAATGTCCCCAGTGAAGCCATTTCTCCCAACATCGATTATCCTAGACGATCGAGAGTGTCGTCCAAACGGAGGTATTTTACCGGTGAATTGATTGTCACTGAGATCGAGCATTATAAAATCTAGCTTTAGCAAACATTTTGGAAGCACTCCATGAAAGTCATTTTCTTGCAGGCCTAGAACTTTCAATTGCTTTAAATGGCATAGGGATTTTGGAATCTGACCATTAAGCTTGTTGTCTCCCAATGAAATCCATTGCAAATTTGCTTGCGACTTCCTCCAACATCGTGGAAGTCTCCCGGATAGTTGGTTCCTACATAGATCAAGATAATTCAACCCATCTAGCATGCACAACGAATTTGGAATGCCACCGCTAAGGTTATTTCCAAAAAGTGACACTTGGATTAATAATGGCATCTTTTTTCCAATAATTCGAGCAATGGTGCCTCTGAGCATATTCTGCGAGAGATCCAATAGTTTAACATTGGATAAAACATCTGGTAGCCAGTGGGGAACTTCATCTGAGATGCTAGCATTTGACATGTCTAATGCTGAAATGTTGCTCTGTGTTCGAATCCAGTTTGGGAATTCTGGTCCCACTTTGCAACTTGACATGAAAATATTTTGAATCTGGAAAGGAGGAATCCAAGATGTGCTAACATTTATGACAAGCTCGTTCGAATAAATGTACAACTCGGTCAAGCTTGTGAGATTGGCAAAGTGAAGTTCACTAACAACTCCACTTAATTGATTATTAGCAAAGTGCATCAGCTCTAGATTGGATAGTCAAGCTTGTGAGATTGGCAAAGTGAAGTTCACTAACAACTCCACTTAATTGATTATTAGCAAAGTGCATCAGCTCTAGATTGGATAGTCGCCCAATACTTTCTGGAATGTTCCCACTCAATTTGTTAAAAGAAAGGTGCAACTTTCTCAAAGATGATAGCTGACCCACAGTAATGGGAATAGGACCTGAAATCAAATTCAACGAAAGATCAAGGAATTCGAGATCTTCGAAATTCCCAAATTGATTGGGTAGGTTACCACTAAGATTGTTGAAGGAAGCATCAATAATCTTCAGGTTACTTCGTCCACAAATCAAAGCATCGTCCTTGGTTTCAGAAATACTCCCACTAAAGTTGTTAGCACGCAAGCTTAGTACTTGCAGATTGCAGAAAATGCTCATATTTTCCAAAAGTTCGCCTCCCAACCTATTTTGAGAGATATCGAGGAATCTAAGCCGCCGATTATTTTCAAGGATGGCAGGGGGGAATGTGCCTTGGAGATCATTATAGCTTAAATCAAGATGTTCGAGTTTGCTCAAATTTAGAAACCAAGGAGGAACAGATGAATTCATGAAGTTGTTACTCAGATCGAGGTATCTAAGAGCAGTGAAATTGACATGCAGAGAAGCTGAAGCATCTTCCAAAACACATCCACTCAAAATTAAATACTCTAGGGAGGAAAGCATGTTGATAGGACTTAACCATTCTTTGCGGTTGAGAAAGGGGACATAAGACAGGTCCAAGTACTTCAAGTTAGAAAATGTGGATAGCCATCGGAGGTTCTCTGTTTTTATTGGGTTTAGACTAAGATCTAAGTACTGTAAGCTGGAAAGGTTACTAAGTTGATTAGAAATATTTCCATAGAATCCTGTAGATGAGAGATTGAGATACTCCAGCTTCTGAAGAAAAACTAAGGACTCGGGAATTTTTTGTATTGAAAAATTGTTGAAGCTGAGGTCTAGATGCTTCAAATGCTTCAGTTCTTTAAGAGCAGGATGTAACTTACCTTCCAACATGCACTTCACGAAGTCATCACAAGGATTGCGAAGATCGAGCTTCAAGACGTGACCAGTTCTCTCACTGCATCCGACTCCTTCCCACTCACAACAATCCTCGGCAGTCCAAGATCACAGACGTCTCGAAGGATCGGAGAGATCCTGCTTCAACTTCAAGAGAGCTTCCTTCTCTGTGCCAATGCATCTTATATTTGTGAAGGCTTTGGAATGACTGAATTTCGAGGCCTGAATGACATAGAATGCACACAAGAATACAGGCACAGAACTAGTGTAGAAGTAGGATGCCATTGTTGTTTGAAATGAAATTGAAAACTTCCGTTTATATTGGCCCCCTGAAGGATATGATTATGTTCTTTCTTTAGTCACACGTATCTTGGTCTTGATTCGCCATAAAAAAAAATTGGAATGTCCTTTTCTCTTTTCACTCACAACTTGAAGAGACTTTAAATTTTAGGGAAAAAACCATAAAAAATCTCAAATTTTGCCACCTATGACACATTTACCTTGAACTTTTTTTGTGACATCAAAAATCCCAAACTATGCTATTTGTGACACATTTACCCCAATGTACTTTAGTCCATAGGCATTTTCGTCTTTTTTGTTTTTTTTTCCCTTTTTTTTTCCTTTTCGGCGAGGGTCACCTCGTCTGGGTGAGCGGGGCGACCCTCGCCGGCGTCGGGCGAGGGTCGCCTTGGCCGGAGTCGGGTGAGGATCCCCTCGCTCGCGGCGAGGGTCGCCCTCGCCTGAGTTGGGCGAGGGCCGCCCTTGCTCACCTAGGCGAGGGCGACCCTCGTCCGATGCCGGCGAGGGTCGCCCTCGCCAGACCCTTGCCGGATCCGGCGAGGGTCCCCCTCACCGAAAAGGCAAAAAAAAGGAAAAAAAAAGAAAAAAAAGCAAAAAAGATGAAAATACCCATGGACTAAATTACATTGGGGTAAATGTGTCACAAATAGCATAGTTTGAGGCTTTTGGTGTCACAAAAAAAAGTTCAGGATAAATGTGTCGCAGATGGCAAAGCTTGGGGCTTTTGGTGATTTTTTCCCTAAATTTTAACAACTCTAAAACTTATCACGAAAATATAATTGAGTCTTCAAATGTTCAGAAAGTGAAATCTGATAGGGTTATATCCAAACCGAATTAGAACAAACACACAGATAATAGAAAATTTGACACACGAGTTTACTTAGGTTTCCCCTAGAATAGGATTATGTCCTGCAAAGGGATTCCACTATGATATTTAGGTTTTACAACCACAATCACTCGTTACAATAATCTCTCATACAAGTATAATATATAGGACTTAAAATGGGCCAAAAACCCAAACTTATCCAAATCCCTTTAATTCTATAACAAATGGGTCAGCTTAAAACATAAGCCAAAAATTGATATTGTTTTGGGGGCACTGCCCTCGCTTGCTCACCAGCGAGTGAGGCCGTTGTCCGCTCACCAGGGAGCAGAACCCCCGCCTGCTGTCTGGTTAGCGGGACCCCCGTTTCGGGAGCGCTGCCTCCGAACCCCTGCATTTCATGTGCAAGGGTCACATGTCGTTGAATCATACTTTGATTTCCCTAAACTCATGTGGGCGTGTCTGGTATGAGAAACAAGAGTCCCCAAAGTATTTGTCAACTCCAATAAAATTAAGTCATAAAATTTGTTATGAAAGTGCAATTGAATCTTAAAACTTTCAAAAAAGTGCAATTAAATTATAAAACTTATCAAGTAGTGCAATCAAATTCTTCCATTAACTCCGTCCAACTTGATAAATGAAAATGCTAATAAATTTGAGGACTTAATTACAATTTTTGAAAATTTTAATACTCAATTGTAGTTTCGTGATAAGTTTTAGGACTTACGTTATCCATATCTCAAATTTCAAAGTCATGCCTTGCATGGCCTGTCAAACAATCAAGACACTTTGACCAAAAAAAGAAAAAGTCAAGACACCAAATGCGACCATTTTATATTGGTCCGATAATTCAACCAAGATCAAGTTTATTTTTCTTCGAGTTAAATTTAATTTAATTAGGAGCATATCCTAAAAGGTCAACGAAATCATGAAAAACACTAGCCACCAAAAGCGACTAAAAGTATTCCAAATCATGCCTTGCAAGACGCGTCAAATGGTCAAGACATCAAATGCGACCAAGAACAATTGTGTGAAGCATGTGAAATAGTTGGTTCCCATGCCCGCGTGCGAGGGTGTCAGTAAAACGATTCTTCCCTTCTGATAATCGAGAATGGTTTCAAAACGGAGGCACTTTACCAGGGAATTCACTGTCGATGATATCAAAGAATTCCAAATCAAGATAGAACTCAGAAAATTGCAAGATATACTAACGAGTTCGATTCAATCTCGATACATGGCTTTCGAAGATGGAGTTTGAAGACATGGCCAGTCTTTTTGCTGCACTCCGCTCCTTTCTACTCGCAACAATTTTAGCCGGTCCACGATGATCTGTTAAATTATTAATTCCCTTGTTAATTTCGAACAATTAAACATATGTTGGTAACTGGCTCAAGTAAGAGTAAATAAAGCTAAATTTATTTGGTAACTTATACCACAAAATATTAGTTAATCATTTGAATCAAGATCGGTAGTTTTCGATCAGACTTCGTAATTTGATGCATTGATAACTTTTACATAGAAATCTTAGTAAATTATTAGAGTAATCAGTAATTTTGAATCAATGTAATAAATGTTGATAAGGGGACTCAAATAAGAGTCGGTAGTTTTCTACAAAGGTTAGTATTTTAACACATCGGTAAATTATAAAAATAAATGTTGGTAAATCATTGAAATAGTTGGTAATTTAAAACAATTTAATAACAGTTGGTACTTTTGTAAGAGTGTCAGTAATAATAAAGAGCACCAGAGATTTACGTGGTTCAGTCCGAGTGTTGATACCTATTTTACAGGAAGAGTTAGCAATAAATGATCCATTAAAATCAGAAATTCAAAGTTACAATATCTCATACACTCAAGTATTTTCCATACCTAGATTAAGTCTAAACCCAAAGTGTTTACAAATAAAACAAATTAATTGGATGTAAAAGCTTTACACTAGGTTGTTTAAGAAGAGTCTCGTATGCTCTTATCTTTTTCCCTTGTGCGGTTGCTATCTCGCTGAAGAAACACATGCCTTTTATGTGTGCCATTACTTTGCTTTTTTTTTTTTTATGGCTAATATCACGAAAGATCCCAAATTGATATATTTATAATAAATTTATATTAAATTAATGTTTAGATCACAAAAAACTCCAAATTGATACATATGTGACAAATTTACCCTAAACTAATTTTTAAATTATCAAAAACCTCAAACCGGTATACGTGTGACACATTTATACTCTGTTAACTCCTGTCAAGTTTTAATGTGAAATCACTGAGCTATATGACATATGATAATAACTCAATTGCCGTGGCGAGTTCATGTAGAAATTCATATATATATATATATATATATATATATATATATATATATATCTCAAATCACTCTATCCGCTTTTCGTCTTCCTCTTCATTGAACACACTTTTTCATCGTCGTCTTCGTCTTCATGATTAGGCATTAGCGCTCAACCGAGCACACTTTTATATTCAATAATCTTATCACTTTAGATTTTTTTTTCAGACTTGTTTGGCTAACTCATCCAAATCACCAAATTAGATGTTCAATGACTTCGATTGGAACTGGCTCAAAGAGAAGCGCGTTATCTTCTAGCTCTATCAACAAAGTTCGTCAAAGGACGATCTAGGGTTTTTCATGCTATGATAAAAACAGAGAATGAGCCATCTTTGTTTTCAAATTATGGCTAATTTAAGAAACAAAGAGAGAGAATTATGGATTTCCAGATGGACTTATCGAGTTAACTGAGTTATTGCTATGTGTTATCCAGCTCAGCAATTTCATGGTAAAATTTGACTTAAAGTAACAAATGGTAAATGTGTTACGCATGTACTAATTTGAGGTTTTTGATGACACAAAAATTAGTTTTGGGTAAATTTGTCATAGGTTTATCAGTTTGGGGTTTGTGATGATCCCAAAATTAATTTTGAGTAAATTTATTACAAGTGTACAAGTTTGGAGTTTTTCTTAGGATTAACCTTTTTTTTAAGAGTCAAAAAAAGCAACTTTGACTTGGACCAACCCATTTGTGGCCGTTAAAGTTGATGTCCATTGTACGTCTTCTAGAGTTGAAAGATAAGCCGACAATAACAATTCTTCAACGGCATACAGATTCGGTTAATAATCCTAATTTACACCATCCAATTCGAATCAGGTTTACGAGAGATCAAACTTGAGACAGTAATTTAACAACTCTCTACCTTGGCTTGACGTTTATAGTCAAATCATAGTGCTTATCAATCATGTTGCTTTCCTAACGCCCTGACAAGCGTTCATTCTCTACAAACGTCAATCGAGTTCAAGCAAAGCTTTAGCTTTGCCAAAAGAACGTGTTTCGTCATCATGTGCATGGAGTTTTCCACTGTCACGATTTTCTTCACAACACCTTACCATTCGCTAAGACATCTTGCATAAAATGGTACCTAATGCTTATATATTTTGTTCGCTCGTGATAAAGCGAATTGTATGCCAAATATATCATATCTTGGTTATTACAGTGTGTATCAACAATTGTCCACTCCGACCCAAAATCCGAAAGCAAACCTCTTAGCTATATCGCCTATTTCGCTATAAAAGTCAGTGCCATGTGCTCTGTCTTAGTTGGAAAACAAGGCAACGTGATCCTATAAAGACACTTTCCAGCTCGCTACACCACTTGTTAGTGTAAATACTTACTCTGCTAAAGACCCACACTCAACCAAGCCACCAACATAATCCAAATCCACATACCATGTAGTCTCATTGTCATTGTCGTTCCTCCGGTACACTATACCAACGTTTGTTGTTCCCTTTAATTATCTAAGGATCCATTCATAGCTTTCCAATGAGTTTTATCAGGACGCTTCATATAATGGCTAATTACGATCACATCTTATGAAATGTTAGGTCTAATGCATACCATGTCATATATAATACTATCCACTATACTAGAATAATGAATACGAAACATATGCTTTTCTTCCTCCTCAATCTGTGGTGTTAATTTATCAAAAAGTTTAAAGTGCTTTGTTAAAAGTGTACTTATATATTTCGCTAACTACATATTAAAACGTGCAACAATATTCTCAATATATATATTTTTTAGAGAGACATAAAACTAGTGCAATCCTATCACGCAAGATCTCCATACCCAATATTTTCTTTGCAATACCTAAATGTTTCATTTCAAACTTAGCACCCAATTGCTTCTTTAACACATCAATATCAAGCAAATTATTAGCTTCTATCAATGCATCATCAACATATAATATCAAAGGCACATCCTCCAATCTATTAAAGTAAACATAGCTATCCATATGACTTTTTGAATAGTTCTAACTAGCCATGAAAGCATAAAACGCTTATATCACTGTTTAGGAGACAGTTTCGGCCCATATAAAGATTTCTTCAATAAGTAAACATGGTCTTTCATCCTTGGAATAGCAAATATCTCTATTTGCCTCATTTAAATCAGCTCCTCTAACTCTCCATGAAGAAACACTATTTTTCACATCTAGTTGCTTCAGCTTGAGATCCTATGCATCAACTAATGCAAGTAATACACGAATAGAAGTATGTCTTACCACAGGAGAGAACACCTTATTGTAGTTAATGCCATCTTGTTGTGTATACTCCTTCGCAACCTTATACCTCGTTGCCTCGACACTAGAAATGCCCTCCTTTCAATTGTAGAACCATTTGCTTCCACAATCTTGTGACTCTTGGGTACTTAAAATAGCTCAAATATCTAATTTCAATGAAGTGATTATATCTCTTTGCTCATAACCCCTATCCACCACAACAACTCATTATTAGCCATCATCTCAAAGCAAGACGAAAGCTCATATGTCTCCACCTCATCACCTACAGTCAATGCATAAGCAATATCTATATAATCATAACGTACTAGTGGTTTAATTTGCCTTCTTTGTCTGGCAATAGCTATAGTGCTGCGAGTGTGTTGGTTGTTCAATATCACCGATTTCAAGAATTGCCGCCTCATATGTAGTCTCAACCTTTATTACTTCCGAGATCTTCAGAGTCTCCGCTTGAAACTCCACCTCACCATTGACACTACGATCCATCTACTTTACTAGTTGTGTCTCAGAACCCCTTTGTCGAGTTATTGTAATCTTGTCAAAGATCACGTCTCTATTGATTAAAAATCGGATGTTTGGGATCTTTGCACCATAGCCAGTGGCCTTTCATCCTATGTGCATAACCCAAAAATATGCACTTCTTCACCCTTAACTCAAGCTCACGGTCGCTCACATGAGTAAACACAAGACATCCAAATACCCATAATCTAGAACAATCAACAAGTTTCCCCGACCATACTTCCTCAAGAGTCTTTCACTTAATTAACAGATGATGGAGATCGATTAGCTAAGTAACATGCCATGTTCACTATTTCGGCTCAAAATTCCTTGCCCAATCTTCTATGCAAAAGCATGCACCGAGCTCGCTCAAGTAAAATTCCTTACCCTGCAATGCCTTAGCCAAACCTTGAGTTGTTAATAGAGCCTCTATCTTGACACTCCATAACTCAAAGTTGTTCTTGCCAGTAAACTTCTCAATTTCTACTTTCGCTCTAAACATAATTGCAACAACAGAATCTCCAGATAATAATCAAACAAGCAAAAGCCTTAAATCAAAATACAAAAAATCTAATCTCAAGCTTTGATATCAATAGTTGGAAGCATCTAGCAAAAGCTCGATAGCTTTGCTCGGGGAGATTGCCAAGAAAGAGCCTAAATCCGATTGAATCTATATTTATGTAAAAGCTTTAGCCAATAAATATGGGTAGACTTAGATGTATTAACTGCTTTACACCACATCAATTATTCGATGTGAGACTTCTCTAACACAACTTTAAACGTGTATTTCAACAATTATCGACTAAGTAAGTTGTCGGTCATTTTACATGTTACTAGCACGTAATAGTTTTCACATGTTACCAGGACGAAACATTGTTCCAATTTTTAATATACAGAGCACTTGACTTGTCCAATTTCGACTTACATAACTCATTTTACATTAAACACGCATGTCTTATTTTGTAGAACAAACGAAACATTTTTTAATGACCAAATGAAAAGAGAGAGTGAAATGTTGGAGAATATTGGTAACTTCTTTATTGCTTGAACCTTCAATAGCAATTGTCCATAATGAAGAAGGGAACTATCAATTTCATGGCTACTGTAGTGACCGATGTCTTCGAAATTGGATAAGTTAATTTGTTCTTTCATGCAAAGTGCGACTCACAAATGTGACGACCAAATGATAGAAACAGCTAGCAACATCTACCACAAAGTAAATAAGTATGTGAAAAAGAATATACAAATAGAGAGAGAGATTTCGCTTAGTAAATAAACTGTTGCAGTCGAAAAGCTCTCTTGAGCTAGCATGGTAATCATCATTATGATCAACAATTTTTCAATTATCCTGTCCACCACGTAAAAATAGGAGATCCTCCAAAATTGCTTGAAATGTAATATGCCACAAAATACCAAGAGTGCCATCGTGAAACCTGGTCGCAATCCTAAGTAAAACCGAACAACAATGGAGTCGCCTTCATTAGATGATTGCTTGATGGAAGAGGACCAGATAAATTCTTAAAGGAAAGATCCACACAACTTAGAAAGTTTGAATTGGATATGCTAGGAGTGATTTCACCTAATGGATTGTTATTGGATTAGATCAAGTGAATCTCAATGTCTCGAGTTGTCAATATTTGAAGGGATTTTTTCGATCAACTTATTTTGAGAGATGTTCAAATTCTGAAAACAAGCAAGCATAGTAAGCCCTTCCGGTACTTGTCTGTCCAATGCGTTGCTTGAAAGGTCAACGAAAAATAATAATTTGAGCATGCTAGTGAATTCTAGGCTTGTTCCTATTATGTTAATAACCATAATGAAAAACCTTGACCAGAAAGCCCGTACGAAATAAAAGTGGAATGCAAAAAGTTGTGGAAACAAGGAGGAATGCCTCAGAAATATTGTTATACGCTAGGCTTAGATACTGGAGATTAGCAAGATGGCATAGCTGTAAAGGAATTGTCCACAAAGAAGTAATTTCTCTCTAGATCAATCATCCTAAATGATCAAGATTGTTGTCTAAATGGAAGTATTCTAACGGTGAATTGATTGTCATTGATATCAAGGAGTACAAAATATAGCTTTCGCAAGCATTTTGGAAGCACAACATTCAAGCCATTTTCACGTGGGCCTACAACTTTTAATCGCTTTGCAAAAAGGGTGTGGAATTTGACCATTTAACTTGTTGTCTCTAAATGAAATTCATGTCAAATATGTTTGTGACTTCCTCCAACATAAGAGAAGTCTCCCAAACAGTTGGTTTTTAGAGAGATCAAGAAAAGTTGCTCTCCTTGAAACTCCCTCTATTTCTGAATACCGTTTAGATCTTTCTCCATAATTAATTTCTTACTCCTCTTTTGAAACAAAGTGGATTCGTCAAAGGTGACATCTCTGCTTAACATAAAACTAGGTAAATCTTCCTCACTGCACCATAACTGATATATCTTCACCTCATGTGCATAGCTTAAGAATATGCACTTCGTTACCCTTGGCTCCAACGTGCCATCACTCACATGAGCATAAGTAGGGCAACTGAGGATTCTCAATCTGGTGTAATTAGCAGACTTACTTGACCATGTTTCCTCAGGAGTTCTTCAATCAATTATTGGTGGTGGTGGTGGTGTGATCTCTTTACTAATCCACAAGCGGTATTCACTGCTTTAGCCTAAAAATCTTCATCTAATCTATCCGAGTCATGCCTTGCAAGACCCATTAATAGGTCAAGACATCAAATGCAACCAATAAATAATTGTGTGAAGCATGTGAAATAATTGGCTCTTCCTGCAAGTGTGGCCAAACATTTGAAGCTGCCTGAGTGCATTGTTTTGTATGGTATTGGATAGGGGAAAATTAGAATCATACGGGTGGAATTATAAACAACCATGATCAAGAGTACTGCGAAAAATCGAAAAAATTGTTCTTTATTTAGAAAAAGATAAATATTGGATAGGATATACTCCAGATTTCCGTGCAATGAAAAAAATGGCCATTAGGTCTGTCACTGTAAATTTGAACAGTGGTCCGTAAGTGTCAGATTTTGTTGGTAAACTAAATGGACCCAAAACTTATATGTCCGATTAGTTATTAGTTATTGCTATCGAAACAATGATTCTTTTAGCCTTAAGGTTCGTGCAATTGATTGCACCCTTGGGAAATTTCTAATTGAGGAGCAAGAGGTGCCCATTCAAATTTCACCGATTACATGCGAACTTTTTTTTATCAAGGTCACTTACATAGGCCAAAATTCTAGACTTAATTGATTCGTGGGACTTTGAAGTTATTTCATAGGTAACTAGATGATTTTGCCTATATCAAATTCAATAAGAGATAATTAACTGCATTGTTAGCAAAATGCTAAAGAAATAATGAATTTACCACTATTTAAGAATAATAAAATGTTGGAACCCTTTGCCGTTGAGTAGGAATCGCCGATATGAAGTTATCGCTTGGCGTACATAGAAAAGGAAATTGAATCTGTCTTCTAATCGGGTCATAAAATCATTAGAGATCATACTAGGAGGTGAAGTAATTCTTGTACACAAAAGTTGATCTTGTATATTACTTGATGAAAAAGAAAAAGAAAAAAGTAAACGATAAGCATGTCAATCATGTCCGAGCGGTCTAACAATTTCGAACTTAATACCCAATCAATGCAACTACGAGGGGGCCCAATCGAGTAATCCATCGTGAATTCTTCAATGCCAACGTAGATCACGAGCCCTTTATATGACTGTAAGAGACGATGCAATAACCAAATTTATGTACGGTTTTTTTTTTCGAAATTTATATATCATTTGAACGTATATAAATGGTTCATAATTACCTATGTCTTGATCAAAATCATTTAGGGTACAATAACGTGCAAAGTGGATCGACCTTTGACATGAAACTCCATGAACTTTGCTAACGGAAACGATATAAAGAAGCGAGCATTGCATCAGAGAAAGTCAAGCCTATTGACTAGACTCCCACCAACAATGTGCTGGATGACGTGGAGCACTGTCATTGGCTTGACCATCCAGAGCATGAGGATCTTTGTCAAACCTGTAATACCCGCCATTTTCGAGTATCTGTTGGCATGCTCATTCAGACCTTCCAATCTTCCATTGAAGGGACAGAGAAGAAAGAGAGATGGCCAAAAAAAAACAAGTCGAAAGAAGATCTGTACAACGACCAACAACGACCAACAACGACCAATTTAGCCTCCGAGCTTTCCTCTCAACCGTCGACACTCTCCTGAGTCCATCCCCTCATATTATTGCCCTCATGCGTTTGCCGAAAAGCAGCTGTTGGCACCTCCTCCTCGGCAAGGAAGAGGTTTCAAATACGCTCCGCATCGCTGATCTTCTTCTCCGAGCTTCTACGTACTTCCAACCAAGAGAAAGTTCGGTTTTGCTGGCTCTCGTCGGAACAATGTCGGCAAGGGCGGGCCAATTGCTGACGGTTGTGCTTCTGTCCGCATTGGTGTTGTTGGCAGCCGCTGAGGACGGCGGGAACAAGTTGCAGGGAGTGACTTATGACGGGAGGTCACTAATCATCAATGGCAAGAGAGAGCTGCTCTTCTCGGGATCCATCCATTACCCTCGGAGCACCCCCGATGTAACCCCTTTCGAAATCAAACTCGTCTTTTGTTCAAAGTATATCCCTTGCCGAGTTTAATGGATTTTCTTTTTATTTCTTTGTTAATCGGGATGCAGATGTGGCCTGACCTTATTAGCAAGGCGAAGCATGGAGGATTGAATGTGATCCAGACATACGTGTTCTGGAATGTTCACGAGCCCGTTCAAGGCCAGGTGATTGGACCGGAAGTTACACTAACTGAATTCCATGAAATCATGTCGCCGATTGAATTTTAAGCAATCATATCCATATTTATTCTGCAGTTCAATTTCGAAGGAAACAATGATCTGGTAAAATTCATCAAGATGATCGGGGAGCATGGCATGTACGTCACCCTTAGAGTTGGGCCATTCATTCAGGCCGAATGGAATCACGGGTACAATTCTGCTCTCTCTCTCTCTCTCTCTCTCTCTCAAGCACAAATCTCATCGATACTTCATTCTTATTTAGAGGACTTCCATATTGGTTGAGGGAGGTTCCGGACATCACATTCCGTTCAGACAATGCACCGTTCAAGGTAATCTCTTGCTCCGAGCCTGAATTTAACTTTTTGTGAATCCTACTGGTTGACTCATCTGATCGAATATTTCATCTTTCAGTACCACATGGAAAGGTATGTTAGGAAAATCATAGACATGATGAAGGAAGAGAAATTGTTTGCTTCCCAAGGAGGTCCCATCATTCTGGCTCAGGTATGTTTCCAACAGTATCATGAGCTGTCCTCCCTAGAGCTCTATATGAATTTTCTGCTCTTTCTTGTTTCCATAATCGTCTGATATTTACATTTGGTTATACAGATTGAAAATGAGTACAATCATATTCAACTCGCTTATAAAGAGCTAGGAACCCGGTATGTCCAATGGGCAGGAAACATGGCTCTTGGTCTTAATATTGGAGTTCCATGGATCATGTGCAAGCAAAAGGATGCTCCCGGTCCAGTGGTATGTAGATGATATATTCCTTTATTTTGACAAAAACGATCTTTCAAGAATGAATGAAACCTAGAAATTCCATGGCAGTTGGGTAAAATGGATAAGCCATATTTTTACAGAAACACGTTGGCTCCTACTAGTAGAAGAAAACATTATTGTATGCTACACTTCTATGTTGTTCATAAAGTGGACGTGCATGTCAGATTAATACATGCAACGGAAGGCACTGTGGTGACACTTTCACCGGCCCAAACAGCCCGAACAAGCCAACTCTCTGGACAGAGAACTGGACTGCTCAGTAAGTATCAATGTTTCAAAGATTTTACTTTACGCTGATGCTAACATGCCCCCTTTTCTCAACTATGATGAATGATTGCAGGTATCGAGTATTTGGAGATCCACCATCCCAAAGATCAGCAGAAGATATTGCTTTCTCTGTTGCACGTTTCTTTGCTAAGAACGGGACTTTAACCAACTATTACATGGTATGAGGATGTTTGAACTTCCTTACAACATATTATCAGTAGTTAATCGCTTTGCTTTGATAGCATTCACGCCTGCAATAATTTACTCATAAACTATATTTGCAGTATCATGGAGGAACAAATTTCGGCAGAACTAGTGCCGTTTTCACAACCACCCGCTACTATGATGAAGCTCCTCTTGATGAATATGGTAGGAATAACAAAAAAAAATTCTCTATGGTCATAGACTAAGCTTCTTTTGTAATAACCCTTAATTTTATTTAGGTTTGCAGAGGGAACCCAAATGGGGCCATCTCAGGGACTTGCACAAGGCTTTGAGATTATGTAGGAAGCCATTGTTGTGGGGTAACCCAAGCGTACAACGCCTTGGAGCAGACGTTGAGGTACTTATGAAACTCTAGTTTTAGAAGATGAATGAGGAAGAACATGGCTACTAACTTGGACAATTATTCTATGCAGGCCCGAACTTATGAGATCCCAGGGACCAAAGTTTGCGCCGCTTTCTTGACTAATAACGACACCAAAATGGCACAAGTCACCGAGTTCAGGGGTGAAAGTTACTATTTGCCTCCTCATTCCATTAGCATCCTCCCTGATTGCAAGACTCTAGTTTACAATACACAATCGGTAATGTTGCCTCTTTCTTCACAATACTAGTAATCAGTGTATCCCTATATTCGACTAAAGCTCATGAGTTAGCTTGTTCTGATCTTCTAGGCTGCATTTGTAATCCTGAAATGCTTAACAGAAATTTTTCTGTTGCAAAAATTAGATTGTATCACAGCATAATGCAAGGAACTACCGCAGATCAAAGGTCGTAGACAACCTTAAGTGGGAGATGTCCCAAGAAGCCATCCCAGACACAGCCAAAGTACCAGTTGATTCTAAGGTACCGGCTGAGCACTTCGGATTGACAAAAGACACCACAGACTATGCATGGTTTACGACAAGGTATGCTGTTCTTGAGCATCTTAGCCTCTTGAAGATCATATGATGGATGTCTGAGAAAATACTCCTTTACTTAAATGCATCTCCAACTCTATTACACTATAGAAAAGTGACACATTCATGTAATTGTGACCTTAGTATTGAGGTAAGCCCACGTGATCTACCAGTGCGTAAAGATATCATCCCAGTTCTAAGGGTAGCAAGTCTTGGCCATGCTGTGCTCGCATTTGTAAATGGTGAATACATCGGTAAGTAATCAGAAAGATGAGTAGTTGAATTCTTAGTGGCTAGGTTTGTCTTGGTCTTTATTGACTTATTGTGAAATACTGTAATGGTTCTCAGGAACGGCCCATGGAAGCCACGTTGAGAAGAGCTTCGTCTTTCAAAAACCTGTACACTTGAAGCCAGGGACCAATTACATATCTTTGTTGGGCATGACAGTTGGATTACCTGTGAGAACCTAGCATCTTTTGTAGCATTTTAGTTTAAAGCATCTGAGAATTGGCATCAATATATCTTCCTTGATTGACACAGGACAGCGGAGCATATATGGAGCACAGATTTGCTGGGCCTCGTCTGGTGACAATCCTTGGTTTGAACACCGGCACACTTGATTTGACACTGAATGGCTGGGGGCATCAGGTACTGAAGAAACTTCTAAACCGATCTTATGATGAAAGAATTATCTTTTGGATGAGATAGGGAGGAAAATGGAGTCAAGACATAAATGATCATTGTGATTAAACTGGCAAAATTGAAGGTTGGCTTGGACGGCGAAAAGGTTCGTGCATACACACAAGCAGGATCGCACCGGGTACAATGGAAAAAGGCAAATGGAATTGGCCCTGCTCTTACTTGGTACAAGGTATGCTAATTTATTTCAGAGACATCACCTGGAAATCTGACATGATAGTGTTAATCAATCAATTAGATGAGTCAAGAAAAATGCACATAACCGCATCATCTTGATTGCAGACATACTTCCATGCTCCTGAAGGAAACGGTCCCATTGCTATCCGACTTCCTGGCTTGGGCAAGGGAATGATCTGGGTCAATGGCAAAAGCATTGGCCGCTTCTGGAATTCTTACCTTACTCCTCTTTTGCAACCATCTCAATCAGAGTATGCATTTACTGGTGCACCGCCTCCTTAGCTAACTCACAGGCGAAGAGATATATGAGCTTCCTAAATTTGCTTGTTACCAGGTACTATATTCCAAGGTCCTTCATTAAACCAAGTGACAATCTCTTGGTCGTGTTGGATGAAGAAGGAGGCAATCCTCAGTCAATTGAGATCCTCACTGTGGACAGAGATACTATCTGTAGCTTCATTTCTGAAAACCATCCACCCAACGTGAAGTCGTGGGCAAGAAAGAACAGCCACATCAGACCCGTTGCAAATGCCGCGAAGCCGACGGCTAACTTGAAGTGCTCAAACCACAAGAAGATCATCGCTATTGAGTTTGCAAGCTTTGGCGATCCATACGGTAGCTGCGGAACCTTTTCACTTGGAAAATGCACTTCTTCCATTTCCAAAAAGGTGGTTGAACAGGTACGACTTGCACCCACCAATTTTTTAATATTAAGAACAATGCTATGGACTTTCTCATTGAAATTGAAGTTTCCTTACATTAGTTTCGGAAAACATTGTTTGGTTCATTAGAATCGAGGTTTGGTAAAACATTAAACCATTCGAAATCTAACTGCTGATAAATTTATTGTTCGAACTGGCCTACTAATTTAGCAGATGATGCCAATAGTAAACACTAAACCATTCTGTTGGAAGAAATCGATATTTTTTGTATTAGTACTTTGCCGGGAACATAATCATCAATATCATATTTAGCTGAAGGCCTTGGTGTGTTCATGACTGCAAAATGTGGTTCAATGAGGCAAAATCATAAGTTTTACAAGGAGACACACTTCACCGATCTAACAGGGTGCTTTGGTTTCTTTGAATAGTATTGCCTGGGAAAAACCAGTTGCCAAGTTCCCATTGACAGATCTCTCTTTGACAAGAACAACGACGGGTGTCCCGACATCATGAAGACGTTAGCCATCCAGGCAACATGCAGCTAGCCCTCAGAAGCACGAGAGAAGATCAGCGAGGAAAATGGGTCGAGATCAGCTTAACTATCGGTTCAAGGCCTTGATTCTAGTGGCTATCTGAAAAGGGCAACGTGTTCTTGAAATCGGATGCTGCGCCATTCGCCTCATCCTGTTTTGCTTCCGCTCAACTTAGACGACCAGTGGACTTCACAGAGTCATGGTTGATCTTTCAAGGCCAGAAGTTTGAGTACTTCTCTCACATAGCTGTATAGACCGCGTTTTTGTCGCCTTAATTTTGCTTCTCATCAATTTTAATTTGCCATTTCTTCTTGTCCTACCTTTCTCCCTATTATTTTCCTGTCATTGTTAAAAACTACAATTTCTCCATTGCGCTTTCACATCTATTATTCGACTTCTCATCGATCCATTGAAAACCAATACGCTTCATGGGGTTCTTGATTCAGCATTTGTGCTCATGCACTCATCTTTGATCTCCGCAATCATCTCTTTCTTTAAGTTTATGATGACTTGAAGCTATAATGCTTCACCCAGAATCGACAACTTAGCCCAATGAAAACGAATTTACAAGGACGTGAAATACATAGCCCGATCCGATTGAATTTCCAAAAGTCCTATGCTATCTTCTCAAGATCCTATTTTATTGTGAATTACAGGATACCCGGAGTTCTTGCCGCCTAGTAATGGGTTGTTAAAGGTGGCGATTTAGATTGTCAAGTCACGTTTTAACTCATTTTTAATGGGTCGGGTAATATATAAGTTTTCCAAAATTTTTAATTTCTGAATGGTTAAAGAAAAGAAAGCCCACCTGAATTTGGGCTAGAGTCCGTACTGACTAGATCAATTATCTAACCCATTTCTGTAAAACGGAGCGAAATTATAAAGTCGAAAAGTCTGAAAAGAAAGGAAGAGGCCAAGTGACGATTTTGACCGAAAACAAAGGAAGAAGACGAAATCATGGTGGACTTAATTTTGAGAGGTTATGAGGCAGATTTTCTGATATACTTTGTCATCGTTAATGCCATGATTTTAGAAAATACTTTAAGAGATTGGTTTAAAAAACATTTTAAGTTTGTTTCTTAAAAATAATTCAAGTGGTGTTCTTAACATATTTTAAGAAGAAAACATGGGCGGCGCTATTTCCACTTCCATTTTGGCTAAGACACTCCTTTATTTAGTTAAACAACAAAAATACCCTCTCTCTCTCTCTCTCTCTCTCTCTCTCTCTCTCTCTCTCTCTCTCTCTCTTTGTTCAATTCATTGTTTCTTTTTCTGTTAGAGTGACCGGCAAAATTGCCTTTATTTCTGTCATTTCTTTTGTTAGTTTCGCAATACAAAAACTCAATTATTCTCAACAAGATATCATCTTATCTTGCATTTTGTTTGGCTAGAGAAGTTTGTTAATTTTAATATATTTTTAATCAGAAAAGCTACATAGACTATTATAATTTCCATTTATGATGGCTATAAGGCATATTAACACATAGTTAATTGCCTATTTTTTATCAAATAATTTGAGCAACATTTTATTTCAAAGTTGGAAATTAAAATTCAATTTATATATCTAGCCAATCTTGACCTTGTAGGTGTTTTTTGTAATAAATTTGTGGAGTTTTAAAGTTAAACATTTTAATTTATTTCAAGATGAGGTTGAGAATCTTATTACACATTCTTTACTTTTAAGCTAACATCAGCTTATTATAAATGAAAGTTTTAAATAGAAACCTATTTTAAAGTTTTGATCTGCTTGCTATTAGATTGAATTTATAATCGATATTACTTACTTTCTTCGTGGTAGGAGTAGAGCAACAAGAAGTTCCCATTTTTTCCTTTTTGTGTTTAGTTTTTTTAATAGTTAGATATGAACTAAACATAAACATATTTAACATTTGATTATTTTTCCATATTTTGATCAATTTTTCTTTTCCGTTGTTGATCAAAATTGGCTAGATAATTAGATTGAATTGTAAGCTTCAACTTTGAAATATAGTCTTAAACTATTTGATTAAAAATAGGCAAATAATTGTGTGCTTATAAACCATCATATATATATGTAACTTTTGTGATTAAACATATGACACGAAAAATTAAATTTAATAACTTTCTCCTAGTAAAGTGAAATAATGCATGATAAGATGATATTCTATCGAGCATAATGGAGCATTTGTATTGTGAAACTCAAAAGAGATATGATAGAAATTAATTAAGGCAGTGTTTTTTATTAGCTTGATAAAAAAAAAGAAACAATAAATTGAAGAGAGAGGAGGGTATTCCAGTCATTTAATTGAAAAAAAGGAGTGTCTTAGCCAAAATGGGAGTGGAATAGCGCCGCCTAGAAAACATTGTGGCAAACCAATTTTCATTTGAAGAAGACACCATCGTGGTGAAAATCGGGCAATTTCTTTCTTATAATGTTAATAAAAAAATTTCAGATAATTTTTTATTTCAAAAATATGAAGCAAATGCCAATTTCATCACCTGGTTAATATTACAAAAAACCCCAAATTGGTACACATGTGATAAATTTACTCCAAATTAATTTTTTAATTACCAAAAACCTCAAATACATTTGTGATAATTGTACCCTTTATTAGTTTATATTAAATTTTATTGTTTAATTGCCGAGTTGGATGACACGTGACAGTTGACTGGTGTACCAGTTTAGGATTTTACCCTCCATTTATCATAAGTGACAAGTTTGTGATTTTTCACGGTATTAATCCAATTTAATGGAAACTAACGAAAGATAAATTTGTCACAAATGTACCAGTTTTGGATTTTTTGCAATCAAAAAATTATTTTGAGGTATATTTATCACAGATGTATCAGTTTTGATGTATATAAGAGAATGAAAATAAAATTAAACTGACTCAACAAGACGGTATATAGAGTCCATTCTTCAAAGGCCATAATTTAAGGAGAAAATTTCCAAACAAAGGAGCATGGGCTGAGTCAGCCATAGATTGGGACCAGATCAATTTTGGTATGGATTGACATAATTATATTGCATAAAAATGGTTAAGTTTAGGTCGAACGGTTTTCAACCCAATCCACTCGTTTAACAAGCCTATCGATGGTCGCTTGCGGTCATCTCAAAGGCAAGACTATTAGATTCTATGGTCGATTAACTCGAAGTGTTGCCTTCACCTTTGCCATTGATTGTTTCTTTCATGTAAAAGCACGAGTGAATTCCTTAAGAGTGATTGGACAATGAAAATGAAACCACAATTTGATTTGTATGATTTGTGAGATTTGGATCAAATGGTCTAAGAGTAAGCACCGTTGTTACGAATAATTTCACCCCTTAAAGTACGAAACTCAATGCAGGAGGCTCTAGTAGCTATTCTCCAAAAATACGACAGACCTTTTTTATTCCGCACCGAATGATAAAAAGAACAGTAACAGCGTTATGTATATAACCTAGCAAAGAAAGAAAATATATGAAAATGAAAAGAAAATTCTCTTTTTAATTTGATGTGTCTTGATTGCGGTTTGCATTTTAATTTTACATTCAAACAAAAGAGAGAGCCATTAAGAAATCTTTATAAATCAATTGGTAATTATTAAAATAAGGACAGTTATAAAGCCGTTATAAAATAATGGAGGGTTTATGAAGAAATAAATCAAACGTTACTAAGCTGTTATGAGGGAAAAAGCCACAGAAACTTCCAAACTATGCCAACTGCTATACATTTAATCTGAACATTCTTTTTGTAACATAAAAAACCCCAAATTATGCCCACGGTGACATATTTACCCTAATTTTTTTCTTGTGACATAAAACAACCCCAAACTTGTACATACGTGATGCATTTATCCTCCGTCAAGGTTCTGTCAAATGATTTTCATCCAAAATAATGTCATTTTCATTTCACTTAAGCCATGTGGGCGTCATGTTAACACTATTTGTTTTCTGGTGTCCATGTAGATAAATTTTTAATGATTTTTATTAGCAAAATTTGATGGAGGGTAAATGTGCCACACATGTTTAAGTTTGGGATTTTTTATGTCACAAAAAAGTTTAAGGTAAATATGTCACGGTGGGCATCATTTAGGATTTTCAGTGGCTTTTGCCTTGATTATAAAGCCGTTACAAAACCGTTACAAAATAATGACTTTTATTGTGATCATAACTTCTATCAAAGACGTTACTTTCAAAAATATTTCAAAACTGTTAGAAATATCCATCAATCCCCCACATAGGTTTTGGAAAGAAAAAATAGAATAATGTTGGGTTATTGGAGAGCAATGCATTGGAACTAGTGCTTGTTAGGCTATGAAGCAGACCTAGAATTCACAAAATCATTGGTGAAGTTTTTTTTTTTTTTTGGTAAAGGAAAAAAAAAAATGACCATGTGAATTATAATTTTAACCAATCATTGGTGAAGTTTGACACTTCTACGAACAAGAATTTCTTTTTGTGAATTATAATTTTAACCAATCACATTACACTCCCACAAATTTTGTTGTTCAACACAGTTCTGTGCTAATAGACCATGTGCGTGCTTGGTTTATTCATAAATGATCTAGAGATCATTGCCAATAATTTTCATAAGAGCGGTCCCACTCCACACTTATATAGGTAATTTCATCAAGTGTATTCCACAGTTTAATACAACGCTAATAATGACTATGGAATTCCTTAAGAGCTTAGCTTAGCCTCTTTTTCATTGCAGTCTTCCACTGTTCTCACCTTAGGAGGGACAGAAATTTATAATAGTGCAATACTAGATCAACAAGTGAGTTATTATTACTCATATGAACCTAATTCATGAAATCCCCAAATCACATAGGTTGGGTTATCATCCCTTTTGATTTTCTTCATGGTGGACTTAATTTTGAGAGGTTATGAGCCAGATTTTCTAATATACTTTGTCATCGTTAATGTCCTGATTTTATAAAATACTTTAAGAAATTGGTTTTAAAAACATTTTAAGTTTCTTTCTTAAAAATATTTTAAGTGGTGTACTTAACATATTTGAAGAAGACAACATCGTGGCAAACCAATTTTTATTTGAAGAAGACACCATCGTGGTGAAAATCGGGAAATTTCTTTCTTATAATGTTAAAAAATTTTCAGATATAATTTTCTATTTCAAAAATATGAAGCAAATGCCAATTTCATCGACTAAAAAACTATAATTGAATTTAGCCTCACAAAACCTAACATTAACACATCTAGTGAAGGAGTTGAGACGATTGGTACGGGTAGGTTGAATACAGGTCAGTACAAATATAAATATGTCAATATGGGTTAAGACATATGGACCTGTTTCCAGCCTAAACCCATCAATGTATGTATTCTTTGCTGTTAGCGAGGTACTCACCCATGTCTTCACGTTACTAATAAGCCACATGAAGTCCTAGCTCACGACCCAACCTGGGCACCCAAGCTTCCTCACCGACTCGGCAAGATGGTATATGGAGTCCATTCTTCAGAGGCCACAATTTAAGGAGAAAATTTCCAAAAAAAGGAGCCAAGGCTGGGTCAAGTATAGACTAGGAATGGGTCAGTTTTGGTATGGATCGCCAAAATTATATTGCATAAAAATGGGTTAGTTTAGGTTGGATGGTCGTACGATTTTCAACTTGATTCACCCATTTGATAGGCCTATCGATGGTTCACTTGCAATCATCTCAAAGACAAGACTATTAGATTCTATGGTCGATATACTCGAAGTGTTGCCTCTGCCTTTGCCATCAATAGCTTCGTTCATGTAAAAGCACGAGTGAATTCCTTAAGAGTGATTGGACAATGAAAAGAAACCACTATTTGATTTGGATGATTAGTGAGATTAAGGATAATTCTTCCCTTCGGAGTATGAAACTCAGTGCGATAGACTCTAGTTGTTATCATCCTAAGATATAACAGACATTCTTCTTTATTCTACACCGACAATAGAAGGAACAGGAACAACATTATTTATATAATTCAGTAAAGAAAGGAAAGATATGAGAATCAAAGGCAAATTCTCTTTTTAATCCGGTGTATCTTGATTGCGGTTCAAAGTTTAATTTTGCATTCAAACAAAAAGAGAGAACCTTCAAGAAACTAATATAAATCAATTGGTAATTATTAAAAAGATGACCTTTACAAAGCTGTTATAAAATAATTAAGGGTTTATAAAGAAATAAATTAAACATTACAAAGTCGCTATAAGGGAAAAAGCCACAAAAACCCCAAACTATGCCCACTAATACACATTCACCCTTAACTTTTTTATGCAATATAAAAACCTCAAACTATGCCCATTGTAATACATTTACCATAAATGTATTATTGTAACATAAAAAAACTCAAACTTGTACCTATGTAACACATTTACCCTCCTTCAAGGTTTCATTAGATGATTTTCAACCAAAACAATATCTCTTTTATTTCACTTAAGTCATGTGGGTGCCATGCCAATATTATTTACTTTCTAGCTTCCATGTAGGCAGATTTTTAACGGTTCACATTATCACAATGGACATCATTTAGGCTCTTTGATTGCTTTTTCCCTTGTTATAAAACCATTACAAAGCCGTTATCCAGTTGTTACAGAATGATGGTTTTCATGGCATTCATAACTTTTATCAAAGCTGTTATTTTCAAAAATATTTCAAAACTGTTGGAATATCCAACAATCCCCCACATAGGTTTTGAAAAGAAAAAATAGAATATTGTTGGGTTATTGGACAATAATGCGTCGGAATTGATGCATGTTAGGCTATGAACCAGATCTAGAAAGAATGAAATATAATTCACGAAATCAATGGTAAATTTTTTTTTTTTTGGTAAGGTAAGAATGTATATAACTATCAAAGAACCAATACAACCTAAGCTCGAACCAAGTGAAGACCTGATATAGACATAAGATGTCTATAGAAGGTCTAAGAGGGTCCAACAGGAGCTATACAAGAAGAGGAACCAAAAAGGAACAACAAGCCAATCCGAAGATTGGAGAAAGCACCGAAAGCACCAAAAACACAAAGCCAAAGCTTCGGAGATACAAGTGAAAGCTAGGAAATACGCCTATACAAGATTGAAGTCGGAATATCCCAATTCCGAAGCAAGATACGATTCCTATAGGTGTCTTCAATGCCACCCATGGAGAAGACTTTGTCCCTGACGACTTTGACAAGATGCTTGCGGATGCCCGGTATGAATATGCTCTTGTTCCGAAAGATAGCATGATTTCTCTCAGTCCATATGAAGTGACATAGGGCACCAAAAGAAAATCGTGCAATTCGGTGTGCAAAAGAGCCACCGCCGCAAACAGTCATCGCCCAGTTAATATGATCATGCCAAGGTTTGTTGCGCCAGGGAAGATTGCATTTGGTTGCCCACATGGAAGCCAGCCTGCTGGTAGAAGAGCATTCGAAGAAAATCTGGTTGATAGAATCTGGTTGGGATCCACAAAAAACGCAAAGCGCGGGGCCAATCCTATGGATATGCATGAGAAACAACCGGGAGGGTAATCGATTGAGGGAGATCACCCATAGAAGAAAGGCATGGCGGGGAGCAATATTCTGGTCCCAAATAAAAGAATGCCAAGGAACCAACCGGCCTTTCCTGCGGATATGATTCCAAGCCAGAGAAACAGAGAAGGTTCCTGAAGGATGAGGGAGCCAACAGAAGGAATCCTCAACATCATTCAAGAGAGCAAGGGGAGGGTCCATCCAACTCAAAATTGTGGTGAGAGAATCCGAAGGAGGCCAGGAACCCTCCCAAAAAGTCCTAACCGAGGCATCCCGAGGGATGCGCGAATGATAAATGTCCACATTACTGAAAAGAAGGTGGAGAGGGCCTCTAGAATGCCATGAGTCGAACCAAAAAGATATAGAATGCCCATTCCCAATCTTCCAGTAGAACATAGTTTGAGCAGTAGTCCTTAGGTCAAGGATCTTCTTCCAAGTCCAGGAGCAAAAGGTGGGCTTGGAGACTATCCAGAAATTGGCGTTCCTTAAAAAGTTGGAATGGACCCATTTACACCATAAGGACTCCTTGTCCGTGAAAAGAAGCCAAATGTGCTTAAGGATCATCGCCCGGTTGTACTCGACAAGACGCCTGATACCTAGCCCACCTTCGGCCGTGGGTAAGCAAACGGAATTCCATGTGACCCTAGCTCCACCTGGCCTTAGGTCGGGGCCTTTCCATAAGAACTGACGCAAGGTAGCCTCTATCCTATATAATATGGACTTCGGGAGGGAGAAGATAGTGGCCCAATAAACCTGTATTGAGTATAGGACCGAACGGATAAGCTGAAGCCTTCCAGCAAAGGATAGAAACCGATTGCTCCAAGAACGAGCTCTAGCTGTGATAGCATCGATTAAAGCCTTGCAGTCCTCCTTGCTGAGCCTGGTGGAAATGATAGGTACACCAAGGTATCGGAAAGGGAGCGTGCCTTGCGGAAAGCCGAGGCATTGGAGTAGCTGGTCGCGCAACTCCGGGGACCCTCCTGATAGAAAGACATCACTTTTTGAGGACTTAGGTTGAAGCCCAGACCACTCAGAGAATAAACAAAGAGCTTCCTTGATTATCTCAATAGATCTGAAGTGGCCTTCAGAGAATAGCAGGACGTCATCCGCAAAGAAGAGATGTGAAAGCTTGGTATATTTGCAACGCCAATACCAATGAAATTCTGGAGACGCAATTTTGGCCTTGAGAATCCCGGAGAATACCTCCATAACCAAAATAAAGAGATATGGTGATAAAGGGTCTCCTTGACGAATACCTCGAGAGCTCCCAAAAAAACCGTGCATTTCCCCATTTATAGAGACAGAGAATTTCGCGGTTGAGACACAAGTCATAATCAACTTGACAAAAGAAGAAGGGAAGTTGAAAGCTAGTAAGGTGTTTTCAATGAAGTTCCAATCAATTGTATCAAAAGCCTTGTGAAAATCCACTTTTAAGGCACATTTCGGAAGGTAAGGTTGGTGGTGGAAATCCGCGAAAAGCTCTTGGGCGAGCATAATATTATCACTTATGCGGCGGCCTTTGACGAATGCTGTTTGGGCCGGGCCAATAAGGGAAGGAAGAACACTCGCTAACCGTCTAGCCAATATTTTGGAGATACATTTATATAATGTATTACAACAGGCAATAGGACGGAAATCAGACATCGCCGAGGCATTAGCGGATTTTGGCACAAGAGTTAGGATAGTGCAGTTAATCTCTTTGAGCAGGCAGCCCATCTCAAAAAAGTCTTTTACCGCCTTAAGGGTAGAAGGGCCAGTGATCTCCCAAGTAGATTTGAAGAAATCAACAGTGAAACCGTCTGGGCCCGGGGCTTTCCCCTGAGCAAGTGAGAAGAGGGTATTTCGAATTTCCTCATCGAGGACCGGTTGTGACAATAAGTGTTGTTGCCCATCATCTAACCCCCGGCCAATAAACTGACCAATCTCCAAAACAGAGCCATGAGAACTAACATTGGAACCATTGAGGAGTTCGTGGAAGTGGCCTACAATGTGTTGCCTGACCAACAAAGGATCAGAGATCAAAACCCCATTCACATCGGAAACGGAAAGAATTCTGTTTTGCAAGCGCCTCTTATTTACAAAGTGGTGGAAGAACTTTGTATTCAAATCGCCTTCCTTGAGCCACCGAATGCGGGACTTTTGTCGGAAGAAGGACTCCTCTGAAATCCTCAGTGAAGAGAAAGCTTTCATGAGCTCCATTTCGCTCTCCTGCAGGCCTTGGTCAAAAGGTTGGAGTTGAAGAGCTGTTTGAACAGCATATAGATCAGATCTAGCACGGTCAGTTCTCGTGGAAATGTCAGAGAATGAGGTCATGTTCAGCTGCTTCAACTTCACCTTGAGGGCCTTCAGTTTGCAGCATAAATTAAACATGGGAGAGCCCGCTACCCGAGTATCCCAAGCTTGCTGAACAAGGTCCAAGAATTGAGGGTGCGAGATCCAGAAGCTGAAGAATTTGAAAGGCTTCCGGGTGTTGTGAGGCTGGAGGATTCTGAGCACCATAGGAGAGTGGTCCGAGATCCCAGGTGGAAGAAAGGAAGCTTCAGAATAGGAAAATTGCTGAGCCCAGATGTCGTTGGATAGTACCCGGTTAATCTTGCGTAATTTCCTATTCGCACCTGTAAAGTAAGTCCAAGTATATCTACAACCCACATAACGGATATCTTCAAGGCCTGCCTGATTCAGACAATCCCCAAATTCATCAAAGGCAGGTATCCAGGGGGTTGTACTACCTACTCTATCAACCGGGTCCTTGATGGCATTGAAATCACCTGCAACAAGCCAAGGAAGAGTACAAGAAGAGAGCCTCAAGAGGTCAGCCCAGAGGGAACGCCTTTTGACAAAAGAATGTTCGCCATAGACAACAGTACAGAGACAAGTTCTGTTCAACTGCAGCATTCTGATCTGAACGTGTATCATCTGATCCGAGGAAGACAAAAGTGTAATGTCAAGGTCAGCCGGGTTCCATCCAAACCAGATCCTACCAAGAGGGGAGGAATCATAGTTGGAGAGCCAAACCCAATCAGGACAAAGGCCTCTAGAAATACCGACAAAAAGAAAGGCTTTGGATTTGGTTTCAATGACACCAATGCAGGAGAGACAATTAGAACGGATAAAGTGTCAAACCTCAGCTTAGCGGAGGGGGTTAACTAGCCCCCTAATGTTCCACACTCCAAAAAACATGACAACAGAGATTACTGCTGAGAACGCCGAGCCTTGCGCCTCTTAACTTTCTTAGAGGAAGACAGGCCAAGATCCAGCATTTGTTCTGTTCCAAGAGAGAGTTTGGAGGACCCCTCATTTATCGAGGCCAGAGTGCGTGACCGGGTGTTGGGGAGGTTCACCATTGCTGGTTCTTCATCGAGCAGGTCGTCAGAATCTGCTTCTAACTGAAGGCCAAAAGATTCGCCAGTGGAGGACAAGGATACTTGGGCTTGAACATCTGCGAGCTGATCAGAGGCCTCCGAAGTGCATCTTGTCAAGGACAGGCCCTGCACAAGCAGTATAGGACCTATTTGAGAGGGGTCTGTTGTCGAGGAAGCCATATGAGTGTGGGTGCTTTTGCCCCCTCTATCGTGTGACACCCGAGTTCCGATAACAGGTTGTTTCTGGGTGGGAGGTTGAGCAGGAGAACCATTCCGCACTTCAGGATGACGGATAGCAGAAGAGGGAACCTCCATCAGATGAGAACCAAGGTCTGAGGGAGGCCCATTTAGGGTTGGGCTCATGTCTTCTCTAACGGGTGACACCTGAAATCCTTGAGCAGGTCGGTTCTGGGGGAGAGGGGTTGTAGCAGAAGAGTCTCCCCGTGCAACTGTCTGGTGATTTGTAGAAGAAGGCCCCTCATTCAGGAGAGATTCTGAGTGAGGCCTAGCTGAGGATGAGCTCATCCTGGAGTCCGAGGTCCTGTGCTGCTGATGAGGAGACTGTGCAGCCAGGGCATGAGAGTCACCCTTCCCCTGTGAAGCAGGCCGAGGAGTTCCATGCTCAGGATTGGGAACCCCTACAGCTGAATGCTTTGTTTTGTCCCGAGAGACCAAGGTCCAGCCAGCTTCTGTGTCTGGCCGAGAGGTATTCTCTGTTCTGCACTCAGGAGCACGGCCTGCAACTTGTGTCCGAGAGTCAGTCATAGGTCTGAGATCAGAGGTAGCCGGTGCACAATGGAAACCAATTGATCCCTCTTTGTGGCCAAAGATGCCACATGAAGGGCAGGCTAAAGGTTTCCACTCATATTCCACTTTGATCAAGTGTATGTCACCATCCCATCGTACTTTGATCGTATCTAGCCTAGGCTCCGAGGCCTTGATTTCAACACAAACCCGGGCAAAGGAGATTCATGCCAGCTGTTCAGTTTGAGAGTCAACATATAGTGGATGCCCAACTGCACTAGAAATTCTCCCTATGCCGGCTGAGGACCAAAGGGTGAAGGGAATGTCCCTTAGTCTCACCCAGACCGGTATGGTGTCAAGTGTGCCTTTCTTAAGTTTAGTTTTAGCATGCCATTGTTGCAATAACATAGTGCTTCTGAAGATAGAGATTGGACCCGAGTCAATCTGCTTTCGCCTAAAGTCAGCATTCGGGACATGAATGAAGTAATAGCCATTCTCATGTAACTTAATGTCAGCTACTTGGTCCCCCCAAGCCTTCTTAATGGCTTCTTCCGTTAGTTTAAATGGGACTTTCCGGCCAATGAAGTGACCAACTATGCATTCAGGCCACCTAGGATTACCTGCAGCAGCTATCTCAGGGGTTATGTCTACAACCAGCTCACCATTTTCCACCACCGGGCGAACAAAAGCAAGGTTGTAACCTTTGGTCATCACTCTTGCCATATTAGCCCAGGTTCGGGCACCAGAATTACCAATCGGTTGTGTTTGGGGGATGGTATTATCCTGTCCCCCCAGCCTCTGATTATCAGCCTTAGGAGGTCTGGATCCATTCCTAGGAGGAATACCTTTTGTTGCACGCTGAAGAGAGTGGCCCTTGCTTTTAGAACGACCCCTGCTCTTGCTGCGGCTATGGTCACCTTTCAGCAGCATTCTTGGACCAGCTAGTGTTGCACCCTCCTGGCCGAGAGTGGCCCTTGTCCCTTTGTGAGCATTCCCCCCAGCATCAGTGGTCTGCCTAAGGGACTCATCAACCAGGGAAGGATCCATCGAAGAAACTAGATAAGCCGCACCAGCAGTTCCCAACAACCAGCCTAGCTCACACCATTATCAGCTAGACAATACAACAAGCACCGGCTATGCAGGATCAGGAAATGCCTATCCAGGTGTTCAGCAGAGATCAATGCCAACCAAGACCAATATAGAGCAGTTCAACAGCAAAAATAACGAGGAACAGCCCAGCAATACACACCCTAAGGAATCGCTGAAGAAGGCCGAGAACCCCAGAATGGGTCCGACGGGATTTTTCACAAGACCAACCAAATCCGTCTGAGCACAAAGAGGGAAAGCCGAGGGGTGTCGAGGGCAGAGGACCAGAAGGAGTACTCACCCAAGAACACCAGCTCAGCTAGAAAAGGATTCCCCGAACAGAGTCGACGGAAGAAAACTCAGGTCTGGAGTCCAAATGAGATCTGCGATTCCCCCTTCCACGTCGAAAGATGGAGGAAAAGCTTTGAGGAGGGCAGAGAGGATCAGCCGAGGGACCTGACCTCCGAATCCCAGTGCCAACGGACGCCTGAAGCAGCCGGAAACGTCACTTGTCCGGCGGGTGAACAGTGTCAACGAAGGAAGCCCGCGGGGAGCATTCTGTATGAACAGTACCCGCGAAAATTTGGTCTTTTTATCGATGGTAAAATTTGAATCTTCTATGAACCAAGAATTTCTTTTTGTGAATTATAATTTTCACCAATCACATTACACTTCCACAAATTTTGTTTTTCAACGTGATTTGTGCTAATAGGCCATGCATGTGCTTAATTTATTCATAAATGCTCTAGAGATTATTACTGATAATTTTCATAGGAGCGGCACCACTCCACACTTATATAAGTGATTCCATTAAATGCATTTTGCAATTTAATGCACTACTAATAATGGCTATGGAATTCTTTAAGAGCTTAAGCTCAGCCTCTTTTTCATTCCAGTCTTGCACTATTCTCAGCTTAGGAGAGACATAAATTTTTAATAGTGCATCACTAGATCAACAAGTGACTTATTATTACCCATATGAACCTAATTCATAGTATCACTAATTATCTAGGTTGGGTTACCATCATTATTGATTTTCTTCAACTGACTTAAGTCTACTTCCCCTCAATGTATAGTTTAAGGATTGGCCAAAATCACTTTTGACTCAACATAAGCGACAAACATAATTCTATCTTGAAGCAAATGCTTTACAACTTCATTGCATAATTGGATGTGTCTATTTTTACTATTGAAATTTTTTTTTTCATTGCAATGGTTATTGCCGCTTGGCAATCATAATGCACAAACACCAAAGGTGTTGGGTTCATTCACAAAGGAATATATGGTAAGAAGTTTCTTAGCTACTCAGTCTTATTGCCAAATATGAGTTTATCACCCATTTTTTCACATTAGCCACTATATTGGCGACGGATTGCTATCCAAATTATATGCAAGCATCATTTACACAAAAAATCTCATATGTATAAACATTATCATTTTCGGTATACAATTTATTTATATATAGTGAAATACATTACATCAAAAGTTGTGAAATACAAGGATCAAGAACAGTTAAACCTAAAGGAAAGATAAATACAAGTACTGAGTATAATAATTGGAAACTGAGAAAATACAAGACTCTGCGTTGATGATCTTATCAAAGAGTTGGCATTTATTCTGACAAAATGTTTATTGACTTAGTTTGTCACTTGTCGATAATAATCAAAAGTTCATTGTTTTTTGTGTCAACAGAGTGGATATAAGTCTAATTTACCTGAGCGCTTGATACTTGGTGAGTTCTATGTAGGGGTCGCATAATCTAAAGGCTAAGATGCGATGAGATCGCAAGCACCCGATAATGTCTCCTTTTATCTTTAACCCCTTTATGGAAGAAGATGCGACTAAAAAGTCATCACTTGTGGAACACACTCTCTTTCTTTCTTCTCTCATAATTGAAACTGACCAGAGTCCCACATGGAAATGACACTGAAAGAAGTAGGTATGGGTTCATGGGACAGTTCCATGGTCTTGTCCCGCACCTAATGGGTATATGCATACCAAATTACCCAAAGCCCTATCTACATACGTGAGCCATTAAAAGCATCACTTTTGGCTTTTATGGAGACCTATAGAAATGGTAACGCTGGAGACATTGGAAAAATAAGAGCGTAAATCTACCTAATATGGTTGAAACTGTCGATTGAATATGAAGATATCACAAGTCTTAGTCAGAGATAGGTATACTACTTACTACATACCACGATTCGTTATGAACCAAATGGCCCAGATACTATAGTACACAGACCTATAATGTTAAACTGTATTATGAAGGCTCCGGAAAGTGTTAAATCTCGTGAGCACGGTTTCCATATGCACAGCTTGTTTCTAGTTGATAAGACCGTGTGATCCTCATGCGGGGCTTCTCGAATTTAACAATTATGTGAGTTCATCTGTGCTGAGTTTATTCAAGAATACTTGGCGAATTAATCACTCGCCGTATGTGAATATCGCAAAAGGTTTTAGCGAGGATACCGCTTCCCTAGCTATTCATGGCGAAAGGTTTGAATCTCTCTTTGCATACCCTTCATCTCATTTCGAACCCTCGGATCAGTTGACAAGAAAACCTTCTAAACTTATCGGTTTTCTCGGTCGCCTACATGTGAATTTAGCTCGAATATCCTTGTTTGGAGGACCGGAGTAATGGAAAGAAGAAGATATGTATACATGGATAAGCTTTAGATGGGTACTTTTTTCGAAAGAAAAAGGAAGGAAGGGACCTGTCAAGAGGAATTAACATCATAAACAGTGAGGCAAGTTGAGACGAGAAATGGACACTCGGAAAAGAGGGAAAAGGGTAGGTGAAAATTCAGTCTCATTTTAACTCGATAGATAAACAATCTCTCTCTCTCTCTCTCTCTCTCTCTCTCTCTCTCTCTCTCTCTCTCTCTCTCTCTCTCTCTCTCTCTCTCTCTGTGTGGGCGTCCCATTGAAAACAACCTCTCCCCATCATCCTTAACTCTTACCATCCTCTTGACACATCTGTTAGAGCATTCTCGTTCATCAAACTATAATTTGTTGGTTTTAATCCGACTTACATAGGATAAGAGAGTTTAAAGTATCTCACTCACTTTTCTACATTGTATTTGTGACTCTTTTGCAATTAGTTGAAGATTTTACACTGGACGTTCTACTATTACGGAGAAAGATGCTACGCGGATAACAAGCTTTTATTCCAATCAGATGATTGTAACACTAATACAAGGGTATGATCTAATTTCTCAAATCCCTAATTCCAACCTCTCGTCTTTTCTCTTTTCCAATTTAGCCGAAAACTGAAACAATATATGAGGCCTTACTGTTTTGCTTTACTTACATTACACGAGGCCATAGTTTTCACCTTACTTTTAGAGATGGATTTTCTTTTAGATTTGTTTGTGCATAAATGAAAAATTTTACAGTTGTGCTGGGGGGGTCTTGGGGCCTAAACGTGAACCAAAAGGAGTTGGGGAAAGGAGAAACCAGAAAAGTGGAAGGTGAGCCACAACCACAACCATATATTTTTTACTTTTCTTTCATCAACCCCTCGTTCTCATCTTCTAGAATCTCTCTCTGTGACATGCATGGTGAGAAATAAGATCCAAAACACATATATGCACGAAAGTAGAGCCAAACACCTTGTTTCTTTGCCAAGAGCCACCACAACTAACGAACTAAAATACCATATTCAGGTTCTAAAGTATCATTTTCCTTGTTAGCCGCTCCATTAAGCGTATTATATAGTCTTGCATGGTCGCTAAACAAACGTTCACATGTCTTTTAGTACAAGACAAGGAATTTCTAGCCAAAAAAAAAAAAGATCGTACAAGACAAGGAATGATTCGATCAAATGAGCAAATGAAGCTGTCATCGGCTTACTGGGTCAATATGCAATCTAGGGGAAAAGTCTTGTTGAAATTTGTACATGCAAAAAGTTTTAGATCTAAAGGTGGGAGAAGAAAATCGTGTTTCGTCCATCACTTTGTTAATGATGTTGCGAAACACGTATTCAGGAACTAATATGAAACCTGCAAGAGTAACAATCATGAATACACATGAGCTATCATATCCAAAGATAATACCACAGATTTTAAGATTGATATACAAAATTGATTTGTAAAGTGACATGGTCAACTCCCATTCATCATTTGAATACAAATCACTTGCAGTTACCCAAATAACTTAGTAGATCGATTTCGCAAGTCAATTGCAGTCATCCTTCAAAGGTCTTTTAAGGAATGTACCACCAACAATTCAGCTGATTATGGTTTGGCAAGTAGCTGATGAGGAGGAGACCCCATAAATCCCACGTTTGTGTTCCCTGTATGTTTAGTTCAAGAAACGAACATGGGTGGGCTGGGGCTAAGTTGGCCTCATAAAAGGACAACACATGGTACACCTTTGAAGAAACCCACCAAAGTGTTAGTTCCACCAACATGATTTAATTATTCGAGTTGGGTCATGTAGTCTGGTACAATTTGTCCAGTGAGTTAGGGGGAGATCTTGAGAGCCAACTGAATTATTTATGAAGCTGTTCAAAGTTTAGGCAAGTGAGGCAAGAGAGAGAAAGAGAGAAAGAGAGATCTCACAATTATTACACCCTTGGTCCCTCACTTTAAACACCTTTGCTTTACACCTACCTGAAAGGTTACCCTCCAGTTATTACTTGCAGTCTCTTTCTCAGCTCATTCAATGTGATCGTGTGATTCCATTATCATCACGGAGAGAGAGAGAGAGAGAGAGAGAGAGAGAGAGAGAGCTTCTAGATGAGAGTTGGTGAGACAGGTAGAAGGAGTGGCCGGTGACTCTCTCTGTCCGTCTCTCTCTCTCTTTGTCCATCTCTCTCTCTCTCAAGAGTCGAGATTATAAAATCACAAGTTGAGCCCTCCAACGGGCCGGCTTCTCTCTCTTTGGTACAACACCGAAAAGGAAAATTAGGGGAAAAAGAAAGAAAGAAGTCTAATGTTATCTCTATTTTATTCTCTCTCTCTCTCTCTCCCCACCATTCTAGGTCTCTACTACTAATAGAACAACAGTTCAACCAGCTCAACTAGTTACAAACTTTCACTAGACCAACTTAGGGAAATTCTTCTTTGCACTCTCTCTTCAAAATCACCATCATCACCATCATCGTCACCAACGACGACAACATCAACAACATGGGAAGGTCTCCTTGCTGTGAGAAGGCTCACACAAACAAAGGCGCATGGACCAAGGAGGAGGATGACAAGCTCATCACCTACATAAGAGCGCATGGAGAGGGCTGCTGGCGGTCGCTCCCGAAGGCCGCCGGCCTCCTCCGCTGCGGCAAGAGCTGCCGCCTCCGGTGGATCAATTACCTGCGGCCCGACCTCAAGCGGGGCAACTTCACCGGAGAGGAGGATGAGATCATCATCAAACTACACAGCCTTCTTGGTAACAAGTAAGCTCCAGTGTAGTACTCAATTATTTTCTGCAACCCCCGTAGCATATACATAACTTTAATAATAAGAAAATTGCTAGATGGGATGAGCACGCAGAGATTTATCAACCTCTTTTTTTTTCTTTAAATCGAACCAAACACTCCCCCTAAGATTATGTACCTTCTCATCTCCTTGTGAATCAATTTCATCTAGCTTATTTGTACTAACTGTCCCCACGAGTTGTTGTGGATTTTCCTCACAGATGGTCGCTCATTGCTGGGCGGTTGCCAGGGAGGACGGACAACGAGATCAAGAACTACTGGAACACGCACATAAGGAGGAAGCTTATGAACCGAGGCATCGATCCGGCCACTCACAGGCCGATCAATGAGCCCGCACAAGATCACCATGACGAGCCCACCATTTCTTTTGCTGCGAATTCCAAGGAGATCAAAGAGATGAAGAACAGCGCTGAGCTCAGTTTCGTGTGCAACTTAGAAGAGTCGACAGACGCGACATCTTCGGCTCGAGAAAGGTGTCCCGACTTGAATCTTGAGCTCAGAATCAGCCCTCCTTCTCATCAACAGCATCAGCCTGAGCCAATATTGAGATTCACAGGTAGGAAAAGTGATTTGTGTCTTGAGTGCAATCTGGGGTTGAAAAATAGCCAAGATTGCAGTTGCGTTATCGGAGTGATCGAGAGCGAAACTAGCGTTGGGTATGACTTCTTGGGCTTGAAGGCTGGTGTTTTGGATTATAGGAGATGAGTTGTGGTGAACAAGATGGATCATTGTGCAGTGAAGGGATGAGAAAGAGACTGTTATTAATTTTTGCTTCTCTCTCTCTCGCTCTCTTTTACCCTTTTCTCTAAATTTGTACTTGGTCCTGGTTAATAGCTGAGTACATAAATCACAGGTTAATTAGAAATATTACCAGTTAGAGAGATGAATGAATGATATGTCATCTTCAGTGATATCATGTCGAACTTTTCCTATATGAAAAAATTCGAGACCTTTTCAAAAAAAAAAATTAAAAACCTTTTCAAAGACCTAAAAAAGGGTGACAAATTTAATATGGTAGTTGTAGCTAGCTACCAGCGTCTACCAGATATCTGTGAGAAACAAGCATGATTTTTTTCTTTTCTTTGGAATGAAAAAGATACATTTCCCTTAAATAAAAGCACGACAATGATATGTCTTAAAAAAGACATTCAACAACAAGTACTTGTAATCTTTGAATCCGTTGCCTAATTCACCAATTGAGATCAAGAAGATTTAGAACCCACTGTGGAGACCATCATTCTTTTTCACGAGTATTAACGAAGGGACAAAAAGGGTTTTAGTTTGGCTAAATTCTCCATAGAACAGAGGATAATCATCATTACTTGGGAATTTTTCATTTGATTTAAGGTCAAATCCTTTTTTGACTGAACCACCGTTTAGGATAAGTGATTCACCATGCGACAAAAACATTACAAGCATTGTCTTTTATGGACTATAGAAAAGCAAAACGAAAATCGTTTTGCTTTTTGAAGGAATTGGATAAGAAGTGAGAGGAGGAGATAATAGGGTGGATGGAGTGGTTGGTAGCCTATCTCTGGCACAATTGCGATAAAAGCACCAAAGAGAGTAATATTAAAAGCGTGAAGGAACTAACAACTGTCCGTAGTACCATAACTCGACCACCCTAATATTTGCCAACTCATTCCATGAGCCCACCCCAACAAACCCTTGCTTCATTGTTTTTCCCTTCTCTACTTTTTTTCTTTTTGGCCCTTGCTCTAATCCTGAATTTGCAAATTGTAGCTTCTAAAGGATTCTAATTGAGATGAGTTCACAATCGTTTCTTAATGTGTTGGCTGTTGGCCAATGTCAAGTGATACAATGTCTTTCTCTAAGCCAGACAGGACAAACAGGGTAGGCATGCAGGGCTCTGTGGCTACCGCGAGGGCAGGGATTAGGTTCTCCGCCTAGCCCCATGCGCGGCACAAGGTGGAGATGAGGACACTATTAATGTCATGCGGCAGGGGGCGGGGCAGGGATAGACAATCCCGGCCTCGCCCTACCCCATTGCCATCCTTACGCATACGACAGCGAGTTTGAAACTTCATAGCATGTTTGTCAAATGTTGAGAGCTTAATTGACCAAAACGGACGTTAAGCATTCGGTTGACCACTCCTCCAAAACGTCAACGATTTATTTTGCACTTATCCCGACTTCTGAAGTAGAATTTTTTTTTTGGCATCATGTAATCTTCCAATTACTAATTTCTTCGAAAGAAAAATTACATGCCTAGATCATGCTATGCATCAAAACGATCATTTTCAATTTTTGATGGTAGATATCTTCTCTATTACATGCAGAGAAGAGAATCCCTTAAAATTAAAGATTAGGATGGTCACGTCCTCGAATAGCACTTAAATTGAAGAAGAAAGGTTAGTAGGAAGTCAAAAGTTGGTAAAGTGGGAATGATACTAGACCTCCATATCCATGTGATGAGCATCCTCGGTAATTAAATTAGGTCAAATCTTTTTCCGCCTATTGTCACAACCTCCCCGCAAATTTAGGCGTCAACACCTATCTTGAGAGCTCCATTTGTACTAAAAACACCGTTAATAAAACAAATCATTTACATGAGAGAATCCCTAATAATGAAAAGAGTATATGTCACGATGGTGTTTAAAAAAAGTAGATACGATTGCTAAAAATTTGGCGCTCATCACTAAATTTAGTTCTCCAATGGAAAGTATAATTTTTTATCATTGTAGTGAGGAATTCGAATAAGTAAGGGTGAGCATAGTCCTGTACCTAACCCTGGGACCAACTCACGCAGTGTTGGTCCTCAATTTTTGGGACCAAGGACCAATCCTGTTTAGCCTAGGATCGAGGACTGGACCAACCCTATGGGTCTGGTCCAATTCCAGGGTCAATTCTAGACCAATCGATTTTTTTTTGTTTCATTTTTTATATACCTTGAAAGTACAAACATACTCTTTTAAATTTCATATCCATCAACAATGCAACATTGAGCAATCAAACTATGAATACCGGTATATATCAAACATAAATCTAAGATAAGATAACAACAGAATCTTCATTTGCTAAAAACAACAAACCATAAAAAACAAACACGTGAAAACAAGGCCGAGGCAAGCGAAGAGGCAAGTGGTGAGCGAATAGAGCTGAGAGTGAGGCGAGTAAACAGAGGTGAGGAATAGGTTTCACAAGCGAGCGATAAGCGAACAAAGCGAGGAAGAGAAGGGTTTCTATATTTTTTTTGGTCAAATCAGGGTTGGGTTATCCAGTTAAGTGAGTTTCTTTTGACTAAAAAAAACAATGGGTTTCTACTTTCTAATTTACAGTTCTTTTGACCAAAAAAAAATCTACAATTCTACACGGCAAAACTACATAAGAAATGAAAGAACAGAGGCACAGTTGCTAGGGTAGGGTTTAAAGTAAACAATAATATATAATATATTTATAATAATTATATACAATATATACATGATTGATCTGGGTTGAACCAACCCTATAGTCTTAGGACCGATGATCAACCCGCACAGTGCAGGGTCCAGAGATTCCAGGACCAAAAACCGATCCAATCCTCTTGGGAACTGGACCAGGACTGGCTGGGTTGGGCTGGTCCAGGGTCAGTCCAGGGTCAAACCTAGACCGAATGCTCACCCCTATGAGCAGGTGTATTGGGTCAACCTTTACCACATGGAAAAGTTATGTGGTTTTGTTTATTCATTTACCTTTCAAGGTTATCAAACTAACAAAAAGTCATATAAACTTCTCATGTTGAAAAATATGAAATAATATAGACAAGCTTGACTTGAATGAGTTCACCACTTTGGGATTTACAATTTAAGAATCGTGTAAATTTATAACCCAAGAAATTTATTTAATACAAATTCAAAATTCATGTAAAACATCTAAGTATATCGGTGAAATTTCTAAAATTATGCTCGCTTTTTTTCCTTTTGAAGCTTAAGTGGATGGCTTGAACATCTTCTAGACATGAATTTTGTATCATACGAAGCCCTCAAAAGTTAGGTACCAAATCTAGGTCAAGGAGCCTAGGTCCACCAGTTTAATGGCAAGCCACCATACATTAATTTTGATTAATGCCACTAAGGTCCGACTATATTGACTCATCTAGTTGCTAAGCTTTCTCAGTTGTACTTCTAGATTGATGCCTTGAACCACCCACCTTACAAAAAAAGTTGATGTGATTATCCCCATAATATCAAATAAGGATGTATTACCAAACTCTTATTAAAGGGCAAATTTGGTGTGGGGAAAGCAAATGACAAAGGGAGAGGCACCTATCTATGTTGTTAACAACAGCCTCGGGCCAAAAGAGGGCACACTCGAATCCCCGCAACACTATAAAAGCAATCAAAGCAAGAGATAAGAAAAGAGCAAAAGGACAAATGGTTGGTGACTATACTTTCATATTCCTTTTCTTGACAATATCCAAATATATAAAAAGAAAATATGACCCTTTGCCACGTGGAAAAAGGGAGTCGCTTTTCAACATTTCCGCCCATTTTTTATCCTTTTTCTAACGTGGGGTTAGGTAGAGACATTTTGGGAAGCTTATCTAGTGTTTAGCCATCCCCAATCTCTCTTCTTTGCAATATTTGGAAGAGATTAGGTTTGGTTTTTAATGTAGATAATTGCTTGTCTCATTATCAATATTCAATAGAGTAATTATTGCATGACATCAAGACAACTAGGAGATTGATTCCCACCATGTGACCTTGACAAGCGGGTCCCATCGACTTCACTCTTTTGGATCCTCTTTTCCTAATAAAATCAAATTTGTCTTGACCTTTTTGGCTTTATGTATCAGGGGTGTGCAAAAGAGCCGAGAATCATCCGAATCACCCGGGACCACCCAAAATCGAACTGAAACCGGTAATTCATAAGGAAACCGATCCAATTCTAAGTTCTAATTTTTCGGAACAGATGAGTACCGATCTGGTTTCTGATTTTAAGTGTGGAACTGCCCACCCGCCCTTCCGGATCTAACTGGTAATATAATTATATTATATTATATTATATTATATTTATTGAATTTTAATTTAAAAAAAATTCGTAATTCCTAAACTAAACCTAACTCGCTTGATGCTCATAGCCTCATACTAAGCCGAGAAACATATTTTTTTCTCTTTCGCCTTACGTTCACTCTCACTCTCTCACTCTTCTCGGTCAATGCTCACATCACCATCTCCGACTCCATCCTTGGCTAATGGGATCGGTTCCATGGACCTACCTGGGAATCGAACCGGATCGGACCAGCGGTCTGATTCCCGAGTGGTTCCTAGCTTCAATTTTTTGGAACTAGTCCCTAGTAGGCGGTTTCCAGTTCTAGAATGGGAACCGCCCACCCGGACCATGTTTATCCCTAATATATACTATTATAAATTTGTACCCTTCATTGGTTATTGTTCATTAGTTATTCCACAATAATCCATCAGTTTCATATATATATATATATATATATATATATATATATATATAAGTTAACTGGGTTCTACTACAATTATTTAAGGAGATAATATTTAAACAATGGAATTGATTAAGTAAAAAACATATTATTCAAGAACCGATTCTTCGGAATGACAGCGCGGAAAGGGCGTGTATCGCGATTCTTGCCACAAACCCATGTGAAAGAAAGAAAATATTTTTTTAAAATGGAAAATTTTCCCAACAGTTAATTATATCACTAAAGTTTAATTACCACATTATATATAGAACACTTGGGTCTGATGGTTATATACAATACTAAAATGACAGCTTTGTGGGATGTACATCTATTAAAATGAACAATTCTTGCTGAAGGATCACACGTAAGTATATAACTCAATTATGTATTCTTATGTGCGCATGACAGTATGCTTTATGATATAGTTTGTCAAAATTGAAACGCTGGTGAACTTATGGAAGATGTAATAAGTATAAGCTAAATCCAGATTGAGAAATTCGCTCTCGTTAGAAAACTAAAACCAAAACTGGAAAGCAATGAAAAGTCAAAATTTTGCTCTAGGAAATACTAGATGATATTTCGTAAATTCAATTTGATGAATTTAGTAATATCAATTTAGTGGTGAGAACCGTCGTGTGTCAGCGAAGAAAAAATGGTAACTAAAGAGAAAGTTACACCAAAAACATGTAACTATTGAAAGTATAGGTTAAGCCCATCTAATTATATTAATGTCCCTACCTGTTAACTATTATGAGAGAGTATTAGGAACAATATTCGCACAGGAGATAAAATGGTCTTTTTGGCTTAATAATATTTATTACAAAATCGTGGAGTAAAATTGCAGCACTTGGAGGAGTCAACCTAGAAGGCTAAAAGAAAAGGGTGAAAGAGTACGAGATTTAAATCACGAGTTCTCCGAATAACATGAGAGATGTCCAATGAATTAAAAATACCGTTTTCATTATGGATTAATATGATATACCCGTTACAATGGACAAAAGATAAGGCGGACCTTAGTGGCCTTTTAGTTGTTGACTGTGATTTGACAAAACTTTTCATGGTATCATAGATTCGAATTTTTAAGATGTTCATATTTACCTGCTACCGATGATTTGCACTCTTTACTCTTATTGGCTAAATCCCATAACTATTACGAGAGATTGTACGCATTCATTAACCATTCAATATTTTTTTGGAAAACTAGTATGATCCCACAAAACGCTACTTGATAATTATATCATTTGTTGCTTTCGCTTGGATTAACTAACCAATAAACCCGCTAAAATGTTGCAATATGAGAATTCAAAGAGATAGCCCCCCCCCACAAAAAAAAAAGAAAAATCACAAAAATAGCCCAAGCTGATAGATAAGCGATCCTATTAGTAAAGTGATTGAAGGGTAGAGACATTAGTATTACAATATGAAGAGTTCGATTTTCGCACTATGCAAGATGCAGAAGGGGGTTAAAGATTCGACGGACAAAAAAAAATTTGTCAAAGGAAAAAAAAAACAAAAGAATTGAAAGGGGGAGCAAAAAGGAGTTTCAAGACCAGTGGCATAATTGTGAATTTGGGGGGCGAAAAGAGGGAAGGTGAGTGGACCCTCGACCGGTAGATGGAAAGTTTTACTCCGGCGCTGGGCCCCGCTTTCCTTTTAGTGCGTGGAAGCGTGCGCGAATGCGGCGGCGGGCCCCCCACGGTATCAATCTATGGGTCTCGATTTTTAAATGGCGCCGTATTGTTTTGTACTACAAAGTCTTGAACCAATTGGTGGGTCATGCAAGGAAAAATGTAGCCCTCTTGACCATATAATAACCATGAATCACTTCAGTTGGTCATACCTACCATATGAATCTCCACATTGTTTTTCCTTTGTGTGTGCCCCATGAGCCGTTTCTTTTGAAACTAGCTGAAGGAAATTTAGAAAAGAAAAAACAGAACGGAAAGAAACGAAGAGGTCGAGCTGCACCCGAGGGAGAGCGACGCTAGGGTCGGACAGCCTCGTCGCCCCCCCTTTTTTGCCGACGAGGGGACGCCACGAAGGTCGACAATAAGACTGGGCTTTGTGGTGACGGCCGCCTGGCACTATCACTGCGCAGGCAGCGGTGCTCCCCTCGTCCAGATCAACCAAGAGTAGGTAGGAACTTGTCGAAATAAGGAGGCTCAGCAGCTTCGCCCTTATGCCGCTACCTGCCCTTGGTTATTTTTTGTCCCTTCAATTCTCATATTTTGTTTTTTTTTTCGATCTTTTGGCAAAGTAATTTTTCCTTTTCAGTTTTCTTAATTTTATTTATCACCGGTATATTGTACGACGACACCTCATATTGTAGGCCAAGATTATCGTATGACGCTTTCTAACATTACAAGATATGCTACCATAATGTAGAACGGTCCGTCGTATTTAAGACCAATCATCGGATGTCTTTAATCAATATTATTCAAGGTTGGACGTTCAAAGCCAAATCCCTCATACATTAACTTTCAACATTATATGCTATTTTGTAAATTGTGTACCATATTATATCATACATTCTACGACACATCGTACTCCTGGCAAAAGTTGCGATCTGCGATATTCATTAATCATCTGATCTCGTAAATTTTGAATTTTTTTCAGTATACCATGTTTTGTCGTACTCTAGACCAAAGCCGTAGTATATCATTGTTTAACATTAATATGTTATTACGAAGATATACACTATTTTACCAACCGCCATAAATTGAAGATTGTATAATACTAACGTATCAATTTGTCGTGCTCGAGTTGAAAAGTATCGTAAGACAATTTTTAATCTTTAAAGGCATAGGATGTTTATGATATTTTGGTAAATTGTGATTTTTCTCATGCACAATTATACGACGGTATGTCGTACTCGAAGAAACAATGATTGTATATCCAATTTTGCTATTATATGATGCTACGATGCTTGGTTGTGCATTAAGCAAAATGTGTTGTACAAATACCTTGGTCGTTTAAATTTTTCAGGTTCATTTTACTGTATCTAATGCATATAGATCCGAAGAGATATGTTCAAATATTGATTTTTGACTTTTGGCAATCAGCAGTTAATTATCCAAATTCAGCAAATTCACGGTTTTCAGGTTATAACCCAATGATACGAAAATAAATAGACATATCTGTTCGTATTCCCCTCTTTCGGAATTGCTACTTTTGTCTTGTTGAAGTAAATATCTATTAATTTTGCCAAAAAAAAAGTAAATATCTATTTGACCAAAAAAAACGTAAATATCTAGAAAATTTTTCTTCTCGCTATTAAAATTTTGAATCCCTGTCGCCTCATCTTTCTCTTTAGAAAGATCAATGGAAGAAGTAGAAAAAATTACTGTCTTAACTTCTTATGATTGTCCAACCCAAAAAAAAAAAACTTCTTGTGATTGCAAAATTAGATTAATATCACGAAAAACTCCAAATTAATACATATATAACAAATTTATCCCAAATCGATACACTTGTGACACATTTATCACAAATTGATATGGATTTCCATGTGTATTTACCATGTCAATTGAGTTACTGCAAAGTGTCATCCAATTTAGCAATTTCACAATAAAAATTTGACAGAAGATAAAGAGGAGTAAATATGTCATGAGTGTACCAGTTTGAGGTTTTTTAAACAAAAAATTAGTATATGGTAAATTTGTCATAAATATACCAGTATGGGGTTCCAAAAATAAATTTTTGCAAATTTTTCACAAGCATACCGATTTAAAATTTTTCATAGTATTAACCCTGCACAATTTACAATAGAGGAACTTCAACTTCAAGGACAGTGCTCATTCATGAACAAAAACTCATAGATTTCGTTCCCTGTTTTTTTATTTTCATTCCCAATTCTCAAACAACCAGTGGATGAATTCCAATTTCAATATCCAAAAGTCATAGAGGTAGCACTGATAGATGGAAGAGGTTTGACCAACGGCCCTTAGAAAGTTTCATGAGATACGTTGAAACTGGTTGGGGAAAGGATAATTATGGCGGATAATTTAGTTATAAATCTATAATTGTACCAATTCAATTTTAAATATTTTGATAATTTGCCAATTTAGTCCTGAATCCTTTAAGTTATCAATTTAGTCGTAAACTTTTTGAAAATCTATCAACTCAGTCACAAAACCTATTATTTGGATAATTGATCAAAAGAACTATATTGACAAATCGTCAAAAGGCTGAGAACTATATTAACAAATCGTCAAATGATTTATGATAAAATTAACACGATTAAACACTTTAGGACTAAGCTTACTAGTCGTCAAAAAGTTTAAAATCAAATTAACATAATTAAAAGATTTAGAATTAAATTGATCCCCATATAATAGGTTTAGAATTTTTTGGATAAATTTTCCGATAGCCCTTCTTAGAGCCACCAATTTTGAATTCGAATAACGTAGGTATCCGTGAACTGTGATTGACAAGGAACCGAACAAAATTGCGGCCGATGTCTGTCACGAGTAGTGTGGTCAGGCAAAAGTGACATCTCTTCTTTATCTTCCCTATTCGACGGGTAATGCGCAAACTGCGCACGGTGCGCAAGGTAGCAAAAGAGCGGGTGGTAGGAAAAGGCTAAAGAGAGTTTGGTGAGATTTGTTGGCTCAATAATGGTGAGGGAGGGAGGATAGGTTTGGCAGAAGAAAGTGACAAAAATGGCAGGATGGGGAAATTCAGATATGAGGTCCAAATGGGTTTGTCATTTTGCGCACAATTTACATAAACATTTGTCTATCTAGATTAATCGAATGGATGTTTGTAAGGTTATCTTTGGAAGCATTTATGTATTTGCGCAAATGTTCATTGAGAACCGTCCGTGTTAGCGAAACCTTGCAAAGGTTAGGTGCATAGCAAACATTATAAAGTAACAAAGTTTGTTAAAAGCAATTATTTAAAGGAACTTTGCAACTTCCGGAGCACCAACTTTTTTCATGTCATGCACAATCGATATTTGAGAAATCGAACGTTGCCAGCGTAAAATATATGTTGCACCAGCAATCATGAAATGGAAGTTTTTGCGCATTAATGGGATGAAATCATTTGCTAAACTTAAAAAATTATTATCTACATGTCAGCGCCTGAATTTTTTTGTATGATGATTCTTTTCACACGATTAGCGCACCAAATTATAATCCGGTCGGTTGAATATATTTATTAAGTGACTCGTAGGCATTCGTTAACGGCACTCGAGAGATGGAAAAGGAAAGAAAATGGAGGATAAGATACCTGTGTGGCCATAAATAACATCCAAGCATGCATGCATACATGCTCAAGGGAGTAAGGTGGGGGCCTTTTGTTTGGGATGGTGATGGAATCCCTACAACTACATGAGATTGTCCCTCTCCCCAGAACTTTGGTAGAACTCATTTACTAAGGCCTTCCCTGCATTATCCTCCACTCAATCTCATTTTTTTTTTTGTAAGAGCCACTCAATCTCATCCTCTTCACTATATTCAAGAAATCTCCCTACCTTACCAAACATCATTTAGTGTCCTCACCAAACTTTTCTGAAATCCAAACGTCTCTTTCCACGTATGTGTACATACATAACAAACGTGTACATGTATATGGATGGATTCTTATGTCAAAAATAGATAGCCACCATCAGATTTTGCACTTGGTCCCAGGGGACGTTAGTCAAACAATGAGCCATATGATGGTCCAAGTATGTACCATGCTTTGTGTCCGAATGTTTGAAAACTTCCACTAGATGCATCATGCATAATTCTATATAATAAGCTTATTTTCTGATGAAAGAAGATTTATTAATAGGATAGCACCAACCCCATTGTTTTTTTTTTCATTTTTTCTTGCCTTTTTTTCAAGCAACGGACAACATATGTACAAAACATGATGATAGAACAGAATTTGTGTCAAGATGGTGAGAAAATCTTACGGGAAAAATGATGAAGAAACGTAATCTGACCTTGTCAAATTGTTTGTGAAGAACGATGGATAAAAGCAAACGGAAAAGCTACTCATGAAGAACATCAACATCCCACGATCGCTTACCGTTGTTCTGACTCCGATGGTGTTCCAAAAATGACAGAAGATGAAAGAAACAATGCGGTTTTGTGCTGTCCTCATTCTAATACCAATACCACAAAATGTTATAAAGTATATGAATAATATTAACATATGTCTCAAGTTTGAATTCGCGAACAAATCTGACCCTGATCGAAGTATGTAGGAGCCCGATCTATAACGAAATCCTATGCTGCTCTCTCCATGAAGTTAGTCATGTCCACCAAATCACAAAAATCTGTTATGCGATTTATTTCCTTGTTCTATATATTATTGTGTTTGATCGCTTGTTAACACAACATTTGGTAGCCTATCTCATGCACATTACACTAAAGAACAAAAAACTAATATCAAAAGCGTGAACCAACCAACAACTATCCGTACTACCATAATTCAACCAACCTTATCTTTATCAATTCATTCCAAGAGCCAACCCCAACAAATCATGGTTGTATAGTAGTACTCGAACTACGAAGATTGTGTATCATTCTATTTTGTACAAAGTTCGTGGAGAGCAGAATGTGAATGTAATCGTAGATGGAGCACATGTTTCTATTTTGTAAATGCGTCAATAGGTGAACTAATGTTCTTGAACACATTATGAGCATGATACACATCTCAACGGGAATGTCTAGTGATACATGCTTTCTCTAAGCTAGACAAAGCAAAACAGGGTGGGGACGCGAAGCCTGCGGTGGCTATTGGGCGCCGGGGATGGGATTCTCCTCCTAGCCCCGTGCAGGGTGCACGGTGAGGATAGGGACGCTGATTAATGTCCTGGGGCAGGGCTGCCGGGGCTAGGATAGGCGATCTCTGCCTTGCACTACCCTATGGCCATCCCTACGCATTAAAAACGGTGAATTTTGGACTTGATTGCATATTTGTCAAAGGTTAAGGGTTTAATTGATTAAAAAAAAAGTTTAAGGATTCAATTGACTATTTCCTACCAAAACATTAAGGACTGATTTCGTGCTTATCCCAAATTCTAATGCAGAAGTTGTATACAGTTTTTTTTGGCGTTGTGTAATCTTCCAATTACTAATTTCTTCAAAAGAGAAATCACACACTTGGATCATGAAATTGTATCAAAACAGTTGTCTTCATTTTTTGGGGTAGATCTCTTTTCTATTACATGTCGAGAACCCCTTAAACCAAAGACACTATAAATTAGGATGGTCACATTCTCGAACAACATTTAAATTGAAGAACAAAGGTTAGTAAGTGGTTAAAAGTTGGTAAAGTAGAAAGGATCCTAGACCTCCACATCCATGTGACTAGCATCCTAGGTAGTTAAATTAGGTCAGATCTTTTCCCCTTATCTTGAGAGCTCCATTTCTATATAAAAACACCATTAATAAAGAAATAAATAAAGGTCCCATTTGAACGAGAGATATCCTAACAATGGAACCAATATATGTCATGATAGTGTTTTAATTAAAATAGATACGATTACTAAAAATATGCTAATCACTAAATTTAATTCTCTAATGGAAAATATTATTTTATCATTGTAAATAGGAATTCGTGCAGGTGTGAAAACTTTCATTCGCGGGTGCACGGCCCAACCTTTAACACATGTGAAAGTTATATTGTCCCTGTTCATTCTATCCTCTTTTAAGGTTATCACACTAAGAAAAAGTCATGCTAACTTTCCACGTTAGAAAATATGAAAGAATATAAATAAGCTTGACTCCAATGGGTTTACCATTTTGGGATTTAAAATGGGAAAATGATACAAACAACCTCTGAAATTTGACTCAATGTGCAATTCGATCTCTGGACTTTAGCCTAATATTCAATTTAATTCATGAATTTTTAATTTATTCAATGTGGTCTCTGAACTTTTGGTACATGTTCAATATAGTCCCCGAACTATATGAAAAGATTTAACGTAGTCACTGAGTTTGAATTAATGGAAGGAATACATTGAACATTTTCATATAGTTCTAGGACTAAATTGAATATATATCAAAAGTCTAGGAACCACATTGAACAAATTAAAAGTTCAGGGACCACATTGAACAATAGGGTAAAGTTTAGGAACTACATTAAACAAATTAAAAATTCAAGAACCAAATTGCACATTGAGCCAAAGTTCAGGGACTATTTGTGTCATTATCCCATTTAAAATTTAAGAATCCATGTACATGTATAACCCACAAAATTTAGTTAAAATGGATTTGAATTCATATGAAATATCTAAGTATGTTGATGAAATTTCTGAAATTGCCAATTATGCTTGCTTTTTTTCCTTTTGAACCTTACTTAAACATCTTCTTTTTTTTTTTTGTAAAGGTAAGAATGTATATTACTTTCCAAATCACCAAATACAAGCTAAAGCATAAACCAATTCCTGACTCTAAAAGGACATAACCTGTACATGTAGGGTCAAGAGAGCTCCGGCAAGGGCTATACAAAAAGCAATAAGCTAATAAAGGAGCAAGGAGCTGATTTTACAAGAGAACACAAGGAAAACCCTAAGCCCCGAAAGGACAACAAGTCCGAGAGAGAGAGTGGGGGGAAGGTTACCCAACAAAACTAATTAAAAAACCAACAACCACCAAAGCCCAATGCAGGATTGAGAACTAGACAACCAAATTAAGAAAAGATGGATGGTGACTTACTTAAACATCTTCTAGTTATGAATTTTCCAACATACAAAGCCCTCAAAAGTTAGGTACCAAATCTAGGTCAAGGGGCCTTGGTCCACCATTTTAATGGCAAGCTACACTACATTAGTTGCAATTAATGCCACTAAGGTCCGACTATATTGACTCATCTATATTGACTATATTCACTTGTAGTTCTAGATTGATACCTTGAACCACCACCTTACCAAAAGTTGATGTGATTATCCCCATAATATCAATAAGGATGTATTACCAACCTCCTATTAATGTGACATCCTGAAATTGCCAAGTTGGGATTTATGAAATGAATGGTTTTATGAACGTACTTGTAATTAGTTCTCGCCCGGAACTGATCATTCCTGGGATACTAACCATTAGGAAAATGCTAATTAGGGATTTAAAATTCGCACAATCAAAGGAATTCTATCGTGAATCGACTTTTGACCATAAAATTATCGAGGTGACATTTTGAGCCAATGTAAGCCGAACTTAGGATAGTTATGGGTCGGTTCATCATTGCCATACCAGTGAATCACGGGTGATTCCGTTTGACCACGAAATGAATTGACGAACGATTCAGAACCTATACCGAACGATTGTGCCCGTTGGAACTAGCGATTAATTCTTGCAATTACATGACAATCGAGGTCGTTACGATCAGAATGAACTTGCACGTGACTTGATTTAGTATTAGTCACAGGTCGAATACGCGAATTTCCCCAAAAGCCACCCGTTAGTCTGAGAATCGCTTGCGTTAAGTTATATAAAATTCAATTATTAATTAGAGACCAATTCGGACATCGAAAATTTAGGAAGTCACGGCAGGACATTTAGACGACGTTGTGGTTGGAACGTACAGCTTTGGATTTTCTCGGATCCTTCAGAAAAATTCAATTTCAACGAGAAAATGGAAAGTGACCAAATTACCCTTGGAGGTTTATTAAAGGCAAGTGTTAGAGGAGAAGGGCATTTTGGTCATTTTGCTCTAATTTTTGAGTTGCACAATTTTGCCCTTGGAATTTTATGAAATTTCCAAATTGCCCTCGGATATTTTTGAAAAAAATTCAATCTCGGCCGTCAATCTCAGGATAAGAACGAATCTCCGCCATTGATTAGAAATGTGAGAGAAGGGCAAGATGGTAATTTGTCATAAAGTGGTAAAAAACTGGACTTTTAATACCAAAGTCTCTCTCTCTCCTCATTCTCTCCATCTCATCTCTCTCGGCTCCCCTCCCTCATCGATCGCTCTCTCTCTCCCCCTCTTGACCGTGCCTTGCCGCGCCGCCGTCCGGCAGCCATACCGCTGCACCACCGTCGTCCCACCGCCGAACCGAGTCCCCTACCGCCTCACGCCACCGTTGCCGTCCCTCTCTCCCTCTCGGTTCACTCTCTCTCCCCTCCCCCGTGGCAGTGAGTGACTGCCAAGCCAAATTGCCACCGTCGCCGATCGCCACCGCCTGTCGAGCCGCTCGCCGCCGCCGCACGCTGCCGTGAGGCCACTGGCCAGCCGCCCCCTTTCCACTCTAGCCAAGCTAGCCTAGAGTTCGTGTAAGTCGCAGTCTAATCCTCTCCTAGTATATCGGGTATTATCAGACCCGTTTAGACACGGTTTAATATAGTTTTAAGGGCAGAATTGATTAGCGGGCCTTAACGGCGAAATTGGAATATTTTGATGGAAATTTAGAAACCGATTGAATGCTGGTTTTGGCTGTTTTGAGTGCTGTGAATTGATGTTCGGTGCATAGATGGCGTTATTTAATCTGGCTCGTAATTTTGTGAAAGTGCCGTGTTGACACCTAAATTTTGGCACGACCATCTAGTCGTAATTTGCATAGAAAAATTAGGGATTAAAATTTTAACCCCTAAACAAAAATATTTAAATTGCATAACATGTAATTTAGGTTCATTTTAAATTTAATTGCATTTTGCATCGGACCGGCGATGGTGAACAAGCTTAAATTTCATCGAACGAAATTCGGTTCGCTCGGGAATGCAAGGGCAGGGAATTTCAAGTCGGACGGGCTCGGTTGTTTTAATTTGAGCTTAATTCAGCCCAAGTTAATTCAGCCCATTTAATTTAATTAGAGCCCAAGCCCAAGTTTAAGCCCATTAGGACATTAAGCCCATCTATTTGACCTAGGTTAGAGTTATAAATACATCTTTTAGGTCAGATTTTAGGGGAACACAATTTTTTTCAGAGATCAGAAATTTTTAGAGAGACAAGTGTGAGAGAAAGGGAGAGAGAGAAGCGACGTCGCACATCACCACCGGGGACGCCGCGCGTTGTCGCACCGCCGTCGTCGCACCTCAACTACCCGTCGACGTCGCTACCTTCCACCCACCGCCACTGCTATGCTCCTCCTCGTTGCCGTGCTGCCGCCTCCCACGCTGAACAACGCCTCCCCAGCCTTGAAGCGAAGCCACGATGATCGCTGCTGTTGTTCCTGATCTGATTCGTGGCTGATCAACGTGGAGTCTGACGTAGCTGCTGCTCCTCTGCATGGAATACAAGTCCAACAGTCAACGAACTCCCAAGTAGCAAAGTCAGAAGTCCCCACGAAGCAGCAGCTACTGCTTTGAAGATCCCCTCATGCAGCGCATGAAGATGTCCACATTCAGCCGCTCTCCCTCGCCAAGCTGAAGACCCATCCCCGAAGCAGCAGCATATACTTTCCAGAATCGCTCACTCCACAGAGCTTATTTGTGGAAACTCAAAACACAAAAGTTGTAAATCTACGAGTCCTTGATCTGTGGCTTTTGGAATCGGGTCAATCCGACGTGTATTGAGGAAGTTACGCCCATTTTTCCGGAATCGTGCAGTCTTGAAATTTTCTGTTCGGAGTCACTCGCCCACGCACGCATCAAATCCACCGAACAGCCTTACCGGTGTTGCTGTGCATCGTCGGTGTCGTCGTCGCCGTCCCGCCGTCGCCGGTCGTCCCATTCCCGATCCGCAAGCCGATCCCGATCCAATTCGAAATTTGGAAGTATTTTCAAATTAGGTAAGTGGATATATTCTGAATATTCTTTTCAAATATTTAGATTCCTAATTTGGTGTGTTTGAATATTTTGTGATTATCGTGTGGATATTTAGATATCTTAGGATAATGTTCTATATATCCGCAATATTTTCAAATATTCAAATTAGGAAAATTTCCTAATTTAGCAACGTATCTGGACGACTATTTGACCTTAACCCTAAGGTCCGATACACGGCGATACGGGAAATTATCATCCTATCTATAATCACTTAGATACGATGATGAATTTCATTAGTTTTCTAAATTTGAACGATCGACTATTCGTCAATATCTATAGCCCTATAAATATGACCAATAGTTCGAATTTTGTGCCTAATCCGAGTTTGAAACAAATTTGGCGGATCGCGTGGATGATTTGAATTGATTGCTATCCTTATTTGTTTAAATTTCTTGCTTTTTTTAAATAAACAGAAAATTCAAAAATATTAGCTAGATTTGAATTAGAATTTTTGCATGTCTAGGATTTTTTAATATATCCCAAAGGATGAGATAAGTATTTAATTCAAATTAGGACTTAACGTGGCATGTTTCCTAATTTAAATTAGGTATTGTTTTAATCCTATCGGATTATTCACGTTATTTTATTATTTCGAATTTTTATAAAAAAAACAAAAAAAAGTAATCTTAGGATAGATTAAATTAGGATAGACTGCATTTTGATTTGGGTAATTTATTATTCCGAATTTTGTCAAAAATCACAAAAATAAGTCATGTTAGGATATGTTAAGTCATCATAAGTTGCATGTTAACTTAGGCAATTTTAAATTTCGAATTTTAAACAGAAAATACCAAAAAAATAGAAGTCATTAATTTGCATGATAATTTATGCATATTTTTATTCCGAATTTCCTTAAAGAAAATACCAAAAATATATCATTGCATCTGTCATTAGAATTAAGTCACGTCGTCGCATGACATATAGTTTGCATGCTAAGTTGCATTAATTCGCATGTCATATTTTTTGCACGTCATTGCATATAGGTTAGATTTCATTTAAATAAGTGAAAATCCAAAAAAAATGAGTGAATGCTTGTTAATTAGGAGTCATATTAGGGTTGATTGATGTGATTTTCTAGCTAACAATGCAGATACTTGCTGGAATCGAGGTAAGTTCTTCTCCTTAACTTGCAATTTATTTAATGCTTTGATTATTGGGTGTTAAATTGGTGGTTTGCGCACTCGCATGAACACCTCACATGTTAGTGACATAAGTTAAAATGGATCCAAACTGCCTGCCAAAACATTTTTGAAAAGAAAAGGTACCGAAAGGGCGTTAGACTAGATCTAGCGTAATCAAGTCCCCGGATTTAGAATCTCTGGTTCGTAGAAATAAAACATATCTCCCTATGTTTTATTTAGGTTTCTAATCGACCTACTGTCAATAGATTAGTGGCGACTCCAAGCATGAAAATATTTGCACGTTAAGAACTTAAACCCTAAGTTGCGAATTGGTAAAGCTTGGGAGGGCCCGAGTTAAGATTAGTCTTAATAATCCATTAGCCCGAGAAATTGAACTGATTTTTTAGGGTCGCGACATGCCGTGAAGAGTCGGGAGTGATATGCCGTAGTTTTGGGTGTGAAAAGTGGCAATTTGTGTGTTGATTGTATATTAGTAATGTGGCTGATTTGAAATGATGGAATTGGATGTGATTATGTGCATTTAATTCCCGCCCGAGAATGTGTACGTGTGAGATTTGTGGCGTACGATGTGCGTATAATCACTAAATGGACCTGAGGCATGTTTTCGCGGGGTATAGATAAAATGAATGGTATATGAGTATGTATGTGCGATCACTAAATCCCTGAGGCGTGTTTACGCGGGGAGATGATCCGTCCTGAGGCGATACGACTACGCGGGACGATGCTCGGTATTACTGGAGGACGGCCAACTTGAGACAGTACCATTATGAGGGTTGTGTCGTAGGTGGTGGGTGTTGAGTCTGAGGCGGTACCATTACGTGGGCAAGATACACGGCCTAAGGCTGTACCATTACGCGGGCCAAGAAGTGTTGTTATGATTAGGTCGCAGTGAACCTGAGGCGGTACGACTACGCGGATCACTGGCGAGTTGAGCGGAAAATATGAGATGGTCGCAGTGACCCTGAGGCGGTACGACTACACAGGTCACTGGCGAGTTGAGTAGGAAATATGAGATGGTCAAGGCAGTACGACTACATGGGTCACCGGCGAGTCGAGTGAAAATAACGTGTCGAGGCAGGAATGAATGTGGGAAATGTAATTAGAATGTGCATGTGGTTGGGAACTGTACTGTTGTGGCTAACGTGCAGGTTGTCACGAGAAAGACTCAGGTAAGTACAAATTGTGTGCTTGCTATATGATGGTTGAGTATGGTTGTGTTTATGATGGTCTGGAGGTACGTGATAGCCTAGGTGGGGTTTAGGAGCATACTTATTGAGACGTGATCTCATGGCTATTTCCACCAATAATTTCATAACCCTGACCTGAGCCATGAATCTTCCGTCGCCGTAGCATTTTGGGATCCTTATGCACACCGACCACCATATCTTAGAGTATCCAATGGATGATAACATGACCTGGGTTAAGCACACGATTGTAGTTTGGGTAGATATAGGCCTACCCCACTGGCTGGCCCACACTTACACTGCATGGATGTTCAGAGACGAGATAGATGAGTTTGGCCCTATCTGAGGCTTCAACGTCCCCTTTGATGGAGTTGGGGATTGGGATCCATCAGCCATACTGTCGCAACCTAAAAAATTTTCATTTTTCGGGCTAATGGATTATTAAGATTGAACTTAACTCGGGTCCTCCCAAACCCTACCAATTCGCAACTTAGGATTTAAGTTGTTAACATGCAAATATTTTCATGCTTGGAGTCGCCACTAATCAGTTTATGGTAGGTTGATTAGAAAACCTAAATAAAACATAAGGAGATATGTTTTATTTCTACGAATCAAAGATTCTAAGCTCGGGGACTTGATTACGCTAGATCTAGTCTAACGTCCTTTCGATACCTTTTCTTTTCAAAAATATTTTGGCAGGCAGTTTGGATCCATTTCAACTTAGTCGCTAACATATGAGGTGTTTATGCGGGTGCTCAAACCACCAATTTAACACCCAATAAAGCGCTAAATAAATTGCAAGTTTGGAAGAATGACTTACCTCGAAGCAATGTAAGCATCTGCATTGTTAGCTAGAAAATCACATCAACAACCCTAATATGATTTCTAATTAACAAGCAATTCACTTAATTTCTTTTTTGGATTTTCATTTATTTAAATGAAAGCTAGTCTATATGCAATGACGAGCAAAAATGACATGCGATTAATGCAATATAACATGCAAACTATATGTCATGCAACGACATGACCTAATTCTAATAACGGACAAAGGATTTATTTTTGGTATTTTTTAATGAAATTTGAAATAAAAAAATATGCCTAAAATAACATGCGACCTAATGACTCTTTTTTGGTATTTTCTATTAAAATTCGAAATTAAAAATTACCCAAATTAAGAATGCAATCTATCCTAAGAAAAATGATTTATTCTATCCTAAAGTGACTCTTTTTGAGTTTTTATGAAAAAATTCGGAATTATTAAATAACCTAAATAATCTATTAAGATTAGAATATTACTTAATTTAAACTAGGAAATAGATTATCTCAAGTCCTAATTGGAATTAAATAATTACTCTATCTTCTAGATATATTTAGGATTCCCTAAACATGCAAAACTCTAATTTAAATCTAACTGATATTTTTTGAATTTTCTTTTTATTTGAAAAGGAAAAACAATTTAAACAAAGATAGCATCTACATTCAAAACGACCACGCGATCTGCCAGATTTGTTTCAAACTCGGATTAGGCACAAAAATCAAACTATCGGTCATATCTATAGGGTTATAGATATCGATGGAAAGTCGATCATTTGAATTTGGAAAGCAGATAAAAATCATTATCGTATCCAAGTGGTTATGGATAAGATAATAATTTTCCGTATCGCCGCGTATCGTACCTTAGGGATAAGGTCGGATAGTCGTCCAGATACATTACTAAATTAGGAAATTTTCCTAATTTTGAATATTTCTAAACATTGCAGATATATCGAACATTATCCTAAGATATCTAATTATCCACATGATATTCATGAAATATTCAAAACATGCAAATTAGGAAATTAAATATTCTGAAAAATTTACCGGATAATGATCCTTACCTAATTTGCGGATAATTTCCAAATTTGAATTGTAGATTGGGATCGGGCTTTACGGATCGAGACGGCGACGATGACAGTGAAGCACGGCAGCAACAGTGGGGCACGGCGTCAAGACGGCAACGCCAGCGGGGGCTGCTCCGGTGGGCTCAACGGTGTGCTTGGTACGGTGACGGAAACAGCACCGAATGTCGGTGGAGGGCAACTCCGGCACGGCGCGATAGGGCAGCGTCTCCAGGACGGCTGTGGACGTCCGGTAGAGGCACCGGCGGGCTGCTGCAACGGCTGTGGACAGCGTCGGCAAGGGCGGCGAGCGGACAGGCACGGCGGCAGGGCTGTCCGCCGGCAGCGGGTGGCTGTTTCGGGCAGCAGCAGGGTCAAACGGGAAGCGAGGACGACGCGGTGAGAGGCTGCAGCCACGGCGGCGTCCTTTAGGCAGGGGCGTGGAGCAGCTGAGGTGTGGCTACTCCGGGCGGTGGTCGTCGCAGCGACACGGGCGGCGGCGGCACGAGCAATAGAAGCGGGACGACGAGGCACGCGGCGGCTGGCTGTTCCGGCGTGCGGCGAAGACGACAGTGCGACGGCCAAGGGGGCGCGGCGGTGATCGGCGAGGCAGCAGCAGCGAACAGCGGGGCGACGCAACGTGATGGGCGGCGGTACAACGTCCGGCGCGGCAAGGCACGGCACGGTGGGGCGGCGCCACTTCTGGCGCGGCAGGCTTGGACGCGGCAGGGCAGCAACGTGGGGGGGGCGGTGTGCCGGCGTCCCTCTCTCTCCCCTTCTCACGTGTTTCTCTCACTCTCTCTAATTTCTGATCTGTAAATTCTGTTGTGTCCCCTCTCAAAAATCTAACCTAAACATGTTTATATAATGCTAACCTAGGTCAATTAGATGGGCTCTATAGTCCTAATGGGTTTAGGCTTGGGCTTAGGTTTAATTTAATTTAAATGGGCTGATTTAACTTGGGCTTTTATTTAATTAAGCATAATGGGCTAAATTAAGCTCAAATTAAAACAACCGAACCCGTTTAAGTTATAATTCCTGGCCCCTTGCCTTCCGAGCGAGCCGAGTCTAATTCGATGAAATTTAAGCTCGTTCGTCACCGCCAATCCGATGCAAAAAAATGCAATTAAATCAAAATGAACCTAAACTATATGTTATGCAATTTAAATATTTTTGTTTAGGGGTTAAAAATTTAATCTCTAATTTTCTATGTAAATTATGACTAAATGATCGGTAAAATTTAGGTGTCAACACATACCCCCTCTCAATGGCGAGCTGACTAGTTTGGAGACTAGTCTGGCTCAGTCCAGACTTCAGCCTACGTCCGCAGCACCTGAGCCCTCGGGAGCAGAACATGAACCGGAGCCAGAAGAATCCCAAGCAGGATATGATTCGATGGACGTGAATCTCGAGGTGATACTAGAGGAAGAACAAGAAGGAGAAGAAGAAGACCATGAAGCTGAACCGGAAGATGCCCCAGAAGTAGAGCTTGATAATGAACCGAAGGATGCACCAGTGTACGAGGCAGAGTACAATCCCTATTATGTGCTAGAAGTCGAGTCAGACGAGGAGCCAGTTGAAGAGGAGCGAGATGAGGTTCCAGTGGAGTCGGGTGACATAGACCACCCGATTAAGATCGAGGCCGAACCGGAGTCCTCAGAGGAGTCGATGGTTCAGGAGGAGTCAGATTCGAATACCGACGAGTCGGACTCAGAGTGAATGCCGTCTCATAGACGTTGGGGCTACTCTGGAGGTTGGGAGTAGATCTTTTGAGAAGTTTCATTTTTGGAGGATAGAGTACCCAGGCTGTCGATCTTTTTGATATCAATGGTGTGTAGTGGATAGTACGGTGTACATGTATAGGAGACCGTTTGTATATGTTGGATGTTGTATAAAGTGGGTTAAGTAATGGATAAGTCTGTTCTTCCTTTTTCCCCAGTTATTTCTTGTCCGGGTATTATTTATGGCTTTCGCTGATTGTTTAAATCTCTGATAAGTTTGAATCGGGTCGGCGATACCTTGGGACGTCACACTAACTCGACTGTAGAGAGGGATGTCGCGAGCTCAATGGGTGTGGAGCGTGACATCCTAAGTTTGAATTGGTATCAGAGCGAGATTAGCTCGATCTATTTTGGTCGAAGTTTGGAGTAATAAGGAGCGAAGACCCTGGGATAGTAATCTAGGGAGACCTTAGCGAGTTATAAGGTGATATGAGCTACACGTGCCTCCAGATTATTTGTTATAGTTGTTTGCTAAATTGAGTATTATAACGATTGAAATGCAAGTGCATCGGGACCTGAGGTAAGTGCACAGACCCTATTATTTGTGGCCTTGTGTTGTGGTGATTGATTACCTGCTGAGTGAATTATTGCGTTAATTCACTGCCTAGGACTAGACTGGTATAGTTGGCCTAAGTTTCTAATTCCTGAATGGAATTATAACAGGTAGTCGAGTGATATATATTGTGAGGATGAGTTCGCAAGGTAGAGGAACTGGGAGTTCGTCCAGCTCACAAGCCCGAGCCCGAGCCCGACCTACAGAAGATCCTAGAATGGATGCAATCATAAGGACCTTAGAAGAAATTGGTAACCTGATAGGACGACAGACTCAGGAACAAGCTGTCACTATTACCCAAGTTGCCGAGGCCGCTGTGGCCGTTGCTGCTATCAATACTGAGAATCAAGGGCATGGGCAAGTGAATGCGAATAGGCAAATGCACCAATTAGTCAAACAGTTTCTGAAATTAAAGCTCCCTAAGTTTGATGGGAGAGGTGATTTGGAGTCCGCATCGCTTTAGACTGAAGAGTTAGAAAAAGCCTTCAAGGTGTTGGAGTGTATTGATGAAGAGAAAGTGACATTAGCGGTATATTAATTGCAAAGAAATGCAAATGATTGGTGGAAAGCTACTAGAGGAAGGATATTCCCGTCTAGTACAGCCCCAACTTGGGCGATGTTTGTGGAAGCCTTTAATTGTAAATATTTCTCTGAGAGTGACCGAGAACAGAAATTATCTGAATTTATGAGGCTACGCCAGGGGCAAATGACAGTAGATCAATATGCGGCTGAATTTGCTTGGTTGTTTAAGTTTGCCCTGAAGATGGTTGAGGACCCGTTGGACAGGGCTCGAAGGTTCCGAGATGGCTTGAAATCGGATCTTCGTAGCCAAATGATTTCATTGAATTTAAGAGAGCTTAATGAGATTTATGACAGGGCTCAAGCGATTGAGCGGGATTTATCGGATAGGGCCGCCACTTCTAGGTCGAGGTTTACCCAGGGCAGGGACAACTGTCAGTTAGGAAAGAGACCAATGACGAGTAATCGACGTTTTGTCCCTCATGCTAGAAGAAATATAGGAAAATCGACCCGTAATCATAATGGTCCATGTCGGATGTCTAGGGAAAGGCATGGAAATGGACCTTATCTAACCAGGGGCAGGGCATGTTTTGGATGTAGTGGATTTAGTCATCACATAAGGTTTTGCCCCAACCTCAGGCAGAATAGATCGCTTGCATTGCTGCCACCCCAGAATGGGAATCAAGCGGGAGATGCTTAGACAGCTAATCAGACTAAGCCACAGGCGTAAGGACAGGTGTGCGCCATAGCCAGAAGAGAGACTGAGAATGCGCCAGGGGTTGTCACAGGTACAGTCTCTATGTGCGATTATGCTGCATACGCTTTATTTGATCCTGGAGCGTCACATTCCTTTATATCTGAGCAATTTGTTGAGTTGATTGGTTTAGAACCGTAGTTGCTTGATGTTGTGCCGTGTGTTACCACACCATTGAATGATAAGATTCTAGTTTCGTTGGGGTGCCCGAATTGTAAGATTGTGATTGGTGATAGGGAAGAAAAGATTGATTTAGCGGTTCTAGCCATGTACGACTTCGACGTGATAGTAGGCATGGACTGGCTGGTTAAACAGAGATCAGTGATGGATTGTAGTAGCAGGGTGATCCAATTTAATCCTGATGGACACCCTCGATTTGAGTTTGTAGGAAATCGAGGAGGAACCTCAATTCCCTGGATTTCGTTGCTAGAAATGATGAAGTTGTTGGGTGAAGGATGTGAAGGATTTCTAGCGGTTGTGATGGATTCAACGGTTGAAGAGCTGAGGTTAGAGGATATAGCCGTGGTGCGCGATTATCCTGATGTCTTTTCTTAGGAATTGTCGGGATTGCCACCCGAAAGGGAGGTAGAGTTTGTGATCGAATTGGCCCCAGGGATTGAGCCAATTTCGAAGACACCTTATAGAATGTCATTGTCGGAATTAAAGGAGTTAAATGTGTAAATGCAGGAGTTATTGGACAGAAGATTTATTCGTCCAAGTGCGTCTCCATGGAGAGTGCTAGTTTGATTTGTAAGGAAGAAAGATGGATTGTTAAGGTTATGTATCGATTACAGGCAGCTAAATCAGGTGACAATTAAGAATAAGTTTCCCTTGTCGAGGATTGACGATCTGTTTGATCAATTACAAGGGGCTTTGGTATTTTCTAAAATTGATTTGAGGACAAGATATCATCAATTGAGGATTACGAAGGAGGATATACCGAAAACGACATTTAGGACGAGATATGGGCATTATGAGTTTACAGTAATACCGTTCGGATTGATGAATGCCCCTGCTACCTTTATGGATTTGATGAATTGGGTGTTTAAGGAGTTCTTAGATCAATTTGTGATCGTTTTCATAGATGACATATTGGTGTACTCGAAGAGCCCAGAGGAGTATGAGTTTCATTTGAGTAAGGTTTTACAGACTTTGAGAGAATACGCACTGTATGCTAAGTTTAGTAAGTGCGAATTCTAGCTTAATCGAGTAGTATTTCTTGAACATGTGATCTCTGGGAAAGGAATCTCAGTAGATCCAATGAAGATTGAGACTGTAATGAAGTGGCCGAGGCCAATGACGGTAACTGAGTTTCGAAGCTTTTTGGGTTTGGTTGGATATTACCAACGCTTTGTAGAAGGGCTTTCGGCAATAGCAACACCACTGACACATTTGTTGAAAAAGGAAACAAGGTTTGAATGGACCGACAAATGTGAAAGAAGTTTTCAGGAATTAAAGCATAGATTGACGACGGCACTGGTGTTGACTATTCCGTCGGGACCCGAAGGTTATGAGATTTATAGTGACGCGTCGTTGAAAGGATTAGGGTGTGTACTCATGCAAAATAGACGAGTAGTGGCCTATGCATCAAGACAGTTGAGGCCACATGAGTTAAATTATCCGACGCATGACTTGGAATTAGCCGCAATAGTGTTCGCCCTGAAGATTTGGCGATACTATTTGTGTAGAGAGAAATTTCAGATTTATATAGACCATCAGAGCCTCAAGTATCTGTTTTCTCAAAAGGAATTAAATATGAGGTAGCATCATTGGATGGAATTACTGAAGGATTATGATTGTGATATTTTATATCACCCCGAAAAGGCAAACCGGGTAGCGGATGCGTTGAGTAGGAAATCAAGTATCGCGCACTTGATGGTCAAGGAATAGATTTTGTTGGAAAATGTGCGAGACTCGGAGTTTAGATTTGAAGTAAGTCAAATCTCGAGCCTGTTAGCCACGTTAAGAATAGAACTAGAGATTCAGATTAAGATCAAAGCTTGCAATCTTCGGACTAAGAAGTTCAGAAGATTATAGAGATGGATGCTACTAAGAGGAAATCGAACTTTCAAGTGTCCGAGGATGGGATCTTGAGGTTCCAAGGACGATTATGTGTGCCCGATGATACGGAACTTAAGGAAGAGATTTTATCATAAGCGTATCGTAGTAGTTATAGCATCCACCTTGGTAGTATGAAAATGTACCAGAATCTGAGGCAGTCCTACTAGTGGAGCTGTATGAAAGTAGACATAGCTAAGCACGTGGCTAAGTGCCTGACGTGCCAACAAGTGAAAGCGCAACATTGTAAACCTGGAGGATTGTTGCGACCTTTGGAGATCCCAGAATAGAAATAGGAACATATTACCATGGATTTTGTAATGGGATTACCAAAGAGCCAAAAGGGCCATGACTCTATTTGGGTGATAGTTAATAGATTGACTAAGTTGGCACATTTCTTAGCTGTGCGAAAGGACTTCGCATTGGACCGATATGCTGAATTGTACGTTCAACAAATAGTTCGGTTGCACGGGGTGCCAATATCAATTACGTCTGATTGTGATCCTAGGTTTACCGCTAACTTTTGGAAAAGTCTATAGACAGTTCTAGGATCAAAGCTGCAGTTTAGTACATCTTATTATCTGCAAACGGATGGTCAGTCTGAAAGGACAATTCAGACCCTAGAGGATATGCTTCAGCCGTGTGTGCTGGATTTTTAGGGCAAGTGGGAGGAATGATTGTCCTTAGTGAAATTCACATATAATAACAGTTTTCAGTAGAGTATTGAAATGGCGTCGTTTGAAACGCTATATGATAGGGCTTGTAGGACACCCGTCTGTTAGGACGAAGTGAGAGAAATGAGTATAACTATACCAGAATTAGTCCAATAGTCAGTTGAAGCGGTTAAGATTATACGCGAAAGGCTGAAAACAGCGCAAAGTCGTCGAAAGAATTATGCAGACAGGAGGCGTAGACCTTTAGAATTTCAGGTAGGGAAACACGTGTTCCTTAAGATATCGCCCATGAGAGGATTATCTAGGTTCGGCAAGAAAGGCAAGTTGAGTCCGAGATACGTGGGACCATTTGAGGTGTTGGAAAGAATTGGAGATTTAGCCTATCGCCTTACGTTATCGTCAAATTTGTCACAAGTGTATAATGTGTTCCACGTATCGATGCTAAGGAAATATGAACCGGACCCAATTCATGTGCTGAACTACGAGGAAATGGAAGTTGATGACAGGATGTCATATGCTGGAAGGCCAATAAGGATTGAAGATCGGAAAGAACGAGTGTTGAGGAATAAAACGATACCGATGGTTAAGGTAGTGTGGGAACATTACGGGACGGAAGGTGCGACCTGGGAAAGTGAGGAGTTAATACAAAGTCAATACCCCCAGCTGTTTGAGTAGTAGGTTGAATTGTAAATTTCGAGGACGAAATTTTTGTAAGGGGGAAAGAATTGTGACATCCTAAAATTGCCTAGTTGGGATTTATGAAATGAACGGTTTTATGAACGTACTTGTAATTAGTTCTCGCTCGGAACTGATTATTCCTGGGATACTAACCATTAGGGAAATGCTAATTAGGGATTTAAAATTCGCGCAACCAAAGGAATTCGATCATGAATCGACTTTTGACCATAGAATTGTCGAGGTGACATTTTAAGCCAATGTAGGCCGATCTTAGGATAGTTATGGGTCGGTTCATCATTGTCATACCAGTAGATCATGGGTGATTCCGTTTGACCACAAAATGAATTAACGAACTATTCAAAACTTATACCGAACGATCGTGCCCGTCGGAACTAGCGATTGATCCTCGCGATTACATGACAACCGAGGTCGTTACGATCCGAATGAACTTGCACGTGACTTGATTTAGTATCAGTCACAGGTCGAATACGCGAATTTCTCCAAAAGCCACCCGTTAGTCTGAGAATCGCTCGAGTTACGTTATATAAAAGTCAGTTATTAATTAGAGGCCAATTCGGATATCAAAAATTTAGGAAGTCACAACAGGACGTTTAGACGACGTTGTGGTTGGAACGTACAGCTTTGGATTTTCCCGGATCCTTCAGAAAAATTCAATTTCGACGAGAAAATGGAAAGTGACCAAATTACCCTTGGAGGTTTATTAAGGGCAAGTGTTAGAGGGGAAGGGCATTTTAGTAATTTTACCCTAATTTTTCAGTTGGACAATTTGCCCTTGAAATTTTATAAAATTTCCAAATTGCCCTTGGATATTTTTGGAAAAGATTCGATCTCGGCCGTCGATTAGAAATGTGAGAGAAGGGCAATATCGTAATTTGTCATAAAGTGGTAAAAAATTGGACTTTTAAGACCCAAGTCTCTCTCTCTCTCTCTCTCTCTCTCTCTCTCTCTCTCTCTGTCTCTATCTCTCTCTCTTGGCTCCCCTCCCTCACCGATCGCTCTCTCTCTCCCCCTCTTGGCTATGCCTTGCCGTACTGCCGAGCCACCGCCGTCCCATTACCGAACCGAGTCCCCCACCGCCTCACGCCACCACCGCCGTCCCTCTCTCCCTCTTGGATCACTCTCTCTCCCCTCCCCTGTGGCCGTGAGTAACCACCAAGCCAAGCCGCCGCTGCCGCATGCCGCCATGAGGCCACCGGCTAACCGCCCCCTTTCCACTCTAGCCGAGCTAGCCTAGAATTCGTGTAAGTCGCGGTCTAACCCTCACCTAGTATATCGGGTATTATCGGACCCGTTTAGACACGGTTTAGTATAGTTTTAGAGGCTGAATTGATTAGCGGGCCTTAGCGGTGAAATTGGAATATTTTGATGGAAATTTAAAGGCTGATTGAATGCTGGTTTTGGCTGGTTTGAGTGCTGTGAATTATTGTTCGGTGTGTAGATGGCATTATTTGATCTGGCTCATAATTTCGTGAAAGTGCCGTGAAGAGCTGAGAGTTATATGCCGTAGTTTTGGGTGTGAAAAGTAGCAAGTTGTGTGTTGATTGTATATTGGTGATGTGGCTGATTTGAAATGATGGAATTGGATGCGATTATGTGCATTTAATTCCTGCCAGAGAATGTGTACAATGTGCGAGATTTGTGGCGTACAATGTGCGTGTGATCACTAAATGGCCATGAGGTATGTTTACGCGGGGTATAGATAAAATGAATGGTATGTGAGTATGTATGTGTGATCACTAAATCCCTAAGACGTGTTTACGCGGGGAGATGATTCGTCCTAAGACGGTACGACTATGCTAGACGATGCCCGCTATTACCGGAAGACGTCTAACCTGAGACGGTACCATTACGAGGGTTGTGTCGTAGGTGGTGGGTGTTGAGCCTGAGGCAGTACTATTACGCGGGCAAGATACACGACCTGAGGCGGTACCATTACGCGGGCCAGGAAGTGTTGTTATGATTAGGTCGCAATGAACCTGAGGCGGTACGACTACGTGGGTCACTAGTGAGTTGAGTGAAAAATATGAGATGGTCGCAATGAACTTGAGGCGGTAAGACTACGCAGGTCACTATCAAGTTGAGTGGGAAATATGAAATGGTCGCAGTGAACCTGAGACGGTACGACTACGCGGTCACTGGCGAGTCGGGTGAAAATAACATGTCGAGGTAGGAATAAATGTGGGAAATGTAATTAGAATGTGCATGTGGTTGGGAATTGTACTATTGTGGCTAATGTGCAGGTTGCCGCAGGAAAGACCCAGGTAAGTACAAATTGTGTGTCTGCTATGTGATGATTGAGTGTGGTTGTGTTTGTGATGGTCTGGAGGTACGTGATTGCCTAGGTGGGGTTTAGGAAACGTACTTATTGAGATGTGATCTCATAGTTGTTTCGACCAATAATTTCATAACCCTGACCTGAGCCATGAATCTTCCACCGCCGCAGCATTTTGGGATCCCTATGCACACCGACCACGATATCTTAGAGCATCCGATGGATGATAACATGACCTGGGTTAAGCACACGATCGTAGTTTGGGTAGATATAGGCCTACCCCACTGGTAGACCCACACTTACACTGCATGGATGTTCAGAGACAGGATAGATGAGTTTGGCCCTGTCCGAGGCTTTGACGTCCCCTTTGATGGAGTTGGGAATTGGGATCCATCAGCCATATCCCCTTCCGATGGCAAGCTGACTAGTTTGGAGACTAGTTTGGCTCAGTCTGGACTTCAGCCTGCGTCCGCAGTACCTAAGCCCTCGGGAGTTGAGCATGAACCGGAGCCAGAAGAATCCCAAGCGGGATATGATCCAATGGATGTGGATCTCGAGGTGATAGCAGAGGAAGAACAAAAAGGAGAAGAAGAAGACCCTGAAGCTGAATCGGAAGAGGCCCCAAAAGTAGAGCTTGATGATGAGCCGAAGGATGCACCAGTGTATGAGGCAGAGTACAATCCTTATTATATGCCAGAAGTCGAGTCGGACGAGGAGCCAATTGAAGAGGAGGGAGATGAGGTTCCAGCGGAGTCAAGTGACATAGACCACCCGATTGAGATCGAGGCCGAGCCGGAGTCCTTAGAGGAGTCGACGGTTCAGGAGGAGTCAGATTAGAGTACCGACGAGTTGGACTCAGAGTGGACGCCGTCTCGTGGACGTTGGGGCTACTCTGGAGGTTGGGAGTAGATCTTTTGAGAAGTTTCATTTTTTGAGGATAGAGTACCCAGGCTGTCGATCTTTTTGATATCGGTGGTGTGTAGTGGATAGTACGGTTTGCATATATAGGAGACCGTTTGTATATGTTGGATGTTGTATAAAGTGGGTTAAGTAATGGATAAGTCCGTTCTTCCTTTTTCCCCAGTTGTTTCTTGTCCAGGTATTATTTATGGCTTTCGCTGATTGTTTAAATCTCTGATAAGTTTGAATCAGGTCGGCGATATCTTGGGACGTCGCACTACCTCGATCGTAGATAGCGATGTCGCGAGCTTGATGGGTGCGGGGCGTGACAATTAAAGGGAAACTTTAGTATAGAGATAGCAAATGACAAGGGAGAGGCACCTATCTATGTTGTTAAAAACAACCTCAGGCCAAAAGAAGGAACACTCGAATCCCCACAACATTATAAAAACAAGAGTTAATACTACAAAAAACTCCAAATTTGTACATATATGATAAATTTACCCTAAACTAATTTTTTTACCACAAAAAATCATAAACTTATACACATGTGATTAATTTATCATCCTATTATTTTCCGTTAAATTTTACTGTTAAACTGCTGTGTTGGATAACACGTGATAGTTAATAGGTGTATCAGTTTGGGATTTTACCTCCATTTGTCACAGATGTATCCATTAATGATTTTTCATGATATCAATCCAATTAACAGAAATTAACGAATGGTAAATTTATCACAAATGTACCAATTTTTGATTTTTTGCGGCTAAAAAAATTAGTTCGAGATAAATTTATTACAGATGTACCAAATTTGAGATTTTTCGTGATAAAAAAATTAATTTTAGATAAATTTATTACTGATATACTAGTTTAGGGATTGGTATTAACTCAAAGCAATCAAAGCAAGAGATAACAAAGGGACAAAAGGACAAATGGTCGGTAGCTATTCTTTCTTTCTTTCTTTGATATAATATAAATATTTCAGAAAAATATCGCCCTTTGCCACGTGGAAAAAGGGAATCACTTTTTTCAGCATTATTCTTTATCCTTCTTTTTAATATGGGGTTAGCTAAACATTTTTGGAAGCTTACCTATGGTTGACAATCCCCAATCTCGGTCTTCTTTTCGATCTTTAGCCGAGATTAGGTTTGGTTTTATCGTAGATTATTGCTTGTCTCACTATCAATAGAGTAATTATTGCAAAACATCAAGATAACTAGGAGATTAATTCCCACCCTATGACTTTCACGCGCGGGTCCCATCTACTTTACTCTTTTGGATCCTTTCTTCCTAATAAAGCCACTTTTGTCTTGATCTTGTGAGCTATATGTATTATTAAATTCGTATCCTCACGAGTTATTGTTCATTAGTTACTTCTTAATAATTGATCGGTTTAATATATATGAGTTAACTGGGTTCTAGTACAAATGTTTAAGGTAATAGCATACGAAGAATGAAATTTATTAAGTAGAAATAATATTGTTTATGAACCACTTCTCCAGAATGATTGGGCGTAAAAGGCACGCATTGCACTTTTTGCCACAAACCAGTACATAACTTGAGAAAGAAAATCATTCCCCTTATCATAAACTTTCTTAAAATTGAAACTCTGGTGAATTTTTGGAAGATGTAGTAAGTTTAAGCTAAACTCAGATTAAGAAATTCGTTCCCCTTATTAAACTAACACCAAAATTGGAAAGCAGGGAAAAGTCAAAATTTTGCAATAATAATTACTAGATGATACTACACAAATTCTATTTGATAAATTTAATGTTACCAATTTAGGGATAAGATGAGACCGGTCGTGTGAAGGTGAAGAAAGAACGGTGCAACTAAAAAGGAGGTTACCACAAAAATACCAAAATTGTCAAAAATATAGGTTAAGCACATCTAATTATAACAATGTCCTTATTTGTTCACTGTTATGAGAAAGTGTTAGGAACAACATTCGAATCAATGAAATGTGAGATAAACTGGTGTTCTGATTTAATAATATAATAGATGACAAAATCGTGAAGTAAAATTGTAGCACTAAGAGGACTTAACCTAGAATGTGAGAGATATCTCCAACTGTAAATATACCCTCAAGGATATGGCGGATGTTAGTGCCTTCAGAAGTTGATTGTCATCTCATAGGATTTCACGTTGCCTCCTATAATCAATTTGCATGATGTAATATTGTCAGCTAATACCAGCCTACAATACAGATCGTATTATAATATGTTTATATATTAAGTATACATCCAATTATCGGAAAACTAGTTTGACCCCACAAACTTTTACAATGAGAGAAATATCCGCGTCCGTTCAAATTGATGATTAAGGTAGAAAAGGAAAGAAAATGTAGATAATACTAACTTGTGAAAAAATTTCTATTGTCATCTATGTGATTCGAGTTTAGTTGCCCTTCTCTTGTTATCTCTTTCTTTTTATTATCTTTTTGAATTTTCAGAAGTATTGTCATACTAAGAAATAAAAAAAAATCTTATTTGCCTGAATTAATCACGAGATGATTAAGATGAATATGGGTAGCGGTTGTAAATATGACGTGCAATTCTACAGAACTTACATAGGGTATGTCTAGATTCTGTGCTTTTTGATTAGCCTTAATCCCGCTTTTGATCATTCTTATTGTTATCATCTATCGTTTTGGCTACGGTTAACCAGCAACCTGCTTTACGTTGCGCATTGAAGTCAAAAGAGTTCCACCACGTGACGTAGGCATCATGGGCGCAATTACGGCGGCGGGGGCCCTAATCAATCAATCACTCTTCCGGTTCAGGCAAGGAAAAGTGCAGGAATTGAAAATATGATAAGCATGAGTCACTTCAATCAGTCATACATTACCTAGCACATGAATCTCCACAGTGATGTTCCTTTCGGGCGACATGAACCGTTTATTTGAAAACAACTGGAAATAAAATTTATAGAAAAAACAGAGAACGAAAAATAAGAAACGAAGAGGCTAACCTACGCCGGAGTAAGGGCAGGGCTATAGCGACATGGCACCACTATCCCATTTTTCCGGTGAGGGTTGGCGACTATCATTGGGGTCACGAGAAAGGTCGACAGCAAGCAAGCCCCCGTTTGCGAGGTGATGGTGCTAGGGTCATTGCCACCGCCGAGGGACAATGAGGGTCAAGTCAGCCTAGTTTGGTCATGACAATCCTAGCGCCACAGCCACAAGGGCAAAGGAGCTTCCCCTGTCCAGATCTAACAGGAGCAATTAGGCCGCCGCTAGCAAAGGGGTGGTCGGCACTCTGCCCCTATGGCCCTTGCCCCCGATCCTTTCTTTTCTATTTTGTCAATTCTCAATATTTGTTTTCCGACCAACAAAAAAATTCTCAAAATTTGTTTGTATTTTCATTTTTTTGGCAAAGTAATTTTATTTCCAGTTTACTTAATTTTATTTATAATCAGTACAGTTCCTCATCTTCTAGACCAAAATCGTCATATGACAGTTTATAATATTATAACATCTTACCATAACGTAGATTGTTCTGTCGTATTTAAAGGCCAATCATCTTCTTCTTCTTTTTCAAATAACAGGACGTTTTACCAAGGCGTATTTAGTCTTACTTAAGGCCAAAATTCTCGAACCTATTATAAGGAATTTTTACATAAACACACAATATTCTATCGTACTTAAGGCTAATCAGCATATTCCTTTTTTTGATATTATATGACATATTACCGAGTTATACGACATCCGGTTGCACTTGAGGCCAAAATTCCCTATATTTTTTATTTTTTGATGGTATATGACATCTTGCTAAATTGTATAACGTCGCGTTGTACTTAAGGCCAATCATCATATGTCGATACTTTCCAACGTTCAACATTCATCTTATTTAAAGCTGAAATCCTCAGATATAAAATTTAAATATCCAAGCCAAAGTTGCATTACGTGATATTTTTATTATTTGTAAGACCGTATCACTTCATATATTATATAGTTGTAAATTAGAAATTTTTTTGGTGCGATTGTACTGTTTTGTGTCGTCCTCTAACCAAAGTCGAAGAATACCATATTTTAATATGATACGACGTTATTACTTGTCTCATCGATTGCAATAATTTTTTTTATAATACTCATGTAACAATTTGTTGTACTTGAGATGAAAAGCATTGTGCGATAATATTTAATCTTATAGGTGTAGGATGTTTTAAGTTATTTTGGTAAATTGTGATTTTCTCATGCATGATTATACAGCATATGCCGTGCTCAAGGAAATAATCATCGGATTTCAATTTTGCTACTATATGACGTTACAACGCATGCTCCTCAACATTGAGGACATCCCTCAAGAGCGGGGGATTTCGTAACATTTTTGATTGGCTGTCTTGTGTTTCTGATAAGTTGTTTAATAGTTGGCATGTTGAATCATATACATAATAAATGGGTTGGTTTAGATTCATCCTAACAGGATGATTATGAATTACTTCTCTATTTAATAGATGAATAGAAGATTATTAAACCCGATAATAAGTAAGAAAAGAAAATCTCAAATCGACGATTTTTGTAAACTTATTGCAATTTTTTTTATTCAATTGCTATAAGATCGACAATTCCATGAGCTTGGGCTTTTGTTGCTGCAAACACAAAAACATCCCTTTCCATATCTTTGAATACAACCCATAAGGGTTTGCCCATTCTTTATACATAAACTTATTTGCTGGTTTCGTGCAATTTCAGTTGTTCTTCTTCCTAGATAAATTCTCCCGTTTGTGCCTCATAAAAGAACTCGTGGGTTGATGTATCATTACCCTGATAATATATGGTTCTTCTATCTCGCATGATGAGGTGAGGAGAAGAGATAAAGAATAATAAAAAATGATAGATAGATTTGAGCAACCGTATAGGCTTATTTTGCGCATTGCATACGGCTATACAATGGAATTCACTTTACCTTCTATTTCCATTGAAGAAGAGAAAAGAAATATAGATACGGGTTTATCCAATTCAGATCAACAAATGATCTAATTACCATCCTTCCTTTCAAAGCAGTTAACAAATACCACGATGGGGCCGAAAAGTATCCCCATCGTGGTATTATAAGCGAAATGTACTGTACAAACTACCTTCATCTAAGTTTTTTGAGTTCATTTTAATTTATTTAATTGCTAAATAAATCTGAAGAGATATGTTATTTGAATATCATTTGTGATGTCTTAACTTTTTGTGATTGCAAAATTTATAATAGAGGAATGTAACCCTTTAAGGATAGTGTTCATTTATGAAAAACTCCGTTTGCTTTGCGAAAAATGAATGACTTGGTAAACATTTTTAGAAAATTACCAAAGATATCCTAAACTTATTGTACATATGCCAATTTATTCCTAAATTTTTTTAATTTTGCTAATTTAGTCCTAAACCTTTAGACTATTTGTCAACGTAGCCTTTCCTGCTAAGTTTTGTTGGCAATCGCTAACGTTGAAGACTTAATTAAAAAATTGAAATGTTTAGAATTGAATTGACATTTGGACATTATGTTTATGATTTTTTTGGTAATTATCCCAAAAAATATATTCATGAAAATGATCGTTTGAAAAAATTAGTCAATAGAAAAAATTTTCATTATCAACAACAATTTATCTATACATATATATTTATCTATACATACATATATATATACACATACACACACACATTTCTCGTAGATGATCATATTATTTTTCGTTTACTCATTTTTGTAAGCTGTATAAATGACCATTTTTAAGAAAATATTTTTCAAATTATTCATTTTCCGCTAAATAAATGGAGCCAAATCATAGATTTATTTCCCTAATTTGCTTTTCATCCCCAATTCTCTAACAAAACATGGCTGAATTTCTGTTTCATTATCTAATGCTCCGTTTGTTTTCTAGAAAATGAATAATTTGAAAAATATTTTTCAAAAAATGATCTCTTAAAATAATTAGCCAATGGAAAATATTTTTATTATTGATAAAAAATTTACATCTAAATATTTTTATGGACTATGAAAATATTTTTCGTTCACTCATCTTTGTAAGTGGTACAAGCGATCAATTTTAGGAAAATGTTTTCTAAACATTCATTTCTGCGAAACAAACGGAACCTATAAGTCACTTGAGGTAACATTGACGAATGGAATAGATTTGACCAACGGGTTTTCAACAATTACATGAGACACATTGAAACTTATTGAAAGAAAGGATAGCTACTTCTTTTTGAAAACATAAGTTGTATACTCGAAACAACCTCTATCTTCTTTGAAGTCACCCAATACCGCAGTTGGGTGGCCAACATTGTGTCAGTCATGAAGAAGAATGGCTGAGTTCGGGTTTGCATCGACTACCATGACTTGAACTGTGATATTTTGAATTTCGACCCATTTTCGGGATTTATGAAATAAATATTTCTTCAATGCACTTTCAGTAAATCTCGCTCAGAATTAATCACTCTTGAGTAGACTAACCGTTAGAGAATGGCTAGCTATGAATCAAATACATGGACTTAAGAACTTGGCCATGGATTGACACTTCGACCATAAGGATTGACTAGGGAATATTTTGGACCGTTATAGGCCGATCCAAGGATGATTATGGAACAATTCACAAATGTTGTGCAATTGGATCTTGGTGATTTCGTGTGGTCATTGTATGAATTTCGAATGATCGCGTCATTCGGAACTAGTGATTGACCCTCGTAATTACATGACAATCGAGGTCACCACGGCTCGAGTAAACTTAGATGTGGCTCGATATCGAATCTGCCACAAGTCGATATGCGTAATTCCTAAAAGCTGCCCATTAGTTCGAGATACTCTAAAGTCGCTGTTGACATCTAAATTTTGGCGACCTAATTAGTCATTCATTGCATAGAAAATTAGAGATTAAATTTTAACCCCTAAACAAAAATATTAAAATTGCGTAGCATATAGTTTAAGTTCATATAGGTTAATTGCATTCCGCATCGGACCGGCGATAGCGAGAAAGTTAAAAATTCATCGCATAAACCAAGCTCGAGCACTCGGCTCACTCAAGGAATTAGGGGCTCAGAAATTCATATCAGAAATTTTTTGAGAAAGAACAAGTGAGTGGGAGAGAGAGAGAGACGGAGACCGGAGCTCCGCCGCGCGCCATCACTGCGCGCGCCATACCGCGCCACGCCAGAGCATGCCACACCGCCGCTCGTCGCGCCATACAACCGCACACCGCTACCGGCGAAGCAACCGCACCGCCATTTACTTGCTAGTCGCCGTCCGAACAGCCTTGCCATTGCCTCACCAATCCCAACGCTGCCGCTGCCATTGCTCATCGCCGTAATCCGCAAGCCCGATCCATCAGGGAATCCAAACTTGAAAATATTTCAAAATTAGGTAAGGATGTTATCTGGAATATATTTTAAAATATTTAGATTCCTAATTTGAATATTTTGAATATTCCGTGAATATCGTGTGGATTGTTAGATATCTTAGGATAATGTTTGCCTTATCCGCGATATTCGAAAATATTCAAAATTAGGAATTTGTCCTAATTTGGCAACGTATCTGGACGACTATCTGACCTTATCCCTAAGGTACGATACGCGGCGATACGGGAAGTTGTTATCTTATCCATAATCACTTGGATATGATAATGGATTTTATTCGCTTTCCAAATTTGAATAATCAACTTTTCGTCAATATCTATAACTCTATAGATATGACCGTTAGTTTGATTTCTTTGCCTAATCTGAGTTTGATAAGAAAAATCTTGTAGATTGCGTGGATTGTTTGAATGTGGTTGTTATCTTTGTTTAATTGTTTTTCCTTTTAAATAAAGAAAACCAAATAAAAATCTGTTTGTTAGATTTAAACTAGAAATTTTGCATGTTTAGGGAACCATAAATATATCTAGAAGATAGAATAATTATTTAATTTAAATTAGAACTTGAGATCATTTATTTCATAGTTTAAATTAGGTGTTATTCTAATCCTAATAGATTATTTAGGTTTTTTTTTAATTCTGAATTTCCATGAAAATCCCAAAAAGAATGAGTTACTTTAGGATAGATTATGATAGATTGCATTCTTAATTTGAGTAATTTTTTATTACGAATTTTAATAAAAAAATATCAAAAAAGAAATCGTTAGATGCATGTTGTTTTAGGTATTTTTTTAATTCCGAATTTCAATGAGAAAAATAAAAAAAATAAATCATTTGCCCGTCATTAGAAATAGGTCACGTCGTCGCATGACATATAGTTTGCATGTTAGGTTGCATTAATCGCATGTCAATTTTTGTACGTTATTGCATATAGATTAGCTTTCATTTAAATAAGTGAAAATCCAAAAAATATTGGGTAAATTGCTTGTTAATTAGAAATCGTATTAGGATTGTTGAGGTGAATTTCTAGCTAACAATGCAGATGCTTACGTTGCTTTGAGGTAAGTAATTCTCCCAATCTTGCAATTTATTTAATGTTTTGATTATTGGGTGTTACTTTGGTGGTTTGCGCATCTGCATGATCACTTCACATACTAGTGACTAAGTTGAAATGGATCCAGACTGCATGTATAAACATTTTTTTTGAAAAGAAACGGTACCGAAAGGGCATTAGACTAGATCTAGCGTAACCAAGTTCCCGAGCTTAGAATTTTTGGCTCGTAGGAATAAAACATATCTCCCTATATTTTATTTAGGTGTCTAATCGACCTACCACAAATAGATTAGTGGCAACTCCAAGCATGAAAATATTTGCATGTTAAAAACTTAAACCCTAAGTTGCGAATTGGTAGGGCTTGGGAGGGCCCGAGTTAAGCTTAGTTTTAATAATCCATTAGCCTGAGAAAAACTTTAGGTCGCAACAGTCGCAATGAATTTGGTCATTAATTAGAATCCGAATTGGGTATCGAAGTTTTAAGATTTCCACGACTAATTTATCGGACGTCGTCTCGTTAAAGTGTGGCCAATTATCGGGATGATTAGAATTCCGGAAAAGGGGAAATTTATGGACAATTATTGATTAAGATTATGTTGAACACTTCCCTCTCTTCTCTCTCTCTCTCCTCTCCTTCTTTTCCGCTACCCCCACGTTGCTTCTGACTTCTGCCTTGCTGCTGTTGACTTCAGGGGTGTTTGGTTGGGCTTTGCCAAGGAGCTTTCAACCGCCAAAGCCCTTTGGGGGAATTATGAAGTGTTTGGCAAATTATTTTTGGGACTCTTTGGCCAAATGTTGGCCTTCTCAAGGCTGAAAGCTCAAGGCACCCTAGGGGGTGCCTTGAGCTTTCAGCATTCTCGGAATGCTAATACTCCAATTAATGAAAATATGTTAGTTGCATTTTTTGCCCTCAAAATTTGTCTAAAAACCAACTTTTGCCCATGTAAAAAAGAGAAACCCCTCATCTCCTCACTCTCTGTTCTTTCACTCTCATCAATCTCCCTTGCTCACCTTGCTCATCGTTCTCCATCACTCGACTCGCGACACTCATCGTTCTCCCTCGCTCGACTCGCGACGCCTCGCTCACCGACCTCACCTCGCTCACCGGCCTCGCGTCGCCTCGTCTCCGGCCTCGCGTTGCCTCCTTGCTCATCGACCTCCCTCACTCAGCTTGCCACGACTCAAGAACAATTCTTCCTTTTTGCTTCTCAGTTGCGTGCGAGCCAGCGAGGTTGCTCGGAATCCCGAATCTCTACCTTCTTTCCAGGTAAATCGAAGCTAAAGATCGTTTCTTTACTCGAATACCGCGGCGAAGCCGATCGGTGTGTCGTTTGCTCGCTTGTTCTGGCGGATTTAGTGATGCTCCGCGGTTGTTGAGGCTTTATTTGGCTTGCTTACTGGTGGTAGTGAAGTGGGGGTGGGTCGTTTGCCTTCGGGTTTGTCGTGGGTTGGTTCGTTGCTTCGTTGGCCGAAGTGGGTGTGCATGGTCGGGGGTCGATGCGATGAGGTTGAGTTCGTTTCTTGGTCGCCCTTTTGGAGTGTGTTTTGAGGGTTTTTTTAGCTGCTTTGGCACTATTTGCTGCTGATGTGTGGGTTGAAATGTTGTCCTGTACTGTAGTCTGTTGGCTTGTGTGGGCATTTCGGTGGTTGATGATTGTTTAGCTCCTAGTTTTGTTTGTGGGTTTGCGAAATTTGTGTTAGAGTCATGAATTTGTTTGGGTTTTTTTTGGGTTGATGTGCCGCTTTGCATAACTTTTTTTTGGGTTGGATTTAGATTTTGCGAGGCTTGCATACTCTATCGGTGTTGCTTCTCTCCAAGTAGAGACACAACTCTCGGCCCTTCTAAAATAATGCTAGTTCCTATTTTCGTGAACTAAAAAATGTGCTGCATACATTGGGTTTTTCCTCTTTAGGTTATAGTTTTTTTGGTCCTTATGATGTTATTTGTTCTGCTGGTAGATTTCATTTTATCTCCACTACACATTGCATATCGCTTGTTATTGTGAGAGCTGTTTTTTGTAGCAGGAATTGGTAAGTTTGCAAATATACTAGTTGTCTGAGTTAAATGCCTCTAACTTATCAATGTAGAATTGCCTTAATTATGAGTATGGCACAAATTTTTAATTGGCAACACAACTACTTTGTGAGTAACTGAGTATAATTTCCTCAGTCAAGCTTCAAGTTTGTTGAAATATAGTTTTGGTTTTCTTGGTTGAAAAATGTATAGTTTGTTAACAAACCCTATAAATAAGCTTTTGCAACATTTGGGTGGCTTTTTTTGTTGAAAAAGAATGATCTTTTGATGTGGTTTTATTGGTGGAATGACTTTACTAGTAGATGGCAACTAAGGCATTTTGGAGCACGGAAGATGTAGAAATCTTTTGTAAGTTGTGCGTTAAACAAATTGAAAAAGGCAATCGTCCGGCAAACAACAAAAGGGATGGATGGACAGTCATTATTAGCAAGTTTGAGGAGTTAACAGGTAAAAAATATGATAAAAATCAAATGAAGAGTAAGTGGGATAATCTTAAGGAAGAATGGAAAAGATGGAGGACATTGGTGTACAATGAAACGGGACTAGGATGGGATTCAAGGAAGAAAACCGTTGATGCAAGTGATGAATGGTGGGAGAAAAAAATTCAGGTTTTCATCTCTTTCTCTTTTACTTTTGTGTTTTGTTCATTTTAAATGATACAACTTACGTAAATGTCATATTATAACATGCCAATCCTAAGCTTAAGACTTTTAGGACGAAAGGCATACATCCTGATCTTGCAGCTTTGTTAGATAGGATGTTCAGAGAGACTGTTGCTAATGGAGGAATCACATGGACTCCTGGGCAAGGTTTACGTATTGATGAGGATCTTGTTGAGGTCACACAACCTAGTATCGGTGATGGTGTAGGATCTACTGATGAAAATTTGGAGTCTCAAGCGGATGAAACTGTTGAACCAATTGGAACTCAGAGCCATAAAAGAGCTGTACATACTTCAATGAGGCAAGCTCGAGGAAAGAAAGAGAAGAGATTGACCACAGCACAGCAGCTTGGAACGCAAATTAGCAGGCTTTGTTCAGCTGTTGAACAAAGGAGCGCTGCTGCTGCATCATCTCAAACAAATGAGGGATACGGTCCTTATAAGGACCTCATAGATATGCTGGATACAATACCTGAAATTGTGCAAGATGAAAAGTTATATTTTTTTGCAATCTCTCATTTTAAGGAAAAGAAAGACAATAGACTAGTCTTTATGAGCTTGAAGGGTGATGCACTAAAAGTCAAGTTTCTCAAGTATGAGTTTGAAGAGAGTCATAGTTAGGATGTTAGCATCTTATTTGAACTCTTCGGTATGCTACTTTGTTTTCATGTGAGACTTGTACTTGCATTATGTGTGAACCTAATTTCTATTTATGTTTTAATTTGAGAACTGTTTTCTAATGGTATTCTCCTCGTGTGGTTTAGTTTGCATATATATGATGGTTGATATTGTTTCTCTTGATGGATGATGAAGATTGTTTATTGTTTCTCTTACACTCTAATGCATCTATATATTGTTACTTTAAGCAGTTATTGATGATTCTCTTGAGAGGGAAAATCATGAAAAAGAGAAAACCGAATATTGGGATCTCTTCTCGATCGCAACAGCTTCAGTTGGTTATCAAGCAATGTACTTTTGCAAAGAACCTCGCATGACCTCATCGTATACAGGTGATGCATGGTTAAGAGAATTGATGGACGAAGAAGTTCATCCGATAAGGTGTTATCATATGTTTAGAATGCATAGGAATGTATTTAATAATTTAACGCACGACTTGATAACAAGCTATGGTCTTCAAGGATCTAGAAATACCGATGTTGCAGAAATGGTTGGTATGTTTCTTCATATTTTGGGACATGGTATAAGTAATAGGTTAGCACAAGAGCGCTTTCAATGCTCTAGAGAAACCATAAGTAGGCACTTTAGCTTAGTTTTAGCTAAAGTATGTGATATGGGAAAAGATTTGATCCAACCAACTGATTGGCAATTTAAGAAAGTTCCAGAGAAGATCAAGAAAGATCGACGATTTTATCCATATTTTAAGGTAAGTTACTATTGTACAATATAAGGGAAAAACTAAATGTAAATCACGTAATATTTTGTTCTTTGTTTTTAGGATTGTATTGGAGCTATGGATGGTACGCATATCCCAGCGGTGGTACCCACATACGATCAAATTCGTTTTATTGGTCGAAAAGGAACGACGACTCAAAATGTGTTAGCCATATGTAATTTTAACATGGAATTTATCTATGCTTGCGCCGGTTGGGAGGGACAAGCTCATGATACCCGTATCTTTTATGAAGCCACTGGAAGACATGATGCACAATTTCCCCATCCTCCTCCAGGTTTGTTAATTAATTGTTTAGGTACATCCATATGTATCTATGTGGCATATGTTGATTAAATTTTCATTATATTTGTGTAGGTAAATATTATTTAGTAGATGTTGGATTTCCAAATCTCACGGGTTATTTGGGGCCATATAAAGATGTTAGATATCATTTGCCAGAGTTTCGACAAGGTCCTACACCAACAGGATATCGAGAAGTGTTCAATCGTGCCCATTCCTCTCTACGCTCGGTAATTGAGCGAACCTTTGGTGTATTAAAAAATAAGTGGAAGATTCTGACAAATATGCCATGTTATCCGTATGAAAAGCAAGTGCAAATTGTCATAGCAACAATGGCTTTGCACAATTATATACGAAGAAATGCCGTGATCGATACGGATTTTGAAAATGCAGAATTGGATCCCGATTATGGATATTCAGTTGATCATGATGATGTAAATGAGGGGATGAGTCATTTAAATGATAGTGTATCTTCTGACATGGTTTGTTTACGTGATGAAATAGCCATGAGTTTACAAAGTCGTTAAAGATGTTTGTAATATTTAAGGATAATGTATTTCATTCTTAGGGACATGTGATGTGTATTATAATGAAATGACTCGTTTTTTTATTTTTTTAATATATTTCTATTATGTTATTCTCGTTGCGAAAATATAAAAGTTACCGTCATTATTTTTTTTACTTCAATTTTAAACAATTAAAATTAAAAAAACATAAATTGGTTACACCAAAGGACTTTTCAAATATATGTTTACCAAACAGCTTGCATTTCCCAAAAGCACTTTTCATTGGATGTTTGCCAAACAGTCCTGCATTTTCCCAAAGCCCTTTGTGCTAAATGTCTTTGCATTTGGCCAAAGGCTTTCCTCAAATGCCGAACCAAACAGGCCCTTCCTCTGCTCCTCCATGTTCCTGCTTCTATTCTATTGCTGCTTCTGTTCTACTGCTGACTTTTGACCTTCACCATGCTGCTTTACTGACTGTTGATTTCCTCTGCTTCCCACGTTTCTGCCCTCTTGTTGACTGCTGACCATACCATTCAGCTAGCTTTTGCTGCTGACTTCTTCACGTGCTACAGCTTCTACTTTGCCCCATGCTACCTCACGTGCTGCTTTTGTCCTTCATTGCGCTGCCGCTGCTTCTTCTTCTCTTTTGCTGCTTCTTCACTTCTATTGCTGTTGTTTTCTTTTTCATTTTGCTTCGTTGCTTCTTGCTTTTTCTTGCTGCTGCTCACCAGACCGACTAGCTCCCTTGCTCAGGCACCCTCAGCCACCTTGAGCACCGCCACCCGCTGCCACTCATCTCAGCCACATACCACCACCGAGCTCACTCTCTCCCTCCCCTTCCATTCATCCATCTTATCACCACCACCCTATGCCTGGCCCAACTGTGGTCCGCTGGTGACTAGCATCACTGCTAAGCCACTTGTACATCCACCAGAATAGCTGCTACTTGCTTAGCTTGGCTTTGTTAGGCTCCCTAGCTTGAAAATCTTGCTTAGGCCTTGAGTAAATGGCTTCCTAACCCTTGACTAGGCTAAGGGATGACTAATGGATGTGTTAGGGATGGTTTGAGGGCTATGGATAGTTGGTTTAATGGCTAGTCGTGCTTGGTTTGTTTGGTTGTGCTTGTTGGTTGATTTCCGGTAAGGTTGTTGCTGCATTACTAGTTTTTGCTATTTTCTCTGTGACTGTTGTGGGCCAAATTTGTGAAAGTGTTCTCCATGAAAGTTGTTCATAACATCTTGAAGTATAATATAATTTAATTTTGGAATTTTTGGAACTCATTTGAGGCCATTTGGAAGTCCATCTTTGTACCGAAATAAGTCTGCCGGAAACACTGTTCCTCCGACCTTCGGGTCTATTTGAATTTTTATAAATTTTTCTAGACCTATTTTCAAATACTCCCTTACAAAACTTGTTGGCGACATTTGTGGCTATAACATATAAAAATTTCAAATATTTCTAAGGAGATTTGGTTACTGCTTGAAATGCATTTTGAAAGCTGGATGGTCAGTCTGAATGAAATATTTTATATCCGATTTGGATGACAAAAAGAGATGGTTCTAGACAGAAATAGATTTTGTATTCCTCATGAAAAATATTTATCAAGATGTTTTGTACAACATATCCAAATTTCATAATTTTTGGAATTGATTACTATTTATTTCAAAAGAATTTCGGTCATTGCATAATTGTCCAATTTGGCCCCGATTCGGTGCATACTCGATTTTTCTCTCTCTCGGGGACTTTTCGGAGATTTTGTTACAAAAGAAAGGCAAGGCTTTTTAATTGATGAGTGCAAACTTAGTTGGCATTTGGTTAATTCATAAAGATAAGAATCGGTAATGGTTGTTGAGTGTGTGCATGGTCACGACACGTTCCGTCTAGGCGGGGGTTCTAGACGATGTCCAACGGGGATTCGGATGCCTTCTAGGCAGGGTTCTAGACATTACCGATCGCGGTGGAGGCCGGATCGATGCTCCTTTGTGGAATGCCGTCTGGGCGGGTGCTCCAGACGTTGTCATCGCCATCACCAAAGTAGCGGGACGATGCCTGGTTATGCCAGAAGACTAGCGGGAGTTCGGTGGCCTGAGGGGTCATTAATAATCTGGACTTACGAGTGCGATTTGTATTAGGGAATGCTTTGTCTGAGTTAAATGATGAGTACGTCTGGATTATTAATCATGTTATGCTTGATCATGCCATGAATTGCTTTGCGCATGCTTGATGGGCAATTGGCCATGTTATGGCGATATTCTAACGTGCAGGGCTCACGTACGTGCCGAGACGAGATAAGGGCGCCTGTGATTGTTATAACATGTTGGATGTCGGTATTACATGTTTAGAATTGTTCGGAAATACGCTTTGGCCTAAGCGAGGCTTAGGTAGTTACTTATTGAGAAGTGTTCTCATAGTTGTATAACCAAACCATTTCAGACTTGCGATCGTGATTGATCAGGAGATGCTGCCAGGATATTACGGGGATTGAGGATAGGTCGAGTTACCCCATCTTTTGAGTGCCCTTTTTGTAGAGGAGTTAAGCTTATCAACCACCCGATCTTTGTTGTTACGCGTGGTTCGTAGATAGTGGCCTCGTAGAAGGCTTGCAAATATATGTGTTGTAATTGATGTTATGTTTATAAAAGTGTCTTGTTGATATGTATTCTTTATCTCTCTACTATCCCATTGTTTATATGTTGCACGGAGAATTCGAGGTTGCTTCTACATGCGTTACTTGTTAATGTTTCGATTGGATCGGCGACAAGTCCTGGGATATTGCATACATTACGACCACAAAGGGATGATTGTGTGCTTGTAGGGTTCGGGGCGTGTGGTAACATCGACGAATGGAATAGGTTTGACCAACGGGTTTTCAACAATTACTTGAGACACATTGAAACTTATTGGAAGAAAGGATAGCTACTTCTTTTTGAATACATAAGTTGTATACCAGAAACAACCTCTATCTTCTTTGAAGTCTCCCAATACCGTAGTTGGGTGGCCAATATTGTGCCGGTCATGAAGAAGGATGGTTAAGTTCAGGTTTGCATTAACTACTACAACCTGAACAAGGCCAACTCTAAAGACAACTTCTCATTGCCACATATAGACATTCTAGTGGACAGTATTACTGGGTTTGAGTTGTTTTCCTTCATGGATAGTTTATCAGGTTACAATCAAATAAAAATGAAAGACGAAGATAAGGAGAAACGGCGTTCATTACCCCATGAGGGACATTCCACTACAAAGCCATACCCTTCGGCCTTAAACATGATGGGGCAACATATCAACAAGCGATGGTAACGCTCTTCCATGAAATGATGCATAAAGAAATTGAAATCTATATCGATGACATGATTGCCAAATCTTGACCTGGAGAGAGTCACGTCGATACCTTGAAGAAATTATTTGAGAGACTCCGTGAGTTCAAACTCTATCTCAACCCAGCAAAGTATATATTCGGAGCAATCTCGGGCAAATTACTCGGGTTCATAGTAAGCAGTGAGGGCATTGAAGTTGACCCCTCTAAAGTGAAGGCTATATGCGAGTTACAACCTCCGTTAACTGTGAAAGAAGTGCAAAGCCTCTTGGGTAGGTTGAACTACATGGGTCACTTCATCTCTAAACTATTTGAAACTGCTAAGCCTTTCTTCAAACTCCTAAAGAAGTACGCTTAAGTAGAATGGGACGATGATTGTTGAGAGGCGTTTAATGAGCTGAAGCAATACTTGATGAAACCACCGGTGCTAATCCCATCAATGTCAGGGCAGCCTTTGATCATTTACCTCATAATTCATAACGAGTCTTTAGGTGCAATGCTATCCCACAAAGGGCTTGAGGATGAAAATGAACGAGTCATTTATTAACTGAGTAAGAAGTTTACCATCTCGGAGTTGAATTATCCTAAAGCCGAGAAGACTTGTGCTGCACTAGTGTAGGTGCTCCACAGGCTGCGATAGTATATGTTGCATCACCAGACGTTTCTTGTAACTGAAAACGATCCCATCAAGTATTTACTTGATCGATTGGCTTTAGTAGGGAAGTTAGCCAAATGGCAGATCTTAATCTTAGAGATTGACATCCAGGCAATGCCGTAAAAGTCAGTTAAAGGCCGTGTAATCGCTGATGTGTTGGCCGAGAGCCCTGAAGTCTCGGCTGACGATGGATACTCCTCAGAGGACCTATTCTGCACACAAAAGAAAACCCTCGGATCATGTTTTTCGATGGAGCCGTAAACTTGTCTAGCTCCGGCACTAGGGCAGTTCTCATATCCCCGGATGGATAACACTATCAAGTAGTCACAAAGCTGATATTTCCATGCACCAACAACATAGGCGAGTACGAAACTTGCATCCTCGGGCTTCAATCCGCGGTTGAAATGGGGCTAATCAGGTTGAAAGTGTTCAGCAATTTTGCCTTGATTGTGCTCTAAACTATGGCAGAGTGGAAGACGAGGGACACTAAGCTAGTGCCATACCACGAATACCTCGAAGAAATCATGAAAGAATTCGAAGACATCTCCTTTGAATACCTATCGAGGTCCCACAATTAGTTCACTGATGCACTAGCTATATTATCATATATGCTATAAGTAACTGGTGGATTGGAAGTAGAGCCTCTGAAGATTTAAGTCCTCACAAAGCCGGCCTATTATATGGTTGTGACTGAAGGACCGGCGGAAAATCATAGTATTACGATATCATGAACTATATCTAAAAGTAGGAATTTCCTGAAGAAAGCACCGCGGCCGATAGGAAGTACGTAATGAAATGGCCTCAAAGTTTTTTGTTAGTGTTGAAATCCTATACAAAGGTCCCACGATTTCGTCTTGCTGAGGCGTGTAGGCGCGGTTGAAGCCACGAGAATTATGCAAGAACTACATGAGGGAGTATGTGGTCCGCACATGAATGGCCACATGTTAACCAAGAAGATCATAAGATTGGGCTGCTACTAGCTTAGCCTTGAAAGTGACTGCATCCAATATATTCGGAGATGTCATCGCTGTTAAGTTCATAGGGATAAGATAAATGTCCCTTCAATTGAACTGCACCAATTATCCTAGCCATGGCCCTTTTCAATGTGCGGCATCGACATGATTGACCTAATTAATCCTAAGATGCCAAATGGACATCGATTTATCTTAGTCACGATTGATTATTTCTCCAAGTGGATTGAAGCGGCGTCTTATGCGAACATAACTGCACGGAACATTGTAAGATTCATCAAGTGAGACATAGTCACTCGTTATGGTGTCCCCGATGCTATTGTCACCAATAACGGGACAAATTTGAACAATAAGTTTGTGGATCAGTTGTTTAACGAGTTCAAGATTCGACACCTGAATTTGTCTCTCTATCGCCCGCATATGAATGGAGCAGTTGAAGCTGCCAACAAAAACACCAAAAAGATATTGGCCAAAACGGCCAAAAACTATCGTGACTGGTATGAAAGGTTGCCCTTCGCACTTTTGGCATATCGGACTTCAATTCGAAACTCTGTCAGGGCAATCCCGTTTCCTTGATGTATGGCATAGAAGCAGTACTACCTATGGAAGCAGAGATCCCTTCTCTGCGAGTCTTGTCCCAAGTAGAGTTATCTGAGACAGAATGGATGCGACAGAGGCACGAGAGTTGAACCTGATTGATGAGAAACGATTGAAAGCCATTTGCCAAGGTCAAACTTATCGGCAAAGGATAGCTATGTCCTTCAACCGAAAGGTGCGTCCAAGACATTTTGAGGTAAATGATCTAGTCCTGAGGAAAGTACTACCAATCGTTCCTGTTCTCGAGGGAAAATTCACCCCAAACTACAATGGTCCATATGTGGTTAAAATGTGCTTCCCGGAGGTGCCCTAATTCTCATAGAAATGGACGATTGTGAGTTTTCCACTCCTATTAATTCTAATGCTGTGAAGATTTATTATCCCTAATAGAATCTAACATTTTGCAGTAAGAGTTTTCGAGTGTCTGGTTTTATGCTCTAAGTTGCAAATATTTCATTGATGAATAAATAGTTTCAATCAATTTCAAGATGGAATGAGTGCATTGGCTTTAAATTCTGCTTGATTATTTATCAGTCAGCATCATCGATTTCGAAAAAAGGGAATTTTCTTGAACAATCTAATAACACATGTGAAATGAATTGAATATGTTAAATGAGCTATATCAGAATGATGAAAGGCAAAACATACCCCATACACAGTCCTATATACTAATCTCCAGTGAGTTGAGTGAAAAAATTCCATGTCTACAAGGTAAAGGGTTATCTCGAAAAAGGTATAGCAACTGAAATAACAAGATGCATTTCATTTCTCTATCTCAAACACTATAGGTTGTCCATTATTTCACCACTTCGAGCTTAAACACTTAGAGAGGTTCTTTCAAAATTACTCTTGTCAAGAACCATCTCACATCGGGGCAAACTGGAGGTAAATTAGTATCAGGAGATGATAAAATGGATAGAAATTTTCTTGTACTCACTTGTATCAATATTCAAGTGTTGCTTTTTCAGATGAATGCCTACAAAGATCAAGTGCCTTAGGATGACAAAGAGCATTTCTTTCTCTAACATATACACTCTTTATCCTTTTCTAAGCTCAATTGAGCCTACAAATTCATTTCTTAAACCCAATTGATAATCATCCCCCACACTGGGGTAAGGTAAAAGCCATCACCACCAAGCAGTATATCCAGAGCATTGATGGAAGACAAAGACCCCTAAGAGTCTAAATGTTGAGTCATTTGGTCAAAACACATAGTGTGGTTGGCCAATGTATGCATTGTAGATAATGGGTGTCAAAAAAATAATATAAAAAAGATGAAAACTAGGGGCATGAAAAAATAGTGTGCCTGATAAAAGCAAGGCCAATTGTTGAATGAGTCAATGTTCTACGTGGTCAATAAGCTGGAGAATGTTTCTGTTGCTATTCTTCAGGGGTTTGTTGCAGCACATTATTGCATATTAGTGAGTCTCTTTTGTTGCGATTTTTAGGCTATGTTTTAGCTGTTTCCATTGTTACTTTGTTTATATAAAGAGCTTGTGTCAGATGAAGTAGGGGGTTAAAGGCAATAAAGCATTTGTTATCTCCTCTATTCGTTTTCTTTTGAGTCCTGTGACTTTTATTTTAACAGTGATATCAGAGCCACAAAAGAAACATGAGTGTGTTGAGTGTTCAAAAGGAGAGTCTTGAGTGTTCAAACACATGAGGAAAGAGAGTCCTGGATAGTAGCTTCAGTAATCCGTGAGCGAGCAGATTATTTTTTGCTTACAGCAGTAGCAGTGGTACTTCTTTGCAGCAGCAGTGATGGCCACAAAGAATTTTGTACAACCCTCTATACCTTGTTTTGATGGAGAATTTCCTCGAGTCTAAGGAGTATTGGGACGTTGTTTCTTCTGGAGTTGCAGAACCAGAAGGAGCAACTTTGACAACAGCACAACAAATAGCTCTTGAAGGGGCAGAGCTGAAGGACCTCAAAGCAAAGAATTGCTTGTTTTAAGCAATAGACCGGTTCATCATGGAGACAATCCTTTGCAAGGATACTTCCAAGCAAATATGGGATTCCATGAGGAAGAAATATTAAGGCTTAGCAAGAGCAAAGAGGCAACAACTACAAGCTCTTCGTACGGATTTCGAAACACTACGAATGAAGTCGGGGGATTCAATCTCAGATTATTTTTCAAGAATGATGGCAACGGTCAATAACATTCGAATACACCGTGACAAGACGGAGGACGTCACCATTGTTGAAAAAATTCTTCGATCCTTGATGTTGACACTTTATTTTTAGCTCATTTTTTTTTCATATTTTCAAAAATCTCAAAAATTAGGATTAGGAATATTGGCCAACCCTAGAAACATATTTCTAAACCAAAAATCATTTTTTTTTATCATTTTTCTGAATTTTTCTTTAATTTCTTTTAGTCAAAATGAGTGAGAAAATCAAGAAAAAATAGCAAATGGAATCAGAAAATTCAATAAAAATAATTATTAGTCTTCTTTTAAATCCAATTTCATCAATGCATCATCAATTTTAGAAAATCTCAATCCGGCATGTGTTTCTCCCAAAATTGGGCAAAATCAAACCCGAATTGAACCAAAAATGCAATTAGATATTTTCCAGTCATTTTTTAAGTCATAGTGTCATCACAACAAATTATTCTAGGACCTTGAATTAGATAATGGTCAGTCCAATTGCACAATTCAATAAAGAAATCAGAAAACCCCAGAATTTAATTGAAAATTAGGAATTTTGAACCTAAATTGGGAATCGTGTCTAATTCGAAATTGTCGAACTATGAGACCATCATTTCTAGGGTTCATTAGATGTGGGTAATTCAATTTTGGCACCAATTTTGCCTAATCAGGTCATTAAGGCATCAAATCTAACAAAGCCCAAATAACCCGAGTATAAAAAGCTGAAAATCTAGGACATGATTATGTCCAAAATTGGGGAAAATCACATATTTGAGTCCAAAATATGATGAGAAATTCAATTCTGGGGGTTAATTTTGAAAATTTGATCAAAATCGGGCTTAATTTGAATTTTTTATCATAATCAAAGCTGCCGGGTCGGTTTGGTCAACCCAGCTCGACCCGGGTTAGTCTTCTTCCTTACCCGATTGACTCCAGAATGCAATGAACTTGTGAGAAAAACCAAAGGGACCCATGACTTTGCCGACCTTTTCCGATCAAATAGACACGTGTTTGACCCATATGACAGCTGGAGAATCTCTAGCTGTTGTTGGAGATTGATTATAACTGATCGAAAGGCGGTGGAAACGGATTTTGGGCGGGAAAAATCAACCAACAAAACAAAGAAAAACAAGACGTAATGGATAGAGAAGGTGTTCGAGGAAATGCCTCAAAGAGAGAGAGAGAGAGGGAAATTGAGGGAAAGTAAAGAGAAATATCTAGAGAGAAAGGGTGGAGGGTCCCCTCACAAGTGTTCGGCATTGTCGTAGACGGCGGAACGCCGGTGAATCGTGAGTAGGCCGCGACCCTTCCTTGGTCATTCCAGTCGAACAAGTTGATCACGAAGCCCTGAAAGCGAATCTCGTCGGGCGTGCCGAGAGACGCTCAAGCGAATCCAAGGCTACTAGGTTGAAGATCAAGTGCCACAGAACAGTTCCACGGCCATTGATCATCTCGGAAACCCCATCTAATTATCGAATGAAGAAGGTAAACTTTGATCACGATCATAGTTTACCAATTTTTCCAGATTGAGTTTTTGCTCAATCGTGTGTATTTCTTCGCGTTTTTGTTATGTTTGATGTTCAAAACATGTTATGATTTCATTTTTATTGTTTGTTTGCGCTTTGAATGATTGAAAACACATTAAAATCGAGTTGGCCATTTCTAGAAATTCTAGCCGGAGCATCGCCATGGCCGTAGGGCCATTCGAGTTAGCCTCCTTGATCTTGTTTGATGTTTTGTTAGTCATTAGACTCGACATAGACGGCTAGGGCGATTAGGATTAAGATTTGTATTCTGGAAAAGCTTGCCGAAAACAGTTTGCAAGTTAGGGTTTTTATATTGATTTTTTGCCGGCGGACGGCGGTCTGACGGCAAGGTGATTAGATTAGTTTGACAGGGGGTGACATAGTCTTCACATTGAACCAACTAAAATGGCAAAATAGTCACCTGAAGGTCATCGATGATGAGCTCGAAGTCATGGTCTTGAAAACTCTAAAAAAAAGTTATGCATTTTAGGTGTTTGATAAAATGCTTAAAAGAAAATGGACCAAACGGCGTCGTTTTTTAACACCATGCCCGCCGGAGAAAGTGATCGGCGCCAGAAAGGCCTGGTTTACCAAGCCGAACCGGGTTGAACCGGGCTAGTTCGATTCATTTTTCCCGACAAGAAATTCAAAAAATAATTAAAAAAATTCAATAAAAAATAGAAAATTTAGAAAGTTCTTTAAAAATAAAAAAAAATCTGAAAAATAAAAAAATTAGAAATTTGGAAAATTTCAAAAAATTAGAAGATTCATAAAAATTCAAATTTTTTTTGGAAAATTCATAAAAATCCTGAAAATTCAGGAAACACAAATAAAAAATGTGAAAAATTCAGAAAACCTATAAAAAAATTAGAAAATTCAAAAATTCATAAAAATTTTTAGAAAATCATAAAAAGCAATTCTCGGTTAATGAAATTCGTAGAAATTCAGTTTCTGAAAAAAATTGAAAAATTCACAAAATGGTTTAAAAACACTATGGCCAACCTTAGAAAGTGAAATTTGAATTTTTTTTGCATTTTAAAAAAATCTAAAATTCAACGGTTATAACCCCTAAAAAAACACAAATCATGAAATTAATAAGCCTTAGGGCTTCATTAGGGTATGGATAGTTTTTGGGTGCATTTTGATTTTTAGAGACAATTTAGGATTATTTGATTTGATTAACATTGATTGTGCATTTAATTGTTGATTGATCTTCGCACAATTAGAATTGATAGGATTAGTGGATAGGCCTCGGGAACTTGTGTGACACGTTAGATATCATATCGTTCTTAGGTACCGAAAGGGCATTAAGAATCTCGATTCGGGATCATTAGCGTAACCAAGTCCCCCGCATTCAGAATCTCTGGTTCGTAGAATCGTGGCATTTCTCCTATACCTCGATTAGGTTTATAGTCAACCTACCAATAATGATTAATGGCGACTCCAAAATCGAGAACTTAAACTAAATAGGAAATTATTATCCGCTATCACATGAGGTATGGTTTGGAAGAGACCTTTGCACGGAAATACCTCCTTAGCGCACAAACCCCGAAAGTTAAAAAAAAAAAAAGCGCGGCGCGACAAGCTTGGCAACTTCGTTGGAGAGTTACCTTTTCTAAGTGGACTTAGGCCTAAATAGAATGATACGCTTGTGATTTGTGCTTGCAAGGATTCCGGGTGCACCACGCTGACAATTGTGTTAAATGTTTTTGCAGACGGGAGGTATAAGAGATGTAGTTTGTGTTAACCTTTGTTTTGTAGGATGGTGTCGGGAATGAATGTGAAATGATTATTTTAGAAGTGCTATTTGATTACTAATTGCTATGCATGCATTTGAATAGCTTAGGCACTACACCATTAGCACATACCACCTGTGGCCCAATCCCGGCTGCAATTAGGTTTACCTTTAGGAGGTATATGTTTAGGCGACACTGTAAGCCGATTGCTCATGGGATCGTTTAAATATAATATCGATCACCGAGATAAATAATATTCCTTCACTTTAGGCTGATTACCTATTGGGATGGAATCCCTTGTCCATTAAGGTAGTAACCTAAAGCCTTTAGAATACCTTACCCTTTTAGGCGTCAGATCCTCACTTTGAATGATTAAGGCGTCGTACTCCACTATGACCATTTTTTTTTCATTTTTTAGATAAAATGTATAGGCCCACTGCATTCAATTGTTTATCCATTTATTTTGATGTATTCAAAATTGTAAACCATAGTTTAGAACTTTACGTTCTAAATTGAGTGACGAAATGGTCATCTACAGCAAACATTGAATTCATCCCTAATTTCAACTATATGCTCTTTTAAGGCCTAAACGGATTTAAAGTGACATTTGCATTACTTTTTAAGTGTGCAAGTATACTTTACCTCCATTTTACCTTAAAAGGACATATAATTAAAATGAAGGCTTTAAAATTAATCGGTAATCCATGGTAAATAATAATTAATTTCTTTTACGTGCTTTAGATCGAAATGGGGAAACTAGACATACAAGTCATTCCGATTCCAAGGAATGAGCTTTTGGTATGGTGGGTAAACATGACAAAAGACAATAAAGCATATGTAAAGGAAAGACTCGGGTATTTGTTCAAGCTTATCAACTTGGAGTACCAAGTAAGCCTAATTCAAGCATTATCCCATTTCTGGGAAGTTACCACCGCCACATTTCAATTGGGCAAGCACAAGATGGTACCTACGCTATAAGAATATAAGGCAACTATTGGAATTGATTTCGAGTCAAGAATCGTTGAGCCCCCAATTGGATTACCACCCACGAGTGTTATAGCCGAATTCTTAAACTTGAAGACCCTTCAAGTGGAAAAGTTGATCAAGTCAAATATTGGGAGATTTTCTCTATCTTACTTGGTGGCCAATTACTTCAAATTGCTAAAAGAAATTGGAAATACTTCCGCGAGGGTTTTTATTCTTGCCTTCTTCGGATTCGTCTTATTCCCCGCATCAAGGACTAGATTAAATCCTCTCATTACAGTAATTGCTAGGCAAGCTTGCCTAAAATGGGACTTCTCCATTATGCTCTTGGTGGAAACCATTATTTTATTGAACAAATACCAAAATCAGCAAAAAGGTGTACTTCAAGCCTCAGCTGGGTTACTTTCTGTGACGTTTATTTCCCATATTTAACCTTGGGAACGTCATATACGCATTTGAGAGATCGACTCATCGACCAACCCTATCGAGAAATATTTGAAACTCCAAGACAAATTACCAAAATATGACTTTCATGAGTGGGCAAACTTCATTAGATTATTAACTCCCAACCAGTTTAAATGAAGAATTCAATAGCCAAAGATAACAAAAGCTCAAATTACTTCCCAAGATAGCAATTTGGTGCCTTTGCTTGGATTGAGTAGGGGAATCGTTTATTGCCCACTAAGAGTCAAACGGCAATTTGGAATGATTAAGCAAGTTCCACCTATTTGGCATCTTGAGGAGTTCACATTTGAGATACCACAAAAACCTCTACCAGAAAAGAAAAATAAAGAGTTGCAAATAAGAGTTGATAGGATCGTGAATTCTTTGAAGAAATCAACCAAGCAAATAGTGCAATGGCCTGAAAATTTGGAAGGAGAAATCAAACTCTTCTTGGCATCCAACGAGTATATAAAGTGGTTAAATGCTAAATGATCAATCGACGTCGAACCATATGTACCCTTGAGTGTTACTACCCATTTCGATGAGCCGTATATCCTAGAGTACATTGTGCCAAGCACGCTAGGTATAGAGTCGTACGTTCCCAAAGAGGTTGTAATCGACGTGGAAGAATAGGAGACATGAGCCAAGGAATACGAAGATGCTAAAGCTACCTTAGCTAGCAAGAAGCCTAGATTTGTTTAAACTAGTGCTCCCCTATTTTGATGTATAGCATTGTAATAGAAAGTTTCAAAATTGAAACAATTGCTTAATGAAGTTTCAAAATACATTTTGCAAAAAGTCACCATGGATTACAACTCTTTAAATTGTATGATTGCTTAAGAAAGATATCGATAAGAAGTTATATGCAAGGCTAAGGCTTGCATAAAAGATCTTATCCTTGTTAATCATAAGAAATCATACAATTGAAAAAATGTAGGGTTTTATGATTCTTTCACTATACTAACAATGGGTCTTTTTGTGAAGAAGTTTGTTTAGCAATGGAAGGTAAAAGACCTCGAACTCGCTTGCAAATAAAAATGGCGGAAGAAGAAACTTGTACTCGGCTAGCTGAGGTTGAGAACCAAATGACCCATATAGCCGCCATGATGGCAGAAATAAAGGCTTTTATTCTCTCATCTCGAGGATCTTATCCTACTACTCCAAATGTGGAAACTTCACAAGCTACTGAAACACCGATTGAAAATCCAATCAGAAATCAAGAATCAATTCGAGAGAACCATCCAAAGACTACGCCTGAGGTAGTGAATTTGGAAGAAGACGACCCAACCAAGAAAACATCCAAAACAAAAAATGAAGAAGAGGCCAAGAGATTGGCCAAATTTAAAGAATGCCTAACAAGTCAAGGTTATGAACTTCAAAGGTTCGACAAGTTCTCATCATATGCGAAAGTTATTATTTCAGAAAATTATAAGGAATCGAAATTCGTGAATAAGTATGATGGCACTGGTTGTCACAAAAGCCATTTAAAATATTATCTCCGTAAGATGGCGAGATATTCAGATAACACGCCACTTCTTATTAGCCTATTTCAAGACAGTTTGAAAGGAGTAGCTCTGGCATGGTACACCGCCCTCGACATAGAAGACTTCAGTGAATGGGACCATTGGGCGGGAGGATTTCTTCGCCAGTATAAGTTTAATATTGAAGAACTCCCAACTAGAGAAGTTCTCGTCAAAACCGAGAAACAGAAGAATGAAGGGTTTAGAGCTTATGCTCAGAGATGGAAAGCTGTTGCCTCACAAGTAAAGCCTGTCATAAGTGAAGATGAACTCATTGAACTCTTTCTAAAATCATTGCCAATTGAGTATTATGATAAGCTTCATGTATCAAGCTGTCAAACATTCACCATTTTGGTAAAGGTTGACGAGAGAATTGAATGGGGATTGAAAGAGCAGAAAGCTTAAGAGACAACAACATGAAGGCCTTACCCCGGGAGAAAAGACAAAGAACCCATCCGAGAAGTGGCTATGATGTCTAGCCCAAATGCTCATCAAGTATTATTTCCAAAGGAATCAAATGTCTCTTGGAAAAAACCAAGGCAGTTCGAGCCAAAGAAAAGGTTAGTGAGGCAATGCACACCGTTGCTCCGACCTCTGTTGAAATTATTACCAATGCTTCTAGAAGGACATTTGGTGGCCAAAGCGGTACCGAGGGACAATCCTACAAGACTTCATTGATACGATGAATGAAAAACTTGCACCTATTACATGGGAGAAAGGGGACATGATGTAGATAATTGTCCCACTCTAAAGTACAAGGTTCAATAGCTCATTAACAAGAAGATATTGAACTACCAAGAGCCTGAGCCAAATGTACATCAAAATCCTCTTCCTAAGCACAATACAATTAACATGATCAAAGATGAAGAAATAATAATCAAGCCTAACGATGAAGATGAATATGAAGCCAAGATTAAAGCTTCTCGATTAAGAGATGCCCGCTTTCGTCAAGAAGCGCTCCTAAAAGGCGAGATTGTAGATAATTTGGGAGAAGACTCTGGAAGGTATAACTTCCAAGTGAAATATATCCCACCACCATGGGCATTCAAAAATTAAGTAATTGTGCCTGATGGCTGGGGTGGTATGGATGACGAAATCGGCCCTGAGAAAATGCTCCATCTAAGAAGGATGTTGCGACCTAAAGTTTTTCTCAGGCTAATGGATTATTAAGACTAAACTTAACTCAGGCCCTCCCAAGCCCTACCAATTCGCAACTTAGGATTTAAGTTCTTAACGTGTAAATATTTTCATACTTGGAGTCGCCACTAATCTATTTGTGGTAGGTCGATTAGAACCTAAATAAAACATAGGGAAATATGTTTTATTCCTACGAACCAGAGATTCTAAACTCGGGGACTTGATTACGCTAGATCTAGTCTAACGCCCTTTCGGTACCTTTTCTTTTCAAAAAAATGTTTACGCATGCAATCTGGATCCATTTCAACTTAGTCACTAACATGTAAGGTGATCATACGGATGCGCAAACCACCAATTTAACACCCAAAGAAGCAACAAATAGATTGCAAGATTAGGAGAATGGCATACCTTAATGAAACGCAAGCATCTGCATTATTAACTAGAAAATCACATCAACAATCCTAATATGATTTCTAATTAATAAGCAGTTCACTCAATATTTTTTTGGATTTTCACTTATTTAAATGAAAGTTAACCTATATGTAATGACGTGCAGAAATTAACATGTAATTAATGCATCATAACATGCAAATTATATGTCATGCGGCGACGTGACCTATTTCTAATGACGGGAAAATAATTTATTATTTTTTTTTACGAAATTTAGAATTAAAAAAATTCCTAAATTAACATGCAATCTATGATAATTTAATCTATCCTAAAGTGACTTCTTTTTGGGATTTTTGTTTAAATTCGAAATTATTAAAATAACCTAAATAATCCACTAAGATTAAAACAATCTTTAATTTAAACTAGGAAATGTGCTACCCTAAATCCCAATTTAAATCAAATAATTATCTCATTCTTTATGATATATTCAAGATTCCCTAATCATGCAAAACTTCTAATTTAAATCTAACTACCAGATTTTTTTTATTTGGTTTTCTTTATTTAAAAGGAAAAGCAATTAAACAAAGATAATAACCACATTCAAACATTCCACGCAATCCGCAAGATTCTTTTTATCAAATTCAAATTAGGCAAAGAAATCAAACTAACGGTCATATCTATAGGGTTATAGATATCGATGGAAAGTTGATTGTTCAAATTTGGAAAGCGAATAAAATCTATTATCGTGTCCAAATAATTATGGATAAGATAACAATTTTTCGTATCGCCGCATATCGTACCTTAAGGATAAGATCAGATATTCGTCCAGATATGTTGCTAAAATTAAGGAAAATTCCTAATTTTGAATGTTTTCAAATATTGCGGATATCAAAAAATTATCCTAAGATTTCTAGCTATCCGCCAAATATTCACGGAATATTTAAACATCCGAAAATTAAGAAACTAAGGGCGCGCATGGAATTCATTCTGGAATAGAAATTATATTCCAGAATGGATTCCGGAATAGAAATGCATTTGTTAAAAAATTTCCGAAATGGATTCTGGAGCAATTTTCACATTCTGGAATAAAAATGCGTTTGTTAAAAATACTTGATTCCAAAGTGGAGCAGCAACGTCGGAGTCTCCAGTAGTGACGGGTGGAGAAGCAACGTCGGAGGGCGTGGCGGTGCAACAGCAGGGGCGGTACAGGCGAGCATCTCCGGCAAGGGGCGGCAGCATCGGAGGGCGTGGCGTGCGATGTCGGAGGGCGCGGCGTGCGACGGCGAGGGCGTGGCGCAAGCGTCTTCGACGAGGGGTACGGCGTGCTGCGGCGAGGGGCGCGGCGCAAACGGGCATCTCCGGCGAGAGCCGGCGTCTCTGGCGAAGGGCACGGCGTGCGCCGGCGAAGGGCGGCTCTTCTTCTCTCTCTCTCTCTCTCTCTCTCACTTTTCTCTCTAAAAAATTTCTGATATGAAATTATTATACCCCCCCTCCTTTTGATTATGAAACCTAAACGTGTATTTATAATGTAAACCTAGGTCAATTAGCTGGGCTTTCTAGTCCTAATGGGCTTGGGCTTGGGCTTTACCCATTAATTTAATTTAATTTTAAGCGGGCTGAATTAATTCAGACTTTTTCTTTAATTAAGCTTGATGTGCTAATTTAAGCTCAAATTAAGACAACCAAGCCCTTTTTGACGTGTGATTTTCGGCCCCCATCTTCCGAGTGAGCCGAGTTCCGTTCGGTGCCCGAGCTCGATTTACGCGACGGATTTTCAATTTTCTCGCCATCGCCGATCCGATATGGAATGCAATTAACCTACATGATTCCGAACTATATGCTATGTAATTTTGATATTTTTGTTTAGGGGTTAAAATTTAATCCCTAATTTTCTATGGAATGATCGACTAATTAGGTCACCAAAATTTAGGTGTCAACAAAGGAAATGCTCCAAGATGAAGCAAATGAGGATGAAAATGAGAAAGAAAAAGATCGACAGGGTGAAAGGCATTTCACCCAGAAATCATCCAAGGAAGGTAAAACCGTAGACTTACTCAGTCAAGACAGCGGTAGATACAATTACTGTGTCAAATATACTCCACCACCATGGGCATTTAAAAATGAAGACATTATACCTGATGGATGGTGTGGCATAAACGAGGTCCCGATCAGCCAACTAAATCTCAAAGAGAATGAAGATCGAGAAGAGAAAAAGAAGAAAAAGACTCACTAAGGTGATAGGCTATTTGCTCGTAAAGCATAGAGACAAGATGAAGTTGTTGATTTCCTAGATCAAGATGGTGGCCGGTATAATTACAGTATCAATATATACCCCCTCCATGGACATTCAAGAACGAGATGATCACACCTGATAGCTGGGGTGAAATAGATGCTGACGAAGCCAATAGAAATATGGTATCCATGATTACACCATTTCTGATTAAACATGATAAGATAGATAAATATAAGGAGTAAGAAAGTCCTGTTGAACCAATCACTATCCAACTTCCCATTATCAACTAAAGATTGAAGGAGAAGAAACACAGCCTATGATCATCACTCTTTCTCAAAAGAAAATTTTGATACTAGGTGTGTACCTTGGGATTACTCTCCTAAAGAAGTTAATGCCATAACCCGATCGGAGAGATGCTATGTCCCAAAAGAAAGTGAGCACGAAAAGAAAGGAGTAACCAAAGAAAATATCAAGCAATTGCTTTTAGTCATAAAGACGAGCGAATTTGAGGTAATTGAACGGTTAAGAAAGATGCCAGCACAGACTTCTCTATTAGATCTCTTCAAGACTTTAGAAAGCCACAAAATGATGCTTATGAAGCTTTTCAATGAAGTACATGTCCCGAAGACAATTAATGAAGTACAATTGGAAGACTTTGTTGGCAGTATTCTTCTGAAAGATCAAATTGCCTTCTTCGATGAAGATTTCCCAATCGACGAGCGTTCCCATAATAAGACTATATATTGCCATCAAATGCTAGGGCAAAGAGGTATCACGTTTGTTGATCAATAATGGTTCCACACTTAATTTGTGTCCATTAAGCACACTACATCGCTTGTGGATTAGCGAAGAGCTCATCAAACCTTCTAAGGAAACTGTGTGCTTGTTTGATGGAATGAAGAAAGATGTTATTGACGATATCGAGCTCGAGGTGAACATAGGTCTTGTGCCTTTCCTAATTGACTTCCAAGTAGTGGATATTCCGAGAACTTTCAACTTGTTACTCAGAAGACCTTGGATTCATATGATTGGTACTATTCCTTCAAGTTTCCCCCAGAAGGTCAAGTTCGTCATTAATGGCAAAATGATCATCGTACATGGGGAGACGAATTACACCACTTACAAAGAAAGTGCAATACTGTATGTCGAACCCAAAATGAAAGAAGAACTAAGCTATCATTCCTTTGAAATGATCTCAATGGTGCAAATCCCTACCGGTTGCATCATAAAATCCCCAGAATTCTCAACATCATCTATTATATCTGGAAAGGTGCTATGCCAGCATGGATTTTTTCCCGGTAATGGTCTTGGATTGAAATCCCAAAGAATTAAGGAACCTATCACTTCGCTTGCCACAAGAATAAAACACAGAGTAGGCTATATTCTAGATAGCTCTAAAGATCACCATGGCAGCCAAAGCTGAGGTCGAAAGAACCGTGGAGGCTATGGAAGCCAAGGTGATCACATCATTAATCCATCCGTATGGAAAGGTAAAGCTAAAGAGCTTCCCTATCATCATATTCACATCAAAGAAACTTTTCCTAGACTTTCAAGCTACTTCAAAAAGAAGACTTACATGTAGAGAAAGAATTTGTTCTACGTGGTTTATTCAAAGAGAATACCATCAACGTCATGATAACCAAAGCAAAAGATACCTACGCACTGGAGTAGGAGGATTTTCTTGAACTTTTGCTACCAGCCTTTTCCATTGCATTCTGTTGATTACAGTTTCAAATTTCTTATGATTTCATTTGCAATTTTAGTTCAGTTGCAATTTACATTTCCAATGTTATAGATGTAATCACGTCTTTCAAATACTTTGTTAAAGACAAATAGAAACGAAACCAAGCCTATGATGAATATTGCCTTCATTCATGAGGCTTGAGGCTTTGGGTTTCTATATTGCTCCCTATTGCGAAAATAATTTTTAAGAGCAAGGAAGTTTGATGAATGAGGACTAGCTCTGTCTTTATATTTTTCCAAAATATTTTTCAAAATGAATTTCCAAAAGGTTTTTCATAAGACCACATGCATTATTTTACTTTGTATGCGATTATTAGTCATGTTTGTTACATGTCAGGCATGAACATTCGCATATCCATAATAGGTTCTTATGTGGCCGAAATCTTTCTGAGGAGATCGCTTGCGATATTGAAGAAGATAACGAGGATGAGGAATAGGTCAGAAAGGAATGGATTCGTCATGAAGAATCAAAGTCATTCACATTAGAGAAAACGATCACTATTAATATGGGAGATAAAGAGAATCCCAAGGAAGTTAAGATTGGATAAAGTCTTCCCTCAGCAGAAGTAAAATGAATCATAGATTTGCTCATATAATATCAAGATATATTTGCATGGTCTTATGCTGACATGCTAGGCCTTGATCCGAGCAGAGTTGAACATGCTTTGCCAATCGATCCAAGTATTCCGCCAAAGTAGCAAAAACTTAGGCGAACGAAGCCAGATTTGGCAAAGAAGATAGAAGAAGAAGTTATGAAATTGCTCAAAGTCGATTTTATTGAAATGGTACCATATCCAGAATGGGTTGCCAATATAGTACCTATAATGAAGAAAGATGATCGAGTACGAGTATGCGTTGATTATCGCGATTTAAATAAAGCAAGCCCTAAGGATGATTTCCCACTTCCACATATCGATGTATTAGTAGATATCACTGCTGGGTTCGAAATAATTTTATTCATGGATGGTTTCTCTGAATATAATCAAATCCTCATGAAGAAAGAGGATAAGGCGAAGATATCCTTCATAACACCATGTGGTACATTTTGTTACAAGATGATGCCTTTCGATTTGAAAAATGTCGATACCACATATCAAAGGGCAATGGTGACTTTGTTCCATGACATGATGCATAAAGAAATCGAAGTATATGTGGATGACATGATCGCAAAATCCAAATAAGGAGGGGATCATGTTGAAGTGCTTTGCAAGTTATTTGAAAGACTCAGAAAATACAAGTTGCGACTAAACCCCAATAAGTGTGTATTTGGAGCAAAATCTGGCAAACTGCTAGGATTTGTAGTCAGTAGCAAGGGCATCGAAATAGATCCCTCTAAGATCAAGGCAACATACGACTTAAAGACTCTTTCTACGGAAAAAAGAAGTGAAAAGCCTATTGGGGTAATTAAACTACATTGCTTCTTTCATCTATCAGCTTTATGAGACTGCTAAACTATTCTTCAAATTGTTGAAGAAAATTGCCAAAGTGAAGTGGGATGCAGAATGTCAATAAGCCTTTAACAAGATCAAAAAATATCTGGTATGCCCACCAGTGTTGGTATCACCAATCCCTGGGGTTCTGCTGATCTTATATTTAACGATGCACTATGAGTCGTTAGGAGCGGTGCTTGTACAAAGAAGACCAAATGATGGTAAAGAACAAGCTATTTATTACTTAAGCAAGAAGTTCACAACATCATAAATGAATTACCCGACAGTCGAAAAAAGGTACGTTGCGTTAATTTGGGTATTACACAGATTAAGGCAATACACCCTCTATTATTAAATTTTGCTAGTGATTGTGAATGATCCAATCAAGTACCTTCTTGAGAAATCCTCTTTGGTCAGGAAATTAGCAAAGTGGCAAGTCTTGTTATCCGAATTTGACATCAGAAGTTCATCCCAAAAGTCAATCAAACGATGAGCAATAGCAGACATGTTGGCGGAAAATTCGCAAAATATCGCCAATCCTGAAGAACAACTTGGCGATCTTATATTAACATTGGTCGACAATAAATGGACCATGTATTTTGATGGTATAACCAACTTATCTGGATCAGGAACTGATGCAGTACCGATCTCCCTAGAAGACCAATATTATCTGATATCTGCAAAACTGATATTTCCATGCATCAATAATATCGTTGAATACGAAGCATGCATTCTCGGCTTGCAATTAGCCCTCTCAATGAAAGTAAAAAGGTTGCAAGCATATGGAGATTATGTACTCATCATATTACAAACAACTAGTGAATGGCAAACTCAAGATGCCAAACTAATTACTTATCACATATACTTAGAAGAGTGTTGACACCTAAATTTTACCCAACATTTCGTGTAGTTTGCATAGAAAATTAGGGATTAAATTATTAACCCCTAAACAAAAATATTTAAATTGCATAACATATAGTTTAGGTTCATTTAGATTTAATTGCATTATTGCATCGGACCGGCGATGGCGAACGGGTTTAAATTTCATTGAATAAAATTCGGTTCGCTCGGGAATGCAAAGGCCGGGAATTTCAAGATGAACGGGCTCGGTCGTTTTAATTTGAGCTTAATTCAGCCCATCATGCTTAATTAAATCAGCCCATTTAAATGCTAAATATGAGCCTAAGCCCAAGCCTAAGCCCATTAGGACATTAAGCCCATCTAATTGACCTAGGGATAGCACTATATATATTTCATTAGGTCAGAATTGTCGGGGCAGAACACAATTTCAGATCTGAAATTTTTGAGAGAGAGTGACACGTGCGAGAAAAAGAGAGAGAGAGGGTTGCGGCGCCGGTCACCGCACGCCATCGTCGCACCACCCCTTGCTCACGCCAAGGCCAAGCTGGTGGCTGTGAATCGTTGGTTCTCGCCGATGCTCCCACGCTGATTTCGATCCATTGTGGTTGCTGTTCCCAGACCGTCAAAGTCAATACCATGGCTGCTGTTGCCGTTTCTTCAGGTCCATGCGGAAAGCACCGAGCGTGTAGAAAAACCTCTTCGTCCAAGGACTTCACGTGCAGCAGCAGAGTCAACAACATCCAAAGAAGTCCACATTCCCACCTTGGCGTGACATCCTTGTAGCAACTCTCATGCTTCACCGAATAGCCCCCGTGAAAACCTGACGCCAATGAAGTCCCAGCAAGTCGTCCTTCAAGCTGTTCCCAACGTCATTCAGCACGTCCCAGCCTCAGCTTGACGTCCCCCACAGCCCGGCAAAGGAGTTCTAATGAGTCCCCATTGACAGTTCAGTCTTGTGGTCACCTTATCGATTTCCTGGAGGCTTTGCAGAGAATTTTAGTCGCGTCTAGCAGTCCTCACGGCCGAGTTCGCTATAAGTCCGGCCTCATCATCACCACCTCTTGCCCGACATCTCGCCGTCAAGTCCCCATCTCCGCGCCGTTGCCTCGCCGCATCGCCATCCCGACACCGTCGCCGTTCCCGATCTGCAAGCCCGAGCTCAAGCCCGACTCGATCCCGAAGCTATTCGAATTTGGAAATATTTTCAAATTAGGTAAGTGGATATATTCAGAATATTTTCTTCAAATATTTAATTTCCTGATTCGTGCACGTTTGAATATTTCGTGAATATCACGTGAATATTTAGATATCTTAAGATAATGTTCGATATATTCGCGATATTTGAGAATATTCAAATTAGGAAAACTTTCCTAATTTAGCAACGTATCTGGACGTCTATCCGACCTTATCCCTAGGGTACGATACGCGGCGATACGGGAAATTATCATCCTATCTATAATCACTTAGATACGATGGTGAATTTCATTAGCTTTCCAAATTCGAACGATCGAATATCCGTTAATATCTATAACTCCATAGCTATGACCGATAGTTCGATTTTTGTGCCTAATCCGAGTTTGAAACAAATTTGGCGGATCGCGTGGTTGATTTGAATGTGGTTGTTATCCGTATTTATTTGATTATCTTTCTTTTTCAAATAAAAAAAAAATTCAAAAAATAATTAGTTAGAGTTTGAATTAGAATTTTTGCATATCTAGAATTTTTGAATATATCCCGAAGGATGAGATAAGTATTTAATTTAAATTGGGACTTAAGGTGGCATGTTTCCTAGTTTAAATTAGGCATTATTTCAATCCTAACGGATTATTCACGTTATTTTATTATTCCGAATTTTAAATAAAAAAATCCAAAAATAAATCATTCTAGGGTAGATTAAGTCATCATAGATTGCATGTTAACTTAGGTATTTTTGAATTTCGAATTTTAAACAGAAAATACCAAAAATAGAAGTCATTAGGTTGCATGGTAATTTAAGCATATTTTCATTCCGAATTTCGTCAGAAAATACAAAAAATATGTCATTGCACGTCATTAGAATTAAGTCACGTCGTCGCGTGTCATATGGTTTGCATGTTAGGTTGCATTAATTCGCATGCCCTATTTTTTGTACGTCATTGCATCTAGGCTAGATTTCATTTAAATAAAGTGAAAATCCAAAAAAAGAAATTGAGTGAATGCTTGTTAATTAGAAATCATACTAAGGTTGATTGATGTGATTTTCTAGCTAATAATGCAGATGCTTGCGTTGGTTCGAGGTAAGTTGTTTTCCTAAACTCGCAATTTATTTAATGCTTTGATTATTGGGTGTTAAATTGGTGGTTTGCGCACCCGCATGAATACCTCACATGTTAGTGGCTAAGTTAAAATGGATCCGAACTGCCTGCCAAAATATTTTTGAAATGAAAAGGTACCGAAAGGGCGTTAGATTAAATCTAGCGTAATCAAGTCCCCGGGCTTAGAATCTCTGGTTCGTAGGAATAAAACATATCTCCCTATGTTTTATTTAGGTTTCTAATCAGCCTACCGTAAAATGATTAGTGGCGACTCCAAGCATGAAAACATTTACATGTTAAGAACTTAAACCCTAAGTTGCGAATTGGTAGGGCTTGGGAGGGCCCGAGTTAAGATTAATCTTAATAATCCATTAGCCCGAAAGAAATGATAAATTTTTTAGGGTCGCGACAAAGAGATGATAGAAAAATTCGAAAAAGTAGCATTCGATTATCTCCCAAGAGCTCCGAATCATTTTGCAGATGCTCTTGCAACTTTGTCATCCTTACTACAAGCTAAAGATGGTATGGATATAAACCATTGAGAATTAATATTCTTGAACAGCTAGATCATTGCATGATGGTCTAGGCAGAGTTTGATAATGAACCATGATTTCATGACATCAAAAGGTATCTTTAATTGGGAGAATTTCCTGAAGAAAGCCAACCAAGTGGCAGGAAGTTTATAAGGAAGATAGCCAACAAGTTCTTCCTCAGTGGTCAAACCCTCTACAACAAATCATTTGATTCAACCCTACTAAGATGTGTGGATGCTACAAAAGCTGAACAAATCATGAAAGAGATTCATGAAGGTGAATATGAACTGCACATGAATGGACATCTCCTAGCTCGAAAAATTATGAGGTTGGGATATTATTGGATAACAATGGAAACAGATTGCATCTAACATGTGAAATGTTGTCATCAATATCAAGTTTATGAGGACAGAATCAATGCATCGCCAAATGAGCTTCATCAAATGTCTGAGCCATGGCCATTTTCAATGTGGGACATTGATATGATTGGTCCAATCAATCCCAAGGCCTCAAATGAGCATCGATTTATCCTGGTTGCTATTGACTATTTCAGCAAATGGATTGAAGCAAACTCCTACAAGAATGTTACTGCCAAGAATGTTGCAAGATTCATTAGGCGAGATATCATTGCTAGGTATAGGGTTCTAGAAGCAATAATTACGGACAACGGCTCAAATCTAAACAATAAGATTGTGGATGATTTACTCGAACACTTCCACATTTGACATTTGAACTCATCCCGATATCGTCCACAAATGAATGGAGCAATTGAAGTGGCAAATAAAAATATTAATAAGATATCAGCCAAGACAACTGAAAATTATCGTGATTGACACGAAAGGTTGCCGTATGCTCTGATGGCATACCGAACTTCAATTTGAACATCAACTGGAGCAACCCCGTTTTCCTTGATTTATGGAATAGAAGCAGTGCTATCTGTTGAAGCAGAAATTCCTTCATTAAGGATATTATCCCTATTGAAGCTTTCAAAAGCTGAGTGGATTCAATAAAGATATGAACAACTCAACATGATCGATGAAAAGAGATTAACAACTATATGCTATGGGCAAGCCTATTAGAGAAGATTGGCCAAATCCTTTAACCGAAAAGTGAAACCAATGCATTTCAAAACAAAAAATTTAGTAGTGAAGAAAGTCATCCTCAATAATTCAGATCCTCGTGGCAAATTCACTCCGAATTATAAAGGTTCATACATTGTCAAGAAAGTCCTTGGAGGAGCATTAATTCTTGTAGATATGGCCGAAACAAAATTGGCCTATCTTGTAAATGCATATGTTGTCAAGATTTTCTACCATGAAATGAAGATGAACATTCAAGAAGAGATTTGGGTCACTTTGGAACATGTGCATATCATGCATACCACACAGTTCATGAACATGTTTATCTGTTTTGCAGAAGAGAGCAAAAGGAGTCCGAACTAGTCGATTGTTTCAAAATCCCCAACGAAGTTGTCAAATAATAGAGGGAAATATCACTTCCAATTCAATTTTTCCGTTGATATTCCCTAATGTGTTTTTCTTCTTCTTTTTATCATCCCCAGGGAGACAAAGAAAAGGGAGTAACAAAAGAAGAATCCACAGTGGAACTAAAGCAAAAACATGCAAATAAGAGAGATCTTAGTAAGTTGATCAGACAGGTATCCCTAAATCATAAGTGCATATGTTAAAAAAGTTGCCTTTGTAAGAGAAAATCGAACTTCTGCTTCCCCAAGCGAAATTACACTAAGATTGAGAAAAACAAAATAGATTGTTTTGAAAAGAAAATACCTCAGAAATATTTCAAATCAAAAGTTTTGAAACACACTTTCTTTGAGAATGCATTAAGTATCAAAATTCCCTAAAAGGAATAATTTAACAAAAGGCTTTAAAAATTTCAAAGAAAAAGTTTGGATCAAATCTAATGGAAAGACCTTCAAATGATAAAAGGTAAGCCGTAACCAAACATGTCCCATGTACACTCAAAGTCAAGTGAAGAAATGAGTGAGAGAAGAAACTCATCCAAAGGAAATAGGGGATGTTCGCAATGATTACATGGATTAAAATGATGGAAAGCAGTCATTTTACTATCCCAAACATGTGATTATCCCTCGCAAATCAAATTTGAGCCTAAACAGTGGAGAAAATTTTCAAAAAATAACCCTGTTAAGAACCACCTCACATTGGGGCAAATTAAGAGGTTTGTGGTTGACAGTAATGGAAAATAGGATCAAGAATGATTCTATTGCATACTCTTTTATCAATCTTTCTGTGATAAGTTCAGACGAAGTCATATGAGAGCTCAAGACATCCCAAAAGGAAGAAGAGCACTTCATTTTTTATACCCAAATACATTACCTTTAGCAAAGCCTAATTAAACCTGAATATTTATTTCAGAATCCTAAATTGGTGATCATCTCTTCACACTGGAGCATGAGCATATGATTCACTTTGAATAAATAAGAAACAAAAGGCATAACACAAAGTCTTTAGAACTCAAAAAGGTTAAAGGCAAAAGAATCAGGGGCATGAAAAAGCAGTGTGCCTAGTAAAAGTAAAGCCGAATGCCCAAGAAAAAGGAAAAGGAAAAGGAAATTCAAAAGAAAACTCAAAATAAAAAAGGTCATGACAAAGTAAAGCCAAGATCATGAGAGATCATAGATCACAATAAGTGAAAATGAGCAAAAGAAAAGAGATCGTAATGAATGTTTAGGGGACTCTGATTTTTATAAAAAGAAAGATCCCTAGTAAATAAAAGAGGAAAGGGGTGGTGATACCAAGAAGATCACCAATTTCATAAAAACCCTTAATTCAAACAAATGAGCCTTTTTTGAACCTACCCAATATCAATAATACAACCTCTCCCCAAAGACTCTTCAAATTGGGATGTTGAGAGTAGAAACATAACTTTATGACAAGAAGTCATCGCTCAAAGAAGTGTATGTAATAATATCCTATCTTATTCTTGAGGTTCTTAACTTGTAGACATGAAGTAAGTTATGACGAAATCCTTTTTCTTGACCTCAAAATACCTATTATTTGAATAATCATTGACCAAGCCAACATTACAATCCTCAGAAAGACTTTACTGAATCAATTGGATTATATACATTGTGAATATCTCTAAACATCTGAGGATTGATTAAGAGAGATAAAATTGAGGGATATCAGACAATTTCCATTTCAATAAGATGAAGAAAAGACCAAGTTCATAGATTAAGACAAATCCTTTCTAATGAAGGTCTTCCAAATGATCATTTCAAGCATTTCTTGAAAGATTGCAAGCATTTTGTTCAAATAATTCCTTGAAAAGGAAATTTGATTGTCTGAGATGCATTAATGCAAAGAATGCATATTTCCAGAACATGTTTCAAAAGTTTTTTGTCAACTTAAAATCAAATTTTCAAACAGTTTGTGGTAAGCTAAAAAAACCACACTTCAAATAGTTTTTTGATTAATTTCAAAACCACTTTTCAAAATAGTTTTTCATCAACTAAAAACCATACAAAGGTTAATGAAACCTTAAATCACATAACTCACGGTCAAGGCACTCATTGTTTGAAGTCTTCTTAAATCCTGCTTGCAAGGAGTCACCAGGCAAATCATCAAAACCTTAGGCGAGAAACCCCAGGTACACATTGTTCAAGTTCTTTTCAAAGTCCTACCGGTGAGGAATCTCTAGGCAAATTTTCGAAGTCCTACTGGTGAGGAACCACTAGGCAAATTTCCAATGACCTACTGGCGAGAAGCCACTATGCAAAAATTTCTAATTTCTACTGGTGATGAACCACTAGGCAAATTTCCAAATCCTCAGGTGAGAAGCCTCAAGTGCTCATGGTTCGTGGGTTCGTCCTTAAACCATGAAATCAGAATAATCATCACCGGCTTCAATTCATACTCTTGGATAAGCAACAAAAAGATGCTCACAAACAAGTAAGTTTCTCTCTCTCATTCATTAAGAACCTCTCAAAATGTGTTCTCAAAAGAAAACCTTTTGATTAGATCACAAATTTAAAAAGCAAGATCCCTAATCAATTGTTGTGAAATTTCCTTTTTGTCTTGTTCATTAAGACAACTAAAAATTCATGTATCACCTTATCTTTGAGATCAACCTCCAACGAGCTCAATCTCAAATAAGGGCAACTGTTAACACCAGATTTTTAGCTCATTTTTTTCATATTTTCAAAAATCTCAAAATTAGAATTAGGAATCTTGGCCAAGCCTAGAAACATATTTCTAAATCGAAAATGATTTCTTTAGCATTTTCCTGAATGTTTCTTTAATTTTTTTTAGTTAAAATGAGTGAGAAAATCAAGAAAAAATAGCAAATGGAATCAAAAAAATTCCATAAAAATAATTATTAGTCTTCTTTTAAATCCAATTTCATCAATGCATCATCAATTTTAGAAAATCTCAATCAGGCATGTGTTTCTCCCAAAATTGGGAAAAATCAAACTTGAATTGAACCAAAAATGCAATTAGATATTTTCCAGTCATTTTTAAGTCATAGTGTCTTCACAACAAATAATTCTAGGACCTTGAATTAAATAATGGTCGGTCCAATTGTACAATTCAACAAAGAAATCAAAAAACCCCAAAATTCAATTGAAAATTAGGAATTTTGAACCTAAATTGGGAATCGTGTCCAATTCAAAATTGTCGAACTATGAGACCATCATTTCTAGGGTTAATCAAATGTGGGTAATTTAATTTTGGCACCAGTTTTGCCTAATCAGGTCATTAAGGCATCAAATTGAACAAAGCCCAAATAACTCGAGTATAAAAAGCTGAAAATATAGGACATAGCTTAATTTAAATTTTTTATCATAATCGGAGCTGCCAGGTCAGTCGGGTCGACCCAACCTGACCCAGGTTAGTCTTCTTCCTTACCCGATTAACTCAAGAATGCAATGAACCCATGAGAAAAACCAAAGGGACCCGTGACTTTGCCGACCTTCCCCGGTCAAATAGACATGTGTTTGACCCAAATGATAGCTAGAGAATCTCTGGCTATCGTCAGAGATCGATTATAACCGATCGAAAGGCAGTGGAAACGGATTTTGGGCGGGAAAAATCGACCAACAAAACAAAGAAAAACAAAACGTAATGGATAGAGAAGGTGTTCGAGGAAATGCCATAGAGAGAGAGAGAGGGAAATTGAGGGAAACCAAAGAGAAATAGCTAGAGAGAAATGGTCGAGGGTCCCCTCATGAGTGTTCAGCGCCGCCGTAGATGGCGGAATGCCGCCGAATCGTGAATAGGCCGGGACCCTCCCTTGGTCATTCCAATCAAACGAGTTGATCACGAAGCCCTAAAAACAAACCTCATCCAGCTTGTCGAGAGACGCTTCGGTGAATCCAAGGCTACTAGGTTGAAGATCAAGTGGTAGAGAACAATTCCACAACCGTTGATCATCTCGGAAACTCCATCTGATCATCGAACGAAGAAGGTAAACTTTGATCATGATCACAGTTTACCAGTTTTTTCCAAAATGAGTTTTAGCTCAATCATGTGTATTTCTTCGCATTTTTGTTATGTTTGATATTCAAAACATGTTCTGATTTCATTTTCATTGTTGTTTGCTCTTTGAATGATTGAAAACACATTAAAACCTGTTGGATAGCAAGTTGAGGTTATTATTGTAATTGTACTAGGCTTAGGGTTACGCCTATAAGTACTTCTCTATCTCAGAAATAAAATAGTTAACGTGTTCTTTTGCTATTAACACGGTATCAAAGCATAATTAACACCTAAACCCTAAAAAAAATCAACGCTTCTCATCAACGACTAGCTGCCGGCCACCGTAGGACTCGCCAGCGACTTCCATGCGTCGTCGCCCAGGCCCGAAGACCTCAGTACGGCATCGCCCAGGGCCAACGACCCCAAATTCAATGTGTTCTTGTCCCAAGTACCTCAGTCCAGCATCGCGCGACTTCCATGCGACGTCCCAGCGACCTTACCCAGCGTCGCCCAAGTCTTGGCAACATCAGCCTAGTGTCGCCCAGACCAGGCAATCTTGATTCATGATCGATTGATGGAGTGAGGGAGGGGTTTGTTTATCCTTCCTTATTACCATCCTTCCTTGTTGATTCGTGGTCTTGGTTTGCTTTGTGTCTGTAGGGCTGAGTTGATGATTATTTGAAATTGGACTAGCAGCGGCTTCGTGGATTCTAGGCTGTTAAAACTCTTTAGGGCTACGAATTATAAATCTATAATTGCGGCGTGATCCTTTACCAATGATGATTTGTCATCCAGATACTCTAATTCATGGTTCTAGTGTATCTCTTTCTCATCTGCTCCGCAAGGGTTGTTTGGAGTCATCTTCCTTCTAATTGGGGATGTTAAATAATGATCGATTTCATTTGCTTTGGTATTTACTTGAAGGAATTAATTTTGAAGAATCTGGCTAGGTCTATTTCCAAAACAAAGTTGGCATGGCTGCTGGGATAGTTGAATATGGTACTAGATTTGACTGAATTTGGAGTTTTTGTGGAGTCAGAAGTGTGAATGTGAATATTGTGTCTGCATTTGAAGTAATATTTGTGAATACTTGAAGAAGTGATATAGTAAGTGGTGTATTTTTTTTTACTTGATTGCATGCAAGTCAAGTTCCTAGTGACTAGTGATTAGAGGTTTGTGGAGATGTCAACTGATTCATCAAGTTCTCCATCTATTGTTTCAGGATTGGTTCCCGTTAGTGCTTCTTAGAATTCTGGATCCTTTGGTCCATATTATAGTATGACAGATTTACACAATAACTTAGTTAAGTTGGACGGTACCAATTATCCTTCCTGGTCAATGGCTCTTTCAACCTTTATTTACTCCAACCCCCAATCTAGATGACTTGAGGAAGAATCACCTAAAGATTCGGCTCATCTAGAAGAATGGAAATTCGTTGATGCTACGTTCCGTACTCTTTTGTGGGGAAGTATGGCTAAATCGATTCTCCATCTTTTCATGGATTGTGCAACTGCTCGTTAGGTTTGGACGAAGTGTGCTTCATTATATTCTAGACAGAATAACATGAGTCGAGTTTGTGATATGTGGGAAGCTTTATTTGAAGCTAAAATTGGTGATGCTAGTTTGGCAGATCATTATGCTCATTTTGCATCTTTGTATAAGTGCCTCAAGTCTTATTTTCCACCGCTACCATAGTTACTTAGATGTAGCAACAAGAAGCTAACATGATAATCGTGCTCTTTCTTCGTAGCCTTGGTCCAGATCATAGTGCTTTTCATCAACAGATCACCTCTTAGAGCACTCTTCCTTCCATTGAAGAAGTGTATTCTCGAGCTGCTCGTTACACTTCCGGTCCCAAGACTTCAACAATTTCAAACAATAGTGCTATGGTAGCTCGTGGAGGTCAAGGCACTCGTGGTCGTACTAGTGGTCGTAGACATTGGAATTCTGAGAGCTCGTACCATAGTCGTGGTCATGGTTTTCAAGACAGAGGTGTCACTCATGGTTCTGGTAATAATATTTCTAGAGGAGGCTATGGAACCATTTCTATACTCATTGTCAGCTTTCCGGACATACTATCGATTATTATTATGATCTTTATCCTAAGCGTCAAGGCCTACATGCCTCTATTGATATCGAACCTTGGACTTCACCCAGACCATCTTCTAGACAAGGTACAGTAAAATTGACTCGTGCTGAATATGATGAGTTGACTAGAGCACGATGGAGTGCGAGTGGTGTTGTATCTAGTCCTACTACTACTTTGGCACAGCACAGTGATCCTACTTGTCTACTATCTAGTACAGCTACTCCTCATCCTTGGTTTATTGATTCAGGTGCCACTTATCATAGGACCGGTGATTCTCATCTTCTCACATCCACCTTATCTGTCCCTTCTACCTCAGTCACTTTAGCAAATGGTTCTCAGTCCAAAGTCACCGGTACATTTTGTGTATCATTGAGTTCCTCTATCTCTTTACCTTCTGTTTATCATATTCCACGCTTCCCCTACAATTTAGTAGCTGTCAGTTCTCTTACTCGTGATCTTGATTGCGATATTATCTTTTATTTATCTTCATTTGTTCTTTAGGATCTGAAGACTGGACGCCAAATAGGTGGTAGGCGTGAGGCTGGTGGACTGTTTATCCCGGACCCTAATATTATTGCTGCTACTACAACAGTTCATCATAAAGCTGTGGATGATTTCTATCGATTACATTGTCGCCTTGGTCACCTATCAGAAGACATACTCCGGCGTTTTCCTTTTGTGTCTAGTTCAGATCTTCAATTTAATTGCGAAACTTGTCAGTTCGGTAAACACCATCGTGTTTTTTTCCCCTCGTTTTTCGAAGCGTGCTTCCCAACCATTTGAATTAGTTCACTCCGATGTGTGGGGTCCTAGTCGAGAATCTTCATTTGGTCTTCGTTATTTTGTCACATTTATTGATGATTGTACTCGTACAACCTGGTTATATTTAATAAAAGATCGTACTAAATTCTTTCATTCTTTTCACCAGTTTTATAATGAGGTTCATACTCAGTAAAATTATTCTGTTAAGTGTTTGCATACAGATAATGCTCGTGAATACTTCTCTTCTTCTACCTTCATTCCATTTCTTGAATCTCATGATAATTTACATCAAAGTTCTTGTGCTCACACTCCGCAACAAAATGGAGTTGGTAAATGTAAGAACCGTCATTTGTTGGATGTTGCACGTTGTCTACTACTTCACACTCAGATGCCTAAGTCCTTCTGGAGCTATGCACTTCTTACGGCCTGTCATCTTATTAATCATCTTCCATCATCCGTGTTGAAAGGAGCTATTCCTTATGCTCTTCTTCATCCTAATCGTCCTTTGTGGTCTATTTGTCCTCGTATTTTTGGATGAGTCTGTTTTGTCCATTCTTTGTCTACTGGGTTGGATAAATTATCACCTTGTGCTGAAAAATGTATATTTATGGGTTATTCTCGTACCCAAAAAGGGTATGTCTACTATAGTCCTACTCATCGTCGGGAGTATATTTCTGCTGATGTGACTTTCTTTGAGGATCAAGCATATTTTGGGGATGTTCGTCCTCAAGCACCATTAACCATGGATCTTCTGCCGCCTTCAGCACCTATATCTCAACCAGAGCCATCGCTTGTTCATTCTAATGATGTTCCACCGGATTCAGGGTCACCAACATTGACCCATCTCCAAGTCTATACACGTGGTCCTCACACTACAAAAAAACAAGAGTTTTCCAACGAATTTTCCAACGAAAAAATTGGGAAAATTCGTTGGAAAACGAATTTCCAACGAAATTTCCAACGAAAAAAATTCGTTGGTAATTCGTCGTCGCAAATTTTTCCGACGAAAAATTTAAATTTTCGTTGGTAATTTCCAACGAATTTTTTTTCGTTGGAAAAATTAGTCGGAAAAATTCGTCGGAAAATTTCGTGGGTAAATTTGTTGGTAATTATTCGTTGGAAAAAACGTAGCAAAATTCGTTGGAAAATATTCGCGGAAAAACGAATTTCCGACGAAAAAAAATTCGTCGGTAATTCGGAGTTGGAAATTTTTGCAACGAAAAATTTTAATTTTTCATCGGTAAATTCCGACGCAAAAAAATTCGTTGGAAAATTCATAATTCTTTGGTAATTTCCAACGAAATTAGCGACGAAAAAAAATTTAAATTTTTGTTGGTAATTTGCGACGAAAATTAATTCGTTGAAAAAATCGTCGCTAATATTTCGTTGGAAAAAATCATCGCTAATATTTCATTGGAAAAGTTGTTGGAAATCCGCGAATTTTTCCGACGAAAAATTCCAAATGTCGTTGGGAATTTCCGACGAAAAAAAATTCGTTGGAAATTTCGAAATTTTCCGACAAACAATTTTCGTTGGTAATTTCCAACGAAAAAAAATTCATTGGAAATTTCCAACGAAATTTCTTGTCGTTGGTATTTTCCAACGACAAGAAATTCATTGGAAATCGCAAATTTTTCCGACAAACAATTTTCGTTGGTAATTTCCAACGAAAATTAAAAATTGTTGGTATTTTCCAACGAATTTTCGCAAATTTTTCCGACAAACTATTTTCGTTGGTAATTTCCAACGAAAAATAAATTCGTTGGTATTTTCCAACGAAAATAAAAAATCGTTGGTATTTTCCAATGGAAAAAAAATTCGTTGGAAATCGCAAATCTTTCCGACAAACTATTTTCGTTGGTAATTTCCAACGAAAATAAAATTCGTTGGAAACCCCAAATTTTCCCACAAACATTTTTTTTTTTTTGTAACCCAGAGAACCCCCGCACGGCCGACAGTCGGGAGATTCGTTGGTAATTTTTAACGAAAACAAATTTCGTTGGAAAATATGTTGCAAAATTTGGTAGCAATTATTCATTGAAAAAATTGTTTGAAATTCAATTTTTTTCCCGACGAGAAAATTCAACTTTCGTTGGTGATTTCCGACGAAAACAACATTTGTGGGAAAATTCGTTGCAAAATTTGGCGCTAATTATTCGCTTAAAAAATCGTAGGAAATTCGAATTTTGTCCATCAAAAATATTCAATTTTCGTTGGTAATTGACAACAAAATCTATTCTTCACAAAATTCATCGCTAAGTTTGCGACGAATTTTGTTTAGCGACAATTTCGATTTTAAATCTAATTATTAGCAATATTAATTCTTTTTGGTAAAAAAGCAATATTAATTTCTACAATGCATAAGTTGCAAAGTCTCACCTAATGATATTCGATATTCAATCTCATAATACAAAGAGGCAGGTAAGCACTAATGAACATCAGATCATACAATGAAAACATTGAAATAACGCGGGACAACCATAAAATATTGGCAGCTTTGGTACTCGAGAATGAACTACACATGACTAACAACATAATTATCAGCGTCATCATCATCATCACCAATCACCGCATCATTTTGTGCCTCAGCATTATTCCCATCATCAATTGGATTAATATGAGGTAGAGGAGGAACCTCATTGCGATCGATGTCGAGATATCGCATGACAATTTGCATTTGTTGTTGCATCACCCTTATTTGTTCGTCCTTCTGTCCAAGTAAATACTTCATTTCTTCGTCCTTCTGTACAAGCAACTGCTTCAATTGGCTCAATTCTTGAGTTATATGCTCCTCATGTCGTGTCCTCCTTGAAAAAGCCGCATTGGAGGATGAAGTTGCAGCAGCATTCGTTTTGTACATCCTCGCCAGGGATCCCATCCCAAATATCCTTCCTCCTTTCATCCCACCTGCTGCATCCACCCATAATGCCATACTGTCAACCGATGGCTCAGACACGGCACGACCATCACCACCACCACCACCACCACCACCACCACCACCACCACCACCATCACCACCACCATCACCACCATACAAAAAGGCAGGTAAGCACTAATGAACATCAGATCATACAATGAAAACATTGAAATAACGCGGGACAACCATAAAATATTGGCAGCTTTGGTACTCGAGAATGAACTACACATGACTAACAACATAATTATCAGCGTCATCATCATCATCATCATCATCATCATCATCATCATCACCAATCACCGCATCATTTTGTGCCTCAGCATTATGCCCATCATCAATTGGATTAATATGAGGTAGAGGAGGAACCTCATTGCGATCGATGTCGAGATGTCGCATGACAATTTGCATTCGTTGTTGCATCACCCTTATTTGTTCGTCCTTCTGTCCAAGTAAATACTTCATTTCTTCGTCCTTCTGTACAAGCAACTGCTTCAATTGGCTCAATTCTTGAGTTATATGCTCCTCATGTCGTGTCCTCCTTGAAAAAGCCGCATTGGAGGATGAAGTTGCAACAGCATTCGTTTTGTACATCCTCGCCAGGGATCCCATCCCAAATATCCTTCCTCCTTTCATCCCACCTGCTGCCTCCGCCCATAATGCCATACTGTCAACCGATGGCTCAGACACGGCACGACCATCACCACCACCACCACCACCACCACCACTACCACCACCACCATCAGCATCACCACCATCACCACCACCATCACCACCATCACCACCATCACCACCATCACCACCATCACCACTAGCAGTGCTCATTAAAAGTTCATCATATTTGTCCTATATTAACATTATAGATAGAAATAAAATAAATTGATATATTACCATAAATATTAAAAACATTCATGATTTTCATTCTAATTTCCATAAAGTCCGAACTATAACCTTACATACCTTAATAGCTTTTGCTCGAACGCCAGTCCATGTCTTATCTTTTTTTTGGAATGTATGTTCAAATGTAGCTGTAAAAGTGGGTTCCGTCCCCAATTCATCTGCCTACAAAATATAAACATAAATGAGTAATCATTACATTAAATGCACTGACATGTATAAACAGACTTATCATCCTTCTTTTATGCTTCCCGATGCTGATAGAGCCCCCAGCATATGTGGCAGACGCAAACCCGTCACTAGAACTGGAAACTCGATTCTTCTTGTTCTGTTCACACCTTTGCTTATGCTTCTGAGTTTCCCAAGTTCTGATAATTTCCGTCCAATTGTCAGTTGTAAAGAAGGTCGGCTTTTCATTTCTTCTCTTCACTCTATTTATCACATATCGCATGTGATCACCGATTTTCTTCTTGAAAATTCTTCTAATCTCAGCCTCATCCATTTCATGCCACGTGAACTTACGCTACAATTAAAAGAAAAAAAACTGAAAGTTATCCACTAGGGCCACATGTCACATATTCATTACAATGTACCAGACAATTCGTGACAAAATTCATTATTGACCATCAGTATGCTACACCGAACTTAGTTTGTAAAGAAAGACAACACTAACCTTGAACTCATTCCACCACAAAGTCTTCACTTCTGCAGGAGCGCTGCTGAAAGTAATAAACTGACCCATCCAACAGTTATTGACTATTTTATTCAGTTCCCTCACAACATGTGTAGACTCCGTGAATCTGAAAAACATGTTATAACAAAACGGACAATAAGACAATGAAGCATACGGATAATTCGCAACATTGACAATTTTATTTACATCGATAATTTAAATATACGTAAAAAAAAGTACTTACGAATCTCCACATAGGCATATAAGGAATCGGTTATCTTCTGCATCATTCGACTGTTGCACTGAAGAAGACTGTGGATCCGAAGGAGATCGATTCGGAGATTGAACTAAAGTAAATTCATTTCGAAAGTCCTGAGTTTCTACCCTAATAGGTTGTTAAGGGTCAAAGGATGGGCCAATGTGTTCGTGTTGTCCATGGACATATTGTGGTTGCGGGTTACATGAAAGGGCAGGGGCAGGCGAAGAGGATAGGGTCGGGGACGAGGACGAGGCAACGGAAGGGGCAGATCTTCTTTGTGAACCCGAACCACGCATGAGACCTCCATGTTTAAACTGACAAATATATTTAAAAATACGAACATATATTAGCGACTGAAAATGACATTTTGCTTACCATTTTACGACGAAAGAGTAATAAAAAACCTCGACAAAATGATACAAACCGGCTATCGCCTCTGGTAAATAGCAATATTTCGGCCCCGTCTAAGCAACCTATTGAAATTTGGACATCAGATTCCACGAAAAATAAATTAAAGCATATTACATGTAAAGAACAAAAGCATATTAAAATAAAACATATTCAAAAATGACAACCGTGCCGAAATCATCTCTCCGAGCCCCCGGCCAGCCAAGCCGCCCCCCTTCCCCCCCCGGCCAGCCAAGGCGGCGCCCCCGCACCCGCCCCCCGGCGCCGGGCCAGCCAAGCCGGCGCCCCACCCCCTCCCCCCCGGCTAGCCAACACTCCCCCGGCCGGCGGCCAGCAAACACCCCCCGCCGGCGGCCAGCAAGCCCCCCGGCCGCTGCTGGCCAGCAAACACCCCCCGGCGGCTAGCAAGCCCCTCCGGCCACCGCCGGCCAGCAAACACCACCCCCGGCCGGCAGCCAGCCAACCCCCTCCCCGCCGGCAGCCAGCAAACCCCTCCCGCCGCCGGTGGCCAGGAAAACCCCCCTCGCCGGCCAGCCCCGCCGTCCAGCCAAGCCCCCCCCCCCCCCGCGACCAGCACACCCCCCGCCCAGCCCAGCTAAGGTGGCGCCCCGCCCACCACCCCCGGGGCCAGCCAACCCCCGCGCCGGCGGCCAGCCAAGCCGCCCCCGCCCCAGCCAACCGCCCCCGGGCCACCCAAGGCGGCGCCCCCGCCCCCGCCCAGCTCGCGGACGACCCCTCGGGCAGCTCGCCGGCGACTCCGCCCACCCGCGACCCCCCTCCGGCCCACCTCGACTGCCACCAACGGCCTCCGGCCATCTCGGCCGCCACCCACCCACCAGCCAACTCTGCCGCGACCCCCGCGGCGACCCCCTCACGGCCGCGTCACCAAGGAATAGTTAAGGATAAGGATACCTACCGGGCACGGCGAAGTCGACGGCGAGGTGGACGGCGAGGATGCCGGCGTCGACGGCGAAGGCAGGAGGACGGCAAGGCGCTTGAGCTCGAGGACAACTTTTGCAAAAACACCAAAGTGTCGGCGAAACTTCACTATAAGCAACATTTCCAACGAATTATGAAATCGTTGGAAAATTTCGTTGGAAATTTAGTGGGAATTTCCAACGAATCTAAAAAATATCATGGGAATTTTCCAACGACTTTATAATTCGTTGGAAATTTCCCACGAACATCAAATTTATTGGAAAATTTTGAGAAAATCGTGGGCAATTTCCAACAAATTTATATATCGTGGATAATTTCCAACGAATTTAAATGTCGTTGGAAAATCGACACGATTTTTTTAAATTCGGTGGAAATTCCAACATATTTTCCAACGAATTTAAAGAATTCGTGAGAAAATTTCCAACAAATTTGAAAAATTCATTGGAAATTTCCCACCAATTTTTAAAATTCGTTGGAAATTTCGTTGGAATTTTCACCAAATTTAAAAAATCGTGGGGATTTTCCAACGAAATTTAAATTCGTTGGAAATTTCCCACGAATTATAAATTCGTTGGAAATTTCCCACGATTTTCTCAAATTTTTCCAACCAATTCAAATTCGTGGGAAATTTCCAACGAATTTACTTTTCGTTAGAAATTCCCACCAAATTCAAATTAGTGGGAAATTTCCGGAAATTTGAAATTTTCGGAAAAATGGTGGGAACTTTCCCCCCAAATTTTCCAACGAATTCAAATTCGTTGGAAAATTTTCCAACGAATTAGGAATTCGTCGGAAAATTTTGCAACGAAATCGCAATTCGTTGGAATTTTCCAACGAAATCGGAATTCGTTGGAAAATTTTCCAACGAATGTCGAATTCGTTGGAAAATTTTTCCAACGAATTTCGATTTCGTTGGAAAAATTTTGCAACGAATTTGGAATTTGTTGGAAATTACCAACGAATGCAGATTTCGTTGGAAACTTTTCCAACGAATTCCTACTTCGTTGGAAATATTTGCAACGAATTTGGCATTGGTTGGAAATTTTTCCAACGAATTGTTATTTCGTTGCAAAATGCCAACAAATTCCAATTTCGTGGCAACATTTTCCGACGAAATCGAAATTCGTTGGAAAATTTCCAACGAATTTAAATTTTGTTGGAAATTCCCACCAAATTCAAATTAGTGGGAAATTTGAAATTTTTGGAAAAATCGGTGGGAACTTTCCCCCCAAATTTTCCAACGAATTAGGAATTCGTCGGAAAATTTTGCAACGAAATCGCAATTCGTTGGAATTTTCCAACAAAGTAATAATTCGTTGGAAAATTTTTCCAATGACTTCTGATTTCGTTGGAAAAATTTTGCAACGAATTTGGAATTTGTTGGAAATTACCAACGAATGCAGATTTCGTTGGAAATGTTTCCAACGAACTCCTACTTCGTTAGAAATATTTGCAACGAATTTGGCATTCGTTGGAAATTTTTCCAACGAATTGTTATTTCGTTGCAAAATTCCAACGAATTCCGATTTCGTGGCAAAATTTTCCGACGAAATCTCAATTCGTTGGAAAATTTCCAACGAATTTAAATTTCGTTGGAAATTCCCACCAAATTCAAATTAGTGGGAAATTTCCGAAAATTTGAAATTTTTGGAAAAATCGGTGGGAACTTTCCCACCAAATTTTCCAACGAATTAGGAATTCGTCGGAAAATTTTGCAACGAAATCGAAATTCGTTGGAAAATTTTCCAACGAATGTCGAATTCGTTGGAAAATTATTCCAACGAATGTCGAATTTGCTGGAAAAATTTTCCAACGAATTCGACATTCGTTGGAAATTACCAAGGAATGGAGATTTTGTTGGAAAAGTTTCCAACGAATTGTTATTTCGTTGCAAAATTCCAAGGAATTTCGATTTCGTTGGAAAATTTTCCGACGAAATCGAAATTCCTTGGAAACATTTTCCGACAAAATCGGAATTCGTGGGAAAATTTTCCGACGAATTCCGATTTTGTTGGAAAAATTCGTCGGAAAATTTTCCCACGAATTCCGATTTCGTTGGAAATTTTTCCAACGAATTCCGATTGGAAATTTTTCCAACGAATTCCGATTGCGTTGGAAAATTTTCCAACGAAATCGCAATTCGCTGCGAAATTCTAATATTTTGCGCAAAATATGAGGCTATTTTCATATTTCTCCCGAATTTTTTAATTCCGTGGCTAAATATGAGGCTAATTAGCCACGAATTCTAATTATACCTACAACGACAACAACAACAATAATAATTACGACAAACAACAATAATAATTACGACAACATCAATAACAACAATTTAAGAGAAAAAAAAATATAAGTCGCAATAATAATTCTAATTGCACATAAATAATTAAAAGTCTCAAAAATCTTATTCTTCATCTTCACTTTCATCTTTAGCTTCGTCTTCGTCTTCGTCTTCATCTTCGTCTTCATCTTCATGCGCAGCATCTTCATCATCTGTCTCATAATCAAGTTCTGTACCAGCTTCAAAATTTGATTCGCGAATTTCAGTTGGATCCACATCAATCATCACTCCACATGGATCTCGTAAAGTTGGAATGGTATATTCATCAGTTTCAATCATGTGACGAACTTCCTCTTGTTGATATGCTATGTCCTTCCAGTGTTCCTCGATCTTTTTCCGTGCTTTGGTTTTACATACAGCCCACCAATCGGTTTTGTCACGTTTCAAACTAGGATACGATGCATAATATACTTGAATTGCTTGTTGTGCTAAGACAAATGGTTCATATTTCTTATATCTTTTCTTGTGATTTATTTCAACCAAATTAAACTTCGGATGCACATTCATTCCTTTGACAGGGTCGAACCACATGCACTTAAATAACACAACCCACAAAATTAATGGTCCATGGTACTCTATCTCTATGATTTCATCCAACAACCCATAAAAATCATCTTTGGAACTAACACCATTGGATGATTGAACGCACACACCGCTATTCATTGTGGTTTTTCCCATTCCATATGTTCGAGTGTGAAAATTGTACCCGTTTATGAAATATGCTGGCCAAGTTCGTACTCTGGACTTTGGACCCCATGCTAGATGATATAGCATTCCTTGCTCTGTCGCATGATCATGATTACTGTGAACCTAAGGTCACATTCCCAATGTCAATAATATATATTTTAATATATGATGTTTAAAAATTTCGAATAACTTGCATTTCGTCCATATACAACTTACATATGTTGTGAACCATGTTGCAAATTGTTCCTCGCACAAACGGTTAAACTCATTTGGTGGTAGTCCAAACATTGAGTTTTGGAAAATCCTATTAACAAATACCATTTATATATTAGCAAATGTTTGACACACAATACATATACTTATAAATGTACACTTACTTGAAGTATGGCTCAACTTCTGGACAGTTCAGTAAAATATATGTATGGGCTGCCTGCTTTTCTTCACCTGTTAAGTGCCGAAACTTACTTGCGCCGCTTGGTCGACCCAAATAATTGAAAATAGAGAATGATTTGCAATTGGGATCAATTGGACCCTCATCATTTCTTCCTGCTTTCCGCCTCTTGCACTGCACGTGCGGCTCAAAATAGTATGATGTAAATGTTGTCACTTCTTTCACAATATATGCATTACAAATTGAAGCTTCGACACATGCCTTATTCTTCACTTTTTTCTTCAAATGATATAAGAACCTAGTTGCAATAGAAAAAAACTTATCGAAACATAATATATAATGACGTAATTTCAAATTTATTTAACTAAAAACTGACCTCTCAAATGGATACATCCATCGAAATTGGACGGGACCTGCAACTTTTGCCTCGTAAGGCAAGTGAACTAAGAGTTGCTCCATTGAATCAAAGAACGATGGAGGAAATATCCTTTCTAAGTTGCAAAGAATAATTGGAATATCTATTTCTAGTTTCTCCATGTGTGATGCTTTCAACGCTGTTGAGCAAATATCGTGCAGGAAATTACTTAACTCTGTAATGGCGCCCCAAACAAAGTTTGGTAAGAGTTCCTTGAAGGCTATTAGAATTAGTCTTTCCATAAATACGTGACAATCATGACTCTTCAAACCTGTCAACTTGCATTCATTCAAATCAACGCATCTCCCTAGATTCGAAGCATATCCATCAGGAAATCGCACCGATTTCAACCATTGACAAACGACCCGTCTCTGATCCTTGCCCAATGTGTAAACTGCTTTTGGTTTCGGTCCCCTGCTGCTTGGATCCACATCTAGTGTTGGCCGATCGCAAATATCCCTCATATCTTTTCTTGCGTTCAAGTTGTCTTTTGTTTTTCCAGTGACATCCATCACAGTATTTATGACATTATCGAAAACGTTCTTCTCTATGTGCATGAGGTCAAGATTATGATGAATAAGATGCGCCTTCCAATATGGTAGATCCCAAAATATACTGCGCTTTGTCCATTTATGTGTACTTCCGTACCCAATAATTGTGACGTAAGGGTTTTGAACAACCGTTGGAAACTCCTGCACTCGCTCCCAAATTTGATCACCGGTCAACCTCAATGGTGGATGTGTTCTTTCGATCCTATTCTTGATAAACTCTTTTTTATTCCTTCTGAATGTATGCTTTAGAGGCAAAAATTGCCTGTGACAGTCAAAATAGCTGGCCTTCTTACCGTGCTTTAATCTGAATGACTTCGATCGCTCCATACATATCGGACATCCTAAGATCCCAGCTGTACTCCATCCAGATAATATTCCGTAAGCTGGAAAGTCATTTATCGTCCAAAGAAGAGCAGCTTTCATTACAAATGTTTGATCGGTAGAAACGTCGTACGTAAGGACACCTGCATTCCATAGCCGTTGTAACTCTTCAATCAATGGTTGCATATAAACATCTATAAACTTTTTCGGATTTTGCGGGCCAGGCACGATCAATGTCAAAAACATATAAGTTGTCTTCATGCACATACCGGGTGGAAGATTGTACGGAGTTAAGATAACTGGCCAACATGAATAACTTTTTCCTGATTTCCCAAATGGGGCAAAACCATCAGCACACAGACCTAACCTGATGTTTCGAGGCTCTATCGCAAACTCGGGATATGTTCTATCAAAACGTTTCCATGCCTCTGCATCCGAAGGATGACACATTAGATCCTCTTCTGTTTCATGATTTGCATGCCAAGTCATATGTTCAGCAGTGGCGTGAGACGCATAAAGTCTTTGCAACCTGGGGATTAAGGGCAAGTAGAACATTTGCTTACATGGTCTACGCTTCTGATTACGACCCTGCCTCATGTTAATCTTGTACCTAGGTTGGCTGCAGAATTTGCAAGATTCTGCATTTTCATCATCTCTCCAATATAACATACAACCCATGGTACATACATCAATCCTTACAACTGGAAGACCTAAGTTATCCACTAGCTTTCTCATATCGTAAAAGTCACTTGGCATGATATTGTCACGAGGCATTGTTTCTCGCATTACTTCAACAAAAGAGTTGAAGCAATCGACAGACACATTATGCTCAGCCTTGATATTTAACAGTCTTGCTGTCACTGATAGCTGCGTGTGGTTGTCACAACCTGCCCATAAAGGTTCATCTGCCGTTTTCAACACTTCCCAGAACTGATTAGATTGAAAAGTCCCATCACACACATTCTCATCAAAACCCGTAACTCCTGCCTCTTCCAATTGTGATGCATGACTAGTTTCCACATGTTCAAGTGTAGGAGTAAAACTAGTACTTGCATGATTCGATTCTGAAACAAAATTATGGCCGGCTTCATCAAACACCATCCCCTGATATGGGTTCAATTGGTCATAATAGCTACATTCTTCCCTCACTAACAATTGGTCGCTACTTCGATATCCGTCATCAGATATAAATGGTTCACCATGGTAAGTCCAATTATAATAGTTCGGAGTAAACCCAAATCTACAAAGATGTTCTCTAACTATGTCAATGTCTTGAAATTTTCCATTACTGCACTTTCTACATGGACACCTTAATTTATTTCCGTCCATAAACTCATATTTAGTACTAGCAAAGTCCAAAAATAGTTCAACCCCAATTCGAAACTCATCGGTCAATCCTTGACGTCCAGGTAAGTTCTTATTATACATCCAACCCTTGTCTCTTTGCATTGTGTCTGTATAAAAATAAAGATATTCTTGTACAATATTAAAAGCATCATATGTATTGTTTAATATTGTTAATTAAAACCATAAAATGCTAACAATCACAATTTTCTTTTGGGCGGCGCTATTTCCACTCCCATTTTGGCTAGGACACTCATTTTTTCAGTAAAATAACTGAAATATCCTCCTCTCTCTTCAATTTATTGTTTCTTTTTTAATCAAGCTAATAAAAAAAACTGCCTTAATTTATATCATTTCTCTTTTGAGTTTCACAATACAAATGCTCCATTATACTCGACAAAATATCATCTTATCATGCATTCTTTCACTTTACAAGGAGAAAGTTATTAAATTTTTTTTTGGTGTTATAATTTTAATCACAAAAGTGGGTTACATATATGACGGCTCATAAGCACACAATTATTTGCCTATTTTTAATCAAACAGTTTAAGGCTATATTTCAAAGTTGAACCTTAAAATTCAATCTAATTATCTAGCTAATTTTGATCAACAACGGAAAATAAAAATTGATCAAAATATGGAAAAATAATCAAATGATAAATATTTTTATGTTTAGATCATATGTAAATATTAAAAAAATAAGCACAAAAAGGAAAAAACAGGGAACTTCTTGTTGCTCTACTCCTACCATGAAGAAAGTAAGTAATATCGATTGTAAATTCAATCTAATAGTAAGTGGATAAAAATTTTAAAATGTGTTTATGTTTAAAACTTTCATTTATAATAAGCTGATGTTAGCTTAAAAGTAAAGAATGCGTAATAAGATTCTCAACCCCATCTTGAAATACAAATTAAAATGTTTAACTTTAAAACTCCACAAATTTATTACAGAAAACACCTACAAGGTCAAGATTGGCTAGATATATAGATTGAATTTTAATTTCCAACTTTGCAATAAAATGTTGCTCAAATTATTTGATAAAAAATAGGCAATAAATTATGTGTTCATATGCCTTGTAGCCATCATAAATGAAAATTTATAATAATCTATATAGCTTTTCTAACTAAAATTATGAGATCATATATTAATATTTAAAAAACTTCTCTGGGCAAAGTGATAGTAAAATGCAAGATAAGATGATATCTTGTTGAGAATAATAGAGTTTTTGTATTGTGAAACTAACAAAAAAAATGACAGAAATAAAGGTAATTTTGTCGGTTAGTCTAGGCCGAAAAAGAAACAATAAATTGAAGAGAGAGAGAGGGAGAGAGGAGGGTCTTTTTGTCGTTTAACTAAATAAAGGAGTGTTTTAGCCAAAATGAAAGTCGAAATATGACCGCCATTTTCTTTTTTACGAAACAATTACTTTCAACTTGAAAAAAATGAAAAAATAACCATGTCATGAAAACTTACCAAGTATTTGACTGAAACCTTTGTAGTAGAAAGTTGTCTATTTGATGAGAATTGCAACGTTCACTTGGATTGCGAGACCTTCAAATGAATACGTACCTAAAAAAAACAAATTACTTAAAATTCATTTTTTATTTATCTTTTATTTAATTCTGTTTCTTTTTCTTTTCATTTTTTTTTAATTTCTTCTTGACCGGACCGGCGACCAGCGAGCTCTCCTGGAAAAGTTCTGGGCGAGCTGCTGCTCGCCGGCCGCGAGTCTGGAGCTCGCCGGCGGCGAGGGCGCAGCTCGCCATGGCCGGCGAGCTCGGCCCTCGCCACTGCCGGCGAGCTCGAGCTCGCCGACGTCTGCGCGAGCTGGAGCTCGCCTGCTATGCCGAGGTTGGCCCTCGCCAGTGGCGGCGAGGGCCGAGCTCGAGCTCGCCCACGGCTTGGCTGGCCCTCACCGGCACCGGCGAGGGCCGAGCTCGCCCACGGCCTGGCTGGCCCTCGCCGGCGCCGGCGAGCTCGAGCTCGCCCACGCCTTGGCTGGCTCTCGCCGGCGCCGGCGACGGCCGAGCTCGCCATGGCCGGCGAGCTCGAGCTCGCCCAGACCACGGCGAGATGTGGGTGGAGCTCGAGCTCGCCGGTGCTGGCGAGGGCTAGCCTCGCCGTCGGCCGGGGCCGAGCTTGCCCAAATCTCGTGCTCGCCGACCATGGCGAGGTCGACCGGCGGCCATGGCGAGGCCACTGGACCTCGCCCCATGGCCGACGATCAGTCAAACCGGCAAAAAAGGAAAAAAAAAATTTCAATAGCACAAACAAAAACAAATCCAGCTAGCAATAATTTTGCGACGAACCGTTTTCGTCGCCAATTATTCATGAAATTAAGTACGAAACTTACCGGCAAAAAAGCTTTACCGAGATTTACTAGCGCGTACACCGATAAGTAATTCCAGAGAAATGAAAGAGAGAGACTGAGAGAGAACAGCAAGGGGATAAGAGGAATAAGTCGACAGAGGGGAATTGGGGGTGGCGACGGATATAAAAAATTCCATTTTCCGTGTTGCAAATTTCCGACAAATAAAATTCGTTGGAAATTTCCGACGAAAAATTTTTCGTCACAAAAATTCGTCGAAAATCTCCGACGAAAAGTTTTTCGTCACAAAATTCGTCGGAAATTAGCGACTCAAAATTTTTCGTCGCAAAAATTCGTCGGAAATTTGTGACGATAAAATTTCATCGGAAAAGTCGTCGGAACTTTGCGACGAAAAGTCTTTCGTTGGAAAATTTTGTCGGAAAATTTCGTCGGAAATTTGTGACGAAAAGTTTTTAGTTTGAAAATTTCGTCGGAAATTTGCGACGAAAAAATTTCGTCGGAAAATTTGTCGGAAATTTGCGATGAAAAATGTTTTGTCGCAAAAATTCGTCGGAAATTTGCAACGATAAATTTTCGTCGGAAAAGTCATCGGAAATCTGCGACAAAAAGTCTTTCGTCGGAAAAGTCATCGGAAATCTGCGACAAAAAGTCTTTCGTTGGAAAATTTCGTCGGAACTTTGCGACGAAACATTTTTCGTTGGAAATTTCGTCGGAAATTTCCAACGAAATAATTTCATCGGAAATTTCCTAAGAATTAAATTTTCGTTGGAAATGTCGTCGCAAATTTCCAACGAAAATTTTTTCGTTGGAAATTTTCGTCGGAAAATCCCAGTTTTTTTGTAGTGTCACCTTATTTGGGGCCATGAATCTCCACCAGCGAGCGTTTCACCACCACCACCTCTGGTCGAAGCTTCCGATTCTCTTCCATCGTCTCCTAAAAGTTCTCTTATTGTTTATCGTACTCGATCTCGGTATCCTCTTTCTAATTTTGTGTCTTATCATAACTTGAGTCCTCATATGTATGTCTTTGTGTCATCCCTTGCATCTGTGTCTGTGCCAAGTAGTGTGCAGGAGGCTTTGGCCCAACCAGGTTGGGCTCATGCTTTGGAGGAAGAGATGGCTGCATTGCATCATAATAAGACTTAGGAGCTGGTTCCATTGCCGGCCGATAAACAATTGGTAGGTTGTCGTTGGGTCTTTGTTGTTAAACATCATTCATATGGTTCAATTGAGCACTTAAAAGCGCGTCTTGTGGCGAAGGGCTACACTCAAACATATGGCATTGACTTTTCTCCGGTAGCCAAAATCCCTTCTATTCGTATCATTATTTCCTTGACTGCTCGATCTCAGTGGACTCTTCATCAACTTGATGTCAAAAATGCATTCCTTCATGGTAATCTTCATGAGGAAGTATATATGGAGCAACCACCTGGTTTGTTGCTCAGGGGAAGAAGGTGTGCCGGTTGCGCAAAGCTCTTTATGGACTTAAGCAATCTCCTCATGCTTGGTTTGGCCGCTTTAGTGATGTGGTTATCAATTTTGGCATGCATTAGTGCAGTGTGGATCACTCGGTATTTAGTATGTCGTCTTCAAAAGGGTGTGTTATCCTTGTTGTTTATGTTGACGACATCAGTGTCACAGGAAGTGATGTTGAAGGCATAAAACAACTCAAACAGTTTCTTCAAAAGGAGTTTAACACTAAAGACCTAGGTCGTCTTCGATATTTTCTTGGCATCAAAGTTGCCTATGCTAATGGCAGCATTACTCTCTCCCAGCGGAAGTATACTCTTGACATTCTTAAAGAGGTTGGCTTACACGATGCTAAGCCTGGTGACATACCTATGGATCCAGGAGTGAGGCTTGATAATGAAAATGGAGAACTTCTTCATGATCCAGAGAAGCATCATCGGTTAGTAGGGAAGTTAAATTATCTTACAATTACTCATCCAAATATTTCATTTGTTGTTAGTGTAGTGAGTCAATTTATGAGCTCTCATCATGCTACTCATTGGCAAGCTGCACTACAAATTGTTCGATATTTGAAGGGAGCTCTAGGTCAAGGAGTTGTGTTCCATAATCAAGGTCATCTTCGTATGGCTAGTTATTCTAACCTTGAATCTTTGGAGGCAACAGGATATTCTAATGCAGATTGGGCTGGTTGTCCTATGGATCACCGGTCTACTTTAGGATATTGTGTATTTCTTGGTGGTAATCTTGTATCGTGGAAAAGTAAGAAGCAGTCTGTCATTTCCCGATTTAGTGCCGAAGCCGAGTATCGTGCTATGGCTAATGTTACAAGTGAACTTCAATGGGTTTGTATGTTGTTAGCTGAAATTGGACTGCCTAAGACCGGATCGTCTACTCTTTGTTGTGATAATCAGTCTTTTATTCATATTGCTAGCAATCTAGTGTTTCACGAGCAAATGAAGCATATAGAGGTGGATTATCACTTTGTTCGAGAAAAGGTGAACTGTGGAGACATACGGTCAGTGCATACGCGTTCTGAAGAACAACTAGCAGACATTTTCATAAAGCCTCTTCGACGTGGAAGAGTTACATATATTTGTCATAAGTTAAGACATTTTGATATGTACGCTCTAACTTGAGGGAGAGTGTTGGATAGCAAGTTGAGGTTATTATTGTAATTGTACTAGGCTTAGGGTTAAGCCTATAAGTACTTCTCTATCTTAGAAATATAAAAACTTAACGTGTTCTTTTGCCGTTAACAAAACCGACTTGGCCATCCATTTCAGTCATGGGAAAAAGGTACTATTCAAATTTCTTCAAAAGGGAAAATGCAGACCATGAATGATGTTTTCTATGTTCTTGAATTGAAGACAAACCTCATGGGTGCCAGCCAACTACTTGAGAAGGGGTATGAAATTGTATTTAAAGGTGGAGTTTGCTAGATTTATAATCAACAACAGAACTTGCTTGTTCAAGTTGATATGACACCAAACAAAATATTTCCTCTTCATCTTCATGATTCTACTCATGCTTGCTATACGGCAAAATTATAGGATGAAGCATGGATTTGGCATTTTAGATATGGGAATCTTAATTTTGGTGGCTTGCAGACACTACACCAAAAGCAGATGGTGAAGGGACTTCCTTCAATCACAATCCCATCAAGAGTTTGCGAAGACTGTGTTGTCAGCAAACAACATTAAGCTCAGTTTCCACAAGGCCAGGTGTGGAGGGCTAAGAAGCAGATTGAGCTGGTTCATTCATATCTTTGTGGTCCAATCTCACCAATTTCTAATGGAGGTAAATGATATCTGATCACACTCATTGATGATTTCAATCGAAAGGTGTGGGTATATTTCTTGCAAGAAAAATCTGAAGTTTTTGAAGCATTCAAGAATTTCAAAAGTCTTGTCGAAAAAGAAATTGGCAATCAAATCAAAGTTCTTCACACTGATCGTAGAGGGGAGTACAGGTCTCTTGAGTTTGATGATTTTCGTACGAAGCATAAAATTCATAGACAACTTACTGTAGCCTATACACCACAACAAAATGGTGTATGTGAGAAGAAGAATCAAACCATCATCAACATGGTTCGAAGTCTACTGCAAAGAAGTGCAATTCCAAAGAAGTTTTGGCCAAAGGCAGTAAATTGGAGTGTCCATCTCTTGAACAGAAGCCCCACACTTGTTGTTCTGAATATGACTCCTGAAGAAGCTTGGAATGATCGAAGGCCAACGGTTGATTACTTCAAAATTTTTGGGTCTATTGCATATGCCCACATTCTAGATCAAAAAAGGAAAAAGCTTGACGATAAGGGAGTAAGAAGTGTCTTTCTTAGTGTAAGTGATCAAACAAAAGCTTACAAACTCTATGATCCTATGACCAAGAAGATTATAATCAGCTATGATGTAGTGTTTGATGAAGAAATGTTCTGGCCTTGGAATGATCAAGCTAAAGGTGATGCACCAATTGCAGCTGATTTCGAAGAAATTGGCAAGGAAGACCAACAACACAACTTGGCCTCAGCTAGTAACAATTCTGACCCTATTGAAGATAAGGAGCAGCAGCCCAATTCCGAAGCTGCTGCAACACATGGTGCACACCCCCAACGTCACCTACAAAGGCCAGCATGGATGAGAGATTATGAGGTGTCTGGAGTTGATCAAAGTGAGGACCCATTAACTCATTTTGCTTTGCTTGCAGATAGTGATCCAACTACTTTTGACGAAGCAGTTGAACATCAAAAGTGGAGAGATGCAATGGATGCTGAAATTGAAGCAATTGAGAAAAACAACACTTAGGAATTAACAAATCTTCCCAAAGGGCACAACACTATTGGTGTCAAGTGGGTCTACAAGACCAAGCTGAACAAGGATGGTGGCATTGACAAATACAAGGCGTGTTTGGTGGCAAAAGGCTACAAGCAAGAATTTGGAGTGGATTGCAAAAAGGTGTTCGCGCCAGTTGCAAGACTTGACACAATTCGATTGGTGATTGCATTAGTAACACATAGATCTTGGCCTATCCATCGGTTAGATGTGAAGTCTGCCTTTTTACATGGTGATCTCCAAGAACAAGTATTTATTGACCAACCTTCTGGATATGTGAAGCTTGATTGTGAGGACAAAGTATACAAACTAAAGAAGGCTTTATATGGATTAAAGCAAGCTCCTCGAGCTTGGTATAGTAGGATTGAAGCTTATTTTTTTAAGGAAGGGTTTACCAAGTGTCCTTATGAACATACTTAGTTTATTAAGGTTGGTCATGGTGGAAAACTACTTTTTGTATGCTTGTATGTAGATGATCTCATTTACATAGGGAATGATGGTGCCATGATGGAGACATTTGAGCAATCCATGATGCATGAATTTGAAATGACAGATCTCGGGCTAACGCATTATTTCTTAGGCATTGAAGTTAATCAGTCTACTGCCGGTACCTTTGTTTGCCAAAAGAAATATGCGCAGGAGATTTTGGAGAAGTTTCAGTTGAAGGATTGCAATTCAGTTGCCACACCAACAGAGGTTCGATTAAACCTTATTAAAGATCCTGGTGGAAGGAAAGTGAACAGCACCATGTACAAGCAAATTGTAGGGAGTCTCATGTACTTAAAAGCAACAAGACTAGACATCATGTATGGTGTTAGTGTCATTAGTAGAAACATAGAGAGTCCCACCGAAAAACACCTTCAGGCTGCCTAAGCGTATTTTACGCTATTTGAAAGGGACTGCATCTCGTGGGTTGTTTTACATGAAAGGGGAAAGTTCATATTTTTTTGGTTTTACTGACAGTGATTATGTAGGTGATATTGAGAACCGAAAAAGCACCTCAGGCTATGTATTTACACTTGGTTCAGCTGCTATCTCGTGGTCTTCAAAGAAACAACCCTTAGTCACTCTTTCAACAACAGAAGTCGAATTTTTGGTTGCCACATCAAGTGCTTGTCAAGCTATTTGGTTGAGGAAGATTCTTGGACAACTTCAATTCGAATAGCATGAAGCAACAATAATTTTTTGCGACAACAATTCAGCCATTAAATTGTCAAAGAATCCAATTCTACATGGGAGAAGCAAGCATATAGATGTGAAGTATCATTTCTTGAGGAATCTTACAAAAGATGGTGTGATTGATCTTGTTTTCTGCAGAAGTGAAGATCAAGTTGTTGATTTGTTCACAAAACCTCTCAAAATTGCCACATATAAGAAGTTCAGGAAGCTTCTTGGTGTTTGTTCAGTGGATGCTCCAGATTAAGGGAGGGTTAACCTGTTCATTTAAACTGATTTATCTACAACATCAGTTTAAGGGAGGGATGTTGAATGAGTCAATTTTTGAATTTGTCAATGTTCTACGTGGTCAATAAGCTGGAGAATGTTTCTATTGCTATTCTTCAAGGGTTTGTTGTAGCACGTTGCTGCACATTAATTAGTCTCTTCTGTCGCTATTTTTTAAGCTGTGTTTTAGCTGTTTCCGTTGTTGCTCTATTTATATAAAGAGCTTGTGTCAGATGAAGTAGGGGGTTAAGGGCAATAAAGCATTCGTTGTCTCCTCTGTTTGTTTTCTTCTGAGTCTTGTGACTTTTATTTTAACACCAATGTCCATAGATGTGAAAGTAAAAAAAATGAAAAATGAAATAGGGGGCATAAAAAAAGTAGTGTTTCTAGTAAAAGCAAAACCGATGCCCAATGGAAAAATAGGAGTGTCAGAATTGTCCCCAGCGGAGTCACCAAGCTATCACGACCTCTCCTCTATTTTCTTTGAAAGTTCAGGCTCAGTTTTCTACAACCTCTATTTCTTAGGCGACATGCTCGAATTAGTAGATAAACTATGCTCCACAATAAAAAAGTCTAAACCCGGCATATTGACAAACAACCAGGCAAAGATATCTTGGTAGTCCTTCAGTAGTTGGACCAAGCGTTTTGCTTCACCTTCGAGAAGGGTTGCCCCTATCTTCACTTCTTTGGGTTCCTCTGTATCACCCAAATTAATAGTGATAGTTTGGTTTGACGTGGAAACTTTAGGCCTTTCATGTCGTTCTAGGTCACGTAGCATTTCTGAGGGATCTTCAAAATCATCGGGATCATCGAGATTGTCATTGACTATACATAATTCACCAGGTTAAACCATTCCCATATGCTCGAGTGTCACAAAATTGCTCCTGAAACATAAGGTAGGGGATTTAGAAGGACAAATAGGGCTAAACAATGTATTTTTCTGAATTTTTTGAATCTTCAATTTTTTTTGGATTTTTCTTTTTCAAAAAAGATTTTAACACGAGGAAGCATGAAAAAGCCCAAGTCTCGAGATTCTCCTTGAACTATATTTTTCTTTTATCGGTTGGATATTATTACCGGGCTAGTTTGATGTACCTCAACATTCCCTCAAAACAAAATACTTTGTAATTTCATTGATTATCACCAATTGAATTACATTTATTGAATGGAAATTGCGACAATCGAATCCTAAAAACGAAATTAAAGCAAGCAAATCCTAGCAAGCTGTAAATCAACAAGTCGTAAAAAGCAATAAAATTTCCCATGCAGGGAAAGGTGCGGAAAAGTAAAAGTGTTACTCTTGTAGGCTAGTGTCCAATCCCTCCAATGGCCCTTCTTCGATCGCTCCAATAAGCATGACATCGAACAGGGTGGCAATTCCTTCCATTATGTTATCGAGATCTTCTATCACTAGAGGTGTTGGATCTTCCATACTTCCCCATCCATCGGGGACAATATCACATGGGTCAATACAAAAACTCGAAGGAGCCAAGTAATTCACATAATAGTTGAACTTACCGCTTGGTTGCCCTTAAATGTCGATCACCTCCTTCTCTTCATGTATTATTCTTGTAGGGCATAGGAATATGGTGCAAATGATTGGAATTACGAGAAGACCGTCTCAGCCTTGGCAAACGCATGAAGTGTGGAATGTAAATGCCCCAGCATCTAAGAGGTCCTAGACCTTATGCTTTAGAACATAACAGTCATCAGTGGAGTTATTGACTTCTCCCAAGTGATAGTCACACTTTTTGGAGGGATCGTAGTTGGAGAAACATTTAGGATTAGGCCGCTTCAGCTGAGTGGAGAGCAAGCCCTTCTGTTAGAGAGAAAGCAAGACTTTAGACAGGGGTGCAGGGAGAAGTGTGAACTACCTCCTAGCACCTCGTTGTTGATTAGAGAACAGGCATCTTAATAGGTTGTTACGACACCCAGGGAGTAGTTGTACCTTGCTTTGCTGGGGGCGTAACGTTGGGATAGGTGGACCCCGATTACCTTGTTCGTGCTTCATGAACTTTGGACACAGGGTGCTCAACTCCATAGTATCAGGGGACTCAATAGCATTGCCGGGTACGACTACTTTGTCATTTGGATTGGTTCTGAAAGGCTTCATTTGAATCATCACCCTTGGCCCCTGAGGAAGGGGACGTGTCATGGTGAGATGTTTCAAGCAATCCGACAGATGCGCCGCTTGCCTTGAGAGTTGTTGGAGAATGATGGAGGTCTGCTTCAGGTCCTTCTCGATATTAGCAAGGCGGCTCAGCACTTCACCCTGATCACTTGTTTTTGCTTGTGGCCAGGACGGTGATCCATAATCACTTAACTCGAGTATCAACTTCCTCGTGGTGGCTCATAGCTAGGGGCATCTCGGCTTAACGGCTAGCTGACGTATGACACTTCGAGAAACAAAGACATGAATGGCATTTATGCAGAGAAGCCGTAGTTGTCGCGTGAATGGCGAGTGGTGGACGGAGCTGCAATTTGTGCTGGGCAGTGAGCTCACGGTGGAGGAGGAGCAACAACAAAGGAAGGCAGGGTTGCCCCTTGGCGAGGCTTGAGCGACGGATCAACAACTGTGGATGATCTGTAGTCACCCGATTCGAGAGAAACGAACTAAATAAGCACATGGTCAAGATAAGGTTGGTCCATGGCACGCTTTCTAGTCTCTTTTTTGTTTATTCATGAAAATATTCATATATGAACGAGACTTTATGAAAAAGTGATCTAGGCAGAGAAATATAAACAACACCCTAGACACAACCTAGGAAATAGAAACATGGAAATCCCTAATTATAAAACAAGGAAAAACAAAAATTGAGACTCCATAGAAACTATGAACCGAAAACAAATTGTCTAAAGCCTTTTTTTTCCTTTCCCCGTGCCATTTTTCTTTTTTCTTTTCTTTGTAAAAAAAAAGACGGTAAACTTCTTAGAAAATAATTACCTATGACACATTTAGGAAAATAATTCTCTTAAAAGCTTTCTTTCTCTTTTTTTTTCAAAGGACTCGATGATTATTACCTTCAAATTTATAACCAACTTAAACCTATCATGGACCGACCCGAAAATTGCAATAACTAAGTAAATTGCAAGAAGGAGAGTTCAGAAGACTTACTTCACCCAGTAGTACCATGGCAACCATATAAACACACGCATGAAATGTGAAGCTCAATTTCTATCTAGACTCTGGCTTGTAAAATGGAGACGCGAGGTTTACCGGGCTAAACCAAGCATGGTGGTGGTTTAGCCGGGGTTCCCCTGACTCCGGCGTAGTCAAGGAATTGACCCGGGTCGCAGGGTTACAACCGTGGTGGTAACTCAATGACACCGTAAAAGAACTTTCAGGACAGAGGAGAGCAACTCATACCACTCGGATGTAGTCGGAGTATGCACTATCTCAGTACCATCCTAAACCTATGCCACCTAAATCCAGCAGTGGGTAGTTAGTCCGGTATAGTATAAATGCAGGACATGCATAGCAAGTTATATCAAACGGCACTATGTGCATAAAATAAACCATACATCTTACTCCTCCCTGTAAAATAAGGGTTAACAATCATGCCTCCCCTTATACCTCTCATTCTGCAAAAACATTTAACACCTTAAACATTAGGGACGTACCTGGAATCCTCGCTATCAAACAAAAAGATTTTTTTTTAAAGAAAAATGGCCTAAGTCCACTAAGAATTTTCAAATCGCCAACAGAGTCACCAAGCTATCATGACCTCTCCTCCTGCAGGTGTGGACCACCTAGGGGTTCGGCTAATAGATTATTAAGTCTAAACCTAATTCGGGCTTCCCAAGCCTTACCAATTCGTGACTTAGGGTTTAAGTTATTAACATGTAAATATTTTCATGCTGGAGTCGCCACTAATCTATTTGAGGTAAGTCAATTAGAAATCCAAATAAAACATAGAGAGATATAGTTTATTTCTACGAACCAGAGATTCTAAATTCGGGAACTTGGTTACGCTAGATTATTCTAACGCCCTTTCAGTACTTTTTCTTTTCATGAAAATGTTTAAGTAGGCAGTCTGGATCCATTTTATTACCTAGTTGCTAACATGTGAGGTAAACATACAGGTGCGTAATCCATCAATTTAACACCTAATAAAGAAAGCAGTAAATAAATTACTATCTTAGGAGAACAACATACCTTTTAGCAACGTAAGCATCAACAATGTTAGCTAGAGAATCACACATAGTCCTATTATGATTTTTAATTAACAAGCACTTTAGTCAATTTGTTCTTGAGGGTTTTCTCTTTATTTAAATGAAGACTAACCTACGTGCCATGATGTCTAAATTATGCCATGCGATTAATTAAACTTAGCATGCGAAGTCCATGGCATGCAATTAAATTACCTAACTCTAATGACAGGAAGGTATTTTTTTGTATTTTTCCAAATAAATTCGGAATTAAAAATTGCCTAAATTAAGATGCAATCTATTCTAGAAAAGATAATTTAATATATCCTAAAGTGACTCTTTTTTTGGGGTATTTTTATGAAAATTCGAAATAATTAAATATCCTAAATAATCTATTAAGACTAGAACAATCCCTATTTTAAACTAGGAAATAAACTACCCTAAATCCCAATTTAAAATAAGCAATTATCCTATCTTCTAGACATATTCAAGATTCCCTAACTATGCCAAGTTTCTAATTTAAATTCTAACTAATATTTTAGGATTTCTTTTTTTAAAGGGGAAATAAATTAAACAAAGATAGTAATCACACGCCAACCACCCACGCAATCCACAAAATCCATTAATCATGTTCAAATTTGAAAACGACTCGGGCTAGTGATCATATCCACAGGGTCGTGGATATCGATGGAAAGCCGACCGTTTGAATTTGGAAAGCGAATAAGATATGTTATCATATCCAAGTGATTATAGATAAGATAACCATCTTCCGTACCGCCGCATATTGTACCTTAAGGTTAAGGTCAGATAGTCGTCCCGATACATTACTAAATTAGGAAAAACTCTTAATTTGGGGTATTTTAAATATTGCGAATATCACACACATTATCCCTAAGATATCTAACAATCCACCAAAGATATCATGACATATTCAAACATCGAAAAATTAGGAAATTAAATATTCTAAGAATATTGGATGAGAATCTTGCCTAATTTCACGGATTATTTCCAAATTTGAATCATCTCGGGATAGGAATCGCAGATCGGGACAGGGTGGTTGACGGTGGATCACGAGCGGTTCGACCGGCGGCTGCTCGACGGAGGTTGATGTGATGGTGTGGACTTCTCGGCTTGGACCAGTCAGTGAAGAGAGATCATCGGCGTCTAGATGTCTTTGATGATTACTCGTCTGATAATCAATAATGAACAGCCTCAGGAAAAGCCTGCAAATACAAAAACTTTCATGTCGTGGAGAGACAGTTTACGGTACTCGGCTGGCTACGAGCGATGACGATCTTCGTGGGTGGACTGAGTTAGGTGAGTCAACATTAGATATCCTGCAAATGAGAAACACCAAAACAACAATGGTTTGAACCAATGCAATCCCGACATCGGGGAGGCCGTAGAGCAGGAGGGTGTGGAGACGCGTGGAAGCGGAAGCACAAGGCACGAACGAGAACTACAAGAACAGAAACCACCACCCTTTTTCTTCCTCGATTCTCACTAAAGTGGGCGTTCATTCTTTCGAGTGCAAGCTTGTGGATAGCTCCTCTGTCTTTTTCTTTGGTTTCAGAGAGAAGTCTCCCTTTTTCTCAATTGTCAACGTTTGTCTCCTCCAAACTTCGAGCTTCAACCCCTCTCCCTTGTCTTTTTGTGACTGTCTTCTCCAAGAACCCTCTATGGATTTTCTTTTTTTCTTCTCTTTGTAAGGTGCTCTCTCGGAATTGTGGCATGTATTCAATGTGTGGCCTCTTCCCCTTTCTTTTACCCTTTCTTCGGCCATGCAATGGCCTATTTATACTGCATAGGAATCGACCTCTTCACATATTTCCTTCCTCGATCAAATATTTCTTTCCTTGGTTGACCAACTCTTGCTGAGGCAGTAAAGCTCATGTTTCCATTCATTATATATTAAACAATATACTTTTTAGCATGGATCCTTTATTCCCCTTTCAATTCACAAGTGGCCAAGAAAAGGTTCCCCTTTAAACTACTCCTCTTTTCGCTAATAAATCTTTTAATATCTAGCCACCTTTCTCAGCAGTGACTTCCAAAAGAAATTTTCCTTGGAATGAAGCAATGGTGGACACGTCATGTGTAAGAAAATTAATGGACTTGGCCGAATTATGTGTATATTTGGTCTAAGTCCAATTAATTCCCCTAAACTTAGAACCATTCATTTAAATCCATCCATTGCTGGTTTGATGCAAATGCAATGACTAAACTATATGATAAATGCTCTTAATAACTACATGCAATTTATTTAATATTTTTGTTTAGGGATCACGATCAATTCTTAATTTTTTATGCAATATATGACTAACTGGATCGCTAAAATTTAGGTGTCAACAAGTTTACATGCAATTTAGAGAATTTGAACAGATGATCTTCGATACCACCCACCTGGGTGGCGCTGCTGGCGCGGGCACTCTTCCTCTCGCAAAAGGTTGAGTGTTCGAATCCCGGGCGCCGCAGGGTGACTTAACCGGTGGCACGTGTGTGGTGGCTAGCACGTGTCGCCCCCAGGGTTTACCTCCCGGCTGTCGGCCGTGCGGGGGTTCCCTGGGTTACCAAAAAAAAAAAACAGATGATCTTCGATTCTGATATGGAGATCCCCAACTTCCAAACCAATCACGCTAACCCTAAAGGAAGTTTTCAGATATTCAAAGTGGGTGTCTATCATTGCGAAAGCTCTTTCTCATTGAAATTAAAGGTTTAGGAATCAATGTATTTTGCCTCACAATGGAAAAAAAAATTGCCCTTTATTTAGAAGCTACAAGTTAAAGAAGTCATTATCTTACCTTTAAAAAAATCAAGGGTTTTATACCCGAGAACATTCAAGATTCATTGGTTATTTATTGTTGGTAATCCTTTCATAAACAAATCATCTTTTATCCATATATCTTCGCGGAAAATTGTCCAAATAATCATAAATCTATTATATTTTTATCAACTCAATCCTAAATCTTTTAATCGTCTTAGTGAAGTTTCAAATCTTTTCACATTTTATCAATTGAATTCAAGTCATCAATTTTGATCGAAAATTACTAACATATACGCTAATCGCCGTTGATGACGGCTGGGGATTAACCAAGTGCGGCCCTGGACTGTACTTGACTAGGGAACCGAATAAAAAGTACGGCCGATGTCTGTCATGAGCACATCTCTTCTTTTATCTTTCCTACTCAACAGGTAATGTGCAAACTACGCACGGTGCGCAAGATAGCAAAAGTAACGGTAGTAGGAAAAGGCTAGAGATAGTTTGGTGAGATCTGTTGGCTCAATAATGCTTGAGGGAGGGAGGGAGGGAGGGAGGGATAAGCATGGGAAAAGAAAGTGACAAAAGTGGGAGGATGGGGAATTCAGAGATGAGGTCCAGATGGATCTGTCATTTTACACGCATTTTATGTAAAAACATTTGTCCGTCTAGATTAACTGAATGAATGACCGTAAACGGTCATTCGGAACGGTTCGTGTTGGCGAAACTTCATGAAGATTAGGTGAATATTACAACTTAAAAAGAAAAACGGGGATCTACCGTGGATCCCTAGTAATGATTACCGAGAATACCTCACCACAACAGGGATATTGCTACCTACTGAGGTTGCCCCTGCCTATCCAGACATATATACCTAGCAGATTAACAGGACTGCGTTCTTTATTTGAAAGTATCGGTTCCTGCACGCTCAATCCCCTAATTGGAGAGAAAGATTTTCTACCCTCTTCTTAGTGAATACCATGTTTTACGTCCCAGATTTCAAATAAAACCATTTAATACCACAACTTAAAAATAAAAAAAATGTTTTTAAAAGCTATCATTTAAGGAAATTTTGCAGCTTCTAAAGCACCAATTATTCTCATGTTATGCATAATCGATGTTCCGAAAATTGAATTTGTCTAAGTTAGGATCTTATGTAAGGTAATAGGCATACTGCCAGTGTAAAATATTACTTTTTACACAAGCAATAACAAAATGGAAGTTCTCACTTACGAATGGGATGAACGCGTCAGCGTCCGAATCCTAATTGCGTGATGACTTTTTCTACACCATCACTAAATCAAATAAAGCTTGTGTCAGTTAAATATATTTCTCAAGTGTCTCGTCGGCATCAGTTAACGACACCTAAGGGAAAAAGGAAAGAAATAGAAGATAAGATGTTTGTGTGGGCCAAAAGTAACATGCATGCATGATGCTCAAGGGAGTTAGGTAGGGGGGCTTTTCGTTTGGGATAGCGATGGATCCCAAAAGGTCATTGTGTTTGGACAACTACGTGATTGTCCCTTTCACAAAAAGTCAGGAAGAATTCATTTACTAAGGCCCTCCCCACATTGTCTTCCACCTATCTCATCCTCTTCACAATATCCAAGAGTCTACCCACCTTCCCAGCATCATTTAATGTCCTCACCAAAGTTTTCTGAAATCCAAATGTCTCTCTCGACATATGCGTACATACAAACGAACGTGGCGTACATATGGACTCACGTGTACACGTAAACGGATAGATTCATGTGTCAAGAAACAAGATAGCCATTGTCAGATTTTCACACTTGGTCCCAAGGGAAGTTATTCCAAAAATGAGCCATTTAATGATCTATATATTTGCCATACTTTGTGACCGAATGTTTGAATACTATCCACTAGATGCATCATCCATAATTCTATAGAATAAACTTATTTTCTCAAACAACAAAATTTGTTAATAATCGACATTTCACACTTCAAAAGGTGGAGTTTCAAAGGTCGTTCGAAATGCCTAGGTAATAATGAGAAGAATCAAGCACAATGACTTGTAAGAGGTCTAAGCAATGACAGCGGCATTCGCCTTTGAGATGTCGAATGCATCTATTCGAGAATCAGAATTGCAAAATATGTGTTTGGAGGCACATATCTTTCTCTATTATTCAAGAGGTTATGCCATGAAAACTCTTGAATTGTGGCATATGTGTGATAGTATTCTGCATCCATCATATGTGTTGCTTAGAATTAAATTCACATGTTGTCAGTAAAGAAGTTACATTTGAGAAGCTTCTCGTACTTTTGGGTAGGAGTGGTTATGCATTGTTTATACGAATATGAAAGGTGTCCAACTCAAGGTAGAGTTGCAATTAAAAAAACTCCTAAGATATGAGGGTAATAGCACATGGTAAGCGACATAAACAATGCTTGTGTCAAGGTGGAGACCGTAAAGACAATAAATGTTGTAACCACTAAGACAAGGTGCAAGTTGGCTTCTTGAAAGATATGGATGGAACAGTGATTTTGTGTTATTTACGATAGAGGTTGGGTCTGAGAATCTTTGTGGAATGGTTGAAGGCTCCGATGGAGTTAGCGTTATGATGAGATCCACATATGTGGCCATGTTTAAGCACGACTTGGATTTATAATATGTCTGTGGTGGTGGGAGAATTATCAAAAAAGTCTAAAACCTATTAAAATTATATTAGTTCAGTCTTAAACCTTTTTTTTGCCAATTGAATCTTAACCATATTTACATTTATGCTAATTCAGTCCATCCGGCCAATTTTGGCCAAAAGGCGTGACGTGGCATGACCGGCGCTAACGCGATGCGGCCAGCGCCAACGTGGATAATTTTAATTATTTTATCTTCTTTTTCCTTTGTTTTCCTTTTTCTTTTTTTTAAGACTGCGAATGATAACTATTCTATTTCTATTTTTCTGTTCCAGAAATAGGTTTAGAACATAAATCTGTTTGGTAACGCAATTTCATTTTTTTTTCTAGCATAAATTTTGATTTTAAAAATAGATTTGAAACAAAAATGAGAAGTTAAAATTTTCTACTTTTCTATTTCTAGAACAAAAATGAGAAGTTTAAATTCTTATCATCGCTTGCCCTCACTACTAGTCAGTCGCCCACTCGCCGCCCACCTGCCAGCCGCCGCCTCCTGCCATTCGCTGTCTCCTGCCGTCGACCGCCGCCCATTGTCCACCGGCCACCGTCTCCTGCCGCCGCTCGCCCTACTCTCGCCACCACCCTCCTCCTATTACCAACCACCTCTAGCAGCTATCCTTCGCACTAACCGCGTCGCCATCCTCCGCCGCCTCTCCCTGCTGTCTATCGCCTGCCGTTCGTTGCCACTATCCGCCGCCCGCCATCCACTCACCAGCCACTCGAGAGGGAGAAATTTTATACTGTTATCAAATAAATTTTTGTTTCGAGAACAGAAATTTTGTGTCTTTATCAAATATGTTTTTTTGCTTAGAAACTCGTTCAAAAACAAAAATAAAAAAAATCAATTTCTAGAAAAATATATTAATAAAAATTTAGAAAATATTGAAATTGTCCAAGTCAGCACCCACGTTAAATAGCCAGTGTCCACGTCAACGATTCTCAGTCAGATGGATTCAATTGGCAAAATGTGAAAAGATTTATGACTTAATTAGCAAAATTGAAAAATTTATGATAAATTGACAAAAATGCAATATGTTCAGGACTTTTTTGGACAATTTATTGTCCATACAAAACTAGCTTGCATAAAGCCAACGCGTCCGATATCATCGCCAAGGTACGAGAGTAGTTGTTATTCGGCACAACTATCTGATTCATATTTGTAGGGGGTTCAGGTCGGCCTCGTGATTAAGATCCATGCCTAATGATCACTTTTTAGGCAACTTGTTCTAACAAATTTGTGGCCAAATCCTGATCTCATGGAGGTCTTCCTCAGTTGGCAATACTCAAAGTAGAGGCATGGCCAAATTGTTTTTGGTAGGTCGTCCTGCCGGCACTATCCAGTCGCATTCATTAAAACGCCTCAATTTCAGGAACACATTTTTCCATTGCTATCACTACAGCTAGAGCTACTCCATGACTTTGACAATTCAAGGCCCTTTCTTGCACCTTGCCCATTTCAGAAGATTTCTTCGTGCAAGAGTGACTTACCACATGACTTCGCAAGGGTTGAATTTAGGAAAAGAGGGAAGAGACATCAGTAGACCCTACTTCGATATAACTATGTGATCGTGTCAGCCGCGCATCGTTATGAAGCCACCTTATATAATCATCTGCCAAGGGTGCTACCAAATATCCAATGGTGATCTGTGCGGCGTCTCAAAAAGCACATTTGCACCGGTTTCGACCGCATCTGGAGTTTCTCCTTGCCCGTTTGCTCATCCTCCTTTGCTTTGGAGTACTCGGACAGATGGACCTGAACCCCAGCATGAAATTCCCCGCTAACAAAGTTTGTTCGAGTTTTAAGCAGGTTATATGTCATAGAACTATGAGCTGATGAGCAGGATTTGAACCCCACAGAATCATTTGATCCTGCTTTGCTTATTCTGCAAGCAACTCAAAGTATAATTCGTGGGAATAAACTAATTGAGAATGTTATAAACACGGAGCTAGAAAATGCAGAAAAAGAACATATGCTCCACGAATATTCCCTTCCAATAACAAAAGGGCATTGCATCTGCTATACCCAAGAAATCGTGAAGCAGCTTTGAGAACTAAAAGACAAGGTTCTAAAGATTTTAGAGTGAATGGATGTACGATTCGTATGGTTGGAGAAAAATGAGAAAACTTTGTTTCTTTTCTGGTGCTTTCTTGGCAGCCTCAGCAGCTGCCTTCCTGGCTTTAATCTCAGCAACAATAGCATGGATATCAGTTCTGTCGAGTTGCCGCAGCCCATGCTCTCTAGTAACAACAGCAATCTCTATGTTCTTCCCCCCACTTTCTACAACTTAATTGCCCGATAAAAAGTCAAATCATATCAGAGCCAATCAAATTGTTCACATAGACAATTCAAAACATCGTGCTCAAAAACATGAGCTGTCGGCATTGCACAAGAAGAACGGATCACAAGTGAGGGAAGGAATGATCGGAGCAAACTTTCGTTGTTCTAACCACTTCAATGAACTAGTGAAGCTTGCTCTCACTGAGAGCTCTATTTATTGTTTAAGAAGTTCAGATGCATTTGAGAAGCCGCAATAGCATGAGCCGTTACCTCTATGACTAGTAGCAAATACAGTACTGATAAACGGCAACTATGGCCTAGAAACAATTTATCATTGAATATTTACTATCATGTTAACATCATTGGGCAGACTGGATGTCGCGACCCTAAAAAAATTTGTTCAATTTCTTTCGGGCTAATGGATTATTAAGATTGAACTTAACTCGGGCCCTCCCAAGCCCTACCAATTCGCAACTTAGGGTTTAAGTTCTTAACGTGCAATCGTTTTCATGCTTGGAGTCGCCACTAATCAATTTATGGTAGGCTGATTAGAAACCTAAATAAAACATAGGGAGATATGTTTTATTCCTACGAACCAGAGATTCTAAGTCCGGGGACTTGATTACGCTAGATCTAGTCTAACGCCCTTTCGGTACCTTTTCATTTCAAAAAATATTTTGGCAGGCAGTTCGGATCCATTTTAACTTAATTTCTAACATGTGAGGTGTTCATGCGGGTGCGCAAACCACCAATTTAACACTCAATAATCAAAGCGTTAAATAATTTGCGAGTTTAGGAGAACAACTTACCCGGGATCCAGCAAGCGTCTGCATTGTTAGCGAAAAATCATACAGACAATCCTAATATGATTTCTAATTAACAAAGCATTCACTCAATTTCTCTTTTTTTAGATTTTCACTTTATTAAATGAAATCTAACCTATATGCGATGACGTGCAAATATGACATACGAAATAATGCAACCTAACATGCATACTATATGACACGCGACGACGTGACCTAATTCTAATGACGTGCAATGATGTATTTTTGGTATTTTCTTTATGGAAATTCGGAATTAAATGAAATTCGGAATTAAATGAAATGCCTAAAATAACATGCAACCTAATGACTTCTATTTTTGGTATTTTCTATTTAAAATTCGAAATTCAAAAATACCTAAGTTAACATGCAATCTATGATGACTTAATCTACTCTAGAATGATTTATTTTTGGGATTTTTGTTTAAAATTCGGAATAATAAAATAACGTGAATAATCCGTTAGAATTTGAAATAATATCTAATTTAAATTAGGAAACTTGCCACGTTAAGTCCTAATTTAAATTAGATATTTATCTCATCCTTCGGGATATATTCAAAACCCTAGACATGCAAAATTCTAATTTAAATCAAAACAGAAAATATTTTTGGGTTTTCTTTTTATTTGAAAAGGAAAACAATTTAAAACAAGGATAACAATCAAACTCAAATCAACCAAGCAATCCGCCAAATTCGTTTCAAACTCGGATTAGGCACAAAAATCAAATTATCGGTCATATCTAAAGGGTTATAGATATTGACGGATAACCGATTATTCAAATTTGGAAAGCAAATCGAAATCATTATCGTATTCAAATAGTTATGAATAGGGTAGTGATTTTCCGTATCGCCGCGTATCGGACTTTAGGGTTAAAGTCGGATAGTCGTCCCGATACGTTGCTAAATTAGGAAGTATTCCTAATTTGAATATTCTCAAATATCGCGGATATATCGAACATTATCCAAATATATCTAGATATCTACACGATATTCACAAAATATTCAAACCATGCAAATTAGGAAACTTAATATTCTGAAAATATATCGGATAATGACTGTTACCTATTTTGAAGATAACTTCCAAATTTGAACTCGGATCGAGCTCGGGCTTGCGGATCGGGATCGACGACGTCGGTGACGGGATGGCGACGTCGGCACCGCGAAGACGTCTGGCAAGGCTGTCCGGACGGGCGACTCTCTGCGGCGACAAGGGCGGCTTGCGGCGTCGAGAACGACAAGCGCTCGGTGGCTTCGGGTAGTGAATCAATCGGTCACAAGCGATGAAAGCTTGCTGAACCTCAATCACGTGAGTCTTGTCCTGCATGTAAGTCGCATGGAGCGAAGAGAGTCGAAGCTCAACAGCAATCGTGGGAGAGAGAACTTCTCTGGACGTTTCGCTTGCATGGCCTCTTTTTTTAATGTTGTTAGAGAGCCCCCTTTTGACTTTTTCTCCTCTGCAAGCTTTCTTCGTTGCTTTTGGTTTCAATTCCGTGGCCCCCCTTTGACTTGTCTTCTCTATTTGTGGGTGTGAACGTAAGTCTTGTGGCTTCTCTGCATGGGGAGATTATCAAGACCAGCTGGCTTCTTCGTGACAACAGGATGGAGAAGAGGCGTTGATGCAGGAGTCTTCGGGTTGGGCAGCGATTCAGATATCGTTCGGGGCGTTGCTCTGGAGCAGTGAAGACACGAGGGACCAATCAACGTGAGGGGGGAGTCTTCAAGGCTACTGCATGGCTGTTTGTTGCAAAGAAGAGAAAGTAAACAGCAGCTGTTGGCGTTGTCTTCGTGGGGTAGACTTCAGGGGCCAATCTTCAACGGGCTTCGATGGACCGGTCTTCTCTTCAACGTTGCTGAAAACGTTGACGTCCTCAAAGCTGTGGACTCGCCAGGTTGAAGAAGAACGTGGACTAGGCTGCTTCTCTTCAAGGCTTCTCGGGTGAGAGCAGCAAACACAGAAGCTCGGTTGACTGGAGAAGACGTCGTTGTTGACGTTGAAGGAGCAGCAGCAATAGCAAGAAGACAAAGCACAGCAGGCGTGAGTGGAAGCAACGTGGGTGCAGGGGCGTTCTCTTGGGACTGTGCAGGCGTGGTCGTCGACGAAGGGGAAGCCGTCACGACGAGGGGGGGCGTGATTCAGCCTTGTTCTCTCTCTGAAATTTTCTGATCTCTATCTTGTGTGTGTCCCCTCTCTAATTTGACCTAATGTTATGTATATATAGACTAATCTAGGTCAAATTAAATGGGCTTAGTTAACCTAATGGGCTTAAACTTGGGCTTAAGGCTTAATTCAATTTAAATGGGCTGCATTAACTTGGGCTAAGCCCAAATTAAAACAACCAAGCCCACGTGACGTGAAATTCCCGGCCCTAGCATCCCGAGCGAGCCGAGTCTCGTTCGATAAAATCTAAGTTCGATTGCCATCGCCAATTTGATGCAAATGCAATTAAACTAAAATGAACCTAAACTATATATTATGCAATTTAAATATTTTTGTTTAGGGGTTAAGAATTAAACCCTAATTTTTCTATGCAAATTACGACTAAATGAATGTCGGTAAAATTTAGGTGTCAACACTGGACATTTGACTTCTAGACTGAACTCATACATGAAGCAGCATCTCATTGGGTCAACATAAAGATTCATCCATGCATAGAATGTGTTTCCTACAACCTCTTCAGATGACTAGGCATAGGTTATCATGCTATTTTGATACCATTTCGTCTGCAAAAGGCAGGAAGACGTAAAAGCTCGAACACTTGACCTAGGATGATCTATTGCGACCCAGCTGCAACCAAAGCATCTTCAAGCAAAAAAAAAAAAAGGTGCAATCAATCATCACTTACTCCAAGTACCAGAAGAAGATCAATCCACTTATCATTTTATTACCATTTAAAATTTCAACACCAGCCAATTACATTGCATCATTCCAGAAAGGAGACAGTATTGTCTAACTAACTACTGATATATCATGTAAGCATTCAGGAAGCACCTACACAAGCTTGAAAAGAAGATACACTAAGATGCGTGCATCTGACTTCAGATAGCAGAGTCCTAGCACCCTTCCCATGTGAGGAACTACAGGAAATGTATTGTTACAGTCACTTCCATAAGACGTCCAAATGCATGAATATGAATATGATACCTCAAACTTAAACCAATATAGAACAATGAGCCCGGCATCCCAAAAGCACACCTGATATATCCAAGGGACTAGAGTAATATAGCTAAAGGAATCAATTTTGGTTGAGGCTAATCGAACAAACCTTGCCGTACGTGTTATGGACCATAAGACAATTGTGTAACCCTTTAAAGAACATTTCCCTGGTTTATAGGGCTTTTCTTAAAATCAAAAGATACAAAGTCTTCCATGATCTGAACTGAACCTTACAATACTGTCCTTCATCCTCATTAGGTGTTCACATCTCGTAGCAGAGAAAAGAGAGAAGCATTTCTCCAGGCAATTGAATCTGAGACAGCTAATATTATTAAAATAGAAAAAGGGAAGCAGCAGACATCGTCAACTCAAAGGGAACATATGCTGTAGCTAAATGCAAGAAGAACAGATGAAGGGAAATAATTCAGTACCGAAATGACAGCAAGAACTGGAGCTTTATTAACTTTATCAGAAGTAAATGTTGAAGCCTCTAATCCACCATCACCATATACAGCAAAGTAAATGCAACTAAGAAAAGTTCATATTTTGTACACATAAAAAGAAGCGGCAAACCTGAATGTTTCATATAATCTTCATGGATACAACAAATATATAGACTAACCAGAAGACACGTCTGCTCAAGACATATCCAACATTAGCTAAATGATCAGTTTGTCACAACAATTTAACCTCTAAAACATTCCCTAGACCAACTCCTAGCTGATAGATTTGCAAATGGCTTAATTGATTCAAGCATCCAAGTAAGTGGACGCAACAACATATCATCTCAAAGGACAATATAAATAGCACACAATTACCGTGAGAACTACTAGTACAATGACAACAAACTAAGTTCATTCAAGAATGTAAATGAAAACAAAAAACTTTCATGTAAAGCACGAATTTCCAGCTTACTGTCTCTTGTCCGGAGGTTTCTTGATAGTTCTTCTCCAAATATTGCCTTATCGAGTTTGAGTTTCTACCAGTTGCGTTGGCTTTCCAAGCTGAAAATGTCCCTGATGGATTTGTCTGATATAGAGACGGGACCCCAGTGTATAGATAAAAACCTGCAACCAGATTTGACAGGCCAAACGGTCCAACACCACAACTTTGCGCATACTTCTGCTGGACCTGCTGTCTAGCTGTTAAGTATTCAACCATAACGGGAACCTCTACTGTAAGTATATGACTCTGACATTCCCTGCGTGCCCTATTTATCAAGACACGTGCATCTCCTATCAACCCAGCATAGGCCAATGCAATGTGATCATCTGAGGACACTTTCTTCCTAACTGTTCTGTAGACAAAAATAAATGGAAGATTTGAGCATGAGTTGCTGATGCTCCAGATAATTTACAGAATTATGGTTCAGGAATTTAAATGGAGTGAGAAAAATCACTTCATTGCACTTTGACAATGGAACTGACAGTTTCGCTTAACCACCAAAGAATGATATGACTAGAAGCAATGTGGCACAATAGAACTAACATTTCCAAACAATCAAAAGCATGGCTTGGTGAAATAAAACACGAAATGGAAGAGAACCATGTGGCTACAAGGAAAATCCACACGGAACCATTTACAGTCTCATGAAGCATTCTGAAGCTCACAAGAAGCAATATTCATGGTTGGCTTTCAGAAAAGTTATGCATATCGCAAACCACAAAATTCAGAAATACGATCAAGATCCTCTTCATAGTAGGGCATTCGCATTTGGTCCTTCACAGGGTACCCTGAATCATCGAACCAATGAAGGTGTCAACTTATGCCCACTTTATGCTACATGATCATGAACCCGGTCCGGAAAGTGCAATGGCAACTGACAGCAAAAATTAGCTCCATCCCTCTTATTGGATCATTAAGCTCTGTGTAAGCAAAACTGCTGAATTAAAACATTCAGTGTACACATACGAGAAGCCAGCATTCCACATCCGTTGCTGAGTAACTGTTGCTCTTCACCCTGGCATCGCCATCAGGTTTTTTCTGTGCCAATTAAGTTTTGGAGTTCTATTGTCGATTGCGTGTCCAGCTAGTTTTGTGTTGACAGAACAACACTGAAGTTAACCACGTTATCGGAACCTTTTGGTGTCGTGACTGAAGAATGCAAGGAGAATGCAAGGTTGTAGTTGCCCAGTATGGGAAGATCATTATTCATGTTGCGGAAGCCAAGCGATGGAACAATAAAATTGACAGAATAAGAAAATAAATCGGACATCAGATTTACGTAGTTCGGTCGTAGTGACCTACATTCACTGGGAGAGCAGCACGGAATTCTACTATAGATCAAGTGATACAACGAAGATTACAACCACACTCAAGTCACTCAAACACTCTCAATGTTTCCCAAACCCCAATTACACCCAATAACGCACGCAGTGTTTAGCCCCACAATTCCTCACGAAATAATCTCTCAATCTCGCAAAAGAATTATACACAAATCTTATCACAAGATTTAATCGCTACGAACACTTGAACTCTTGATGTAATTGCACGAACAAGATCCCAGGGAGATAAACCCACGCCAAGCACTCGACGTCAACCACGGCGCTTCAATACTGCATCTGCCACGATGTTCCTTGCAATATATATTCCGCAGCGAAGGAACCCACGGTGGCCGACTCAATGTGGAGAAGATATTCCACGATTCGGTCAACAAGTCAACTTTCCTCTTTTAAGGGTTTCCACGTGAAGTCCAGCAAATCAACCAAGAAGGAAATCCCACCGCCCGAAGATATTCATAATTTGGTCCAATTCAAATATACGTTGGACTTTCCAACTTCGGTGGCCGAAGACTCCAGCTTGTATAAGAAAATTGCGTGATTTGATTCACTCAATTTCAGATGTCCGTAAAATATCTAATTCGGAATATTTAGATTTTCGTTTCGGGCTTAAATTTGAGACATATTTTTAACAATTCAGATGCTTTTAGTAAAGGAAGAACCACACAAAACATGCTCAGGGATTGGATTATGTTCTCGAGGGGTGGGTCAGCATGGACATTGAGAGTGTTGTGGATGAAAAATGTATATGATAAGAGAGTTCTACTTGTGAAATAGGTGAGCACTTTCTCTGCCTCATCACCATTGATTTAGCCGTAATCGCTGGAGCTTCAGTATTTTTAGCAAGAAAACAACAATCAAAATGCTGGTATCAACTCCACACTGGCCAACAATACATGACCCAATCACTATACGCACGATCAAATCACTATAACCGAATCATGACATACGTAGCTAGCGCAGACTACAATCCCATGCAAAACCCCCTAATCAGACTTACCAACTCACATGCACACATTTTTCAAGCTTTGAAATTAGAGGCGGCATAGGAAACAGAGACTTGTCTGGCGAAATTCGGGAACGTGAGCAAGGGGACAAATCAAAAGGCGAATGCAGCTGGAGTCCTGGAGCTTGGCGGTGGATATATTCTTGAAGCGGAGGACAATGCAGTCCGAGCTGCAGATGCCAAAAGGCGGCATTGCCCTTGCGAACGGTTACTGTCAAGGACCCCGAAATTCCGACGCTCTTGAAAAACATGTTCCCGAGCTCATTGAGCTAGCTTCGAGCTCTCATAATGTTAGACATTTAATTCTGAGCCCGCCTTATCTTTCGGATTCGGGTTTGAGCTCCAAGAAAGCTATAATTTTTAGTCTCGGTTTCATCTCACCTCCTTGATCATAAATTTCATCTCTGACTCCCTTCAACAAAGGTTAGTCCTTAAAATGCAATCTAAAGGCTGTGTGAATGCAAAATTATATTTCTGTCTAGTAGTCAAGGTTATCCTTAATGACTAAGGTTCCGTTTGGTTTAGCTTTGGGAAAAGGCTCTCGGCCTCGAAAGCCCCTTCCCAAAATGTTGAACCGTTTGGCAAGTACTTTTGGGATACGGAAAGCTCAAAGTCAGCATTTGGGATGCTGAAAGCCCAAAGCAGGTGGGGAGGTGCTTTGGGCTTTTTAGCATTTTCAGGATGCAACTTCCTTCATTAATGAATTTTGGTCAGTTGCCTATTTTGCCCTCAAAATTTTGTTGAAAGTCCAATTTTGCCCATTTAAAAAAACAAAACCCTATCTCTAGCGTTCTGCTTCTTCGTTGTCCCATTTTCCTCTTGTTGCTGCCAACTCTTGTCTCACTCTCGCGCGGAACTGCTCGCCTCTCTCGTTCACTTCAGTTGCTTCGCTTTCCTTTAGACGGATCGCTCACCTCTCTCACTCGCTTTGGTTGATTTGCTCTCCTTCGGACGGATCGCTCCCTCGTTCGCTTCGGTGGTTCGCTTTGCTCATTCCCTCACTCAACTACAGGTTCGTCTCTCTCTCCCCCCAATGGATGTGGTTTTGATTGCTTAAATCTATGCATTTTGTGGCCATCCTTGAGATTTTATCCTTTCTTCCCTTGTGATTTCACCATGGAATTTATGCATTTCGTTTTTAGGTGCTTGTATCGTCTTAAATATGTTTTTAGGGTTTTCCGTTTTGTTTTGCCAAAGAGGTAATTTGAGGCGCATTCAATTCTTAGATAAGGAGTACTCATCTACTGTCATGCATTGCTTATTGTCCATTTCGAAAATGTTTTCTTCGTCCCTGAACACCTGATTAAACGTGCGGTCGCTCAAGGGATTTATGTTCGACTTGTTTGTAGTGCTTCTTGTTCCTCTAGTGATCTCTCTCTTCAAAGCCAGCCTCATTTTAGCTTCAATTTGAATATTTTTTTGCTGGGTTTTTGGGGGAAAAATTAATCATTACAGCACAAGCTTCCTATTTTCAGTATGATTTTGTTGGGTTTTGGGGAAAAATTAATGATTACAACACAAGCATCCTATTCTCAGTATGATCTTGCTGGGTTTAATGTCTATTTCCACCTCAAATCACTTGACTCATAAATTAGTTTTATTAATTAGCAAAGAGAATTTTCAACATAAGCATTCGATTTTCGCATTTTGTGGGTGAACTTGTTGAGGCATTCCACTACAAAAAAATATCTTTTTTTCCAACGAAATTTCTAACGAAAAATTGGGAAAAATTCGTTGGAAAACGAATTTCCAGCGAATTTTCCAACGAAAAAAAATTCGTTGGTAATACTTCGTCACAAATTTTTCCAACGAAAAATTTCAATTTTCATTGGAAATTTCCAACGAAATTTTTTTTGTTGGAAAATTCGTGGCTAAATTCGTTGGAAATCACTACAAAAAAAACAACTTTTTTCCAACGAAAAATTTGGAATCCAACGAAATTTCCGACGAACAAAATTCGTAACTAAATTCGTTGCTAAGTTTTGCTAATTATTTGTTGCAAAAATGTGGCAAAAATTTTTTTTTTTGGTCGAAAAATCGTGGGCGGCGAGGGCCAGCCTCGCCACCGGCGAACTCGAGGTCGCCCAGATCTGGGCGAGTTCTGGGCAACCTCGAGCTCGCCGGCCATGGCGAGCTCGGCTCTCGCCATGACCGGCGAGGGCCAGCCTCGTCGCTGGCGAGCTCGAGGTCGCCCAGATCTAGGCAAGATCTGGGCGAGGTCAGCCCTCGCCATGGCCGGCGAGGCCCAGCCTCATCGCCGGCGAGCTCGAGTTCACCCAGATCTGGGCGAGCTCGAGCTCACCCGCCATGGCAAGGGCCTGGCTCAAGGCGGTCGCGCTCGGCCTCGCCACTGTGAACGCGACGGACACCGCCCCCTTCATCGGCCGGATGCTTGGCGGCGGCGGGGGAGCTTGGGCCCGGCGGTGGAGCAGTGCCTCAGCGAGTACGCCGACCAGTACGCGGACGCGATGGAGTAGGTGGAGGCATCGATCGCGGAGAGAGAGAGAGAGAGAGAGAATCAACGACGGCGAGTTCTGGCTCCCCCCGCAATTCCTCTCCGACGCCGACGACGATGATGACCTCCTTGTCTTCCCGGAGCGGCAGTGCCGCCGCCGCACCCTCGACCCATGCGGCTGCGTTATCGTGCTTCGAGCGGGCGCGCGGGGTCGTCCTATCGACGGATCTCGGCTCTCCGGTGGAGTCCGTGGTGGGGTCGGCGGAGGAATGGAGCGACGGGGAGGAGCGCATCGCCGACTTGACTCGTAAGGTGGCTCAGTCGACCCTCAAAGACGATTTCGAGTACTCGAAGGTGCAAGAGAAGGAAGCTCTAAGCATACTATTCCTACGTTCCTACTCGGTCGATGATGTCAATTTCCTTTTCCTGAATAAGGAAGGAGTAGGGTTTTCGTTGTAAAATTCGTGGGAAATTTCCCACGAATTTTGCAACGAAAACTGTACACATTAAATAATTGCCTGGAAAATTGAAATTCATGGGAAAATTCGTTGGAAATTTCTAACGAATTTTCCCACGAAACATTTTTCGTTGGAAATTTCCAACGAATTTTGAGACGAAAAATTTTACGTTGGAAATTTCCAATGAATTTTGCAACAAAAATTGTACACACTAAAATAATTGCTTGAAAAATTGAAATTCATGGGAAAATTCTTTGGAAATTTCCAACGAATTTTCCCACGAATTTAAAAAATGCCGAACAATACCGGGTTTTTTTGAATTCATCCTAAAATTTGTTGGAAATTTCCAACGAATTTTCCCACAAAAAATTTTTCATTGGAAATTTCCAACGAATTTTGCGAAGAAAAATTTTTCGTTGGAAATTTCCAACAAATTTTGCGACGAAAAATTTTACGTTGGAAATTTCCAACGAATTTTGCAACGAAAATTGTACACACTAAAATAATTGCCTGGAAAATTGAAATTTCCAACGAATTTTGCAACGAAAAGTTTTTCATTGGAAATTTCTAACGAATTTTGCGACGAAAAATTTTGCATCGCTAATTTCCAACGAATTTTGCGACAAAAAATTTTTCGTCACTAATTTCCAATGAATTTTACTTTTTGTTGGAAAATTTGTTGCAAATTTGCGACGAAAATTTTTTCGTTGCAAATTTTCGTGGCAAAAATCCAGTTTTTTTTAAGTGTTCTAAATTTGTGTTGTTCCCCACTTAAGAGCCAAGAGCCCAATTTTGACAGTCAAACTGGAACACCAATTTTGCTACCCAAATTTTTTTCTCTGTTCTTTTTTGCTTTTTGTGAATTGATCCAAGTTTTTGTTCTTGATGTCCATGATGACTTGGCTCTCTAAACAAAGTATGGGCCTTACCCAAAACAGAGCATGCTCTTGGGGGCATATCTAGTAGATGTATAGTGGCTTGTTTCTCGCATTTCTTAGATTAGGGCAGTTATGTTGTACCACCCAGATTTTGTCTTCTATTTCTTTTGCTAATTGATCCGGGTTTTTATTCTCATAGTTCATAATGGCTTGACTCTCATAACACAGCATGTTGGGCTGTACTCATATCAGAGCAAATTCAATAGGTGTAACTTTGTCAAAAAGTATGATTGTTTCTCGTAGTCATTGACCCTTTTTTTGTGATTTACAGTTGCATTCATTACAATTGGATTCATAGTGGGAGTAATCCCTCTGAGTATGAATAACACAGCATGTTGCCTTTTTTTGTTCAATTGGTTATGTTATTCACTAATTATGTTCAATTGGTTATGTAATGAATATATGGGAGTTGATTGGTTATCTGTGTGTTAAGAAATGCTAGTCTTCATTCGAATTTGTTCATGGTTAATCTTGTTTGTTTTTGCTTCCCAAATTTGTTCATGTTACTATACTAGTAGATGACAAGTTCATCAAAAGAAAGGCATTTTGGAGCTCGAAAGATGTAGAAACCTTTTGTAAGTTGTGCATTGAACAAATTGAAAAAGGTAATCATCCTGCAAGCAACAAAAGGGATGGATGGACAGTCATAATTAGCAAGTTTGAGAAGCTAACAGGAAAAAAGTATGATAAGAATAAAATGAAGAGTAAGTGGGATAATCTCAAGGAAAAATGGAAAAGATGGAGGTCATTGCTTTATAATGAAACAGGACTAGGTTGGGATTCGAGGAAGAAAACCATTGATGCGAGTGACGAAGGTGGGAGAGTAAAATTCAGGTTTTCATCCCTTCTTTTTTTTACTTTTGTGTTAGGATCACCTTCAATGATATAACTTACACAAATGCTTTATTATAACAGGTCAATCCAAAGTTTAAGGCTTTTAGGACGAAAGGCATACACCCTGATCTTGGAGAGAAGTTAGATATGATGTTTAGACATACAATTGCTACTGGAGGAGTCACATGGAATCCTGGGCAAGGCTTACGTATTAATAATGATGTTGAGGTCACACAACCTGGTATCGATGATGTTGCAAGGTCTACTGATGAAAATTTGGAGTGTCATGTAGATGAAACCATTGTTGAAACAATTGGAACTCAAAGTCAGAATAGAGCCGTGCAAACTTCAACGAGGCAAGCTCGAGAAAAAAAAGATAAGAAATTGAGCACAAGAGATGAGCTTGGGACACAAATTAACAGGCTAGTTGCAGCTGTTGAAAGTAGGAGCAATGCCACTGCCACATCTCAAGCAACCACCAATGTAGTCGATCCTTACAAGGACCTCATAGATATATTGGATACCATACCTGAGATTGTGGAAGATGAAATGTTGTATTATTTTGTAATCTCTCATTTAAAGGAAAAGATAGACAATAGACAGGTTTTTATGAGCTTAAAGGATGATGCAAAAAGAGTCAAGTATGAATTTGGAAAAGAGTCAGATCTTCATAGATAAGATGTTAGCATCTTATTGTTTTCATGTTTGAGGGGAGTCATGCTACTTTTTTTCCTATTTTAAGAGAGTAATGTTACTTTGTTTCTGTTGATGGATCTTTATTTGCATTCCTGTGAACCCAATTTCGATTAATGTTTTAACGTGAGAATTGTTTTCGATTGGTGTTCTCTTTATATGGTTGAGTTTGCATATATATGATGGTTATTATATTGTTTCTCTCGATGGATGATCAAGCTTATTCATTATTTCTCTTATAGCTTTTATATTTTGTTACTTGAAGCAATTATGGATGATTCACGTGCAAGGGAAAATCGTGAACAAGAGGAAAATGACTACTGGGATCTTGTGTCAATCACAGGAGTTGCAATTTTTTATCAAACAACATACCTTTGCAGACAACCCTGCATGACCTCGACGTATACAGGTTATGCATGGTTAAAGAAGTTGATGGGCGAAGACGCCAATCCTATAAGGTGCTATAATATGTTTAGAATGCATAAGGTTGTATTTAATAATTTAACCCGTGATTTAGTAACACGTTTTGGTCTTGAAGGATCTAGAAATACTGATGTTGCAGAAATGGTTGGTATGTTTCTTCATATTTTGGGACACGGTATAGGCAATAGGTTAGCACAAGAGTGCTTTCAGCACTATGAGGAAACCATAAGTAGGCATTTTAGCTTAGTTTTAGATAAAGTATGTAATATGGAAAAGGTTTGATCCAACCAACCGATCGACAATATAGGGAAGTTCCAGAGAAAATCAAGAAAGATTGTCGATTTTTTCCATATTTTAAGGATTGCATTGGAGCTATTGATGGTACACATATCCCAGCAATGGTACCTACGTACGATCAAATTCGTTTTATTGGTCGAAAAGGAACAATGACTCAAAATGTGAGTCATATGTAATTTTAATATGGAATTTGTCTATGTTTGGACCGGTTGAGAGGGACAAGCTCATGATATACGTATCTTCTATGAAGCCATTGGAAGACCTAATGTACATTTTCCCCATCTTCCTCCAGGTTCGTTATTTAATGGCTTAGTTACATCCATATATCTATGTGGCATATATTGATTAGATTTACAATATATTGGTGTAGGTAAATATTACTTGGTAGATGCTGGATATCCAAATCACACGGGTTATTTGGGGCCATATAAAGAAGTTAGATATCATTTACTAGAATTTCGAGAAGGTTCTTTGCCTACAAGTTATCGAAATGTATTCAATCGTGCTCATTCCTCACTACGCTCAACAATTGAGCGAGCCTTTGGAGTATTAAAACAGAAGTGAGGAATTCTAACTCATATGCCCAGTTATCCATATGAAAAGCAAGTGCAAATTATCGTAGCGACAATGGCTTTGCACAATTATATACGAAGAAATACCGTGACTGATATGGATTTTGAACAAGCAGAATTAGATATTGATTATGGATATTCAGATGACCATGATGATTCAAGTGAGGGGGTTAGTGCTTCAAATAATAATGCATCTTCCGACATGATACGTTTACGTGATGAAATAACCTTGAGCTTACAAAGTCGTTGAGGAGGTTTGTAATATTAAGCATAACGTACTTCTTTTTTACGGATATATGTGACCATATTTATTATAGTGCAATGACAACCTCTTAAGAATGTTAGATATCCTCTTTAGAATTGACAACAACCTGCTGAACTGCCTCCTTGGTGAAGGGATACCAAAAGCGCATGCCAACATAGACATTTGCAGGCATGTTCTCTGCTTCCAAAGCCCTTTTGAGTGCCTGTGCTGCAAAAAGTGCAGCATAACATTCACACCTAGCTATGCAAGCTAAAGATATCATTTTAATGCAGTTTATATAGAAAGAAGAAAGTAGATAACATCTTTGAAGGAGATATTAGGCACATAACAAGACTGAAAAAAGCAGTACACTACTTTACCTGCTCATTAGCTATTTTACGCAAAGGTGAGCCGCATCCGATGGCAACATATCATTCTCTACTTTTGGGAGCCCGAATTATAGATATTAGCTGCGCAAGGGGTCTTTGTAAGAATCGGAACAGCCTAGGAAGACGTATGATATCCCGGGAATGGAGAAGATAAACATTCAACCAGATATACACAATTGAAATATATGCATATATGCATAAAAGGTCAAATAGCATACGGGATCTGCAAATAAATTGAATAGAAAGTGCTCCATATCAAAGAAATTTGATCTTGAAAGTGCTCCACTCCTCTCACCATTCAAATTTGTAGAAACCTTTAGGGCTTGGGATGATTCATAATCCCTCTGCCCATTCGCAAAATGGAAGCCTACGTACATTTGAAACCTGATGTGGTACAAATCGAGGAAAATGTCAAGCCCAACTCAAAGTTACAGTCATTGTTTCTTTTTTTCAATTTTAAAAATATTAAAATTAAAAATTTAATTTGGTCACACCAAAGAGCTTTCCAAATTTATGTTTACCAAACAGTCTAGCACTTCACCAAAGCACTTTTTAGTTACGGTTTACCAAACAGTCTTGCATTTTCCCAAAGTCCTTTAGGCTAAAGGCATTTGCATTTAGCCAAAGACTTTCCCCAAATGCTGAACCAAATGGGGCCTAAGTGAAGTAACCAAAATTTAAGTGTTAATGTTGGGAAAACTCAATCCCCGATCGACACATTCGAAACGTATTCGAAACAAATTCAATCAATGCTGAAAACATGCTCGAGGACCATCAACTTGTATCACCGATCGTACAGGCATATCACACAACGAACATACCCGGTATTGTCACAGATTAAGTGTCACTTTACGCTTGAGAGTTCTTCGATCGTCTTTTGTACTTGTTTGCATTCCGAAGGAAAAACAGAGAAAGCGTTATGTTCGAAGGAGTGTGTTTGCATATGGACAAAATACGTTAGTTTTTCCAAGGGGTGCCTACTATTCATAGTGATAGGCAAACAACTACCTTGTGGGCCCTTGTGGCTCACGGGCCAGGCTAGGCCTATCTTGAGCGATCCACCCATTTTGTCTTTCAGTTAACAACTGCTATGGTATAACAAGGAGAAATGGAAAAGGGTGGGTAGTTAATTAGTGTTTGGTGGCAATTATGTCGTTGATGAGGGGATTTGTAGACTTGTGTTTGACCAAAAAGTGACAATCTCAATTAAGGAATCGAATCAATGAATGTTCTGGAAATGGTTCTTTGTTGACTATTAACGGGAATGTATGGCTGTTAAAGTAAAGGGTAACTATATCACGAAGAACTTCAAATTGGTAAATTTGTGATAAATTTACCTCAAACTAATTTTTTTACTATCAAAAACCCCAAACCAGTACACTTATGATATATTTACTCTAAACTAAGTTTTTGACCACCAAAAACTTTAAATTGATACATTTATGATAAATTTACCATCTGTTAAATTAGATTAGTATCACAACAAACCACAAAATGATACACTTGTGACAGACAGAGGGTAAAACCCCAAACTGTTATACTCATCAACTGTCACGTGTCATCCAACTCAAAAATTTGACGGTAAAATTTAACGGAAACTGATGGAGGGTAAAATTGTCATAAGTGTATTAGTTTGGGATTTTTCAAAAAATTAATTTGGGATAAATTTGTCACATGCATACTAATTTGGGATTTTTGTGATATTAACCGTAAAGTAAAGTGCAAGTACTAGTAATTAAAGGTTGCAAGAATACTAAAAGATATAGGAATTAAAAAGGGATGATGACACAAATGATTCTTGAACTTTGGCTCAACGTGTAATTTAATCCTGAATTTTTTATTTGCTCAATATGGTCCCTGAACTTTAACCCAATATTCAATGTGGTCCATGAACTTTTAGTTTGTTCAATGTGATCCATGAACTTTTGATACATGTTCAATTTAGTTCATGAATTATATGAAAATAGACAATATAATCCCTGAACTTGAATTAATTGAAGAACTATATTGAATATTTTTATAAAGTTTAGGAACTATATTAAACAAGTACCAAAAGTTCAGAGACCACATTAAACATTGGGTTAAAGTTCAAGGATCATATTGAATATTGGGTTAAAGTTCAGGGACTACATTGAATAAATTAAAAGTTCATGGATCAAATTGCACATTGAGTCAAAAGTCATAGACTATTTATGTCTTTTCCCAATTAAAAATGCTAAAAGGATAAATTTACAGGAAAAAAAAGACGCAAGTAAATGTGCATAAGAACAGATGTTTTGTTGTTGATTGATTAGGCTTTGCAAATATTACAACATGGGCTTTTATATCCCAGTGTCATTAGTTATTTACAAACAGATATGGATTTTGAATCTAGAACAACTTTCTAGTACTATCTATAGTTTTGATAAGCAGTCATGCTTTCAAGATTCTAAACATGATCCTCTATCATTTAACAAAGCTTATCCACTAGAAGTTTCAAATTCCGAGTTTACAGGCATAACAACCTAGCAATTATGAGTTCATGTCAATCCACCTTTTTCGTCTTCGACTGATGTGTTGGCAAACCTTTGTTTTATTCATAACTGAAACTGCTTTATCACTTAGCAAAATTTTGCTATTGTTTATTGTCGATTGCTTTATTGGTCGATTTCCTTCAAGTTGTTAACTGTTTCATCAATCAATTTCCTGCAAGTTGGCAATTGGTGAAGAATTTCTTTGATAACCTCTGCACTAATCTTACCATCATCTTGTATCAACATCATGCATTGTTGATGAGCTTATAGCTTGCCGATTGTTTTATACATTGATGACTTCCATATTGACAAAACTTTGCTCTCATTGATAGAGCTTGCTACTCGCGGATACCAACAAAGAGTTGGTCATTTTCAACAAAGAATTGGTCATTTTCTTAAGTCAACAAGGTAATATGCATCCAATGGCGTGTTAAGTTGTCATGAGAGACAGCTGCGGGAGATGATGACAGGTGCTTTGCTTCTTCAGTCTAATTATGTGATTCGTAAAGTATAGGATTAATATACACTTTAATTATATGAACTTATGTGATGAGGCAACAAATATGAACCTTAATTAAGTCGATCAGCGACTTGTAAGGAAGGGCTCATCGTGATGTTCAAATCGAATCTCCAGAACGTCATATTAGATATTTTACTTTCTAAGTTTTGTCGTACACGTGTAGGGCGTGAAACAAATGAAAATACCACATTGATCGTTTGGAGTAAAAAGGAACAAAAACTTAATTGGCTAATTGACCTCTAAATTGACGACTTAGAACGTTAATCAACAAGCTCAAATTCTGGGCTCCCTCGTGGATCTCTCCATTGTGGAATTTATTTTGTACTGATGCTAGTCATCTTCGCTCCTGTAATCCGAAGTTACATGAATGAATGAAAATCTGCATTTTGACCAAAAAAAAAAAAACATTGATATCAACGCCGATGATTGATATGCGAGCCCTCCAACGTGTATTGATATGTGGAGTAGACATAAAATCTCATGAATCTGCAAGTTTTCAAGTGAAGGTAGATTAAAGTTAAAGATGCTAATGGTCTCAAGTTTTACAGTCTCGCTTGGGTCTCCTTATTACGTAGGTGTTTCACCGAAAAGGACGATGAAATACCTTTCGAGATACAGATCGATCAAATACAAAACAACAAAGGTCGCAAAGGGTGTTTTGTTGATTCTTGGACAAGAAATGTAAACGACGAGAAAATTAAAAGTACTGAGACTGGGAACAATCATTGTCGGCCATGTAAAAGATACAAGAATGTCCATCCAGCTGCTACGCCCGCGCCTCTGAAAGGAACTTTCTCCTTGCCCTTTCCTAGAATGAACGGGGAGGCGGCTAGGCTTGACTTGTGTAGCGCGAGCAATGATGATGGTCTGCCTTGGCAATTTATACTGCCCGTATGCAGCCAGCAACCACTTTGATATCTTACGTTCCCCCGTAAGAGATAAACTGGAAATAAAATCGAACGACTGATGTTCCTGGGTTGATTAGCAGTTCTGTGCACATATTACAATTCAATTATTTATAACTACAATATAAAAGTCAAAAGCATATAATGAGAAAACTACACAAGCTACACATGGCTTCCACGATCCAGCACAACTTATCTACAAATAGTTGAACTTGAAATTATCGACTCTGCTGCAACCACATTGCCTTCTCTTCTTCAATGGTTGCCATCTTTCATAACTGCATCCGAGACTGCTAGTAATTACCAATTTCTTTCGCTCCAACAACACTCGATCACACCATTAACAATCATGTTGTGTTAGAGCTGGACTCACTTATCAACAGACTGCATCTTACCGGCTAATTATCTTCGACACTTGGCCACTCGCGCTACCATAGTTGGTCTAGCAAATCCTTATAGGTTTGACCACCGATTCTTCACATTAGGGACACTTTATTGGGACCAAAGGTATTTGACTTCTGATGCACTTTGCTTCAACAGAAGTTTCAAATGCACCATTAGGATTCTGCAAAACACTCAAGACGTAGGTCAGGGAGTTGTGAGACTTGTCCTGTGCCAATGCACCACATGAAATAAGAGCCTTGAGACCAGCCGTGGAGGGGATTTAGCTAGAACGACTACCATAGAGTCGTGGCATGTGCTGTTGCCTGATGAGTCACTATCGTCAAATTCCATGGTCCCTTGCTCTCGGATCGAATGCCATGCGCCGCGTGCAAGGCATAGCCTTAAAAGGATCTGGCACTACTCTCGAATTGAAAATGACAAACAAAAGCATCAAGAGGTCTCAACAGAGTCATCATGTGATCTATCTATCTGTTCGGTGTTCTTAAAACTTTTGATCTTACAATTCAATCAAACAATCAATCTATCAATGATAACGAGATTATCATCCTAAATTTAGTGGGACATCTGATTAAATGACGCCATGCATGTGGGACTTCACTTACTAGATGGAGACTAGAGTAAGTGTAATTTATGTGCAGGATATTTATCCAATGAAGGATGTATGAGGTAAGAGTGGGTGCAGAACTTATATACAGTTATCAAAATAATTTAATCTCATTAAATGGAGATTGGAATTGTGAAACAAGATCTGAGTATGTTTTTTTCTTTTCTACTAATTAAAAAGGTGGGGAGGAGCGATCGACGCCAACACCCTCCTCTAGGCATTGTCATAAGCATCCCAGATCCGCTACGAAATGTTCAGATTGAGCTATAACTACTACGCACTGCTTGGAACCAAAGATCCAAGGTTGTTGAACCCACCACCAAAGTCCAATTTTATTTTATTTTTTGGTTGAACCAAAGTCCTATTAGGATGCTAGTAATTAGGAAATCTCTTCATTCTACTTCATTGGTTCCCGGTTCATTCCGTAGTGGGTTTGGGATGCTTATGGTAATCCCTAGAGGAGGTCGATGGCACTGGTCGCTCCTCCTCACCCTTTTAATTAGTTAAAATATTTGTTTCGCAATCCGAGGCTTCATGTAATGAGATTAAATTATTTTGATAATTATATATAAATTTTGCACCCAATCTTACCTCATATATTCGAGTCTCCCTCCAGTAAGTGAAGTCTCTACCTAATCCTCTACCAAAAGTAATAAATATCCGCTTCGGAATGAGCAGGAACCGATGAAGTGGAATGAACATTCCAGTCACTACCAGCACCATCGACCTCCTTAGGCTCAAGTCATGGGCTCCTGCGAGGATCCCCCTATTACGAAGGTATTGGAATTCTGCCGCAATTCCTTCAACAATGATATCAAAACTAATGGTTGATATTTGAGCCCTTCAATGTATATCGCTAAGAGGAATCAACAAAAAATAATTAACGGATCACCACGGTTGCAGGTTTTTAAGGTGAAGAAAGATCATATTAAGATATGTTAATAAGCTCAGATTCTGGGCTCTGGCTCGGATCTCCTTGTTACGAAGGTATTGGAGTTGGGCTTTGCTTCAACAAAAGCTTCAAATGTGCTATTTTGATTCTGCAAATACTCATGGCATGCGTGAGGGAGTTCTGAGAGGTGTCCTGTGCCAATGCACAAGATAAAAATAAGAGCGTAGAGACCAGCATTGTGTAAATTCAGCTACAATAACTACCATAGCATGAGCTGTTGCGTGATGAGTCACAATCTTCACGTTCCATGGTCCATCGCTCTTGAAATGAATATGTCATGCGCGCGTGCCGGACAAAGCCTTGAAACTTGAAAGGGAAAAGCCTCAACCAGGGCAACAAAAAGCTCGCTTGCGTTCCTCGACCTCTTGCCTAAATCGAATAGGGGCTACAAACAGATAGCTGTAAGTAGCCAAGTCCACCACCCATGTTAAAATCGATCCAAGGGTGCACTTGTTTCAGAGAAAACTTCAAGATAAAGAAAATCGCTTTTTCGAAAAATCATTTTTTTAGGAAAATATTTTCACCTTTTCCTGTTAAGGAATTTATTTTCCTAACACTAAGCATGTGTATTTTCTTTGACCAAATATGATTTTCCATTAACTGATCAATTTTAGCAAACCAAACGCGTGAAAATCCAAAAAATTAATTCACAGAAAATGATTTCGCTCAAACACACACACCCTAGGGGTGCGTTTTGTTTAACTGAAAATTTCATGATAAAAGAAAATATTTTCATAAAAATCATTTTCAAGAAAAATGGTTAGTTTTCATTCATTTGGTGGTTTAGGAAAAGTGATTTCCCTCTTACCAAAAGAAGAAGTTGTTTTCCCACAATCTAAGCTCGTTGTTTTTAGTCTATGGATAAGTTTTTCGCAAATTGGTTAGTTTTCCATCATCCAAACACCAGAAAGTTGGAAAACAATTCCCTGGATATAGTTTTCCTTCAAACATACAGACTCTAAAACCGACTGCGCAACCATCTGTCCTAGAACTTTAGGCGATGATGGCTTTGTTATTCAGGGCATTCATGCACAACTTGCGTGATTTATGGCTTATCTTGGCACTAGAACGTGTTTAAGTATACCAAAGTTTCACAAACTTTTGATAAATTTGAGCGAGCTTCCGTGAGGAGGGTCATTTCTCCAATTTGTATTGCAAAAGAAAAAGCAAGCAAGCTGCCGACTATTCTAAAAGTTTAAGTTATTATGTTTTTTTTTTCTAGTACTAAGCATGGACATATTTAATTGAGAAGGCAGGTGGGCCTGGAAAAATTTGAACTCAGAACTTCCTAATCAAGTGAGATTTTGTGAAACCACTATCAAATATTCTAAAAACTTAATCTACTAAATGAATGTGTGATTTAATATTTAAATATCCTATCAAGCATCAAAAGATCTCACCATGGTCGTAGATTCCTCTATCTCTTCCCTATCTTATAATTTCCGAACTTACAATTCAATCAATCAATACATTCATAATGACATCTTTAGGGAGACATGCCATGCATATCGGACACCTATTACTATTAGTCTTGAGTGGACCACTATTCCCGTACCTGGCGATTTCAATTCGTCAAACGGAAATTATTTTCGGTAGAGGATTAGGTAGACTTCATTTCGCTGAGGGAGACTAGAGAAGGAGTAATTTCCGTGCTCGAGGACGAAAGTCTGTCCATTAAAGTTGCAGGCCACTTATCCAATGAAGGGTATATGACGTAAGTTTGGTGCAAAATTTATGTATCGTCATCAAAGTAGTTCAGCCTCATTAAATGAAGACTAGAATTGTGAAATAAAGATCTCACCTCCTGTTCGATACCATAAGTGTTCCAGGCTCGCTACGAAATGTCCATATCGAGTCATACATACTCCACACCACTCGAGAACCGAAGGTCCGAGGTTGGCAAGCCCATCGCCGCAACCCCACTAAAATGCTAGTAGTCAGGAAGTCTGTCCACACGAGATATGCCATAGCTATCCATTCAAAGGTCTATTCACATAGTGAATCAAACCGGTAACCTTATGAAAGATTGATAACTCATTGAACACAAGCTAAACCAATCACCACAATGGTAAAGATCCAAACAATTACATACAAGTGGTTGCTTCTTGTTCGAGTCGTGCAATCTTGGGGGATTCGATTTGGAAGGTTTTGCTAGGATAACTGAAGTTGCATACTCAGCAATAGCTACTATTGGCAATCCAACTCGATGGATAGAGATTAGAGACTCGAACAAAAAGTTAGGCGCTCTAAAGATAATGCTTGCCTTTTCAGTTTACCACAACGTTCGCGTTCACGAGAACTTTGAACACGCTCACCTTTACATGCAATCTAACAAATTGGCAAGAAGAGCTACCAGATGATCACCCCTTGATCAAGGTGAGGCATCATCTCATTGTTTGCATAGAAATCGATTGTCTCGTGCTCTCTATATTTAGTGCACCAAAATAGAAATATCTCCGTCATGTTGGTATAGCATATTTGTTTTTCAAAACTTTTCATGATATATTTTGAGCGGTGAGGGTATCTAAACGTAGGCGATCTTTCAACTAGCCAACATTAAGGTAAACTATTAAGCATATATATCAATACATCGATCCTCAAAATTGTTCGACTTTGATCTTGAAATAGGTAATTTTGTGTGAAGTATGGGGAAAAATTACCGAAAAAGTCTAAAACCTATTACATTTTTGCTAATTCAGTCCTAAACATTTCAATTGTATTATTTGAGTCCTAAACATTTTCTCGTTTTGCCAATTGAATTTATCCGACCAATTTTGGCTGAAAATTACTAACGTGAGCACCTACAGTCCTATATGGCATAGTCGGCGCTGACACAAATTTTCATAATTTTTTGAATTTTTATGGTTTTTTTTCCTCTTTTTTTTGTTTTTTGGAGTGAGGGCCAGCGACCCTCGTCGGTACTGGACGAGGACTTGTGGTCTTCATTGTGGCTGCCGAGGGCTTGTCAATGTTTCGTGAAAAGTATAAGGAAATTTTAGTAATATGGTAGTCTATTTCAGGTTTCCGAGCACACACCAGCTAAACCCAAACCTGTACCAAACATTATGTAAATTGAATAAATTGCTTAACATATAGTAATAGTGATCTCATCTGAAGATGTATGGTGAGCATCGCGAACAGAATCGAATCAAAAGTACGTGTAAATTATGAACCGGTCAAGACAATAGATACCACCCAGGATCAGACAAATCCGGATATGATTTATTCTATCTTGGAATCTCCGTGCTGTGCTGTATTGACCTCAATGGTTGATCGAATAGTTAAGCACTTGACTTGGACACGGAAAAACTTTCGGGAATCGGGGCAATGTCAATGACTCTACAGGTAGAGCCTTTTTCGATGCACAAGGCCTGAACAGTTTTGTGTATGTCCCAAGATAAGTCGAGCGTGCTATAAAAAAAATGAAAAAGCTGCATGATAGGGAGAGAGGAAATATTATCTAACTTGACATCACTGTCGTCCTACCCTAGTAGGATCGAAACCGAGTCGAGCTGCTCGTGGCTAGCTCTGACTTGATTCGATGATTTAATCGAGACCGACTTGCCTGATTCGAAGCCGAGCTCGAGCTCGTTAATGTTTAGCTTAAAATTCAGCTCGATAGGCTTGCGAGCCTAACTGAGCCGAAATGAAATTCTATTAATTTTTGTTTAAATATCTAATAGTGCGACATCCCTGAATTAACTCACTCAAAATATTATCCACTTTGTCCCTTTCCGTATGAATCTCACGGTTTTGTCCATTGGCGTACAGGCAGGCACTTTTCCAGAAGGTCACCCATCCTAATAGTGCTCTGGCCTGGGCTAGCTTAATTTTGAAATTCCAAAGCAAAGCTAGTCGTTACGTCAAAAAGCACCTCCGTGAGTTAATTTTAGTTTTTACATATATATTTCATAATCGATCTTTCTTTATTCGGTGAACAGTTCAGTTCATTCCTACTACATTCGCCATCCAAAAAACCTGTCAAGAGCCACTCCTTATCCAAATCATATGATCCTGGCGACCACTCCCCACCCTCGTCGGATCATGTCGTTACAAATAGTAATAGAATTAGGCATAAATATCCTCGAAATATCACAATATCCACAATGTTCGAGTCTTCTTTAAATCAAGCTCGATTTACCTTATAAATTTATTGTAACCAAGTCAAGTTGAGCTTGAGCATAAGTTTTTATACCCAATCGAGCTCAAATGAGTCGAGTCGAGTCGAGCTCGAATTTGGTGCCGGATTGACTTCTAGTTTTAGGCCGGAGAAGCATCGTTAGAAAAGTGGAAATGCCACACAAAGAAACAACGGGAAAGGAACTAGTGTTGCTAGAGGAGGCTTGTTGTCAGTCACTGAACCGAATCTGAGAACGTTTGTTCACATGAATCTCCCTCTCTCTACACCTGCATGTGAATGTGAAGAAGAGGAACGGGACAAGATCCAATTCTCTCACTATTCCCCCGTGATTCCACCACCCCAACCCCACACCAAAACTCAAGTCACCAACATTCACTCGACCCACTCTACCCGTGCGCTCTCTGTGTCGATATGCTTTGTTTCGAAAGAAGATAATTGCATAAATGATCCTTGAACTTTAATCAAATATGCAACATCATTCATGAACTTTCAATTTATTCAACGTGAACCCTAAACTTGGCTCGATGTTCAATATCATCATCAAACTTTTAATTTGTTCAATGTGATCCGTAAACTTTTCGCAAATATTCAATCCAGTTCTTAGATTATATAAAAATATCTAATATGATCCTTCCAGTAAATTCAAGTTTAGAGATTATATTGAACTTTTTTATATAGTTCAAGAACTAAATTGAACGTATACCAAAAAATTCAGGGATCGTGTTGAACAAATTATAAGTTCAAGGATGATATTACACATTGGGCTAAAAGGGAAAATGATACAAACAGTCCCTGAACTTTGACTCAATATACAATTTGGCCTCTAAACTTTTAATTTGTTCAATATAGTCCGTAAACTTTAATCGAATGTTCAATGTGGTCCCTAAACTTTTAATTTATTCAATGTGGTCCATGAACTTTTGGTACATGTTCAATGTAGTCCCTGAACTTTATAAAAAAATGTTCAATATAATTCTTCCATTAATTCAAGTTCAAGGACTATATTGTACACTTTCATATAGTTTAGGGGCTAAATTAAACATGTATCAAAAATTTAGGGATTACATTGAACAAATTAAAAGTTCAAGGACCACATTGAATATTAGGCTAAAATTCAGGAACTATATTGAACAAATTAAAAGTTCAATGACCAAATTGCACATTGTGCCAAAGTTCATGGACCAAATGTGTCATTATCCCTGGCTAAAATTCATAGACCACATTATACAAATTAAAAGTTTATGAACCTTATTGTACATTTGGTTAAAATTTAAGGACTATATGTGTCATTTTTCCTTTTGGCAGCTGGCTTTTCGTTTCTCTTCGTCGGTGTCAATGGAAATGCCATGACCCTGGTCAGCAGCTGGCTTTTCGTTTCTCTTCGTCAGTATCAATGGAAATGCCATGACCCCGGTCAGCTGAACCGTCTCGTTCATCTTCTACTCTGCTCAAAAGGAGTCTCTGTTTCTGTCTCTCTCTCTCTCTCTCTCTCTCTCTCTCTCTCTCTCTCTCTCTCTCTCTCTCTCGCTGCTTATTCGGTCACCTTGCACCAGAGAAAGGAAAGAATAATAGAAGATGAAGGATGCTTCTGCTGTCATCTGTTTCTTGGTTTTCTTCCTCCTCTTGTGCTCTCCTTGGATTGCTGCTTCACTCGGTTCTCTCTCTCTCTGTTATGTCGCTTGTTTTGTCTTTTGGGTTTGTCCTTGTAATGCCATTTAACCTTGAAAGGTTTCTCTTTTGGTGTAGATGACCCCCAATATGATCACACTGCTTACACCAAGGTAGATTATACATTGACAATCCCGTACGGATTAGTCATTTCAAGCAAGTTTAGCACATGGCATTCCGAAAGAATTCTACCTTATGAGTAATCTTCTGCAAAATACGAAATGACATTGATGTTCTAAATTTACAGTTTCGTTTCTCACAAGACGTTTCAAGCAAGTTTCTCAACATGTTTTCTTTATATTTCATGCATAATAATGTAAAATGGCAAGTGTAACTCTGTATTGGTTGTTGAATGGGCAGTGCAAGGAGGAGCCAGAAAAGCCACTCTACAATGGAGGCATCCTCGAGCCTCATCTGCTTCCACAATCTGCTTCTTCTTCTCCAGCTCTCCTGTTGCACAATCTCACCACATCAACTAAATACTCCTTCTCTTGTTTGTTTCTGATTCTCTATCTTCTTCCATCTAATTAAATTTTTCCTTTTTTGCATTCTTTAAGGGTTAGTTAGGAGTTGGTTTGATGACTTAATTCTCTACGTTTAGAAAATGAACTGGTCATTAAATGGGCGGTGGTACATTGGCACCTACACCAGCAGAAACTGTGTGATCGTTAGCGTCAACATTAAATCCGCTACTCTTCAAATTCATCTCCACAGACGTTCATGCTAGTATTTAATTTATTGACTATGCTACATTAGTATGTCATCATCACATTCGTCGTATTTTGCGTATCGTGTTTTCTTTTTGGCGCGTCCAACTAGAAGTCGATAATTTATTTGTAAAAATTCAAGTTGCACAAGTGTAGTACAGGCATATGGCAAGGATGGAGTGAGTGCAACTTTTAGTCTTGCAAGAAACTTTGGTAGAGTTGATCAGTGTGAACAGTGTGAGTCTGTACACACAGGACTGCCACTATGAATTGTCATTGATTCGATTATTTGAATATGCCTTAGACAATTATTTTCCAATTCATGATGTGTGCGCAAACTTTTTATCCTTCCGATTGGATCTGTTGTTAGAATGTTCTCTGCTTTGGGCCACGTTAATGAATAATTTCTTGCAGGTTGGGTGAAGATACAGAGTCCAGAGTCAGATTCAGCTCTTGTCACTGCCAGTTTGAGGACAGAACATGAAGTGTACAATTGCATAGGCACTGTCGCAGCAAAGTTTGGTTGCTGGTCGTTTCTCAAGGGCGGATTCACTTTGGATTCGCCATCAAACTCCTCTACACTGTCCTTTCAGGTGACCATTTACAAAGATGTGTTTTCCCAAGGGACAGCAATTCTGTTCTTATTGCATCACTTTTGTTTGTTCTTTTTTGTTTTTTTTTTCCGGTGGGGTTGATTTTAAGAGCTCAGATGGCAGAGATATCGCCATAGCAATCGCTAGTGCTTCGCTCCAACCATTCACTGATCAGCAATGGAGGAGGAATCAGCAAGACGTGATAAACAAAGTGAGCACCGTACTTCTGCTCTTTGAAGCAACTTTTTTTTATGTCATTAAGAATATATGGATGGTCTGATGATGGCGTGAGTTTCTGGTTTCCTAGCTTCTTTCCTTGTATTTTGTCGATCAGCAGAAGTATGAAACGCTATAAAATCCATTGCTTACAACTCGGTCTCCCTCAAAATAAGATAATAAGGTGTTATATCACTAAAGATATGCCGTGGAACAGTGTTTTCCGTGTGAACTTGGTTCATTTAATTTTCATGACTAGTTTCTTCAAAGAGAGATATTCTGGAGAGTTTCAGGTAAGGAAGCGTGCTGTGATGATCCATGTATCGAATAATAACGGAGACAGGTTACAAGGAGTGGAAGTTAATGTGAAGCAAGTCTCCAAAGATTTCCCATTTGGATCTGCCATAGCCAAGACCATTCTTGGGAATGGGGCTTATCAGGTTAGGTTCCTTTCATTTTAAGACATTAACTGAACTCCTGTGATGCGAATTGCGATCAAGTTTAATGAGAATCATTATAAGGGAGGCTATTCTAAGCAGTCAACGCATGTTTGTTGAGATTTTCTTTCTACAGAAATGGTTTGTCGAGCGATTCAATGCAGCAGTATTTGAGAATGAACTCAAATGGTATGCAACTGAGCCGCACCCCGGACAGATCAACTACACTATCGCAGATGAAATGCTGGAGTTCGTCCGAGTGAACCGGATTGTCACCAGAGGCCACAACATCTTCTGGGAGGACCCAAAATACACACCGGAGTGGGTCCGGAATCTCGTAGGGGCCCAACTCGAGTCTGCTGTCAACACCAGGATCCAAAGCCTGATGAGCCAATACAGGGAAGAATTCGTACATTGGGATGTTAGCAACGAGATGCTCCACTTCGATTTCTATGAGCAACGGCTCGGGCCCAATGCAACGCTGCATTTCTTCCAAACGGCACATGAGTCGGATCCGTTGGCGACCCTGTTCATGAACGAGTTCAATGTGGTGGAGACCTGCAGCGATGCCAACTCCACTGTGGACAGCTACATCTCGACGTTGAGAGAGCTCAAGCGCAGTGGTGTTTCAATGGACGGAATTGGCTTGGAGGGTCACTTCACAGTGCCAAATCTGCCTCTGATGAGAGCTATCCTAGACAAATTGGGCGCACTCAAGCTTCCTATATGGCTCACCGAGATCGACATTAGCTGCACCCTCGGTAAGGAGGCACAGGTATGCAAGCATAGTTGGCCAACAAAATGTAGCTTTAGATGGCACAAAAACTGATAGTCGAAGACCACCTGTTTGTAGCTGAGCATTTAAATAGACTTTGTGGCCTCGCTCTTCATGCGCTGATTCGATGCTCATATGTCCAAAGATATAGGCAGTCACGATAGCATGTTTCTTTTTCTTGATTTCAATTGAAATTCTCGTAGAAGCTCTTGAACTTTCTTCGTATGATGCTCGAACTACTCCAGATTGATGAACAGGCAAATGAAACATAACCAAACACATAATCCTTGTTTAACAATAATGTGTCTAATGCACATATCTGCACATATTGAAGGGTGATTTCTTGCTTGAGCATAACTGATTGTGTGGCTTGCAATTAAAGCAGGCTATTTATCTGGAAGAAGTATTGAGAGAAGGTTTTTCGCATCCTTCCTTGAACGGTATCATGCTTTGGACTGCCCTCCATCCTGATGGATGCTACCAAATGTGCTTGACGGACACCAACTTCCAAAACCTTCCGGCTGGTGACGTGGTGGACAATCTTCTGGTGGAATGGAGGACCAAAGAGGTCATCGGGATGACTGACGAGCACGGGTCATACAGTTTTGAGGGATTCCTCGGTGAATATGAAGTAAGCGTCAAGCTTGGAGATCAAACTGTGAATTCAACATTTGCACTAGCTCAAGGTGTTGAAACCAGGCATGTGACCATTCTCTTGTGACCCATAAAGAATCTGAAGGCATATGCATAGTTAAAGTCAGTTATCAAAGTCCCCAGAGTTGATACTGCAGTAGTCTACAAGGTACAGACTAGAATCAAAACCATTTTTTTCTCATTTTGGTTTTCTTTTGGCTTTGATCTGGATCTTCAAGCTTTTGAACCTGTCATTGTTCTTGATTCTCTCCCGCAATTTTCATGCTGATCTCTGAAGGATTGTATTAGCATTTAATTCCAATTGACAAGAGAATTAGTCATGCCTCTGCTTCTGAATTAGATCCTTTCTCACAGTATGCAGAGAGATGTTACAAATATCCCAAACTTCTCCGTTCGGCTTTATTGTTAGACACTTACACCATGCGTTCGCCGGCTAAAATTATGTAATGGACTAGTCATTGCCTTCTGCATCCTGATAATGGAGTTTACTCCTAACAATCAGCAAAATCGTTCGTAACTCTCACACTTCAAAAGACAACCTAGGCAAATTAAAAAGACCAAGGTACTCGTATAGATCACATTCCATGATTGGAAGCTATGGAAGGTTTTCCTGCAAGATGCAGAATGGTCGGTGCACGATTTTTGGTGATTTATTCTCTAAAGCCAGATCTGTTACCCTGTTTTGGGGGAAAATTGTCCATTCAGTCCTAAACCTATTATACGGCGGCCAATTCAGTCCTAAACTTTTTTAATTTTGCCAATTCAGTCCTAAACCTTTTAAATTTTTGCCAATTGAGTCCTTTCGAGCAATTTTGGCCGGCCGGCGCTGACGCGGCCGCCGGCCGGCGCCGGCCGTCCGGTCAACGCTGACATGACAATTTTTAATTATTTTTTTCATTTTTTTTTCATTTTTTCCTTTTTTTTCTGGTTATTCCCCTCTGGCCGGTCCGGCGACCGGAGGCCGGCCATAGGGGACGGCCGGCGAGGCCCCTGGCGAAGCTCGCCCCGCCGGCCACCGGCGAGGGTGGGCCTCGCCGGCCCCTGGCTGGGCGAGGCGAGGTCGGCCTCGCCTCGCCGTCACGACCCAAGCGACGGCGAGGCTCGACCTCGCCTCGCCTCGCCGTCTCGTGGGTCGCGACGGCGAGGTCGAGCCTCGCCCAGATCTGGCGAGGCGAGGCGAGGTGGCGAGGCTCGACCTCGCCGTCGCCTGGGTCGCGACGGCGAGGCGAGGTCGAGCCTCGCCGTCGCCTGGGTCACGACGGCGAGGTCGACCCAGGCGACGGCGAGGCGAGGCCGACCTCGCCTCGCCCAGCCAGGCGACGGCGAGGCGAGGCCGACCTCGCCTCGCCCAGCCAGGGGCCGGCGAGGCCCGCCCTCGCCGGTGGCCGGCGGGGCGAGCTTCGCCGGCCGTCCCCTCTGGCCGGCCGTCGGTCGCCAGACCGGCCAGAGGGGAGCAACCAAAAAAAAAAATGAAAAAAAAAGATTAAAAAATTGAAAAAAAAATAATTAAAAATTGCCACGTCAGCGTTGACCGGACGGCCGGCGCTGGCCGGCGGCCACGTCAGCGTTGACCGGACGGCCGGCGCTGGCCGGCGGCCACGTCAGTGCTGGCCGGCCAAAATTGTCCGGAAGGACTCAATTGGCAAAAATTTAAAAGGTTTAGGACTGAATTGGCAAAATTAAAAGGTTTAGGACTGAATTGGCCGCCGTACAATAGGTTTAGGACTGAATGGACAATTTTCCCCTTGTTTTGGACAAGATCTCTATAAATCTCATTCTAGCAAGTGATTATCAAAAGCTTGTGTCTTTATGCTGATGAGGTCGACATAGCGCTTCGGTCAACCAACTCCCCACCTCCTGCAACATTCCCATGTCCTTGCAAATCTCAATCCAGCAGATTTGCTGCGTGAGACGACGATAAGCCCATGTATAAGGACTCGACCGTCGGTTTCCACGAGCCAGGTGATAGGACTCGAATCAATCCCGACACCAAAAAGCCAGTCAAGTTCATTTTGGAGAACAAACCCACAAAGAAAAGGTCACTAAGCCTGTCACATTAACCCTTCAAATGAGAATGAACACGGACCATCCAAAATTTTCTTCTGCCCTCTCATCATTTGTCAATTTGACACGAATTCTTTTTTTTCTTGTATGCATTAAATATATTGATATTAAATAACTGGAAGCCAGCTTCGTTTCGGTGGAAAAGTGCTTTTTTCCCCCATCGTCTAAGTTGGGCGGGTCCCATTATGGACTCAAGAAACCACTTTTTTGCGACATTTTTCAACCAAAAGAATCAGATATCACTGCGACCATAGAACAAAATCATCGGCCATGGCAAAGAACAATTCTTTAGACTTTATAGTGCCAACCTTTGAAACAGAACGAGATCTGCGTTATTGGCTTGGTCCCAGAAAAAGACAAGCGTTCCTCTTTTTTCAACATCACACCAAAATTTATACATGAACGACAATGAAAATACCCAACTGCTAAAAGAAAAGTATTCCATCTTATACAGCAGACAGCATACAGCAGACAGGCCGAAATAAAAAGCGAAGCTGAAGACTTGCAATCAAAGCTATTCCTCCGCATGCACGAAAACGTTTTTCGGCCCACAATCCTCTGCTATGCATTCACATTGAGACAGAGACACTTCGATCACAAGACCAAAAAGCCCCTCAGCTAGAAACTTTTCTTCACGGACTAATCCATACTACATAATAGACTAACAAGAGTCGCGACCCACGGGATTACCAGAGCATCATAAAAGAAACAAGAAGCCAACAATGATTTCAGTCTCTTTCATGACTCGACCACGATTCATTAGCAAAACATATCCCAAAATAGCCACAAAATGAGAACTTTTCTTCACACCCGGCCGAAACGTTACGAGGCAAATGTCACGTGGGTGGTGGTGGTTTTACAATGTGGATGGGACTCCTATGACCTTACCTCACAAACCCCAGAAGATAGAAAATCAAATAGAGCAAAACCAGAGAGAGAGCTACAAGTGAAAAGAGGAGATCATGAGGAAGAGAAAGAAAAGGCAAATTGCTGCAGAAGATTGCAGAGCACATGGAGAGGCAGTCCTCGAGGAATCTCCCATGGCCAACCCGGCCAACCAAGACCCGTCAGTCAGAACAGCTTGCCCCGATCCCGACATCGACCCAGTCCCTGAGTACCCTGTCCCGGTCCCGGTCCCAGTCCCAGCCCCAGACCCGAACTCAGACCCGGACTCCTGTGCTGGAGTGGTGGTGGTTGTTGCTGTCATTGGTGTTGAATCTCTAGCCGTTTTCTGGCTGCTCATCAGACAAAATATAACAAAGTAAAAATCTTATTAAGCCACATGATTCATGAAACACACATCATCACTAGATTTAAATTAGTGAGTCAGATTCTTTGGTGGTGGGCGAAGCTTTACTGCACCTGAGTGAATTACGGACTCACACCTAAAGGCAGAATAAACAAATGATTGCAGAAAATTTTAATGAGCACAGCATGTAAATTTCTTTTAGAAAAATATGAAAAAGAGAATCTTTGGCCTTGGTCCTCGCCAACTTCCCACTGGACGACCACAATGCACACGGTTCCACACCTCTATCCTTTTGGCGCATTGATTAACATCAATCGCTACAATAATCACCACTCACATAATTTCTGTCAAACGGGTCTGCAGGTTCCCTCATTTTGCTCCATTGCTTCATAAATTCAAGCAAACATAGGATAACTCCTAATGCACTAATGAAATTAGACAGTAAAAAAAGGTTTACACGACACTAATGGAAACAAAACAGATTAACAGAGAAAAATTTGAGGATAGAGAAAAATGTCACCCGACCTTGTGGAAGAAGGACAAAAGGTCACCGTGTAGTCGGCTCCGGTGCAGGTGAAGGTGCTGGTGGCGTCGTCGTAGGCGTAGCTGTACGACCGAGGGCAGGCGGACTTGAACATCTCCGAGTAGACCGTGGGGCGGCAGGTGACGGGGGAGTTGTACGCGCCGCTGCAGCAGTACTCGGGCGACCCGAACGCCTCGCACGCGCTCTTGCAGGCGTCGCCCTCCCCGACCCTCAGCTCCGCCGGGCACTGCCGGTTCAGATCCGCCGAGCAGCCCGTGGAGGCGCACGCCCCCGAGCCACCGCTCCCTTCTATCAACATCGGCAAGTTGTACCTGGAAGAAGACAAAAAGAAAAGGAAAGATTTCATCTTTTGCACGTTAATACGACCCATGTGAAGAAACAGCACGAGGGTCACTATGAAAGTAAGGTAAATAAGTAATATTTCGAGGGTTTTGATTTTTGGGGGGGAGTTTACCCGTCGACGAGGCTGACGTCGTAGAAGTCCTGGCCGCCGGAGCCGAGGGTGAACTCGGCGAGGGTGGCCGGAGGGGCGGCGCCGAGGCCGTTGCACTCGAGCTGGCCGGAGCCGCAGTCTCCGGTGAGGCAGGTCCCGGAGAGGGAGCCGTCGAAGCTGCAGCCGGTGCGGCCCCAGAAGCGGCCGGACCAGCCGGTCGGGGCCTGGAAGGTGCGGGAGGTGTCGGACGGGAGCTCGAATCCTGTGCTGTCCAGGCTCGGGCTACCGGCATTGGCCAGGATGCCCGGCCACACCGTGTACTCGCACTTGTTCACGAACGTGAACGTGGCACCGGACACACCTGAACAACAACCGCCACAACAACATCCCAAAAACCAAAAACACTTGAGTTAAAACAAGAAAAGACAAAGCTTTTGTTCTCGGGAAGTTCTGTGGGTGGACAAGAGGTGGACTGTGAGAGGAACCCGGAGACAATGCCGTCGGTGTTACCTCTGGAGACGATGAGAAGACAGAGGGCGAGAGCGTAAGCAGGGGAGGACCCCAAGCGACGACGGAGAGGAAGCAGCCCAAGATCCATGTGAGGAAGTGAGGTTCTTGCTAGCTTTGCCCTTCTCAGCAGCGGAGGCTTATGAGGCCGAGCTAAGCAGGTGCTCGAGGGGTTGCTCTGCGGCGAAATGCGGGATGTTCAGAAGGTGAAAATGTGGAGCAGAGAGAAACAGAGAGAGAGAGAGAGAGAAAGAGAGAGAGGAATGGGCAGTGTGGGAGCCTGGGAGGGGCTCACATTGGCAGTGTATGGGGCGAGAGACAAGACCAGACCCTGGCGGGGACGGAAAGCGAAGACGAAACGGCGTTGGATCGAAATGTGAAGGCGACGAGGTTGTCCGTCTGGAAGAGCGAGCACAGCGCAAGGAACGAGGGACGTGTGGTACCGGCGCCAGCTGAACAGGAGCGGCGCTGCTCGCTCGTCGAGAGGTGTGTACCCGAGTGAGTGGGAGTGTCCTCCTTTTTGGGGGGCCTTTCATTTGGGCCCCTCTTTTTGTCCTTAATTGCAATTGGCTCTTTATAAAAAAAATATATTAATATCACGAAAAAATTGAAATTAATATATCGGTAACAGATATATCCCAAATTAAATTTTTAATCATAAAAACCTCTAAACCGATACATCTATAATAAATTTACTCTAAACTAATATATTGATCGCTAAAAACTTCACACTGATACACTTATGAATTTAATTAATACTGAAAAAAAATCACAAATTTGTAAAATTGTGATAAACAGAGAGGTAAAACTTCAAACTGGTACACCCATAAATTGTTACGTGTCATGTAACTTAGCAATTTGATGATTAAATTTAACGAAAACTAATGGATGGTAAATTGTCACAAGTGTACCAGTTTGGGTTTTTTCGTGGTATTAACCCTACAAAGAAATTTCATCTTAAATTGAAGTTGTACTTGCTTAAATTTGACTATTATAAGGAAAATGACATAAATAGTCTTTAAACTTTGGGCCAATGTGCAATGTGGTCTCTGAACTTTTAATTTGTTCGATATAATCCTTAAACTTTAACCCAAATTAAAGTTCAGAGATTACATTATACATTGACTCAAAGTATAGGGACTGTTTATGTCATTATCCCAAACTAAAAGAAAGAAAAAAGCATTTTCACTACCATAGATCAACTCTATTCATATGAAGCTTTCTTTGGAAGTGATCACCAGGAATTTTGGTATGACGCTCGATATGTCGAATTCGAATGGTCAATTGGAAGCTTTCTTTGGAAGTGATCACCAAAAATATTAAAATAGCAACCGGCTATAGTTCGATTCGTGTCACGCCTCGTTAGGGCACCAAGTCAATGCTACATTAATGCCAACTCGAGCCAGGCCATATTTTAGCAAGGCACAGTTCGATCTGGTCGAGCATGTGGCTTCACAATCACAAGGACAAGTCAAGAAGAGCCCAATGTTACGCGACCTATAGGCTACACGACATTCTTGGGTACACTAGCTACAGATCATCTCACGGCATTCAAATCCTTAGATCACGTGGATCTCGCGTGGGATCCACTAATATCGGGGTTTTTGATAAATTAAGCTCGTACGCATTCGAGATCACCAAAAAATATTTCGTGGGGCTACATAGCACTTTGGCATTATAATGTGGCCCATTTCCGGTCAATCCAAGCACCCAGACTTTAAAAAAAATGGAAACACCCAGACCCCCTTTTGGCAACATTTGCTGTGTTATTATTATTGATTTTTTTCTTTGGTTCTTTTGCATAATTTTCCAACCCTTTTGAAATTTTCTCTCCTTATAATTTTACAAGGGATTCATATCACAAAAAATCTCGAACTATTCTCATTGTGACATAAATATCTCGAACTTGCCCATTATGACACAAATACTCTAAATCGTTTTTGTATCATAGAAAACCTTAACTTATACCAGCGTTTCAAATATTTCCTGGATGAAACTGAAATAGAAAGTAAGTCTGGGTTAGAAGAGAACTTGCGTGGTAAGGAAAGGAATAGTTTCCTTTAAGTTTATCAGGAAACTAACGGATGGTAAATTTGTCATAAATGCACCAGTTTTGGGTTTTTAATGATACAGGTGTACCAATTTAGGGTTTTTCGTTGTATTAACCATGTGTGTTTATATAATTATATAATTTTTTTATACACATGTGAGTTGTGTTAAAAGAGAACTTGCAAAGTATTCCTAATTGACACATAATTCGTGAAATTAAACTTTTAAGTAAATATGGATACAATAAGACATATTGATTAATTTGGACTCAAGGTCCTTTTTGGCGTGGAAGGTATCAAGCTCTTATAGTTGTCATTATGCAATATTTCATTATTTCTCTAAGCAAACCAAACGTACGAACCATCGGATTGTGGAGCGAGGCCCCGCAAAGGTCAGGTTGTCGAACATTACTTTGAAACATCATAAGCATTTGGGACGAAAGCTACTTTAGACTTTTATAAATAAATATAATATTATAATATATGGTCAGAAGGAGGCAATACCTAAGTCTGAATAAGTCAAATAGAAACATGACTCTAATGTTTCTAAAAATTATATTCATGCATCATGAATCTCCACATGATCAAACCATACAGGTATGCTATTTAGGATAATGCAAACATGTTGGTATACCATCATGCATACAAGCACCCATGTTTTCAAAAACATAGACAAGGCGCACGGCATGTTGAGCGACGCTATGCATACTTACATAGAGATGAAGTGACGTCGTTTTCGTTTTTTTTATGAAAAATAAATAATTTTAAAAATATTTTTTTTTGTAAAATATAGTTTATATTATTTGAAATAGTTAGTTGATGGAATATATTTTCATTATCAATAATAATTTATATTTAAATATTTTCGTAAAATGATAAATATTGTTGTTTCTTATTCATTCTTGTAAGCGATATGAGTGACTATTTTTAGAAAATAATTTTAATAATATTTATTTTTTGCGAAACAAAGGCATCAGCGATAGCAAAATATTCTGTAAAGAATTTGCTTTCATATTTTAGAAGTTATTTTATTACTGCATGGGTTAATAATATGAAATTTTCCAAATTAGTGCACATATGATAATTTTATCCTGAATTAATTTTTTATCACCAAAAAACCAAAGATGGTATTTATATGATAAATTTACCCGCCATCGCAATGGATTAATATAACGAAAAATCATAAACCGGCAAATTTGTGATAAACATAGGGGTAAAATCTCAAATTAGTATACCCGTCAGCAGTCGCATGTCATCAAACTCAGTAATTTGACGGTAAAATTTAATAAAAATTAATGATGGGTAAATTTATCACAAACGTATCAGTTTAGGATTTTTATTGATTAAAAAATTAATTTCGAATAAATTTACTATATATAAATTAATTGAAGAATTTTCGTGGTATTAATTTTTTTTTTTAACGAACCATATTTCCCCCCTCTCTGGTTTCGCGTCAGAACGGGGGGGGGGACAGGTTCGCAGATCGCACGAGGAAACGTCAAAAAAAGAGGCGAGACTTTCCAGAACTGCGGGGGGCCCCACCGCTCTTCTTTTCAGGCGACGCGACCCCCCCCCCCCCCCGACATCTAGGCGTCCCTTCAACTGCGCCCCCCACTCTCTCTCTCTCTCTCCAGTCATTAAGAGGAGAGAGTCATATGGAATAATAATTCTCGCTGCAGGTCCCTACATTTCTTGGAAAATCTAAAATCGTGCCTCCTTCATTTTGACCCCTATATCATCATCGCCCCTTTACTTTTTACTTTTTAACCAAAATTTCACACTACGGATTTTACCGACACAAACTCAACGGCATCGAATAAATTTACTCCCGTGAACTTCTTTTTTATCTGACGTGGGCTCCCTCCTCGCGACCATCATGACGGGAGAATGTTTCAAAAGATAGGTTGAAGTGTCCTATTTTTTTAAATAATGATATGAATTAAATTTTATTTCAAATAAAAATATGTAATATCCAAAATCGTCTCGAATAAAAGGTTGAAGTGGCCAAATTATCTCAAGTAAAAATAGTGGTCGGCTAGTGTCTATTCTGGTCATTGAAGAAAGGGTATTTTAGTCAAAAAAATTTAAGTGTACTTTTTAAATTTTAATTTCCTCTACTTTTTCCTTATTTCCTTTTTCTCTGTTTTCCCTCTTCCCTCCCCCAGCCATCCCTGGCGACCTCTGCCAGCCTCATGCAAGGGTTGCCCTCGCCTAGGTGGGCGAGGGCAACCCTCGTCGGCATTGGGCAAGGGCCGCCCTTGCCTATGCTGGCGAGGGCGTTCCTCACTAGTTCACCAATTCGGGCAAGAGCAGCCCTTGCCCGATGCCGGCGAGTGCAGCCCTTACCCAAGTTCGGTAACCTTCGCATGGCCAGCGACAAAAAGGGGGAAAAGAAAAAAAAAGAAAAAATAATAAATGATGAAAATGACCTTCAGCTAGCAAGGTCAGGTCATTTTTTAAGATTAATATGACTACTTCAAGCCTTTATTTGAGAAAATGAATGCACTTCAGGCTTTTATTGCCCTTATTTGAGACAATATCTTCTTCGGATCATTATTTGATAAAACGACGACACATCATACCCTTATTTGAAATTTTCTCTTATGATAGCTCAAGCTTTGAGCTGGCAACGATGGCTGCTTGAGGTTCGAGTTTGCGACCATCGTCATTCCATCTCTTCTAACTCATCGTCATGGCCGCTGAAGCTGCAAACTTTATAGTTGATGGCTACTTTATCTCTTCTCACTCGTGGCCACAGCTTGAACTTTGAGCTTGTAGTTATGGTTCCAAGATCTTCGCGCTAGCTCCCGTGACCGATCGAGCTTCAAATTTGTGGCCACGGATGCTAAAACTCGAGACAGCATAGTAGTTTAGCACTAGCAAGCCAAATCATTAGTGTCGTCGGTGTTAGGCTTTTCTTTTACTTTTTTTCTTTTCTTAATTTTCTGTTTTGTCTATTATTTTATGCACTTTATTTAATTTATTTAATTTTGAAATTTTTTTCTACTCAATGAATCTACATAAGCTTATTGGTCACCAAGTTAGCTTTCCCATAGTGCATGTCAGAAACAATCATTAAAAAAAATAGGATGAACATTGGAGCTTTTTAAAAGGCACAACGGCCATTTTGGTTCAAAGAAAAGTAAAGGGATGATTTTGCTTTCCAAAAAAAAGTAGAGTAACTATTGATGTCATTATGCTCATAACAACTAATAAATCGAGATCCATGTTTAGAATCGTGATCCTCAATTTGTGAATTGAGAATCGAATTAAATTATAATATTTAATAAAATACTTAAAATGAGAATTTTATGTTATAGATATAAATGTCACTTCAATTATTCGATCACTAATAAAATATTGGAATGACAAAAGTTATCTCATTTGATATCTATAAGCATACAAAAAAAAATTGAATCTCCTGAATTGAAAAACATATATCAAATCATGAATTTGCATGGCTTTCAAAGAAGGAATCAACTCTCATCAGGGAAATAATTTTTGCCTACTTTTTCAAGTGTCGCAAAGATGAACATATACTTTTTACCCAAGGGCCAATTTTGGCCACCAAATTTTTCTGGCAAAATGTGATTAGGTTGCACCTGAGATGGCAAACGGATGCTGACATGGCAAGATGAGTGTCTTCCATACACAATCGACATTCACATAATGGTAAACATATGGACATGAGTAGGTTTTTAAACTGCTCTATTTGAACTCTGAGACGTTAAAATTTGAGGGTATTCTCTGGGGAGGGGGAAGAAAAATATTATTTCTTTTTCCATTTGAAGATAACTTTGAGCCTCATGAATTACATTGTTCTCACTAAACAAGAAGAGCAAGCTTCATCTCCGAGCATTGAGAGAGATATGCAAATTGGGGCTCACGGTTATGTTTCTTCACAAAATCATATTGAAGTAAGAAATTATGATATATTGGTGGATGTGCTCTAATTTTGTGAAGAACCCCAAGCGCCCTAATTTGTATGCCCCTTCTCTCCATCTGATTTGAAGCCATAATATTTGGCTCGGAAACATTGTCACTTTTATTATAAATTGGAGACGATGTCGTTTTAATTGTGATGGAAGTAACATTCGCTGGCACTTACTGTTTGCCATGTCAACATTCGTGTGCCACCTTAGATGGCACGTACACACGTTTTGACAAATTCTAACGATGGCTAAAATTGTCTTCCGGGTAATAGTTGGTACCTTTTTATGTGATGCCCGAAAGTTGAGGCCAAAATTATTCTTATATTAAATATTTGTGCTTTTTAAGACATTGAAAGTTTGAGCCAAAATTGTTTCAAAGTGAAAGTATTTTTTAACCGAAAAACTCTAAATTCATTGATATATTGATAGATTTGCTTGCAATTCAGAAAATGAGCAATCGCCATCGCTTATACCTTGAAATGACTCAAATCATCTCATATAAATCTAAAATGAACCAATTCTAGTAACTATGGTCCCTGTTCAATAAATAATCCACATTTTTCACAGTAAATATTCTAGCTATTACAACTTTCGAAATTTTATCTTTTTTTGTGAGAAATGTCTAAAATTTTTGGAAAAAAATATATTTACGTAACTTATAATCAATTATAAATTTTCCATGAACTTTAGGACTTAAAACATTTTTTTATCTTTAATTATGGAAAAAAAGAAAAAATTTAAATAGAAACTATTTTAAGTGTGGATAAATAGATCAGTCGGATTCGCTTGATTTATGTTCGTCTTAACTAAAGGATTGTTTATTATAGTTTTTGTCTCGAATAAAAATTTTTTATTACCTTTACAAATTTATGAAAAATTTGTGATAATAGGTATGAATTTTTATAGGTTTGAAGGTTTGGTATTAAATAAAAGTCAAATCATGAATTTTAAAACGGTTAAACAAATTGAAGATGAAGTTACACCAAATATTCAATCCCCCAAAAAAAGGTCATATAAACCAGCCAACTATTTCGAGCAAAAAAAAAAAAACCAACCTAATCCCCTAAAAAACTCTCAACTTTAGATTCAGTCCCAATTCTGCCCCAACTGTTTATTTTCTAAAACAAACAACAACTTTAGGTTCATACCAAATTTGCCTAGCATTTTTTTGTCAAAAAAAAATTCCAACTTTAGATTTAGTCCCGAATATCCCAAACATTTTTATCGTTTAAAAAAACCACAAAATTTAATACTAGGCACAAATCTAACCCCGTCAGCACTTCATCCAAAAATCACCATTAGCCGTTACTAATTTTCCTAAGTTTCACAACAAAGAACAGTTTTATTTTGGAGATATTTTTCCATGTCACATTGCTGATGTGGATTTATTACAAACATGAAAATGCTACATCAAATAATTAATGGCGATTTTTGGACGAATGGTTAACAGATGCGGATTTGAGAATACATTGGCAGTTGAAGATTACTTTTTAGAGAAAAAAAGTTCGGGACAAATTTAGAACTACAATTAAAATCAATGATTTTTTTCAAACAAAAAAAAGTTCAAGGCAAATTTGAGACTACACTTAACGTTTAGTGCTTTTTTCGAGATAAAATTATGACTCAACCTAAAATTAAGGATTTTATTAGGAAATTGGGGCCTTGTAAACCTTGATGTCAATAATATAAAGAGACTGTCCTTGCTAAAGCTTTTCCCCTTCCATTCCATTACCTTGGGATGCTCTTCGCCATCACCACGGAATCAAGAGAAAGGGGGAAAAGGGGGGAGCACGAGCTTACAAAAAGTAAAAGAATCTCTGTGAATTGGATTTCCCCTTTTGTTCCTGCACGAGGACCAAGCCAGTGCTGTGAAGTTTGAGTTTGACCTCGGGCTTGGGGGAGCTTGTATGTTGCATTGCATTGGGGACCAACCAGCCATCGCGCATGTATGATTGAGGATAACATCCAAACTCTGCTCCTTGAAGAGCAGCCTCGTTACTCTCTTTCTTCTTCATTCAATCTCACGCTCCCTCGTTTCATGCTTTCGCTTTAGTTTATGTATAAATTTTCCTAAATTAAGTCAAATATAAAAATATTTTAACAATATTAATCGAGTTGAATATTGATTACTAGATTTAAATTGCATGAAAATGAATCAATTTAAGTTGGAGCATTTTTTAACCGACTTGACTCGCTTGGTTGACGGGTTTATAATAACCAATCTTATTTTTCTCTACGAAATATCTTTTGGGGCAAATTTATTTATTTTGTGGTCGGTGGGCAAATTTATTTACATGTGCATGTTTAACGATACTTTAGTAGTTTGTTTTTTCGTTTGAATACTTTAGTAGTTGAATAGGGGCTGCTAGTGTTTGGCAAGTTGCACGACGACTCCAATTTTTCAATCGTTTTAAACCTCTCACATATTCTCTCTTTCTCAGAATTTCCCTTTGAAGGAAAAAATTAATAAACTCTTAGTGATTTGCGAAATGTAGATTAGTCAATACAATTAGTTATACAGTAAGCGCTCCGCATCTTTCCTATTAGGGTGTGTTTGATCGTCCGAACATAATGTCGGATAGAATAAAAATTATCCCTATACGGCGATTGGGGATATACTTGCTGAGGGTGATAAGTCTAGATAAAATTAGGGTGATTTACCTGGGTAGTAGGGGTATGATGATATTATCCCTACCTGGATAGAATAAAAATAAAATACTAGAAAAAAGGGCAAATGCCCTAGCATTGCCAACAGGCGCTACCAGATGGTGGCTGCACCTCTGGTGCGATCCTATTGTGGTTCTTGCCTGAGATTTCTCTTTGCCCTCGTTTCTATCTCTATCGTTGTGGGTAATCATAGTGATCGTCTGCAGCCACAACAGAAGAGACCATCGTTGCAGTGGGTCACTCCTGGTCCTCCTTGATAGGCGATTCACTGTGATGGTGGTCGTCTATGCTCATAGGGTGGTCACCTGTGTAATTGCAAGTCGAGATCTATTGAATCCTCGACTATAGCAATGGTCTCAACAGACGCGACACCACAAAGGCGGTCATCGAGCTTACCACCATAGAGGTGGCTTGTGGTGGTTAGACACATTTTTAGGGAAAAGTGTCAAAAAAATTCTAAACATGTTGTATTGATGTCAATTTAGTCCTAAATCTTTTTTGGGTATCAATTCAGTCCTAAACCTTTTAATATAGTGCCAATTCAGTCCTTTCGGCTAATCTTGGCCAAATTTTGATGATGTGGACACCAACGGTACTATGTAGGCCCACCGGTGAAAACATTAACATTTTTAAATAATATTTTAATATTTTTTTTGATTTTTTCAATTATTTTTCTGATTATTTATCCTTTTTTTTTTCTTTTTTGGTTTTCTTCCTCCGGTGGCTGGTGACCAGCCACCAGCCACTGGCAATGGCTTGCCATGGTTGGGTTGGCTGCCCTCGCTTGGCGTAGCCTGGGTGAGCCCCGGCCAGGTGAGGGTCGGTTGGATTTCGCTTGTGGCTAGTGGCAAAAGGTTTAAGATTAAATTAGTACTAGAAAAAAAGTTTAGGACTAAATTGGTACAAATGTAAAAGATTTAGGACGTTTTCAATACTTTCTCTGAATTCTACAACCCTTTCTATGAGGTAAGAAATTATGACTTTTTGGTCTCAACTTTCAAATGACACGTGAAAAGGTATCAACTTTTACTTTAGGAACAATTTCGGCCTCAACTTTCAAGCATTGCATAAAAATGCATCAACTTTTACTCAAAATGAGCAATTCACCTAATAGATACGTATGGTTGAGACTTCGAATTGACTCGAATAATCTCATATAAATCGAAAACAAACGGATTCTAATAACTGTGATCCCCGTTCAATACATAATCCACATTTTTCACGGTAAATATTCTAGCTATTATGACTTTTGCAAATTGAGTTTTTTTTAATGAGAAATGACTAAAATCGTTGAAAAAAACATATCTACGTATGGTGGAATTATTTATAATTTTTCATAAACTTTAAGGTTGAGAACATTTGTTTTATCTTCAAATTTTGGAAGAACAAGAAAGAAGTAAAAAAAAGAAACTTATGTAAGTACAGATAGACAGATCGATTGCATTCGCTTGATTTATTCTCATCTTAAAGACAATTTATTAAGAATTTCTGTCGTAAATAATTTTTTTGTATTACCTTTAAAAAAATAATGAAAAAGTTGTGATGATCGGTATAAAGGTTTTTATAGGTTTGGTATCAAATAAAAGTCAAATCATGAATTTTTAAGAGGTAAAAAAGCGAAGATGAAGTCACACCAAATAAGCCTTGGTATTAATAATAGGGCAAATACCACAAAAAAACTCTAAATTATGCCTACTATAATATAAATATCTTAAACTTTTTTTATGTCACAAAATCATAAATCTACTTATTGTGATACAAATATCCCAATTTTTTTTGTGTCACGTGTAAACCTAAATTTATACATGTGTAATATTTATACCTTTTATTTTAGTTCATCATGAGTATATTTGTCATACTAATATAAATTTTTGATTTTTTATGATACGAAAAAAATTTAAGGTATCTATATCGTGACGAGTAAGTTTAAAATTTCTAGTGATATAACAAAAATTCGAAGTAATTGTATTATAATAAATATAACTTGAGATTTTTTTGTGCTGTTAACCTTTGTTTGGGGGAGGAGCACGAGCTGACAAAACAGCAGGAAAATCTCTGCCATTTGGATTTCCCCTTTGTCCCTGCCCGAGACCCAATTACTAGTGTCGTGAAGTTTGACTTTGACCTCGGGCCTGGGAGAGCTTTGCATTGCATTGAGGACCGACTATTGAGAACGACAAATCTGGTTTTTCACCGTGAATTATCCTTTTAGGCAAATTTATGTACGACGTTCATGTTCGGTTCCGTTAGTTTAGTAAAAATAATATTAAAAAATAATTATTTATATTATTTAAAATAATTAGTTAATAGAATATTTTTTTTTATTAATAATAATAATTTATGTCTAAATATTTTCGTAGACGATGAAAATATTTTTCGTTCATTTATTTTTATGAGCAATACAAGTGATTGTTTCATTTTTTGCGAAACAAACGGAATTTGAGATACTTTAATAGTTGAATATGTGTGGCTAGTTATTGGTAAGTTACCTAACACCCCCACTTTTTCCATCATTTTCTTTTGGATTCTTGGTGTTTAGTTAAGTCGTAACCTCATCAAAGGAAGGGAGCTTTTGCTCATATGCAGCTTGTCCTAACTTGTGAGATGCGTTCCACGGATGTGTTCATTATTTTAATAGCATCCCCAATTCCCCTAAAGTGTTTAAACTTCCTATATTTAGAGGTTCGAATGAGAATCATGATAAAGCTTTTTTAGGACTTGCTAAGGTCCGTCTTGGGAAAATTTCATATCAGTACCCAAAGTGGGGTCATTTTTTCAAAAAAAAGGATCTAAAGTGGACATAGTGCCAAATAAGGATATGAAGTGCTCAATCAGTCTAAAATAGGGGTCCAAAATGCCTAATTAATCTCAATTAAGGGCTTGAGTTCGCCGGCCGGTCAAATGCTCATCGGTTGGCAAGCACGTCAATATTTGGGCGATCGGAACAAGGGCAATTTCATCTTTTACTTTTTAATTTTTTTTCGTTTCTTTTGTCCTTTTTCTTCTTTTTCTTTCCTTTTCCTTTTTTTTTTCTTTTTTCCCTTCGCCGGCCATAGCTGGGGTAGGTAGAGGTTGCCGACCTCGGGCGAAGGTTGCCCTCGTCGGCGTCGGGCGAGGGCAACCTAGGGTCAGGCGGGGGTGGCCCTCGCCCGACGTCGGCGAGGGTAGCCTCCGCCCGAGGCTGGCAACCTCTGCTGGCCCCGACTATGGCTGGCGGAGGGAAAAGAGGAAAACAAAAGAAGAAGAAAAAAAAAGAAAAGAAAAAAACAGAAAGAGGAAAAAAGAAACAAAAAAAATTAAAAGGTAAAATACGAAATTGCCCTTATTTCGATCGTCGAAACAATGATGTACTTGCCAATCGGTGAGCATTTGACCGGTCGGCGAATCCAGACCCTTTATCAAAATTTTCCTTTGAAAGAAAAGATCATTTTATAAAAGTTTTATTGCTTTATGTGCTATGAGAAGTACTTTTAGTCTATACAATTATTGAACCTTGTCTTTTTGCATGCATTGTCTTCTTATCCGGCGGCTTGGTTATCTGAACATTAGGTGGGAGAAAATAAAAATGGTCTTATCCGGTATATGGAAATACACATATATAGCAATCAGCCTGTATAAAATCACGCATGATTTAGCTAGACGCTATGGGCGAGATAAAATTGTTGGAGAAAGATAAGATTTTATTTTTAATTTGAATTGATTCAATCAAGGATGCTCGGAGAAACAGTAAGAGAGTGTAATCGTTGTAATCTTGCTTATTCTTTCCTTTTTTGTATGATAAATGCATATATGTATAGAATGAAAGAAGATGAAAAAATTGTCCCAAAATATGTCTTCATTGTTCTTGTTTCTCAACAAAAATTATCCCAACCTGGATAAAAAAAAATGAAAGAACAAAAAATAGGGCAAAAGCACTAAGGAATTAACAAGCACTACCGCGCACGGTGATTGCACCTCTTGGTGACCCCCATTGTGGTTGTCGCCTGAGATTTCTCTCTCCCCCACCCGTTTTCATCTCTATCGTCACGGGCAGTCATGGTGGTCGTCCACCGCCACAGCAGACGAGACCACCATTGCAGTGGGTCACTTGTGATCCTCCTCGACAAGCGATTCACCGTTATGATGGTCGCCGTGCATATGCTACTCCACCGAGGTGGTCGCTGGCCTTACCGCCATAGAGGTGGCTCACGGCGGTCAGACACAGCAATTCTATGACCCTCTCCCACGTTTTTTTTCCTTTTAAATTTTCCAAGAAATTTTTTGAATTTTTTTCCATGTCTCGAAACCTATATATCCATCCCCGCAGATATTACAGTAGACTTGTATTCGCATCTCATTAATGGTATGCACTAATTAACTCAAAACTCATAATTTATCTTTACATTAACTAATTCATTTTTTCATTAGCCAATAATTTTGCTTATTATGTCAAAGTATACAGATAACATCTCAGAGACAAATTCATTTAAAAAAAACAGTTCACACGGTCCAATATGTGGAAGTCGGAAAGTCTTCTTCCGAGTGTTGAGGATATAGCTCAGATGGCAGTGATAGTGAAGTTTCTTCATTCTTGTCAATTGCCTTCAAACTGAAAACTTCTTCTGAAGTACTCTTCATTTACAATATGAAAATTACTGTATGATTCTTTTCCACGACCATTGATCAAAGTTCGAGCATTGAGGCGCATAGCAAAGTCGAAGCCCCTTGATGAAAACTTCGAGTTCAAACATTGAAATGGCTACGAAGATGACGGTATTTTGCTTAAGCATTTCTTCCTCGCAGTTTTCTTTTCATATCACTCATGATATATTAGACAATCACATAAGAAGATTGTGACTTTATATACACGTGCATATGGAACGACTTAAGTTGATTACTCTCTTTGCTGTTTCTTTTGTTTTTACTGTTCTTATTAGGCAGGGATGATTACTACGGATTGCAGAACTATACCGCCTGCGCATTATCTGTTCCAATTCATTTTCTTCGTTTGTAAAGATCATATGGAAAAGTACACAACGAGCGAGTTCAAAGCGGGAGGGCAAAAGTGGTAAAAGCATAGAACTTTGTATCAAGTTGTTTTCCTATTCGGTACCGACATTTTCGGAAACAAGGAAATATTGATAACTTTGCGTATTAGTGATTCACAAATTCATTAGCTACCAGGTAGTTTAGCTTTTATTCTTCTCAACATTGGGCTCCAGATTGGGGGATCAGTCCCGTGTATGTTACACATTAAGCCGCAACCATGAGTTTAGAGGGTGTCTTATCTTGCCAAGCTTTTACCGATTCTTTTCTCTACGTGAAACTCCGCTAGAAATAGCAATGTTGCTCGAATGTCAATAATACTAAATCGCATATGATACAAAGGTTTCTCCTTTTTGATTGATGTTCGTATCTTCAAAGGCTTCTCCTTATGGTTTGCGAGTTTTCTTGGATCGTGCAGGAGCATGGTTCTCCATCCTAACGGAGATATCAGCAGAAATGGAGGAGATCACGTTTCGATATATTTGTCAGCTTTCGAGACTAGTTCTCTAGAAGTTGGCTCAGAGATAGACGTGAGTTTTAGGTTCTTTCGTATATGATCAGATGCAAGATGTATACCTGAAAAAAGAGGTTGACATTTCGCTAAAGAAATAGAAAGAAGAACGTGATTTGTACCTTTGATTGAGCAAGATGTCGATTGTTAACGTTAGAGGGAGACCTGGGAGGTTTCGCGTGAACAAGAAAGTACATGGTCTTCCAAGATTTATGCTGATAGAGATCTTCACTGATCCATCAGACGGATATCTTGTTGACGACTCCTAAGCATTTGGAGCAAAGGTATTGTTATCAAGAGTTTGGGTGTTGGCAAATGGTCGATACTTGATGGTGAGAGTGTTCCGTATGCACTCAAATGAAAGGTATCCTGTTTCTCAATTATGGTTGAAGTGTGCCGCTCTGAAGTATTCATTGTCAGCGATGTGAAATGGCAGGCTCCAATTTCTTCGCTGTCTTAAGTTTGGTCCTTATAATTAAAGGTCTGTTAGCTTTCTTTCTGGTATCCTCCATCTATTATATAGAAAATACTGGAGCTATATCCAAGGGTTGGCCCGCGAGAAACAGAAACAAAAACCTTTCGTTGTTTCTTCGTTTAGCAGATCTGGATGAACAAGATCCTAAGAGGAAAATTAACGCAAGCTACACCTTTCAATTAAAAGGCCAAGATGGTGCTGTGCATCAGCAGACAGAAGGTAACCGCTGATACGATCGGTTGAATCCTTTCCTTCTTTAGCAGATTTTTACCACAGGAAAGTGGAAAAAGGTAACTGGAAAATTGAACTCAAGCGCGTGACATGCATCTTTGCTCATTGGTTTGATCTCCTGGGTTGGAATTAAAAGCAAAATTTACACTTTTCCTGTTGGTTCAGCGAATCGAACTTTTATGAGGGTGAATCCTCCTCCTTGCGACTAAAAACAGTTCGAGACTGCCTAGTTGATGATTGCTGCACCATCGAGGCCGAAGTCACAGTGCATGGGTGAACTTCCTTGGTAATGTCGTTGGATCATCAGTTCATGACCCTCTCATGCTGCCAATGTTCTATTCCATCTTTTCTTTTGATAGAACCTTCCTTTTGCAGATAACTTAAAGCTATCTATTTGTGGAGTCACTCGTTTTCAGATTCAATGGATGTATGTCTAATTGTTGCACTTCATGTCCGGTTCTGATCAGCTGATTTGTAGCACGAATTACCTCAATATGCGTTTGCATTTGTACAGAATTTGACTGCATATATGGCATGATGCAGACGATTTGTAGATGCTTTATACACAGTAACAGCACAACCGCTCCTTGCTCCAATGCCATCAATATGGACAGTGCTAGTAGACCAGTAGTCTTATAAAAAGCCTACCATGTTAATTCGACCGCATGAACAAACCCAGAGTGTTTTGCAAGAAGTTGCCGTGATGCGCACTGAGCATGTCGAACGTCACATTCGGATGTCATACCTGCATAAGCTGTGCGAGTCCTAATTCGATTAGACTACAAACAAGGTCACCTCATCACATATGTAGAAACAAGTTACAAATGTCCTTGAAAACGAGGGAGGTCCTTGTCTTTGAACTTAACCACACTGGATGATGCAATCTGCCTTCTGATAATCACTGGCTATTTGTGGATGGTTTACAGAAAAGGAACTGTAGCTTCCTACAAATTTGGATTAGTTTTAGACCCAGAACATGGAGAAACTCTTATACGGACACAGGTCTTCTAGGCCCAATCCATCATGACCGTCGATCTTGTGGGTTCTACATGGCCCTGCAAATTTGGATTCAACGAAAATGCTTTCTTTTTCTCTTTTCCTAAACTTCTCTACCAAAACAAAAGAGGAAATTGACATAAATGATCCTTAAATTTTGACTCAATGCGCAGTATAATCCATGAAATTTTAATTTGTTCAATGGTCCATGAACTTTAGCTTAATATGTAATGTGGTCGTTGGATTTTTGATATATGTTCAATTTAGTTCTTGGACTATGTGAAAATGTTTAGTATTGTTTCGAATATTGAATTAATAGATGGACAATATTGAATATACACCAAAAGTTTATGAATCACTTTTGAACAAATTAAAAGTTCTGGAGACTACATTGCACATTAAATTAAATTTTAAAATTTATGTTAAATAAATTAAAAGTTCAGGGAGCAAATTGCAAGTTATAGCAAAATTTAGGGCCGTCTCTGTCTTCATTTCCAAAAAAAAAAAAAAAAGAGAAAACATATCCTTAGCTTACTGGAGTTTTGCATAGCCTACTTCCGAACATACTGTGGTTGTCTTGTCACACAGCGTGTCCGCAAGGAGCTCCAAGTTCCTGTGATTCTTGGATCCATTCATGGTTGAATTCCTCCGCCACCTTCGACGCCGACAACGATGAAATCCCCACTTCGTCGGCTTCCGACCCTCCTCTGCTCTGCCCCTGAGAAGCCCCTGCCCACGAACCACGGCGCCCGTGGGGACCCGATTCCGGTGCCCCACCGGACGATCCCCGAGCCCAGAGGGCGGGACCTCGACTTCGTCAACGTCGCCCACAGCCACCTCGTGCACGCCCACTGGGACGAGCTCGACCGGCTGCGCGCCGGGTTGACCCCTTTCCGGACGACGCACGTCTTGCTCAAGGTCCGGAAGGACCACGTCCTGTCGCTCGAGTTCTTCAACTGGGTCAAGCTCCGGTGCCCGAGCGCCCACACCCTCGAGACCCACTCCATCGCGCTTCACGTTCTCGCGAAAAACGGGAAATTCAAGTCCGCGGAGTCGATGGTTCGGGCTCTCGTCGCGGCGGCCGGCCCGGTCGATCTTGCGCGCCAGCTGTTTGATGCGGTGCTCTGCTCTTACCGGGCGTGCGATTCCTCGCCCCGGGTTTTCGACTCCCTGTTCAAGACGTTCGCGCATCTGAAGAAGTTCCGGAATGCCACTGAGACTTTTCGTATGATGAAGGAGTACGGGTTCTTGCCCACGGTGGAGTCCTGCAATGCTTACCTGAGTGCATTGCTTAGCATGAACAGGGTCGACGTAGTCTTCTCGTTCTATCGGGAGATGCGGCGCTGCAGGATCTCTCCGAATGTTTTCACCCTTAACATGGTCATGTCTGCTTTCTGCAAGGCGGGAGAGCTCAAGAAGGCGGTCGATTTGTTTCGCGAGATGGAGAGTAAGGGTTGTTGTCCGACGGCGGCATCTTACAACACGTTGATTGCGGGGCATTGCAGTAAGGGTCTACTCAGATCAGCCATAGAGCTTAAAGAGATGATGGAGAAGAACGGTTTTCACCCTAATGTGATTACATTCAATGCCCTTATCAGTGGCTTTTGCAAGGAAGGGAAGTTGCACGAAGCGAACAAGATATTCAGCCGAATGAAAGCTTCGAATGTGGCTGCCAATACCGTGACTTACAATACTCTGATACACGGATATAGCGAAGTCGGTGACAGCGAAATGGGAGGGAGGCTTTTTGAAGAAATGTCGAAGTACGGAGTGAGGGCCGATATATTGACGTATAATGCATTGATATTGGGACTCTGCAAGAATGGTAAGACAAAGAAGGCTGCTTATCTGGTTAAAGATCTCGATAGCAAGGGCTTAGTTCCGAACAATTCGACCTTTTCCGCTCTCATTAGAGGGCAGTGTGTCAGGAATAACCCCGACGGCGCATTTCAGCTGTATAAAAGCATGATCAGCAGCGGGCGTCATCCCAATAGTGAAACTATTACTATGTTGATGTGTGCTTTTGCGAAATGCGATGATCTCGACGGAGCAGTCCAGGTCCTCATGGAAATGGTCGATAGGTCGATGCTTCCGGATTCAGTTATGTTGTCTGAGGGGTGCCGTGAACTTCGCCAGTGTGGGAAAGATCAGTTGGCGATGAAACTGTGCAGTGAGTTGCAAGCTAGGACTCTAATTCCAGTAGGTTTTGATAGAGGGCTCATCTTTAGAACCGAGTGAATGAAACTCGATAGCAGCAGTTGACTTGGGACGATTCTTTCGATTAGTTCTTCAAATGTAAATTTTTTCCATTCGTTTTTCTTGTTGATAGCAGCAGATCAACATTACAGTTCAAAAACAATCACTTACCAAAAAAAAACATTACAATTCAAAAACAAATGATCAGTGTCCTTCTCCGTGCCCAGAGGAAAATTAAGCCTCTTCGCTTTGTAAACTTGAAGGCATGATACTCTGTCTGAGTTGCATTCACTGCTTCCACTGAGAGCTCATCCCTTCCCTCGTCTCGTATTGAAATTTTATTAGATATTCCAACGCAGCTCATCGGGTTTCATCAACAGCTCGCAAGCTAAGCAATCCGAACAGAGAATAACATAACCCAGTCTAAGAAGAAATTGTACATTCTTGATCTGGCATTTAGTTTGCTTGGCAACCTTAAAATTTAAACCAAAGAAAGAGGGTGCACCAAGAAGCATCGACTGTGGAACTGGATGGCCAAAAAATAACTTAGACGGACAACCAATGGGAGAAGTAAGCACCACCCCAACAGGACCTTTGAATCCTATTACTTGTACACTACCTCATTCTCCCCAAAATATTATCAAACGATAACCGTTTTTTCAATCTGAGTAGCTAGTAAGGACAACAAATTGAAGACAATTCCCAGCCACATATGACACTGACTTGTGCTACAGGTAACTGTGGATTAAATTAGTAAAAGAAGGAATGTGCAGCATAGCGCAGGTATCTTGGAATCTAACCAATCGATTAGCCATTGCCCAAATTACCAGAAAGAACTTTAAGACTTGTACAAGAGCATCATTCTTCTTCAATGGCTTCAGCGGCGGATATCTCATAATCTAACCTATCGATTAGTTGTTCACTTACATGCTTAGCCACAGATATCATATCCAGTATAACACTTGGATCCAGACCTGCACCTCCCCGCTTGCTAAGACCACATATTAACCCTTTCCTGTTGATAGAAACAGAAACGGCAGAGCTCATCTGCGATTCTTCCTCCGAAGTTGCATCTACAATGTAATGCCTGCCCACCTGGACAAGGAAGAAGATGAGAATTCGATAGCGACGGTAAACAACTCTGGAAGTGGAGAAATACTGAAGCTTTTATACCTTCGTTAATGTAACAATGACAGGAACCCCAGATGTGTCGAATTGTAAAAATTCTTCGTCACTAATGTCAAGTTCAGGTTGATCTTCACCAGATGCTTCAGCAGTGACGTGCACTCTGGGGATGCCTGTGTTGCTCAGAGCAGCCTCCAATCCAGAAGGAGCAATGGAAGGGATGTCAGATCAGGACAAAATTAATTACAATGTTGAAGGAACAATACATATCGAGCCCAACCCATCTAAGAGTAAGTTTGACAGAACATAATGCTTGAGAAAGGTATACCTTGATCGAAGCACCAAGAGCATCTAGGAGATTGCCATCTGAACTGACGACAAGACCATCGATATACAGATCCCAACAGACTTTTCCTTCCACAACTATCAGAGATGACAAATCAATTCCAGCACCTGTGAAATATAAACAGTCACAGCTTGTGATTTAAAGACAGGCACTAATACACATTTGATAGCATGTGGACAAAAAAAAAAAGAACATGTTTTCAGTAAGAAAATGCAGAGAAGGAATGTATAGAGCATTTCAAACACTGCACAAAATATTTCAAACCTGCTCCACTTTTCCCACCCAAAAGACATCGCTGAAGAGCGACTGAGAGTTCCGTTGACAACTCCTCACCCCCTCTACCCTGCATAAAATTGCACTGCTGCGTTAAATTGATGTAACTATCAGAAGTTAAGAACAATATGGTGAAGGATAGTAACAGTGAAATGTCCAATTTTCAACCGAGTGCCCACAGAGGAAAATTTAGGTTTCTGTTGAGCAACTCCATAATAACCAAGTCAAAGTTCATTTTGAAGGCAATCGGCCCGCTATCAGTTAATTTAAAACTGATATGGATACTTATTCTCTGATTGTGTACCGGAAGCATATTGTAGCAAACATAATGCAGCTCATAAGAACAAAGTTTCAAAAAGTCAGTTTTTTTTTTTGGTTTCTGTTGATCTTGCTCACGGGGAGAAAATTGAAAGCTAATTTAGAGACCAGATACCTTCTAGAAGCATCAAGCAACTCCACACGAACCAAGTCAATGTTCAGTTTGAAGGCAGCAATCAGCCACATATCAGTTAATTTAAAACTAATATACATATCTATTCTCTAATTGGGTACTGGAATTATACTCTACCAGACATGGTGCAGCTTATACGAATAAAGTTTCAAAATGTCAGTATTTGGCTTCAAACCCACCCTTTCAATTTTAAACACTATCAGTCCACTTATTCTGCTAACTTCATAGTCAGGGACATTCAAAAGAAACATGAAGGGGAGAAAAATTAGAACTAGCAGATCTATGCAAACTAAAATTACCAGAATAGATAAGTCGGGAAGCAGCAGAATTAAAAGTATAGGACCTCAAACATTGGAGCTGCAGTTGGGCTGCAATCAACATATATGGAAACCTTCCCTTTGTTGGGTTGTAGTGGACTTGGTCTTCCAATTTCGGCCTGCGTTTGAAAACATCAGGAGGGAATAATGAGTACCACACTACAAACACAAACACCAGGATCTGGGCCCAGATTGGGCAGAAACAGAAAGAAAACTCCTCAACACCAAACAGTTAAGTCCTATAAAAAGGAAAAAAGAAAGAATCATGCTTTAAACTACCTTCACACTGGCAATGACATCAGTTCCGCCCATTCTAACTCTGGCCGAGCCATTGGCCTGTTATATGTGCAAAACAATAATTGCATTGGATAAATCTCACCACGTAAGACATCAAAAGTGCCATTTCTATGTACTGCAAATCAGCAACTATAAAAAACCTGAGGAATGACGCCAGTTTCGACATATATGGGTCGGTAAGTTAATCGTTTACGACCATCGGAGCGGAGGTCTTGAGCGATGCCCCCTTGTATGAATTGCTTTTCTCCAAGAGATAAACCGGTCATCTTGCAAATGCAAAAAAAGAACTATGATTATTGTCTTAATACTGGAGCACAAGGAGTAAGACATGTGATGCAAATTCTCTAACCATAACCACTTATTCTTAGATAAAGACCACAGACAAATCTGCACAGTATGCAACAGCTCTCACCATCAGGAGCATCAGCAGTTTTACCGTCACCAAGGCGGACATAATCGTCTTATCCATTCAAACAAGCCCATCAGTTTCCATGAAGATGACGAAATTGCCGCAACCAACTCAAAAATCAAGAAAAGAGCTTATCACGAGCACATGATAAACCAACATCGATGCTTCCCAATTCAGTTATGTTGTCTGAGGTGTGCCGTGAACTTCGCCAGTGTGGGAAAGATCAGTTGGCGATGAAACTGTGGTGAGTTGCAAGCTAGGACTATAATTCCAGTAGGTTTTGATAAAGGGCTCATCTTTAGAACCGAGTGAATGAAACTCGATAGCAGCAGTTGACTTGGGACGATTCTTTCGATTAGTTCTTCAAATGTAAATTTTTTCCATTCGTTTTTCTTGTTGATAGCAGCAGATCAACATTACAGTTCAAAAACAATTACTTACCAAAAAAAAAACATTACAATTCAAAAACAAATGATCAGTGTCCTTCTCCGTGCCCAGAGGAAAATTAAGCCTCTTCGCTTTGTAAACTTGAAGGCATGATACTCTGTCTGTGTTGCATTCACTGCTTCCACTGAGAGCTCATCCCTTCCCTCGTCTCGTATTGAAATTTTATTAGATATTCCAACGCAGCTCATCGGGTTTCATCGACAGCTCGCAAGCTAAGCGAAAAATGACTTTTGCACTACCAACCTAACTAAAATGATCACTAAAATTGAGGGCATTATTAACAAATACAATAGCTATCACACATTCACACCTTGGTCTCGACGGCGAATCGGCGAGCTAGGCGTGGGCACTGCAGAGGCTGGCGGCGGCTCGGGGCCGGTGAGCTGTAAAGAAGAAACGAGAGAGGTGGAGCTAAGGTTGCACAGGAGCGAGCGGAAGCCGGAGACCGAAAGAGGTCCGACGGTGACGGCGGCGGCGGCGAGGGTTCCGGCGGCGAGAGAGCGCGAGGGTTTCGGCGGCGAGGCGCTGTGCGAGCGACAGAAGAGGAAGAGAAACTTAGAGACCAGAGGGGGAGGCTGGGGACGTTATCATAAAACCATCTTATTTAAATTAGTCCCTGGATCTTTGTAAATATCAATTAGGTCCCTCCCCTTTTTTTCATTTGTGCAATTGGATCCCCAAATGATATATACTTCTTTTCAAGTTGGTCCTTCAATTGAAATTATACACGGAAATGCAGAGGTGATTGTTGAATGCTGATGTATCACCTTATGTTGCATCTCACGAGGCATTTAGCCAATTACTTTACTAAAAAATATTGAGTTAATACCACGAAAAAACTCCAAATTGATAAATTATGATAAATTTATCTCAAATTAATTTTTTGATCACCAAAAACCCCTAATGATACATTCATGACATATTTACCATTTGTTAGCTGACATTGTCAATTTCACGTGAAAATCCATATCACCATGAGCTAAATTTGTCATAGGTTTATTAGTTTTGGGTTTTAAATGTCATATCTCTAACTCTCATTACTCTCTGATTTTTGCTCTGCCACTTGCAGAATGCGGAAGTTGAACCCCACGCTTGTAATACTAACGTCCCCACATCCCAATCCATTTATCAGAATTGTCGAATGCCTATTGGCTAGTGATCCAAAAATTAATAAGAGATAAATTTGTCATAAGTGTATCAGTTTAAATAGACTTGTCAAATGGGCGGGTTGGGTTTAGGTCAAGATATAAATGGTTCGACTCAAATTAACCCATTCAATCTGTTTATGACCCATTTATTGCAATGCAAATTTCTTGATTCATACTCGACTCGACCTATATTGCTAAAACACTTGCATACTTAACCAAATCTACAAAAGCTTATTTCTTATGATTTTTTTTAAAAATTACATTGCTAAAATACGCTCATGCAATACAAATCTAGTTGACAATTTTATATTTTTTTTTATAAATTGAGGCTTTGTTTGTTTTGCAGAAAATGTGACAATATTTTATGGTGTTTGGCTAAAATTTGAAAATGAACTGAAAAATAGTTTTCACCATTTGGTATGGAAAATATGATTTGGTTTTTTTTGTGCACTCTTTTTAATAATTTTTATTTTTCTTTCTTTTCTTTTTTTAAAAAATCAATTATTAAATTTTTTTTCTTTCTTTTTTATTTTTCCTTCTTCTTCGGCCAATCGTCGGCTACCGACCGAGGAAGAAGAAAAAGAAAGAAGAGAAAAAAGAAAAGAAAAGAATAAATTATAAAATTATAAAAAAAAATTCAGAAATTTTTAAAAAATAAATTAAAAATGACTTCTTATTTGTTAATGATTCATTTAAGCTTGCTAGGTAACCCATTTATGACTTATTTAGGCTTGTTTCTAAATTTAAAGCAACCCTTTTATGACCTACACCATTAAATATGCATTAAAACATACGTTACAGACCCATTTTGCCATATCTATTTTGGGATTTTTCGTTGTACTAATCCAAAAATATTTTCAAAATTTCTTAAAAAATGAAAATCTAGAAAAAATAAAAAGAAAGAGAGAAGGAGTGGGGTATCTGTATTTAAGGTGCCGTCATGGCCACAGTCGCCCCCGCTACCCATGCACTTGCAAGGGGTCGGTTGTCGTGCTGCGCTTTTTTTTTTGTGACTTTCGGGATTTGTGCGCTAAGAAGGTATTTTCGTATAAAAGTTTCTCCCAGACCATACCTCACGTAACAGTGGATGGTAATTTCCTATTTGATCTAAGTTTTTTATTTTGGAGTCGCCACTAGTCATTATTGGTAGGTTAATTAGAAACCTAATCAAGGTATAGGAGAAATACCATAATTCTATGACCCAGAGATTCTGAGTACGGGGACTTAGTTACGCTAATGATTCCAAATTGAAATCCCTAATGCCCTTTCGGTACCTAAGAACGCTACGATACCTAACGTGTCATGCAAGTTTCCGAGGCTTACCTACTAATTCTATCTATTCTAATCGCGGGGAAAATCAATCAAGAATTAAATGCGTAATCAATGTTAATCAAATCAATCAATCCTAAATGGTCTATGAAAATGAAAATCAATCAAAACATCTAAACCCTAATGAAGCCCTAGAGGCTTGTTTATTTCATGATTTGTATTTTTTTAGGGTTTTAGGGTTTTTTAGGGGTTATAACCCCTGAATTTGAGATTTTCTAAAAATGTCACTTAGGCACTTCCAAAAATTCAAATTTCATTTTCTAAGATTGGCCACAATGTTTTTGAACTATTCTGTGAATTTTTGAAATTTTTGATTTTTTTTTCAAAAATTGAATTTTTGTGAATTTCATTAACCGAGAATTGATTTTTATGATTTTCTGAAAATTTTATGAATTTTCCAATTTTTAAAATTTTTATTGATCTTCTAAATTTTTCACATTTTTTATTTGTATTTTCTAAATTTTCTAAATTTTTATGAATTTTCTGAAAATTTTTATCTTTTATGAATTTCCTATTTTTTTGAAATTTTTTATGTTTTCTAAAATTTTCTGAATTTTTTAGATTTTTATTATTTTTCAATTTTTTAAAAAAATTTTAGATTTTTTTATTTGGATTTTTATTTAAATTTCCCGCCGAAGTGGTGAACCGGACAGACCGATTCAACCCGGTTCAGCTTGACCGAACCGGGACTTGTCGATGCTAGTCGCCGATCGCCGGTTATCCTCTCCAGCGAGAAAATGCAACGACGGTGATACGCTCGTTCCATCGAAATTGGGCCATTGCAAGTTTGGTTGCCTGGCATCGATGTGCGTCTATCAACGTTCAGGTACTCGCATGCCAAAATATTGATACTCTCAATTTTGGATAGGTATTGACTCGATTGGTTCTTCTAAACATTATGACCGATGACGTGAAAGAGGGTCCAAGGTCCTGTCGGTGTTTTCCTCGTTCACTTGCATATCAAGTGGAGTATTGATAGTCAATTTACCCTCTTTCAAATGAAGATGATTCGTAACATTACTATAGGCATGACCAAAAGATTCTAGCTTGTATATGAATCGAATCTATGTGAATATCTCTAAATTTGCAATGGGTAGGAGAGGATCAATCAGTTCGTGTTGAGAAAAGAACATAAAATTTTCATCAGCCTCTGTCAATGTTGGTGGGTTTGCAAATTGAAGGTTATAACCTTACTTTTCGTGTTTTATCTGTCCTCATGACTTACAAGGTCATGCATAATTATTTACCGAACATTAATTCCATGTTCCATGAAAATGACACGAGTCTTACTTCCTTTTTTTCCCTCCTTTTGTTTGTAATGTGTTGTAGGTGAAATGAAAGTTAAAGCAGATAAGGTGAAGGCTGAAGCTTGTGCGGATTCATGTTCGTAAAATTGCAAAAAGTCTTATGTAGTGCATAGGGGTGTGCAAAAGAACCGGGACCCGCCCGGACCGCCCGGAACCGGACCGGAACCGGTGGTTCCTAAGGGAACCGGTCCGGTTTCCGGTTCCAAAAAATTGGAATCGATACTGTTTGGGCCGGTTCCCGGTTCCCGGTGTGGAACCGCCCACCCACCCACCCGGACCGGACCGATAATATAATAATAATATATTTTTATTTTTTAAAAATTTTAATTAAAAAAATCTGACCAAAAAAAATTTAAAAAAAAAAAGAAAATTTGTTATCATGTCTAAAGCTCTTGTGTAGTTGGGATACTTTGGTCATTTTTCCCAATAATTAATGGGTACCCACTTTGATTTATGGATGATGTAATTAATATAATCGATCATAGTGTAGGAATTATATGAAAAGTTATGTTCTTTTCTTTTGTTCTATTGATCCGATGTTGGTCCACATATTTTTTTTATTTGTCTACAAAAACTTGTTGAGACCGGTTCCATGGACCCGCCCAAGAACCGGACCGGACCGGCGGTCCGGTTCTCGGGCGGGTCCACGGAACCGACGGGCGGTTCTCGGTTCCAATTTTTGGAACCGGTCCTGTAGCGGGCGGTCCACGGTTTCGGGGTGGGAACCGCCCACCCGGACCATGCACACCCCTAGTAGTGCACTAGTGTCGCAAATTTGAAGGATGGAGTGAGAATAATGCAAAAAAATATATAACTCCTTTTTATGATATCTTGATATCAATACGCGATTGAACGAGAGAACTATATAGAATTCACTAAGATTTTGATGGAGTTTTTTCATTTCGTTAGTTAATTCATGAGATAAGCTATTGATGTGCAAACTGCATAGAGTTGCATAGCTGTTGCCTCTAACTAGATGACAATGATGTACCTTAAGAACTATGCAAGTTCCGACATATGTGGGCCGGGTGAGCATTGTTTACGGCTATGGGTCGGGCGGTCCAAAGCAACGACATTTGACCTTGAATGAAAGGCTTTTCTCCAAGAGATGATCCGATTATCCTGTGCGTGCACTAGAAAACTCTCATTGTTCTCTTCATCATTGAAGTTTGACTCACTTAGACATCCATCAGTGAATCAATTTTCAACTAGTTTTAGTGAACTCAACATTGCTAGAGAGAGATTAGGGTACATAGTATGAGTGTCTATGGGCTTCATAACTTCTACTGGGCCTAGCCCAAAAATGATCAGTTGGGCCCAAAAGAATTGCCAGGCCTGCCCAAGCTACTGTATACAATGGTGTCTAAGCATATACGAGGAGGGAATCATCTCCTTCATACAATGGTATATGCATCTTCCATTTCAACTTTTGCCCTTAACTAAATTAGCTTTTAGGGACCAAATTTTACTCATAATCGCAGCTATACAATACAAACTAAATTTCATAGAAACGTTAGTTTGAAATGAATTCAAAATGTCTCGCTCTTGCATAACCTTCACTATCCAATCCGGTCATTTTAGAAAAGAAAATTAAATTTTAATATCACATACCTTCAGCATCAACGGATAAATGAGAGATTTTATGTTGTGCTAACATGAATTGATCTTGTACCAAGCTTCTCAGTCAAATGAACTTTTACAAGGTAGTTATTCTTAGTTAAATTTGTAAGGCATATTAAATAGAAGAAAGAAAACGTTCTTCTCATCTTTGATTGATTCATTCGATGAATATATATACTCATGAGAATAGAAGATATCCACCGTATTGGCTGAATTTTAAATTAAGACTAGATTTCCTTAGGACATCCAATGCAAGTCTCCTGGGTTTATATAATTGTAAGGGTTAATACCACGAAAAATCCCAAACTATTGCACCGTGACAAATTTACCTCAAACTAATTTTTGACCATCAAAAACTCCAAACTGATATAATTGTGACAAATTTACCATCTGTTAAATTAAATTAATACAAAAAAATTACAAACTCATACACCTATGACAAACGGAGAGTAAAATGCCAAATCGGTATATCCATCAACTATCACATGTCATTTAACTCAGTAATTTGATAATAAAATTTAACGGAAACTAATGAAGGGTAAATTTATGATAGATATACCAATTTGAGGTTTTTGATGATCAAAAAATTAATTTGAGATAAATTTCTCATAGATGTACCAATTTGGGGTTTTTTGTGATATTAATCCTCATTATAATGGAGGATAAATTACTAAAAATGTCTTAAACCTGTTGAATGGATGCTAATTCAGTCATAAACCTTTTAAATAGCCAGTTTATTTCTAAACTTTTTAACGATTTGTCAATGTAGTCTTTTCGGTCAATTTTAATTGAAAATCGCTGACATGATAGTTCAGTTAGTGTCGACTGTTCTACATGGCATGGCCAGCATCGATATGGATAATTTTTACAATTTTTTTTAATTTTCTAAAGTTTTCCTCGTTTCTTTTTCTCTTCTTTTCTTTTTCTTTTTTACTTTTTTCTTTTTTCCTTATATTCCTCCATCAGCCACAGGCAAAGGCTGCCCTCTTCGGCCTTTGGCAAGACTGGGATGCCATAAGAGGCCCACGATGGACAAATGAAATGCACCTCCATCAATTCATCTAGTTGCTTTCTTTGCTTAGCCATCTCTATATGAGCCATCTTATAAGGTGCTCTAATAGGTGATTTGGCACCTGGCAAGAGCTCAATCTCATATGATTCACTGATCGACAAGGGGGAGTTCCTTTGGAAGTTTATCTTGCATGACAAATTCATACTCAAGCAACATGTTCCTAATTTCTTTTGGAACGATCTTGGCCATGTCTTCCTTTATAGTCACGAAAGCAAGGTACGTGGGTTGCTAGTGGTTCGGTCCACACATGAGCTGAAGTATTGACAGCATCATGGGTTACAACTCTTGCTCAAGCCATTGTCATCTCGTGGCCTACACCCTTCAATAAATTGATTTTGGGGGCCAAAATATAACTAACAATCATACTAAGGAATTAAAAACCAATTCCATCCAAATGTTAGTCTGATTATGAACTCGAAATGTCTCACTCTTGCATTTAGGGAAAAGTGCCAAAAAAGTCCTAAACCTTTTGCATTAGTGCCAATTTAGTCCTAAACCTTTTTTTGGTGCCAATTTAGTCCTAAACCTTTTGCATTGGTGCCAATTTAGTCCTAAACCTCTTTTTTGGTGCCAATTAAGTCCTAAACCTTTTAAATTGGTGCCAATTCAGTCCTAAACCTTTTGTTTTTGTGCCAATTTAGTCCTTTCGGTCAATTTTGACCGGAATTTGCTGATGTGTATTCCGGCCGGCCGGCGACCGGTCACCAGAGCCGACGTGGCGCTGACGTGGACAAATTAAATAATATTTTAGTATTTTTTTGAATTTTTATTTTTTTCCTTTTTTTCTTTTTTTTCACTTTTTTTTTGGTTGGCCTTCTACTGGCCGGTCGCCGGTCACGTCGGCTCCGGTGACCGATCGCCGGCTGGCCGGCGTACACGTCAGCAAATTACGGTCAAAATTGACCAAAATGACTAAATTGGCACAAAAACAAAAGGTTTAGGACTGAATTTGTAACATCCCGAAATTCGACTCGATCCCTGGAATGAATAAAACGAGTTTTATTCGATATTTCCTTTTTCGTAAGTCTCGCCCGGAGCCGATCACTCTCGGGATACTGACCAAATGGGAATGGCCAACTAGGAATAGGTACGTGGACCATGGACCCGGTCGTGAAGTAAGCTTGACCTAGAGAAATGACGGGGAAATATTTTGGGCCAGTATGGGCCGATCTTCGGAACTCGAGCCGGATGATAGTGTCCTCGGAACTAGTGATATTCCTCTCGTTCTCTCGACAATCGAGCACGCCACGAATCGGACAAACCAAGGTCGGTACGCGTAAAACCTAAACGGCCACCCGTTAGTGAGAGAATTGGAAAATGGGAAATTGACGAATTCGATCGTGGAATTTAATCCGGACATCGGGAACGAATTTTCGTGAATCTCGGGATAGTTTTTATGAGGACGACGTCAAATTAAGCTGGCCATATGTGTATAAGCCTTGTAGGATCGAACTTTGGCGAACCGACTCGGTACCGGAAAAATATGTCGGTTTTACCCCCATGCCCTTTCTAATTCCGAAAATTTGAATCCTAAGACTAGCCCTAGGTGTGACACTTGTCACCCTAAACCTTTCCCATGCAAGACATGATTTGCACCAAGACTACACTCAACCTCTTCATCTTCCCCATAATCCCCATCATCACCTATCACTTCCTCTCTCTCACTCATTCTCTCTCTCTCACTCGGCTCATCTCTCTCTCTCGCCCGTCCGTCTCTCTCTCTCTCTCCCTCCGGCGACCTCTCCCTCTCCCGCTCAGCCTCACGCCACCGCCCTCAGCCGCCGGAAACCACCGCCAGCCAACACCGCCACCGAACGCCACCCTCTCCCTCTCGCCTCACCGCCACTAGCCGACTGTCTCTCCCTCTTCTTCCCTCTCTCCCTTGCTGTTCCACGACCGGCCAGGACCAGCTCCGCCGTTGCCGAGGCCAGCACCGCCTCGCCTCCGCCGAGCCGTCGCCGCTCCACCAAGGCCACCACCGTGCGCCGCTGCTGTCCCCCTCACCGTTTCCCTTCATTTCCCCCTTCTCCGGTTGCATGCAGGCGGGATTAGACGCCGGTCAGCCGGGAGGAGTTGGCTATTCGTCCGCCGCTTGCCGAGGCCAGCACCACCGCGTCGCCGCCGGACCGCCGCAGCACCGCCGAGCTTGCCGTGCGCCGCTGTTCCCCTCCGTCCTCCCTCTCCTCTTCGGCTGCATGCAGAGGGGTTTGGCGTCGGTCAGCCAGGGTGGAACGAACTGACCGTCCGCCAAGACCGTCGCCGTGCACCGCCGTGACCGTCGCCGCTCCGCCGAGTTCACCGCCGCTGCACGCCGCTGCCCCCTTGCCTTTTCCCTCCGTTTCACCTCCGTCTCCCCTCTTTCCCACCTGCATGCAGCAAGAACCGGCGCCGGTCAGCTGAGGAAGGACAGGCTGAACGTCCACCGCTCGCCGGGAGGACCGCCGTTCGCCGGACCTGTTCGCCGCCAGCCAGCCCTCACCGTCCCTCTCAACCTCTCCTCCGCCTCTCCCGGTTCTGTTCTCCTCACGCCGGTGCCAAGGACGCCGGGACGCCGCCGCTCTCCGTCGCCGTCCGCCGCTGTCCACCAAGCACCGCCGTGTCCAGCCGCTGGTCGCGCCAACCAGCCGCCCGTCCAACCTCCCGTCGCCGCAAACAGCAGCCCCGCCGGCCTTACACCGCCGCCCGTGGTTGCTGTGAACCGCCGGACCACCGCTCGCCGCCGCCTCCTTGGGAAGTGTGCCGCCGGTTCCACCGTGTACCGGTGATCGGCCGCCGTTCCCCGTCGCCCGAGCATTGGATTGAGGTGGGTGAAAACCTCTAAACCCTAATTAGGACGATAATGCGCTTTAAAACGGGCCTAGGGTGTGTCGGTTAGTCGATTAGCACTATTAGGATTTGCATGATATCGGTGGGTGTCGGGAAAACTAGTAATGGATTGACAAAATAGAATTTGGAGGAGAATTAGAAGTGGAAATACAGAAAACTAGCTGCTGTCCATATTGAATTTCGAGGGTCAATTCCACGATAGTTTGAGAATCGGATTGATTTGAATTGCCGGAATTGCCGGGATGATTGACTCGTATGTTGGTTTGGCAATTATGATCATTTGGGCCTAATATGTCGCATGTTCGTGTGATCGACATGTGTGGAATGTGATTGGTGAATTATCAATGTACGTCATAGGTGCCGTATTCACATGTGGTGCCCCGAAGTAATTGATTTGACAGACTGAGCATATGATGTGGATCCTTGATCGTGATATGTTGGCATTGAATTGCTTGGTCATTCTGCCGTGGTACATTGCACCAACATTCGTGTGCGGAATTGCATGGCTACGCATTACGCTTGCTGAGTATGAAGCATTATGGAAATTGTGCGAGAATGCGTGTATGCCATGGATTGTGATCACCTAATCATGCCCTGATGCGTTTACGCGGGGTTCAGATAAAACCGGTTGTGTGAATGTGTGATCACCTTCGCCCTGATGCGGAATACGCGGGGTGTGCCGTCCTCATGCACTTTGGAGCAGGACGATGCCCGGTACGTCCGGAAGACAACCATCCTGATGCGTTTACGCGGGCTCTAGTTTGTAAAGGAGATCGGTGTTGCGCCTGATGCGTAAGGACGCGGGCTAGAGACACTGGGCCTGGGGCGTCTTTACGCCGGCCACGGAGTGTTGTGATTGGTCTTCGGACCGGATCTTAGGATCGGACCTTCGGGTCGGGCCTTCGGGTCGAGATAATTGAAATAAACGGATAACGTGTGATGCATAGTGTTGGATTATGTGATGGAATTCGCTGGGCATGGTATGGGACGTGTCTAAGTAGATTCCATTCTATAATCTGAACACGAATGGTAGTTGTGCCGAGATGCCTTAGGAGTTTGGATTGTGGGCATGGCAAGCTAGTGGCATTTGCATGCATTTGAATGCATGAGAAATTGTGCGGGATTGTGTGACTCGGTGTACCATAATTGGAATTGTCACAAAAAGGTTTTGAGCATACGTGTGACGTACGCCTGGTCGAGGATGCCGCTTGTGAATTGTAATATTATGGGATTATCTAACCTGCAGGGTCATTGATATACCGATTTGGGCTTACGGGCCTAAGTCCTTGTTATGTATGCATGCTATTGTTTTTCCCGTCAGGAGATGCATGTTAGCCTAATTTAGGTTTAGGAGTTTTCACTCACTGAGAAGTGTCTCACGGTTTTCATAACCCAACCTTTCAGACCAGCGCCCATGAACCGACCGCCCATTCCAATTCGCTTCGGGATCCCTATAGAATATGAGCATACGGTGGTTGAATTCCCGGTGGCGAACAATGAAGTTTACATAAGGCATTACACCATGATTACCGTAGATGTAGGTACGACACATCCCGAAGTCCATGAGTATGTAGCCTGGTGTTTTCGAGACCGTTGGGGAGACGAGTTCGGACCCCTTCGCACGATGGACGTTCCATTCACCATAGAAGGTCAGCTTGATCCACAATGCCCGAGCGGTGAGGTCGTGGATTCCGAGACGAGTGTGGATGAGACTATAGGTCCTTTCGCCTGGTACGAGCCTGCCGAGGATGAGGAGTTGGGTGGTATAGATCATGAGTTCCCGATGGAGGATCCAGCAGTCGAGGACCCGGTAGTGGAGCCTATGGAGGTTGATGAGGCCGAACCAATGGACACCGAGGAATCCGAGGAGGAGGCCCCTAGCGAGGATTCAGAGTTACCAGACAGCCCGTCCGAGTCCGATGGTTCAGATCCAGATTGGGAACCCTAGGCTAGGCTTAGTCGGTTTGCAAGGGTAGACACCTTTTTGGATTTTGGACCCTTTTTGTTTAGCCGTTGGTCCCCCTTGTTACTAGCCTCTTGACCCACCAGCAGTACTCTTATATCGTGCTTGTCTCAGTTGTTGTTGTTGTTTTTATTTTGAATTATTGTAAGGATGTTTCAGGCAAATTTTGGGATTATGGATGTGTACGTTACCTCAGTGTTCTCCGTGTTGCTTCCCGTGTTCTCAGATATATTGTCTGGGTGATTCTCTCTAATTTTGCTTCCGCATGTGTATTATGAATTGTTTGGGATTTGGGTCGACGACGGCATGTCCTGGGACGTCGTATTATATCGACCATCGTGAGCGCGGGTTGTCGCGTGCCGAGGAGGTCGGGGCGTGACAGAATTGGCACCAATTTAAAAGGTTTAGGACTTAATTGGCACCAAAAAAAGGTTTAGGACTAAATTGGCACCAATGCAAAAGGTTTAGGACTGAATTGGCACCAAAAAAAGGTTTAGGACTAAATTGGCACTAATGCAAAAGGTTTAGGACTTTTTTGGCACTTTTCCCCTTGCATTTATGAACTCAAAATGTCTTGCTCTTGCATAACCGTCACTATCCACACCGATCATTTTACTATAAATTGATTTTTTTTAAAATCATATATCTATGGCATCAACAAAAAAGATGAGAGATTTTATGTTGCCTTCCATAAAATGATCTTGTACCGAGCTTTTCAAGATACTCTATGGATCGAATAAACTTTTACAAGATGGTTATCCTTAGTTAAGTTTGAAAGGCATATAAAGTAGAAGATAAAACTTTCTTCTCATCTTTGATTGATTCAATCAATGAATATATACTCATGAGAATAGGAGATATCTATCCTATTATCTGAATCTTAAATTAAAATTATTTTTCCATGGGACATCCAGCATATGTCTCCTGGACTTGTATTACTATAGTAGACCAGAGTAATTATCACATGATCTGAAATGTGTTTAATAATTATCCATCACATTTGGGAACAAATCTTGAACTTAAATTAGATTTTGAACGGCTATAATGACCATAAATAACAACTTATTGTGACTATTCACATATAGCCTCCAATAGGGTAAAAACGTTTCCCAAGATTCTAACCTACTAAACGTAGCGCAAATAAATGAGGCGGAAATTTATTTCCCTCCCTGTAGCTGGATAAGGATGAACTATTTCAATGACCTGAACGAAGCTACGCCTGCAAAATAAGCTCACATCTGTCCACTCCAAAGCATTAGGCAACAAGATCATAGAGCAAAAAGGAGAAGGTGTAGTCATGGGAGTCGAAGGATCAAAGAAAATGGTCATGATGTTCCTGGTGGGGTTGATATTCTGGGCATCTGTTCTTGAGGCAGCTGCAACAAATGGTATTTACTGTGTACAAAAGTGTCTAGATCAATGTTTTGGTCCTAACACCTCGCCTTCTTGCTTCAGCGACTGTATGAGATGATGCCAGGGTTCATTCAGGTATTTCTTTGCTAAATGGCGATTGGTCATTTCAATTCAGGATTTGAAATTATGATATATCACCTAAAAGAGGATTCATGGGTATAAAATTATAAAGCAATATCAAATGAATTAATTACCGGGAGCTATATCTATTCAGTTTGCACTTTTTAAAAATGAAAAGCATTTACATCTCTAATTTTCAGTGGCTAGGAGAGGATCCTTATGGCCTACAAGAATAGGGACAATTGAAAATCTCTTTGACAATTCATCCAAATAACACCGTCTCTTTTCTTTTTTTTCCCCCATTTTTATGCGTTGGTTCCCAAAAGAGTCGAAGCAGACAGAGAGAAGATTGAAACTTATGCGGATTCATTGCTCAGACGATTGCCAAAAGCCTTACCGGCTGCACTAGGGTTACGAGCATGAATGAGGGAGAGAAAAGCAGATAAATGGCTAATCCAATTATGCAAATAAGTTTGTTTGATAGATCCATCCTTTTTTTTCTAATTGATGCGTAATTGTATGAGCTAATTATACAGTTATGAGAGATCTTGTTGACTTTGTGGAATGGTTTGTGTCACTAAATTCACGCTTTAGTATCAATCATCTTAATTGGTGTCCCTGTAGAATTTGTGCAAGTTCACTTGCACCTTGCACAAAGCTTGAATATCTGGATCTCTGAATGAATGGATTTGCCGCTCAACTGTCTCCTTCCTTGCGTCCTGCATTTTTAACGCTGACCGAATTATATCATGGCACTTTGAAGAGCTCGACTTACAACGAGATCCTTCCACTAAACTTTTCCCGACTCAGTAGTTGAGTTAACTGGTCTGATCCCACATCAACTGGTTAACCTAAGCCAACTTGTTGAAGTATGCCAACGGTGCAACCGACTATATGGTTTTTATCCCACAATGGCTAATGAGTTGGGGTATCTGCTGTCGATTTCACGGCCACAATTCATTGTCAGTCTGTCAGCTCCAAAATCTAAAGTTACTTTTTCTAGCGGAAGATTTTATTAGGACAGCGAATCTAGGCATGTTCTTGAAGCTCAAAAAATTAGTTGTGTTGTAGATGTCCTAGAACCAATTTATCATTCCTTACATATTAATTGCAGGTACACAGTCTGTGTAAGAAGGGTCTCGCTCCTAAATTCTAGGTTTTAGGATTGCCTTTCTCCAATCTGATTGAGTTTCAAGGACTCCTGAAGGATCAAGATAAGGTGTTGGCTAGACCCATCAGATAATGACATACAACGCAAAGTACGCAAGTAAGTAGATTCAGCACGACTGTGTGAATGAGCTTTACTTCTTGAATCTTTCGCAACTTCCTCACGCAGATTCAATTGGCCTCCGGTAGCTCTTCCATGGATATAGCTAGTCACGTCAGACCTCACACAGAAAAAGCCGCGGGGACCAATATCTCATCCACCGGGACTCGACAAGTAATAATCTTGTGTGTCCAACAAGAACCCGAAAGTCGAATTCCCAATTTCTATCTGCAATTTGACTTCTCTCATGTCGTCTAACTACTCAAATGCATGCTTCTGAATTTTAGACAAGATGAAATCCTTTGTTAAATTTAAGTTTAGAGGGTACATTGAAAATTTTTACATGTAATTCATTTGAAAATGTAGTATGTTATGGAAAAATTACCATGAGATCCCAACACACACCGACCAAAACCTCTTACTCGTGTGATTGTCCGAGCTTAAGGTAACAAAAGAATCTAGCAACAGAATGATACTTCTAAAAGTATAATTTATCCTTAACTTGCAGTGGTATTCTAATATTTCGTTCGCCAAAAAGAAAAAAAAATCGAAAACGGTAATTTCCTAATATGAATAGTAAATTTTAAAATGTTGGAAGTAAAAATTTCCTCATGACCACTTGTTGGTTAAATATGGTGATACCGACAATATTAGCAATTTATCAACATCAAATACAATAGTTTTTTGGTCGAACATCAAATACAATAGTAACTTGCCTGTTTATTTTAGAATCTACTAAACCGAAAACTTAGGTGAAATCAAGTTACCAATGGACGCCCACTAATAAGATAGTAAGTTACTAGCAGAGTTAGGATTTGCCAACCTTAAGTAGAATGCACATAATTCACTTCTTCAGAAATTTTGCACTCGAAATAAAATCCTAATAAAATTAGTAACTTGTAAATGTAAGTGCACTTTTATATATCAAATTTTCCCTAAAGTTTAGTATGTGTTAATAGAGTAAGGATTGATTATCTGGATCTCTTAAGATGGTATGGATATCTCTCTTTAATTGTGCATATCTTGATTTGATTGCTTTAGATAGTCATCCAATAAAACAGATAAATAAGCTAATGTGCTCTTTTATTAATACGTCCAAATATACAAAAAAAAAATGAAACAAAGATATGCACTTGTAGTGTCTTTTTTCTGTCCGGATCAAAGCACTCACAAAGGATTTATAACACTCTCCTTCACTGAATTGTTGGCGTCCTCAGGGACTTACCTTGTTCTTTGAGGTGAGAGAGCGATTTAAAGTCGTCGTCCAACTCCTAACTAGTCTTCGGCTCTAGTCGCTCTTCCTATTTAATCAGATGCTCCTTTCGCTTGGTAACTGTGGTTGGGTCTAGAGCAATTCACGAAGCTACGATATTCTCTACTACGTCATCTACTAGAAAGTTAATCTTCACACCGGCCGAGTTGGTACATTTTGCATACGTTCCTGCATGTCTTGATAGCAAGGTTTCAAGCATCTCACATGGAACACCGGATGAATTTTCAATCCAAGTGGGCAACTGAAGCTAATAACCAATTTTTGCCCACTTTGGCTTAGCACTAGCACTAGCCCTTCATACTCCTGTATGAGTCGTTAATCTTTCTTCTTAAGGTACCACTACTGTTCCGGAAGGATCCTTAGGATGATGAGGTCATGTTGTAAGGACTAGGGGACTCCTTTGGATCAACACTTTCTATTACAGGATAACCCCACTACAGAAGAGGAGCTGAAACTCTTACATTTGCCTCTGTACCTTGTCCATTTGATATACAGAGACAACGGGCTCTATGGATATGTTTCTTATTTTAAATACGATGCGCCCCTAATTCCCTTAATATCTTGTCTTCCTTGAAGAGAGGGAATACTCTCTATGTGCATTGCATATTGGGGATCCAAAAGTTAGGACGAGACCCAAAAGGAAGCCTTTTAAGGACATGCTTAGGTCTGGTCTACCTGGTAACTAGTGTTGGACATGCCTTCTCTTTTAATTGCCCCCTTCTTTATTTGCTAGGAGGCCTTCTCGAGATAGGCTTAGCCAATACCGGTGTTTTGCCCCCAATCTTTGGAGAAGTTGTACGCTCTCGGGCATCTCCATACATTTAGTATTGCTAACATATGAGGAAGCATCGCCCGTTGAATTGTCACCACTTCAAATGGACTCTTGGTAGAGGAAGAGCTCCTTTGAATGTTGAAACAAATCCAAACAGCATCGAGCAAGTTCATCCAATTCTTTTGGCTGACAGTCATGTGGTGCCTCAAATACTCTTTCATCATCCTGTTAAACCAGTTGATCTGACCATCTATTTGGAAATGAAAACCGAATGACATGCATTTGCTTGGACCTTATTATTTTGAACAACTTCGAATAACAAATTGCCTGTGAACTTGAAGTCACAATCACTAACTATGCTCTAGAGCATATCCTAGTACTTCCTTGCATAACCGAAAGAATAAGGAGGTTGTTGTCTCTTTAGCAGTACAGTACTTGGTAGCGTAACTAAACATTGCATACTTTGAGAACCAATCCACCGCAAGGGTGATAGTAGAAAAGGCGCTTATCTTAGGCAAGTACATAATGCAGTCCATCAACACACTCTCCCATGGTCAAATCAGGACAGAAAGTAGCTCAAGCAAACCTAGCTTTTGTTTCACTTAATCTTGTCTTGCTATGAGATGAGACGTGCGCGGTGTTGCTTGTTGCATCCTCCTTCTTATTCGGCCGAAAGTAACCTTGTTTCGTGAGACCTACGCATGAGCGTCCCCCCCCGAATGCTGTCGCGACCCTCCCTCGAGGATCTCTTTAGGGAAAGTGGGTTTAACGATTCGCCAAATGGCAACAAGTTGTCCCATTATTAGGGGTGCTCACTCTCGTTCGGCACAAGTTCTTCCAATCCTTGCAACATGGGACTTTGGTTGATTCGATTGATTAAATGATGATTTTCTATATATTTGAAGTCGCCACTAACCTATTTGGGGCGAATTAGGAGCCAAGCGAAACGTGGGGGAAAATTCACTGCCTTATCTAGTGATCAAATACTTCCATTCGTGGTTCGGTGAAGAAATGTGAATTTGCCATGGCTCATTTTTCACAAGGGAAACCGAGGGTATCCAGTTAGTACCAAATCTCTTTCCCTTATTAAAATCCTAAGTCCAAACTAACCAAGCATATTCCTATCATGTAAACCTCTCAATTATCCAAGGAAGCTATGCAACTAGGTCAGTATAAAAGAAAAGGAAGTCTTATGTTTTAGTCTAAAGCTAACTATTTGCTTAAAGCAAGATTACGCTAATTATGCTAAAATGCTACAAAATTGATCATATGACTAGGCTAGTAAACAACCAAACTGATCTCTAAACCAACCCAAGACTCTCCAAGATTAAGCCCAATTCGAAATGACTCACAACATTCAGCACACTAAAATCACAAATCATCCAAGATTTCAAAGGCTCCATAACGCGTCATACACACCGTCTTGGGCTTATCTCCCTCACCAATATAAACTTAATGATAACCCGATCTGAAGTCAAGCTTGCTTAAGTACATGGCTCTACTTAGTTGATCCAACAAATCACTGATCAATGAAATGGGATTGTGATTTTTTTACTGTTAGCTTGTTAAGAGCCCTATAGTTGATGCATAACCATAGGCTCCAATCCTGCTTATTATAGAACAAAACTGGGGCACTATAAGGGGCCTTCGATAGATGGATGAAACTTGCTTCCATCAATTCATCAAGTTGCTTTCTTTGCTCGGCTAAAGCTGCATGGGCTATCTTGTAAGGTGCTCTAGTAGGTGGTTTGGCACCTAGCTAGAGCTAAATCTCATGATCCACTTATCGACGAGGTGGAGTTCCTTTCGAAGTTTATCTGTCATGGCAAATTCATACTTGAGCAACACATTCCTGATCTCTTTTGGAACGGTCTTGGCCACATCTTTCTTTTACACTCATGAAAGCAAGGTATGTAGGTTGTTGTTCAATCCATGCTCGAGCTAAAGTGTCCACAACATCATGGGGTTGCAACTCTTGCTCAAGGGGAGAAGAACAGCAATGGTGCCAAAACTTGTGTACGGAGGCCACTTTAGTGCCAAAACTTTCATTTGGATCACTTAAGTGTCAAAAGTTATGAAAAACGATCACTTAAGTGCCACTTCGCCGGAAATCCGACGTGGCGTTTTTTTATTAATTTTTCAAGCTGATGTGGCTCGCCGGAGGCTGATGTGGCTCGCCGGAGGCACACGTGGCATTTCTTTTCTTTTTTTTTTCCTTTTTTTTCTTTTTTCCTTTCTTTTCTTTTTTTTTCCTTTCTTTTTTTTTCTTTTTTTTCTTCTTATTTCGGGTGGCCGGCGTCCGGCCACCGATGTCCGGCCATCGGCCACCGACGTCCGGCCACCGGCCACCGGTGTCCGGCCACCGGCGTCCGACGTCCGGCCACCGGCGTCCGGCGTCCGGCCACCGGCGTCCGGCCACCCGGCCACCGGCGTCCGGCGTCCGGCCACCGGCGTCCGGCCAACGGAAATAATAAAAAAGAAAAAAAAAGAAAAGAAAAAAAAGAAAAAAGAAAAATCAGAAAAAAATCAGAAAAAATATTTAAAAAATGAATTATACACATGGAAATGCCACGTGTCATTAAATTTTAAATATAAAAGCCACGTATTAAATTTGGTCGGAATTTCTCGCCGTTGGCACTTAAGTGATCGTTTTTTCTCCGATTTGGCACTTAAGTGATCGCCGGCGTAAACTTTTGGCACTTAAGTGATCCAAATGAAAGTTTTGGCACCAAAGTGGCCTCCGTACACAAGTTTTGGCACCATTACTGTTCTTCCCCCCTTGCTCAAGCCATTGTCATCTCTTGGCGTACACCCTTCAATAAATTGGTTTTTGGGGCCAAAATATAACTAATAATCATAATGATGCATTAAAAATTGATTCCATGCAAATGTTAGTCTAATTATGAACTCAAAATGTCTCACTCTTGCATAACCTTCACTATCCACTCCAATCATTTTATTATAAGATATAATTTGTTAAAATTATATATTTACAACATCAACAAAAAAAAGAGAGATTTTATGTTGCACTACCATGAAATGATCTCATACTGAGCTTTTCAAAATAATCTTTGGATCGAATGCACTTTTACAAGACGGTTATCCTTAGTTAAATTTGAAAGGCATATTAACTAAAAGAAAGAAAACTTTCTTCTCATCTTTGATTGATTCAATCAACGAATGTATTTGACAAAAAAAATCAATAAATATATACTCATAAGAATAGGAGATATCTATCCTATTATCATAATCAAAAATAAAATTATTTTTCCTTCGAACATCTTGTATATGTCTTCTAGATTTATATTACTATAATAGACCGGAGCAATTATCACATGACCTTAAATGTGTTTAATAATTATCCATCACCTTTGGGAACAAATCTTAAACTCAAATTAGATTTTGAACGGCTACAATGACCATAAATGACAACTTATCATGACTATTGATATATAGCCTCCAATAGGGTAAAAACATTTCCCATAATGCTAACCTACTAAACATAGCTATAATAAATGACGAAATTTTTTCCCTCTCTATTGCTGGATAAGGATGAACTATTTCAATGACATTAACCAAGCTACGCCTATAAAATAAACTTGCATCTGTCCACTCCAAAGCATCAGGCAGCAAGATCATAGAGCAAAAAGAGAAGGTATGGTCATGGAAGTTGAAGGATCAAAGAAAATGGTGATGATGTTCCTGGTGGGGTTGATATTTTGGGCATCTGTTGTTGACGCAGATGCAACAGATGCTACTAACCGTGTACAGAAGTGTCTAGATATATGTGCTGGTCCAGACCCCATAACTTTTTGCTATGCCAACTGCATGAGACACTGTTCATTCAGGTACTGCTTTGCTAAATTACGATCAGTCATTTCAATTTAGGTCAATCACCTAAAATTAATCACCTAAAATAGGAATCATGGGTATAAAATTATCTTCCTCGATAAATAGCAATATCAAATAAATAAATTTACCTAGAACCATATAGTCAGTTTGCCCTTTTTCATTATGAAAAGGATTCACATCTCTAATTTTCAGTGGTTAGGAAAGGATCCTTATAACACCATTGAAAATCTCTCTGTTTATTCATCCAAATAACACTAGCTCTTTTATGTCTTTTTCCCATCTGTATGTGTTGTAGGTCCCAAAAGGGTCGAAGCGAACAGAGAGAAGATTGAAGCTTGTGCGAATTAAAAGCTCAGACAATTGCCAAAAGTCTTACCCATTGTACTAGGGTTTCGAGCTTGAATGAGGGAGAGAAAAGCAAATAAATGGGCAGTCTCGTTATGCCAATAAGTTTGTTTGATAGATCCATCCTTTGTTCCAATCGACGTGTAATTGTATGAGCTACTTCCAAAGTTATGCGAGATCTTGTCGACTTTGCGGATCGGTCCGTGTCACTAGATTTGACACTTTAGTGTCGATCATCGTGAGTGGTGTTCTTGTAGAATTTGGGCAAGGTCACTTACACCTTGCATAGAGCTTCAATATCTGGATCTTTGAATGAACAAAGTCGCTGCCCAACTGTTTCCTTCCTTGCATACTGCATTTTAAGGCTGACCAAATCATCTCGTGGCACCTTGAAGAGCTCAATTTACAATGTGAGATCCCTCCACTAAACTATTCCCAACTCGTTAACGAGTTAACTGGTCTAATCCCGCACCAACTGGTTAACCTTAGCCAACTTGCTTAAATATACAGAAATATACGTGCAATGAATATCATAATTATCAGTAAGCGCGTATACTCTTTATCAATATGTTGAAACAAATAGAAAGCCAAATCAATATATACACAATCAAAGGGAGATATACATATATTCTTAAGACATATGGATTATCAACAAAATATCATAATTATCTTTAACATAGGAAAATATCCTTAAAGCTAACAATTTGAATCAGCTTCGCTTATTGAATCTTTCGCAACAACTTCCTTATACGGACTCAATTGGCCTCCAGCAACTCTTACATGGAAATACCTACTCACATTAGGCCTCGTGTAGAAGAAGCTGTGGGGATCCATTCCCCATCCACCAGGACTCGACAAATAGTCATCTTGGGTCTCCAACAGGACACCGAAAGGCAAATTCCCAATTTCTATACGCAATTTGACTTACCTCGTTATGCTAGATGCATTGTCCAACTACTCAACTGGCATGCTTCTAAAATGGTAGACAAGATGAAATCCTTTGTTAAATTGTAAGTTTGAGTGGTACATTGAAAAATTTTACATAAGATTCATTCGAAAATGTAATATGTTCGGGAAAAATTACCACGACATCCCAACACACGCAGAGCAAAACCTTCTACTTGTGTGATTGTCCGAGCTTAAGGTAAAAAAAGAATATACGACAGAATGATACTTCTAAAAGTATAATTTATCCTTAACTTGAAGTAGTATTCAACTATTTCCTTCGCCAAAAAAATAAAAAAAATCGTAAATGGTAATTTACTGGTAGATTAGCAAATTTTAAAATCTTGTCATTACAGTTGGTTAAGTATGCCGATACTGACAGTATTAGCAATTTAACAACATTATATACTATAGTAACTTGCCATTTTGTTTTAGAAATCTACTAATTTAACTGAAACCCAAGGTGAAATTGGCGAAACATGCCCAAGGAAGTTAACGCGATCATGGGTGAACGAACACTTTTCACGCTTCACTTATAGGTGATTTTCATTCAGCTTCTCAAACACTAAGCGCAAGCGCTTCATATGATCAACCAAGGTATTGCTGTATACAACATCATCTAAAGACACCATCACAAACTTGTTGAGAGAGTCCTAAAAGACATTATACATAAAGATGCAGAATGTGATTAGTGCGGTGGGGAGACCAAAAGGCAAGACCAAGAATTCGAAGGCTCCTCAGGGCGTCACACGCGCCGTCTTGGGTTTATCTCCCCTCGGCAATTTGAACTCGATGATAGCCCTATCTGAAGTCAAGCTAGGTGAAGTACATGGCTCCACATAGTTGATCAACCAAGTCACTGATAAATAATATGGGATAGTGATGTTTTACTACTAGCTTGTTATGAGCCCTGTACTCAATGCACAACCATAGGCTCCCATCCTGCTTATTAGAGAACATTACTTGGTCCCCATAAGGGGACTTTGATGGATGGAGGCAACCCGCCACCAACAATTTATCAAGTTTCTTTCTTTGCTGGGCTAAAGCTGCATGGGCTATCTTTTAAGGGACACTAGCAAGTGGTTTGGCACTTGATAATAGCTAAATCTCAAGATTCACTCATCCACGAGGGGGAGTTCCTTTGGAAGTTTATCTGTCATGACAAATTCATACTCGAGCAACACGTTCCTGATCTCTTTTGGAACGATCTTGGCCACATCTTCCTTTTACACTCACGAAAGCAAGGTACGTAAGTTATTCGCGCTTCAAGCCGTGCTTGAGCTAAAGTGTCCACAACATCATGGGGTTGCAACTCTTGTTCAAGCCATTGTCATCTCTTGGTGTACACCCTTCAATAAATTGGTTTTTGAGGTCAAAATATAGCTAAAAATCATAATAATGTATTAAAAATTGAGTCCATGCAAATGTTAGTCTAATTGTGAACTCAAAATGTCCCGCTCTTGCATAACCTTCACTATCCACTCCAATCATTTTACTATAAAATATAATTTGTTAAAATTATATATCTACATCATCAACCAAAAAAAAAGAACAAGAGATTTCGTTTTGCGCTACCATGAAATGATCTCGTACGAAGCTTTTCAGAATAATCTTTGGATTGAATGAACTTTTACAAGACAGTTATCCTTAGTTAAGGCATATTGACTAAAAGAAAGAAAACTTTCTTCTCATCTTTGATTGATTCAACCAATGAATATATTTGACCAAAAAAAAATCAATGAATATATACTCATGAAAATAGGAGATATCTATCGAATTATCTAAATATTATATTAAAATTATTTTTCTAACCAAAAAAATTTTAAAATTACTTTTTCTTCGGACATCTTGCATATGTCTTCTAGATTTATATTACTATAATAGACAAGAGCAATTATCACATGATCTGAAATGTGTTTAATGATCATCCATCACCTTCGGGAACAAATCTTGAACTAAATTGATTTTGAAAGGCTACAATGACCACAAATGACAACTTATCAATGACTATTGACATATTGTTGCGGAAGCAAGCCAACGAACATTAAATTTGATAGAAAAAGAAAATAAATCAGGCACCAGATTTATGTAGTTTTATAGTGACTTACGTCCACGCAGAAAGCAGCAACAAATTCCACTATAGATCAAGTGATACAACGGAGATTACAACCACATTCAAATCACTTAAACACTCTAAGTATTTCCCAAGCCCCAATTACACCTCACGTAGTATTTAGCCCTACAATTCCTCACGAAATATTCTTTCAATCTTACAAAGGAATTGCTCAAATTCTTACCACAAAATTTAATCGACTACAATACACTCAGATATCTCTAGGGTGTAATTCTCTGGGAGAAGCTCCTATTTGATGCTCTTCATAAATAACATCTGTTTCTTAGTTATAGGCAAGAATTGGATCCAAAGTAGGAAACCTCTTTTAGGAAACCTTATCCAACTAGGTAACCTTTTCTAACTAGGAAATCTATTCAAAATAGGAAACTTACTTGAATTAGAAAACTCTCCTGTTCAGGCTCAAAATTGAGACATAATTTTAGTAAATATAGCCTCCAATAGGGTAAAAACATCTTGCATAATGCTCACCTATTAAACGTAGCTTAAATGAAGGAGGAAATTTTTTTCCCTCTCTATTGCTGGATAAGGATGAACTATTTCAATGACATGAAACCAGCTACGCCTATAAAATAAACTCACATCTGTCCACTCCAAAGCATCAAGCAGCAAGATTATAGTGCAAAAAGAGAAGGTGTAGTCATGGAAGGTGAAGGATCAAAGAGAATGGTGATGATGTTCCTGTTGGGGTTGATATTCTGGGCATATGTTGTTGAGGCAGATGCAACAGATCCTATTAACTGCGAAGAGGAGTGTCTAGAGCAGTGTGCTGGTCCAGACCATGCACCTTCCTGCTACCCCAACTGCATGAGACACTGTTCATTCAGGTACTGCTTTGCTAAATTATGATCGATCATTTCAATTCAAGCTTTGAAATTATGATTATATCCACCTAAAATAGGACTCATGGGTATAAGATTATCTTCTTCGATAATTAGCAGTATCAAATTAATAAATTTACCAGTAGCTATAGTCAGTTTGCCCTTTTTTATTATGAAAAGGATTCGCATATGTAATTTTCAGTGGTTGGGAGAGGATCCTTATAGGCACAAGATTAGGGATAACTTTCCATTGAAAATCTGTGTCTATTCAACAAAATAACACCAGCTCTTTTCTTCCTTTTCCCCCATTTTTATGGTTGTAGTTCCCAAAAGGGTCGAAGCGGACAAAGAGAAGATTGAAGCTTGTGCGAATTCAAGCTCGGACGATTGCCAAAAGTCTTACCCACTGTACTAGGGTTACGAGCTTGGATGAGGGAGAGAAAAGCGAATAAATGTGTAGTCCCATTATGCCAATGAATTTGTTTAATAGATCCATCCTTTGTTCCAATCGACGTGTAATTGTATGAGCTACTTCCATAGTTATACGAGATCTTGTAAACGCTTCAGATCAATCCGTGTCACTAAATTCGACGCTTTAGTATCGATCATTGTGAGTGGTGTTCTTATAGAATTTGGGGAAGGTCACTTACACCTTGCGCAGAGCTTGAATATCTAGCTCTCTAAACGAACAAAGTCGATGCCCAACTGTTGTTGTCCTTCTGTTTTGCATTTTAACGTTGACAAAATCATCTCGTGGCACCTTGAAGAGCTCAATTTACAACATGATGCCTCCACTAAACTTTTCCCAATTTGTCAATGAGTTGACTGGTCCGATCCCGCATCAACCAGTTAACCTCAGTCAACTTGCTGAAATATGCAGAAATATACGTGCAATCAATAGCATAACTATCAATAAGCTCGTGTTCTATTTATCAATATGTCAAAATAAACAGAAAGCCAAATCAATATATGCACAATATAAAGAAAACATACGTGTAATCTTAAGACATACGGATAATCAACAGCAATATCATAATTATCTCTAATATAATAAAATATCCTAAACAAAATCCTAATTATCTCTAGGATTAATTAATTCCACGAAAAACCCAAAATTGGTACACATGTGATAAATTTATCCCAAACTAATTTTTTGATCACTGAAAACCCCAAACTAATACACCGGTGACAAATTTACCCTCCGTTAGTTTCCGTTAAATTTCACTGTCAAATTGATCAGTTAAATGACACGTGATATAGTTGACAAACGTACTGATTCGGGTTTAATCCTCCATTCATTACAAGTGTACAAGTTTGTGATTTTTTTTGCATTAATCTAATTTAACTTAGGCTAAATTTGTCACAAGTGTACCAGTTTAGAGTTTTTGGTGGTAAAAAAATTAGTTTGAAATAAATTTGTCACAAATATACCATTTTGGGGTTTTGTTTTTTGTGGTATTGACCATTATTTCTAACACCTCCAATGCAATTTTTTTTTGTTGAATCCTCCGACGCTATTAACTGACTGGTTTTTATTTCACAATGGCTTGACTGGGATTGTTGGGGAGAGCGCGAAGAATGTCAATACCTTCACTCGGGAAAATTATCAGGGGGAAGCCCAACTCTAAGCATGTCAATATATCTAGTTGGATGCACATTCACTCAAAAAATTAAGCCAATGTGTTATGGATCAACCTGGATTTATTAATTGCTCTACACCGTATTAATTATCCAATGTAGGATTTTTCTAACACAATTCCCACACGCGTCTCAACAATCTCCCCCTCACATGTGAGTTTAGTGTTAACTACTCTCCCTTAATCTGGATATCATTCTGTATCAAGATACTTCAACTTGAATCTCCATCAATTTCGATTCTTCGAGTGTTATGAGTGTGAAGTCTTTCGCTATAACTGTGGCTTTGATATAAGTGTCACGGTCCAGACCGCTCGCCTAGTCCAAAGGATTGTGCAAGCAAGTGAGCAACGTCACGCTGCTAAAGCACATGCACATTTTACAGAATCATCTGTAGGAAAATGAATGAAAACGGGTCTTAAGAAAATGTTCTACTCCATTGTATTAATTAACGTTACAAGCAATGTATATCGAGGGACTATCAAGATAGGAGAGTTGGGGTAGGCCCTTCTGAAGAGCTTTAAAGACATCATTTATTCTAGCACAAGTAGACATTACTGATACTTGAAATGGCACCATCCAGCAATTATGAAAAGTAAGAAACATATGAAATGTTTAAAATGCCTCCACACTCTGTTGACACGTGCTTTACCCGAGTGGCCATGGACAGTGTCCAGATCAAGAAACTCGCGAAGGACTCGGACGATGCTCGCTGTGATAAAAAAGAAAATTCAATATACCGTATACCATTGTTGTTGCTAATATAGACTGTACAATTTGGAGGAGATATAAAGTGGTGGATATAATGAAGCGGTGTATTAGAACACTTTTTTGAGCCAACCTATAGGTCGTATACCAAAAGGATTGGGTTCGATTGTATGGTAGGCTATGAAAATGTGGCCGGAAGTGAAAAGTTAATCTCTCTCTCTTGTCGTCATGCCACTTCCACCCTCAACCGCCACTCTTCGCCTCTTCCAACTCCATGCCCGCGCACCCGCAACCTTGCATCAAGACCATCCAAGGTCGTCGACCTCCGATCAACCTCCATCCAAGGTCGCGAGGGATTGACTATGGGGGGTTGTGGCCAGGCAGAGAGAGAGACGCACAAACACGAGTTGAGTCGGAGTAGAGAGACTCGTGAGGGACTAGGGAGGGGAGGAGAGAGATGAGCGATCTTAGGGGCGACCCTGGCGTGCAAAGAGGCTGGCTTTGGCTTCCTGGAAGGCGGTGGTGATAAGCGACAACTGCCTTCATGACGAGCAAAGGCTGTTAGGCAGCGCTATAAGTCAGAGGAGGAGGGGACTATGGTTGGTTTATCTTGAGTTTGGCATTAAATTAAATACACTTGACATCTTGGAAAAAGTTTTTAAAAAAATCCTTCTATCTATGACACAAATATAATTACTGAAAAATGAAAATGATAGATTGATCCCTAATTTGGGAAATAAATTTTCCACCACTAGACCAAATCAAAGTTTAATTTCTTTTATTAAAATTCAATAAAATAGATAAGCAAAGAAAAAGATTAAATTGATAATTTTACTGAGACCTTGAATTTCCTCAAATCACATATTTGTATGGTGTGTTTGGAAACACTTTGGGAGGAAGCCTTTGTGAAAATGCAAATAGTGTTTGGTACAATGTAATTTAAAAACACATTGGGAAGCAACTTTGACTTAAATACCATTTGGAAACTACACTTTGTAAAGGATTTTTGCTTTTTTTTTAAAAAAAAATCACTAACCTTTGTCTACGGAACTCAGGCCACCCCCACTAGAGAACCAAATCAGCTACCTGCCAACCTCGCCTGAGGTCAAGCGACCTCACGTGAAACTAGTAGGGGGTGGAGGCCTTCTCTGGCAAAATTGTGTAAAGGGAGGGTTTTCGACGTATTTTTCGCAATCATGAACCCGAACCCCGCGGGTGTGCAACATCCCACAATGGTCATTATGATGCGACGTCCTCGGATGCGTCACCAACCCAACATTTTATCTTTTGATTACGCATTCGGAAGCTAAATAATGATTCACCTAGACAATAACAATAAATGAGGATAGATAGGAAAATGGTTTACAACATTGAAATCAAAACATCATTTAAAAATTTACTTGATTAACCCTTGGGAACATTTTTACAAGCCCACTTTGGGCATTTTCATAAAAGTCCACAGATGTCAGGCTGGGGTCAATCTACTTAACCAAAAGTCAGCTTCTAGGCACCTCAAACCATACTGGATGCATCAACATGCTAAGGGCCTGAAAAATGTTTAACAACCACAAATCAGATAAAAATCTCAATAAGTTATCATCTAAGCCCCGTTTAGAAGGTCAACTCACCTCGGGAGTCCCTAATCATGTGACCATGCACTGGACACAAATCATTAATCAACCACAGGCATCCTTACCTTGCCTTGGCACACATATTATGCATAACATAGATAGTCATATGTCACAACGATGCATCAAACATATCACATACCCAGAACGTGTAATGAGATTTCCCATACATCAATGCATCACAGTTGTGCGTATCTCAATTATATGGCAAAATCCACTTGGGCACGTCCCATACCATACCTAGCAATTTCTATCCCATAATCAAGCACTATGCATCACTCGTATTCCATTTATTACACCCCCTCGAGGTCACTACACATCAAGCAATCTGCAGCAAGACGGCAGTCTTCCGGACCTACCCAGGCATCGTCCCACCCCATTGGGCATGGCATCGTCAAATAATCTACAGTAAGACGGCGTTCCAATACGACAACATCAAACGATTTATAGTAAGATGGTATCCCATAAGGAGCATCAGTCCGGCCTCGAGCCGCGACAAGGCATCCGGAGTATCGGCAATCCAGATAATCTCCAAGCATCTGATAAATCAAGTATTGCCAAACGATCTACAGCAAGACCTCAATAAATCAAGCATCGTCAAGCGATCTATAGCAAGACGGCTCCAACGTGTGACCACACGAGCACACAAGCATTCAGGACAATTTTTATCTTTTCATTTAGCCAATGCATCCATGAATTGTGCTCACATCAATGCCACACAACAATAATAAGTGGTCACACATGCAAATGGGCAATTGACTCTGTGAACCTCATTTTAAAACATGAATTTACAAAAACATTCAACATCGGATCACAGCCAAATAAACATTATTGAAAAGCCAAGTAATTGTGATTATTGTCTCTATTAGGCCAGAAATCGAAAGCCAAAGATTTCAAGTAAAGACCGGCAGATTATTGAATTCTAGTAAAACTGGACAGATTTGCATGATTTGGGAAATCAACTTCAAAAGCATAGCAAATGATTTCCACAAATTATAAAATTCGAATATGTTATAAAAAAGACCTCAAAAAATATTTTCCATGAAGAACACAATCCCAAAATCCTTATACAAAGATCACTTCTAATGGCTCAGAAACAACTCAGAACTGGTCCGTCGGAACGGGGGAACTAAACCACAAGAATTACTTGTTTTACAAAACAAATCCTTTCAAAACACTTTGAAATTTTTATACGTTGTAGCCATGGATTTCGTTTACAAATCTTGTGAAGGAAGTATGGTCGAAATCGAACTGGAAATTTTTATAAAAATCTGAGAAGGCACGAAAGTCACGAAATCCACAGTATAAAATAGTTCTGATTCGGTAAGAAATTGGACCTTTGTGTAACACATTTGAGCTCAGAAAAATCTAAAATTTAAGTATGTTATTGATCAAGATCTTGTAAACAACTTTTATGAAGAACACTTTTCAAGATTCTAACCACAAAATGCTCTATAAAAATGGAAAACCAGGGGCGTACAGTAAAATCAATTCTGAAATCAAGATAAAAACTCCAAGAAACACCTTCAACTTTGAGATCCATCACTTCTCAGCCATGAAAATACCACATCAAGAGTTCAAATCAACATCCAGCATCTATTTCAACTTAGTCTAGCAATCAAGACTAGCCAATGCTCATTCTAGAAGTTCAAACACACTAAAACAATAACTAGCTAAATTACCCTACGCAATTTAAACATCCTAAACAAGGGATTAGATGTTAACTTACTCGTCTAACAACGATGACGACGCGAGGACGACGGCAAAGACACGGGCTGTCCATGGCAACCTCGGCTTGACAAGGCAAGTGGCAAACGGCAGTGAACGGCACATGGCGATCTACGGGGCTCAAGGATGGTGGCGTGAGGGGCTGGTGGATGAACGGTAGTGGTGGGGTATTAGGCCGAGAGAGAGGGAGAGAGAGAATAAGAGAGAAAGTGAGGAGAGAGAGAAAGAGGGTTTAAATTTAAATCAAGATCAATGGTTGAGATATGTTCTTGATGCCCAAGCAAGGATCAAGGGCTAGGATGTGTTCTTGATGCCCAAGCAAAGATCAAGGGCTAAGATCAAGCCTTGCTCTCCAAGTTCAATCCAAATGCCAAGATTTAATCTAACAAAAAAGTTTCTAGAAGGGTAATTTAGCAAATAATTTTCGAAGGCCAATTTGTAAAAATTATGAGGCAACGTCCTATAGTTCGGGTGTGATATCCTTGAGCACTCGACACGCAAAATCGGATCATAATTCATGGATGACATCGATCAATCGCAACTATAGTTTATCTTAAACTAACGGGCGGCTGCTAAAAATAAATTCTTCAATAGCATTTTCCCCTTTGGTTAGTATTCCCTGGGTGATCAGGCCAAAGCGAGAATTAACTAATAAAGCGTCGATGAAATCACCATTTCATAAATCATTAAATTTGATCGAACTTTCAGGATATCACACATAGCGAGGGAAAAATTGGAAAAAAAATGTATTTACATTATGGAAATGCATAAAGCTCAAAGCACGTCTGGACCTACCTTGAGCCAAAGGTATAAATGCCTTTGGAAATGTAATTGCATATTCCCAAAACTATCCAAAAAATTTGCCCAAGCGTCTTTCGCAATGCAATTCCCAAATGCGTTAGTTATATGTTTTATGTTGAAATAAGCCTAGAGATTCTTGTTTTTTACCTTTAGATGTCAAAGGCTAAGGAGAACAATGTAAAAAAAAAAACTCATTTCAGCACCCGAATTTTTGAACTTTTTCTTTTTTTCCAACATTTGACATCTAAAGCATTTTCATTCTCTCATCTTCTTTTTCTTTTTCCCCGTTGTTTGCAAACTAGCTTTCTTGCTTTTTAAGAAAGGGATAATGACATAAACAATCCCTAAACTTTGGCGCAATGTGTAATTTGATCCTTGAACTTTTATTTTGTTTAATTCAGTCCATGAACTATATGAAAATATTCAATGTACTCCCTCAACTTGAATTAATGGAAAGGACTACATTGAATATTTTCCAATAGTTCAGGGGCTGAATTAAACATGTATCAAAAGTTCAGGGATGACATTGAATAAAATATAAGTTCAGGGACCACATTGAATATTAGCCTAAAGTTCAGGGACTACATTGAACAAATTAAAAATTCATGAATTAAGTTGCATATGTGGCCAAAATTTAGGAATTGTTTGTGTTATTTTCTCTTTTAAAAAGGTAAGAACATATGCTCTCTCCGTCTGTCCGAGAGTGCATTCAAAGGGAGGGACATCTTCATCCGAGGAAAAAGAGAGATGTAAAATCCGTGCTACAAAATTGCTCCCACCATGGCAGCCACAAAGAACATTCGCATAATGATGTCCCTGTGCAACCACTGAGTCAACCTCCCCCATTGGGGTTGACCGCCATTCCGGATTGGTCTTTCTGTGGTTCTAACTCCTGCTACATCAGGAGTAGCAGAATTATTATGAATACAATGAGGGGTGGAAAAACGTAGTTAAGCACAATTTGCTGCATACTCTCTTGAACTCCTATGAAGAACTAATGAGACTTAGTATCTGTAACAATGTCAAGAGGAACATCACGGTTTAGCTTTCCATGACGATCGAGCTGTTAGCATGTTTAATCTTTAATTAAACAATTTAATGCATGATAGTTGCTTGCACTGGTGACGCTGAAGCAATCTTTTGTCTTAGTAAGTTGGCTGTGTTCATTTGATGAGACGGCGATTAGCCATGGCAATCGCTTGTTCAGTTGAGTTCTTCTCATTCCAAAATACCAAATAGCCCAACAGATAGCCACCCATTTTATCTCTTGAAGAATTTTGCTTGAAGATTATGCTAGTCTTACAATTTATATGACACTTAGATTGGGGCTAGTCCCAAACCTATTGACATGATAGTGTGTCATGTAGAACGGCCGCGATAATTGGACCGTCACGTCAGCAATTTTAGGTGAAAATGGACTACACTAGAATTTCGCAAAAAAAATTTAAGACTAAATTGGCAAAATTGAGATGTTTAGGACTGAATTGGTATCTGTACAATAGATTTAAGGCTGATTGGGTTTTCTTGGCTAGACGACCTGATTCATTTCTTCTAGAGTTTGGTCAATCTAGACCCTATCAATTTTACTTAACAAAAAGGATTTCTTAGGTTAAAGACGGATTATGTAAATTTTTTTCTTCATGGGTAGACACTAGAGAGATAAATAAGGATTTCTTAGGTCAAGCCTTTCATTCATAAGACATATACTGGGATGAAATCCCCTCTCCTGAAAAGAGAAGAGGAAATCAAGGGGGGAAAAGGGGGCCATGTCTATCAAAACAGGCCATGAGCTCGATTTGGATGCAATAGAAATCATTCAGGAGCAGCACCATGATTTCAGGTGTTCATTAGAGAAACCAAAGAAAAGTTCAATTGCCAACCGCAGTTCATTCCCATTATCATAGCCGCTCCGATGATGATTTGAGAGGAAAATAATTGCATGCCCCTATCATGGGTTGACCTCAATTAGCGTGGGCCTACGGCCTGCTTAATTTCCAGCCTCGCAAGATCATTGATTGCTGTCTGTTCTGATGGGTTCATGCGCTTTGTAAGCACGAGTGGAACTTTTCTAGAGGCCTTAATCCAACCAAATTATTAACCTAATCTTGGGGTTTTCCCTTTCTGTTCCGAGTCATGTGTCTTAGAGAAAGTATTATATGTTTTGGAGTGATCGGTTCTATTCTCAGGACATCTCGTAAAATAAGTCTATAGATGTTGTTTTTGTGTCTGAATATATTTATTATGTTACGTAGTTGTTACTAATTCATGTGAATAGATCTCTCTCTTTCCTAAAGACAATCCCAATAGGATTAAGGACTAGGGAAGGCTGTGTTATATTCGAAAGACACTTTTTCAATGTTTAAATTTGTTCGTAATGTTTCGACCAAAAAAAAAAATTAGTTCATAATGTAATGTAAGTAGTCGGAGTATGTTAGGTTATACTACTTGGCCATGCATTGAAAGAATTTATCTTCATCAGATTTGAAGAATAACTAACAAGGCTATAATTGAGGAGGTGAATACAAAGATTTATTCCATTGAGACGACATTAAATTTTAAGAAGGATGTAGATGCAGGAAAAGCATCCATGCCTAGGAAAACATTGGAAAAGTTTTCGTATGCCAATTAGATAGGCTAAAGGTCCGAATTAAATTGACTCATGGAGTTTGCAGGATGTTCCATGAGCCTCTACGCTTATGTTCAGGGTAACGGAAAACAATACTTTTAATATTGTTATTTCACCTATCATAGCAAAGAATGTGATTTCAATGACTATAAAGAGGCATATTGAGGGGCAAATATGTAAAACAAAATTAATTTGAAAAATAAAGAATAAGGGGGCAACTATGGAATATTGTGTTGGGTAATCGACTTTCTTCCAATTTTCCCGCAATCTACAAATTAAAGCCCATAAAATCTAGTTAAGAGTTTTTATGTCCATGTGACTTTCTTTTCTTTAGTTTTTGAGATAGATGCATTGAAAGTCCTAAAATTTGTCACAAAAGTATAATTGAATTTTAAAACTCCTTATAAGTGCAATTAAGTCCTAAAACTTATAAAAAAAACTGTAATCGAATCCTAAAATTTTCAAAAAGTATATTCAAGTCATAAAACTTGTCAAATTAATCAAATCAATCCATTGATTGCACTTGTTCTCATTGAATTTTCTCTTTGCGTTGTAGATTCTAAAACCAGAAATCTCCATTTATCTCATTGAAGTGTTACTTGTTCTCACATTAAATCTTCACAAACACAGCATTGAGCAACTAGGACAGCAATTACATGACACTGAACAACTGAGATTCAGCCTGCCATTCGATTCAATCCTTTCTCTCTTGTGGTCAAAATCAACCAACTGGGTCATCTGAAAAATGCAATCTCTGATCTCAATCCCTCGCAAGCGAAATGAAGCAAAAACAAAACCGGGAGACAAAAGTCAGGAGGGAATGTTTCTGGTCCAAGCGACTAGAGAAAAAGCATGTCACAACCAGCCAGGGAGCGAGCACAACGAACGACCAACCAACCGCATGAATATGTTCGCTCTGCAATAAAAACAAAGGCCCTTTTTAGACCTGATGAAGCAGCTGCTGCTGCTGCTGCTTTCACCCCCTCAATAATGCCTCCCTATTCGCTGTCCATCTCCTCCTTTTTAATAAATTGAGTTATTGAAAAGAAGACAAAATTCACTATGATCTTGCTGCATCGGGGGATGGGTCACAATGAGTAGCCTCTCTGGGTTAAATTCTCGCTTGTCTGAATAAGACAACGGGCTGGAGCTATGCAAGCCTAGCAATAATATTTTGCATTTGTTTTCGTGTCTTGAGGATGGTGTGCTGTGATTATTGCACTGTCACTGTATCAGAAGTATGGGAAATATCTGAAGATTTTACGAGTTTTTCATGGGTTTTTTTTCTTTTTATATTTTGCAGCTCAAAACGGGTATCTTACTTTTGATTAGTATTGTGATCATGAGGAAAGTAGCATAGTTGAGGACATGGACCCTTCATCAGGAAGCACGAATCGCCAAGTTATGTTAGATTTATGTGGCTTTTATGTCTTGCAATCAGGAAAGTTGTTCAAGAAATCATGGCTAAAATCTACCTATATAACAAGTGAAGGAATAAAAAGTACTTTGTAGCACCTCCAAATCTGTGGCCTATGGAAGGGGCCTAAACGTTTCTAGCTATTTTTTAATGGAAAAATAATATAAATGATCCATAAATTTTAACCTAATAAATAATATTGTCCTCTAAATTTTTAATTTATTCAATATGGTCTATGAACTCTAGCTTAATGTACAATGTCATCCCTAAACTTTCAATTTGTTTAATGTTATCCATGAACTTCTAATACATGTTCAATTTAGTCCCAGGTTTATATGAAAATGTTTAATGTTGTCCCCAAACTTAAATAAATGAAAGAATAACATTGAACATTTTCATATATTCCAAGGGCTAACTGGAACATGTATCGAAAGTTATGATCTATATTTAACAAATTAAAAGTTTAGGGATAATACTGCATGTTGAGTGGAAGTTCAAGGACCACATTGAATAAATTAAACATTTAGAATCCATATTGCATATTAGATCAAAGTTTAGGAACTATCATTATCCATGTCTTAATCTACCTCTAAGATTCCTGCTAAATTAATTTTGAATTTTCCAAAACAGTCGAGTCCCTATTGATCTATTTCTATTATATAGATCGATTGAACATCTACAATTCACATAGTTTTATAAAAAAAAATTAATTTATCTAACCGTGGTGTGCAAGATGACTGGTTCATGTATGCCAAAAAATGAGTCCTAGGTCTGGATTTTAGGTTAGTCGTGAGTAAAGGTAAACGTCCCTCGATGCCTTTGTGGAATCGTAAGATAAGCGAAATAGGCCTCATCATATTGCGACCAAGAATGACCCGGTTGTATCCGGCTATGTATTTTGGAAATATGAAAGTCATGGAGATGTAACATTTAACGATTAAAAATCACATGTGCCGAGTACACAACAAAATGACGCAACGTGTGATATTGCATGGCATGTAAAGATGACATATGCGAATAATGATATGGCAATGTAAATGACAATGACGCAAGGCGTAACGAGGTGGTGTGATGAGAATTTAAATGAAATTGTGTGGAGTCATTTGAAAAATGAAGTTTTTATTTTGAAAACAAGTTTTAAAAAGCATGATTGGCAAGCACAAGGCCATAGTTCACGTACTTGTGTCAAATGAACGGCCTTTAGCTATCTATGGCCGTATCACCGCAAGGATACCCTATAGCACCTCATATATTGCAAACCTAGATCGCCAACTTAGCATGCTACTTTTTCAAAATCTTCCCCAATTTTAGGTTCAGGTAATCTACTAAACAACAATCGACGTATTAAGTATTCAGAGAAAATTATTCAAAAAGTCATAAATTTACAATAAATTTAGTCCTAAACATTTTGATTGTGTCAATTGAATTCCAAACATTTGACAACTTATTAATTTAATCGAATACCTTTCAATTGTATCTATTTAATTCTAAGCATTTTGATGATTTATCAATATAGTCTTAAACCTTTTAACGATTTGTCAGTTTAGTCCTTCTAGCCAATTTGGTTGGAAATCGCTGCCCTAGACAATTTTTACAATTTTTTCAAATTTTTTTCTTTTTTCCTTTCCTTTTATATTTCTATTTCTTTTCTTTTTTTCTTTTTCTTTTTTATTTATTCCATCCATTAGCCATTGCCGTGCATCACCTCCACTAGCCTCAGGTGAGGGCCGCCCTTACCGGATCGGGTGAGGGTCACCCTCCCCATTGACGAGGGCTGACAATTGCCAATGGAGGGAAAAAGGGAAAAAGAACAAAAGAAAGAAAGAAAATAAAAAAAAGGTAGAAAAGCAAATAAAAAAGAAATTATTAAATACGTTAGTGCCGACCGTGCCACGTAAGACGGCTGACACTAACTAGACTGCCACATCGGCAACTTCCGTTCTAAATTGGATAGAAGGACTAAATTAACAAATCGAGAAAAGGTTTAGAACTAAATTGAAAAGTTGTCAAAAGGTATATGACTAGATTTGATAATTGAAATATTTAGGATTGAATTGATTGTTGTACAATAAGTGTAGGACTATTTGGATACTTTTTCCTAAGTATTTGTTTTTGAGTCACCGCTGATCTATCTATTTCAACAAAGCATCCAAGGAAAAAAGGCGCTTCGGGTCTATTTCCATAAACTCGGAGTTGTAGATTCGGGCACTCGGTTACATGTTCGAAATGGTTAACGCCCCCGGCAGTGGTCTTTGGATATCACATCTTCTAGTCATGTCCTAGGTTGGGAATGTCAAGTGATGTCCTAGGCCGAGGGATCCAACATAACCTTTTGATATCAAGCCATCATAAAAAATAGCTTGAATCGTCTCGTTTCTAAGAGATTTGGAAAGTTTCGTGCCAGTCGTGACGCCCTAGTTATGGTTGCAGGCATCGGAGAGATAATTGGACCTGATGAAAGTTTAACCATACTTGGACCAAAAATTACGCTTTCGTCTTTTGTTCAATTGAGTTAATTTTTGTTGCGTTGGCAAGCTTGTAACCTCCATTTTTCTGTTGTAATTTAACAATCGAGAGATCGCAAACTTCCTGATAATGCCGAAAACGGGTCATCGGATCGAAGGTTCAAAAATTAGCCTTTCGACTGATACGACAACATTAGTATAATAAGGCTTTTTGATAAAATCCATATATAAAATTAGAAAATTATTGTTTAACCTTTTAAATATAGGCCAATTTTTGGCGATCGGTTGAGTTCTCGAACTAAAAAGAAAAAGCATCAACATTCATGACGTTCTTAAGTATGATCCCTTCGGCATAAGGAACAAAGGGTTGGCTAGCATAATAATTGGGTGTTGTAAAATGAAAGATTTGGACAACATTTCCTTACCAAAAAAAAAAAGATTTGGATAACATTTTCCTAAAAATAATTGCTTGCATCGCTTGAAATAATTAGTCAATAGAAAATATTATTATTATTGACAATAATTTATGTGTAAACATTTTCATGAATGATGAAAATATTTTTCGTATAGTCATTTTTGTAAGCGACACAGCCAATCATTTTTTAGGAAAATGCTTTTCAAATTTTTTATTTTTCGCGAAACAAACGAAGTCTGGTTCCAAATTAAAAAAGAAACTCAAACCAGCGGTATGACAACATTATATGCATTGTACAATTTCTAGCAACATTTCGGTGTTAGACAGCACATTAGGACATTAAATAGCTACGCAAATTTCGACATATAATGATTTAAAAGAACATGCAATTTTTTACCTGTATCCGTAAATATATTAATATCAATTACCCTATGGTCACTTTAACCTCGAACTTTACAAAAGATATTCTGCTAAAAAAACCCATGTATATATAGAAAATACCTTATGACCACACATAACTATATATATATATATATATATATATATATATATACAAAATCGTAGTTTATGATAATCGAGATGATTAAAGAGTAATCAATGAATCTCTTACCTTCTAATTTTAAAGTGAAAATGATTGCCAAGTTTTCCATAAATCTCTCATCTTTTTCCTTAAAGACAATCGTAATTTTTTTAACAAATGGATCAAAATCTTTATATATTATTTTAGAGTTAATACCACGAAAAATCATAAACTGGTACACATGTGACAAATTTACCCTAAACTATTTTTTTGACCACAAAAAATTCCAAACTGATATATCTGTGATAAATTTATCTCAAACTAATTTTTCAACCACCAAAAATCCAAAATTCCTTTGTTAAATTGGATTAATATCATGAAAAATCACAAATTATTACACTTATGATAAATAGAGGGTAAAACCCCAAACTAGTATACTCATCAATTGCCACGTAGTATCCAATTTAGAAATTTGATTGTAAAATTTAACGGAAACTATCAGAGAATAAATTTATCATGAGTGTACTAGTTTGAGATTTTTGGTGGTCAAAAAATTAGTTTTTAATAAATTTATCGCACCTATTATTTTATTGTTTATCAATTTTGCTTTTGAACTATTTCTTGTCATACCCAACACGTGTGCTAATTTGCTAGTACATTTTGAAGCAAACCCATCCACCCCTTTTAACCTCCAATTTTTTTCGAAATGTTCCGATAATATCCATAATTGGTACCCAACAGATAATAACCTCTCTTTTTTCCTATACAATGAGTCAAATGGTAATGTAAAAGAGTCCGTACAATAGCCCATCAACCTCTTGTAGATAGAAAATCTACATTTAAGCATTCCATAGTCTTCAAAAACTAAAACTAATATCTTGAAACAAGCCAAATCACAATTTCTCTTCCTTCATTCAATTTTTCTTTCCATCTTTGCAAACATAAATATGTGCTTTTCTCGCTAGTTTATTATAAAATACGCGATTCATCATATTCTCATCACATGTCTCACCAAATTCAAGCTTTTTCAAATCATATACCCGTAATTTTACTTTGATAAGATCTTTTCCGCGAAATCGGCCCGTTTAATTCGCTAGATTAGTTACCCTAATCACAATAAAAATAATGAAAAGGATCGCATACGTAAATATGTGCTTTTCTCTCTAGTTTATTACAACATGCGTAATTTACTTGTTCATATTCTCACCACATGTCTCACTAAATTCGAGCCTTTTCAAATCATATATCCATAATTTCACTCTAGATATGATCTTTTCTGCGAAACTGGCCCGTTTAATTCTCTAGGTTAGCTACCCAAACTGCAATCAAAATAAATTGCTACACGAGGAAGATGAAAGAGCAAGACAAGATTACTATTCTCAAGAAGAGGCGAAATACTAAGTTGTACTGAACCAAGAGAAAGTAGGGAATATGAAGAGCATACCAAGACAAATTTCTCCACGATATACTATAGACTAATTATCCGATGCTCTTTCCAATGGCACATGATGGTCTAACCACTCCTAAAATTGGCTCCTTATATTTATTAAATCTATTTATATATATAAAAGATATATATACATATTTATCATATTAGATAGATAGAGTGCGTGTGAGTATAGACTTTTCGGGTTTTGCGCAAACAAAGAAGAGAGAGAGGGGGGTAGAAAAGATAAATATTATTATAATTTTTATCATTACAATTGTTGTTATTATAATTATAATAACAATTATTATTATGGAATTCAAGCAAGAGCTATGCCATGTGAGAAAAGCAGCTTTCATCTTCTTCTAAAGCGACCACGCCCGTTTGGCTGCAATCATGCGGTCTACCTTGTTATAATTCCCTTCACTTGTTCCTTCTCGTTCTTGCATATTCTCTCTCCCTTTCTCTCTCTTCTTCTTCTTCTTCTTTTTTTTACCTTGTTTTTCGAAAACAAAAGGAGGGTCTTTTGCCAAATTGTCTCTGCCCCTTGCCATCGCGTGCCTCGCCCTTATTGTAACCTTGGTCTCGAAAATTGCCCCATTCTTTTATACAATTGATCAACGTATGGCGAATGTCATTGGAAACCCAAAGCTTCTTCCACCTTCCTTCTAAGTTAATTCCTTATTTACCCCCAAAGATGGTGACTGAATGATTGTTAATTTCTCATGGTCGCGTGCTTGTCGACTGTGCTTCAAAGCGCTCTTACACAAGAATTTGAGAGGTGCTTGCGATGCTAACTGCACCGAGTCATGCCTAATGTGGCAATGCGGTTTCTATTATGGTAAACCAAGCCGTGGTCCTATACTCTATTCGTGGCTAATTTCATTCACCCTTTTTCATATTTGGGCATGAGATCCATCTCCTTTTCTTTGGGAAAATTCCAATTAAGAGTATTCATTTGAGAGAGCAATTCAGGTTCTTATTTGAAATAATATTCACTTCAGGCCTTTATTTAAGAAAGTAAGAGAACTTCAAGCCCTTATTTGGAAATTTTATCCTTTTCTTTTCTCATCTTGCGTAAAAAATGGATTACAAATAATCCACGTGGCTTAATTAGACAAATTAATTTGCAAGAAAAAAAGGGGGAAAGTGGCCAATTTAATCAAAGCAAAAAAATTGTGACACTTCGTGGTTGGGAAGCGTGGAGACCCGCCCGTGCGGAGAAGCCGCTCACGCTCCCTAAGAAAAATCAATTAAGAAGAGGGAGAGTTCCACCAAAATGCGCAGTATTATTTTAATCATGAGCTAAACTCCAAAAGTCTTCATTGCAACAAAGGCATCGAAGACCGCAACTTGGCTCGTCGGACTCACCATTTCTAACCCACCATCACTCTTTTACTCTCTAATGAAAATTTACTTTTAACTTGTTTACGTGGGATGAATCTCGAGTTGTGAAATACATCGCTAATTTCGACTCGAGTTACGATATTGGCCCGCGTGATAAGAATGTAAAGTCGATCGTGGCGCGAGGGTTTTGGTCCTGTGTCGGATTCGTGTGTGCACACAATAGGGTTTTTAAACGGTGGAACGGAGACGTAAGCAACACTTGAATTAGGTGTTTTGCTACCCTGTCTTTGCAAAGTCGAAAAGAGAGGGATTAGATCGAGAGCAAACTAAGCGTGGGGAGTGCGATAAAGACTTATATTTGCAATTTAGTCAGAAAAAATGCAAATGGAAAGCACCTAATCAAATTTATGTTGAGCTCCTAATCCATACATGTGCGTGAGTTCATCCAATGCTAGGCTCTTTCATCTTCGTCCATCGCTCCTTTGTGTTCGTCTTTGTAAAAAGGTTCATCGGTCACAACCTTGCAAGCGAGCTGCTGTCACGAGGGTCTTATGCTAAAGTCCACATGATCAAAGGCTCTGTTTTTTCAGGAAAAAAAAACACAAATGATCCATGAATTTTAATTTAATATGTAATATGATTCCTAAACTTTTAATTTATCTAGTTTGATCCCTGAACTCTAACCCGATGTAGTCCATGAACTTTTAATTTATTTTGTACATGATCCATTTAATTCTTGAACTATATGAAAATGTTCAATATTATCCTTAGTATTAATTTAAGTTTAAGGGCCACGTTTAATAAATTAAAAGTTCATGAATCACATTGCATATCGAATTAAAGTTTAGGGATCATTTGTATTATTATTATTATTTCTGTCAAATATATGATCAAAGGTTGAAATGGGCTGGTCTTTGAGCATGCAATGTTTTTTATTTTCCATACAGGCAATAGCATACGTTAATTAAGAAAGGAAAAGGAAAAAAAACAGAAAGAAATGGCTTATACTTTGCTCGCATCCCAAAACATCTTTCTCTCTCTCTCTCTCTCTCTCTCTCTCTAACATACCTTTCAAAGGAGACACGGCCTTTCCTCAGCCTTGGCGAATCCTGTCCCAATCGATCCACCTATATATTAACACCACCAACTTCCATTCTTTCTTCAGACCCCCCATTCCTCTTCCCCTTTGCTTCTTAGACTCGCAGCATGCTTGCTGTCTAGTCACTCCCCAAGTCAGTCGCCACAACTAGAGGAAGCCACAGCACAGAGAGAGAGAGAGACAGAGAGAGAGAGAGAGAGAGAGAGATGGCGAGCGACAAGGTGGTGGAGACAGTGATAGTGGGGAACTATGAGGAGATGGAGGCGGAGGAAGGGAAGCCCACGAGCGTCAAGACCAAGATGTCCAACCTCTTCTGGCACGGCGGTTCCGTCTACGATGCTTGGTTCAGCTGCGCTTCAAACCAGGTTTCCCACAATCAGATCTAATTCCATCCCTTCTTAGTCCCTTTTCACCCGAGATGGGTTATCTGCAAGATTCACATAAAGATCACTGTTTGGTTAGGGATTTCTTTGGCCGTTTCGGTAGTGATGAACATCTCCCCGATCAACTGTTCCATTGCTGTGTGTCTCAGGTGGCTCAGGTCCTGCTCACGCTGCCCTACTCCTTCTCCCAGCTCGGGATGCTCTCGGGCATACTTTTCCAGCTCTTCTATTGCTTGCTGGGGAGCTGGACTGCGTACCTCATCAGTGCCCTTTACGTGGAGTACAGAACCAGGAAAGAGCGAGAAAAAGCCGATTTCAGAAACCATGTCATTCAGGTAATCCACCCAACAACAACAAGAACAACAGCAAAACCTGAATAAAAGTCCATCCCAGAAGCACCCACGTCTTCTTCTTCTTCCTTCTTTATGCCCTGTTTCATGTTCTTCCTGTATCGTTTTCAGTGGTTTGAAGTTCTGGATGGGCTGCTGGGGAAGCACTGGAGGAACGTGGGTCTGGCGTTTAACTGCACTTTCCTTCTGTTTGGATCTGTCATTCAGCTCATAGCCTGCGCAAGGTCTCTCCCTGTCCTCTCTGCTCTCTCTCTTTGACTACTATTTCATCTCTATCCTCCTCAATCTTTATAATATTCATGCAACACCCATTAAAGAGAGAGGGAAAGGGAGAGAATCGGAACGATGTGAATATGTTTTCGGTCTGTGATCTCTGCAATCTTGTGGAAATGCAGCAACATATACTACATAAACGACAACCTGGACAAGAGGACGTGGACTTACATCTTCGGGGCGTGCTGCGCCACCACCGTCTTCATCCCTTCCTTCCACAACTACCGCATCTGGTCCTTCCTCGGCCTCGTCATGACCACCTACACCGCCTGGTACCTCACCATCGCCTCCCTCCTCCACGGCCAGGTAACGCAAATTCCGCCACACACCCGAATATGGCTCTTGATGCTCCAACATTGCATGCTCCTTGATCATTGTACGTTCGGTCTGGGGGCGCTAGCACCGTCCCGTGGTGGACGGAGCCGGTCACACGATCGATACATGTAGGGTCAGCAGGGACTCACTAAATCTCACGATGAGCATAGATTTCGTTGCATTTTAGAAATCTTTTGTCCATATTGTCAAGGGCTAGAATATGTGAAATTGAGCGAACACATAATCCAACCGTTTCCACAAATCAAGTGACTAAATTAATCATATCTTCTTCTTGTTGTTGTTATTGTTATGAAATTTTGAAATTTTTTTCTGATTAGGTGGAAGGGGTCAAGCACTCGGGTCCGACCAAGATGGTCCTGTACTTCACCGGGGCAACAAACATTCTCTACACATTTGGGGGACACGCTGTCACTGTGTAAGTGCTGTCTCTAGTAATTTTATACTATTTATTGTCCAGTCCCTGTCCTTTACGTAATTTACAAATCTGCATGTTCATGTTCATGCTGTGTCGCTCTTAATAATTTGGTCGAAAACATTATCTTAAAGCCGGTTCGAAAATGACCGGAGCCAGAGAACTTGCGCTTCCTGAGGGACACGATCTGACCCCTTGCGATCCATCATGCAACCAATCGCCATCGAGAAGCTCATTCATTGTCTCTTTCTTCCTTCTTTTCTCTTGACGGTGAAAAGCAGGGGGATGAAAATGACATAAAAAAGAAATTATTGTCCTTCTTGGTAAAATTTGAAGACTTTTTTCCTTTGTGGGGAGAAAAGTCAATCGATCTTTCTCATGTTGCTTTTGCTTTTATCATGAGGAGCATCCCAAAAGGGATCTGTTTTCATGAAAGGACCTCTTGGCGTTGGCAGCTGGCATTAATGTTGTCCCAGGAAAAATAATAATAATAAAAAGTTGAAGGACCCAAAAATTAAAAATAATAAAAATAATATTTTCCATCTAGAGGTAACAATTTTCTGAAATTTATTTGTCTTTCTTGGTGCAGGGAAATCATGCACGCGATGTGGAAGCCCCAGAAGTTCAAGGCCATATACTTGTTGGCGACGGTGTATGTGCTGACCCTGACCCTTCCGTCCGCGTCGGCGGTCTACTGGGCGTTCGGTGATATGCTCCTCAACCACGCCAACGCCTTCTCGCTCCTCCCCAGGTCGCCGTTCCGTGATATGGCCGTCATTCTGATGCTCATTCACCAAGTAGGTTTCGTCTGCTTCGACTTTGTTAATTCTGTGATTCTTAAACTTATGAGTAGACAAATTATTGCTAGAAAGTATTATTGTTAATTACAGATTTGATCAATCTTGCATATCCACTGCATTTAATTTTTCCCTTAACTCAATAATTTATCGACCATATTGAAATCCTTTGCATTGATCATATGCATTGCTTCCGTGCAGTTCATCACATTCGGGTTCGCCTGCACACCTCTCTACTTCGTGTGGGAGAAGGCGATAGGGATGCACGAGTGCAAGAGCATGTGCAAGCGGGCGGCAGCGAGGCTCCCGGTGGTTGTCCCGATCTGGTTCCTGGCCATCATCTTCCCTTTCTTCGGCCCCATCAACTCCACCGTCGGATCCCTCCTTGTCAGCTTCACCGTCTATATCATTCCGGCCCTCGCCCACATCTTCACCTTCAAATCCGCAGCTGCTAGGGAGGTAAAACCACTGAATTTTTACACTGATCTCTCTCATGAACTCCCCCTAGATTATTAACGTTATAGGAAAGACCCAGTATGCAATTCACCACAGTAATGAAGAAACAAAGTGACTGGCTCTGGGGAAAATCTGAGCAAGCGAGTGATGCTTTTTGTCAGTGCCACAGCTATTTGCCTCTGAAAGTTTTGACTGAAATTAGGGAAAGAATTGAATAGAATCTCTCCCTCTCTCTCTCTCTCTCTCTCTCTCTGCACGTTTGTTTTAATGCGTATGAACAAAGGCTGTTGTGTGTAGTAGAAGAGATAGGGGGAAGAAACAAAGTGATGGCGTGTGGTCACAGTCCAGCAGACCAGACCCGGCCCTTTCTCCTATACATTTGATGTCTGAGATTTTCACCTTTTCATGCCATCTTTTCAGCATTATTTTTTTAAGTATAAGATGAATTTCAAGTATTGCAATATTATTCATTATTCTTTTTTATTGTGAGAACACCTGCTAGTTTTTCAAATGATGACATGCCAACCGACCCATTTTAAACAGTGGTTCAAAACTTTGTTTTTTGGGTTCTCTTTTTTTTTACCTAGATAAGGTAAGTTGGACATGAATGGTCCATATGGTACAAAGTCAGAAAAGAACCAAGAGAGTCCTCCAGCTGCCACATAGCAGAGAATCCGCTCATCAGTGTACCACACAAATTTCACTGCTACATTTTGGAACATAAAATTCATTTAAACTGTAAAATTTAATGGCAATGTATCCTAAGGAATTTTCATTAGACAATTTTCCTAAGGGAATCTTTCGTTGTTTGTGTGGTGCAGAACGCGGTGGAGCAACCCCCGAAATTCGTGGGCCGATGGATAGGGGCGTACACGATCAACATGTTAGTGGTCGGGTGGGTGCTAGTGGTCGGGTTTGGATTCGGCGGGTGGGCAAGCCTGACCAATTTCATCCACCAGATCGACACGTTTGGGCTCTTCACCAAGTGTTACCAATGCCCTCCTCCGACGCTTCCCCCGCCGTCCCCCCAGCCCCTCAACATCACTGCATCTCCGCCCCTCCAGCACCCTCGCCACGGCTTTCACAACCCTTGAATTCTCCTTTTCCTTTTCCCACAATCGGCGGCTCAGGAATTCACGAGATCTCAAAGTCCATGCCAAAGAAAGCTTCAAATGCTACTCCTAAACGAAAAGCTTGGGGATTTTCCTAGTAGGCAGAGGAGATAGGAACTGAAATGCACAATCGCCCCCAAAATTGTCTATTTCCATTTTTCCATTTTACCTCGACACCACTTCCTATTTTCCGAATTTAGCTTGTAGTGATATGAGATGATGTACTCAATTGGCTCTCGACTGTCCATCCCTACCAGTTCAAATAGTTCATTCACATGAGTTTTTTCTTCTTGTTTCTTTTTCTGATCCGTGAGAGAATTAACTTTAATCAGCTATGCTAACTCATTACCTATCACTCAGCATACCTCTGATCTTATTGTAAAATGCCAAACCCACGTGAAAGTTTTAAGTTGAATTCAGACCAGCAACAAGAAAAGCAAAGGAATTAGAGAACAAGCAGTCGATGTTTGGGGCCATGCTTGCAATGGAAGCTGCATTACATATCAGTTCGAAAAGAACTACATGTGATGGAAATGATAATTTCAGAACGACATGTTTTATATTTTACTTCTTGATTAACCCTCTCCTGTTCTCTTAAAGGGTAATCAGGATGCACGTAACTTAACGTATGCGAACTCGACACGGGTCGATAAAAGAATGGTTAATGCTCATGATGTGCTTATAGGGAAAACCCACTAATTGATTGATGAGGGAATCGAACATTCTCTAATTCATTTAAAGGGTAATCAAGATGAACGTAACTTAACGTATGCAAACTTGACATGGGTCGCAAAAAAAATGGTTAAAGCTCAAGACACGCTTATAGGGAAAAACCACAAATTGATTGAAGGGGGAATCGAACATTCTCTATTTCACTTAGAGGATAATCAAGATGAACGTAGCTTAACGAATGCAAAGTCGACACGGTTCAATGAAAGAATGGTTAAATCTCATGACGCGCTTATAGGGAAAACCCACTAATTGATTGAAGAGGAGTCGAACATTTGACTTGTGATACTATAATTATTTTAAAAGGGTTAACATCACGAAAAATCCTAAATTGATATATATATGTGACAAATTTTACCCTAAACTAATTTTTTTACCATCAAAAACTCCAAACTAGTATACCTATTACAATTTTACCCTCCGTTAATTTCTATTAATATTTATCGTCCAATTGCTAAGTTGGATGATACATGACAGTTAATGGGTGTATCGATTTGGAGTTTTTATCCTTCATTTGTCACAGGTTTACTAATTTGTGATTTTTCGTGGTATTAATCCAATTTAATTGAACTAATACAGGGTAAATTTGTCACATATGCACAATTTAGAGTTTTTGGTGATAAAAAAAATTAATTTGGGATAAATTTATCACATGTGTATTAGTGTCGTGTTTTTTGTGGTTAACAAATTAGTTTTGGGTAAAATTATCACGGGTGTGTCTGTTTAAAGTTTTTGGTGATATTAACCTTACTTTAAATGTGTGTAGTGATGTACAAAAGAATTAAATTGTTCAAGAACGGTGCTAAAAGTAAAATTTGCATTTTTTATCCTCACAGGAAACATTGGTTATCAATAGTCGACGGAAGAATAGAGTAGTGATGTTTCAAAATTTTTTCTTCTTGGGAAGTGACATTCCTAAATCCTAGAGGGGATAAAAGTCCCCTATAGAATTTTTGGAGCATGATCTAAATTGGGACCCTCTGAAACCTATATGGAGCCGAACCAACCGGTTCTAGGATAGATCTGGAAACTGGGTTGCAAGTTTGTTGTTCATTTTTAAGAGAGTTAATATCACAAAAAATCCTAAACTAATTAATCTGTGATAAATTTATTTTAAATTATTTTTTGACGACTAAAAATCCAAAATCAATACATCCGTAACATTCATAAGGCTTTTGCTGTTGAACTTACCTGGTTCACTTTAGAACGAGCTGGTTCAAGCCGGAAATGATGCTCAACTTAAACCAGTTAAGTTATAATACGCCAATCTTCTGGAGCCTTGAAGATGGTTTCTAGCTCATCCCTTAATCTACAAAAGTTAAACCATAAGTTTTGATTATGGCATTATATATATATAGGCACACATTTTCTGAGCTGATTTTTTATGGAATTCTCGCAATTTGCGTTAAGAAAACATGCTGGGTAGAAACTTCAACTTTAATTCAAGTGCTGTCAACTTGCCAAGTACATGACAGACAGTTCGATCGTGATGATTCGAAGACTGCTATGTCAAATAAAGTTTATTACAAGATGACTTTCTCTCTGGGGGCATCCCGACGTGCCTTTAGAAAGTTGTCTAAGCTGCACCTCTTTTTTTTATCGACCAAAAAAAAAAAAAGAGAAGAGGTGCAGCTTAGACAACTTTCTAAAGGCACGTCGGGATGCCCCCAGAGAGAAAGCCATCTTGTAATAAACTTTATTTGACATAGCAGTCTCTACCTCGTTGATTTGTTGACGAAGTGATGTTCCAATATTATCGAAGTTCAAATGTGTAGCGATATTGATGTTAAGGAGAGACCATGATCCGTTGATCTGCGAAAGCATAAATATCACGATGGTTGCATTCATAGTAAAAGAAAAAGGAATAGTAATCACTTGAACAAACGGCTACAGATAACACTAGTTCGAGTTAATGAAGCACTTATATTTTCTTTAGGGAAAATTATCAAAAAAATCTTAAATTTATTGCTTTTATGTCAATACAGTCCTAAACCTTTTAACATAACCAATTGAATCATAAATCTTTTGATAGTTTACCAATATAGTCCATCCGGCCAACTTTGGATGGAAATCACTAATGTAGATCCCAACTGACTTATGTGACAAAATGGTGCGAACATGGACATTTTTTGCAATTTAAAAGAAAATTGAATTTTTTGTTTTTCTATTTTTTTTCTTTCTTGCTGCTTGCAAGAGATGGGCAACCCTCACCGACTATTGGGCAGTGCTTGCAAGCCCTCGTGGGACACTGGCAAGGGTGTGACCCTTGCCCAAATCTAGCAAGGGTTGCCCTTGGCTATGGTTGGTGCAGGCGACTCTTGCCAGCCACTAGCAAAAAAGAAAGAAACAAAATAGAAAAAGGAAAAACGGAAATTTTTTTTAAAAATTATCTATGTCGGCGTCGACTACAATTGCCATGTTAGCGTTTTCCTATCAAAATTGGCCGAAAAAACAATATTAATAAATCGTCAAAAGGTCTAAAATCGAATTGACACAATTAAAATATTTAGGATTTTTTTGGTTATTTTCCCTTTTCTTTGAGATGGGTACTCATCGTTGACACCAAAAATGACATAATTCACCATGTTGTAGCCTACATAGTTGAGATCAGATCATTCTCAGGAGAGAACTTGGAGTTAACATTGCTTTAACTTTACAAGATCGCTGGAGGAAACATAAAGGACAAATATGCTGCAGTTCCATTGATTATCAAGTCTATAATTCTCAAAGAACTTTTGTCCTCGTGATTCCCTCCAATCTCTCTCTCTCTCTCTCTCTCTCTCTCTATATATATATATATATATATTTAGGGCAACTAGGCTCTCTTGAAAACGATTAGTCATGGACCAAAGTCACTGCATGCAGCGGAGAGAGCGGAGCAAGAGGGTACTAAGGAGCACCTTTCGTTTTTCATCTACTCTTTTTCAGACCCCTTTTCTCAGCAAGAAAAAGATATCGGTGCACACTGCACAGGGTAAGACGAAACCCTAATAATTAAAGAAGCAAAGAGAGCGATGGCAAATGATTTCGAAGGCTTCGAAACAGGCTTTGAGAACACTGTCTTGCTTCCACTTTGGGTGGTGAAGGCATGGTTTTTGCCTTTGGCTCCTTTTGCTTGGAATCTCATGATTCTCTCTTCTGGGGATCTGCGATTGAATATTCAAGAAGATTAGTGTGTGCGTATGAGCCTTACTTTCTTGGAAAGCACCAATCTCTTTACATGCGCATGCAACACTAGGTGCGAGGAAAGGTCTTTGTCTTTTCAGTTCAAGTCAATTTCAGTCCATTACACTCTCTGGCCAGAATTCTTGAAAATAAATAAATGAAACATAGGGACCAATATCTCCATAGGGGAGACATGTCTACATGTTCATATGTACAGGTCCATTTTAGCAACAAAAAAGAAAACATATGTACAGGTTCATGTCGCAGGCTTTTGAGCACACCTTTTTCTTTTTCTTTTGTCTTCTTTTTTCAACATAAAGGTTGAATTTTGCCCTTACCCAAGTTTTGATATCGAGACAATTGAAATGTTATAATTATCATTGCAAATTTAAGTAGAGGAACGAAAATGAGGGAGGAAGAATGAGTGGCGGCATCATTTCATGGATTAGGGCCTAATTCCCTAAAAAACCATCAGCTTTAGGTCAAGCCTCAAATCTGACCTGACCCTTTTTTTGTCTTAGAAAAAACCCTAAACTTTACATTTAGTCCCAAATCTACCCCGAACTTTTTTTGTCTAAAAAAAAATCCCAAACTTTGAGTTCAATCCTAAATATGCCTCGAATTTTGTTTTATGTAAAAAAAAATCACCAAAATTCAAATTATTTTAAAAAATATACCCCTGTGATCAAGTTCCAACTTGACTTGGCACTTCCACGTCGATAACAAATCCACATTAACAAAGTAACGGGACTTCTTTTTAGATAAAAAAAAAAGTTTGTGGCAAATTTGGATTGAACCTAAAAATTAGGTATTTTTTTAAAAATTAAAAAAAACTGGGGTGGATTTGTTATCATCCCTCCTTTCATATCCTAGAACGGTTTTATTTTAGAGAATTTCAACAATTTTTATTGTGTTGGATTCGTTATCAAAGTGGAAATGCAACGTCGGTCTTATACCTATCGCCCCATTACTTTGTTGATGCGGATTTATTATCGATGTGAAAATGTCATGTCAAGTTGGGACTGGATCACAGGGTATATTTTTGAAAATAACTTGAAATTTGCTGATTTTTTTATACAAAACAAAATTTGGGATAGATTTAGGACTGAATTTAAAGTTTGAGATTTTTTTTTAGACAGAAAAAAGGTTCACAGCATATTTGGGACTAGACCTAAAGGTTGGGGTATTTATTGAGACAAAAGAAAGTTCTGGGTAGATTTAGAAGTTGACCTAAAGTAGAGGTTTTTTAGGGAACTCACCCCATGGATTAAGTTAGTACTTTTCCATGAGCAATGCCGGGTATATGGGAAACAATTTACATAATTGATTTAGAAATTGATGGGGTAGGCTTGACCACCGGACCACCGATTTAAATGCTCAATCTTAGTCTTTCTACTCACACCGCATAGTATGTACTGGATATGGAGCACGACTCATTTTTTTACAGGTGATCTTATCAGCAGTATTTGTTCTTTGGTCTCACTCCTCTCGTTTATGTATATGTGTGTGCGGTGCTCACAGAAATCGAATCCCGATGATACTCTTCAGCCCTGTCCCCAATTCCTCTACCAATAGGACCGCTTGGTATCTTATCAGCATGTAAACACCACAGTTCGATGAGCTATTGACTAAATCCATCACATCTATCCTTTCTCCCACTAGACCCTGGTTCTTAAACAAATTCCCCATTTAGAGAGAGAGAGAGAGAGAGCCCAAAAAATGATTAAAAGCCCACTTCCTAACTCAATTACTTACGAGGACACAGAACTGCGAATGAGTAAGGCCATCTATCGTCTTTCGTTCTAGGAGTCCGAAATCATGGCATCGGACAGATTCAATCTACGTAGTTACGAGCTCAAAATGGGAAATTATCGAATGGAAAAAGTCCGTTGAATCCTGCAGTATAACTGCGACTTACCTTCTTAGCTGTCTCAAGGGCAAAAATGATCCTTAAGGACAGTACTTGCATACCTCAGACATTCGTGATCTGATAAGTGATTATCAAAAAACTTTCACTAATGTTCCAAACCCGAGTTCCAAGTGAACTAGCTAAAGCTTCATCTTGAATAACATAGAACCGGTCTGTCTTGCTTCTTGACTCTAGATTCTTAAAACTACTTCACGATCGTAAACCTTGTACCATAAAAGATGGGCCTTAACGATGAATCTTGGTTGTTAGAGCCAAGTTCGATTAATTCTATCAAATGAACAAGCCTAGACAAGCAACGGCGACCTCTCCAAGGAGGTTCATCTCGGTCCAACAATCGAATTTCTGAAGGCAAATGACACAAATGATTTATGAAATTTTGCCCGATGTTATCTTAGCTGCCTCAAGGATGAAAATGATCCTTAAGGATAGTATTTGCATGCCTCAGACATTCGTGATTTGATCGGTGATTGTCGAAAAATTATCACTAACATTCCAAACCCGAGTTCCGAGTGAACTAGCTAGAACTTCATCTTGAATAACATAGAACCGGTTTGTCTTGCTTCTTGACTCTAGATTCTTAAAACTACTTCACGATCGTAAACCTTGTACCATAAAAGATGGACGGTGAATCTTGGTTGTTAAAGCCTAGTTCGATTAATTCTATCAAATGAACAAGCCTAGACAAGCAACAAGCACAACCTCTGCAGGGAGGTTCATCTCAGTCCGACAATCGAATTTCTAAGGGAAAATAACACAAACGATCTGTGGACTTTTACCCAATATGCAATATGATCTCTAAACTTTTAATTTATTCAATGGGGTCCCTGAAATTTAATCGAATGTGCAATACAGTCCATGAACTTTCAAATTATTCAATGTGACCTCTGGACTTTTGAAAAATATTTAATTTAATCATTGGACTACATAAAAAATGTTTAATGTTGTTCACGAACTTGAATTGACGGAAAGACAACATTGAACATTTTCATATTGTTTAGGGACTAAATTGATTACGCACCAAAAGTCTAGTAACTACATTGAACAAATTAAAAATTAGGGGACTACATTGCACATTAGGCTAAAGTTTAAGAGTTAAATTGAACAAATTAAAAGTTTAGAAAATATATTGTACATTTGACCAAAGTTTAAGGACTATTTATACCGTTATCTCAAATTCTAAAGAACATTGATCGAATTTATTTTGAGCAAAAGCGACCTGGACAAGGGCCTTTAGGCTTGATACCGACCGAGCCTAACCCAACAAGAGCTGACAGTCATGATTTTCATCAGGCACGACCAGCTTGAGCCCGCTTAGACCTGCCATTAATCAGACCTAATGGAGAGAATTGGCCTGACCAAACTTCATAAACCGACTGAAAACCGAGTGCCAATCGAGTTTTTTTTTTTACCTCTCCATCAAGTTTGACACCGAAGAGTCCTCAAGAAAAAAGACAAAAGAAAAAAAATATATAAAAAAATACCTCAATTTTCACTTAACCACCGATTACATGTCTGTACGATTCAAAATGTATTTTTTTCATTCTTTAGCCCATTTGAAATGATGAGAACAGCTTCATTTTCTAAAAGCCCCGAAAATCCCTAGCCTCAAACCGGCCTAACCCCCAAATATGCCACCACCTTCGCATTGGCGGTCATCACCGCCGCCGTCTCAAACCTCTCTCCTCCGTCAACGCCGGCACCACCATTCCCCACGCTCCAACTCCCTTCTCTCTCTCTTTTCACGGCTATAGCTGTGGCTATGCTACAACCATGATAATTGTGTTTGAGTCGTGCCGTGTTGTGACTTGGGCTTTTCGTAACACATGTTTTAAAATTGCAGCAGTTCGCGGGTATTGCAACTCCGAGGAGTTTGCCAAACACATTATAAAAGCCGCAGAACTTCACCCAATTGGCAATTATAACGATTGCAAGTAAGCTAGTTCAAACAAGCTCCTACGAACTATGGGCATGCAAGAAGTTAACATGGCCCAATTCTAAGGTTTACCCATTATCATGTTTACCCGGCCATACTCCAAGGTCTACCTGACTTGTTTGCAGGTTTCAGGTTTCCTAGAATTGACACCACAGGGCCCAATCCAACATTGAAAAACGAATCGACCCGACATCCTAGTTATCTATAGAGATAAAAATTCGCACCAATGACTTGCCATACGAGATCCAAAGAAAGGGAGTTTCTTCTTGCACGGCCTCCTCCGCCTGTCCGATAACCCGGCGGATTTCAAGGATGCAGGAAGCTAGTGCCCGCACGCCTCGCACCCTCAATTCCCTCTATATCTTTGTCTTCCTTAAGATAAGAAAATATCCTCTTATTGTTTTACATCCCAATAATCTCGTGATCGGGATGAAATCGAGATAAAACCTTTTAAGGACATGTTCTTTTTTATTCTAAACCTTCTTAGAAATTGCTAGACATCAACACTGACAGACCTAGTAGGTGTTAAATTTCACAATTTCGCTTCTGAAAAGTGTCCTTTCTAAGGCCGAGGCCTCAACGATCGAGGGAAACCTCTACATTTTTAAAGACACAGAAGCAAATTTCAACGTGAACGTGGTTGGCAGTCCCTACGACATCAACTCTATAGCGACTGAGTTGGCCCCTCTTTTTTCTTGGCCAAACGATTGAGTTCGCCCTTTAGATAAGAGGGAAAAGGTCAATTTGACTCCATCCAATGGAAAATAAGGACCAAAACGGATACTTTTCCAAAGAAGGTCGTAATAAAACTTAAAAAGAGAGCTACAAGTATCAAGTGACAAACTGTTGGTCCCATTCTTGGTCCCCCCCGTAAACGATATCTGTGAAATCCCCGTTCGACAATGCTAGGAATTTTGAAGATTTCTCCAAAAGACGTATCCTTCATCCTAAAAAGATCGTACCCTACTACGAAAGCACTTCAAAAGATTTCAACAAAATGACCAAAACGTATTCTTATGTGATCGAACGGTCGCCAGTATGAGGAATCAGATTCGCAAAATTGCCCACCAATGACTAGGGGTGAGCAACTTAAACCGCCCAAATCGGGACCGGACCGGACCGGACCTGACCGACGGGGTTTGATCCAATTCTCAGAACTATCGTTCCGATTTCCGATTCCTAAAAGCGGAACCGGTTTCCGGACGATCCGGTTCCAAAGGAGAACCGGACCATACCAACTATTTAATATATTTTTTTGTTATTTTTTTCTTTAAAAAAATTAATAAAATGTGAATTAAACTCTAAATGAACTTCATTATCATAAATTCATTGATAAAAATTAGTAAAATATGAATTAAACCCTAAGTGAACTTCATTGACAAAAATTAGGAAAATGTGAACCAAACCTTAAATGTTTAATCAAAAAAATAAAAAAACTAAACTCTAAGTGACTGGTTCCATTGGACTGGACCGGAACCGGACCAGCGGTCCGATCCGATTCTCAGTCCTAAAACCAACCGGTCCAATCCAAGGTTCCCAAAATTGGGAACCGGTTCTCTCGGTCCGATTTCTGGTTCCACTTTAGAATCGGACCGGAACCAATCACCCCTACCAATGACCGAAATCATCAAACCTACTTTATGCACTCGGTCATGCATCTACTTTAAAGATAAATGAACCATTGAGAAACCCCTTCTTGGGGGGATGGCCCATGTGAAAAACCTAGAACCCCACTTTCCAGCCAACTATGTAGTCCCCCCTTTAATCGCTGAAATACGGATGATGATGGACCACAGAGACCCAAAACCTAAAAGATCCCAAAACTTTACGAACAGTGTTCTCCGATAATTGGGTGTCTTTTAGGCTCTGCATCATTTTAATAAATGTTCCCAATCCTTTTCTACCAAGCTTCTACCAAAACAAAGGCAAGCACTCGAGATTTCCTCCATCTTTGATTCCCCCCTCCATCAGAAAAGAGAACATTTTAAAGGCCCAAGCGCACATCACTTTCACTTGCTTTTCATTTCTGTTTCAGAACATAGGCAACCACATTCCACGCAAACACAAGGTCTCCCTTCCAATCCTTGTCGCTAGCATCATCGCAAAGAATATTCTCTCCCTAAACATACATGTTCAAGTCACGTTAATCGTACTCATGCTTGATAAGAGTTTGATTTCCACAGGGTTGGGATTCCTTTTGCTGAGAAAGAATCCTCTGGAAATCAAAGATCTATGATCGAGTCATGTTGAGCTTACTCATGCTTGATAAGGGTTTGGTTTCCAGAGGATTCATCACATATATCAAGAGAAAAATTGATACTGTAAACACCCCAATATCTCCTTATATGTAAGTTAGGGAGTGCTTAGGGTTGCTCTTTGACAAAATCCATGCTTATACTACATGAGATAACAATAGTTGGGACTTAACAGTCACAATAGTCTTGAATCTCATACCCCCTGTCAATGGCCATTAAATGTTGATAGACACTTGTCTGTCAAATCAAATGAGCTCACCAAGGAACAGCCAAAGGAGGACTATGGACCAATCCAACTGAAAGCTGAACCAACGCACCAACCAAAATGAATGGCAATTTCTATGAACACACACTTCAAGAGAGTTCATTTGAGTGAAATCAGAACCATCAAAGGTTCACCACTCATCCCCTGCAACCTATGAAAAGTGGAACCAAACACCAATGAAAAATGGATGCCAATCCCTACGAAACCCCAACCCCACTTCAAGAGAGAGCATTCGAGTAAAATCAGAACAGAGATTCACGATTCATCCCCTGCAAATTCACAGTCCGGTCCAACCAGCCATGGAAGGCTCAAATCCAGCAAGGCAACAACAGGTCACAATAACTAGAACATGGAAAGAGAAACAGCATTCACCCAGCAGAAAATCACACATCTTCTTGAGGGTTAAGCGTTAACCGACCCACAGGAACACACGAAATTAACAGAGAGAAACAGATGACAAAAACATGAAAAGTCCCATGTACCAAAAACAGTTCACCAAGCTCACCCACCAGCAAAAGGGAGACAGTCGCCAAGCCAAGACGATTTTTTTATGGACCTAACCCATCTGGGTTTTCGTTACCTCAGTCAACCATTCCCGGGACACTCCCTGGCAAAGTGCCCTACTTCCCCACAGTTGTAGCAGCTCCCGCCGCCGCCGCCTCCTCCTCCCCCGCCGCTGCCTCCGTACCTACCTCCCCCGCCACCGGCGTAGCCGCCCCCGCCGTAGCCGCCACCTCCGTAGCCGCCACCGCCGTAACCGCCCCCGCCGTAGCCGCCGCCCCCGCCGTAACCCCCGCCGCCCCGGCCGCCGTAGCCGCCCCCGCCGCCCCTGCTCCCGTAGCCCCCGCCCCTGCCGCCGCCGCCGCCGCCGTATCCCCCGCCCCCGCCCCTGCTCCCGCCGCCTCCTCCGCGGCCGCTCCCCTGGACGGCGGCGCCGCCGGGTCCGGTGACGTCGACGGCCTTGGTGCGGTTTCCGTCGGACTCGATCTGGAACTCGACGGTCTCGCCCTCGGCGAGGCTGCGGAATCCCTCGGACTGGATGGAGGACTGGTGGACGAAGAGATCCTCGGAGCCGTCGTCCGGGGTGATGAAGCCGAACCCCTTCTGGTCGCTGAACCACTTGACCTTCCCCGTGATTCTCTCGGCCATGGCCACACCCCCTCCTCCTCCTCCTCCTCCTTCAAGAATCGACCTCGCTCGCCTCAAAGAAACCGCGGGTAGAGACAAAACCCACCACCCAGAAGACGCGAGAGAGAGAGCGAGAGAGAGCGAGATCTCCTTCCGCGCTCCTTCCTCGGTCCTTGCTCGAGAGCCTGCGAAGATTTCTCTGTGGGTTCTTGGGTCCGCTCTTGAAGGGGTGTGTGGGGTTAAAGAGCCGTGGTGGCGCTACGCTACTGATGGGAAGAACATATCTGCACGAAAAGGTCAAGAATACCCGGGGGGAGGTGGAATTACCGATATACCCCGCTCCGGTGTCCTCTTTTTCGCTTTTGTAGAACTCTTTTTTGACCTAATTTCTTCCTTTGGCCCTCTTTGGGATTTCGTGATGGCTTTGATTCCGAGTTGCCAAGCTTCGTTCTCTGCCTCGAACGATTGTGTGGGTATCGTATTCGACCTACCTCGTCTCGTCTCACTGTGAATGCGAGCCGGGCTCGCGCGAATAGATGGTGCTCGAATATAATTTTCCTTATGGAGAATTGCTTGGCGTCGTAGTGAGTCCATTTTTTTCTTATGAGGTTCGGTACGCGACTTCTTTGCTAGAAAGATATTCTGAAAGTCGATTATCTTAATGTGAAATACCGATATGAATCGTGACAATTCGACATGATTTCGGCCAATTCGCATGGGACATGAAAATCTCAATCAAGAACGGTATTTAATTTATCCGATTCCCCTTTGAAAATACCTCATTTGGTACTCATGAATTACGTTCCAATAAAATTTTGGACGTCTATTGCCTGCTCTATTGTATGTTATTGAAGCCGGATTCCAAAAAAATATCTTGCTCTATTGCTCACCAGGTGGCACTATACTTTGCCTCTGTGTTTGCCACGTGACACGTGTCACATTTTTGTCATGCGGCGCACGTTCAACTAATAATATTTTCAGCTTGATGATTTTGTTATTCGCTAGATTCTCTCTCTTGTTGATGTAACAAAATAATAAAAAAATATATTGATTTTAAACTAAAAAAAATATAAATTAGATACAGCGTTTTCATTATCTCTCAATTTCTATATTCTATTTATTTTGACCATAAATTTTAGAAATTGGATAAAGAGAAAGTATATCAAGATTTTATCTCTTATTAAGTTCAAATTCAAGAATATATAAAGTAGAGACTCTTCACTACCCGGCTTATTTTCAACGTAGTTTCTTAAAGGGTTAATACCGCGAAAAACCCTAAATTGATACACTCGTGATAAATATACCACAAATTAATTTTTTTTACCACAAGAAATCCTAAACTAGTACACATATGATAAATTTACTCTCAGTTAGTTTCCATTAAATTTTACCTTCAAATTATTGAGTTAAATAATACGTGACAGTTTGACGGATTTACCGGCTTAAGATTTTACCCTCCGTTTATGACATGTGTATCAGCTTATGATTTTTTGTGCTAATAATCCAATTTAGCGAAAGGTAAATTTATCACAAATATATCAATTTAGGGTTTTTAGTAGACAAAAAATTAGTTTTAGATAAAATTATCACAAGTGTGCCGGTTTTGGGTTTTTCGTGATATTAACCCTTTCTTTAAATTTTTTTGTAAATAGCGACAAGTTTGAACCAAATATAAAAATTCTACATAAATGTTTCAATGCTCAACAGTTCTTATTGGCAAACGCAATTATCCAATCAAATTAGCATATGTATTCATAGCTTAACAATTAAACTGCAACGAATATATCGGTTGATGGATGAGCTAACATCAAATTAACACTTATCTGTATCAAATAAAAAATGGATATGATATTATTTAAATAAAAGTAAAAAAAAAAAAGAAGAAGCCTTAAGCCCTCGAATTGTATTTAAAGAGGAATTAAAGCTCGTGCTATTCCATAGAAGATTGTACCTTCCGGGCCCTTGAATTGTCATTTTCATTACTAAAAAAGCACATCAGATGGGATCTCATTGAAAAAAACGTGCTTTTGAATTTAAAATAATAAACGATTTTACTGTTTTGCATAAATTAATGACTTATATCCTGTGAGGTGCAAAAAAGGTTTAGCAATATAACTTCCGTATTTTTATTACAATTCAAATATTTGAGTTTAAAGTAGAAAAAAAATAGACAAGGAGAAATTAATTCTAAATACATTCTCACATATTATTGCTCACTTTGGAATATTGGAATAGTAAAAATAAAGAAAACCTCTTCATAGAAAAGTAAACAGAAGTAGATCAAACTGAAGGAATCTAAATATTTTATATTAGAAATACAAATTAATGCATCAAAAAAAAATTATAGCGGATAAGGAAGTTCACAAAGTTCGTTGACTTCAATTTTAGTAACACAACTTTTAAATAATTTATCTTCAGTTCGAATATTTGAAATTAAATTTGAATAAAAAGATTAAGGTATCTTTAAATGATACTAAAGTGATGTTATTTATTTTTTAATAAATTACAATAGTGAATTCTAGGATATCCATTTAATATAAAATGTAATGTTCTCTATTTAAATGCACTATCTAAATTTGAAACTATAAGTTACATCGTTTTATCAAATCACACCTCTAAAAATAAATATCAGTTATTAAAATAATTACATTTAGGATTTCAAATATAACCTCTTTCTATACATGTAGTTCGCTTGATTGAAAATTTCATTGACTGAGAATCAAATACACCCTACTTCGTTACATCTATTTCACTTAATTGATATCTTACAATCAATTTAGTTTTGAAAAGAGTTAAAACAGAAAAACTTAAAACATTTCAATCCGCTCTAATATATGATTGATAACTATCTTCTCGCTAACTAAAGTGTTATTGAATTTCCTCAAAGAATTTGATTTAATATAGTAGAAGAATTACATTAAATAAATAAATTCACTTAGTGTGTGAAATTAAATAATTTAAATAAATTAAAGATAATTTATAACACAATGAATTAAATTATTATGAGGATATATATGGAATAAACAACTACTGTTACTTAAATATTACCAAACTATTAAGTTCAATTTGCAACTTGCAATAAAATATTTAAACAAAAAAAAGATTGCATTTTAAAAAATAGATAATTTATATTGTTTTTATTTTAATATTTTACTTTTTGAACAAACATATTTCAAATATACCTTTCGTAAATGTACACTAGAAGTCATTGGAATTATATTTTACGTGTTCATAAATCTTAACATCATAACATTTTTTCTTGCCACATATCAATGTTAGGCATTCATTAAAGTATGATACTCTTCTACGAAACCATAACTAGATTATACAAAATCTCATCTTATTCTCTTACATCACATTTTGGGAAAAGTGTAATTTTAGCCCTAAGCCTGCTGTACAAATCTGAATGTAGTCATAAACAATTCAATTAATTCAATATAGTGCTAAACTTTGAATGAAAATGCGCTCAAGCCTTCCCAATAAAGTCTTGCATGAAATTGCTGACATTACGCTTCAATCATCGCTAGATGTAATCATTGCTAGCTATCCTACTTGCCACAGTCGTCAATGGTCAGACATGGACAATTTTACTCAAAACAACGCTTTTTTACTTAATTTTTGGAATCGCTTTATTCATCTTCCTCTTTTTCGCGGATCATATTTAATGTCACAGACAACAGGCTCTCTGGTGAAATCCCAGCAAAGCCCACATTATTGAGGTTGAATGCCTCATCCTTCTCCGGCATTGTCAATCTTTGCAGGTCACCGTTCGACAAACCCTATAATGGGACCGTGTGAATTAGATTATACAAGATCTAGGTGAGGGGCTTGCGATCCTCCCCGGCCAACAGACGTGCCCTCACCTAGAATTACATGAGGGCTTTGATGCCCTTGCCTGTGGCAGGCAAAGGCCACAACAACCTCGCCCAGCCCAAGTGAGAGTCGCTGGCCCTCACCTCTGGCCAACGAGGTTTGAAAAAAAAAGGAAGGAAAGAAAAGAAAAGAAAAATTAAAAATTTGAAAAAATAATAAAATGCTATTGTGTCCACATCAGAGCTAGTCGTGCCATGTAGGCCAGTCAATGTCCACATCAGCGATTTTTGGCTAAAATTGATTGGATATACTCAATTGGCAAACTATGAAAAGGTTTAGGATTCAATTGATAAAATTGAAAGGGTTATGGCTAAATTGATAGAAGTGCAATAGATTTATGACTTTTTAGATAACTTTTTGTCACCCGTATGTACACACCCCATCCACTTTATTGAAATTGGCATGCCTTCAATCTATGCAGCAACCCTTGCTTTTCGCCACCCCCTCGCCACATATCTCCATCACCAAATATTTCTCGCCTGCAATTTCCACTCATGCATTCATCCTCGTCGTCATTGAACCCGAGCTCAATCGATAATCAAGCCTTAGATCTAAGGTATGAGGTACAGGGAGGTCGAAGCCGGAGGGGCTAGCATGCATATGAGGAAAGAGAGAGAGAGAGAGAGAGAGAGAGAGAGAGAGAGAGAGAGAGAGAGAGAGAGAGAGAGAGAGAGTCATGCGAATTCTTGTGGATAGAGGGATTTTGTGAACAGTAACAAGAAAAAAAAAGAAGAACGAAAAAGACCAAAAAAAAAGCAAAATGACGTCATTTTGAGTACAGTTGTCCATTGTCGGATTGCCGGTAATGATTAGACCTCTACATCAGCAATTTAGGCAAGACTCAGTCTAGGGACTTAATTGTATTTTCCCTCATCGGTTTAAAATTGCACTTATTCAATTGAAATGTGAAGAATTGAATTTAAATCCGTATTATAGGTTTATGATTGAAATTGCACTTTTTCCTCTCATCTCGTAATAGTGGATTACTAACAACATAAAAATATGCATATATGTAAGCTTAGTAATTCCGACGCAAATTAAAATGATGCAACGTAGGAGAAACTATCTAAGCAAGACAAGCCAATACTAAGAAAAATCTCAAATCGATACACTTATGACAATTTTATCCCAAACTAATTTTTTGACAACCAAAAACCCCAAACTGATACACCCGTGAGAAATTTACCATAAACAAACATTTTTTTCTACCAAAAACCCAAACCGGTACACTTGTGACAAATTTACTCCTTGTTAAATTAGATTTATACCAAGAAAAATCACAAATTGGTAAATTTGTGATAAACAAAGGGGTGAAATCCTAAATTGATATACCCATCAACTGTCACGTGTCGTCAAACTTATCAATTTGACTGTAAAATTTAATGGAAACAAACCAAGGGTAAATTTGTCAAGTGTACCGGTTTGGGGTTTTTGGTAATAAAAAAATTAGTTTTGGGTAAATTTGTCATAGATGCACTCGTTTAGAGTTTTTTATGGTATTAACTCAAGTAAGATATATTGCCTATTTAAGTAATGCTGGATAAGTTTTTTAGAATTTTGTTAAAGAGTGCCTTAGACGTACTTGTCGAGCGGCATATTAAGAAAATTTTACGATTTTCAATGCATTAACTGCCTTGTATTATGTAAATTCAATGCTTTGACGGTTGTAACTTCCAAGTAAGTATATCAGGGCAATCATTAACATGACCCAGATCCAATCTGCAATTTTGGTAGCCGAATGATCGCGTTGTCCGATCCAGCATTAGAGGCAAATTTGATCTGAATATTTTTACTTTGATGTTAGTTGTATTTTGAAACTTAATTAAGGGCAAATAATTGTACAATGGGTCCTAAATCATTGTACATAAACCAATTGAATCCTAAACCTTTTCATTTGACCAATGTAATCATAACTCCTTTGAAGGAAAATTCAATCAAGTCCTCTCAATCCAGTATCGTTGGATTTATCTAACGTGACAGTCTAGTCATCATCGGCCATCCTACTTGTAACGGCAACGACGTGATACGGGAGAAATAACTTCTATTTTCTTTTTAACTTTTTTGATTTGTTCTTTTCTTTTTTTGTTTTCTTCGTTTCTTTTTTTATGTACAAGTTACTATTCGTTGCCTTTATGCTCGCATTACTCGGCCAAAGGTGCTCCGACACTCATCTGTTATTGACTCCTACGAGAAGCGATGGAGGTTCGTGGCTCCATGACCTTTGTGACCACGAATGGGCAAACCTTATACCGTACGAATGCAGGTGAGAGAAACAGAGTTAGGGAGACCCCTAGTACCTATAAAAATCTCTACCATGGAGGCTGTAAGTGTGGCGATGTAAAATTTTCCATATAATTTAAACTTTGAGTGAATAAATAATTTTACTTCAATTCAATCCTCTGATGAAAAATAATTTATCCAAAATTTTACGAATAATATAACCTCAATCAATATACACCAAAATCTTCTATATAGAAATACATCTCTACCTTCGTTGTGCACTCTGATCCAATCCTTAAATGACATCTTCGGAAGCGCTAATCTAAATACCCTTGAGTTCCGAACTTGAGCAATCTGCGAGGTATTTTGTGATGAGCCTAAGCTTAGTAAATGAAAGCTCTAGATCTGAAGTAGGAGATTTAGTCACCACTCGACCGTGGAGCACAACATCATAGTAACAACTAACAAATAATATTACATATCTTTTCAAGTCACTATAATTCAGAAACTACCAATCACTTATTTATTCAAGGTAATTCTTAGATATTTACATAATTATAGAAGAATAATTCAATCAATCAAGGAACCCAACATATATTCTACATAATTGAAGTGCTTGTAATCTATTCCTAACCTAACATTTTGATTAATTCATCTATTGTAAGCACGCATCATGACAAAGATTCACAAGCATATCAAGAATCCACAAACTCACAAAGGAAGTTACAAGCACTAACCAACCATGTTGATTTTCCTTTAACACTTACCCACTACAATAGTAAGGAGATTAACATATTCAAACAACGAGTGTTCACGTACACTTTCAAAACAAATCATTTAAAGCTTATTCAAGATAATGTAATTCATACATTTTGACAATACTCATGTGTGCAGTGAATAAATAGATCACATGAGTTAACATTCAATTTAATACTCAAATGCATACATATAAACATATCAATCTCATATGCGTAAATACCACATAGTAGCTCACTGATATACACAAGTGAGTATCTATTTCCCACTCGTTACTGGCTAGGATCCATCTCGACTAATGAGGCATCATTACTACTAATTAATGGTTGACATAAACATACAATCCTCTATCCATCACGAGTGTTTTCTACATCAACAAGGATAAATACACGATTGTATATCCGCCTGATGATAGTTATTAAATAATATTCACAGCCTACTCAAGCCATATCGAACAACTCAAGCTGTATCATTTCGTGCATGATTCATAGGACTTTCACGTCATCTTGTAAGGACCGTCCTAGATAGTAGAACATTTAACTAACTTCAGAGTCTTTTACACATATTCATACAAAAGGCATTTGCTTTCAAGTGAATAGGCCATGGCAAAGGTCTTCATCGCTTTACATCATTCACATGCAAATCATCGTAACATAACAATTGTCATGTATATTTCAATAACCACGTCACAAATAACATCATACTAAACTTTTGGCAATTTCTTGAAGGGAACTTTGAACACACAAAGCCTTTAATCACCTTGCTGGACACTTGATGGTTGGAACTAAACATAAATTTGATAAACTCTGGGCTTCGTTTAAAGTTAAGTTAAAACTTTGCTTTCTTTATTGAAGAATGGAAGGTAAGAACAATTGAACTTGAAAAAGTAGAGATGGTGATCTTTTTTGGTTTGTTTAAGAGTAGGGAAGGGATGGTTTTTTTTCTTTTCTCTTTTTATCTTCACCTTTAATGATTACTATAAACCACGGTTAAGTTAAATTGTCATGAATTATATTCGATAGTCTAAGCTCAATGTCATAAATTAAGCGTATGTGAGTTATTTATATGGGTGACAAGTGGCTTAATTTGAATAGCTAAATGAAGATAATGATTGGAGAGAGCATAGAATCACCCAAATAGATGTATAAATGAGAATCATTATTTGATTTGTAATTATTTGAGCTAATCAAGAGATGCCATGAATGATGTCATCTTAGGGGTAGATTCAATGGCACAAATAAGAGCATGTGGGTAATACTAGGTGGAAAATGAAAACAGGTGTTTCGCGACCTCCATGGCCTCGAACGGCAACCTTGGACCTCCATGGCTACAGTGAGGGAAACAGAGACAGATAGACAGTGGAGTCCACACTCCATGGATGATGGTGGCCTCTAGCTGTCGAGCAATAGTCGACCTGGTGGCAGCACACCACCGGAGGTCTAGGCGGTAGTAGGTAGCGACGGAGGAGCGCTAGAGGATCTCTCGGTGAGTGATCGTGAGCTTGAAGACCATGAACATTAACTTGTGCACAGTAAAGAAGGAAAATAAAAAAACAATAAAATGAATAAAAAGGAATCGAAGTTGGAAAAATTAGAAGAAAAATGGTCGTTTTGTCCACGTCACGTTATCGGGGTTACGTATGAGTATGTGTAAAAGACTCTGAAGTTAGTTAAATGTTCTTTTACCAAAAAAAAAAAAAACGTTATCGGGGTTACATGTAGAATGACCAATGATGATTGGACTACCGCATTAGATAAATCCGGCAAGATTTGGATGATGGTTGATTGCATTTTCTCTCAACGGTTTAGGATTACATTGGTTGATTTAAATGTTCACGATTTGGTTTGTTCTATACAATAAGCTTATGATTGGTTGTGCAATTTTCCCGATTAAGATGAATGTGAAATGATTGTCAAGTTTTGTACTCAATCACATGATAAATTAATTGGAAATTCTCCATGCATTTCGTATCTTTATAAGAGCCGCGAACATGATTTTGTACTTAATTACATGATAAATTAATTGGAAATTCTCCATGAATTTCGTATCTTTATAAGAGCCGCGAACACGAATGGAATCTTCCCGTGATTCCTCTGTCATGCCCATTCTACGAAGCAAATATTGTTCCATTTGATAAGTTACTTTGATCAAATAGGTAACGTTGACCGTAGTTTTCATTTAGACTGAGGCAATTTGAAGAAAAACTCCATTTCAACCTTTATAATCAGATAAAATATTATTCTCACCATCCTATAGTAAAATAATTGTCGTAAAACTTAGGTTGGACATAGAAAAATCAAATACCAAGCTACATATTAAGAAAAATCCCACATTTTAGAGTGTAAAATCTAATTAGATCTTCTGGTTTTTATCCACGAAGTACACGGCTTAGGGGTGGTAAGTATAAAAACAAGTTCACCTGTTTTACCGTATGTACACGCAATGTTTTTTCACCAATTCGGAATTACCACAACCAAAGCACATTCATGCACATATTATTCATTAATTACCAATAAGAATTCTAAAAATTAGTATAATGCTCACAAAGCTAGACTCAGTCCGTGTTTGCATGAGATAGAGAGAATCACATGAGATTTATGCTCCCTTTATTTTCGCAAACGATAAATGATTTGAAAAATATTTTCTTAAAACCGATCACTCATAAAAATGAATGAGCGAAAAATATTTTCATTGTCCACAAAAATGTTTAGGAATAAATTATTGTCGATAAATAGAAAAATTTTCCGTTGACTAATTACTTCAAGCAATACAAGTAATTAGTTTTAAGGAAAATATTTTTCAAATTATTCATTTTTCACGAAACAAACAGAGCCTTAACTATTTAATATTTTGATACCTTTGCTATTATCTCATATCGACGCGATTGGCGAATGCAATAACTAAATATTGTATAAACCAAACCATCGTCTCAAACCGAACAATTTGCAAACTGGGTTTGGGATTTATCAATTGAAAGAGACAATGTGCACGAACTAAATAAGACGAAATCATGGATTTGGACCCAAATTTTTGATTTGGAACCAAGGTTGTTAACAAGATTTTTTGAGTAAATTTGCTGTGAGGTTTACAAAACCTTATCACAAGATTGGATCGTAAAATCTGCTATACAAAATATATAATATATATAAATAATTGTAAAGTGGTAAAATACACACATATAATTGTGATAATTCATACAAGAAAACAAACGAAATACAAATAAAACTAACTACTTTATAGCTCCATAGCTCATACCTTCATCTAAAAACTAACATACTTCAAAGACAAGCAAATTATATTTTCAACTTAAAATATAAGCATAATCAGAATTTTTATCAAAGTCTAGATTATGATTAGAACATACTTTATCCGATCATCGAGCTAAACTAGCGCAAAATTAGTGACAAAACATTTTACACAAATCATATTTTTATCCCAACCATATGTTTTTTCTTACTTAATTTGGCTCAAGTATCTCCTTTTTGTTTTACATAAAGTGACAATTCTGGTTTGACCTTTTTGTCTCATAAAAAATTATAAATTTTCACTTAAATTTCAAATTTGACCCGAACAATTTAAAAATTGATGCTTTTTCACATAACGGGAGGCTGAATTTGAGACTAGAGTGAAAGTTAGTATTTTTTATTGAGACAAAAAAATGAGTTCAGATCAGAATTATCACTTAATATAAAATTAATAACTTTTTTTTGAAATTAGCCCGTCAATTTGGTTATAAATCCCGTACTTTTCCTTTGACATATGTGTAATAAATTTACTCCGGAAAGAAAAGGTAGAAAAAAAGAGAGAAGATTTGAAGAGGGGGTAGGCGAAATTGAGAGTGACATCGATGGGCTCCTCTCTTTTCATGTGCGGTCAATAGAATTATCACCCCTCGCATGCATGTCAACGTATAGGATTTCTTTAATACAAATGAAAGGATAAACATGACACCAAAGGGAAATTTCTCCTCAAAACACTCGTCATCACAATCCTTAACTTTGTGGTCACGCGTGGATCCTTCGACAATCGAGAGGGATCAGGTTCCGAATCAAAAGTTGAAAATACGAAGGGTTAATATAATGAAAAATATCAAATTAGTATAATTATGATCAATTTATTCTAAAACTCCAAATTAGCGTAACTATCACAAATTTATCTTTCGTTAGTTTCTATTAAATTTTACCATTAAATTACTGAGTTGGATGACACATGATAATTGACGGAAGTACTAATTTAGGATTTTATATCCATTTGTCATAAATGTATCATTTTATGGTATTAATTTAATCTAACGAAAATTAATAAAAAGTAAATTTATCATAAATATATTAATTCGAAATTTTTTTGACTAAAAATTAATTTAAAATAAATTTATCAGATTAAGATAGAGTTTTTCGTTCTATTAACTCAAATCCGAATCTAGATGATAATTTCTCCAAATGAAGCCATTTTGCATCACAGTCCATACTGGGGCCCGACCCGACCCGACCCGACCCGACCCGACCCGACCCGACCCATGGAAAGGTATTACGGACAAGCGCTCCAAGGAGTTTTTGTTTGCTTTAATGGCGAAGTAGGATGTGTGTCGGCGATGGGGACTTGCAGCCGGAAGTGACCCTTTCGAGCCGAAGAAGATGAAGAACAAGAAGCGGAGGAGGGAGCAGCCCCGACCCACGATCCACCCGAGGAACAAGTACTCCGAGAACCCGCCGGATTTCGCGCTCCTGGCCTCCCTCTACCCTTCCTTCAGCCCCTTCGTCTCCTACGGCGGCCGCGGCGGCGGCGGCCGACCAAGGATCGACTGGACCGACTTCAACGCCACCCGCGAGCTCACCCGGGTCCTGCTCCTCCACGACCACGGCCTCGACTGGTGCTCCCTCCATTTCGCCGAGCAAAATTCGAACTTTGAACACCACCGTTTTTCTTTCCTTGCTTTTTTTTTTTTTCCGTTTAGCGTGCTGATTTGTTGCTGACCCATCGTGGGAGTCTGTCTGCTTCTGCTTTCTTGGTGGGTGTTTTGTGATTTTTCTTGGAGTTTCTCTTCCGCGCATGATTATGAAAACTGATGGGTCAGTTAGCTGGTGAAGGAGCTGTTTGGTGAGGCTCATGATGCAAATAGCTAATTTCGATGACCCGCGATAATAACTTCCAAGTTGCACCGTGTCCGAGCAGCAACAACTCTTTGCAAGTTGGTTTCTGGGTGATATGAAAATTTCAGTATCAGTTATGTTGGGACACTGAAACAGGGGAAATCTCAGCTTCATAGCGTCGTGTTCTTATCAACTGATATGCACGGGAATGGAAACTTGGAAGAAAGATTTCAATCACTTGAATGGTATGGAACGGAACATAGTGGCATAAGAGAACCCATGTACTCGACGCACTTAGTGGAGAACAAAGAGCTTGGTTGTTTATTGGTGCAGCCGTCACTTACTTTGTGCCTTCCTATGCATATTATGATATAGAGAAAAAAGGGCTCTAGCGAAGCGTCTCTTCCCCCTGTTTTGGATCTTTAGGAAGCTAAAAGTTCCAGTGATACACTAACTACTTGGGCATAGTTATTGCACTTGTCTTTGGACTCGAATGTGCATTTTGAGGTTCATATCATGGTTCGAGAGCGCCTTTATAGCCTTTATGATTGCAAACCTGGCTAGTTCCTCCTTTATCATACTTTAATTCTCAATATGGTGGAGGCAGAACTGATCATATTCTGCCCATCCCCGTGAGGGAAATTTACAGTCTAATTAGAGAATGAAATTTGGTAGTGTGTTGTCTGAGACTTTGAATAGGGTTGATGACTCTTTTCAAGATTGGCCTTTGATATGGTGTAATTGTTTGTTTTTCTGTTTCTAACACTGTTTGTCTTTTTGTCATTGTGCATATGATTGTTATTTAGGTGGATTCCTGATGGACAACTCTGCCCTACGGTGCCCAATAGATCCAATTACATCCATTGGATTGAAGACCTTCTTTCATCTGAAATTATTCCTAAGACTAATAACAATGCCGATAATATTAGGGGATTTGACATAGGAACTGGAGCAAACTGCATATATCCTCTTCTTGGTGCATCTCTTTTGGGGTGGAGCTTCATCGGGTCAGGTGAGCTTCTTAGTTTCATCGTCAATTGTTGACATCTAGATTTGAAGATGTCCTTTAAATGACTCAATCGTGATATTTCTTGACTTTGTTGTAGATGTGACGGATGTGGCATTAGAGTGGGCAGAGCGAAATGTTAAAACTAATCCACAAATTGCAGACCTAATAGAAATTAGAAAGGTCGACACCTGTATGGATGCTTTTCTTGGGGAAGATTCTTCTAAGGAGGATCTCCTAAGCTATGGAAGCAAAACAAATCCTAGCAACGGCACAGGTGGAGAGTCAGTGCCCGTATCTTCTTCTACACGTGATGATGCAGTTGAGGAGAACAATTATTCGGGACCACCTATCCTATTTGGTGTGGTCAGGGATGGTGAGACATTTGACTTCTGCATGTGCAATCCTCCATTTTTCGAGTCGATGGAGGAAGCAGGTCTGAACCCAAGAACTTCATGTGGCGGGACTCCCCAAGAGATGGTTTGTCCTGGTGGGGAGAAGGCTTTCATCACACGCATTATTGAGGATAGTATTAGACTGAAGCAGTCTTTTCGGTATATATTTGTTTTCATCTTCTTGTGTGACATGCGTATATGTTCTTTTGCACACATATGACATTGTCACTTGTCATTTGTTTAGATGGTATACTTCAATGGTCGGTAGGAAATCAAACCTCAAATCCCTAATTGCAAAGCTACGAGAGGCTGGGGTCACCATTGTGAAGACAACTGAATTTGTGCAGGGACAAACATGTCGATGGGGAATTGCTTGGTCTTTTCTACCTCCTGCCAGGAAGATAATTTCATCTTATGTGGCTGAGAAAAGCAATCTGTCTTTTATGCTTGAGGTGTCAGTAAATTTTATCTCGCAGTTGTAGTAAGTTTGTTATTTTGAATCTTCAGTCGTGAGAATTTGTAGCTACTATTCTGCCACTTAAGAGATAACACGCAGCCACTTAAACTTGATTCGCGCTTTCTCTGTAAGCTGCCAAGAAAGATGCCTTCCCGCTTTTATCTGCTTTATGATTTTGCCTTTGCTTAGTGGTGACTAAAGCCAGTAAAGTCTCTAGGTTATTTGTATGGCTGCTTTATATCGTGTCAGTCTTTCCCTGACTTTATATATCTGTATGGATAGGTTGTTTCTTTGTTGTGGTAGATTAAAGATGTACTATAACCGCCGTTGGTTAGGTTTTTGCTCTTAAAAATTTGCGATACTTAGATAGATTCTGTAGTTTCAAGAGCTGCAAGCTCGGCATAGTTGTTATGTCAACCAATATTAAGCAAAGACCTGACTTTAAATTCCAATTCCAAAGTCTGGAGGAGTACCACTTTTTAATTTCGTACTCCTACCATTCTATATGCATTCCTTTTCTTTGCTGATACTTTTCCCTTTGTGATGTAATACTTGAACTTTTGGTATCTCTAGGGCCTTCAACGTCAGTTTGGTGCCATACATGTCTTGCAATCAGTTGAATCCTTTTTCCATGAAACTGGTGCATCCTGTAAATTGAATGTACATTCATTTTCTGCCGATGTAAGCTTTTTATGGCGTAAGTATGAGTATGTTTTAGCTTCCCAAAAACTGTTGTGTCAGCGGTGCACAATTTTTCCTTACATCTAGGCCTTCTATTTTGAACAGATTACTGCATCAAATTATCATCTAAAAGGAATTTTGAGGAATAAGGAAGGGCTTCTTCAGGAATCTTTTGGTGGCAATTGTGAGGAAGAGCCACCTAGTTGCTCAGACACTATGTCATGTCCTTCAGATGACTTAAGTTTCCGTATAACAGTAAAGCTCTCACCATTCTATGCTATGCTTGGAAAGAAATGTGTTTTAATCAGTGAAAACAAACGTTTCTTATTCGCCAATGATATAGTTTTATCTTATTTCCTAATCAGGTGTTTCAGCAAATTCCCGGCACCTTGCTAGTGAAAGGATCATTGCAGCGTAAAGATTGCTCAATTGCAGGTTCCTATAATTCATTATGTGCTTGCAACTAGCAAAAATAGCGAATGTTTTCACTGGAGATTAGGTGTTTCTTTTTTGTCAATGATGACTGGTAAAAGAATTCTGTCAAGGGGTTGATGATTCATCTGTGGGTTATTGCCGGTCAGTGTGTACTTTTTTATGGTTATCTGTATCTTGAAAAACACCATCATTTATTCCCGGAGCATTACCTGATTAACATTCATTAAATAGAACTTTCTTGCCATTTCAGAATGAGGGTAAGCCTCCCTTCATGGTAAATTTATTAGGTACTCCCGGCTTATGTTAGCCCACTCCACATGAGCCGTCAAAGGGCTTATTAGGTAAATTTATTAGGTAATCCCTGCATGGTTGATTCATGAACGGCTCATGTGGAGGTAGGGTCCAATAAAAGCTCTCTCGGGCTCGACCTCTACGTTGATGCTTCTGCTTCTAGATGTATCTGCAAGGCCTACTCTCATTAGTTTTCAGATATCCTTTCTTGACTCCGGGCACCCCGGCTTTGCTCTATGATTATGTCCAGTTGTTTCCTGTCCTGGGTGATGAATCCTTAAGTATCTTTAATGGCTCTTGGCCTTGCTTTGCTCACATCGGTTGGGTAGAGAGGATCTGTCATGTGGCTCTCATCTTAAAGGGAAAATACATAAAAACAAATGGTTGATGCCATACTCATATCTGGTTGGTCTACATTGTCTGACATATCTTACCATTTTGCCTGCTAAATGTATAGGACATCAAGTTGGTCTGGACCTTCTCAAAGTTTCCAGCTTTTGGTGTAAGATAATTTTGCATTGTCATGTTGCAGGAGTTTTTTCATCCATCTTCCAGCGGTTAGAGGAAGTCCTGAAGCAAAATTTTTGTAGAGAGAAGGCTTCTGTCCCTATTTCTTAGCAGGATACATGCCATCAAAACTTGCACCTACATCCAATGCAAGCATCAATGCATATTCTGCTAGAAGAAATACCGTGCTTAGCATCCCTGGCAGAAAAACTCGCACTGAGGACCTTAATGCAGCTCATGAGCATCCCCGCAAGATAGAACCTTTTGACCTGTGGGTCGAAGTAGGAAACTTATTGTGCTTAGCTGCTTCTATCTTGGAGTTTCCATTGATGCCTGCTTTTCCAGAACCTTGGTCTAGTTACATTTCCAATGCAATTTGGTAGTATGACTGAGTTCTTTTTCTACAATTTGATGAGAGTCAATGTAAGGATATGAGTTCGGGATGGCATCATCCATTATCAAGGTTACTTCTGCTTGGGTTTTATCTTCCTCGTCTTGTTATGGTTCATTTATTCAGCTCTCTTGTGCACATAATTTGGTTTATGAGATCAATTAATCCGAGGCCTTTGGGTTATGAGATCAATCAATCCGAGGCCACTTTTAGAAGTGGGAAGATATTGGGAAAAATGTGGTTTGGCACCCAAAAGGGTGCTAAACATCTTATGGGGAAATATGCATCAGCCAAACTAGTGAGTAAACGTAATCTTATTCTAAAACTCTGCTTTCAATCCCCAATTCTGTAAAGTGAAGCCTCTTGTAAAAGGTTTACATTTTGGCCTATGCCACCCCACTTAAAAAGCGTTTGTCTTGTAGTCACATTGTTACTTTATCAGAAGCCAATTGGATGCATGTGATTTGCATATTGCTCTTTCAGGCTATAATGTACTCCGTTGAAAGAAAATAGGAAGCTTCCTCCAGAATCCAACAAGGTACAGATAGTGCCGACGCATTTTCGTCTCATACCATTATTTGATTACACAGACAACTCTTTGTACACAATAAACCACAAACAAACAAATACATTAACTTAAGACCAAACAAATCTTACATACCATCTGACCCCAAATCAGTAACTGTCACCTCTGATGCAGATGATTTGGTAGCAGGAAGGAGAGCTCAAGCTCAATACAGGGACCGTGACATTTACACAAATAATACAGCGAAAAAATCACTCGAATTTCATGCTTTTCCTTCTATCCTGGCATGTGTGAGCCCGACACACGCATCGACAAAACCCTCGTCGATGAAGTCCGTCGACAGAACCTGCAGATGATCAGCACAACCCTTTGCAAAGCACTGTGATATAAAGAGCCGTGCGTACCCATGGATTCGGCCTGTCACTGGCTTAACGCACAAGACGGGATTGTCTGCTTTTGGCGTGACTGTGTTCTCCACCCGATAGAAGTACTTCATGGACGACGCTGGCTGCTGGTCGCTCAAATGTTTTATGTTGCTGTCAAATTTAGTCGATGGCAAATCAGTGTCAATCCAATTGTCCTTCAAATACCCCGCGCTCCACAGAGGATCGCCTGCTTTCGGATGAGGCGACTTCCTAGGTTTCCAAACACAGATTATCCTCCTCGGCAACAATTCCTCGACCGTTTTCCCAAAGACATGGTCATCCTGGTGGATCAGGAATTCCCCTAGCTGGTCAACCAAGTACTTGTCGAAGTCCGGCGGGTCCGGGTGCCCGAATTCAGTCCTGATCTCGAGAATCACAATCTCCTTCTCAGTCTCCGATAGAAACTTCCTGATATCCCGGATCACGATGTCGACGCTGTAGGTGACCAGGATCCCGTGGCAGACCTTGCGATCCTCCTGGACCCGGATGTCCAGGACCCGCGTTCCCCGGACGAGCTGGTGGTAGATGGACAGGCTCTGGCATTGAGCGAAAGGGCGAGTCACGAAGGGTATGCCCATCTTGTTAGTCGCGGAGTCGTGGGTTCCCGGCCAAACAATCTTGTTTATGTGGAGTTTCTCCGGCCCAAGTCCGGCCATCCAGGATTTCCTATCTGGCGGGCGGTAGTCACAGCCAGGGAAATCGCAGCCACAGGATTGGTGGAGATCACACAGGACCTTCTTCTCTGTTGATAAGGCCTTTCTTTTCTGGACCTGTGTGGAGACCGTGGAACCCATTCTTGAAACTCAGGAGGAGGAGGAAGATCAGAGTCTTCTCTTCCTCTTCTTGTTTGCGGGTGTAACTGATGGCAGAATAATTATATTCTCATCAAGTATGGGACATTGTAACCACTGGTGGATTAGTACCAGGGAGCTTGGACTTCTTTGTTATTGCAGGAAAGACCAGATGGGAAAAACTATGACCTACCATTAGGATTCTTTTGTTTTATATCATTTATATTTTACAAAGTTCTTCGGTGTGAAATGTGGATTGGGTGTGTTGCATTCTTGTTCACATGGTGGGCCATGTTGATTGCATTATTGGTAGGAGGGAGCTATCATCATCAGTGCTAATTGGTTGGTCCACTTGTGTGGCCATCTATCTAGAAAGTTCATGCAGCCTTGTTGGGATATCCGCCATCGCTTCCTTCACCTGCTTTTTACCAATTTCTGGCCAACGGAAATGAAGAAACTCTGTGCTGAATTAGTTAGTGGCGCTGGAAAATCAATGTTTTAAGGGAAAGAAGGCGATATGACAGTAAGAACCATGTAAGGAGAGTACATGCAGGAACATTCTCTCGGCTGTAGATTTAGTAATTTTCAAAAGGATGTATTAGGTTAAAGAAAAAGGACAATTACCCGAAAAAAAGTCATCAACCTATTGTACTGATACCAATTCAGATCTAAATCTTTCAATTTGATCAATTTAGTTATAAACTCTTTGACGATTTGCCAGTTTAGTCCTTGCGGCCAATTTTGACCGAGAATCGCTAACATGGATATCAGATAACTGGCGCTGACACGGATAATATTTAAATATTTTTTTTGAATTTCTTCCTTTTTCCTTTTTCCTTTTCTTTCTTATTTTGTTTTTGACCCTTACCACCCCTTACTGTGGCCGGCAAGTGCATCGCCACCCTCGCCCACAACCCTCACTGGCCACTAGGTGAGGGCTCGCAAGCCCTCGTTGTGGCTTGCGAAGGCCTAGGCAAGGGGTCAAAACAAAACAAAAAAGAAGGAAAAAAACAAATTTAAAAAAAAAATTATTAAAAAATTGTAAAAATTATCCACGTCAACGCCGGCCGTACTATATAGGACAACCGATGTCCACATTAGCAATTTTCGGTCAAAGTTGGCCAGAATGACTAAATTTGCTAAATTAAAAGGTTTAAAAACTAGATTCGTACAATAGATTTTTTATTTTTATTTAATTTGTCCTAAAAAAAAGATAGATGCAGCCTGTCCATGTCTAGGGAAGATCTTGAGCTCGATCTGAACTTGTATTCATCCATCTAATTGATCTTCTTGCATGACCCCAGATCTTTGTAAATCCTTTCCTCTGTTTCTTTCTTGCAAAGGAGAAGTAGAAGGTCAGTATGTTTTTCAATGTCGATCCTCAGGGGTGAGAGATGATTAGTCTTTAGCGATGTTTACAAAATGTTGGGAAAGAAATGGCTGGTTCCACAGGAAAAGCTGGGCGGCAGGCTGGACTGGCATGATGATGATCTAGGTCTAATCTTGACAAAAAGTGAAAAACTTAAAGTAAAAATCACTCCAAACATAAAGTGAAAGTAACATACTTTTAGAAAAGGCAATTGTTTAAATTGGCTTGCGAAAATTTGGACTGATTTCAAGAGCAGAAGCATAGATAATTCAACATCCGCCGGGGGAGTTCGTTGAAGATTTGTTTGGAGATACAGTAGGCTCTACTGTTTTTAGATGTTACTCGTTTTTCTTTCTTGGTTATAAGTCCTTTGTTTCACAAAAAGGACAAATCACCCCAAAAAGGTAACCCGTTTTCATAGATAGTGTGGTATCTTGGATTTAACTCATTCGAGATATTATCCGCTTTGCTTCGTCCCATACCGAGTCTCACAATTTTGTTCATTGGCGTACAGGCAGGTACTTTCTCAAAAGGTCACTCATCCTAGTAGTGGTCTATCCTGAACTTGCTTAACTTTGGAGTTTCAAAGCAAGACTTACTGTTATGTCAAAAGGCGCCTCCGTGAGTTAATTTCAGTTTTAACATATATATCTCAAGATCGCTCTTCTCTTATTCGGTGCACATTTTGGTTCATTCCTACCTCATTCGCCATTCTAGAAGCCTGCTAGGAGCCACTCCTTGTCTATACCCTCTGGCCCCAATAACTACTCCCTGCCCTCGTCGGATCGGATCGTTACAGATAATGTTGCGTAGTGTCTTGCCAGTCGGTCCTCCATTGCGTTGGCGGGACAATGGTCCCCGGCAAGTTTTCCTCAGAGACGAAAGTTCTGCTTCTGAAATTGAAAATCGAAGGACATAGAAAGTAAACAAAAGACGTTGTGATTTGGATAAACCCTTTCTCATGGTCTATGGCCTAGAGTCTTCCCCACCCTAGGTTGGGGTGCGCTACTGCGATTCCAATCTTAAAACATTATAGGAGTAGCCACCAATAATTTCTAGATCGATTAGGAACATGAAATCCTAAGTGTTAGAAGGAAATCAACTAATCACCTAGGGGTCAACTGATGTGCAAAAACTAAATATCTAGGTCCGAGGTTCAATTAGCAATCAATGAGTTATTTGAATTACCCTAAAAAAAAACAGGGGATGAATGCAGTCCAAACAACATGCACAACCTATAGACCTCATGTATATAGTCTAAATGCTAAATCAAAACAATAGAGAGGAATCCCGTCCAATATGTCCAACGTGAAAACAACAGGCAACACATCTTGTGTGTATCAAGACAACGAGGACTCGTCCAGTCCAACATGTAAAAAGGACACACACCTCGTATATGTCAGAACACTGGGTATGCATCTAGTCCGCCCACGAAACATATCATCAAACGGGGATGGATCCATTGTCGAATTCACGCACCACGTGTTTTGATGAATGGGGACAAATTCAACCCTGATATTTAATGTTCAATATCAGCGTGCATTAGCTAACAACGTGCAATTTCAAAACATCACATCAGCCTGTATAATATGTAATCTAGACTCAGTTTATTTCCTGAAAAATATTTTTCAGAAAATTTTCTCCTCATTTTTTGATATTTGGTTTGCTTAAAAAAATGAATCAATGGAAAATATTGTCCTAATCAACAAACAACCTATGCTTTTAATTTACGAAAAATGATTTTTCTCTTTAAAAAATCGAAAATCAATTTTCAAAATATGACTAAATATTGGCGCTTGACCTGAGATTCTACACTTGGGTACGGAAGCTCCAACGCTTGTTCTAGGTTGCCGGCGTCCAGGATTAGGCTTTCGATGCCCGGGCGCGGGTCTTCTAGGCTAGGCTCGTGACCTTGGTTCTGGTGCCTGGATCCCCAGCGCCCTTGTCCAAGTCCATCGAGGCTGGGCCTGAAGCTTTGGTGCTCCTGCCTGATGCCTCAGCACTTGCGCCCAGGTCCATCGAGGCTAGGCTCGGGACCCCGGTGCCCGAGCTCAGATCTATCAAGGTCAAGCCTGAGACCCAGGTGCTCGTGCTTTGATCCTGACGCTTGGATGGGATCCATCGAGGCCAAACTTGAGACTCTAGTGCCCATACCCAATTCTTTGGCCGCTCATGCACAATTTATTAGTGTCTGAATAGTGTATGTCTATTATTAATCATATTTTCCATACTAAATGACGGAAAATATTTTTTAGTTCATTTTCAAATTTCAATTGAACACTGTAAAATATTGTCATATTTCCTGGAAAATATTTTTCAAATCACATTTTTCGTGAAATAAATAGAGCCCTAATCCATGAAAATTTTATCAAGATCAAGATCAAGACCACGACCAATTAGAAATCACCATATGATTACAAGGCAGCGTGAGTCAGAGCATCATGCATTTTTACATATTTGTTCATGCACATGGCCTAATTTTATTATCAATGTACATAATTAATCAACATGGTATACATCATTATTTAATTGCAATCGATATATGAAATCAAATCCAGTCAAATTCAGACAGCGTGCAAAGCATTCAAATTCACAATTTTCATTTCATGACATAATATCAAAATGTGAATGCAATTTTGAAATGATAGAACCGGTTTGGTCAAATCAAATTCAAATTTATATTTTTCTACATATACATATAAAAGCAGCCACACATATGGATCCTCAATAACTCGACTCTATCCCTCCTCCATCATCTCGGTACCAAAACCTAAGTTTTTGTCTTTTCAAAAGTTCGTCTTATTCAAAAGGAGTAATATCACAAAAAACCCTAAATTAGTACACAAGTGATAAATTTACCATCCATTAGTTTCCGTTAAATTGGATTAATATCACAAAAAATCACAAACTGGTAAGTAAAATCCCAAACTGATATACCTGTCAATTGCCATATGTTATCCAACTCAGTCGTTTGACAGGAAAATTTAACGAAAACTAACAGAGGGAAAATTTATCATAGATGTACCAGTTTAGAGTTTTCTATAGTTAAAATTTAGTTTTGGATAAATTTGTTACAAATATATTAATTTGGAGTATTTCGTAGTATTAATCCAATAAAAAAAAGGATTTCATATAGATCCATATATTTCAACAGAATGATGATCTATTTTTTATTAAAATTAATTTTTGTAAACCGACAATATATCGAGTATACAACCCAAATTCCAAGGCTAATTTTAGCTTTGCAACAGTTGATCCGAAATAAAAGAGGGTTTCAGACTTGACTCGATCGTCTAGCATTCCTCGTGCTCCTTGGACCTTCCTTGCTCACCAGGATTCCCTCGGGAATTAAGAGAAAATAAGTTAGTGGACGTGCATGATAACTATTATGTTTCTCTATTTTTCTGTTCATAGGAATAAGTTTGGAACAAAAATCCGTTTGATAACGTAATTTCATTTTTTTTATTTCTGGAACAAGTTTCTACTCCTGAAATAGGTTTGGAATGGAAATCAGAAGTAAAAATTTTTTACTTTTCTTTTTCTGGAACATAAATGAAAAATAAAAACTCTTCTCGTCACTTGTCCTCACTACTAGCCGGCCACCCACTTGCCACTCCATCGTCGCCGCCGGTCGCCTCCCACCATTGCCAGCCATTGTCCTTCGTTGACTGCTAGCAGTCATTTGTCGCTGTTTGCCACCATCCTCCGTCGCCGGCCGCCTCCCGCCGTCTGCCTTCCTTTGCCGCCCAATGCTGGCTACCTCCCACCGTCGATCGCCGTCGGCCGCCTCTGGCTATCCTCCGCCGGCCCTCACCGCCAGCCACCTCTAGCTGTCCTCCGCCGCCTCCCATTGCCGCCTAACACCGGCCACCTCCCACTGCCACCTATCTCCCGTCGCCACCCAACATCACCCACCTCCCGCAACTGCCCACCTACCGGTTGCCTCCCGTCATTGTCCTCCACTATTGGCCACCTCTCGCTACCGTTCGCCACCGCCACCCAATACCGGCCACCTCTCGTCGTTGCCTGCCTCCTGTCACCGTCCTCCTCCACTATCCACCATCCTCGTCTGCTGCCCAATGCCGGCCACTTCCAGCAGCTGCCCACCTCCTATTGCCGGTTGACTCCTGCCACCGCTCGCTGTCCGCCGCCTCCCACTTGTCTGCCGCTCAGGATAGAGAAATTTTGTGTCGTTATCAAACAAATTTATATTTCAGAAATATAAATTTTGTGTTGTTGTCAAACGTATATTTTGGCTCAAAAACTCATCCATGGAATAGAAATAGAAAAATCTATTTCTAGACAGAAATTGATTTCTGAAATAGATTGATTATCATTCACGCCCTCATAAGCTCGAATTAAATTTTCCAAGAATGAGTAAGAGAGGAGCCAACCGTTCATAAAAATGAGAAATTTGAAGCTTATTTTAAAAGCGGATCTAGCCTCAAAAGGAGAACGACGCACTTCATAAGGGAAATGTGCATGCGCCCAAAACCATGATGCACAAGGGAGGAGGAACAAGGCGGATATTGAACAGCTCGTTTCAGTGCGACTTGGGCTTGGGAACAGCCTCGGTCCGAATGGTAGCGTGCAGCCCGGTGGCGCTTCCTCCCGGGCCACACGCGTTGCCTGCCCGGGTAGGCCACGGCCCGGGCCTGTGTGTCCTCGTGCAAGCCCTTGTCGTCGCTACGCCGGGTCAATGTTGCAAGTGACGTGTAGTGGCTGCTGACCAATCGACCATCGCCAACAGTGGCAGTGATGACTTCGTCATTTTATGAAAAATTTGAAAATATATTGTTCTTGAATTTTGACCTAACTTTAAGTAATCACAACTTTTCAATCGGACAGCCAATTGATCCGATTTTTGCCCCCTCGGAAAGCTTGCGACATGCACTTTCTAGAAAATGTGACCAATTACAGAAAAGGTGTTGGGACAGTGGATTTCCAAAAATCGGGCAAAATGTACGGCCAAGGTAAAAAGTTCCAATATTTCCATTGAGAAAACTCGAATGGAAGTGACTTTCAAAGCATTGGAAAGCCCATGACCATATCTTGGTGATCTCATCTCCCGATCTACCAAAATCGCGATTTTCCCAATTCCCTTGAGATCGGACCGTTCCAATTAAAAGTCGCGATGTCTAGCGATCCGGTCATTTGATTTGATCAATTTAAGTCATGGTTGAAAAATTCTCGCAGAGCAAGATCACAACCCCATTATACCCTTCGATAAATTTTTTGTATGAGGTTGACTTTCGGTCAAATCCTAGACCAAAATTAGGTGTCTACACATATTTGCATTATGTATTTTGCTTTGAATATTTGGCTCAAGTTCCGTCTTTCGAATCTATTGCACGCATCAATCACTGGACAAATAGAAAAAATGATATAAATGAAGTTGTGACCTTAATTTTTATAACTTTAAAGATACATTGCAAGTTGAAAAGTTTCTATTATAATCTTGAAGTAATAGGATTGTCTATCCTCCTTAATTTCCATATAAGTGAAAGCAAGAAATCAATTCACTATTTGGTAATGAAGGTTAGGGAAAAGGGTAGTCCATGATGGCTCTTCTAATGAAGGTTAGGAAGTGCTATCTGGTCAAGAAAAGGATGATGAATGATAGTGAAGCGGCTAGAACAGACACACCAGAAGAGGTGATGTGGTTGTGCATGGTTTTGCTTTTCCTCTAAGATCTTTTTATGTGAATGTCCGATCATAGAGTTACAAAGAACATCTAGGCATTTATGAATAACTCCTGGGGTTGCTAATACTCTAAGGTAGAGATGAATGCTAAATGTACTTTATAAAAAGGAATGACTAGACGAAATGGCCCGACGCTGTAAGCCGGTCCGATAATGAACCAAGCAAGTCGCCGAACCACACTCATAGAACCAATTTGGAAAACTCATTTGTTTCCAAATCTTAGAAAATCGATTTTTATAAACTCCCACGGATCTAGAATCCAAGAAGATACCTGATTCTCTAGGCGCTACAAGGTTGATACTTTGGTTGATGTGATCGTCATGAAAAAAAGGCTCGTTGATCAAGATTCTTTTTTGTTTGGCCTGGTAAAAGAAAAGGGACATGATCATTCATCAAAAAAGCCAAATCCCCTTTGTCATTTTGCTTAATTGGCAATTTTAGAGAGTTTCTCCTTTCCGTCTCTCCCGTTCATGACCTCATTAAATATCTTCACAACTCCTTATGCACCATTTCATCATCCTATTCGTAACTTCATTTGATTTAGGTAATAAATTTTTTCAATCCATATAGAAAAGAATATTTTGGATATATAATGCAAGGAAAAAACATATCGTGACATTAAAAAAAGTATATATCTACAGTATTGAGCATCTCATATATTCATTTAAATGTTTGTTTATTCAAAATGTCATGTATCAATTAATATTTATATAAGTAAAGTTTTTATACATAAATTCCAGGTAACACGCCAACGTAACCCTAGATTTAGTATATTCGGGAATAATCCCCAAAATGAAGCAGGGAAGCATGCAAAAGAAGGAAATAGGGGGAAAATTATCATAAACTTATTGCATTTTTGCTAATTCAGTTATAAACTTTTTAATTTTGCCTTTGTTTGAGGCCAGTGGTTGTCAGCCATTAACAAGGCTCAATGATGGCCGGCGGAGAGAAAAAGAAAAAATAAAAAAGAAGAGAAGAGAAAACGAAAAAGAGAAAGAAGAAAAGAAAAAATAAAGAAGGAAAATAAAAGAAAAAAGGAACAGTAAAATAATTCGAAAAAAAATAAAAAATATCATTAAAAATTATCCATATCTACATCGGCCATGCCCTATCTAAGAGAAGGAGAACGCACATGAAAGAGATGGAGTGAGCAATGAGAAGAATTTTTATTTCTGTTTCTATTCCAGAAATAAAGAAGTAGAAAATTTCGACCTGTTATTTCTATTCCCTAAGTTACCAAGTAGGAAATACATATATAAAGCCGACTGTCACTTGACGAATTTAAGAGCAAACATTGTCCCGGTTTTACTATTCAGGCATCATAACCCTGTAGAATCTACGTCTGATCAGCGTGTAACTTTCCTCACAACGATTCGTTGGAGGCAAGGGGCACGGTTTCATACGATGCAGAAGGTATACGTCACAGAAGAACTGTACCAACTTCCGTTGCCTTTGCGGACAATCTCTGGTTTACTCTGGTTTCAAATAGTTTAAGGTACTGCTCCGAATCAACCTATGTCGAATAGGAGGTAATTGCGCCGAACACTTTGTGGCCTATGCATGTAAGATGTACTGGATTGCTTACCAGTCTCTTTTGCATATGTGGAACGAGGCAGAGGACGCATAGACCAAGAGCATCCCCCATATTTCCGCCTGTGACAGGAAAGCGATGGATGGCAACTAGGAGCTTGAACTAACATCACGGTTCTCATTGATCGACCATTAAAGCAAACCATTAGTACATGAATCACGTGCTACCGACCACATAATCACATTCGAAACTGTTAGCCATGATTCATGTCCAGGTGGGGCAGGAGAGAAACTTTGTTTGGCATCTCAATGGGGAAGTCACAGTACAAGTATCACTCCCATCTCATTTACCATAAGAATAGTCATTACACAGTGTAAGTCATCACTTCTGTTATGGTTGTCGAGGACCAACACAAAGAGAAGATTTTAAAGACTGCATAAGGAGTTTGGTGACCGGATGGATTCTCAAAAAATAAACCCAGAAAATCTTGTCATTTCTAATTTGAAGTACAGTAACAAAAGGAGGTAAATGAAGATGACCTGAAGCACAAAATTCTTCAGCAGCCTGTCAAAACTTTGTTGATACTACAAGTTTACTCGAAACTATCTAGCTCTACAGCATCAAAAGAATTGATGTTTGTGTTGCAGGCCTTCACCTAAGTCGAACACAAAATTTTCAGGTTGATAATCTCCAACCAGAATATGATCTTCCCTGACCTAGCTCAAGAGAACAAAATTTGCAGTTGATCTTTCCAACCAAAGTATCATCTTCCCTGATTGACTCCGAGATATCCGAGAATTGAGGTTGCATACGGTGACTATTGAGTATCGAGTAGTAACTTGTTTTCTTCCATCTGGATAGCAATCTGATCCAACATCGAACATATTTCTTCTTTTGAAGGATGCGAGTCATCTGCAATGGAGAAAGAATGCACCTTACTGTCGGTTTCTATCCAACTGACAGCTCGATCTTTCGTTACACATCTATCATGCATAAGTTTTCTTACTTCCTCTACCAATTTCCACTTCCCAAGTGATGCATAGACACTTGAAAGAAATATGTAAGCTTCAGGAGAGCTCGGCTGCAGCTCAAGCAGGTGTTCGGCTGCTTCTTTTCCTAAAGCCAAATTGCAGTGTATCTTACACACACACAGCAAGGCATTCCATATCCGCTCATCCGGTGGAAAAGGCATCATACGGATGTGGTTAATTACCTCGTCGAACAGACCAGCTCGCCCCAAGAGATCAATCATGCATGCATAATGTTCCTGATCTGGAGAAATTCCATGATCATGTGTGATGGAATCAAACAACTGCAGTCCTTCCTTTGGCAGACCGGAATGACTGCAAGCATTGACAATGACAAGTAAAGTGATCTTATCTGGCTTAATGCCCAACCTGATCATGTCATCAAACATCTCTATCGCACCTTTACCCTGGCCATGCTGCGCTAAGGCAGATATCATTGTGTTCCACAAAACCACATTATTCTTATCGCCCACAAGATCAAAAACCAGCCTAGCAGAACTCAGAAGACCACATTTAGAATACATGTCAATAAGAGAACAGACAACTATTGTATTGGGCTTAAAGCAAGTCCTTATTAAGAAGCCATGGATTTGTTTACCCTGGTTCAATGAGGCCATGCTAGCACAAGCACACAGGCTGCTACTGAAAGTGAATTGGTCAGGTTTAAGGTGAAGTCTAATCATTTCTGCCAATGACTTGAGCGCGATATCACCCAAACCATTTCTAGCATATCCAGCAATTAAAGCAGTCCAAGAAACTGCGTTCTTCTCAGGCATCTGATCGAATATTCCCACAGCAGCCTCCATGTCGCCCCATTTGGCATATCCAGAGACCAATGTGGTCCAAGCAAGAATATCTTTCACTCGCATGCCATCAAATGCCCTCCGTGCGTCACTCATCTCCCCACACTTTGCATACGCATCGACTACAGTGCTCACGATAACCGCATTGGATGAGTAGCCAGAAACCAAGACCTGCCCATGAATCTGCTTGCTAAGGCACAAATCTTTCAACTTCACACAAACAGTCAAAATGCCTGCAAAACTAAACTCGCTGCACTCGATCCCCGACCTCCTCAACTCTCTATAAAGCCTCACTGCCTCATCACAACAACCACATCGCACATACCCCATCACCATGGTATTCCACGACACGACATCCCTCTCCGGCATTTTCTCAAACAGCCTCCTCGCCGAGTTCATCCTACCCAACCGGGCATACCCAGAGAGCATGTTGTTCCACGAGTACACGTTCCTCGCCGGCATTTTGTCGAACACCTTGCGCGCAGCCACTTCGTCATTGCATCTGAAGTACATTTCGATCAAACGGTTGGCCAAGAACGTGCCGGGTCGCTTCAGCCCAGTGAGCTTCAGGTGCAGGTGCACCTGCTTCCCTTGCTTGAGGGACCCGGCGGCGCCGCATTGGCGGAGCAAGCGGGCGAGGACTTGGGAGGGCAAGCGAACGCCTCCGAGGGCCAGCCGGCGGAGGGAGCCGACGGCGTCGGCGAGTCGGCCTCGAGAGCAGAGGTCAAGGAGGGGGCGGGCGAGGCAGGGAGGGCCCGGGTCGTGGGCGGGTCGTTTTCTCGGGTTTGGACGGGGCGGGAAGCGGCTGAGAGGCTTGGCAGGGGAGAGAGGGGGCATTGGGGAGAGGAACCATGAGAAGTGGAGAAGGGTGAGGATACTTCCTCACTTAGGTTCGTCGACGGCGGCGGCGGCGGCGGCGGGTGGCGCGCGATTGGGTCCGGCGAGCATCGCCGCTGGAGGGGGACGACTGACGGTATGATTTTGCGGTGCGGGGGTGGCGGCGGAGTACGGCGGTCATGGGCCCGCTGCCGTGGAGATTGGGGAGGGCCTTTCAGATATCCGCCAATACCGTGTCGCCATTTCAGCAGCATAGGAGGGCAGTGGAATAAAATATAAATAATGACATAAATGATTCTTGAATTTTAACTCAATGAATTTTATTTTAGTGTACAATATAGTTAATGAATTTTTAATTTGTTCAATATGGTTCGTGAACTTTTGATACATACTCAATTTAATTCATGAATTATGTGAAAATATTCAATATTATATTTCTATTTAATTTAAGTACAAAAACAATATTGAACATTTTCATATAGTTAAGGGATTAAATTGAACATGGTACAGAGACAACATTGAATATTTTCATGTAGTTTAAGGATTAAATTGAACATGTGTCAAAAGCTCAATAACCACAATGAACAATTTAAAATTTTAAAGATCACATTGTACAATTGGTTAAAGTTTGGGACAACATTAAATAGTTTAAAAGTTCATGAATCACATTTCATGAGCTAAAATTTAGAGATCATTTATGCCATTTTTTCAATAAAATACAAAGTGACACTTGCAAAATACAAGTGCTCATAAGGTCAGTTGATTTGAGCGGTAAGATCACGCAGTTCTCCCTTGGGCTCACATGGTCAGTAGGCTCATATGAAACTAAAACATCTAGTGCGGTCCATTAATTTTTAATTTATTTAATATGATCCTTGAACTTTATCCAATGTGTAATGTCCCTAAATTTTTAATTTGTTTAATTTGATCCCTAAAGTTTTAGTACATATTCAATTTAATTCATGAATTATAGAAAAATGTTTATGTTACCATTCCATTAATTCTGGTTCAAAGACAATATTAAACATATTTATATAATTCAATAACTAAATTGAATCAAAATTCCAGGAACCAGAATGAAAATTTTTGAAAGTTTATGGACGATATTACATATTGGGATAAATTTCAGGAATCACATTTAACAAATTAAAAGTTTCGGAGACCACATTTTTTTTTGGTCAAGTCGGAGACCACATTGAATAAACTAAAAATTCATAAGATCATATTATCTATTAGGCCAAAATTCATTGATTATTTTTTTTATTTTTCCTTAATTATATTAATCACAGGGTTTGCGCTTTGTGGGGGCTTTGTGTTGATTATATGCTTTTTTTTCTTTGGTTGGAGATACTGTACATATGTGTATAGACTATCAGGGTTTTTAACCGATTAAGGGTAGAAAATACCAGATTAAAAAAAACTTAATTAAACCAAGCGTGTAAAATATGGCTTGAAACTTTAAATTCAAAGTTCTGCCAAATAAATGCATCTCAAATAAATTGGAAAAGAGGATTTTGAATGTTATTTAGCTTATTCACAAATTTATTTTTGTTTTTGTCTTGGAGCATCCAAGTCTCCTTATTTTAGCGTCGTATTCTTCGAACGTCACTTGCGCTCAATTTTTTTGAATGGTTAAATTAAAACTCAAAATTATCTCTTTTCATCTGATACTTAAATTTTGTTTGCACTATAGCGTTTAAAAAAAATCTATTATCTTTTTTATGAATCAATTTCAAACTACATCGACTTTACGCATGATTATATTCATTTCTATATCGTACTTATTAGGTTTGCTATAAAGGATATTTGGCTAAAAACAGTAAACCATATTGGTTAGATTACTACAAAATCTTTTTTTGCCGAAAATAATTAGTATTATTTCTTCGGGAAACAAGATGAAGAGCGAATACGCGTGATTTTTATTAAGAGAGAGAGACTTATTACTAATTTCTGATAACAAGTCAACCATAAACTCTAAATTCTAAACCCTAAATCGTATTTTTTATGTTGGATATCATATTCTTATTCATGATATCGAACATTTGGTAAAGTAGGTATGAAGTGAACCTCGTCTTCAACATAGTTATCGGGAAGCTAATCATTGCTTGGACCTTTTGGCAAAACATGGAAGGGACTAACTTGAGAAGGATTGTCTACATATTGAAAATCGCCATATTCTTGTCTCGTGGTTTGACGAGCATCCCAAGCACTCTCGAATAAAATCCTTTTTTTTTTTTTCGTATCGATTCATTGAGTGACGATTTAATTTTTTGAGTAATTTCATTCGTCCTCTCTCTTGAGACCTTAAACTATTTAGTCGTAATAAATGGATAAAGGAAAATATATTCAATTAAACCATAAAAACATCATTATGTCCATCGTACCATATTTAACAAATGATGTCAGGACGTTCATATGTGTAAAAAAAAAAAAAAATCCCATGACCACTGATAGCCTATCCTTCATTGCAATTTGCAAATATTGGCAAAGTAGGTTATTTTTATGATGGCAATTGCCCAATTTCCACTAAAAATGGGCCTAACCATATCAAATTTTATTCTATTTTGGAATTGCCACTAAATAAATCCCACTAAAACCCAACCCTTCCGAGCTAGGGTAACTTGATTTCGATGGTGAAGTTAACTCACAACTACAGGAGAGAAATCATGTCGAAGCTCAACATGACCTACCCATAAGTTTTCCGGGTCAAATCACTGGATTAGCAATGCCCCTATTGACTCGTCTCGACTCGATTACACGTCTTCGCCACTTTAAATTTAGCAACAAAACGACGAGATGCAGTCTCTCCGGCCTCCAATCCATCCCATTCCACGTGACATGGGTGAAAAAAATAATGGAGACCAAAAGAAAAACCAGCCAAACAAGAACACCAAAGACCCGCGAATCGGGAACGATCCAAATGCTCATGCTTCGATCTAAACATCTTCACGTGGGCGATGATGGCCCTTTTCGCAAAATCATTTCTCCAAGACAAGGCTGAACGAAGCAACCAAGAATGATGATGAACCCACATGGGTGGGCGGACGTGGGGGGCCGATGGGCGGTGGTGCTCCGCCTGGGAAACTCCATTAGCGCCGCTCCAAGCTCACCACCCATCAAGAACGTCCTCTCAAATGTGGAGGGGGCCAAGTTGGGTTTCCATCGATTTCCTAGATCTTTGCGTTTTGGATGCGTAGTGGTTTGGTGGTTTCGAGACTGGTCAGAGGAGTGTCCACGCGACGACAATTGCTTCTTATCTTGTGCATGAAGTTGAGGAGCACAACGCCAATGGCTGCTCTCTCTCTCTCTCTCTCTCTCTCTCTCTCTCTCTCTCTCTCTCTCTCTCTCTCTCTCTCTCTCTCTCTCTCTCTCTCCTTGGAAGAGACGGTGAAGAGATTTTTCTGAGGTGAGATCGGCTCTAGGAAGGTGGCATTGGTCCTTGCTGAATTTCTAATGCAAGATAGGTCTCTTTGCATAAACTATGGGTTCTTGAAGCGTCTTCTTCGGAACGCATGACTTCCAAGAATCTGGCATGCTTCGCGATGACATGAAAGTCAAAAGCACATGCATCAATCTCTCCCTCTCCTGTGGTGTTCGTCAGGAACGTGATATGAGGAACCTTGAAATAGTTGTGCTCGAGTCGTAAACTACTCGTACTCAACCCGATTGAGCACGACTTTTGAAAATGATTGATCATGATGGAGCTCGAGAGCGTGCTCATGGCTTGGTATATACTTATGGATCTAATACCTTAACAAACCTAGACTTTAGGTTTAATCCTGATTATATCCTGAATTTTTTTTTGTCCCGTAAAAAACCTCCAACTTTAGGTATACTCCAATTTAACCCTAAACTTTTTTTTTGCTCATCAACAACCACCAATTTTTACTTAAGTCCAAACCGGTTAAATTTCTCTTGACAATCTCAAGATAGAAAACTCCCAAGCGCAAGCTGTTCAAGCATCCCAAGCCAAGTGTCTCGAGCACAAGCCTTTCAACTGGGAGGGATGGAAGACTCCCGAGCACAAGATATTGAAGACTGAACGCAAAATCGAAAATCCTCGAGTGAGATGGAAGGAAGACTCTCTTACGAGTAGGAGCAATTGATGAAAGGCAAAATCTAAAGTTAGTGATTTTTTATGAGATAAAAATTTTATGATATAATCGGGACTGAAGTTAAAGTTGATGGGTTTTTTTTATAGTATTAAGCCCCTGTGAATGTATATATGAATATATCTTTTCTGAATTTATTGCACCGTTTAAACTCGTATCTCAGTTGTCGACAAAAAAAAAATTGTATCTCAGTTCCGATTGAATTCAAGCTACACTTGGATTTAGTGTAATTCCTAATTACGTCCAATGGCTATTAAAACACTTAAATCGAGATTGAAGTGGAACCACCAATCGAGCTTTTATGGTAAACTGCGTCGATTCGATTCGACTCAACTCGATTACACCCTACTAAAGAGAGGGTGACTTTAACGTGACTCTACTATCCCTATTAGGGATGTGCAAAATAGACCGCCTAAATCGAGCATCGCATAGATCGAACTAGACCGGTCAGTTTGGTCCGGTTTCCGAGAATGTTAGTTAGGTTCTCAATTCCTAAAAGTGCAACCGTTGTCCGAGCTATCCGGTTTCTAGGAAATAAACCGAACTGGACCGACTGCATATATATATTTTATTTATTTTTTTAAAAAAATTAGTAAAATATGAACAAAATCCTAAGCGAAGTACTTTTTTGATTCGTCTTTTCAATTTGAGGATCATTGTTGATGTTTGATCGTTCATGGCTGCAAAATAATCATTATCTCTTGATGATCGGTGGGTTTTAGTTTATTATTTTTGATCTACAATTTATAACTCTGCTTTTTAATTTTTGTTCATCGTATAAAATATATATGAACACATAGTTACAGGCCTTTTACTCGAATCTTTTTTTCCAAAAGAAGAAGTGGAAAAAAAAAAAAAGTAACCGGTTCCACAGGTCTGGTCCCACGATGAAATCGGTCTGGACCGGGAACTGACCGCCTCCCAGAGTCCCCCGCATTCTTCCTCCGCGGCCAGCACGGGACTCACGCGACGGGCCCTCCCAGTCCACGTCAGCACTGACGACCCGGGCGCTTGCCCTTCCCCTTCCGCGATGACACCGATGCGAAGGGCCTCCGCGCCGTCGGATCGATCCTGGGGGGGCGGGGGAGGTCGGGTCTCAGCCGTCGATGGTCCCCCTTATCTGTGGTGACGAAATCGGCCAAAGAGAGAAAGAGGGAGTTCGACGAAGGGAATAGAAGGAAGGAGTGAAGGAGAGGGGAAGGGGAAGAGAAGAAGATCCCTAATTTTCCCCCAAAATCTTCCCATTCTTCGTCTCCCTCACACCACTGGAAAACAACAGAGGCCCCCCCACCACACACGCACGCACACACACACACACACAGAGTAACCCCCCTTTTCTCTCTCTACCCTCCTCTCTCTCTCTCTAGAATCCTCACGGCGGCGGCGGCGGCGGCGGCGGCAGCAGCAGGTGAGCCTTCTCCGCAATCCGATTGCCCCCCCCCCTCCCCCTTCCTTCCGTTCTTCGAACCGTTTCCGCTTCGGTTCCGTCGCTCCCCTCGCTCGCCGATAAACCATAGCGAAGGAGCCCATCTCCTCTCGCCCGCCCACCCACACCGCGCGTTGAAGGTTAGATACGGCTGCCGCGGGATGCGGTGCCCGCGCGCTTCGTGTTTTAGTGGGTGGGAATGGGGGATTTCCTCCTCTTCTTCTTTTGTTTTGTGAATCGGGGTTTCTGATTGGTGAACTGGATTGGTCTTTGTTTTGATTGATTGCGCGTTTTTCTGAGATGGGTTTTTTCTTCTTATTCTTTGCTTTTGCTTTTCGGGTGTTGTTGAATCTAGGTTTTTTTTTTAGGGTGAGGCCTGACGGGGGAGGGGGGGATCGGCAATGGAATATGCTGACCGAGATGCTGGTGGCCCGCGGATGGGAGAGCAGGTCGGTGGGGAGGCCGGGGTTTCGGAGGAGAGGGTCGGCTCGGCGGGGAATGATTTGAAGGTCGGTGATGGAGAGGAGGTTTTCGAGGAGGCGGTTGATACCCGCGACGACTCGCAAGAGGAAGGACTGGAGCCGGTGGGTCCGGGCGGTGTCGGCGTACCCGGTCCTGATGCGGACGATGTCACGGGTGTCGATTGGAGTGGCGGTGTTTTCGATGAGGATGTTGGTGCGGGGCATGAGGTCGAAGAGTTCGAGGAGGCAATCGGCACGCCGGCGAAAATCGAGAAACCTGAGGAGATAGTCGAGGAGGAGAAGGTAGGAGGTTTGGTGGGTGGGGAGAGCATCGGTGGTGCTCTTAAGGCAGATGGGGTTGATGAGGGAGGGACTCGTGAGAAGGTGCCAGTCGAAGAAGATGATGGATTGATGAGTAATGGGGAGGATGCTGTGAGGGAAATAGCTGAGCTTCATGTGGATGGAGGGATGCGCAGTGAGGCAGATGAGTCCACTCCGACATGTGGTGCAGTTCTCGGAAAGCTTGACAATGGGACCGAAGATGAATTGGAGAATGGGAATGTCGGTGTGGAAGGGCTACTTGACGCTGATCAGAAGGGAACTTCTAGTGAGGAGGTTCTGTCTGCAAATGATCAGCGTGAAGAATTAGTAGACACTGATTTGGCGGCTGAAGGCAAACTTACCGTTGACAGGGATCTGGAAGTTGCTCCAGCTGCTAGTCATCCAGATGATCTGGATGAAGGGAATGCTACTTTGGCTTCAGAAAACAAAGGTCCTGTAGACGTGGAACCCAAAAGTGTGGCAGCTAGCTTTGACTCACTCTATCATGATGCTGATGGAGAGGTGAAAAAGTCTTCTTCCGGTATTGATACAGAATATCAGAGTGACATCAACAAGGAGGTGAAAGATGCTACTAATGGACCAGATTCATTTCAGGGGGAAATCTCTGAGCAGGACCCAACTTCAACTGACAAGCCTTCGTCTACCTCAGATGAGTCAATTACTCGTGAGTCTAAGATCTTGAATACTTCAAAGGAGCTTAAGTCCAGGAAGGATGAGCAAATTACAAGTGGAACAATTGAAATTAACAAAGGGGACGTGACTTCTCCTACTCAGCATCCTGTTGAAAAGGTCCAGGAAAATCATCACAATCACACTTCAGCGGAGAAGCATGAGAAGAAGGATTCAGATTGTGTGGATGATCGTATGAAAGTAATCAGGGAAAATGGTATGCCGGCTGCCGAAGTTGCATCGTCTGGAAGATCAATGAATAATGCTTCAGTACCTGCTCGTCCTGCTGGCCTTGGCCGTGCGGCTCCTTTGCTGGACCCTGCACCTCGAATGTCTCAGCAACCGCGTGTTAATGGAGCTGTATCTCATGCGCAAGCTCAGCAGATTGAGGAGCCTGCTAATGGGGAGTCTGAGGAACATGATGAGACCCGTGAAAAACTCCAGATGATACGTGTTAAATTCTTGCGTCTTGCGCATCGACTCGGGCAGACTCCCCATAATGTCGTTGTGGCGCAGGTCCTGTACAGGCTGGGATTAGCGGAGCAGATTAGGGGAAGAAATGGGGGCCGTGTCGGTGCCTTCAGTTTTGATCGCGCAAGTGCCATGGCAGAGCAGCTTGAGGCATCTGGGCAGGAACCACTTGATTTCTCTTGCACTATTATGGTCTTGGGGAAGACAGGTGTGGGGAAAAGTGCGACAATCAACTCAATATTTGATGAAGTGAAGTTCAGCACTGATGCTTTTGACACAGGCACTAAGAAAGTTCAAGATGTCGTGGGAACTGTTCAGGGGATTAAGGTGCGAATCATTGACACGCCAGGCCTTCTGCCTTCTTTGACGGATCAACGCCAAAACGAGAAGATCCTTCATTCTATTAAGCGATTCATTAAGAAGACTCCACCTGATATTGTGCTGTATCTTGACCGCTTGGACATGCAAAGCAGGGATCTTGGTGATATGCCGCTTTTGCGCACGATTACTGAGATATTTGGACCCTCTATATGGTTTAATGCGATTGTGGTTCTAACACATGCAGCATCAGCCCCACCTGATGGGCCAAATGGTACTGCTTCTAGTTATGACATGTTTGTCACTCAGCGATCGCATGTCGTGCAGCAAGCGATTCGTCAGGCAGCTGGTGACATGCGGCTTATGAATCCTGTTTCTTTGGTGGAAAACCACTCAGCATGCAGGACGAATAGAGCTGGACAGAGAGTGTTGCCGAATGGTCAGGTTTGGAAGCCTCATCTGTTACTGCTGTCCTTTGCTTCAAAAATTTTAGCCGAGGCTAACGCACTTCTGAAGCTGCAAGATAGTCCACCTGGGAAGCCTTTTGCATCTAGGTCAAGAGCCCCTCCTTTACCTTTCCTTCTTTCAACTCTTCTCCAACCGAGGCCACAGCCAAAGCTGCCTGAGGAGCAGTATGGTGATGATGATGGCATGGACGATGACTTGGACGAGTCATCTGATTCTGATGATGAATCCGAATACGACGAATTGCCGCCGTTTAAGCGATTGACAAAGGCCCAGGTGTCAAAGCTTACTAGGGCTCAGAAGAAGGCGTATTTTGATGAGTTAGAATATAGGGAGAAACTTTTTATGAAGAAACAGTTGAAAGAGGAGAGAAGGCGACGGAGGATGATGAAAAAGATGGCGGCTGCAGCCAAGGATCAGCCAAGTGAATATGTTGAAAATGCAGAAGAAGAAAGTGGCGGGGCAGCATCTGTACCAGTACCCATGCCAGATTTGGCCTTACCTGCATCTTTTGATTCTGATAACCCTACTCACCGGTATCGTTACCTTGATAACTCTACCCAGTGGCTTGTAAGGCCTGTTCTTGATACTCATGGTTGGGATCATGATGTTGGTTATGAAGGCATTAATCTAGAGCGATTGTTTGTCGTTAAGGACAAGATACCTATCTCTTTTTCTGGCCAGGTCTCAAAAGACAAGAAGGATGCGAATGTCCAAATGGAGGTAGCTAGTTCCCTAAAACATGGGGAGGGAAAATCAACTTCACTAGGACTCGATATGCAGACTGTTGGGAAGGACCTGGCTTATACTCTTCGCAGTGAGACTAGGTTTAGTAATTTCAGGAAGAATAAGGCAACTGCTGGATTGTCCTTTACTCTCTTGAATGATGCTTTAACGGCTGGATTGAAAGTTGAGGACAAATTGATCGTCAATAAATGGTTGCGTGTAGTTATGACTGGTGGTGCTATAACTGCTCGTGGTGATGTTGCTTATGGAGGCAGCTTAGATGCCACCTTGAGAGATAAAGATTACCCTTTGGGTCGTTCTCTGTTCACTCTTGGCCTTTCCATCATGGATTGGCATGGGGATCTTGCTGTTGGTGGCAATATACAATCTCAGTTGCCCATCGGACGGTTTACAAATCTGATCGCTCGCGCAAATTTGAATAACAGAGGGGCGGGACAGGTCAGCATTCGGGTAAATAGCTCTGAACAGCTTCAAATTGCTCTGCTTGGCCTTGTTCCACTATTCAAGAAGTTGCTGGATTTTCCTCAACAATGGCAGCTTGGACAATGATGAAAAATAGTTCCTACTTACTGCATGATGCATGCAGTGACAGAAAATAACTTGAATATGGTTTTTGTTGTTGTTGTTGGACCAGGCAAGTTCCATCTTGACATGTGGATCGTAGTGTTCTAGGTTTTTGTCATTAGAAGTTTGGCATATGATGAGTTTTTGTTCCCTTGAAGCTACTGGACGCAATCACTCCCTCTTCTTTAATGGTGTTTCAGCTAGAGTCATGCTCATGAAATGACTTTCATGTTGAGGAACCCTGATGTTCTTTCTTATCTTCCCCCTGAAAATATATTTCTGCTTCACCTTTGGATACACCTTTCTCTCTTTGCCTGAAATCAAGCTTCTCTACAGCTCTTTCTGTTATTTGGATGACATGGCATGAGATGATTAGAATCTCCTTACTGTGATTAAAAAGGCTGGAGAGTTTTGAAAGCTCTTGTTGTTTCTCTGGTTGTTTAGATGTTTGATTCCTGGCATCATAGATTCGTTGCAGCATGAGCAAGCCAAAGATAATATCGATCGCATTAGATTCTGTTGCTTGCAGAATGATGTATTGTAGCAGAGTAGGTTACCTCTTGTTCATTTTTGTTTCACATGCAAATGGAGCTACTGCTGAAGCATTTCGATCAGTGTTCGTAGTAGCTCTCTCGTTCTTAATTGAAAGGTTCATTGTGAAAAGGTTTTTAACATGAAGTATGGTTTGAAGTTGGTGGTATGATGAGATTTGCTGTGTTGTGCTGTACGAGAAGATGTTTAGCAACTGGTCTAGGACTGCTGCATTTGTTGAAAGCTTGGTAAGGAATGTTAGCTACTGAATCGCGCACCAAATTTCTCTAGTCATGTAGGTGAACTTTACTGGCGCTGCCTACTAAAAATGATCTAAATGCTGTTGCGTGTAGAGAATGGAGAAGAGGAGCTGATGAAGTCACCATATTTCCCTTTTTCTCTGGCCTATTTCTGAATAGATCTTTTTAAGTTGTCTCGTGCTATTAGTATATGAGACTTTGTCAAAGCAGATCTTTCGACTAATACAAGGTAGGGTGTTAGCTTAACCTTCAGCTGTATGTCGTGGAATTAGGAAGCCTTGTTAAGGGTCTTCTTGACATCTCAGTTATAATCCTAGAAAGAGATTCGACTACTTAATTTGTGAGACCATATCGACCTGTTTATTCCCACCCACCTTTGCCTTCTTTCGAAAATCTCCCTCATTTGCACGCGATTCTTCTCGAGTTTATTGGTTTCTTGTTGAATCTGTGACATCGAATGTGAAATGTCTACAGCACTGAGAGCCTTTCGACCTCATCCATCTTTCCAAGAGCCTAGTTGCAGCCAAAATTTTTCGCCCTTTTGGGCTTGAGTCCACCTCGCTCAGCATAGAAAGTAGAGGGTTCAATGAAGGAACGATGCCGAGGGAGGAATGCCTGACCCAAAGCAGCATGGCGCCTGTGGCAGGCCTCAGCGCAAACACCCAAACCAGCTCGGCCTCGAAGGTCAACGACTACAATTGTGCCGCTAAGCACCACCTCCTAGGTTAACCTGGCTCCTCTTTAGTTGGGCATGCCTTGCTATTGAGACATTGCGGAACTATGTAGCTCGTGAGGTTTCACCTACCCTACTTGGGGAGCATACCAGAGGTTGGCATCAAAGGGAAAGAATAATTACCCAAAAAGGTAAGTCCAATGTTTCTACCAGATTGGCTTTCTCGCCAGGATAGATTTTCTCTTTATTCCTCGTTAACCATTGGAGGATCCTCTTGAGGCCAAGCACAAGAGGCTTCCTTTGCTTGTGGTGTGCTATTCGATCCAATCCACAAGCGTTCAGCCAAGTCCACGGGAGACTGGGAAAATTGTGCATCAACACCAATGATAAACTTACACTTTGTAACTAGGGGTGAACAATGGTCCTAGTCAACCTGGGAACCAGCCTTGCCAATCCTGTTCGAGGCCGGTTCACTTCTCGGAAGATACGTTCATGGGTTGAAACCTGGGAACCAATTAGAGTCGGATAAGTTTCAAGGTTTGAATCTAGAAACCATTGATTTTACCTAACAATTGAACCAAACAAGCTAGTTCCCTAGTAGAACCAATATTGATCCGACTTTGAATTGGGCAACTGGTATTGATGCTTGTGCAAGATGAGGAATGTGTTTTGAGTGATAACGACAGGATAAATGATAAATGACGATCACCACCAAGGGATAAACAATATACCACCAACCAATGATAAAGATGGAGATAGACGAAGTTCACCACCATGGCTCGAAGGACAAGCCACCGATACGAGAAATTCACCACAAAAGACTTAAAGAAACCCACCAGCCAAGGATAATGGACTTCTTGGTTCGCCACCAAAGAACAATCCAGCAACCAAAGATAAAGAATCTAGATAGAATTTTACTCACTTGAGAAAAATCTCATATATTCATCAATATTCAAGTAGCTTACAAATGAGATTACACCTCTATTTATAGTGTGATTTTACTAAACAAAAGAAAAAACTCTCGGAATTCTAGAAATCAAAATGACTCTTGGAATATTCACGTCATGAAGACTCTCAAAAGCAATACCACACTGAAGACTCATAAAATCTAGGGCTTAAGACTCATAAAACAAAGAATTTAGACATTTAATAATTTAGGACTAAATGCATCGAAATAGGAATAGATGCATTCTAACTAGGATAAGACTCTCCAAATTCATGCACCAGCCTTGGAAGCCGAATAACCACCTTAGGAGATAAACAAATGGTGTATGATATCAATCAGATCAGCATCCAATTGCTACTTAGTCAATTAGGAGTCTCAAAGTCAACAGTAAACTGGTAAATTGACATATTGTAGTCAATCGGTGACCATGAAATTAATAGCTATTCTTGCAAATCGACAGCCAACTCGTAGAATCGATATCTTTAGATTTGGATCCATCGAATTAAACTGTAGCCGAAATTGGTCTTTACTTGCAAAACTAAGGATTGTTTTGGATTAGTCGGCAAAGTCTAAATTGAGCTTGAGAGTTGATTAATAGAACCGATTTTGAACTGGGCATCAACTTTTGTTAAAATAATTATAAACAACAAGTCAACAACTTAAAATATAAAAAAAGCTCACGATCACAAATGCACATCATTGCCCAACCCACACCCACCACTCTTTTCTCTCTCTCATTTTAAATTGCAAAATTAGAAAAATAAACTAAAATTACATTACTTATATTAGAAATCAAAACCCAAGCTCTCTCTCTCTATCACAGGAAAAACAAAGGGGGGCTGGTTCTTGGGACTGGAGGTAGGGCCGGTTTGGTGCTTGGTTCCGTCCCTAGTTTCAAGGTTAGCACCAGATCACGGGGACTATTCTCATCACTAGTTGTAGACCTCTTCATTTATTTTAGGAAAAATGACACAAATGATCCTTAAACTTTGACTTAATGTTTAATGTGATCTTTGAACTTTTAATTTGTTCAAGGTGATCTTTGAACTTTACCCCTATGTGTAACTTGGTTTATGAACTTTCATGCATGTTCAATTTGGCCCCTGAACTATATGAAAATTGTTAATGTTATCCATGAACTTGAATTAATGGAATGACAATATTAAACATTTTCATATAGTCTAAGGACTAACTTGAACATGTACCAAATGTCTAGGGATATCATTAAACAAATTAAAAGTCAGGAACGACATTGCACATTGGGTTAAAGTTCAAGAACCACATTGAATAAATTAAAAATTCGGGGATCACATTGCACATTGAATTAAAATTTAAGGGCTATGTGTGTCATTATCTCTTTAGTTTAAATAGTTAACACCAAACCGGAACAGTAGACTATGAGCTTCGTTTCACTTTATGTGACCCATTACATGTGATTACAACAATGGCAAATTATCTTTATATATTCGTGCAATTTGTAGCTATATTCCCTGCTATAGAGAAAATGCAAGTTGGTTATGCTTAATTTCATTAACCATAGCTATTGCTTAATATTTGTCGTTAGATTTGCTTTAAGTGAGGGACAATGAAACAAATTATCTCTAAACTTTGATCCAATGTGCAATGTAGCCCTTGAACTTTTAATTTATCCAATATAGTCCTCAAACCTTAGCCAAATGTGCAATGTGGTCCCGAACTTTTAATTAGTTCAATGTGGTCATGGACTTTTAGTACATATTCAATTTAGTTCTTGAACAATATAAATATATCCAATGTTATCTCTGAACTTGAATTAATGGAAGGACAACATTGAATATTTTCATATAATTCAAAGACTAAATTGAACATATACAAAAAATCTAGGAACCACATTGAACAAATTAAAATTCAGATATCACATTGCACATCGATCTTTTCATGGATCATATTGAATAAATTAAAAGTTCATGGATCATATTGCACATTAAATCAAAGTTCATAGATTATTTGTGTTATTTTCCCGTCAAGTGATGGAAGGGAGGTGGACTTAGATGCTACGTGAAGCCATCACATGTTGATTCATTGAAATTTCTAATGACAACAGAGGACTGCAAATTTTAAACTGTGACATGCCAATTGCCCCGAACTTTTTCTCCGAGTGATTTTATATGAAGCCACTTCATTACATGCTTGAATAGTTGTGTATGGCTACAATGCAAGCGGAATATGGAAGTGCGCAAGGTTGATTAACCGTCCAATTATTGCTCTTACATCACGTTAGCTATGTGTTGGCCATCTCCACAATATGGTCACCCGAAAAGGATCGAGTCAATCTCCGCAATCGCTTCAGGAAATTTGGGAAATTGGAAACTTGGACAAGACCAGCAATCACCCACCTTATGTTTTTGTCCACCTCAATTGAATTAAAAAGATATTGCGCAATTGGCTTGATCTAATAAATTGAACTTAGGTTTTGAGTCGGAGTGGCGGGCCTTTCTGTGCCTTGATCTTTGAAAACGAGCGTAAACGTATCATTGACTTTATTCGTGGTTAATTACTTGGCTCAAATCCACAGTGTCATCTTCAATGTTTCGAGAGTTTTCCTACACCAAGGGATTCTTGTCTCACCATTATTTACCGTGGTTAGAATCCCATGTTGCGGAGGCAAGGCGATGAATTACGGTCAGTGAAAAAAATTCTCCTCTGCTTGGTTTTTCGATTAATGTAGCTTCTATTGAATTCTTAGCCAGCCCTAACGATTGATTTTCTGTTTCCACATCGAAATGTTGATTCAACTAGTAAGTTGTTGGCCTATTAGGGTAAGGGATTTCTGCTTCTCTCCCTGTAGTTTTTTGACCAAATCTTGTTGAAAGCACTTCAGAAGTATAGTCTCCAGTGTACCAAGCCGATTGTGATGGTGATATGCACTTAAGATAGCCGGGAAGGCCAATTAGTCAAGACGCGTGAAAATTGGCCTTTTGAAATTATAGAGACTAACGATACTGCCGATTTATCTTCAATGGGTTTGACGTGGGTAAAACATATGGCCCATTTTTTGCAAAAGGCCCATCTTTATATTTAGTCGAAGTTTAAGCACCGGACCGACCCACAGGGCACTACTCCCAAAATAAGTCGGATAAGCACAATGTCAAGATCCATCCATTGCACGGATATCTCGCTAATAAATAGTAAGGATGCGATACATTATGTTCACCTTTCGGTGTTAGACTACACTGTGACAATTGTTTTCTAGTCCTAGACCAACATCTAGCATTTGGCTAAACTTTTACGTTTACTTCTGTTCTGTTTGTGATCTTTGCAATTTGCTTTTTATACAACGGAAATCAATTAAACATTTCGAAATATTCAATTGTCAATATTTATGGTCATATAATTGTTTTCAAAAAAATTTAACACTTAACGATATATATATTTCATAACTTTTAAATTTTTGTGGGAAAGCAAAATTCGCTTTTCTGGAGCAAAATTAGGGTAGACTTTCGTTTGTTGCTTTTTATTTTGTTTCCCTTACCTTTCGCCTCAGTTTAATTTTAATTTAAAAATCTAAAATCTCTCAATACACACAAAACTTGACATGTAAACTAGTACATCATGTTTATATAGTTTTCTTAAAATTCAACTTTTATTTCATTTCAAATTTTTTAGGGAAAGCAAGATTAACTTCTCACGATTCAATAGCAGGAGAATTGACTGATGGGCATACAAAGAGTAAATTTCAGCTGGCAAAATAACAACACTAAGCAGATGCTATTTCATTTATTTTTAAGGAGTAAATATTAATCAAATATCTCTCCTCTAATGCTGAATGAGTTCTAATGTCCTTCCCACTGCAACCCATTTTGAGGCATTACACTTAAAGAAGAGGGAGAAATCGCATCAAGTCATCAAGGTTTGAATGAGGGAGGCTTCCTAATCTTTGTCACTTGCTCGAATGAGTAGGCGATCTCAATCAGCTTCGGCTCCGAACCCTTCAGTCCTCCGAAACAAATTCCGAATGGCATTCCCTTGTCATCGTAACCGGCAGGGACGCTAATCCCCGGGAATCCGCCGATGGCAAGAACTGGAGCAACTTCGAACCCAGGAGTGACGATTGCATCTAGATTGTACTGCGTCATCAGCTTCTCAAATCCGTTGCTTGATAGGTATGTCAAGTTCGACAAAGCTGCCTTCTCCACATCGCCGATCCCGTTCGTGGCTTCAGATGCCAGAAAGATGTTCTGGCCGATCTGATCAGTCAGTTCCTGTAAGACCATTCAGGCACATATTTGTCATTCCCAAACTTGATTGGATAAGGATGTTTTATCAAACTAAAGCATTAGGTTGTCTCTTGGCAAGTATCAGCTCATGTGTTTCCTCATTTTCGGTGTTGTCACGCAATCTAGAAAAGCCGGTCAGTTGAAAAATTACTTTCTGAATCAACACCAGCAGTAACAGTCTGCAAATGAATTCTTGAAGTATACAATGCTCTTTATGAAGAGGCAATTAGAACATGCTTACCAGTTTAGAGTTTTTCTCGTTGAAAGCTATGACATCTGCCAAGGATCGCACTGGAGACACCACGAGATCCTTCAAGTAAGCATTCAAAGTTATTTTGAACTCTGCTAGTATGGCTATTGCTTCGCCGCTCGCAGTGGCGTTCAAGATGATGTCAATGTTGTCTATCTTCAGATTGTCCACCAAAACTGCTCCTGCTTGCCTAGTATAAAAAAGGTTTCAAGTCATGAGCTAAAATGATCAGGCATTCAGTTCAATTCTATTTCTTGCTTAAAACACTACTGGTGATAATGGTTACCGCAATGTTTGAAAATGATTCTGAAAAGCAAGAGTTTGGCCGGGCTTGTTGGCGAAATCAAAGAACGGATCTCTCACTATTCCCAGCCTTTTTCCCTGGAGCCCGTGGGCTTTGAGAAACTGTCTATATCCGCCTCGAGGAATATATTTTGACGCTTCTCTCGTTGCTCCGTCATTGGGGTCATAACCCACTATGGCATCAAGAACGTACACGGCATCCGAAACAGTTCGGCACAGTGGCCTGTTACATCAAGAATTTCGAGAGCGCCTTTTGAGAACACGAATTGCAGATGATAAAGTTTTCAGCGTAAAGTCAACATATTGAGATGGCAAGATCGATCGACCAATAAGTAATCAACTAGTTGTATTTTTTGAGCTATTGACTGCCCGTGACAAGTTTATTGACTTGATTATGCAGCCACTTAGAAAGAAATCGTGCACTCGACCTACCCGATGGTGTCTTCTCTGGGAGTGATAGGAACAACGCCAGCTCGGCTTGTGAGGCCAACAGTTGGCTTGATGCCTACTACTGAATTAACACTAGCAGGGCATAAGATTGATCCGTCAGTCTCGGTTCCTAGTGAAATTGCCACCATATTAGCCGCCACCGAAATTGCCGATCCACTACTTGATCCGCAAGGATCCGCTGAAAGAACATACGGGTTCTGCACGCCATCCCAAAATGCAACTTGTGACTCCAGTAAAAGCTTGGGTAACTTCAAAACTGATTACTAGCTAGTTGCTTTGCAACTAAAGAGGTGATACTGTGGCGAAACAATGGCAAGATAAATCCAGTGCTAGCGGTACGCACAGAACCGTTTGAGCTTTCTGGGCATCATTCACTTGGTTTTAGACACAAGACGATCTTAATCATCACATTACATGAAAGACTCAGAATTTCCTCCTTCAGAGATTCGCAAACTAAAACTTTATGCTTGATATTACTTATCTTACCAAAAAAAAAAAAACTTTATGCTTGCCTTTCTATTATTGTTGTATTTAAGTTTTGCTTCTATTTCAGTAAGATTTCGTTGCATAATTTGACAAGTTCTTCATGAAGCTTCTTCCTTCTCTACTAGATTCTGTCGCAGGAAGTGCCAGGCTAAATTGCTTGGGATAATCTAGCCACATAAAGTATATATAACTTTTTCTCATTATAGTACTAGTAAGATGGTAACTCACCTTGCCCTGACCACCTCTGGCACTCCAACCATTTGGTGCAGTTAAAGATCTAAAGTTTGCCCACTCGCTCAAGCTAGCCTTCCCCAATATAATGGCGCCAGCACTCCTCAAGCGAGCCACCACTCCCGCATCCTGAGCCATGACAGAGCCGAGCAGCGCAAATGAGCCGGCCGTGGTATTCAGCTCGTCTTTCGTCCCGATGTTATCCTTGAGCAGGATAGGAATCCCATGCAGGATGGGCAGCGAGCAATATGGCTTGGCCTTGCGCTCCCAGTCGGCCTTACCAGCCTGATACAACGCGTCTGGGTTCGCTTCAATGACTCCTCTCAGGACCGGATTGAGCCGACGGATCTCGCTGAGGTAGAACTCAGTGAGTTGCCTGGAAGTGAGTTGGTCCTGCTTGAAAGCTTGTTGGATATCACTTATGCTTGCTTCTCTGATCGATAACGCTTGCACAGAGACCAAGAGGATTGTGCCAAACGATGACAAGTAAAGGAAAAATGGGAGGAATGACGACAATAGAGGATTCATTTTTGGGAGTTTCGAACTTGGAAATGTGCTCGAGGGTTGAAAGCAACAGTTGGGATGATCATTGAGATTGAGCTATTTATATGACTTTCGTTCCACTAAATGTCATTAAACGTTACATAAAGAATTGTTTTATTTATTTATTTTTATTGTTTTATAATCCGGAGCCATGAGTGTGATCCTAGCTATCTAGAGGTCCGTGAAACACTCTGCAAATCTCATAGACCGATTAAATCCGTGTAATTTGGCATATGCAAGTATGCCCCAAAATAGTTTGCATGCAATTTGTAAGATTTAATGTCGTACCATGCTCTAGAAATCGCCTTTATGCCTCAATCAACTATGCCAACCCTATGGTTAAAAACTTGACTTTCTAGTAACTATTCAATCCATTTTCCATTCTTTTTTTGGGGTTTAGCAGCAGATGTTGTCTGGGCTAGCTTTCGCACACCTCCATTACTCACCTCCTTAAAAGATATAAAGGCATACTCTCCGACATCGGCTTGACAAGTTCAGGCATTTACTCCTGAAGTGCTGCTAACAAGGCTTGAACTCAATACCACAGTATGGGAAGTAATCTCTGTTGTTGTCTAATTCAACGTCTTGTTGTTTATTTGGATCTAGATAAATATTTGATGCTAGCGGTACATGTGTTACGATGCAAACTTATGTACTCGGGATGATTCCCTTGTATTTATGCTGATGAACTCAAGAAAACAAAAGAAAGGAACTCTGAAATGGCCATCTCTTGACTTAGTATTTGGGGATAATAACATAAATAGTCCATGAACTTTGGCCTAATGTGCAATTTGATCTCTAAACTTTTAATTTATTCAATATAGTCCCTGAACTTTAGCCTAATATTCCTAGACTTTTTGTACATGTTTAATTTAGTCCCTAACCTATATGAAAATGTTCAATATAATCCCTGAACTTAAATTAATGGAAAGACTATATTGAATATTTTCATATAGTTCAGGGACTAAATTGAACATGCACCAAAAGTCCAGGGATCACATTGAATAAATTAAAAGTTCAGGGATCACATTGAACATTAGGATAAAGTTCAATGACCATATTGAACAAATTAAACGTTCAAGGACCAAATTGCACATTTGGCCAAAGTTTAAAGACTATTTGTTTCATTTTCCCTAGTATCTAACATGCTGCTCTGAAAAATAGCACATTCTGGAATGACACATGCGGTCTTCTGGAGTTGTAAACATTTGGGTAGACGCAAATCGCTGGTACATAGTTTATGGATACAAGCAGAAAGCGTTAAATTCAAAAGGATAATGAACAGATAGAAGAAGAGCCAAAGAGGGAATAATCGAAATGTAGATGATTGACCAGTTCAGCGATATGGCCGGCCGCATCGAATTGTCTATAGGGTCTTGGATTCTTGTGCCAGTTTGAATCAACTTGGATGCGTTTGGAAGTCACTGGATCATCAATTCTCTTTGAGGAAATTGCTGACCACTCCGTCTGTTTCAAACCAATGTATATAAGCACCAAAAGAATTAGCCAAAATAGGTATTTGCCATTTTAATAAGGAAAAAGCCACAAAAATCTCAAAATATTGACATTATTATCCTGAATTATTTTTGTGACATTAAAAACTCCAAAGTATATCCATTATGACACATTTACCCTTAACTTTTTCCTGTGACATAATAATCCTAAACCTATTTGACATATTTACCCTTCATCAATGTTCTATTGGATGATTTTTCAACCCAAACAATATCGTTTTTATTGCACTTAAGCCACGTGAGCTCTATGTCAACACTGTTTACTTTTTTAGATTTATATAGACAGATTTTTAACGGTTTTCCTTTACCAAAAAAAAAATTTAACAGTTTTCATTGATAGAAATTTGGCAAATTGTAAATGTGCCACACAAATACAAATGTGTGATATTTGGTATCACTAGAAAAACGTTTAGAGTAAATGTGTCATAATGGTCATAATTTAGGGTTTTTGTTGACTTTTACTCTTTTAATAAAGACATTTATTTTGTGAGACCCAAGAGCCGAGATTGCTCTAAGTTATGCTTGTATTTTCCACGCCAGTCGAAAATGTGATTACACACTCGAATGAATAGCCGTGTTTGCATAACAAATTATGTCCCTGTTTTGCTGGAAATCTTCGCGCGATGAAATATAATTCATCGAAAATCGTTCTTCGGTTCTTAAAGAGAGGAGACTGGGTTCTATGGGACTCCAAACAGGAAATATCCATAAAGACACGAAAAACTACGAACTTTTACTTCAAATTTCGAACTGGATTGTATGTACAAACCGTGCCGGAATTTAATCGACAACAAAGCTTGAAAACCTAGCCACACATGTACACAAAGATGTAACGCCAGAATTTAATCGACGATGCAACAACCGGGATAGAAATACATGTCGGAATTTAATCGACAACATGAATCGAAAAGCTATAACTAAGGAAAAGTAAAGTGCAGTACAGGAAAGTAAAGATAATTGAAAGATAACATGTTGTTTAATTTATTAGGGGTGGTCGTCTCTGGTAAATGGCGAATAATATTTATAATGGTCGTGTAGTAACGCTCCTTAGTAGTTTTCAACAGTTGTGCCCATGTTCTTCCATTTCGAAAATGTCGTCTTCATGTCCATGTGATGCCATGATCCTACTTTCAAGATAATTGTCCCACGATCTTGTTCACAAGTGATAACTATCTCATGATCATGCTTTCAAGTAATTATTCCCTCAAAATATACATGTATGCTCCTTAATAGTTTCCAACGGTTGCGTTGAGTCCATTACCTTAACGGTTTATTCGACTCAATTATATCGGCAGTTGCTTCGATCCCACTATGTTGACGGTTACTTCTTCGCAAGTTGTATTCGAGATTGTCAACTCCACTTTGTGTCGATTCCTTCAAGTGGGCAATTCTTCACTTAAGTGTCTATCAATTCCGTATCTTGACTTTACCAAAAAAAAAAAAAAATTCCGTATCTTGACCAATCACAACTATTGACTTCCTTCTATCGTCGACAACTCTACAGTGATTTTCTAAGAAAACTCAAAACATAAAATTTGTAGTTACAGGAGTCTTCGTTCTTTTGGCTTTGAAATTAGGTCAATCTAATCTATCTCGACAAAGTTATGACCATTGTCCCGAGCTAGCACATAATTGAAATTTCCTCGACAAGACGAAGTTATGATCAGTCACGTCTGTCGACTGCCTTTTTATGTCAATGTGATTTTTTGAGAAAAATCAAAACACAAAAGTTGTAGATCCATGAGTTTTCGTTCTTTTGGCTTTGGAATAAGGTCAATCCGATCTATCTCGACAGAGTTATGACCATTTTCCCGAGCTAGCACAGAACCGAAATTTCCTCGACTAGACGAACTTATGACCAGTCACATCCATTAACTTCCTTTTTACGTCAACGTGATTTTGTGAGAAAACTCAAAACATAAAAGTTTTAGATCTAAGAGTCTTCATTCTTTTGGCTTTGGAATCAGGTCAATCCGATCTATCTCAACAAAGTTATAACCATTTTCCCGAGATAACGCAGAACCGAAATTTCCTCGACAAGACGAAGTTATGACCAACCACATCCATTGACTTTCTTTTTACGTTGACATGATTTTTTGAGAAAAATCGAAACATAAAAGTTGTAGATCCAGGAGTCTTCATTCTTTTGGCTTTGGAATTAGGTCAATCCGATCTATGTCGACGAAGTTATGACCACATTCCTGAGAATTTCCTCAATGAGACAAAGTTATGACCAACCATGTCCGTCGACTTCCTTTTTACGTCGACGTGATTTTCTAAGAAAACTCAAAACATAAAAGTTGTAGATTCATGAGTCTTCATTCTTTCGGCTTTGGAATCAGGTCAATCCAATCTATCTCGACAAAGTTATGACCATTTTCCCAAGCTAGCGCAGAACCGAAATTTCTGCAACCAAGTTGTGATCAGTCTTATCAATAATACCCAAAAATTGGTCATCTTTGGGTGTAAACATATATACATGACTCATGTCTCTGACATGTATCCCTTATGTTGGCAACTTGATGATATTTGTTTCCACATTGCCTTAAGCCTCTGCTATGTATCCCTTGATAATCTTTGGTACAAACATTTATCTATCATAACTTAACCATGTTGACAAGTTGGCCATTTTTTGGTGTAAACAGTCCCTTGTTCTCACAATTCGCTTGTAGAATGTACGTGCTTCACTTTGGCCATTTTCTCACAAAACATACAAGCACTCTTCTTGTCTGGTTTCTTCTCTTGCAATTGTTTGTCAAGAAAATTATCAAAAAAATTTCATAACATTTTGCACTTTTGAGGGAAAATTACCAAAACAGTCTTAAATCTGTTGCAATTATATCAATTCAGTCCCGAACCTTTTGTATTTGTGCCAATTCAGTCCATCCGACCAATTTTGGCTGGTCGACGCTGACGTGGATGCTAACCAGTTGACCAACGCTGACGTGGCAACTTTTAAATTTTATTATTTTTATTATTTTGAATTTTTTTATTAATTCTTTTCTTTTCTTTTTCCTTTCCTTTTTTTTTTCCTTCGTCTTCATCTTCAACCTCTGGCCAATCACCAGTCCGACAATCGGCCAGAGGTGGGGGCCGGCGGGGTCGGCCTCTCCAGTCGCTAGTGAGGGCTCTGCCCCGCCAGCAATTGGCGAGGTCGACCTCATTAGCCGCTGGCAAGGGCTTGGCCCCGCCAGCAATTGTCAAGGTCAGCCTCGCCCACCCTTGGCAAGGTTCGACCTCGCCGTTGTTGGGTGAGGCTGACCTCGCCCGTTGCCGGCGAGTTCAAGCCTCGCCAAATTTGGTGAGAGGTTGTCCTCGTCATCAGGCAAAGCTCAACCTCGCTAGCACTGGCGAGTTCGAGCCCTCACCAAAGTGACGGTAAGGACGACCCCTCACTAGATGCAAGGCTTAAACTCGCTAGATCGAACTTGCCAGCAACTAGCAAGGTCGGTCTCGCCTAGCAATAACGAGGTTGAGCCTCGGCCGACCTCACCAATTGCCGGTGGGGCCAAGCCTCACTAGCGATGGCTAGGTCGAGCCTCACTCACGACCGGCTGGGTCGACCTCACCGATCCCCGCCTTTGGTCGATCGTCGGACCGGTGATCGGTCAGAGGTTAAAGATGAAGATGAAGGGGAAAAAAAAGGAAAGGAAAATGAAAAGAAAATAAATAAATAAAAATATTATTAAAAAATTGCCACATCAGCGTTGGCCCTCCAAAATTGGCTTGATGGACTGAATTAGCACAAATGCAAAAGGTTTAGGACTAAACTGACACAAAAAAAAGGTTTATAATTGAATTTCAATAATTGCAATAGATTGAGGACTGTTTTAGTAATTTTTCCGCACTTCTGTCAATTCAGTTCCAAACATTTTAATTGTGCCAATTGAGACCTAAATCTTTTAACGTTTTCCCATTTTTTTTAGTCAAAATGTTTTGACAATTTATTGGCCAGAAATCATTGACATGGACACTGGCCGTGCCACATGGCACAGCATCCTTGCTTAAATTTAGGCAAGGCTGGCCTCGCTCATGGCTGTGATGACCTCGCCCGCGACCAGCAGGGGCGGCCACAATGAAAAAAGAAAAAAGAAAAGAAGGAAAACAGAAAAAAAAAAGAAAAAAGAAAAGAAAAAATAAAACAATTTGACAAAATATTAAAAAATTAAAATATAAATGTCAATGCTAGTGCTAGCCATACCGCATAGTACAGTCGGCGTTTACGTCGGTGATTTCCAATTAAAATTGATTAGATAGACTCAATTAGTAAAACCTAAAAAGATTTATGATTCAATTGGTAAAAATATAATAAATTTATAACTTTTTAAATAATTTTCCCGTTGCTTCTCACACGCGCAAGAGCACTCTTGTTCCATGCATAGGCCCCGTGCATGCATTGCGCCCTGATCGTGCTCTACATTCGCTCCATTGAAACATAATGGACCGGGTTCAGTCAGTCATCCGTCATGGGTGGCCCATCTCTAGTTCGAAAACCAATATCTTCTACTCCCCCGTACTCATATAATTCCATGTAGATATAACTATCTACGCAAGTGATTTTTTCACAGATCAACTCCTACGTATCGGTCGTGCAACTAGCGACTGCGACTGCATTAAGGGTATTATGCATTGGTCGAGGTTACGGTGAAGTCACAATGAACGATCTATTTGTACTTGAAACTCGATTTTTTGCATCAGTCCAAGTACATTCACTACAAAAAAACACTGGATTTGCGATGGAATTTGCGACGGAAATTTTGGAAAAATCCGTCGCAAATCGAATTTGCGACGGATTTTGCGACGGAAAAAATTCCGTCGCAACTAGCGCGTCGCAAATTTTTGCGATGGAAAATTTAAAATTTCGTCGCAAATTTGCGACGAAAAATAATTCGTCGCAAAATAGTGACGAATAGTATCCGTCGCAAAATAGTGACGAATAGTATCCGTCGCAAATTTCCTACAGATTTAATCCGTCGCAAAATTCGTCGCAAATTCCGTCGCAAATTCCGTCGGAAAATTCGTCGCAAATTCAGTCGCAAAATTCCGTGCAAAATTCGTCGCAAATTCGTTCGCAAAATTCGTCGCAAATTCCGTTGGAAAATTCGTCGCAAAATCTGTCGCAAATTTCGTCCCAAAAATCCGTCGCAAATTTTGCGACGGATTTGTCCGTCACAAAATTCGTCGAAAAAATCCGTCACAATTTTATCGCAAATTTAGTGGCAAATTTAATTCGGATTTTTCCGTTGCAAATTTCGTCGCAAAAAACCGCCGCAATTTCGTCGCAAATTTCTTCGCAAATTTGCAACAAACTCTATCGGTGGGAAAACTCGTCGCAAAATCGTAGAAAAGTTCGTCACGTTGAAACAGAAAAATGAACAAACCATACATTATGACAAACCAGCAACAATGACATATAATTAAAATAAATAACAGAAGCAAAGTTTTATAGTTCGACATAATACTATTTGATATCCAATCTTACAATACCAAAGCATAACATGAACTAAGCGACGGGATAACCATAGAAGACGCAAAAAAAAATCATACAGAAGAAGACACAGCCTTTGTACGATGGCAGGACACCAAAAGTAGTCATTTTTATCGAGACCTGAGGAAATGTCGATACATAAATCAGTCCAGAATATAAAACAAAATGTTTATGTATGGATGTGGAACTAACTAGGTGTAAAATAACACAAATACGTTTTAGAACGAACATAAATGTGCATACATATGAATACGAGTGAAATTATGAAAAACCAAGATTGCTTACCTAAAAACATAAACTACAAAGGCTGTAGAAAATCATCATCAGCATCAGCATTCCCGACATCAATGTGTTGGTCATCATTGTGCGCATCACCTATTGGATTGGCTGAATGTTCAGGAGGACCGTAATTGTGATCGATGTTAAGGTGTTGCATAACTAATCTCATTTGTTCTTCCAAGTTATGTATTCGTTCATCCTTCTTAACAAGTAAATCATTCAGACGAGTCACTTCTTGGGTCAATTGCTCGTCTGGTCGTGACCTCCTTCGACTAGTCCCGGCGGATGAACTTCCAGGAATATTCGGCATAAACATCCTTGACAACGATCCCAGCCCAAATATTTTCCCTTTTTTCGGCCCACCCGTTGCCTCCATCCATAATGCCATATTATCAACTGATGGCCGGGACTCAGGACAATCATCACTACCACTAGCACTGCTCATTACAAGTTTATCATAGTTGTCCTACATTAACAATGTAGATGAAAATAAAATCACTATATAATATATATATATATATATATATATATATATATATATACCATCAATCAGCAAAGCATTCACGGTCAAACTTGTAGTTTACATATAAGACAAAGCATAACTTTACATATCTTAACAGTTTTTGCTCGATCGCCAGTCCATGTCTTATCTTTCTTTTGAAATGTGCGTTCAAATGTAGCTGCAAATGTCGGTTCGATCCCCAATTCATGTGCCTACAAAATGTACACTTGAGTAATTGAATTAAATTAAGTTATAACGCATGTAACAGCCTTACCAGTCGTTTGCGATGCTCCGCAATGTTGATAGAGCCCCCAGCATATGTGGCTGACCCCTCACTAGAACTAGAAGATCGATTCTTCTTATTCTGCTTACAGAGTTGCCGACTCTGTTCAGATGCCCAAAAGCTGTTAATTGCCACCCAATTATCAGCTGTAAAGAAAGACGGCTTCGCTTGCTTGCTCTTTGCTCTATTCATGACATTTCGCATAAAATCACTTATTTTCTTATCGAAAATTCTTCTCACTTCATTGTCTTCCCCTTCCTCCCACTTAAACTTCCGCTGCAATGAATAAAAACACAAATTGAAAATTATTATGATGATCACCTATCCATAACCATGCACCAGACACATATAGATAGATTTTCTAAATTTCATGTCGGGAAAAATATCCGGTCCTTTAGGTATGGAAAACTACAGAGTTGTTCTGGTCCCGTTATATCATTCTTGACCATCAATATACTACACCAAACTGAATTGACGAGAAAATAAAATATGTAAAACTTACCTTGAACTCATTCCACCACATTTCTTTTGCTTCTTGTGGCACACTTCTGTAATTAATATACTATCCCATCCAAAAGTTTCTTACTATTTTGTTCAATTCTTTCACAACAGACGTAGCATCCGTGAATCTGCATTCATACGAATATTGTGCAACATGGACAATTCAGTTGACATCAATATCTAAAGCCCTAAATATGACATATACTAAAATAAAAACGCAGCACTTACGAATCTCCAAATGGGCATATGAAGAATCGGTTATCTTCTTGACCGATGTTTTCGTCAATATTCGATTGTTCCGCCGAATAATGGGGTGGAACAGAAGGAGAAGGAGCTAAAGGAGATTGAACTGGAGAACGTTCAGTTCGTATGTGGTCAAGTCCCGTAACATGTTATTGAGTGTGGGAGGAAGGGCCAACGTGGCCATATTGTGACGGATCATATTGGGGGTGAGGGTTAGATGCCGGGATAGGAGAAGAGGAAAGGGACGGGGACGAGGACGAGGTATAGCCTTGTCTTCTAGCCATGTGACCTCCACGTTTATACTGACAAGTATGAAGGTTATGCGAATATATAAAGAACTATTGACACGTATTACGAACACATAATGATGTACATGACGAAGCTTACCATTTTGATGGAAAGACTGAGAAAATGTTTCCTTCAAATGAGCCAATGTCGAGTGTTTTATGACGTGCAATTTCCTACAAACAAATATACTATGAATCCCAATCATTTTTTATATGAAACATCAATGTATGAGCACGATATGGGTAGCCACAGATATCAAACATCACTATATGAATCGCATTCATTTTGATTAAATTTTTTTTACCATGTACAAAAATTTAAATTTCACTGAAAGTGGGTGGTCACAAATATTCTAAGTCATTTTGTAAAGTTTTGTTAGAAATAAATTATTATTATTATTGTTAAATTTATTATGGGACCTAAATAAAATTTCACTAAAAGTTGGTGGCCACCGATATTGTAAGACATTCTGTTAAGTTAAGAAATTTTAAAATTTTAAGAATTTTTAAGTTTTTATCTTTAATATAATTTTTTTTCCGTGGAAAAAAAATATCCATATTAAAATTGGGTGGCCACAGGTAGTCTGAGCTATTAGATAAAGTTTCCCAAATTTTATTCATTCTTTATTTTTATAATTTTTAGGGCACGTTAAAAAAGTTAAATATAACTAAAAGTGGGTCGCCACACGTATTATAAGCCATTCCGTGAAATTTTGAAAATTTTGACATTTTAATTTTTATTGCCATCTAAAGAAATTTAAATTTCACTGCAAATTGATTGCCACATGTTTTCTAGAACGTTAAAAAATCTAAATTCCACTGAAAATGGGTTGGCACTATTAATTTTGGAATTTTGTGATATCATGAACTTGAAGTTTGTTAAAAAATTTTAAAAACTTTTAGGGTCAAATTTCATATTTATTGTCAACATATACCATTTTTTTAATTTTCCATAATTTTGCAGCAATTTTTATAGAATTGTTTAATTTTCAAGCATTTTCTGTGAAAACGCTTAATTAACGCTAAATCATCCACATAATACACAAATTAAATAGTCGACCATCGATCAAACCCACATGCAATCCTGAAATCGACCCGTAAATTAACCAATGACAAGTACTCCTAAATAATCCCTAAACATGTCCGACTAATTACCTAATTATACTAACTAGTGGTTAAAGAGTTGGCTTACTTGGACAGTGGCAGTCCCGGCACGGGCGTGGGCGACGGCGGCGATGGTGACTACGGCGTCGGCGGCGGCTGGCCGGCCAACGGCGACGGGCCAACGGCGACGGTAGCTGTAAAAATGATGGCGGCGTCAACGGGCAGGGAGGGCGGCGAGGAAGGGGCAATGGGGCGGGGCAGGGGCCGGGGAGGGGGCAGGGGGCGGGGCAGGTTTCGGGGAGGGGGGCAGGGGCGGGGCCGGGGAGAGGAGCAGGGGGTGGGGGCCAGGGGGCAGGGAGGGGGGCGATGCGGGGCGGGGCCGGGGAGGGGGGCGGGGAGCACAGCGGGCCGGGGGCGGGGAGGGGGTGGAGGGGCCGGGGAGGGCGGCGGGGGCAGAGGGGGCGGGGGCGGAGGGGGCGGGGCGGGGCCGGGGAGGGCGGCGGGGAGGGCGGCGGGGCGGGGGTGAGCGGCCGGGGAGGGGGCGGACCGCGGGGCGGGGACGGGGGCGGGGCGCCGCCGGGGAGGGGGGCTAGGGGCCGGGAGAGCGGCGGGGAGAGGGCAGGCGACTCGGCGGCGACGAGCGGGGGGCTCGGGGGCGGCTGGCTCGGCGGCGACGTGCGGGCGGGGGCAACGGCGACGGCTGGGCGCGACGGCGACGGCGGGCGGGGGCGACGGCGGCTGGACCTGCAGAAGCGGGGGGGAATGTCCGCGGAGGAAAAAAACGCGAGGAAGACGAAGACAACCGTCGCAAATTTGCGACGGACAGTCGATGCCATAGTAAATTTGCGACGGACGTGTGATCCGTCGCAAATTTTATCGGTGTTAGATTTTGCGACGGTTCTTCTCGTTCGTCGCCAATTTGCGACGAACACTTTCAGTCCGTCGCAAATTTTGGAAAGTTCACAAATTTCCTTCAAAATAATTCGCTCCCAAAATTTGCGATGGACCAATGTAGTCCGTCGCAAATTTCGTGCGGTTAAAATTCCCGCGGAAATTCCCTCGGAAAATTTGCGACGGTCAGTTTTGAGTTTTGAGACTGATTAAAAATTTGCAAAATTTCCACCGGTAAATATTTCCTAGCAAAATTTGCAACAGCCAGGTCTGCGTCGGTCGCAAATTTCGAACGGTAGAAATTCCATGGCAAAATTTGCAACGGACCAGTATCTTCTATCAACAAAATTCGACGGACAGGTTTTCAGGCCATCGCAAATTTGCACATACTAAATGATCGTTTCAAATTTGTGACGTCTTTTTTTCGGTGAAAAATTTAGCGTCTCATTGATATGGGTCCTAAATTTGCTACGTCTTTTTTTTCAGTCCAAAATTTTGGCATCTCAAATTTTGCAATGGAAATTAGAGTATCGGAAATGTTAGGGCACGTTAATAATATTTGACTTGTCGCTTTTTTCGGTCTGAAATTTCAGATGATACATTAAAATAGAAAGAATAATCGACAATAACAATGTTAATCTTCGTCTTCGGCTTACTGTTCGTCGTCGACTTCGTCTTCGTCTCCATCGTCGTCTTCGTCTTCGTCTTCGCCGTCGTCTTCGTCTTCGTCCTCGCCGTCGTCTTCGTCATCTGTCTGCAAATCAGATTCGTAACTTTCTGGTACATTTAATTCGTAGATTTCTGTTAGTTCTACATCTGTCATTGCTCCGGACGGATCTCGTAAAGTTGGTATGTCATATTCCTCAACTTCAATAGTGTTACACACTTCCTCTTGTTGGTAGGGTCTATCCTTCCAGTGTTCCTCGATTTTCCTCCGTGCTTTGATTTTACATACAGCCCACCAATCAACTTTGTCACATTTCAAACTAGGATATGATGCATAACATACTTGAATTGCTTGTTGTGCCAAGACAAATGGTTCATACTTCATATACATTTTCTTGTGATTTATTTCAACCAAATTGAACTTCGTATGCACCTTCATTCCTTTGACGGGGTCGAACCACGTGCACTTAAATAACACAATCCGCATCATTAATGGTCCAGGGTACTCTATTTCAATGATTTCATCCAATAAACCATAAAAATCATCTTGCCAACTGTCACCATTAGATGACCGAGCAGACACACCACTATTCATTGTGGATTTTCCCATTCCATACTCTTGAGTATGAAAATTATATCCATTTATTAAATATGCTGGCCAACTTCGAACTCTTAACTGTGGACCCCATGACAGATAATATAGCAATCCTTGTCCTCCAAATTCATCATACTTACTGTGAACCTAAGGTTAGACATGCAAAGTTAATAATATATATTATTCTAAATGATGTATATAATTTTAATAACTTTGGTTTGATCCATAGGCAACTTACATATGTCTTGAACCATGCTGCAAATTGTTCATCGCACAAACGGTCAAACTCATTTGGTTGCAGTCCAAACATTGAAGTTTGGAAGATCCTAATATTTAAAACCATATCATTATTAGCAAATATTTGACACGCAAAACATATATTTGCAAATTTACACTTACTTGAAGTATGGCTCGACTTCTGGGCAGTTCAGTAAAATATAAGTATGGGCTGCATGCAATTCTTCGCCTGATAAGTAACGAAACTGACATGCGCCGCTTGGTCGATCAAGATAATTGAAAATAGAGAATGCCGTGCAATTGGGATCAATGGGGCCCTCATCATTTTTGCCTGCTCTCCGCCTCTTGCACTGTACGTACGGCTCAAAATAGTATTATGCAAATGTTGTCACTTCTTTCACAATATATGCATTACAAATTGAAGTTTCAACACGTGCCTTATTCTTCACTTTTTTCTTCAAATGATATAAGAATCTAGTTGAAATAAAAAGAAGCTTATCGGAATATATTATATGATAAACTAATTTGAACTGTATTTAAAAAAAAACATTACCTCTCAAATGGATACATCCATCGAAATTGGACGGGACCTGCAACTTTGGCCTCATAAGGCAAGTGAACTAAGAGATGCTCCATCGAATCAAAAAACGCCGGAGGAAATATCCTTTCTAAGTTGCAAAGAATAATTGGAATATCTCTCTCTAGTTTTTCCATGTGCGATGCTTTTAACACTGTCGAGCAAATATCATGGAGGAAATTGCTTAATTCTGTAATGGCGCCCCATACAAAGTTCGGTAGAACTTCCTTAAAAGCTATTGGAAGTAGTCTTTCCATCAGGATGTGACAATCATGACTCTTTAAACCTGTCAATTTGCATTCATTCAAATCAACACATCTCCCGAGGTTCAAAGCATATCCATCAGGAAACTGCACAGATTTCAACCATTGACAAACAACTCGCCTCTGCTCCTTATTCAATGTATAAACTGCTTTCGGTTTTGGTCCCCTGCTGCTTGCATCCACAGATAGTATTGGCCGATCGCAAATATCTCTCATATCTTTTCTTGCGTTCAAGTTGTCTTTTGTTTTTCCGGCGACATCCATCACAGTATTTATGACATTGTCGAAAACATTTTTCTCTATGTGCATGACGTCAAGATTATGATGAATAAGATGGGCCTTCCAATATGGTAGATCCCAAAATATACTGCGTTTCGTCCACTTATGTGTACTTCCGTACGCAAAAGTCGTGCAGTGCGGGTTCTCAACAACAGTTGAAAAGTCCTACACACGTTCCCAAATTTGATCACCTATCAACCTCAATGGTGGACGCGTTCTTTCAGTGCTATTCTTGATGAACTCTCTCTTATTCCTTCTGAAAGGATGATTTGGCAGTAAAAATTGTCTGTGACAATCAAAATAGCTAGGCTTCTTTCCATGTTTTAATCTAAATGACTTTGACCTCTCCAAACATATCGGACATCCTAAGATCCCAGCTGTACTCCATCCAGATAACATTCCGTAAGCTGGAAAGTCATTTATCGTCCAAAGAAGGGCAGCCTTCATTACAAATGAGTGATCGGTAGAAACGTCATACGTAGGGACACCTTCAACCCAAAGCAGCTGTAACTCCTCAATCAATGATTGCATATAAACATCTATCAACTTTTTCGGATTTTGCGACCCAGTCACGATCGATGTCAAAAACATATAAGGTGTCTTCATGCACATACCCGGTGGAAGATTGTACGGCGTTAAGATAACTGGCCAGCATGAATAACTTTTTCCTATTTTCCCAAATGGAGCAAATCCATCGGCACAGAGACCTAACTGATGTTCCGAGGCTCCATTGCAAACTCAGGGTATGTTCTATCAAAATGTTGCCATGCCTCCGCATCTGAAGGATGACACATTAGACCCTCTTCTGTTTCATGATTTGCATGCCAAGTCATGTGTTCAGCAGTCGCTTTAGATGCATAAAGCTTTTGCAATCTAGGGATTAAGGGCAGATAAAACATTTGCTTGCATGCTCTACGCTTATGATTATGCCCCGGCCTCCTGTTAATCTTGTACCTAGGTTGGCTACAGAATTTACAAGATTCTGCATTTTCATCATCTCTCCAATATAGCATACAACCCATACTACATACATCAATTCTTACAACCGGAAGACCTAAGTTATCCACTAGCTTTTTCATATCATAAAAATTACTTGGCATGTTGTTATCAGGAGGCAATGATTCTCGCATTACTTCAACAAAAGAGTTGAAGCAATCCGCAGACACATTATGCTCTGCCTTGATATTTAATAGTCGGGTTGTTACCGATAACTTAGTGTGGTCCTTACAACCTGCCCATAGAGGTTCATCTGCTGCTTTCAACACATCCCAGAATTGATTAGATTGAAAAGTTTCATTATAAACATTCTCCTCAAAACCCGTTACTCCTACATCTTCCAATTGTGAAGCATCACTAGTACCTAATTGTTCACGTGTAGGAGTAAAACTAGTACTTGCATGATTTGATTCTGTGACCAAATTATAACTAGCTGCATCAATCACCATCCTCTCGTATGGGTTCAATTGCTCATAATAGCCACATTCTTCCCTAACTGAAAATTGGTCACTTCTTCCATATCCTTCATCAGATATAAATGGTTCACCATGGGAAGTCCAATTATAATAGTTCGGAGTAAACCCATATCTAATAAGGTGTTCTCTAACTCGATCACACACAAAAAATTTACGATTACAACACTTTTTACACGGACACCTTAACTTATTTCCATCCATAAACTCATATTTACTACTAGCAAAGTGTAAAAATAGTTCCAACCCAGTACGAAACTCATATGTCAATCCTTGACGTCCAGGTAAGTTCTTATTATACATCCAAGCCCTTTCTCTTTGCATTATGTCTGTATTAAAAAAAATTATTCTGGTAAAATATCTAAAATATCATATCTATTGTTCTTAATAAAAACTATAAAATTTTGGAAATTATAATTTTTGTTATTCACACAACAATTAATGTGAAATTGCAAATATAGAAAAAATTACAATGTAAAGAAGACTTACCCAAATATTTGACGGAAATAATGATGAGAATTGCAAAGTCCACTTGGATTGCGAGACCTTCAATTAGGCACAAACCCAAAAAAGAATAATCACGTAACAATTATTTTTTAATAATTTTTCAAGTACGATTAATTATTTTTTAATTTGCGACGAATAAATGGCAATTCCGTCGCAAATTTGCGACGGAAGAACGATTCCGTCGCAAATTTGCGACGGATTATTGTATCCGTCGCAAAATGACTTGGCCGTTCAGCTCATCCGAACGCCGGCCAGGCGTAACCGGTCGCCGGTTATTAAACCGGTGATGTAGATACGAAAAAAACACAAACATAAATATATATTAAAAAGGAGAAAATTAGAATGCAATGACGATTACTGACGAAGCTAGCAATTGTGCACTTACCGGTACAAAAGCTTCACCGAGATTAATATGTGCGTGCCCGGATTTTGCTGATTTCACATATATGAAAGACGAACAAAAGCGACAGAGAGTGAGAGAGAACGAGAGAGACCGAGAGAGATCGAGAGATCGAGAGAGAGCGAGAGAGATAGTCACGGGTTGATAAACTACGAATTTGCGACGGATAGAATTGTTCGTCGCAAATTTGCGACGGACGAAATTTTTTCCGTCGCAAATTTGTGACGAAATTTTTTCCGTCGCAAATTTGCGACGGATAATACAGTCCGTCGCAAATTTGCGACGGAATTTGAAACGGATGGTACTGTCCATTGCAAATTTGCGATGGAATTTGCGACGTATTATGTTGTACGTCGCAAATTTGCGACGGAAAAAAGTTCGTCGCAAATTCCGTCGCAAATTTGCGACGGAAAAAATTTCGTCGCAAACGTCATGTTTTTTTGTAGTGATTGAATCCCGCAAAAAAGCGTGCTTGAGCTTATCATGCATTCGCATTCAAGTCATAACCACTTGAGAAAGAACAAAGCCTGCGGGCTTGGCGAGACAGTAGGGAGCAACATGTGAATGAGGGTGACTCGCACTCTGAGTTGGACCTAGAGGAAAATTTAGAAGATTCATCTTCCTCCAGAGCAAGTGAGAAAAATTAGAAGAAACCTATGGAGGAACTGGCAATTGATGAAACGATCAAGCAAACACGATCCAGTTATGGCGGTTCATGCTTCATGGTGTACTTCTTCTCTCATTAAATATCGTAAGCAAGCGATGCGCTTTGATCTTGAAAATTACTTGCGCGAGGTTGTTCTGGTAGGATAGTAGACCTGAAATTGCGCCGAAAGCATTCTATCGGAGTCGAACCAATCCTTGAAAGATTTCATCTTCTATCTCTGTGTTAGTTGGAAAAAAATCTTATCCTATGCTTGTGTATATTGTCTACTCCAATCTAACCCTAAACAGACAATTGTCTTGGCTTTTAATGTGGGAAATGCTTCATACACCATAACTGCAGAAAATATATCAGAATGCTTTGATTTGGCCCTCTCTGGCTTGACCAAATTCAAAACCTCCAAACTTGATGCTTAACGTTTGCTCTTGATGTTGACACCTAAATTTTGATTAATCATTTAGGGTTCTATCGCTTAAAAATTAGGGTTTAATTTTTAACCCCTAAACCAAAAATATTCTCATTAAAATCCATGGCATGTAGACATTAGGCATTTGCATTAATAGGGACTATTAGGACACAACATTTAAACAAAAAAAAAAAGAGTTTCGGGATCGATTTCGTCGGCCCATTCGCGGCCCTAGTTTTCCTTTCTTGTTTTTTGTTTTTTCCTTTTGTTCGCGCGGGCCGGCCCATTTCCCACGGCCCGGTCCGTGCACCTTTCAACTTCCCCCTCCCTAGTCAACACTTCTAGGGTACGGGGGAAGATGAAGAGGGAGAGAAACAGAAGCCCGAAGGGGAAGCAGCGCAGCGGTGGCAGGGGGAACGGAGAGAGAGACGAGTGAGACAAAGACCGAGAGAGAGATCTGAGACAGAGAGAGCTTCGGAGAGAGGGTGAGAGGCCGAGGAGGGCCCGTCGCTGGCGACCTCCGCGCCCAAGCAATAGCCGACGGCCCCCGGTCACGGTAGGTTTCGGTTCTAAATCTCGCCGGATTTTGCTTCCGATATGCTCGAACGAAGGCCGATTTCCCGAGGATTTCGGTTCGGGGGCGTGCGAGGCAATCGGACGTACTCCGATCTGCTAAGATTCGCCGTCCCCCGAGCCGGATAGGGAGCAACACAGGCCCTCTCTCATCGGTCTTCTTTCCCTGTTTTCTCCTTCCTCTATCTTCTTCTTGTTGTGCCATTCCTTCTCTGTACCGGGCTCACTGGCCGGAGCTCGCCGCCGTCCGGCTGGCGCGAGTTCTGGCCCGCGAGGCCTCATGTTCGTTCCTTCTCCTCACCGCATCTTCGTGTGCGAGTCCCGGTCAGTTTTGAGTGTTGATTGTGCTGGAAATCGCTCGTCTGTGGAGCGCACGTCGTGTGTTCGTTGTTTTGCTTGAACGTTGTCGTCTGGACTTGGCTTGTTCTGTTTGCTGCACGACTGCCGCCCGATGACCGAGCGTGGGCTCGGCGCCGGGCCGGAAGCTCCTCGTCAGGGCGGTGGAACGAGTGAGAGACGAATGGTGGCCGAGCAAGGGCTCGGCCGCGCGTCTGCAAACCTCGACCGCGGAGGTCGGGGAAGCCGAGACTCGGGGGAGTCGACGACGGCCAGGGCAAAGCCCAGCCATGTAGGCCGGCGGGCGAGGCGAACGGCGGCCGAGCAGAGGGCTCGGCCGTCCGATCTGTTTCCCGGCCACGAAGGCCGGGGCTCAGCGGGCAGCAGCCGAGCAAGGGCTCGGCCGCCGGACCGAAAACCCCAACCATGGAGGCTGGGGCTCGAAGCGCCGGCGCCCTGGCACGCCGGTGGCCGGCGGTGCCGCGGCAGGCGAGGCATGACGGCGAGGCGTCCGGGCGTGTGACCGCGGCGACTAGGGTGGCCGCGAGTCGGGTCGGATGCATGGGCAACCGGGTAGGGTTTCTGACGTGTTGGGTTAGGTTTTTCGCGAATCGGGTCGGCGACCGCGAACCGAGTCGTCCGAACGGGTCGAAACCGGGTAGGGTTTAATTCTAGGGTTTTGTGTGAACGGGCTAAAACAGGCATTGGGCCTATATTTCGGGCTTCTAAGGCTTTAATTCATTGTTGGGCTTATGGGCTTTCATTTATTAAAAAAAATTTTCGGGCTGGGCCTTTTGTTTTTACTTTATTTTACTTTATTTTTTGCCGTTCCGGGCTCAACAAATGAGCCCGGTCCCGACGTGGACTCGGGCCGGCGCGCCCGGGTCATTCCCGATCCGGGTCGGGTGTGGAGACCCGGCCCGAGATCGGTTTTATATTATTTTAATATTATTTAAAAATATATATTTTTTTGCAAAAAAAAATTTAAAAAAATAATTAATTAAATTTTTTTTATTTAAAACGGTTTTTTTTCTTTTAAAAAAGGAAAACAAAAAAAAATTTCAAAAATTTTTTTTAAATAAAAAAAATTAAAAAAAATTTCGAAAAAAAAAATTCAGAAATTCTTCAAAAGGATCCAAAAAAAAATCCGAAAACAAAAAACAAAATTATTTTATTTTATTTTATTTTATTATTATTTTTTTAAAAAAAAATTTCGAAAATCAAAAATTGGAAGTTGGGTTTCGAATTTACGTTTGACTGCACCTTGCCTGATTTGCATGCTCCGAAACGCGGGTTTAATTTAAATTTGCGTGTAGTCAATTATGCATGTTAGGTAGTGTTTGAATAAGGTTAGGTACCGAAAGGGCATTAATTGGTTAGTTAGTGTAATCAAGTCCCCGTACCCATTGAGTCTCTGGTTCGTAGAAGTGAAGCATTCTCCCGTGCTTCACTTAGGTGTCTAATCAACCTACCAAAAATTGATTAGTGGCGACTCCTAATTGAAAATGATTTGCATGTTAACTTAAGACGCGAATTGGTATGGGCTTGGGAGAGCTCGAGCTAGGTTTAACTTAGTAATCCATTAGCCTTAACCCGTTAGGCGTCCGAGCCGGTTCGGGAAGGTCGCGACAGCTTGGCGACTCCGCTGGGGATTTCTTAGTGGACTTAGGCCGTTTGTCTTGTTCAAATACATCACTAACGTGATTGTTCTTATCATTGACCCCTTATTTTACAGGTTTGGGATTTGGGGAATGAGTGCTTATTTTTTTGGATGCTTGAAGCATTGTTTGCTTATAAACTGTTGTGCATGCTTTAAATGTTTTAGCACTACACTGTTGCACACACAACCATGCTGCCGGACCTGGGCCGCGATAGGACATTTTAGGATGGTGTTAAGAAAGATACAACCTCGAACGTGAGACCGCGATGTAGAGGTTGCCTTTCTTCTCCCCGAAAATTCTTTCTTGGTTCGTAAGTGTTTACCCTTGTCCGCGAGACCGCGTGATTATAGGATATCTCTTTCGACTGAGCCGAGGTTAAGAGGACCTGACACTAACGCGAGACTGCGGCGGTCAAATCACCCTCGTAGCTTCACTTTGCCAAGCCGTCTAGAGTAGAATTCTAACCTCACAAGTACATTCGTATGCATATGTGATCGAAAAATCGCCATCCACTGTAAGTACGTGATCGAAAAATCGCCATCCACTGTAAGTACGTGATCGAAAAATCGTCATCCACTGTAAGTATAATTTCTCTCTTGTTCATTTTGGTTGAAGATTTTCATTTTAAATTCGCGGAAATCAATCGAATGCCCTAAGTAATTTAGGCTCATAATTGAAAATTTCGACAATCACTTTTGACAGTGAGCCTTGAGCATCAATCTCAAATATCTCCGATTTTGCCCTACAAAATAGATGATCTTGTCTAAATTCTCAATAGTGGGCTTAAAATCACATTTTGTGTAAAAATTCTTCCAAAGCAAGGTCGTATTTTGGGGCGTAAAATTGAAATTACATTTTCAGCAAAACTCTTTCTTGTTCACATTTTGGAATTGGAATTCAAATCACATTTTGTGTATTTCTCTTAAAACGAGAATTGTCTCGCCTTTCCAAAAATCGAAGTCACAAATCAGTTTTTCAAAATTAATGCCACATTTTGCGACGAAACTTTCGGAATAGAATGGGCGTTCGATTGATAGCCACAATTTGATCTTTTAATGATGTCTCCTCTTACTACGAAACCTTGGCGAAATACCAAATCCTCGCAAATAGGGACCATGGGACACGTATCGTCGCCTTGCTTTCGTTATAAGAGGCGGCTTTATTGAGAGATCACTTTTTTCATTCACATACTAACATTATCTCCCCGTCACAGGTTCTGCGCAACGATCATTCTTTGGAATCTTCTCACCTGACCACACCAAGAAGTGGACTTTAAAGCTAGGACAAGAATTATTTATCGCATTCCTCCATGCAAGAGTTTTTTTTTGTACCATGTCCATGTCTTTATTCTCGTCAGGAATCGTGTTTTCCGATGTGGGTTTAATCGTGAACCCAATCGATGTGTTTGTAAATTGTGCACTATCATCCTTGAGTAATGAGGCTTTAGCTCATATCATTGGTCTTTGAAAGTACTTGCAATACTTCAAACTGAGTCCCTGGGGTAAGCTTTTATGCTTTACTTTCAAAATGTTTTGAAAATAAGTTTTTAAATTAAAAAAAAAGGGGGACTTGCTTAAGATTTCATATTCCTTTGCTTGGTCACTTTCTCAATTGGGGCGCAAATGATACTTTGAGATGGTAAGGTTGTAATCGTTCCAATTGGAATTTCTCATGCAACAACTAACTCGTCCATCTATTGTTGTCAAATAGGTATTATGAATGATTTGTTCAACATTCACCTCCTCCGAAAGACAAAAGTGTGACGCAAAGTAGATGCATCGAGGCGTGATTGCCAACTGAATCTTTCACGATGGGGTAATGATGAAGGGATCTTGGGAAAATTTAAGAAGTTACACATAAATGGTGGGGGAATGGAGAATCTCACATCGTAAGCAGGAGATGAAAGATGTGCTAGCAACTCAATCACAAGGGTCAGATTAACAAGCTTCCATGCTCTTCCTAATGAACTTGGGAATTCCGTTGCTTACGTTGCTTACCAAAGAACGAGCATCCTGCAACCCTTGTTGGCAGCACCAAATCAGTATTCACGCATGCATGAGCAGACTTGTTTGAAAAATCCAAGATCTCGGGAATATTTCATCCATCCAAAGTTGCCATCTGCCTTTCCCCTTGTTTTATGCAATTCGAGGGAGTGATAATTACAACCTGGATTTTGTCATGCAAAACATTGCTCAATATGTGTCCGTTCACACACTTATCTATAAGCCACTCCGAAAGAGGATGCATCGCGTTGTCAAGTACATCCACTTTTGTCCATGGAGATGTGGACACTGATTCAGATACATCAAAACGAGCCTCAGCGTCAGTAGGCTTGTCAACTCCTAAAGAAGGCCATTGCTCAAGTGACTTTGATTTTGTGACACGCACCACCGTAGATAAAAAACACCAATACATTGTGAAGTGTGATATCATGGATGATATCTCCTGAGGCTTCAAGATTTGTTCCTATTCCAATATTTCTGAGGAGGTTCCAAAGCAGGTTTATGCGTACCGTCCATGCTCCAAGGACCAACTGACATTGGTCTTTCCCAGTTGGAGAGTTCGGCCACATTGTTGTATTGCAATGCATGTAAACAATGGGACAGAAGCGAAAGATGCACCCTTTTAGGGAGGCAAGGAATCATCTTGTGCACATTCGACCTCCCTATGACATAACTCAAGGTCGATACTTTGAGGAACAAAAACTGGAGTTAGGGGATTTAAACCTTTTCTTGCCTCCGATCGGTTTTCATGAAGTTAATAATCATGAGCTTCACCAAGTTGATGATTTAAAGCTTTAGATTTTCTACGCGCAAAATGTGAAAAAAAAAAAATTCTTTCCAACAAGGTGAATCTTCGTCAGTATTATTCTAGTCTAGCTCGTTTTGGTTGAGCTCCTCCTTTTCGAACATTAAAAGAGAATCTTGGGCAAAATTACTTCCTTCAGCAAAATTCCGTTTTCATTGAACTATAGGCAACTGTCTTCCAAAAGTGTGGTTTTTCATGTACCACCACAGGAATAGATTCAACAGAATCACTCGCTTGAGCATTGGCAGATGACTATTTGCACAATGTTTGCACAAGCATCTCGTGCTTGTCTTAAAGCAATCTGGAAGAGGCTAGTCTCCCAATGACGGAAGACCAAAGGACTTGCGGGTCTTGGCATAGACGATGATACCCGAGTGTTCATAAAGGGGCTTAATTTCAAGAATCCACTAAGCCTTTATGCTGCACCACTTTTGGAAAATGAGTCCGAGGAGGGACGACATCTAAATATTCCTAAATTTGAAATTTGACCTTAGGGTCACATTTGTGAATCTACTTCTTCCTTTAATCGTCAACATGGACGAAGAAATTTGTGCTTCAAGTAATCCCTTTTGTTTTCAAAACTGAGTCCACAGAAATTTCTCATCTTGGAAAATCTCATATCGATTTGACAACCTTCTCAAAAGAAGAAATGTGCGAAGATTCCTCGGCACCAAAGCTACTTCCTGGGTTGGTGACATCTATAATTCATGGGAAGCTCTTTGACGGGTCCACATATATGGGTGCGGACTATCCAGACGATATTGTCAAAAGACAAGAAGAGGAATGAACTATGATCCAGTTGGAATTGTTGAGTATTAGTAGCTGCAATTTTTGCACCTTCAAATAGCTTCTCAGCATTTAATCCAGTGTGGAGATGATTATTGATGGTTTGCAAAATGATCCTTCAAGGCATGAATGTACACGAGCAAGAATTAGCCATCAAACGATGCCCCTGAGGAAAAGGTTGTGATCGTTCCAAGTTAAATTCGATTTATTTAAAGAATGACTTGTTCCTCCCCTTGTGCAGAATTCGTGAGGACAAAAAAGAGTCAATGTAAGGCAAATTCCTAGGAATCAACAAGATTGCATGAGGAGGACAACTTAGTCCATAATTGCGCCATCCCAAAGATGAAATAATGTGTTTGACCATGGCGACAACAATTTCTTCCAGGAAAGCATGAGGAGGCAACACACATTGAAGGAGAGTGTATCTGATCATAGGGGCAACGTCTCCCGCCAACAAATCGTGACAAAACCATCTAATTTAGCACAAAAGGATGTATTGTTCCTAAATTGAGTTCAATCGAGAGCGGAGATAACCTGTTTCGTTTCCTTTTTGCAGGGTAGTAGACAGGGCAGGTCACCCAAAGGGCAATAATTCTCAACCATAATGCACGATAAAGTGGAGTCATTCGATTTAACACAAAAAAAGGTGCATCGTTCCTAAATTAGTCAAATTAAATTTTGGGGTTGGACTACCATGTCTCCTCTCTTACAGACAAAGGCGCGCATCGATCGCAGAGGCGACACCTCCTACCAAGGAAACACACAATAGATGGGGCAAAGCATCCAAGGGACCATGCCATCAAATATCGAAACAGTGCTGAAAAGTCAAGATGAAGAAAGCAGTGAAGGGAGTTGCCAAACATACAAAGAAGTGAATTCAAATGAAAAAAGTTGTCAAATACCCAAGAAGGCGAATTCAAATGAAGGGTAAATTGTATCGTTTCCAACTGTCCATTTCAATACCATTCTTGACATGATTCTCTTTTCCTTTGATAGGAAGCATTAAAGACCTGAAGTACAAATGCAAGCGAGGGGTAATGTTGTATCGTTCCCAATTTTCCAATCCCTAAAGGGTCTTTAACTAACACATTCTTTCTTATTCTTTACAGGATTACCAAGTCGACATACCACAGGTAAGTACCCTTCCTCCAAAGTTTAAATGAAAATTTTCTTCACAAAAATATGGGGAGCTTCTGATGTATTTGAGAAAAGAGCACAAAAGTAGAATTGTGAAAGCAAACTTTTCACGAAAATTTTGAATATCGTCTTTATCCAAAAATTGCTTTGATGCTTGGCGGATCGTTCATTTTGAATCAAAATTCCTTGTGGAGATGGATCAATTCATGATGATCTCAACGAAATGAAAGGGAGATGTTAATTATGCCAAGTGAGAAACACTTAAGATGAAGAAAGGCAGACTATCCCCAAACACGTCCTGTAAACACTTTGAGAGGAGCGAAAAAATGAAACTCGTGTTGTTTAAGGACGAGAGATTCATTCGCAAATAGTACATGAATCAAAATGAAAAGAGGTGTTTCTTTCATTCATCCTACACACTGCAGATAATCATAGCTAAGCCCCTTCGAGCCTTCACATGTGAAGAATTTCTATAAAATACCCCTGTCAAGAACCACCCCGCAATTGGGGCAAATTTGGAGGTTATGGTTGACATTCTTTGGAGAAAAAAGATGAGAAAGATTTCTTTGCTCTTACTTGCATTAATCTTTTTGTGGTAACTTCATGTGAGTCCTTATAAAAGCTGGAAACATCCCAAAATGAAGAAGAGCACTTCTTTCTCTACCCAAACACTCATGCCCTTTGTTTAGCCAAGTTGAGCCTGGATTTCCATTCCAAAAGCCCAAATGGTGATTATTTCCCCACCTTGGGAAAAAGGCACATGATTTACCATGGCGATTGATGCTTATGTCACAACAAGTAAAAAATCTCGAAAGTCCTAGAAACTCAAAAGATTCAAATGAAAACTAGGGGGCATGAAAAAGCAGTGTGCCTGGTAAAAGCAAGGCCAATGCCCATTGAAAAAAAAAGAGCAAAAGAAAAAGTAGCATCAAGAGAAGAACTCTTTTGTGAGGAAAAAAGTGTCAAAAGCAAAATGTCTGCATGAAAAGAAAATCATTGCAAATGCAAAAGTCATTAGAGAAAAGAGCGAAGCTCTTGTATTGAAATGATTAGTCAATGGACTTTCGAGATAAATTGGATTTCAAAAGAAAAGATTGGATGATATGGTAATGATGCCATGGTGATCACCAACTGTTAAATCCCTTTTGAAAATTTCTGAACCTTTCGAGCCTTTACCTGAACCAATGTTACAACCATTTCCCAAAGTCTCTTCTGATTGGGATGATACAAGTGAAAATAGGGACTCTACAAAGAAGCTGCCGCCGGAAGAAGTGGAGACAAGGTTATCTTATTTCACCTTAAGAATCCTTGACTTGTAAACCTGGCAGAGATGTTGATCCATAATTATTTCATTTCTTGACCGATGTGCTAATCCATTGTTGAAACCGCGATCATACCCACATTACAGTCCTTTAAAAGACCTCTTAGATTGGTCAAGGTGTATTTATTGCGAATAATTCTCGAAGCCTTCGACATCGGTAATGCGAGGTACATCAGAGATCTGACTATTTCCCATATCAATGGATGGGATCAAACAGCCTTCTTGAGAGCATGTGAGAAGCCCTTTTCCGATTAAGGAGCTCTTATTTGGCATATTTAACTAACTCTTTTCATGGACCGAGGTCTTTTCTGATAAAGATTTATCTCCCAACGGAATTCGATGATTAATGACGCCTTTCAAGCCTAAAGGCAATTTTGCGATATTGAAGAATGTTGAATGCTTTCCAAACAATTGAATCTATCCTGAATTGTTCATATGATCAATATTTTCTCATTGATGATACCCTTTTGATATTGTCTCTCATGACATCGATCTCGCCAGGTTTGCCTTCATTACCAGAGCATTTGATATAACGCATCCCATTAAATGTGTAGTATCCATTTTGGGAATCTTTTGATCGACATGTATGGCAAGCTCTAACAGTTCGAAACCATTCTTATATGAGAAGTCTCCCCTATGTGAGATCATGCTTTCTGAAGGTTTGTGCGTTCGTCCTTAAACCACGCAATGCAAAAGTTTATGCATTTATTGCATAACACACCGATTTCAATTTCAAAAGGTTCCGGGTCTTTCCTTAAACCCAGATTTCAAAAGGTTCCGGGTCTTTCCTTAAACCCAGATTTCAAAAGGATCTGGGTCATCCTTAAACCTCGATTTCAAAAGGTTCCAGGTCATCCTTAAACCTAGATTTCAAAAGGTTCCGGGTCATCTTTAAACCCCCGATTTCAAAAGGTTCCGGGTCTTTCCTTAAACCCTGATTTCAAAAGGTTTTGGGTCTTTCCTTAAACCCAGATTTCAAAAGGTTCCTGATTTTGCCTTAAATCTCGATTTCAAAAGGTTCTGGTTCTTTCCTGAAATCCTGATTTCAAAAGGTTCCGGGTCTATCCTTAAACCCTGATTTCAAAAAGGTTTATAGGTCTATCCTCGAACCGTGTTTTTTGTTTACCACATAAGGTCCTGAGTGAAAAACCTTAGGCACATTAAAATCCTTAGTGAAAAACATTAGGTACTTCAAAACCTTGAGTGCGATTTGCCTAGGCATACTTTCAGGGTTTTAATCCCTAGTTGTTCCTTCGAGTTGTTGTTCCTATTACCGTTCATAGGGTTTTAGTCCCTAGGCGGGATCTTAGTTGCTCATAGGGTTTTAATCCCTAGGTGAAATTTCCGACATTTACAGGGTTTTAGTCCATAAATGTCAATCCAGAGTCTTTTTCTTTGCCCGGCGAGCTTTCGTAGCCCGGAGCACCCCTTCGACCTGGCGAGCTTTCGCAGCCCAGAGTCTTTTTCTTTGCCCGGCGAGCTTTCGCAGCCCGGAGCGCCCCTTCGACCTGGCGAGCTTTCGCAGCCCAGAGTCTTTTTCTTTGCCCGGCGAGCTTTCGCAGCCCGGAGCGCCCCTTCGACCTGGCGAGCTTTCGCATCCCAGAGTCTTTTTCTTTGCCCGGCGAGCTTTCGCAGCTCGGAGCGCCCCTTCGACCTAGCGAGCTTTCGTAGCCCAGAGTCTTTTTCTTTGCCCGGCGAGCTTTCGCAGCCCGGAGCGCCCCTTCGACCTGGCGAGCTTTCGCAGCCCAGAGCGCCCCTTCGACCTGGCGAGCTTTCGCAGCCCAGAGTCTTTTTCTTTGCCCGGCGAGCTTTCGCAGCCCGGAGCGCCCCTTCGACCTGGCGAGCTTTCGCAGCCCAGAGTCTTTTTCTTTGCCCGACGAGCTTTCGTAGCCCGGAGCGCCTCATCAACCTGGCGAGCTTTCACAGCTCAGGGTTTCATTCTTTGCATAGCAAGACTTTATGGAGCTAAAAACCCGTTCTTACACGGTATGGCTTCCTTTTCATTTAGTCACAGGCCCGTTAGTCATCTCTCATGCATTTTCTCATGCCCTCTATGAATAAAATTTAAGTGTCTCTTATCTTTGAAAGGAACCTCTACGAGCTCTCCTTCAAAGAGGGGCAGCTGTTGACACCTAAATTTTGATTAATCATTTAGGGTTCTATCGCTTAAAAATTAGGGTTTAATTTTTAACCTCTAAACCAAAAATATTGTCATTACAATCCATGGCATGTAGACATTAGGCATTTGCATTAATAGGGACTATTAGGACACAACATTTAAACAAAAAAAAAAAGAGTTTCGGGATCGATTTCGTCGGCCCATTCGCGGCCCTAGTTTTCCTTTCTTGTTTTTTGTTTTTTCCTTTTGTTCGCGCGGGCCGGCCCATTTCCCACGGCCCGGTCCGCGCACCTTTCAACTTCCCCCTCCCTAGTCAACACTTCTAGGGTACGGGGGAAGATGAAGAGGGAGAGAAACAGAAGCTAGAAGGGGAAGCAGCGCAGCGGCGGCAGGGGGAACGGAGAGAGAGACGAGTGAGACAAAGACCAAGAGAGAGATCTGAGACAGAGAGAGCTTCGGAGAGAGGGTGAGAGGCCGAGGAGGGCCCGTCGCCGGCGACCGCCACGCCCAAGCAATAGCCGACGGCCCCCGATCACGGTAGGTTTCGGTTCTAAATCTCGCCGGATTTTGCTTCCGATTTGCTCGAACGAAGGCCAATTTCCCGAGGATTTCGGTTCGGGGGCGTGCGAGGCAATCGGACGTACTCCGATCTGCTAAGATTCGCCGTCCCCTGAGCCGGATAGGGAGCAACACAGCCCCCTCCCTCGTCGGTCTTCTTCCCCTGTTTTCTCCTTCCTCTATCTTCTTCTTGTTGTGCCATTCCTTCTCTGTACCGGGCTCACTGGCCGGAGCTTGCCGCCGTCCGGCTGGCGCGAGTTCCGGCCCGCGAGGCCTCGTGTTTGTTCCTTCTCCTCACCGCATCTTCGTGTGCGAGTCCCAGTCAGTTTTGAGTGTTGATTGTGCTGGAAATCGCTCGTCTGTGGAGCGCACGTCGTGTGTTCGTTGTTTTGCTTGAACGTTGTCGTCTGGACTTGGCTTGTTCTGTTTGCTGCACGACTGCCGCCCGATGACCGAGCGTGGGCTCAGCGCCGGGCCGGAAGCTCCTCGTCAGGGCGGTGGAACGAGTGAGAGACGAATGGCGGCCGAGCAAGGGCTCGGCCGCGCGTCTGCAAACCCCAACCGCGGAGGTCGGGGAAGCCGAGACTCGAGGGAGTCGACGACGGCCAGGGCAAAGCCCAGCCATGTAGGCCGGCGGGCGAGGCGAACGGCGGCCGAGCAGGGGGCTCGGCCGTCCGATCTGTTTCCCGGCCACGAAGGCCGGGGCTCAGCGGGCAGCAGCCGAGCAAGGGCTCGGCCGCCGGACCGGAAACCCCAACCATGGAGGCTGGGGCTCGAAGCGCCGGCGCCCTGGCACGCCGGTGGCCGGCGGTGCCGCGGCAGGCGAGGCATGACGGCGAGGCGTCCGGGCGTGTGACCGCGGCGACTAGGGCGGCCGCGAGTCGGGTCGGATGCATGGGCGACCAGGTAGGGTTTCTGACGTGTCGGGTTAGGTTTTTCGCGAATCGGGTCGGCGGCCGTGAACCGAGTCGTCTGAACGGGTCGAAACCGGGTAGGGTTTAATTCTAGGGATTTGTGTGAACGGGCTAAAATAGGCATTGGGCCTATATTTCGGGCTTCTAAGGCTTTAATTCATTGTTGGGCTTATGGGCTTTCATTTATAAAAAAAAATTTTCGAGCTAGGCCTTTTGTTTTTACTTTATTTTACTTTATTTTTTGCCGTTCCGGGCTCAACAAATGAGCCCGGTCCCGACGTGGACCCAGGCCGGCGCGCCCGGGTCATTCCCGATCCGGGTCGGGTGTGGAGACCCGGCCCGAGATCGGTTTTATATTATTTTAATATTATTTAAAAAAATATATTTTTTTGCAAAAAATTTTTTTTATTTAAAACGGTTTTTTTTCTTTTAAAAAAGGAAAACAAAAAAAAATTTCAAAAATTTTTTTTTTTAAATAAAAAAATTTTCAAAAAAAAATTTAAAATAAAAAAATTTAAAAAAATTTCGAAAAAAAAAATTCAGAAATTCTTCAAAAGGATCCAAAAAAAAAGCCGAAAACAAAAAACAAAAATTTTTTATTTTATTTTATTTTATTTTTATTTTTAAAAAAATTTCGAAAATCAAAAATTGGAAGTTGAGTTTCGAATTTACGTTTGACTGCACCTTGCTTGATTTGCATGCTCCGAAACGCGGGTTTAATTTAAATTTGCGTGTAGTCAATTATGCATGTTAGGTAGTGTTTGAATAAGGTTAGGTACCGAAAGGGCATTAATTGGTTAGTTAGTGTAATCAAGTCCCCGTACCCATTGAGTCTCTGGTTCGTAGTAGTGAAGCATTCTCCCGTGTTTCACTTAGGTGTCTAATCAACCTACCAAAAATTGATTAGTGACGACTCCTAATTGAAAATGATTTGCATGTTAACTTAAGTCGCGAATTGGTATGGGCTTGGGAGAGCTCGAGCTAGGTTTAACTTAGTAATCCATTAGCCTTAACCCGTTAGGCGTCCGAGCCGGTTCGGGAAGGTCGCGACACTTGACAAGTCTAACTTCAACCTTCTAATTAGGGATCGTTTTATCCCCATAGTGATTTCTCCAGCCTAAAATTTCAAGTCCTTCACAAATTTCTTATTCATTTCACGATTCCTGGGGAAGGTACCTTGGACAATGGTGTGACCAAGGATGCTTAGATAGATGGAGATTAATGTTCCTAGGCTTATGGTCAATCATACCCAAGCCTCTAAAAGCAAGCATAAGGGATCTCTTCCTATGGCAACCTGGTTTATGTGATCTTCAGGACGAAGAGAATTTGATTTCCTAGGGGGCTCCAAGATGTGTTAGAGTTGGCGAATACTTCGGGAATCTTTGTTTCTCATATCATGCATGCCCACGTGAATCCAGGAAAATCGAAGTATGAACCGATGACATGTGACGCATGGAAAGTCGGGAGTCCTGTTGCTCAGACGGCGGGTGGGGGTTCTGCTCCCTGGTGAGCGGATGGGGGCTCGGGGGCATCGCCTTCGAAACAACATCGGGTTTGCCGACCCGTTTGTTGTGAGATCAAAAAAATTTGGCTAGGCTCTGGCTCTGGGCTCATTTTAAGTCCTATCTATTGTACTCGTATGAAAGATCATTGTAATAAGTGATTGTAGTTGTAAAACCTAAATATTATAGTGGAATCCCTTTGTAGGACGTAATCCTATTATAGGATGAACCTGGGTAAATTCGTGTGTTAATTTTTCTATTATCTATGTGATTATTCTGATTCTGTTTAGGATATAACCCCATCAAAATGACCAGGTGTGGTCAACTCCACCAGGAAAAGGCACCCTCTCTCGAGTGGACGTGAAAACCAGTTCTAAAGGCTAGACAGACAAATTTGGTAAACCGGTGCATGTGGACGATGATGGTGAGGACACTCTTTTGAGCGTCAGATTGCATACGCTGAAAGAATGGAAGAAGAAGGAAATGTAGTAGCACCATAGCAGGAAGATATGCAAAGAACATGTTCTAGGATTTGAAAATGATTTGATTAGGCAGATATACCTGAAACAATGAATGGCAATTCATTTTGCTATCCCAAACATGAGCCGTATCCTTCTAGCCGCATTGAGCCTTTCATTTGTTTTAGGTGACCTGGTTATGACCATCCCAAACAGGGGTAAGGCGTAAAGACAAGAATCCGAAGATATTCACCCTAAGCTAAAAGAATCATCCCCAAGTAGTGAAGCTTTAAGAACACCATTCTCTAATATGTACAAAAGGGATAATTATTCAAAAAGCCCCAAACCCATTACACGGTAGCTAATTTAATCATAAACTTTTCAATTTGACTAATTTGGTCTTAAACTTTCGAATTTGTTCAATTTACTTCTAAATCTTTTGACTATTTGCCATTCTTTCGGCCAAATCTGGTTAGAAATTTCTAACGTTGATGTCGGCCATCCCACGTGGCACATGTAGCACTAATGTAGACAATGTTTACAATTTTTTTTAATATTCTAAAATTTTCATTATTTTTTTCTAATTTTTGTTTTTTCCATTGTTCATCTTCTCGAGGCCATCACTAGGCAAGGGCCTGTGAAGCCCTTGCCAGGCCTCAATTAGTGGCTGGCAAGGCCACCGGCCCTTCCAAGAAGAAGAACCAGGAAAAGAAAAGAAAAGAAATAAAAAATTAAAAAATAAATTCTAAAAATTTCCCACATCAGCATTTGTCATGTCACTTAAGATGATTGACATCTACATTAGAGATATTAGGCTTAATTTGGCCGGAAGAAGTGCTATATTGACATATTGTTGGGAGGTTAAAAACTAAATTGATCATATTGAAAAGTTTATGATTTCATTACCCACTATCGTATAATAAATTTATGACTTTTTGAATTGTGTGTTAGACTTTCTAGTGAATGTGATTTGCATAATTTCGATAAGAAAAAGAGGAAAGAGACGGGACACGAAAAAGAATGGCCATGCAAAAGTAAAGGCAAGTGTAGGAGGCATAAAAAAGTATAGAAAAAAAAGAGAGGAAAAGAATAAAGAAACAACAAAACGGCCATCAAGTTTGTGCAAGAATGAGCATACGAGTGTAAATTATCATTTGCATCTAAGTTTAGCGCGACCAAGAAACTTTACAACGTTCGTGGTCATACTAAGAAGCTTAGAATTGGCGCTTTATGTGCGTCAATATTGCTGTGTACAACAAGAAAAAACAAAATTAGCACTGTTAGAATTTTTATTTTCATATGTCCAGGTGTTTATGATTGATAAAGCAAAAAAAAAAAGTAGTAAAAATAGAAAAGGTAAAAATGGGACAAGAAGAGAAACATTTGTGTAATGCCTAATGGGGTTGTATCGCAAATCGAATCAGAACGATTACGCAAAGAATAAAAGAAAATTAAATGATGCACGAGTTTACTCAGGTTCACCATCGAATAGGGCTACGTCCTACAAAGAGATTCCACTATGATTTAGGTTTACAACTACAGCCACTCGTTACAATAATCTCTCACACGAGTATAATATATATAAAACTTAAAATGGGCCCAAAGCCCAAGCCTATTCGAATCCCTTTAATCCCACAATAAACGGACTAGCAAACCCAATATTGTTTCAGGGGCGCTACCCCAAGCCCCCGCTCACTTACCGACGAGCAGAGCTGTCGTCTGCTCATCGGGGAGCGGAACCCCCCCCCCCGCCTCGCTGTCCGGTCAGCGGGATCCCCGTGTCGGGGGCGCTGCCTCCGAACCCCCGCATTCTGTGCGCAAGGGTCATATATCATCGGATTATATTTCAGTTTCTCTAAACTTATGTGAGCGTACACGGTATGAAAAATAAGGGTTTTCAAAGTATTCATCATCTCCAACAATGCCACGTGTCACTTTTCTATTGAAGGTGCATTCGCCTTAGTAATTCAAATGGGAAGTCCCAACTATTCAACCAGAACGACTCCAATTCCTCGCATTTTCATGTTTAGAAAATGAATTTGATTTAGTAATGGAATGCAATTCTCACATTTTGTCCATAGAGGTGGCCGGCCTCACGCAATAGCAAGCGCCTAGCGGAGGGAAAAAGACACAGAGGTGCAGCAGATGACTCGAATGGGGAAGGGCTTGACGTCGCCGGCGGACCGAGGTCGACATCAAAGGCTTGTGATGGTGATGGGTGGGTTATAGCTATGTGTTGGATTATTGGGCCCATATTTTATTGGTAATTTGAGTTTGAGCTTACGAATAGCAGCTGACTATATATAATCTTTTTTTCTTTAGAATGTGCTTATTATAGTAGAATCATTTACTGGATGTCCACGAGGCTACCATGTTAGGATTATGCACACGAACACAACGAAATAGTAAAGGCGAGAAAGAGAAATCGATACCAAAAGGAAAAGAAGAGACAAAGAACAAAAAGAAAACATAGAATGTAGAAAAAAGAGAGTAAATTTTAGCATTGAACGATCAATGATTCGGATGTGTCCTCCATTAAAGATCCAAAAGCTTTTTGGCATCCGACAACGGAAAAAGAATCCGAATCTTCTTGGACTGAGAATCATTTGTTATTCTTTGTCAACGGATGAAACGAGCAAGTAGTGATTATGAAGAGTTGCAATGAGGGTAGGCTTGATCAGGGAGCTTCAGGGCCTAAACGAGGGAGGCTTCCTGATCTTAGTAGCTTGCTCAAATCCGTATGCGATTTCAATCAGCTTCGGCTCCGAACCTTTCAGCCCTCCGAAGCAAATCCCGAAGGGCACGCCCTCAGTGTCGTAACCGGCTGGGACACTGATTCCGGGGAATCCGCCGATGGCAAGAACGGGAGCGAAGTCAAATCCTGGAGTCATGACAGCATCTAGATTGTACTGCATCATCAACTTCTCGAACCCGTCTCTTGTTAGCTTTCCTAGATTCGACAAAGCCGCTTTCTCCGCACTCCCTATCCCGCTCGTGATTTCAGATGCCAACAAGATGCTTTGGTCTATCCGATCGGTCATTTCCTGCGTGATTGTTTCGAGCATTCTGTCATTTCAAACTTTCAGGAGGGTCGAACTAGGTCAATGAACCGAAGTAATATTCGTACCAGTACAGAGTTTTTCTGGTTGAAAGCTATGACATCTGCCAAGGACCGCACTGGCGATGACACTAGCTCCTCAAGGTAAGCATTCAGGGCTATTTTGAACTCCGCGAGCAATGCCGTTCCTTCACCACTCAAATTGAAGTTCAAGATCACATCTATGTCATCAATTTTCAGATTATCCACTAAGACAGCTCCTGCTTGCCTAGCATTAACAATGTACTTATGTCATCGTCTATGAATGACATGTGACCGACGTTGGCCGCGATTGTAGTCCAAATAAACTGCAGTGAAGAAACTTTTCGTACCTCAGTGTTGCAAAATGCTTTGTAAAAGCTAGAGCTTGGCTGGGCTTATCGGTGAAATTGAAGAATGGATGTCTCACGATACCCAGTCTCTTGCCGTGGAGACCATGAACTTTGAGAAACTGTTTGTATCCACCTTGCGGAAGGTATTTTGACGCCTCTGTTGTGGCTTTCGCGTCATTGTGGTCATAGCCTACGATTGCATCAAGAACATAAACAGCATCTGAGACGGTCCTGCATATCGGCCTGTTACATTTAAATTGTTAACGACTTTGCTTCGCAACTCGTGTCAAAAAGGATAACAAAATGTGAGACCTTATAGTGAGACTTCAGTTTGAAGTAGAGAGTGTTGTAAAATTTGAATGACTTCAAATCAAAAGAGCAATCGAGTCGGATTTTGATGCGTGATATCACTTTCCTTAAGGATTTATTTGCCCCATAATGTTGCTAATGGGCACCTGTAAAAATCCTCCAGGATACAACAAAGTCTCAAAATAAGAATACTAGATAGCAATTCTAGGATTTATCCAGGGTCTCTCTGGAAAATAATTGAAAATGATGGCTGTAGTTTTTCTTGAAAAATATTTGAAATGATCTCGTTCCTCTTCTTGCTGAAAAAACTGACATATATAGAAATCGGTCTTAAAAAATATAGGCAACTCTTCATGAAAGGTTGCAAAGTTAACAAAGATATCTTTTCGGAAGAAATTACAAACTAAACAAATGCAACCTTTCGAGAAAGATTAAAAACTGAACAAGTATAATCTTCAAAAGTTGTTTTGAAAAGACACAAGTAAAATTTGGATTAAAATAAAAATATATATAAATAAAATTCCGAATTTTCATAATTTCAAAAATTATTTAATAAATAAAAAATAACCTTTCAACTAATAAAGATTAATAAGATAACCTTACGAAATAAAATAAAATGAAATAAAAACAAAGGGATTAGTGCTAATTAAACCGCAGCCGCGCAATCGTGCTAAGTGCGCCTAATAATCGCGCACCCGCACACAGGTATTGTGTGGATTAGCATACACTCCATTATCTTCGCTCTAAGGAGTAAAAAGATATTCACAGTTATGAAGCGGCCCACTTTCTCAAAACTTTTCTACGTGGGACAAAGGAAAGAGCATTATTTTGTTTGTTTTACAAACAAACATCCAAAAGAGAGAACATGAACTTCATGGATAATTAGTTTTCTTTTTTCTTTCCAATTTAAGGAACAAACATCGAATCATTGAGAAGAATGATCTGTTCTAGAAATTTAACCATCTAGCATAGGCAAGGATTGTAACGGTGTAGTCGTCGTAGAAAATCTGAGGTTTGATACTGTTGAAGAGCAATATGATGTACATGACATACCCAACAGTGTCTTGTCTGAGTGTGATCGGAATCACCCCGGCTCGGCTAGTGAGACCAACGGTTGGTTTGATGCCTACTGCTGAATTTACACTGGCAGGACATAAGATCGAGCCATCAGTCTCAGTTCCTAGTGACACTGCCACCATATTTGCCGCCACTGATATCGCTGACCCGCCACTTGAACCGCAAGGATCTGCAGAAAGCACATAAGGATTCTGCGATGCAATCAAGGCAAAACTTAGTATTAGACAAAAGTACAGAGTTGCATGAACAAATGCACTTGTCTATTGGTAAGAAGCACTTAATTGGAAGAAAATCTCACCCTGCCTTGTCCACCCCTTGCACTCCAACCATTTGGTTGAGTCAAAGACCTAAAACTTGACCACTCATTCATATTGGCCTTCCCCACTATGACAGCACCAGCTCGCCTCAACCTAGCCACCACCCCTGCATCCCGAGCCACAACTGAGCCAAGCAGTGCGAACGAGCCGGCCGTGGTGTTCAGCTTGTCTTTTGTCGAAATGCTATCCTTGAGCAGTATAGGAATTCCATGCAAGCTGGAGAGCGAAACGTGTTTCTTGGCCTTACGATCCCTGTCCGCCCCATCGGCTTGGTTCAGTGCATCTGGGTTCACCTCTATGACAGCCCTCAGGACTGGATTGAGTCGGTGAATTTCGCGGAGGTAGAACTGGGTAAGTTGCCTGGAAGTGAGCTTGTTTTTCTTGAATGCTAGCTGGAGATCACTTATGCTTGCTTCTTGGATTGAGATTGCTTGGCTTGTGAAGACCAGTGACAGAGATGGCAACAGGCACAGGCATTGTAAGAAGTGAGGGAACCTGATCGGGATGGAGACCATGCCTAACCGTGGAAAGATTGAGTTTCTACTCCTTGTGAATTTGAGTGAAAATAAGAATTCGGAGGGAATTGGTCTCCAAAAACAAGCGATGGCAAGAGCTTGGAGCTTAAATCGTATATAAGACTTTGAGCTTAGCTATAAAAGTCAAATTGGTCAAAAAACGGGACACCTATAAATGTAAGATTTTATTGCAGAACAGGTGCGGACATGTCTAAACACAGGCAAGTGGGATCAATTACTTCGTAATTAAGCTAACCCACTTCCCAGTAAGATATTGAGCACATGGCTTGTTCTTGACCAAGGTTGTACAAACTGTAAAACCCCATTCTAAAGTATGACTTTTCCGTAGGTGGCAGCTGAAGCATCTAGAAGTGATGCCTTGTAGTCTTGAGGTGTTCTGAATTTTGGCTACATTGTTACATCATTCGAGAAACGGCTCAAATGGTTTACTAGACACAAGTTGAGATTATAATTAATAACCCCACTAAGTATGACAAAGATGACTGACCAGTTCAGCTTCAGCCACTGACCAAGCCCTTACCCGAGTTTTCTTTATTGTTAAGGAGCTTTCGATCTTGCGTCAAGAGACTTAATCGACATTTTTTTAACCTAATGGCTCTTCAATCTAGTTGAAGTTGCTATTCTCCTGGTATATTCTACACCGATTCTGTCCATGAAGGCTGTTTTTTTTTGTTGTAACCCCAGATTTTTTGGAGGGAAGCTTTCAAAGTTCAAGTTCTGATGCGCCATTGAGCAAAGTGGCAGTAGGAGGCGAAGTGTTTGAACTAGTTTATCCTTATATAGTTTCCCGTGTCAGCTTCATGCATGTTTGTGGCCATGAGATGAAATTTTCCCCGGAATAACTCTGCTAACTAATGAAACACAATCGACTAAAGCTGCCTCTTTTATGATGAACCATCACTTCAGGAGTCAATGATTGTGTATGACCAGTACCAGTCACCCCATAGTACAAATAACTCATACACAATGAGATGTAGGAGGTCATGTGTATACAAAGTTTAAGGTAAAGTAAGATTAGTCCATGGGGATGGTACCGTATCTGCATTACACTCATCATCACAGTGCTTAATCCTGGACTTTTATTTCTCAAAAGAAAAGGAGAGAAAAGTGCAGGCGCAAATTCGACTTCAAAGATGATCCATTTCTAATAAATATGTGAACTACAAAAGGTGGTCTAGAATGACTCTTATTTGCTCCAAACCAGAAAATTACCAGTACAATAGAGTATGGAAATCTCGGGTGGCACAGAGCATAGAGAAGAGTGGCATAGTAGCACAGGCATAAAATAGCCCTGCAATATATTTTAGGTGTCTAATAAGATCTCAGCTAGGTAATATCCAAATCCAATCCATATAGCCTTGGAAGGATATATTGTGATCACTTGCAAGGGGTGAATCTGCAGGTGGTGGTGCCGTAACCAGAGTTAGCCCTCCTGAAGCGCAGTGCTGTGCGGAGGACATTCTGCGTCGAACCCATCAGGGCCCAGTTCATGTGCTGGATCACGCCGAGGGTGTGATAAGGGAACTGAATGCTGTTGTAGGAGTTGAGGAGCGCAGCGGTACTCTCCCTCAGGAGGGTCCTGTACGGGTCGCCCCGGCCCTGGAGGCCCTGCCACAGCGTCAGATCAGTGCCGTACCTTCGAGCCACCATTAAGCCGAAGACCAGAGCCACCTTGGTGTCAGGGTTGACCGCCCTCCAGTAACATCTGTATTCCGGCATCATCCATTTTCTGAGATGTAAGAGACTCACAGAGTCAGTAATTGGATTACGAGGCCTTTGGATCGTGGATCCCGTGAATACAAGGGTCTCGACATACATAACGCACCCCCATTCCTATATCTATCTAACCTCTCATCCTATTTATGAGCAAAGTGTACCTCGATGCAACATAGTATGAATCTTCTCTCTGAAGTAGCTATTGTCTGCCTAGGATTGCATTTCCAGACGACAGTGGTTTCAGGAGAGTCTTTGCTCTAGCTTGATTAGAAGAGACTGAAACTGGACTTTTCATTTTCTTATGATGCGAATCAACATCTCATCTTATCCTCACATAATGTTCCTCTAGGATGACTAAAGATAGAACATGAGGAGTAGCTGATTTAGCTCGTGAAGTCCCTTGTGACTGTACCTAAAATTTGGCATCGTAATGGCCTTGATTGGGGAATCACAGAAAAGAGGGAGGGCTACACGACTTCGTAGCCATGTATGAATCCTCGATACAAGAATATGCTTCTAGTGTCGTCTAACTTCAACGCCAACCGAAACAGTAGTAAATAAGTGCAAATGTGCTTGCAACACTCCCATTTAATGCCTAATCTCACTAATTTTTTAGTCATCCGATTACAGTATGGGCGAGAATTATTGTAGAAAAGCATTCTATGGTCCATTTGAGGAATAATAGTGCACATTTCAAGAGGATGCCGTTTCCTGTATTAACATATATTATTGTAAATGCTAGACAGATTAATCACCTCACGGAGAGTCCTGACTATCAAGAGAAAAAGAAGCATCTTTGGATCAAACTTACTCATGTGGGCAAGCCGAAGCTTCCACGAAAGGGGCAGGCGGCAGTGGGGGCATGGGAGGGAGCTTGAAGGCTGGCGGCAGTGGCGGCATGGGAGGGAGCTTGTGTTGGTTTTCTACGGAACATGCATAGTTAAATAAATATAAACGCAGCGGAAAGATATAACTATACATGTATCTCCAAAGGCGTTGTTCGTGCGTTTCAATCAAAAATCGGAAAACCATAGGAGGTTAAACGGATTACCTTTCGCAGCGTGCCCAGAAAGATTTCGGTTCGGATGTTCTTCAGTTCGAGCCCCACAAACGTCGGACCTCTAGTTCAGACACACCACCAATTGCACGACGAACGGAAGGAAGAACTTGCGTAGAATCACCAATAAAATTGTGCTAGCAATCTTGTGGCGACAATTTTTCGCACTCTCGATATTTCAATCACGGCGTCGGAAGAGAGAAAACTACTTTTCTAAACTCTCTCGAACAGGTTATATTCCGTATTCACGTTGCACCCGATCAGCAACGTTGCTGATCGTGTGTGTCATGCACACGGTCAGCAACCGTTTGCTGACCATGTGCATGAGACAATAATTTTTTTTTTTTTAAATATTAAACACACGATCAGCAAGGTGCTGATTGTGTGAAGTACACGGTCAACATTTGTTGACCGTGTATACTTTTGACTAACATAATATTATATAATTAAGGTGCAAGATCATTTGACACATTAACATGTGTCCACTTTAGATTTGCGTGTGCATCATATGCACGCACGCTCGTGACTGAAAATAAAATTAAATCACATTTAATTTAATTGCAATCTCACTAATCGATTGCTAAAATTGCAAACATATTTGCAATATTGCATCCTCCGTACAACGTCATTCTAAATTGGTTATGGTGTGTGACATCCCTAGGTTCATCACTGATCTAGTAGTAGGACTTACACTAACACGTTAGTACTCCCAAGAGAATTGATTGTCCCGATCAATCTCTAGGTCCTACAAGCCATGATTGACATCTAGCAATATGTCATAGCTACCCAGACAGTGTGAATGTTTTAAGAACATAATGAACCCGTCAGCTTTGGTTACAGTGTAATTCAATCCCTCTGCCTTACTATGTCCCGATCGAACAAAGACCATGGAATATTTGTCAAGCCACCAATTCGATCATATGCACAAATCTAATTGACATGCTTTTTATATGAGACATGAACAGTTCATTCTTGGTTACAACCCCGGCCGAGGATTTTAATGCCGTGTCAAGATTAGATTGCATAGGACATCATTATTGTACCTTGCGTATAACAAGGAGACAGATTCCGTTTTGCGCACACGTGTAACTTCGTATGTGAACGAACTATGACCATCAAGTACAGAGACGGATCAACGAACCAGCAATATGTGCACCTGTGAACCATAACCATCCAACATACAAGTCAACACTGTACCTCAGGTCTAAGGATTATTTACACAAGACCAGAGCATGAACGATTAGGCATTGACCACGCTAAAAGCTTCCATGTTGCTAATCGTTAAATGCGTGTCACGTTCAGTGAACTTGTCTGGTACAAGCACCTGTGTTCTAACTCGAGCATCACAATACCCAATGACTCGTGACTCGTCATTCTCTTAAATATCCAATACTTAATGGTAAAGTTATGAACACACCAGTCTCAACAGGATTATTGATATCCACTCAATGATCCATCGACCGGGAACAATTTAAAGATTCAGTCTAACTGTGAACCCGTCACATATATTCTTAACGTCTTAAGAATAGGTCCAGTCACAACTGATCTTATGGAATAATTCATATATTTAAACAATTGGACAAATGAATGAATACGTCATTGCCATTAAATAAATAATGTAATTGAAAATACAACTTAAATCCCTAACATGTAACTATTACATGATGACTTTAGGGCATATATCTAACAATCTCCCACTTGCACTAAAGCCAATTTGTTTGGTACCTCAAACCCATCTTGTCAATGTGTCTTTCAAAAGAAGATTTAGGTAAGGCCTTAGTGAAGGGATCTGCCACATTTTCCGCTGAGGCAATTTTCTGCAAGGCGATATCACCTCTTCCAACAATTTCTCTAATGAGATGGAAGCGTCTCTCAATGTGCTTGGACTTCTGGTGAGACCTTGGTTCCTTCGCTTGAGCTATTGCCCCATTGTTATCACAAAACAATGTTATTGGTTGTTCAATGGAAGGAATGACTCCAAGTTCATAAATGAACTTCTTCATCCAAGCGGCTTCCTTTGCTGCTTCTGAAGCGGCTACATACTCTGCCTCAGTGGTGGAATCAGCAGTTATGCTTTGTTTGGAACTCTTCCAACTAATTGCGCCACCATTAAGTGTAAAGACAAACCCAGATGTAGACTTATAATCATTAGGATCCGATTGAAAATCGGAATCAGTATAAGCTTCAACTTTAAACTCTCCTTCTCCATAAACCAAGAATAAATCCTTAGTCCTTCGCAAGTACTTAAGAATATTCTTGACTGCCATCCAGTGCTCTTCTCCTGGATCAGATTGATATCTGCTAGTAATGCTTACAGCATGTGCAATATCAGGTCTTGTACATAGCATAGCATACATTATGCTTCCAATAGCAGATGCGTAAGGTATCTTTCTCATCCGCTCTCTTTCTTCAGGAGTGTTGGGACACATCTCCTTGGAAAGATGGATTCCATGCCTAAAAGGCAATAATCCTCTTTTGGAACATTGCATGTTAAAACGTGTTAACACTTTGTCTATGTACGTAGACTGTGAGAGGCCAATCAATCGTCTCGATCTATCTCTATAGATCTTGATACCTAAAATATAGGTTGCCTCTCCTAAATCTTTCATGGAGAATTTCTGTGACAAGAATAGTTTGATCGATGATATCATCGGTACATCGTTCCCAATCAAAAGTATATCATCGACGTACAAAACTAGAAATGCAATTGCACTCCCACTGACCTTCTTGTATACACAAGGTTCATCCGGGTTTTTGATGAAACCAAACGATTTGACTACTTCATCAAAACGGATGTTCCAACTTCTGGAGGCTTGTTTGAGTCCATAAATAGATCTTTTAAGCTTACACACCTTTTGATGTTCACCATTGGATTCAAAACCCCGTGGTTGTTCCATATAGATGTCCTCCTCAAGAAAACCATTTAGAAAAGCCGTTTTGACATCCATTTGGAATATTTCATAATCTAGGTGTGCAGCTATAGCCAACATAATCCGAATGGATTTTAGCATGGCTACAGGTGAGAAAGTTTCGTCATAATCGATTCCTTCTTTTTGACGATATCCTTTCGCCACCAACCGTGCTTTGTAAGTTCCAACTTGACCCTCAGCATTCATCTTCCTCTTGAAGATCCATTTGCAACCAATTGGTACAATACCATCAGGCAAGTCGACTAAGGTCCAAACTTCGTTGGAATACATTGAATCCATTTCAGATTTCATGGCTTCTAGCCATTTACCAGAATCGATGTCCAACATCGCCTCTTCATAGGTGTTTGGATCACCAGGTTGATCACCATCATTCACAATGAATAATGGTTCAATATGTTCAACCAAGTGTCTATAACGAGCAGGTGGACGAGATGCTCTCGCACTCCTCCTAAGAGGTTGTGTATCAGAAGCTCCCACTGAATCAGAGATTGGTGTTTGAACTTGGTTATTTGGTACTTCATTGTTCTCTTCTTGTAAGATTATTTTCCGCCCAACACCACCTTCCTGAACGAACTGATTCTCCAGAAAAGAAGCATGCCTACTGACCGAAATTCTTAGGTCAGAGTGAAAATAGAAATAGTATCCAAGAGACTCCTTTGGATATCCAATGAAGCGACCTTGTTCAGACCTAGCCTCCAATTTTTCCATTTTCAGCTTCTTGACGAAAGCTGGACAACTCCAAATCTTAATATGATTAAAACTTGGTTTCCTACTATGCCATATCTCATAAGGCGTAGTTGGAACAGATTTGGATGGCACTCTGTTCAGTACATATGTGGCTGTCTCAAGGGCATATCCCCAAAGGGATATAGGTAAATCAGTGTAACTCATCATAGATCGCACCATATCTAATAAAGTGCGATTTCTTCTTTCAGATACACCATTGTGTTCTGGAGTTCCAGGAGGTGTCCATTGTGATACAATGCCATTTTCCTTAAGATAGTCCAGGAATTCAGTACTAAGGTATTCACCTCCTCGATCAGATCTAAGAGCCTTAATACATTTTCCTGTTTGTTTCTCAACTTCAGCCCTGAATTCCTTGAACTTTTCAAAAGATTCAGATTTATACTTCATTAAGTACAAATAACCATACCGTGACTGATCATCGGTGAATGTAATGAAGTAAGAATAACCACCTCTAGCATTTTCATTTATTGGTCCACATACATCTGTATGTATCAATCCCAGTATGTCAGCAGCTCGCGCACTATGACCCGCAAATGGCGATTTGGTCATTTTTCCTAGAAGACATGCCTCACAAGCCGAGTATGGCTCAAACATTGATGGATCAATGTACCCATCATTACTCAACTTGTTGATTCTATCTTCTCCAATATGACCTAATCGAAGATGCCAAACATACTTTGGGTTTGGACTATCTCTAGGGCGTTTATTAGTTATGGCATTTATATCATTATTTTGTTGCTTATTTACATTGGTAATCACATTACCGGACATTGTAATGGTATAAAGATTATTGGTTAATAAGCCAGAACCAACACATTTTCTATTATGATAAATAGAACATACATCATCAGCAAAAGAAAATTCATAATTCTCTTTACTCAAACGAGGTATAGAGATGATATTCCTAACAGCATTCTCATAATGCAAGCAATTCTTCAATACCAATACATGTCCAGAAGGCAAACATAAACGAAAAGTCCCTATAGCTAACGCAGCAACTCTTGCTCCATTTGCAAATGTTAGGACAATTTCATTTCGCCCCAGCATCCTGCTTATTTCCAGATTCTGCAAAGACATACAAATATGTGAGGTTGCAGCAGAATCTAGAACCCATAAGTTGGATTCAGCACTAACCATAAGATTAGTTTCAATAAGCATAGACACCATACCTTCGCAAGGTTGGTCCTTAGGCTTGACCTTCAAGCTCGCGAGGTACTTCCTGCAGTTCCTCCTCCAGTGCCCTTTGACACCACAATAGTGACAATTCCCTTTTTCAACCTTGGGCTTTGATTGCACAGCATGTTTCATAGGCCTCTTCCATTTCCTTTTCTTCAAAACAGTCTTACTCTTTGAAGAAGAAGCCTTAGCCATAGCAACCACATTGGGCCTCGTGTTGTGCATTTCCTTCTCATAAACTACCAACATGCTATGTAATTCAGCAAGAGTTTTCTCCATCTTATGCATGTGGAAGTTTTGGACAAAGCCAGAGAAGGAATCGGGTAGAGATTGGAGGATCAAATCCACAGCTAACTCATTATCCATAACAAGATTGAGCCTAGCCAACTCTTCGATGTGCCATATCATTTTCAAAGCATGATCATTAACCGATGATCCTTCAGCCATTCTCATACGGTACAATGCTTTAGATATCTCATATCTAGAGGTTCGACCATTCTCATCAAAATATTCTTTTAAGTGCAAGATGATCGACCTAGCATCTTCCATAGTTTCATACTTCTTCTGCAATTCATTGTTCATTGAAGCAAGCATGTATGACCTAACTTTTAAGTCATCATCACGCCACTTATCATAAGTAACGCGCTCCTCTTGGGTCCCACCCTCGGGAAAGGAGTTTGGCATCTTTTGATCAAGCACATACCCGATTTTCTCCGAATTGAGAACAATTCTCAAATTTCTCACCCAGTCAGTGAAATTGGGTCCAGTCAAACAATTCTTGTCAAGTATAGAAGCGAGTGGGTTTGTGGTCACCATTTTCAGAGTAATAATATATCTGTGCAGAAAATAAATTGTTAGCCGTTGTCTTTCAAAATAACCATTTCATTTTGGCCTTTAAATGAAATAGTGCCTCCCACTAAATTTTTCGAATCCCATACTCCTTAAAATGAGAAACGGTATTCTTTGTTGGGTAAAGATTACTAGTGGGGATTGGAGTCCCACTAGCCCATAGCCCACCTCACCTGACAGTTATTGGTGTTCTATGAACTTAGTGAGTGAACCAACTTGTTCAACGCATCATATGCGAGTCCCAATCATAACTTCGGCCTCTAGATCATGAAAGTCTCACCTGACAGTTATTGACATCATGATCATAGTTAAGTCTAGCCCATCATCTCATGCAAGTATTGAAAACACAAACGATCTCCTCACCTGACAGTTATTGGAAATCGTTCGGCTCCAACCCCACAACATCATATGCATAATGGAGTGATCCAATATTATAAATGGCAATTGACCCCTATGTATCCATAGCCGGTCAATTAACCACTATAATGTTGGACCAAACCACGACGATGGAAGGCCACGAGTTCGAAACCCGTTTCGACTTAATATAATTAATAAGGAGATTTGGGTCGTTATTAATTGTCTCACTTTGCACATTAACCGGTTTAACATGCATAACAACTAAATAAATAAATAGATATCAAATACATAAAAATCTATCCTACGTGGTGATCATGGAATTATGGCTCAATGGGTCTCGAGCCAATGAGCCCCATTTAGCCATTTTAATGTTTTAATAATAGAGACCCGCTCTTCACTTCTTCTTGGATCCTTGAACTCTTCACGGACCGGGCCCATAGAGCTCTCCGGCTTAATGGCTCCTCCTTTCGTAATGTTTACATCAACAATTGATAATACTAAACTACACTAAAAAAAATACATTACATGAAAATAAAAGGAAGGACGCAGCTTCCATTTAATAATTACAACCCCAAAAATACCTGTAATCATCATACATTCATCCATACATCAATCATATTGATTAGGGGTTTTTCCATGATCACCACCCTTCCTTGCGAGCCATAAATTCTAAATTTAAAGCTTTGGAAGGCACAAATAAAATTCTGCACCGAATCAAATTCATGGCCGAGCAACGTAAGCCACGTCAAGAAATCAAAGCCGGTGAAACAAATTTCACGTGCGTGATTCCAAGTGACGGTGACGTTGTTGCCTCTAGATTCATAGTCATGAATCATTTTGCAGAAGAAAAATGCAAAAGAAAACAAGCTACGGATTTTTGATTCAAAATTGATTTAGTTCCAATTTTTGCTCAGTTGATCAAATTTATCATATAAATTAATCAACTTCTATAGGCCATAGAATCGCAAAAAATATATATGAACCAAAATCAATTAAACGCACGAGAACGCCTAAGGATTGGCTCTGATACCACTGTTGGTTTTCTACGGAACATGCATAGTTAAATAAATATAAACGCAGCGGAAAGATATAACTATACATGTATCTCCAAAGGCGTTGTTCGTGCGTTTCAATCAAAAATCGGAAAACCATAGGAGGTTAAACGGATTACCTTTCGCAGCGTGCCCAGAAAGATTTCGGTTCGGATGTTCTTCAGTTCGAGCCCCACAAACGTCGGACCTCTAGTTCAGACACACCACCAATTGCACGACGAACGGAAGGAAGAACTTGCGTAGAATCACCAATAAAATTGTGCTAGCAATCTTGTGGCGACAATTTTTCGCACTCTCGATATTTCAATCACGGCGTCGGAAGAGAGAAAACTACTTTTCTAAACTCTCTCGAACAGGTTATATTCCGTATTCACGTTGCACCCGATCAGCAACGTTGCTGATCGTGTGTGTCATGCACACGGTCAGCAACCGTTTGCTGACCATGTGCATGAGACAATAATTTTTTTTTTTTTAAATATTAAACACACGATCAGCAAGGTGCTGATTGTGTGAAGTACACGGTCAACATTTGTTGACCGTGTATACTTTTGACTAACATAATATTATATAATTAAGGTGCAAGATCATTTGACACATTAACATGTGTCCACTTTAGATTTGCGTGTGCATCATATGCACGCACGCTCGTGACTGAAAATAAAATTAAATCACATTTAATTTAATTGCAATCTCACTAATCGATTGCTAAAATTGCAAACATATTTGCAATATTGCATCCTCCGTACAACGTCATTCTAAATTGGTTATGGTGTGTGACATCCCTAGGTTCATCACTGATCTAGTAGTAGGACTTACACTAACACGTTAGTACTCCCAAGAGAATTGATTGTCCCGATCAATCTCTAGGTCCTACAAGCCATGATTGACATCTAGCAATATGTCATAGCTACCCAGACAGTGTGAATGTTTTAAGAACATAATGAACCCGTCAGCTTTGGTTACAGTGTAATTCAATCCCTCTGCCTTACTATGTCCCGATCGAACAAAGACCATGGAATATTTGTCAAGCCACCAATTCGATCATATGCACAAATCTAATTGACATGCTTTTTATATGAGACATGAACAGTTCATTCTTGGTTACAACCCCGGCCGAGGATTTTAATGCCGTGTCAAGATTAGATTGCATAGGACATCATTATTGTACCTTGCGTATAACAAGGAGACAGATTCCGTTTTGCGCACACGTGTAACTTCGTATGTGAACGAACTATGACCATCAAGTACAGAGACGGATCAACGAACCAGCAATATGTGCACCTGTGAACCATAACCATCCAACATACAAGTCAACACTGTACCTCAGGTCTAAGGATTATTTACACAAGACCAGAGCATGAACGATTAGGCATTGACCACGCTAAAAGCTTCCATGTTGCTAATCGTTAAATGCGTGTCACGTTCAGTGAACTTGTCTGGTACAAGCACCTGTGTTCTAACTCGAGCATCACAATACCCAATGACTCGTGACTCGTCATTCTCTTAAATATCCAATACTTAATGGTAAAGTTATGAACACACCAGTCTCAACAGGATTATTGATATCCACTCAATGATCCATCGACCGGGAACAATTTAAAGATTCAGTCTAACTGTGAACCCGTCACATATATTCTTAACGTCTTAAGAATAGGTCCAGTCACAACTGATCTTATGGAATAATTCATATATTTAAACAATTGGACAAATGAATGAATACGTCATTGCCATTAAATAAATAATGTAATTGAAAATACAACTTAAATCCCTAACATGTAACTATTACATGATGACTTTAGGGCATATATCTAACAGCTTGAAGGCTGGCGGGGATGGCACGGCCGTTGGCGATGGCACGGCCACCGGCGATGGCAAGGCCGGCGTGACCGGTGCAGGAGGCCGCGGACAGAAGGACATTGGCTGCGCGGGCTGAGAGAGCAAGGAGTCCACCGAATAGAACTCCATGTCGAACATCCGGAACATGAGCCTAAGGCTCTGCGCAGGACCAGCCGACGCCGAACATCCCGCGGACCCCTGATCGCTCCCTCCCATCACTTGTGCATGGCAAGTGCTCAGGTCAGGAGTCCCATCGAACCTCATGGCGTAGTTCCCAAACCAGCTGGTGGTCTCTTCTCTCGACATCGTGACTTGGCCGTCGCTATTGGCGCACACCACCGTAACCTTAATTCCTGCACAACACAAAGCACGAGCTCTGAATCCACCTTGGATTGCATCTAGGATCGGCTCTCTTCTGTTTTTCCCTCCAAGTTAGGACAAGCATATCACTAATGGAGCTACACACATACGCACATTATTCAAGCACCCAGGATTCTTTAAATTTTTTTCAAGAAGCCCAATAAATGTAAACCCCTTCGCTATCTGCTACCAACTGATGATCCTGAACAAGATCTAGAAATGACTAAGGAGAAGGTTGGCGCATGTACATTGCATTTACTTTGCCCAAGATTTTTTATTAGTGTTCACTCCTAACTCCAAGAATCAATACATATGAGTGAATAAGAAAAAGTCGTGAGCCTCTAACGCTCAACTTACCGTAAATCGGGTAATCAAAGAAGGATCTCTGACCATCCTTGCACTGGTCACAGAAGACAGTGCCCGTGACCATGGCATCTCCTCGAGCGCCATCAATGGCAGCTGCAAGAACGAGAAGAGCCGTGAGGAGGAGCCTGCGCATTGCATCCATTAAGCTCGGAACCAGCTGCGAACGAGAGACCAGTCTGTAAAGAGCTCTCCAGAGAAAGGGGTCACACACAGGCAGGGTTCAATGGGGAGTGTGATCAGCATTTGATGCAGAAGCCACGACAGTCGGGAGAAGTAAATATGGCCAAGCGCGGGGTATTTTTTTCAACACTCCAACTGTCAAAATTTATTGAGGGTGCAAGAACGGTTCTTGATAGTAAAGAGGCTCGGTACGGCCAAAGTCATTCTCGTCTTCATGATGGGTGACGACGCGGAAGAGGGTCTGGGATCTAATAACCATGAGATGGAGTGTTTGACATACAATCTGGTCTAGAAGCAAATGCAAATTTGGGATCATTTAAAGGTTTGATGATGGTATTTGGTGATTTTGATTTGTGCATTAAAGCTTTGGGAAATGTCCCTCTAGATGCCGGTTGAATATGCAAATTGCTGATGGGATCACGTGGGGTGCATGTTGGGCAATCTAGGGTGTGCATTAAATCAAGATCTTGACAATGAGAAATGGGAATCTTGCTCAAGAGCTAGGGCACACGTTAAATCAAGATCTAGGACGGAATTTCTGGCGGCAAAGGGACACCTTAATTGCATGGTTGACCCGTCCTCCTACTTCATCAAACTACCGTTGCAAAAAAATATTATATGATCTATGAACCACTTAAATCCAAACCATCTCAATTATTGAACATATATGAGCCCTACGAAGTGGGGAATATTACAAAAAAAATCCGAACCCTATAATAATTGTGCCAATTAAGTTATAAACTTTTTTTTGTCAATTAAGTCATGAACCTTTTTTTGCCAATTGAAACCATTTGACCAACTTTAACAAGAAACTACTAATGTAGACATCGGTCATCCTACTTGGCACGATCGGCGCTGGCTTGGACAGCTTTTAATAATATTTTAATATTTTTAAAATTATTTTTTTTCTTTTTCTTTATTTTCTTCCAAGCCTCAGAGAGGGTTGGCTCTCGCCTAGTGGCCAGTGAGGGTTGCTGGCCCTCGCCTATGGTCGGCAAGGGTCGGCCGTCCCTTGCCTATGACTAGCAAGGTTCAACCGATGACCTTTGTTGAACTTGATAAATAGAAAAAAAAAAAAAGAGAGAGAAAGAAAAAATAAAAAAATATTTTTTAAAAAAATTAGAAATGGTTATTCATGCCAGTGCCAATCGTCCTATGTGGCATTACCGATGGCAGTATCGGCGTTCACGTTAGCAATTTCCGATTAAATTGGTCAGATTGACTCAATTTGCAAATCGTTAAAATGTTTATGACTCAACTGAGAAGTTGAAGACTAAATTGACACAGTGCAATAGGTTTTAGACTTTTTGGATAATTTTTCTAAATATTAAACTACACTTTCATTAAAGGATGCTCCTATAGCTCCTATGAAAATGCCCGATCGTGAAATCAAGCACATCATCTAGGATTCTTTCAGCAATTATCTGCCCACGGGGAGTGAATTTGATGGTCAGGCATGAGAATGATTGTCTTCTAGTTTTCTTTTTCTTCTTCTCCTCATTAGCTTTATCGAAAACCAAAGGTTATTGCAAATGTGATTAAGGGACAATGATCGTACAGGTCTTACGTGGTATCGAGAACAAGAAACTGCGGTATCGAGAATCTCGGGAAAAATATCAAAAAGTCCTAAACATATTTTATTAATATCAATTCGATCATAAACTTTTCAATTTGACTAATTTAGTCCTAAACATTTTCACGTTTTGATAATTGAGTCCATCCGACTATTTAGATCGGCAATTGCTATCGTGGATGTCAATCATACTCTGGCGCTGAATGAATAATATTTTGAAAATTTTAAATGTTTTCAAATTTTTTATTCCTTTTCTTTTTTCTTCTCTTTTCCTTCTTTTCTTTTTTTTTTCCACTGTGACCGGTGAGGATCACCGGAGTTCATCGCCAACTGGGTGAGGGCCACAAAGCCTCGCCAACCTCATCCATAGCAGCTTGTGCCTCGTCGACACCTGGGCGACACTGGGCGAGGGCCGCGATGCTAGTTAGGGCTTCGCGGCCCTCACCCAATGGCTAACAAACTCCAACAACCCTCGCTAGCCACAATGGAAATTGAAAAAAGAAAAGAAGGAAAAGAAAAAAAAAATTCAAAATTTCAAAAAAAATTCAAAAAAAAATTTCTACGTCAACGCCAGCAATACCATGTAGGACATTTGGTGTCCATGTTAGCAATTTGCAGTTTAAATTAGTCGGATAGACTTAATTGGCAAAATATGAAAAGATTTAGAACTAAATCAGTTAAATTAAAAGGTTTAAGAATGAATCGGTACCAATGCAATAGGTTTAAGACTTTTCTAGTACATTTTGCCCGAGAATCTCCGAGCCTCCAATTTGCCTCTCTGTCTCTGAATCCTCAGATTCGAGGAGGAATGTTGGAGCATATTACAAGATAAGATCGTTCTCATTTACAGTGTGCATGGACCATTCATCGACTTCACCAACTCAACAAACTCCAAACAGGGGGAAATAATATTCCAGACAGTGACAATAGGGATAGCAATAGGAGGAGCAGTACCCTAAAAGACATGCACCAAGTGCAACGTCCGCACCCCGCCTTGAGAAATTAATTCTAGAAAAAAAACATAAAGATGGCGAGTGCCATCGGTTCAGCTGTCGATGGCGTAACCGCTCTAGGGCAATAGTTATCTCGGATACAGAAGGAACGCTAACTACATACTTACGACCCATTACGTTAGTTGAGTTAGGAATTTATAGTTACGACTTAAAAAAAAGTGATAACGAGAATTGCATATCACACTCCTTTTGGTAACATGGTACACAATAAATGCAACCGAATGATATTAGGTCATGTTGACAAGCGCCATCAGTGCACACTCCTTAACCATACTTATTATGGAAATATTTTGGTTTTTATTGGGTTGATTTCTTTTTAGGTACGTGCTTAACAAGTATGTTCGGGTCACTTATATTACATTATTAGCAAACATATGAAAACTCAAAAAGTGTGGCCCAGCAAGCCGCAATGATTTCAATTCTCATCTTTGACCCCAGCAAGTGCCACGGACTGAAATAAATGTTCCACCAAGAATAGAACGTAAATGATATGACCAATATCGTGGACAAAAAAATCAGTATATATCCGATCCATTTATTTCATAAACAATAAATAATTTATAAAATATTTTCTTAAAAATGATGATTTTTATCACTCACGAAAATAAATAAATAGAAAATATTATTATCATATACAAAAATGTGTAGACAAATTATTATTGGTAGCAAAAATATTTTGACATTGACTAATTACTTTAAGCGATACAAATAATCATTTTTAGGAAAATATTTTTCAAATCATTTATTTTTCGCAAAACTATCGAAGCCTATGTGTTCAGTAGTTCCTATGAAGAAATGGATGGCTGATGTAGGCACACAAGGGGTGATTGTTGAAGAGCAGAGGCCTTTGTCCTTATCTAGTTGCCTCAAGTAATAGTGCAAGTACGGTGACTCGAACCAAGGTCTAATTTGATCCCAAACCTTCAATGAAGAAAGATAATCATCGCTAACCACTTTAGCAGACCAAATCGTTATGGGAAAAAAGAGACATATCACGGTATTCGGAACATGCAAACGCAATGATTCGAATCCAAAACTTGAGCGAGGTGGATTGAGTATGTCCATAATTCGAATCATCCCTAGTAAATTTTCATCCCACCTAACAATATTGGCATGCACTGTTCGATCAGTACTCTTCGGATGTGTGAACGTTCGCAGCCGCAGTACTTCGGTCATGTGACGGTGGTCCTGGTAGTTATTAGTTGGCCGTCGAGGTAGAAGAGAACGGCATTGATGGCAGATTGCGCAGATGTCTCCTTGCTGAAAAGCAACGAAACTAGCCAGTTCTTTCACATCTTCTAGCATGAAATAGTCACGTGGATAGAGCTTATAATGATTTTTAAAGGTAAAAAAACGGGCCCTTTTCTATATCATGCCAAGACCGTTTTCTAAGCGAAAAATAGAAAGGTAGATGTCTCTCTTTTGGTTTGTGCCCACATAATGAACATGATCTCTTTCTCAAGGTGTTTGAGACCGAGTGCGGTATGAACAACTTTTTGCCTGTAAAAGAAATGCCGCAATGAGAGGTGCAAGATGAGCGAGAAAATCCGCGACACACAATCGTGCAGTACCTGAAATCTTCTTGATAACGAAAGTGCTCCTGGTCCATTCATTTGATCGTTTAGCAGGTCAGGACAGGCCCACCTAAAAAGGTGTGGTAGATTGAATCCAATGCACTCGCAAAACCAAATGAAAACGAGAGCTGGTCGGACGTCCGAAAAGGAAAAGGGATAGGCTGTAGTATGCATTTCATGCACTAGCACATTCACATGAAATCATTTGGGTTTTAGCTTGAACGAACTCACTGTTGAGGCTGATTGCGACGAGGCAGTGATGAAATTCCGATTATCACCATACAATAAAAAAATCTAAAATCTGTTGCGTTGCCTATGGCCACCGTCGACTAAGGTAATGACTAGGGGTATGTGGTTGGTGTTGGACTGACCAGTATGGAACTATTAAAAAAGCAACACAACAGGTTAGATTGGATTAAGGTATGCAAATTGCAATGGTTGGAGCTTCTGTATCAGCTATCCTACCGTATAAGCCGATCCAATCTTACGTAATGGTTATGATGCCAGGCCGTTCAATGGAAAGTAACACAATCTCTCTCACTCAAAACAGCCGAAGAGAACCTCCATCATGGAGATTTTCCGATATGCCACTGGGAAAATGACAACTCTCTCTCCCTCTGCATGTGTGTGTACAAAGAGAAATAGCATGACTTACAAGTATGGATACCTTTCCGGTGGCAAGACTTCCCATCTGTATGGGGTACACTGTCAGCCATCTGCAAGTCTCTCAACTCTCACGCGAGCACTTCCCTCCAGTAGCTTCAGGGGAACTACAAGTTAAGGGACAAAAGACACTCAGGCTTGCACAAAGAATGAGATGAAGCTACAGTCCTCATTATTGGAAGCAAAACTTCTTCATCAAAATTGAATCTGCATGAAAACTATGCGCTCACTCACAACTCAGGTAAAAACTAAAAAATGGTTGAATGAAGAAAATGTCAGAACATATGTACAGAAAACAATTGCTTCATTGCCAACTTCTTCATGTCTGGGACCTCCGGGCTGATGGGGTGCTGCTCGCACATCCAGTGTGGATTTCAGTGAAATGGCTTGGAAAATGGGGATTCATCATTTCAAAACCCCAGCGCAAGGCTTGTCAAACTGATACTAACAGAGATGCACACCAGCCAAATTGGCTCCCTCGCACTTTGCTTGGCAAAGCACTAGACTCTCTCCATGTCAACAGTTTGAAAAAACGTTGGGTGGAGTGTTCAAATAACCAAAAAACTTTCCATGACCAAAGGAGAAATCTCTCTTGAGCTCGTTCTAATGTAAATTCTCAACGCTCCAAGTAATCTGAATTGCTCAATGTGACTAGATGTTCTTCCTCAACACTTTTTACGGAATCCCCACCAACATACCACGTCATAGTGCCTACAAAATTCAATGGAGTCTGATGATTAGATATCCCTTTTAAAGGTGTAAAATAGCTTCCAAATTGTCAATCACACCGATAAGCATCACAGCCCAGTAAAGCATACTATTGGCGATACTTTCATATGAATAATAGTATTCCTTTGGTATTCAAAGTCATCATCCCTGGAGAGAAAAGCGGGAAGATTAGTTTTGACACGTTGTATATGTTCCATAGTAGGCATGACCTGTCGGACAGCATTAGACTCCTGCAAGAAAAGATATGAAAGACAGAGCTTACCTCGTGCATTAACTGATTCCTGTTCTCTTGTTGAATGAAGTATGATTGTTCCTGAAAGTACAGTGATAAATCCACATATCTCAGATGCAATGCTACTTGCAGTCTGACCTGACCAATCCTGCAAAAAGAATGCAACTTGAGCATGCTGTTCTCAAGTAAACTGAAAGCAGAAGTCTAACTGGCTGAAAACCTCATTAGAGAAAGTAACTCACTTACCTTGAACATTATTGCACTAGCAGCAATCGTCAGAGTTGTGAACATCACGTAATATACTGGTGAAACAATGGCAGCATTGAATGTATCTAATGCCTAAAGAAACATTAAGAAGACATCATTAGCGTGTAAGTCTTACACCAGGTTTCACATTGATCACCCCTTGACAAATGTAAACATAAACTCTAAAATCTAAGAAACCAAACTTTACGAAAAATCAGAAGCAAGCATGTTTGTCTAATGAGGCATCAGAGTCATCCCCAGGGGTCAACAATCTGCTAAGATTGATTGATGACACTTCAACACATCATGGCTGACATACAGAAAGGAAACTCTTATGCAAGGACATGGATGGCTAAGAATAGATTGATTGATGGCAAGTCAAGTTATCATGTCATTTTATAATGGACAGGAGTTCTTACGCTTCAATATAGATGATTAAACTAAAGCTATTATGCCATTGCTGCAAATTTATGATGGTAGAACATGATTAGATAGACATTTGCAGGTTAAATTCTAAATCTTGACAAAATCCTCCCACATTTATGGCAACAGTTCGGAGATTTTTCGCTAGTGAAAACTAAGATCTGCAAGACCTTCAAATATACAACAAAAATGTCGTAGAAATAAAACAAGAATATGGTGGATAAGTTATTCGAATTGTGTGTGAGAAAATGTGCTGAACGGTTGCAGTTGCATTTTGTAGATTTGCAAGTGTCATGCCCAACAGCACTACACTCCTGTTTCATGCAACAGACAGCAGAGCCCAGTTCAATACCTTAAATGGAAAGATTAATCCCTTGTTTGGGAGAAGGAAGGGAGAAGAAAATCATGGGTAGGTGAAGAAACTTTTGCACTTTCCCTCCAATTCACTCTCACAAAAAAATCAAATTTTTACAAATTTCCCATGCCCACCTCCTGTTTTCTATCCCTCCCCTCACCCAAACAAAGCCTAAAAGACTCAAACTTCTTTTTTCTCAAACAAGAAAACAATGGAGCACTGCCAAATAATGTTGCATTAGGCATCAGATATCATCGGTCAATCCTTAGTAGACCTACTCCAACCATAATCACCTATCTTCTTAACAATGGACTCTTGCTAAATGAAAGTGAAAACACAAAATATTGCTGAAGCATAACTTGTGTAATAACTGGATGAAAGTGATATGTCTCATTTCCTCAAATTTCCATAGTGAAGGCAAGCAAATGTTTTTCTCATATTCTCATGAATCATCATCCCAAGTAAAGATGGTAAATGCATTGGCATGGAGAGGCATAGAACCAAGTTAAAAGGCAAACAAACTTTTGGTGGTCTGCTATCCACTAGAAAATGCAATACTCACCTTGTTAAGGTAGTTCAACTGAGTGATGACACAAACTGCAGCAACTGTAGCAAAGAACCAAGTCTGCGGATAAGCAATTTGACTTATCCCCTCCAAAGTAAGCTTTATCGCGATACCAATAGCTTTTATGCTGACAACCTATAAAAATGCAAAGAAAATGTCTCCATGAGTTGGTAACAAAACAAAGGGCACATAGAGATTTTTATTCTTATTCTTATTTACAGAGAGTTTTCCAGTTCATGACTCCATGGGAGATGGTTACCGTAAGTGAACCCATCAGAGAACATATCCCCAAGTAGACAAGTATGTTTGTCTGGCCATAGTGAGGTTCAAAATACAACACCAAAGCTAACACCGTAGATATTGTCGCTCCAACATAAATAAGAAAAGCTGTTAATGGAAGCAGGAAGCACGGTCCATTAGTGATTCTCTCAGATGAGGTCAATTTTGTAACCAGAAAATCTGAATATGACAAATCTAATAGACCTGGTTGTGTAGCTAGATCCCAAATTTCTCGGACTGAACTTGGAGTGTGCTCTTGAGGAGCATGGATTACAATCACCACTGACCCAACGATGCAACAGACACATCCTACAATGCCCATCTTTTGCAGCCGTTCCTTCAACATGAAGTGCGCCAAAAAAGCACTGTCAAGATTTGCAAGAAAAGCTGTCAGGTTAGAAGGCAGAGTTATTTCTAATCAGCCGAAGCACAGGAAGTGAGGTTGAATTTCCTGCACACCTGACTATTATACTCAATGCACCAAGAGGCGTCACCAGGACAGCTGGAGCATAAACGTAAGCCACAAAATTGGCAACCTCTCCAACAATCACTTTCACCATTAAACATGCAGCAAGGAAAAATATCCAGTATCAATGCTTGTCAACTGTAAGCATGGAGTTCATAGTTTTTGATTTTCTAAAATCTAAAAGTCAAAAGTGGAATTACAAAAAATAGTTGTTCTCTACTTTCATTCCGATATTTTCTATGAAACAATTGAGGAAACAATGGCAAAGAGAACCCTCACCAGAGGATGCAAAGCCTGTGGTGCTCATACAATTTTAGATTAAATTTCTTCAGGGACTTCAACACTTAAATTTCCAAAAAGAAAGTAAAGCAAGAACGAAGGCTCCAATTCTTCCCACACACCAAAGAGCTTATCAAGTCCGTCATTTTCAGATCCAGCCATTAACAGAAAGAAAAATTGTGAGTAGATGATTACTTTAGCTTTATCGAGAAACTGAAATCTTCGACAAATATTGAGAGGTGTGGATCCAACTTCGGGATAGTGTACAATTGTGAAATTCAAAGAAAGCAAGCATATATATCAGATGAGGTGGTAGAAAGTTTGGATATAATAAATCTACAGAGCTAGTTAGCATTCGGCTGCATCAAACGCTTGACTACCTATCTTAACATGTGAGGCATGCCCACGTCTGTATAGAAAGAGGGTAAGAGAGGGAGAGAGAGAGAGTTACTTGTGACCATTCCTGTCCACCAAAGCGGCTCTAATAAGTATGTATATCCTCCAATCCCTATAATATCAGAGAGAACCGATGAATATCAGAAATGAGCTTGATATTCAGAAATGCATAATCACAGGGATTCAGGGTCACTTAATGTAATTATTGATGCAATAGCAAATATTATGTAAATGAAAACCTGCTAATCAAAGTTACAGATGGGAATTCAAAGCAAGCAAAGCCCAAGTTTTGGCCTACAAGAATCTTGCCCTTCAAGAGCTTCCGCTCATGCAAGACTACTAGAACTTAGGGCGTTAACACCTTGTGCACGTCACCCCGAGATTATACGAGATCACTGTGTATGTGCCACGGCCAGTTTATTCCAGCTAAGTTGACTTCTAGTTTTGTAAAACATGCTTAATGGAATTATAAATATAATAGTGCATTTGCTAGTGGAATGAAAAATCGTGAAATTAACATTTAAGTAAAATTCATACATTCATATCACAACTTCTCTTTGTACACTGTGGTCAATGAGTAATGAGTAAATCTCACGAGCCACAACCAAATAGCTTGCTCGAATATCATGATAATATCACGACCCCTGCACACCCTTAAACCGTGTCTTGTAAATGCTTTTTTTCCCAAATACTCACACAATTACACAGACAACCAAACCTCTGTCCTAATACATCATTTCATCGAATGTGTAGATATCCAAGTTCGGAGATGGATTACACCAGGATCCCAGGGCAATATGCCAACCAACCAGTAATGATTCAAAAGCTCTATTTACAAGATGCACCATGCAATTGCTGAGGAATCAGCAACAATGACATCCAGATACACACCCACAAGCAAACATCTATTGGATAAGCAAGCAATGTATGCAACAATAACCGTCCGTATTCATTTATGTATCTAACATAATTCAGCTGACATTTATCTACAAGAAAAGCACAATTCTTTTGGACACTCTCCTTCCAGTGCCACTAAAAAGTACGAAACATCGACCTATAACTTGACTCGATCAAGTCCGAACTCCATACTATCGATACACAAACCCGGAGGAGACCACCGACACAGAGAATCCGAGCCACTCCAATGAATCGCGACAACTCGAGCAACGAAACCGAACTCCTAGCCAGCTCGGAGCCTACAAAAAACGGCGCAGGAGAAGCTGACCTGCGCGAGTACCGGCGGCACCGGCGCGCTTGAGGCCCTTCTTCTTCAGGATGAAGCTGGCTCCGATGAACGCGCTCGAGGCCACGGCCAGCACGAGCCCCCTGGTGTTGTCGGACATCACCACCCGCGGCGCGGCGTACACATGCAATCGCCTCCGAGCGTGTCGGTGTGTAGCTCGCCGGGATTCGGATGCGGCTTGATCGATCGCTCCACAGTCGATCGGGATGAAGCGCCTCGCGTCGGAGACGCGGGTGGGGGGAGGAGCGCGGCGAGGACCGGAGAGAATCGCGGCGCAGAGGGAGATCTTCGGCGAGGCGCTGCGCGGAGCTCGTCGTATTGTCGGAAGATTCCGGTGGCGGCTCGACGGGACTTGCTGCTTCGCGGACCGCCGAGATAGGCCGGCCGCCGTGCCTACATCACGGTATAACGTGAGCCGTCGAATTATGTGAATCATGTGACGGGCGGGGCGGCCTTCTTTCCAATTTCATTTTTGATTGAAACACTCGTTTTTATGAGGAAAAAAAACCATCAAAAATCTCAAATTTTATCATTTGTGATATATTTACATCGATTTTTTTTATGTCATGAAAAATCTCAAATTATATAACTTTGTGATACATTTACCCCATTATAATGTAGCCTAGGGCATTTTAATCTTTTTCCCTTTTTCTATTTTTTTTCTATTTTTTTCTTTTTCCGGCGGGAGCTACCCTCGTCGGCCAGGTCTCTAGCGACCTCGCTGGTGAGGGCGAGGGACCCTCGCCCTGCCCAGGCGAGGGCTACTCTCGCCCGCCTACGTCGAGCGAGGGACCCTCGCCCCGCCCAGGCGAGGCAAACGTTGCCCTCACCTGAGCGGGGAGTGGGCTGCCCGTTGGCGTTAGGCGAGGGCTTCCCTCACCCCGCCCAGGCGAGGGCAACCTTCACCTCGCCTGGGCAGGGCGAGGGTCCCTTGCTTGACGCCGGCAAGGTGAGGGCAACCCCCGCAGGAAAAAAGAAAAAAAATAGAAAATGGAAAAAAAAAAAACTAAAATGCCATAGGCTACATTATATTGAAGTAAATGTGTCACAAGTTACATAATTTGAGGTTTTTCATGACACAAAAAAAGTTCGGGATAAATATGTCACAAATGGCAAAGTTTGGGGTTTTTGGCAGTTTTTTCCCTTTTTACAATACCATTATCTGAGAAAAATAATCCAAAAAAATCATAAATTTATTGTACAGCTGTCAATTCAATTATAAACTTTAAATTGTACTAATTTAATCTTAAATATTTTTTACGATTTTGCAAATTCAGTCATAAACATTTCTATTTAGTCAATTTTGTCCTAAAAAATTTAATAATTTACCAATGTAATCATAAAACTTTTCACGATTTGTCAATTTAATCATTTCAACTAATTTTGGCCTCAAATTGTCGAGCGGCAATTTGGTTAGCATCGGCCATCCTACATGGCATGGCCAATGCTCACATAAATAAAATTTTAATATTTTAAAAAATAATTTTTTTTGAATTTATTTTTGTTTTTTCTTTTCTTTTTCTTCTTCTTTCTTTTCTTTTCTTTTCTTTTCTTTTTTTTTGCAACTCTAGGCCTAAGTGACCCTCACCAAGCACGGCGAGGGCGTGCGCAACCCTCACCCGAAGGGTCGAATGCCAAAGATGCTCCCTATCGATGGGTGACGGTCTCGTGGCCTAGATTTGCAAAAAAAGAAAAAAAAAGAAAGAAAAGAAGAAGAAGAAACTAAAAAAAATAAAAAATTGTCTATGTCGACATTACCAGGCCACATAGGACCCTCGGCTCTTATTCCAGCTAATTGTCAATGACTAAATTGGTAAATTATAAAAATGTTTAGGACTATATTAATAAATCGTTAAAAGGTTTATGATTAAATTGGCATAATTGAAAGGTTTATGATTAAATTAATTAATATATGGATTTAGGGTTTTTTGGACAATTATCTCCCGTTTTCAATCTTCAATTTATTGTTTTTTTCTTATTGGGCAAACCTACAAAACTGATTTTATTTCTATTATCTTTCACATAATTTCACATTATAAATGCTCAATTACACCCAACAAGATATTATCTTATCGTGTATCATGCTATCACTTTGCATTGTTAATTTTACTATATAATCTTATGGGTTTTTTTTAAAAGGCCATATAAAAGACTATAAATTTATATTTATGACAGCTTATGAGTATATGATTAATTGGCTATTTTTTATTCAATTAATTTGAGTGAATCTATATTTCAAATTGAAGATTAAATTTCGATATGATTATCTAGCTGATCTTGACCTTGTGGTGGTTTTTCGGAAATAAGTTTGTATGTTTATAAAGTCTTTATTTTTTTTTTGGTCGAATTGTATGTTTATAAATTTAAACATGGCTAATTTTGTGCTTTCATTTTAAGCTTTTAGAGCTCAAATTATTGGATTAAAAATAGGCAATTAATTATGTGTTCAAAAGCTACCATAAATATAAATTTCCAATTTTCTACATAACTTATGTGATTTTATATTGTGAAATCGATCAAAGAGACGATAGAATTAAATGTCGTTTTGTTGGTTAAATTGATAAAAAAAAAGAAACAATAAATCGAAGAGAGAGAAAATGGTATTTCAGTTAGTTAACTAAAAAACGAGTGGAAAATTATCCAAAAAAATCCTAAACCTATTGGATGATGGCCAATTCAGCCATAAACTTTTCGATTGTTTTAATTTGTCCTAAAATTTTCAATTGTGTCAATTTAATTTTAAACATTTTGATAATTTATCAATTTAATCATAAACCTTTTAACGATTTGCCAATTCGGCTATTTTGGCTAATTTTTTGCCAAAAATCTCTAAGGTGGTGTTCAAGTCAGCGCTAGTTGTCTTACATGGCATAATTGGCATTGGCATGAACAATTTTTGTGAATATTTTTAATTTTATGAATTTTTTTCCTTTCCTTTTCTTTTTTTGTTTTTTTTTCCTTTGTTGGCCATTGCTAAGCCTCATCACTGACCTCAAATGAGGGCAGCCCTCACTTAAGGCAAGCAAGGGCAACCCTCGCCAAGCTAGTTGCAGTTGTCCCTCGCCCGATATGGTGAGGGTGGCTCTCACTTGAGGCAATCGACCAACACTGGCCATCGTCGAGGCCTGACGGAAGGTGAAAGGGAAATAGAAAATTGAAGAGAAAAAAAAGAAAGAAAAAAAGGAATAAATAAATAAATTGCAAAAATATCCATGTCAGCGCCAGCAAAAACGGTAAGCATTGACTAGACCGTCACGTTAGTAATTTTCTATTAAAATTAGTTGGAAGGACTAAGCTGGCAAATCATTAAAAGGTTTTTCATTAAAATATTTATAACTAAATTAGCAAGCAATTAGATGATTTGAGACTAAATTGGTACAATTAAAAGATTTGAGACTGAATTGGCCTATGTACAATAGGTTTAGAATTTTTTGGATAATTTTTTTCAGAGAAAAGAATGTCTTAACCAAAATGGAGTGAAAATAGTGCCGCCCTTTATTATTCACTACATTTTTCACTTTGATATTTCGTTGATGCTGATTTAGGACATGTTGCGAAACTCAAATAGTCCGAAATTCAAAAAATGCTTTACACATTTTCCCTCTTCAATAAGTTTTACTGATCGTGAATTTCAAATGAATTTTTCCTGACTAATTTAAAATGTCAATTTTTCATCCATAGAGTGCATTAGACCTACCATAAATTTTCATGGTTTGCAGCAAATGAGATTGTGTCCACCCCACGATCTAAATGAATGATAAGAAGTCATCGTAAAAAAATGAGTTTGCTCTTAAATTCAATTGGATAGATATTATGGTGAATGATGCATGAATAAAATTAGATAATAATTTCTAAATAAAAACTTTTTTTTCAAAAAATGAAAAATAAGAAAAAAAAAAACACACGTGATTCAATCTTGTATTATCATCCACGGATCCGCCACTTGTCTTTTATATATGATTGGATGGGTTCGATGTCCCCAAGCTAATGGCCTCTATGGTTACTAGCTGCACGTGATTCGACCTTTTTATAATCCGCGGATCGCATCCCTAAGCAAGAATCACGGCCATGGGGGTACCATCGAAATTGTTTTATTATTGTTTTTTTTAAGGAAATTGTGCTCTCTTTGTCGGGTAGAGAAATTATACTTTAAGGAAATATTATATTTTGAGGTGGAAAAAACCAAATAAAGGAAGATTTTATTTTCCTCCCATTTTTTTACCGGAAAGGGGCATAATCGACCATTCTCCAACCACAACGGTTTTCATGTAAAACGACTTCGTTTAACATAGGATTTTTCACGAAACAAATGCAAAACAAAATCGTGATTTTAGCTTTGGTTTCAGGGCCGCAATATACCATGATTTCCATAAGAAAAAAATTAATTAATTAAATGCAAAACAAATGCTTGGTTGTTACACTCTTTGCATCTATGGTCTAGAAAATAAATAAAATATACTTGAAACACGATATTTTATGAAATTAATTAAAAAACTCGATAGGTGTAATATATTCAATTAAGGGTGAGAACTTTTTACGCGACACACGACGATACGACTCGGACATTAGACGAAATTAGTGGGTTTGGGTTTGTAACAAATGTTTGTGTCATAGCCGTATTGATTCGTTTGACATGTTTAATAAATGGGGCTGTCTTAAGCTTCAACATGTGTAAACCAAAATTGACTCCGTTTAAGCTGTTTTTATTAAAGGGTTAATACCACCGAAAATTTCAAACTGATACACATGTGATAAATTTACAAAAAATTAATTATTTTATCATGAAAAACCAAAAACTAGTGCAGTTGTGGCAATTTTGCCATCTACTAGTTTTCGTTAAATTTTTATCATAAAATTGCTAAGTTGGATGACACGTAAAAGTTGACGGGCATTTCAATTTAAAGTTTTTTATCTGTTTGTTTGTCACAGATTTACAGGTTTTTTTTTTATTTTTCGTGATATTAATCCAATTTAATAGAGAATAAATTTATCACAAATGTACCGATTTAGGATTTTTAGTAGTTAAAAAATTAGTTTGGACTAAAATTGTTACAGATATACCAGTTTGGGGTTTTTCGTGGTATTAACCCTGTATAATATTCCGTTCGAAATTATGACGAACCGTCATGAATATTTGCAAAAAATTATAAGAAAGAAAATTTCAGCTTTATGACATTTTATCCATGGTTATGATCGAACATCATAAATCATTGTAAATTGTCATCAGCTAAAAAACTTTAGTTTTCGATATTTTGTTCTTGGTTATTGATAATCCTTCATAAACCTTTGTAAATCGTCGTAAGAAAAAAAAACAAATTTTACAACATATTCTTCTTGGTTGCAAGTTCAAACGGACCTTCATAAACCTTTTGTTAATTGTTAAAATATTTAAATAATAAATCACTCTTTCATCTAACAGCTTAAGCTTTTCGAAACGTTGGCAGTGGTATCACAAAATCTCACATTAATATTCGTAAGAAAATAACTTTCAATTTTATGATGTTTTGTTCTTGGTGACATTGTAAATCTCCTTCGACTTCACGACAATTTGTTATTGGTTACGACGGATCATTTTAAACCTTTCTCCATTGTCGTAAGGGGAAAAAAATTTACAACTTTTTTGTTCAAGGTTATTATGAATCGCCATAAACATTTGTAAATCGTTGTGAGTATGGAAAAAATTATCAATTTCTTGATGGTTATGACCGGCCGCAGTAAAAATTTGTGGGTCTACTTGAGAAAAATGATTTTATATTTTCATGATGTTTTGTTCTTTGTTACGGCGGACTGTCTAAAAATCTTTGTTGATTGTCATAAGAAATTCTTTTTTGAGTTTTACGATGTTTTATTTTTGGTTAAACGAACTTTTGTAAATAGTGCTTATGACGTTTTATTATTGATTACGATTGATCATCGCGTGAACCTTCTAAATCGTCGCAGAAAAAGAATTTTAATTTTACGATGTTTTATTCTTGGTTACGAGGAATCACCGTAAACCTTTCTAATTCGTCGTAGGAAAAAAAAATCCAATTTTAGAATGTGTGAAAAAAATATAACTAAGATTGACCATCTCAAATCTTTATAAATCCTCGTGAGGCATTTTTTTTTTAAATTCACAACGTATGACTCTCGATTAGGATATATATCACCACAAACCTTTGTAAATCATCGCAAGAAAGAAATTTTTTATTTTTACGACATTTTATTTTTAATGACGACGAACCTCGGTAAAACCTTCAGAAATCGTCGTAAGAAAAATATTTTCAATTTTACGACATTTGTTTTAAGGTTACGATCATTGTAATTGTTTGTAATTGTCATGAGAACAAAAAAAATCACTTTTACGACATTGCACAGAAATTGGGTTGAATTTCAAGGATTATATTAAACAAATTAAAAATTCAAAAACAGTATTACATATTGGATCAATATTTATGGACCATTTATGTCATTTTCTCTTCTAGTTATGACGGACCATCGCAAAATTCTACGGCATTTTATTCTTATTAACCCCGCAAATGTGAGTTTGTAGAAGGGCATTAGTAAACAAAAAAAGGGTTAATACCATGAAAACTCTAAATGAGTACACCTGTAACAAATTATCCTAAATTAATTTTTTGACCACAAAAAATCTCAAACTTGTAAACTTATGATAAATTTATCCTTAATTAATTTCCGTTAAATTTTATTATCAAATGATTGAGTTGGACGACAAGGGTGTGTTCTTCTATTTGTCACGAATTTATCAATTTGTGATTTTTCATTATATTAACGAAGAGTAAATTTGTCATAAACGTATTAATTTAAAATTTTAGTGATAAAAATATTATTTTAAAATAAATTTATTATAAATATATCAATTTAAGGTTGTTCGTGTTATGAACCCTAATCGAAATTTTGTCATCTGGGACGTCAGGATCGTCGGCGCATGAAAGTCCCAAAAGTTTTTCCGAAGTGGATAATTGGATGGACATTGGCACCAAATTCAACGGCCGAGATCAATCTCATCCCGATCGAAGGGCTCACGTTCGTTGGAAGGGCACAAGATCGTTGCCGTTTCCCTTTCATCTGTCAAGTGGCACTCGTGATACACGATACGGCAAAAAGCAAAGTACTTTCCTTCCCACAAATCATTAGGTTCCAAAAGCAAATATCCTTCCAGATATTGAAGGTACGCGTTACTTTTTATGAAAAATAAATAATTCAAAAAATATTTTTTAAAAAATTAATTATCACGAAAAATAATTTTATTATCTAAAATAATATTTAAATATATACTGTTATTTATGATAAAAATACTTTTCATGAATTTCAATTTAAAGGTTTCGTCAACAGGATTTTACTAACTGAATACTTATAATAATCCGGCCATTGTTACAAGTATTCGTTATTGAAGAAAATTAAATTTCCCCCAAAAACATGAAATTTTGCTAATCAAATCAATAATCCGGCTGTTACTGAAAATTAACCAGAACAAATAAACCCTTTCTCTTCTCTTTTTTGGCTGGAAATTTTATTCAAGCCTCGAAAGATTTTTCCAATTTTTTCTCCAACTCGTGATAATTACACAATCGTTCTTCTGTCATTTCATTTTTTTTTTTGGGGGTCAGAATTACACGATCGTTCATCTCCCATCACTTTCCCTCGGAATCGGCCGAGTGGACTCGGCCACCCGCTCGCTCAGAGTTCAAGTCGCCGCGCGTTTAGGTCAAATCAATTCCCAGCAGTGGGCCCCACCCGGGCCAACCCCCATCAATCAAATTAATAATAATAACAATAATAATTATTATTATTATAATTATCCCCATCCACTCCTTCCTTTCTCCTCCCGGTAAGTTTCCAAGAACCTGCCCTCAAGCCGCTAGATTCATCTCCGTCAAGATCGATCCAAGAACACGACACCACACCAGGCCCCCCAGGTCAAGGCCAGAGTCAAGCCAAGCGCACCTCATCATCTACCCCCACATTTCCACGTTTTGAATTGCAGAAACGCAGATCAAAGAATTGCAGAAAATTTGCCAGAACGAAACCCAAGAACACCAAGAAAACCAAGAAAGCAACAGGCGACAGCAAAAGGGTCGATTCAAGAAAAGCTCTTCTACCCCCTCACCAGATCGAGTCCACGACGAAAACCAAGAAAGCAACAGGAGATGAGGAAAAGGGTCGATTCAGGAAAAGCTCATATCTTATTTTTCAGGCAGTTAACGACGCACAAACACCACCGAACGATCGAGAGCGGCCATAACCAGATTGGCCGAACGAACCCCCACACAAGCTAAAAGCCGTAAAACAAGAAACCCTTAACAAAGACACCACATAGATTCATCGGCGACGCGGGCGGGGAACCGGTCGCCGGGCCGCCCGGCCGATCTAGGAGAGCTGGCCGCAGTCGGCGATGACGACGGGCTTCGAGCACCGGCCGGAGCTGGACCCGACCTTCTCCACGGCCTTCACCACGTCCATCCCCTCCACGATCTGCCCGAACACGACGTGCTTGCCGTCGAGCCACTCAGTCTTGGCGGTGCAGATGAAGAACTGGGAGCCGTTGGTCCCCGGGCCGGCGTTCGCCATGGACAGGATCCCCGGGCCGGTGTGCTTCTTCACGAAGTTCTCGTCCGCGAACTTGGAGCCGTAGATCGACTCGCCGCCGGTCCCGTTCCCGGCGGTGAAGTCCCCGCCCTGGCACATGAACCCCGGGATCACGCGGTGGAAGGTCGACCCCTTGTAGTGGAGCGGCTTCCCGGAGCGCCCGGCGCCCTTCTCGCCGGTGCAGAGCGCGCGGAAGTTCTCCGCCGTGCGCGGCACCACGTCGGCGTAGAGCTCCATCACGATCCGGCCCGCCGGCTGGCCGCCGATCGTCATGTCGAAGAACACCTTGGGGTTCCCCATCAGCCCTTTTCTTCTTCTCTCTCTCTTGGCTGGTTCCTGGTTTTTTCTCGGGAAAATTCTGAGCGAGAAAATATTAGGGTTTTCTGGGGAATTGCGGATGAAGAGGACGACGGGCTATATAGCGGGGACGGCGAGCTACATATCTGGGGGGAGGCGGAGGCGACCGTCCGATTGGGGGACACGCGTCGGGATCCGAGCGGGGGAGGGACTAACCGGGGTTAGGTCGGGATCGGACCGCGGTTAAGGTGTGGAGATCCGAGGCGAAGCGGGACGGCATTTTGCCTTTTGTCACTTTTTGTCAGGCCTTTTATCTCGGCCAAAAAAAACAGGAAAAAAAAAATCGGAATATGTGTTTTGGATTGGGAGACGACGCGAAACGACGTCGCGGCGTGCGTCGTACGAAACGGCCCAGGACCGCCCGGGCAAACGATTAAACGACACGCGTGGGGGGAAGGGGGACGGGTGGGATGGTTCGAGAAGGGGTTGATTTTTGTGGAGCGTGGGACGAGAAAATATTCGATTTTCATGGCGCCACGTCAGCAATGTGATGATGCTTTACTCGGGGGAAATTTTTACCCGTCAAAAAACAGGTTCCCACCGGTCCTGTTATTCGATTTTAGTATCTACCCTAAAATCATGCTTATCCTTACTCCGGCATATTTGTAATTGTTTTTATTCCAATTTATAATATAAGAATGGTACAATCAAAATAAGAAAAAAAGAAACCCAAAATTGCAAATTAATCTAGGGGAAAAAGCCACCAAAACCCAACTTTGCCTCAGTGACACATTTATCCCGAACTTTTCTTTGTGACACCAAAAACCCCGAACTTTGCTTTTTGTGACACATTTACCCCAATTCATTTTGTCCATGGGCATTTTCGTCTTTTTGACTTTTTCTTTTTGTTTTTTCTTTTTTTTCCTTTCCGGCGAGGGGCTCGCCGGCGTCCGGCGAGGGCTGCCCTCGCCGGATCCGGCGAAGGGGGCCCTCGCCGGCGTCCGGCGAGGGGGGCCCTCGCCAGATCCGGCGAGGCGGCCCTCGCCGGCGTCGGGCGAGGTTCGCCCTCGCCTGGGCGAGCGAGGGCGACCCTCGCCGGCGTCGGGCGAGGGTCGACCTCGCCTGAGTCGGGCGAGGGCCGCCCTCGCTCGCCCAGGCGAGGGCGGACCTTGCCCGACGCCGGCGAGGGCCGACCTCGCCTGAGTCGGGCGAGGCCGCCTCGCCCGATCTGGCGAGGTCGACCCTCGCCCGACGCCGGCGAGGGTCGACCTCGCCTGAGTCGGGCGAGGGCCGCCCTCGCCGGCGTCGAGCGAGGGCGGCCCTCGCCCGATCTGGCGAGGTCGACCCTCGCCGGCGTCGGGCGAGGGTCGTCCTCGCCTGGGCGAGCGAGCCTCGCCCGACGCCGGCGAGGGCCGCCCTCGCTCGCCCAGGCGAGGACGACCCTCGCCCGACGCCGGCGAGGGTCGACCTCGCCAGATCGGGCGAGGGCGGCCCTCGCCCGACTCAGGCGAGGTCGGCCCTCGCCGGCGTCGGGCAAGGTCCGCCCTCGCCGGCGTCGGGCAAGGTCCGCCCTCGCCTGGGCGAGCGAGGGCGGCCCTCGCCCGACTCAGGCGAGGTCGACCCTCGCCGGCGTCGGGCGAGGGTCGACCTCGCCTGAGTCGGGCGAGGGCCGCCCTCGCCGGCGTCGAGCGAGGGCGGCCCTCGCCCGACTCAGGCGAGGTCGGCCTCGCCGGCGTCAGGCGAGGGCCGCCCTCGCCTGGGCGAGCGAGGCGGCCCTCGCCCGACTCAGGCGAGGTCGACCCTCGCCCGACGCCGGCGAGGGTCGACCTCGCCTGAGTCGGGCGAGGGCCGCCCTCGCTCGCCCAGGCGAGGGCGAACCTCGCCCGACGCCGGCGAGGGCCGCCCTCGCCGGATCTGGCGAGGGCCCCCCTCGCCGGACGCCGGCGAGGGCCCCCTTCGCCGGATCCGGCGAGGGCAGCCCTCGCCGGACGCCGGCGAGCCCCTCGCCGGACGCCGGCGAGCCCCTCGCCGGAAAGGAAAAAAAAGAAAAAACAAAAAGAAAAAGTCAAAAAGACGAAAATGTCCATGGACAAAATGAATTGGGGTAAATGTGTCACAAAAAGCAAAGTTCGGGGTTTTTGGTGTCACAAAGAAAAGTTCGGGGTAAATGTGTCACTGAGGGCAAAGTTTGGGGTTTTTGGTGGCTTTTTCCCTTAATCTAGAAATTATTGTTTTTGGTGACACCTCGAAATTGGGACGTGTCCTTTTAGTGCTTTTTAATTTTTTTATTTTGTTTCAATTAGTAAAATATAATGGCAAATTAAGCAAGCCTACTTTACTCTATCGAATCTTATTTTATTAAAAAAGAAGTTACCAAATCCAGGGTTTTAATTCATAATCCGCTTGTGTGCTTGCCTTCTTTGATAAGCCCGTTCCCATTGATTCTCGGTCATATCCACACTGTCAACCCACCCCAAGACGTGTACAACGCTTCGAAAGGAACATTGGGCTTTTTTTTTTTCCACTTTTAGTCATTCTAAAAAGAAAAAGATATGCCGCCTCTTTTACTTTCAAACCATTTAGAGAACAAGATAGCCGTGCTTAGTCTAAGTTCTCGAGAACCAGATTGGAACCGGGAGCATAATATCGAGTCCCGATTCCAGGCTGAGGACCGAACCACCCAGAAATCGATCACCCTTGGCCGACAAATGTATCTCTTTGAAAAATGATTTGGAAATATTCTTTCTTCCAAAGATAAATGATAGCTTTTGGCAAAATGACCCTAAATGACTGCCAAAGATGATGATGCAATATGGATGGCTAAATATAACGTGAATATGATAGCTAAAGACATCGGTGAAACTCTTTTTTTTTATTTGTGGAGCTCGAGCTTCGAAAACTTGAGCAACTGAAGACCGGGGTCCTCGCTTCAGGATTTCAATGCTCCGTGAAGCATTGTTAAGCGCATTTCGGATACCTGAAGCACTCCTTCTGTGCAATCTAAACATGCATCAAGTCATAGAAAGACAAGCTCGAGCTTCGAGACCATCGAGACCTAAGGTTAGTGGTCCGCACCATAGGATATTCAGGTAGCCACATGCCTCGTGGTGTCCTTAGAAAAGCTCCGAGCGGTGCCGACGCTTGAGGCTTGTGCTCCACCCATTAGATTTTGAGGTACCCGCACGCACCGTGGTATGACAAAAGAACCCGATCTCCGAGAGCATCGAGACCTAAAGTTTTGTGGCCTTTGTCATCATCTTTTAGTCTTGTGAATGTCCTCACTCTTAACGTTTTTCTCTCTCCATCCCCGTATGTGGTGGACAGAGTCCTCTCGTGGGTTCATTCTGCAGGAAAAAAGGAGAAAAAGTTGGTACTTCTGTGGGATTCTTTTCTATTCTCTCTCCTGCTGATTAGTCCAACATTGCCCTGCTAGTTTGTGAAAATGCAGCGAGTGCCAAAGTAATTTGATCAAAACTAGAGCGGTGTCCGGTCAAGCCTAATTACGGTCTACAACTTGCACTGTCCCTTCAGCACTGTCTGTTTGTCTTCTTCCTTGCGCAATCGAGTCACTCAATCTGTTCCATCAATATTTATCGTCAATGGGCATAAGTAACAGCGCTCCAATGCTGTACTGGCGTGACAAATTGTCTTACATGGCTTGTGTGTGTGTGTGTGTGTGAGAGAGAGAGAGAGAGAGAGAGAGAGAGAGAGAGAGAGAGAGAGAGAGAGAGAGAGAGAGAGAGAGAGAGAGAGAGAGGCCATTATGTTGGAAATCCTTATGTGAACTGTCATCTATACTAGACTATTTCTAATTTGCAAAGAAAACAGGTTGTCGTTACATATATGAAACCGTGCCATGGACCTTGTCTTAAGGTGATCCATATATTTATGGCCTTCTCATATTCCTCGCTCTTAGCATTCAATGTTGGTTCAAATGTATTCTCGGTCCTCGCTTGTTGTTTATTGTGTTCTGGGTACATGCATGTGATTCTAGGAAGACTCAGAGCTACCACCGGCTGCTATTGTTTCATTTTGCAAAAGATAAAACCTTCTATTTGTCCTGAAAATGCAGATAAAGATCTTAACTTCTTACAAAGCGGACTTTGTTCTATGAAGACTGATTAGTTTGCATGTTAAGTCCATGGACCGTACCTTCAGAAACAACCAATCTCGTTGGATTGATCTTCAATGAGTCTGATAAACTAAAGAAAGACACGGAACAATGGAATGCAAGCTGACTCTTAGAGGAAACATACACTGGCAACTTTTTGATTCTTCGCATTATACAGCAGAGAAAGAAGAAAGTAAAATTTCAGAGCAGTCGCACATCCAGGTAGATCTTCCAATTCCGCCAAAGCAAAAAGAAGTGCAAAGCATTAGCATCAGAAAGAAGACGAGCTACATGCACATGAATTGTGATACGGCATATAAAACCCTCTTTTACAACTGTACTTGTCAATCATGCTGTGTCGGACTCAGGGCAAAATAGCAGTGAAAATCAGATATCAAGTACTTGGCAAGTGATGGCGAGAAACAGGAAAATCCCGACGAGCACGTTCACAAGATTGGGCAGTGGAGGATCTGTGGAACTTTTTGTGCTCCTGGTAGGTGCTCCAGTTGATGATGCAGTTACTGAATTTGATTTCTCTCTGGCATTTTCAATCTCCTTGCTGTTTGCCTTCTTGGGTGAAGCACCGGCTGAACCGCGCTCTTTGTATCCTAGTACCTGCCAATGTATAGTGTTTCAAATGGTGAGCTGACGGGGAAAAAGAAAGACACGATTAACAGGAAACTTAAAAATGAAGAATTTTCCTAGTCTGTTCAATTGTTTGTGTTCGCCAATTATCCATTATAGATACTTGGCCATACTGCAAAAAAGCATTGCACAATATCAAATGGATCAACAGAGATAACTGAGGCATTATTTGCATCTCACGACAAGCATTCATGTTTTTGTTCTCAAATTGTCTGGAAGCTCTAATTACATAATCAGCCTCTTAGTCATATCCTTACCTTGTTCAATATCTAATCTGCAATTTTTTTTAAATATATTTTTTGCTTTGTAGTTCTTCACCATTCTTCTTATTATTTGAATCAAAGTTGATAAAGCATGAGAAATTTGGAGTGAAATTTCACTTCCTTTTGGTAGAAGAATGGTAGAATCCAATATATAGTTCACTGCAGTAAAACTCGGAATCCCACCATCTAATTAGCTACAAGCAATGTACGTCAACATATAAGAATAGCAATAAGACACAGTGGATTAAGTTTAGGAGCTGCTTTCACCTTTGCTCTGGCTGCTGTTTCATCCAGAGATATCCGTTCTGGTTTGATTTTTATGGCCGCATATTCCTGCTTAACCTTATTGAACCTCAGCTCTTCATCTTTGCCATAGCCTTTTACACTTGCTGGTCGTACGGGAGGTGCCCTAGGTCTGTGAGGCGCCATAGGTACAGGACGCGGCATAGGTTTCTCAGAGGCAACAGGTGAGCCGTTGAACTTTTTCTCCACCGTGCCTTTCTTTTCCTCGAGAGGAACAAAACCGCGGACTGAGTCGGTTGTTTGTGCTCGCCGATTCTCCATTAGAACAGGATATTCATTATGCGAGTTAGATGTTTGGCCATACTGCAACGACATATTGCATGAGATAAAATAAATCAGAGGAAATAATAGGGGCATAAATTTAATTTCATAACCGACCTTCAAGATTAGGTTTTAAATTGTCCGTTGTTCTCATATAATTGAAAGTCAATTAAGCGCGAGTAACTTAAATGAAAGTCCCTTTTCTTTTTCCGTAAACAGGTTCTATAATGAACTTACTATTCTACACAAAGAGGATCGAAAGGAAATTATCCTTATTTTTCAGAAAACCTGGAAAAGGGAAGTGCCCTTCCAATGCATTTTGAAATTATTTAATAAACCTAACTATACAAGAGAAGTAACCACAGCAACCAAATGACTTTCAAGTGAAGAACTTTGACCTCTGTTTCGATGTATCCATCGAGGAAGTCGGCATAATCAAGATCTGCAATTTGCATGTCTCCAACATCTTCATCCTCTTCACTTGTTCCAAACGTTAATCGAATAGATTCATCAGTAAGACCATTGTCCAATGATATGTCCATAACAGATGGACTCTCAACATTCGTATGCTGATTTACGTTGGAGGGGAAGCTATTATTCTGTGATCCTAGCGCAGGCTGAAGCAGCCGCAGGAGGTCAGCCGAATTAACTTCAACTTGGTTCCCGGGCTGAAATAAGGACTCCATCAGTGACTTCATCTTTGCTTGGACCAAAGGCTGCATTAACGAGTAAAAGATTAGCCATTAGCACATTTCGTACGCTCATTAAGACATATCTAGTGTATAAACAGACTATTTTGTCCTCCGTACCTCAGGAAATGAGTCCTCACGATCAGAATCCAATTCAAAATCTGCCAGCGTAATGGCTCCACGCTCTGTTTCTATGGGTGAATTATCAGCCTTCTCATCTCGTTTATGCTTTAAGCGGCACAGAACATAAGTTCTATTTAACTGCCAAAAGACCACGTCATACCAGTTCATATCATTATATCATCTTTTCTTCAAAAGTAAATTTCTGCTCACATATTTGGCAAAACGAATGTCATTCTCTAAATATGTATGAGATTTCAATCTTCTGTAGTAGAAACTGAGCAAGAAGATATTTCTTTGCTTCCTAGGACTCATGGAAACTTTTGATCGAGTGTTTCTGCATATTATTGTAGCTATACTTCTCATATGATATGTTATCAAAATTCATGTATCTGGTGAATTTAATTAATATAAGGAATAGATTAAGTACATCATTGGGGAGTAGATGATACTCATGGATGACCCAGTTGGTCTTGACTCCCTTCTTGCCTCGACCTCTGTGGAAGACTAGTGTTTTCTTACTACCGATTTCTCTGTTGGTATCTCTGGCCTTGACCTTCCGGTCGATACCTGTCTTCTTCCAATAGCCAGAGGGAGTCGATCTTGCAACCTGTTGGGGTGCATGCGGACTGAAGAACCACCACTCCTGAACTTGGTCATCCAGGCCAATGATTGATTCACCTGTCAATCTCATTAATTTCTTGTTTTCAAGAACTTGTATATCTCATTATTTTTGGCAAAACGAAGGATTTGCATTTCACAATTGTCTGCTTCTCATAAGGTGACACTGCACCACCAGAAACTACCAAATTCACATCACATCAGCACATTCCCTCAGACTTTTCCCTGATTGATGATAAATATTATGCTCCACAAACCCATAAACGTAAGGTAATAAGTTTCCGACAATCATGGCAGCAGAGAAATTGTATCAAAGGAGCAAGCAAAGTGATGGTTGTATCTGTTCTTACCATGAAACTTCTCCGGTAATTCCCAAGGATCACACCCGCAGATGTCGACATCGGGAATTATGCAGGGATGGTCTACATATCCCAGGACTCGCCTCTTCAAGTAATGATTCACGAATTCCTCGCCAGTTGGATGGAATCTGTATCCAACTGGCAAATCCTGCTGGTTTATCACAGCTCCCATCTCTTTCCGTTCTGTTCTTCGCTCAAGACACAAGTAGAAGTAATGAGCTCACTTCAGTTTGAGGAAGCAGAGAAGCGTGCATCAACACAATACCATTTGGGAGGGTCTTTATTGAAGTCTTCCCTTCTCTGAGAAGCTATCGAACTTTTTGTTGGTGGAATTGGAAAAATCTCGAGCATGATCGATAGCTGATGGGGGTGATTTCTTTGGCTGCTTGTCCTTGTCCTGATGGACCCCATTAAACTAATTTAAGATTCTATTCATTCTGAAAGGTACGCTGTTGACTAAATATAAGTTTGTTTTGCTTTCACATATGACAATGCCACCATCCAGGAAATTTCTGGAATTTGCTCCTGTGATGTGTCCTGCTCCTTACTTCTGATCACAATAGAAGACTTTTCTTTTCATTTCATTAATGACAGTGAGAATTTGAGTTAGAATCAACCTGCTAGAAGTCAGTTAACATAAGGGCTGTCCATGCACGTGTGCATTTACGTTTCAATAACAATGGTTCACCCTGCACGGTCTCTTCATGTGCCAATATACTGATAAATTACTTACAGTTGGGATTTTTGTTTGTGCTTTGTTTGGTTAAAAAGAAAAGGAACTTCCCTTGGTTTATACTGAGCTGCACGATAATTAGCTTCATCTCCTCTCAATTTAGATTACACTAAACTATGATTGATATTTCGACGCCATGGGTCATAGGGTATTGATAACTGGCACTTTTCCCCTAATGTTTGTGCTGCGAGCCTAGACTAGCGGATCACTCCAGGGGCTTTAACTCTGAATCCCGGAGGATAACTTGACTTTCAACCTGTGTGAGGAGATGAATTTATACAGCACTTGCTTTGAGTTGGAGTCCTGCCCGTGCTTCGTCTGATGCACTCTTATCAACCTTTCTTGCGAAGTTATGTTGTCTGGTTTTTCTGCGAATTCCACGTCTTTCCATGTTCTTTTTATCTGCTTATTTTATTCGTTGGACTTGTTTCTCAAGTCTGAGAACTTCCTGTGGAAGTTCAGAGTGAGTCATTACTGTCCTACCAATGTTTTCTCCAGTCATAATTGGCTTTCTTTGTTGGACCTTTCTTCAATTTTTCTGGTCGTTGCTTGTTCTTTTTTATTTTCCTCATCTGTTTTACTGGTTTCTCTACTTAACAAATAATAGCAAGTATACAAAATTAATTGTACAAAAAAAATGTCTGCTTACGGAATGATCAACTTTAAAAGAAGATTTTTGGCATTAAGTATGATCAACTTTTAAATGCCTGCTTATATTTGTCACAGTAATTGGTAATTTGTAAATTAAGCTTAGAATTAATAACATTACTTTCTAGGGCACGATGTCAATGTGGTAAATACGTAATATGAGCTCATTTTAAGGTGATAAAGCATGAAATGTAATTGAGAGTTCCAAATAATATAACTATTTAAGGCGAATTACATCTTGCCTTAGCTAGATTCAATGGTGTCTAATTCATAGCAACAGTCTAGGCATACCAATCAAGAAAGGAACAAAGAGGAAACAAAATTCTGTCCCTGATAGAGCAAGTGAACTTAGCAATTGATTACATGAATCCCACGTGAAGCCAACAATATTCTAAGAATGTAATTGACCTGATCAACACTTATCGAGTCCATGTAGTCATTTCCCACATTCTTGTAGTATCTCTTATAGGCTTCTTGCTACAAAGGTTATACTATTGGCCAAATGACAATTGGGAAAATTACCAAAAAAGTCCTAAACCTATTGTAATTGTGCCAATGCAATCTTAAAATAAATTGAGTCCTAAACCTTTTGCATTTATGCTAATTTAGTCCATCTGGCCAATTTTGGTTGGTCGACGTTGACGTGGACTCTATTCATCTTACATGGCGCAATGGGCATTGATGTAGACAATTTGTAATAATATTTTACTATTTTTTTATATTTTTTTATTTCTTTTCTTTTCATTCTCTTTCCTTTTTCTTTCCTGTCGCCAGCCAATAGCGAGGTTTAGACCTTGCCCTCGCCCAGCAATGGCAAGGTCGAACCTTATCTAGCCATGGCGAGACTCGACCTCACCTAACCATGGCGTGGTTGAGCTTTGCTAGTGGCCGACGAGAGCAACCTCACTGGCTAGAGGAAGAAGGAAAGAAAAAAAAGAATGAGAAAGAAAAGAAAAGAATAAAAAATAAAAAAATCTAAAAAGTATTAAAATATTATTAAAATTCTTCATTTCAGCACCGGCCGCGCCATGTAGGATAGCATACACGTAAGTGCCGGCTGGCCAAAATTGGTCAGATGAATTGAATTGGTACAAATATAAAAGGTTTATGACTCAATTGGTAAATAGAAAGATTTATGTTTGAATTGGCACTATTGTAATAGGTTTAGGACTTTTTTGGTAGTTTTTCCAATGATAATTCCCAATCTTTCAAATTTGCATCAACTTTGTTGCAAATCTTTTCTAAGAAAAATATTGTTTGTTGCCGAAATTATGCCAAAAGGAAGAATACCCATTTAAATATATAGAACGAAGATTTACCTGATTTTATTACTCAAGGGAGACTGTTTAAGGGAGACTAATTTAACGGATGCCTAGGGATAATATTTATCTGGCTTCACATTGGCCATTATTTAATTATTAAAGATATTTTGAAATTTTTTATATGAAGAAAAAAATTGAAAAATTAGTTCGTTCTCTAGAAATAGACTTAATTCAAGTTCTACTAATATTTAAGGCTGGAAAGGGCAAAAAAAATAAAAAATAAAAAGCAATTGTTTGAGGGAGCTTACTTTTTGGATAGATTCAATATGATTTCAAAAGGGCGCGGGGAATTATTTTGATAAAAAGGTGATGATAAAATTGAAAAGAGGAGAAAAATGTAAGGATTTTTATTGCTTTTTGGCCTATAATCTATGGGTTATGGCGTTGTCACGATGAAACTGTCATAATTTGATGAGATTGTTCAAGTACTCCTAGGTATTCAAGTACCCAACAAGAAAAAAAAGAATTATGATAAACTTCTCGCATTATATGACAATGGCATAACATATATATCAATTGGACATGATGAGCCGTACATTATAAACGAGCACACTTGTGAAAACAAATTACTATTCGTGATCTACTTGAATATATATGCTATCTTATATGGCATGACCTACGCTTGTGCGGATGATTTGTTTAGTTTCCTTAATTTTTCTCTTTCATTTTTTTTTTTGGATTTTCAGCCCACAGGGTCGCCCGAGAGCTCGAGGTCCAAACATGAGAGAAGCTGTGTTTCGAAGTCGTTGGATGGAGGGGACAGGGAAGAAGGATTGAAATTGCTGAGAAAGTCTTGGCAAGGGGAAGAACAGAGCTTGCACTTGAGTGTGGACATGTCTGACCAAAGAAACAGCAAAAAAAACAAAAAAAACTTTGAATTTGGATATATTGTGTTCCTCGAACCCATCCAGTAATATTTCATGAATTTGATAGAAAAGGAAGGATCATAGGAAGGATCATACAGTATGACTATTCTAGGAAGGCATAACTCCAGATGAGCTGTAAAACACTATGAGAAAACATTGCTCTTAACCAAGGAAAAGTAAACATTCAAATGTTCGGTGGTCGTCACCGCTTTTATTTCTTAGGTTTTAGTTGCCCCTTTGACTCTGAAGACTACATTCATGCTCTCTTTTTCAATAAATGTTCGCTACAAAGTAATTCATACTTTCAATATATTTTTCACTTTTATAAAAAACGGACTGCTTCTTTTTAGGGGTAAACATGGTTCTAAGATAAAATTGAGAACCGGAGTGATGGGAATTGGTCCGATTCTATGTTTCATAGTATGCAGGGTAGGTTTTAGGTTTAAAAAATTGGGGAACTAATTTCCATAGGTAGGTTCAAGGTAGAACCTAGATATTAGAACCTGGAATAAGTCTTTTGTGTTTTACTTGTTTTATATCTTCATGAGATATGATGGTATTCTTTGGCGTGCGTAATCTAAAACCACTGATCTGAGCTTTCATTTCTGGCGATCTCTATGATTGAGACTTCCACTTTGTTAATATTTCATATTTTTTGTGTATCTAAATATGAGTTGTAGCCAGTAGATTTTAGTAAATGGCAGTTGTTGGGAGTGATGATTTACTGTAATTGTTCAATTAAGAATATAAGTGGAACCTGGGTAAACCCAATAACCTGTGACAGGGTAGGTTCTTTCCCAGGTATACATGATAGATTCTAGGTTTCAAATATTGGGCAACTGGTTTGACAAGCAGGTTCTAGGTTTCAGGTGGAATTTAAAAGGACCTTGGAACTGCTCACCATTGACATCTGTTTTTTAGTTTATTTTTTTTTCATACTTTCAAAAATCTCAAAATTAGAACTAGAAATCTTGGCTAAGCCTAGAAACCTATTTCTAGACCAAAAATAATTTTTTTTTATCATTTTTCTGCATTTTTCTTTAATTTCTTTTAGTCAACATAAGTAAGAAAATCAATAAAAATAGCAAATGGAATAAAAAATTCCATAAAAATAGTCATTAGTCTTATTTTAAATTTAATTTCACTAGTGAATCATCAATTTTGGAAAATTTCAATCGGGCATGTGTTTTCCCAAAACTGGGCAAAATCAAACCCAAATTGAACCAAAAATGCAATTAAGTCTTTTCTAGTCATTTTTAAGTCATGGTGTCTCCACAACAAATAATTCTGGGACTTTGAATTACATAATGGTCAATCCAATTACACAATTTGTCAGAAAAATGAAAAATCCCCAAAATTCAATTTAAAATTCGGAATTTTGAGCCCAAATTGGGAATCGTGTCCGATTCGAAATTGTCGAACCATGAGACCATCATTTCTAGGGTTTATCATATGTGGGTAATTCAATTTTGGCACCAATTTTGCCTAATCAGGTCATTAAGACATCGAATTGAACAAAACCTTAATAACCCGAATACAAAAGTTTGAAAATCTTGGAAATGATTATGACAAAAATTGGCAAAAATCACATATTTGGGTTCAAAATGTGATGATGAATTCAATTTTGGGGTTTAATTTTGAAAATTGAGTCAAAATCGAGCTTAATTTGCGAATTTAGTCAAAACGAGGCTTTTCGGGTTGACCGCGTCAACCCAACCTGGCCCGGCTACTCGTCTTCTTCGCCTGACTTGCACAGGATGCAATGAATCAGAAAAAAAGATAGTTCAAACCTGCAACTTTGCCGACTTACTTTGGGCAATTTAGCACGTGAAAATCAAGTCAGCTAGCTGGAGAATCTCTAGCTGACGCTAGGGAATCATCCCAATCGATTCAAGATTGGTAAATAACAAACTTTGGGCGGAAAATTGATCAATAAAAACAAGAAAAAAAACTTATCATTGGGCATGAAAGGTGTTCGACAAAATTCCAAAAAGAGGGAAGAGAGAGAAACAAAGACGAAAGAGAGAAAACGAGAAAGGGTAGAGTTGATACTCCCTGAGACCAAGTGATCGGCGTCTTTCTGGCCGAAAAAACGCCAGCGAATCGGTCTCCAGAGGTGAGTATCCTCACCTATGATGATCGGCTCACAGCTAGTCGTCGATGCCTAGAAACTAACCTCGGCCGATGTGTCACCCTCGAAGGTTCCAAGACCACCTATTAGAAGTTGGAGTGTCGAGGAGCAGATCCATAGGTGCTGCACATCTCAAAAAAGTCATTTGAACGCCGAACGAAACAGGTAAAAATCATTCATTGCCTCGGTTTTGCAAAATTCCTAAATACATTTTTGGCCTGATTCGTGCATTTTTCTTCATGATTTTATCCTACAAGATGCCTAAAACATATTTTGATTTCATTTTCATCATTTGTTTGTACTTTGAATGATTGAAAATGCATTAAAAGCAAGTCGGTCATCCCATGAACCATCTCGCCGGAATTCAGACAGCGTCGCCGGAACATCACCGTGGCCATAGGCATGTCAAGTTAGCTTCCTTCAACCTTATTTGATGCTTTATTAGCGATTAGAATCGAGTTAGATGGCTAGGACGTTCTATATTGTGATTCGAAGGTTCGGCTAGTTAGTTTAGAACAAGTTGAAAGTTAGGTTTTTCCGATTGGCTTTTCGCTGGTCGGCGATGGTCCGATGGCGAATCGGAGAGTTGATATTGGTGGAGGATAATGTAGGCTCAGTATAACACCCAAAATCATGGCTGTAAACTCACTGGAAGGTCGTTGGATTCCAATCCAAAGTCACGGTCACGAGAACGTTAATGTAGATCGCATGCCCACTACCTATTTGGCAAAATGCCACAATGAACAGGGACGAAATGGCGTTGTGCCGTTTCTGACGTCATGCTCGTCGGAGAAGACGACTGGCGCTGGCGTCAGTGAGGCCCGGTTTAGTTCATTTTCCCAGCGGGAAAATTTAAATAAAAAAATCTAAAAAAATTGAAAAATCAATAAAAATAAAAAAATCATAAAAAATTCAAAAAATAAATAAAAAATCAGAAAAATTTCGGAAAACATAAAAAATTTTGGAAAATCAGAAAATTTCATAAAAATTCATAAATTTTAGAAAATACAAATAAAAAATGTAAAAAATTCAAAAAAAGGAAAATTCATAAAAATTTTCAGAAAATCGTAAAAATCAATTCTCGGTTAATGAAATTCTCAAAAATTCAATTTTCAAAAAAAATAAAAAAAAATCCAAAATTTCAAAAATTCACAAAATGGTTTAAAAACACAGTGGTCAACCTTGAAAAGTGAAATTTGAATTTTTTGAAGTGTCCAAGTGGTATTTTTAGAAAATCTCAAATTTAGGGGTTATAACCCCTAAAACCCTAAAAAACAAACATAAATCATGAAATGAACAAGTTTTTAGGACTTCATTAGGATTTGGATGTTTTTGAACGCATTTTGATTTTTACAGACAATTTAGGATTGTTTGGTTTGATTGACATTGATTGCGCATTTAATTCTTGATTGATTTTTCCCGCAATTAGAATGAATAGAATTAGTGGGTAAGCTTTGGAAACTTGCATGACACACTAGACATCGTACCGTTCTTAGGTACCGAAAGGGTATTAGAGATCTCAATTTGGGATCATTAACGTAACAAAGTTCCCGTACTCAGAATATCTGATTCATAGAATCGTGGTATTTCTCCTTTACCCCAATTAGGTTTCTAGTCTACCTACCAATAATGACTAGCGGCGACTCCAAAATTGAAAACTTAGATCAAATAGGAAATTACCATCCATTGTCACGTGAGGTATGGTTTGAAAGAGATCCTTACACGGAAATACCTCCTTAGCGCACAAATCCCGAAAATCCAAAAAAAAAATCAGCGTGGTGTGACATGCTTGGTGACTCCATTGGGGATTTACTTTTTTTAAGTGGACTTAGGCCTAGATAGAACGATACATTTGTGTTTTGTGCTTGTAAGGATCCCAAGTACGTGCCGCTAACGATGGTGTTAAATGGTTTTGCATGCAGGTAGTATAAGGGGTATAGTATTTGCTAACCCTTGTTTTGTAGGATGGAGTTGGGATTAAATGTGGTTTGAATGAATTTTAGAAGTGCTGTTTGGTCATTAATTGCTATGCATGTCTTTAAATTATTTTAGCACTACACCATTAGCACACACTACCCGTGGTCCAACCCCGGCTACATTTGAAATTACCTTTAGGAGGCATGTGCTTAGGCGAAACTATTAGCTGATTGCTCATGGAATCGTTTAAATGCAATACTGATCACCAAAGTGGAATAATATTTTATTACTTTAGGCCGATTGCCTATTAGAATGGAATCCCTTACCCATTAAGGTGGTAACCTTGAGCCTTTAGCATATCCTACCCTTTTAGGCGTCAAAATTTCACTAGTTGCTTTCGTTTGTCTTTGTGGTTGGTATACCTAAAACCAAATAAAAATGTTTTGGTAAGCAAGTATCATTCCATTCCATTCTTTTACAATTATGCAAGTTAGTTGGCACATTTTCAAAAACAATGCCTAAATGACATTCAATACTTGATCGAAATGTCCTTTCATATTAGAATACATGATTAGGGTGTCATACTCCATTTGATCATTCTTTCATTTTTAGATGAAATGTTAGGTCAATGACGGATTTTCCATGTAATTCAAGTGTTTCTTCGTTCATTTCAATGTATTTGAAGTTGTAAACTATAGTTTAAGACGTTATAGTCTAAATGGAGTATGACAGATGAGCATTTACATCACACATTGAATTTGTTCATGATTTCAAGTATATGTTCTTTTAAGGTCTAAACGGACTCAAAGTGACATTTGCATTACTTTCTAGACATGCAAGTGTATTTTACCTCCTTATTGCCTCAAAAGGACATATGATTGAAATGGAGATATTAAAATTGATTCGTAATTCATGGTGATTAATAACGAATCTTTTTGCATAATTAGGCTCAATGGAAAAACTATACATCCAAGTAATTCCCATTCCTCGGAAGGAGCTCGTTGCTTGGTGGAAAGGTATGTTTAAGGACGGCCGAACTTATATCCAAAAAAGGCTTGAATACCTTCTCGAGCTCATGCATGTAGAACATCAAGTCAGCTTGGTCCAAGCTTTGGCACATTTTTGGGAGGTTTCCACCGCCACATTCCAACTTGGAGAACATGAATTGGTACCAACATTAGAAGAATATCAAGCTGCCATTGAAATTAATTTTAAGCCTAGGGTTGTAGAGCCACCCATTGGACTTAATCCTGTAAGCCTTCTAGCTAAATTCCTTAACTTCAGAACTTCCAAAATCGAAGAGTTAATCAAATCAAACACGGGTAGATTCCCATTATCCTTCCTAGTAGACAACTTTTCAAAACTTCTTAGGGAAATTGGAAACACTTCAGCCGAGGTATTCATTCTAGCTTTTTTCAGCTTTATTCTATTCCCCTTATCTAAAACAGGATTATACCCTTTAGTCGTTGTGATCGCGAGACAAGCATGTCTTAAATGAGACTTTTTTAATATGCTTCTTGTCCAAACTATCATTTCCTTAAACACATACCAAAATCATGGGAGGGGTATCTTTCAAGCTTTTACTGATCTTTTGTCATTATGGTTAATCTCACACATTCGACTATGGTGTCGTTTCATGAACATTCGCGAAATTTGTTCAGCGATAAATCCAATTGAATGATATATTCATCTCCAAAGCAAATTATCCAAACAATCTTTCTTAGATTGGGCCAATTTCATTAGGGCCCTAACTCCTGTTCAAATCCAATGGCGGATCAATTGGCCAAAGATTGACAAGGCGAAGATTACAAACCGAGAGAGGAATGCGATACCATTGCTTGGTTTAAGTGGAGGAGCAACTTATTGCCCTCTAATGGTTATTAGACAATTCGAGATACTTTAGCAAGTTCCACTGACATGGAATCCCGAAGAGTTCATCTTTGACATCCCAAGTAGAACTATACCCGAAGAGGAGAAGAATAGCCTTCAAGCCAAAATTCGCAAGATCATTCTACTTTTGGATAACCCATTTGAACAAATAATTGAGTGACCAAAAAGCTTGGAAGAAGATATGAATATAAGCGTCCAATTGATGTCGAGCCATATGTCCCATTGAGCGTTGTACTGGATCCTGTATATGAATATGTCCCAGAATATATTATTCCAAGCATGCCTAGAGTGGAACCCTACATCCTTGAAGAGGTCGTGATCGATGTCGAAGAATGTGAATCTTGAGCCAAGGAATGGGAGGAATACCAAAAGGCGGAAGATACCTTAGTTAACAAGAAGAATAGGATTGGATGATTTAAATTCCCATTTGAGTTTAAAATCATGATGTTAAACAATTTCAAATTTTATGTGCAATAATGGGTTGATCACTTTCTAAACATACATAGATAATTTCAGAACATGATTTCAAAACATAAAAGAATCACCTTGGATTACAATTCTTTGAACTATATGATTGCTTGAGAAAGACATTGATGAAGAATTTTATACCAGGCTAAGGCTTGTATGAAAATTCTTATCCTTAGCAATCTCATGAAACCATACAATTAAAAAGAATGTAGGGTTTCATGATTATTTTACTATGCTAACATTGGGTTTTTTTATGGAGCAGGTTTTCTAGCAACAGAAGGCAAAAGACCTCGAACACGTTTACAAGTTAGAATGGCAGAAGAAGAAACTCGTGTTCGACTAGCTAAAGTTGAGAATCAAATGACTCAAATGGCTGCCATGATGGCAGAAATGAAGGCTTTTATTCTCACATCTCGAGGACAGTATCTTACTACTCCAAATACGGGAACTTCAAATAATATTGAAACACTAATTGAAGAACCAGTCAGAAACAAAGAACCGGTTCAAGAAAATCCTCCAAAGACTATGCCTGAGGTAGTAAATTTGGAAGAGGATGATTAGACTAAGAAAACATCCAAAACAAAGAATGAAGAAGAGGCCAAGAGATTGGACCAAATTGAAGAGTGCTTAGCAAGTCAAGGTTATGAACTTCAAAGGTTCGATAAGTTCTTGTTGTTTGTAAAGGTGGTTGTTCCATAAAATTATAAAGAACTAGAGTTCGTGAGCAAGTATGATGGCATTGATTGTCCCAAAAGCCATTTAAAGTATTATCTCCGTAAGATGACGAGATATTCGGATAACATGCCACTTCTTATTAGCACATTTCAAGATAGTTTGAGAGAAGCAGCCCTCGTATGGTATATAGCCCTCAACATAGAAGACTTCATTGAATGAGACCATTTGGCGGGAGAATTTCTTTGCCAGTACAAGTTTAATGTTGAAGCACTCCCAACTAGAGAAGATCTCGTCAGAACCGAGAAACGGAAGAATGAAGGATTTAGAGCCTATGCTGACAGATAGAAAATTGTTGCCTCACAAGTAAAACCCGCCATAAGTGAAGACGAGCTCATTGAGCTCTTTCTAAAATCATTGCCAATTGAATATTATGATAAGCTTCATGTATCAGATTGTTAAACATTCACCATGTTGGTAAAGGTAGGTGAGAGAATTGAATGGGGATTGAAAGAGAACAAGGTTCAAGAAATAACAGCACGAAAACCTTAACCCAAGAGAAAAGACAACGAACCCATCCGAGAAGTGGCTATGGTGTCTGGCCCAAATACTCATCAAGCATCATTTCCAAAACAATCAAATGTCGCTTGGAAAAACCCAAGGCAATTCGAGCCAAATAAAAGACCCGTAAGGCTAGGGGTGAGCGCGGTTCCAGGGTAGAACCGGGAACAGGACCCAATGGATCCAGTTCAATTCTAGGTTCCATGGATAGAGGGTCCGGTTCCCGGTTCCCCATTTTTAGGAATCGGCTATTCTGGTTCCGGTTCCCGATTCTTATATGAACCGGAATTGGATTGGAACCGGGAATCGGAACCTGGAACCAAAACTGGAACAAAAAACATAAACTTAGTATTTAGAAACCTTAATTCCCAAATACTCGCTTCTTCTCTTGAATCACCTGTTCCTCCATCATCGTCCCTCCAAAGCTCACTCCCGCTTTCGCTTTTGCCTCGCTCCTCTCTCTCGCTTCCGCTTCCACCTCGCCTTTGCTCCCATTTTCGCTTCCACGGTTCTCTCCCACTTTCGCCTCACCCTCGCTCCTGCTTCTTGTTTCTGGAGCTAGAAATGATGGAAATCATTTGCTAAACCGTTTTGCTGTTTCTTCTTCTGGTAATTCCCCTGCAATTATGCTTATGCTTTTTATCTATTTTTTTTCTTTGTTTTGGATGAGTAGAGGTGAACAATGAATCTTGGGGATTCCAAAGCGCTGTGCAGATGGTTTGATTGAATCTTTGTGCTTCGTGGGGACTTCTTGCGTATTCTTGTTTTTCTTAGTGATTTATATCCGATTACATTTTGAATCTGAACAGTGACCCTGTCCCTTACGTTGTTCCTTCATTCATTAGTATCTCAATTCGTTTCGTCTGTTTGAACATTTCTACTGTGTCGAGATCCAGTTTTGTCAATCTTTTTTCTTGTCCTACGGTGTGTGTGTGTGTGTGTGTGTGTGTTAATCTGTGAGCTCCTGAGTTGGATATTAAGGGGAAAAATAGGCCTACTTCAAGCATATTGTTTTGCATCGTGGATTTGTGCTACCTTTCTTTTTTGCTTCCTTAGTCTAAGATTTTCAAATTACATATAATTTGGTTTTTGTAGTGTTTTCATCCGGTCTACACAATCTTTTTGCCTAGCTTAAGATCATGAGATAAGCAGCTACTTCTTTGCCTGACCAACATCTTGTTCATCTTGTACTAGTTCGGTGATCTTGTCCATGTTTGTCTTTATAAGCTGTTGTCTTGGACAACATAGCTAGCTACTACTTTTACTCTGTATGTCTGTTGATTTTATGGATGCAATGCTATGTAGTTGTTTAACTTAGCTAATGCCCATGTGGATGATTTCCTTGCTTTGATTTTCAGGTCCTCAGTTGCCTTGTTTGGTGTTTGCAATCTGGATTTGCTTTTTTCCTCGTAGAGTAAGACATCTAGGAAATTTTTGTTGACTTGGACTGAAATTAGAATTTAAAATATGTTTTCTAGCGGAAATAGGAAATCTTGACGTTGATCTCTTGTATGCATACTCCACTTTCAAGCACTTTACACGCGTGAGAGTTCATACATATTCCTCAACCAACTTTAGTGTGTAACAATTTTCTACTATAGGTTTTGCACTTTGTTTCCCTTTGTTGTTTTTGCTAAGATGTATTCGGTAGGGGTGTCAAAAATACCCGCTCAAACATGACCCGATCCGAACCGACCCGACCCAAATAGGGAATTTTCGCATTAGGTCGGGTTGGCCTTAACTTATTTGGGTAACAGTACAAATAAGGCTTAAGCTTGTTTTAGATCTACTTGAGCCCGTCCGAAACAAGCCCACCCGAAACAAACAAGAGCCATTTGTTCTTCTTCCTCTCCCTTTGACTCTCTCTCTCTCTCTCTCTCTCTCTCTCTCTCTCTCTCTTGTGTTTCCCCTGGTTCGAATCGGCGGCAAATCGCGAGATTGGAGATGGCAGAAGAGCACCGACTCCAAGCCCAGCAGCTCTGCGCCAACAATTGCGGCTTCTTCGACAGCCCCACCACCCAGAACCTCTGCTCCAAGTGCTACCGCGACCTCCAGCTCAAGGAGCATTATTCCTCCAACGCCAAGCTCACCCTCGACCAGACCTCCGCCCCCACCCCCGCCCCGGCCTCTGCAGCGTCGATCTCGACGGCTCCGGCCGCGGCCCCCTCGCCGCTGGCCGCAGATGGGAGCGAGGCGACTCCGGCTGCCACGGCAGCGGGGCCGAGCAAGTGTGTGGTGTGCAGGCGGCGCGTAGGGTTCACGAGGTTTAGGTGCCGGTGTTGCGTGACGTTTTGCGGGTCCCACATGTACCTGGAGCAGCACGGGTGCGACTTCGACTTCAAGGCGATGGGAAGGGAGTAGATCTCGAAGGCCAACCCGGTTGTTGTCGCCGAGAAGCTCGAGAAGATACGAAGGAGGAGCCATTTGATTCCGAGCACAACTTTCCCCGGTGTTCGCGTATTACTTCGTAGCAGATCGGCTATCGTCGCCGGCGGGCGACGGAGTCGCGTGATGCCGGTGGTTGTTGGGGGGGCGGAAGGTGGAGTCTATGTATTCAATACGTTGAAGTAATTTTTGTAACTTGGGCAAGCCACATAGAAACACCAAAATGTGATGCAATGTAAGTATACGATGAGAGGATACTGCTTTTGCATTCTTCATAGGTGTGCCAAACATGACCCGAACCGACCCGAACATGATCCGAACCAACTCAATTGTGTGACTATATCATGTTCGGGTCTTGTTTCGGGTCGGGCCAAGCACACATATTTATTATTTTGGTTTGGGTCGGGTATAATGAAAATCCGACCCGACCTGACCCGACCCATTGACATCCCTAGTATTCGGTTGCTTTCTGCTGACCACATTCATTATCTTCAAGCCAGTATGCTTCAAACTTAATTTCTCTCTTTCTTTTTGCAAGTTCCACCGAGAGAGTTAGCAAGATAGGACTACAGTCGGAGTCTACAGTAGGTAATGCATATGCTTCCACTTCTGGGATGTCACTCTTCAGTCTACATTGCATGGAGCTCTATCTAGTCTTTCTTTCGCATAGGCATCCCAATTCCTATTATTTGCTCGTGTAAATGTGCATCCTTTGCATTCAAGATCTATTATGGCTACAACTTTAGAATATGGCTGCTTGAGATTGAAATTGCATTTTCTTTTCTGCTGTCTTGTTCTGTTCTCGTGTCGTTTGATTGATTGTTCAAGTGCTCTCGGCTAATCTATTCTCGTGTTGTTTGCTTGGCCAGTGTTGTTTGATTGACATATCAACTATCAAGAATTCAAGATAACATGTCAATAGAGGTTGAGGGATGTGAGGAGATGACTTCGATCACAGAATTTGAATTGTTGGGTGATGAAAATGAAGAAGAGCCATCCCCTACCACGAGTGCGACAAACAAGGTACTTGATTCTCGTTGTCCTCTTTTTAATAAGAAATATACATCCGATTGTTGGAATCATTTTGCAAGAATCAAAGATGGTGATGGAAAAATGTCACGCCCCGAACCCTACGGCACGCGACAATCCTACCGCCGTCGATTCAGTACGACGTCCTAGGACGCGTCACCGACCCAAAATCCAAAACAGAAAATAATACATATGCGGAAGCAACATCATACACCCGTACACAATTAAACATGACTAAGGATAGAAATGAACAACAATCGTTATAAATGCATACTTGTATTAATACGGAGGATTTACAATATCCATTTAGGAAATTTACAAATAAACCAAAACGGGTCAGCAGCCACTAACATAAAAAAGGGGTATGTGGCTCGGGTGGTCAGGGTACTAAACCTAAGATAAGAAGGGCTCTTGTCAAAAAGTGTCAGCCCAACCTAACTATGTTTGAGGCTAAAACCTAGGGTAACCAGTCCAGGTCGGATCTCGAGGACTCGGATGAATCGCTAAAAGACTCGGACTCGGAATACATAGAATCCGGCTCGGACTCAGCCTCTACTGGCTCCTCCTCGGGATCGTTCTCTAGCTCTAGCTCCAGCTCCATCGGTTCCGGTTCGGGATTGGACTACCACTCCATTGATTCTTCCTCCTCGGGGTCAGAATCCATCTCAAAGATGATTGGCCGGGGGTTAGAATCCTCCTAGAACACGGCCTTGGGGCTAGCCACCTCCCTATCAGCTGCCTGCAGCTCCCAGTGCTTAACCTATCGATCGGCACATCAAAAGTCCTAAGGGGTCCATAAACGCCAAACGGGTCCCGAAAACACCAACCCAGATACTGATGAGCCTAGAACTGTGGCTTGCCCACGTCGACCTAAACGGTGGTAAAATGCCTAACATAAGTCTCCCCGTTCCCAACGGGATACTCGATCACCGAATGCTCTATGCAATACGGGATCCCAAAACATATTGGAATACTTGCCATCCTCAGGGCTAGGGGTTTGAAAAATGAGATTTCAACAACAGTGAGAATAAATCTTAGTGAGTAGGCCCCCTAATCCTAAATTAGCCTAACATGCACCTCCAAACAAAATACTAACCACACAACCAGACTAGCATTCAAACGACTGAGGCCCTCGGGTCCACATCAAACCTATAATTGGCCCTGCAGGTTAGGCACATAATAACAACGATAATCACGCAGAACCCAATCATCGTACATACACGCAATCACTTGGCCACAAACACATGCGATGCACATGCTTGCACTCGTTAATGTACTCTTGCACACGTGTCGTTACCATGCACATGCTTATGCTCGATTCTACACACTTGCATACGTGCCAATTTCTTGATTAACTTCTGACCCACATAAAACGCATCAGGTTCGACTTGTGTTAAACGCATCAGGCTCATGACACAACCCGCATGTGGGACGCCTCAGGTTGGCCATCTTCCGGTGAACCGGGCATCGTCCCACGTTAGACGCCTTTGGACGGGTTCAATACCCCGCGTAAAACGCATAAGGGTTTATGTGATCACATGTACATATTCCACTAATTATTATCTGAACCCCACATAAAATACATCAGGACAATTTAGTTGTTCACATTCTCAATGTCATTCGTGTACACTCGCATAATGCACATGTTATGCCAATACTCGATATGCACATTCATGGCCGCATTAGCACCTAACATTGCATCACAAAATCAATCCCAAACCATATACAATTTGGCCACTATATGGACAATTAAGCCACATATGACAAATCACAATTAAACCACAAATTAGCCGTACAAGGTCCGGTTTATCCCACCATGATTAGCCATAAATCAGTCCACTCTAGATCACTAAATCACCATCAAAACATCATATTAGGCCACCCTAATCATATCATTACTAGCCATAATCACCAGCCACTAATTAACCCCTAAAATACCCTAATTAAACCTTAAACCTATCTAGAAATGCATAATAGCCTAATTAAGGGTTAGGGTGTCTATTCACTAGGTCTTAAGCACCAAATATGGGCTGAATGAGGGGGAAAAATTGGATTGGACAATGGCTGGTTCAAGCCGGTTCAATGGCAGCGTCGGCAACTCCCATGGTGGCGACCGACGGCAGCAATGGCGGCGGCAATGGTGGCGGCTCGGGGCTGATCCCAAACGACGAGAAAGGGAGTGATGGCGATGGTGGTGACGTGAAAATGAGAGGGAGAGGAGAGAATGAGATGAGGGCGGTGGTGGCGGTGGCGTGAGGTGGCGCGTGGCTTGCGGTGGCGGCGCTCACATGGCCAAGGCGGGGGCTGGTGGTTGCGCTGAAATGAGGAGGAAGAGAGAGATGGTTGAATGGTGGTGGTGAGGCGAGACGGCCGCATGGACAGTGACGGCATGCGGTCCTAGTGGGCAGCGGTGGCATGGCTGTGGCTGGGCTGCTTCACTCGGCAAGGAGGAGAAGGAGAGAGTGAGAGAGGCGAGAATGAGAGGGTGGCCGGGTAATGAGGGAATGAAGGAGAGAAAGAGAGAGTGAGAGTTTTGATCAAAATAGTGAGTGGGGTTGGTAACCAAACCCACTAACAATGTCCATCTTACCCACTTCACTAATCTCTTGATCCAATGGCCACAGTTCAAAAGCCAATCTTGTCCAAATTGATCCAATGGTCAAGATTGGATCTTGATCAAAATATCCAAGGGCAATTTGGGGATTAACAAGAAGGATGGGGGGGCCTATTTGTCCAAGGATTTTCGGCCACTAAGGGTTGATCATGTCCAATTTAAACCCCAAAATTCAGAACTAAGGCATGGGGCTTAGGGGTAAATCGGTAATTTTCTGTTTCCGAGCAAAATTCCATTTTTCGGCCATACTGATCCCAAATATAATTAGCCACACTAATACGACGTCGTCCTTGCAAAATAGTCCCGTACGTCCGTGAAATTCGACACTCAAGTCCGGATTTAATTCAACGACCAATTTCGCTCAAATGCGATTTTAGCGTCTCTCACTAACGGGCGGCTGCTTAGGGGTTATGCGTATTGACCTAGGGTTACTCGAGTCGTGACGGTCCCAATTTTCTTAGAGAACACGAGGATTTATCTCTAGTTTCGGGGGTCGCGATTGTTAGGAATAAGTTTGGGATTGTTCGCCATGCGTACTCTCGATTGTGCGGAATCACTTGCGATCCGATCGTACGTCATTGGCAAACCAAATCCGTCACTCTCCTTAGATTAGCCCACATTGGCCCAAAATATTCCCTCATCGTTCTTCGGAATTGGAGCTTGATTCACGGTTGAGTTCTTGGGTCCACGTATCGTTTTCCTAGTTAGCCATTCCCTATTGGTCAGTATCCCGAGAGTGATCAGTTCCGGGCGAGACTTACTAAAATGACATGAGAAACAAACATCTATTTCATTGATCCCGGAAGTAGGTCGAATTCAGGATGTTACAAAAAACATATAAGGTGAAGTGCATTCATTGTGGGTCTAAGTTAAAGTACAATGTTACTCATGGTACTTTTGCAATGACGAAGCACTTGAAAACATGTAAGAAGTTTCCTTGCAATGTTAATAAGAGGCAGAAATTCTTTGCACCGTGTAATGTAGACTTGGCTAGCAAGGCAGGAGGAGGTTCTAGTACTGGTAGTGTCTTATCGACATAGTCATTTAATCAAGAAAGTTGTAGGCAAATGCTTGCTCGGTTCATCATAGTTGATGAGCTGCCCTTTTCCTTGGTTGAACGTGTTGGATTTCGCGAGTTTGTGATTGAGTTACGACCTCTCTTTAAACATTTGTCACGTTTTACAATGGCTAAAGATTGTATGAAGCAGTATTTTTGTGAAAGAACTTGTTTGAAGACTTACTTTGGTAAGATAAATTCTAGGATCGCACTCACGACCAATACATGGAGTTGCATTCAAAACCTGAATTATTTGTGTCTCATTGCACATTGTATTGATGAAAATTGGAAGTTACATAAAAGAATCATCAATTTTGTGGTGATGCCTAGTCACAAGGGTAGGGAGATTAGGAGAATGGTGGAGAAATGCATCAATGAGTGGAGAATAGAAAAGAAGGTATCCACAATCACCGTGGATAATGCTAGTTCGAATGACCTTGCAATTGGTTATTTGAAGGAAAAACTTGTAAGAGAAAAGTTGTTTATCTTAGATGGTAGTGCTTTACGTATGAGGTGCACCCTTCATATATTAAACTTGATTATTAGAGATGGCTTGACTATGGTATGAGAATCTATTGCACATATACGAAACGTGGTTAGGTATGTGAGGAGTTCTCCCATGAGAGCCAACACATTTAAATCTTGCATTGAGGGTGAAAAGATTACTTACAAGGGTTTAGTTATTTTTTATGTCACTACTAGATGGAACTCCACTTACCTTATGTTAGACACTGCCATAAAATTTAGAAAAACTTTTGAAAGGATGGAAGAAGACGATTCAGCTTTTACCAGTGAGCTTAACCATGATCTTCCTAAAGATGATGATTGGGAAAATGCCATTATTCTTTCGAAATTTCTAAAAATATCCTATGATGCTACTAATAAGATGTCGGGGAGTTCATATGTTACTTCAAATGATTATTTTGAAGGGATAGCTCTTTTGTATAAATATTTGAAAGATGCGGCGGATACTTCGGATCCTAAGCTTCAAGCTATGAGTATGAAAATGAAAGGGAAATTTGACAAATACTATGGGAATTTAGATAAAGTGAATATGTTGGTGTTGATTGCGGTTGTGTTGGATCCTAGAGCCAAGTTGAGTTATGTGAATTCTTGTATGGACAAATTTATGATGATGAATTGAAAGTTAATGATATGCGTTACAAGGTGAAGGACGCATTAGAGCGTTTATATGAATTTTATGAACAATCTTCTCTTCCTTCAAGTGATCGAAATTTGGTGCCCAAATTTTGAGTGCTAGTAGTAGTGGTTCCAATGCCGATGCCGGTGGTTGTGAAGGTAACAAGATCAAGAAGTTTGACGCCTAAGCTTGGCGAAGAACCTTTAAGCACTTGAACCAATAAGTGTGCAACGACAATAAATCTGAGTTTGATCAATATCTTGAAGAAAAAAATAAAAATATTCTTGATCTTGACCTTTTGATGTGGTGGAAGACTAGTGGCTCAAAATATAAAATCCTATCTTTGATGGCTCAAGATGTTTTATCTGTTCCCGTAACTATTGTTGCTTCGGAGTCAACTTTTAGTACATCGAGTCGTGTGCTTGACGGCTTTCGAAGTTCTTTGACTCCCAAAGTAGTGGAAGCTTTGATGCACTCAAGATTGGTCGAGAGCTGTTCGTGCACCGATTGATGTTGAAGAATGCACCGAAAATGCAGAAAAATTTGAGATAGGTAAGTGATGTTTATATCATTATATATTGTAATTCCTTTTATATATCTAATAAGTGAATATTTTATTTAATCTTTCTTTTTTTTAGAGATGGATTGTCTGAATGAAGATATTATCATCGGTAAATAGAGTTTACCAGTTGAAGTGGAATGAATATATGTGATAGGCTTTCTAATACTTATTTTATTTTACCAATAAATTGATATGGATTGTCTTAATACTTTGGTTGTCTTTGAAGGAGCAGCTAAAGTCATACTATTTGTGATTCTGCCAATTATTTGTGTGTGCCTTTGTTGACACCTAAATTTTACCCAATCATTTAGTGTAATTTGCATAGAAAATTAGGGATTAATTTTTAACCCCTAAACAAAAAATATTTAATTTTGCATAACATATAGTTTAGGTTTATTTTAGTTTAATTGCATTATTGCATCGGACCGGCGATAGTGAACGAGTTTAAATTTCATCGAACGAAATTCGGTTCGCTCGGGAATGCTAGGGCCGGGAATTTCACGCCACACGAGCTCGGTTGTTTTAATTTGAGCTTAATTCAGCCCAAGTTAATTCAGCCCATTTAATTTAATTAGAGCCCAAGCTCAAGTTTAAGCCCATTAGGACATTAAGCCCATCTATTTGACCTAGGTTAGAGTTATAAATACATCTTTTAGGTTAGATTTTGGAGAGGTCATAATTTTCAGATCAGAAAGTTCAGAGAGAACAAGTGAGAGAGAGAAGAGGCCGGCAATCACCCCCCACGTGCACCACCGCCCTTGCCTCGCCGGACCGCCGTGCTTCGCGTGCTGCCACCCTCCGGCGTCTTCCCCGCCGTGTCGCCGCCCGCGGCGCCGTGCAGCCTCGCCACTCGCCGTCCTCGCCTGAATAGCTTCTGTTCGTGCTCGGTGAAACCACCACCGCCCGTGCCGGAGCCTGCTAAGCGCCTGCAGCCACCGTCCCTGCCGCAAGTCACCGCCCCGGATAAGCCCCTGCACTAGTCCACGTTGAAGACCTGCTGATTCTGTTCTTCTTCGTCCACTTCCTCCCAGAATCGCTCACTCCATAGAGCTTATTTGTGGAAACTCAAAACACGAAAGTTGTAGATCTACGAGTCCTTGATCTGTGGCTTTTGGAATTGGGTCAATCCGACGTGTATTGAGGAAGTTACGCCCATTTTTCCGGAATCGTGCAGTTTTGAAATTTTCTGCTCGCGTCCCTCACCGACCGGAGAGCCGTCCACCGCCGGAGCTCCCCTCACCGACGCCGTTCACCGCCAGACGCAGCTGCTGTCCCGACGGTGCCGTGAGTCCGCCGGTGTAGCCGTTGCTCGTACCGTCGTCGCTCGTCGCAATCCGATCCGCAGTCGATCCCGATCCCGAACCGAATTCGAAATTTGGAGGTTATCCAAATTAGGTAAGATTATCCGGTAAATTTTTCATAATATTTTAATTTCCTAATTTGAGTACTTTGAATATTGCATGAATATCACGTCGGTAATTAGATATCTTTAGGATAATGTTTGATGTCCGCGATATTTAAAAATATTCAAATTAGGAAAATTTCCTAATTTAGCAACGTATTTGGACGTCTATCCGACCTTATCCCTAAGGTACGATACGCGGCAATACGGAAAATTATCATCCTATCTATAATCACTTAGATACGATGATAAATTTCATTAGCTTTCCAAATTCGAATGATCAATTATCTGTTAATATCTATAACCCTATAGATATGATCGATAATTTAATTTTTGTGCCTAATCCGAGTTTGAAATGAATTTGGCGGATCGCGTGGTTGATTTGAATTGTTTGCTATCCTTATTTGTTTAAATTTCTTTCCTTTTCAAATAAAAAGAAAACCAAAAAAAAATTCTATTTTGTTACTTAAATCAAAGTTTTGCATGTCTAGGATTTTTGAATATATCTCGAAGGATAAGATAAATATTTAATTTAAATTAGGACTTAACGTGGCATGTTTCCTAATTTAAATTAGGTATTATTTTAATCCTAACGGATTATTCACGTTATTCTATTATTCCGAATTTTCATAAAAAAACCCTAAAAAATCATGTTTTATTAGGATAGATTGCATTTTAATTTAAGTAATTTACTATTCCGAATTTTAATAAAAAATCCCAAAAAGAGATCATTCCAGGGTAGATTAAGTCATCATAGATTGCATGTTAACTTAGGTATTTTTGAATTTCGAATTTTAAACAGAAAATACCAAAAATAGAAGTCATTAGGTTGCATGTTAATTTAGGCATATTTTCATTCCGAATTTCATCTGAAAATACAAAAAAAATATATCATTGCACGTCATTAGAATTAAGTCACGTCGTCGCGTGTCATATAGTATGCATGCTAGGTCGCATTATTTCGCATGTCATATTTTTGCACGTCATTGCATATATCTAGGTTTCATTTAAATAAAGTGAAAACCAAAAAAAGGAAATTGAATGAGTTGCTTGTTAACTAGAGATCATATTAGGGTTGCCTGTATGATTTTTTCGCTAACAATGCAGATGCTTGCGTTGCATTCAGGTACGTTGTTCTCTTAAACTCGTAATTTATTTAATACTTTTCTGGGTGTTAAATTGGTGGTTTGCGCACACGCATGAACACCTCACATGTTAGTAATTAAGCTAAAATGGATCCAAATTGCCTGCCAAAATATTTTTTGAAATGAAAAGGTACCGAAAGGGCGTTAGACTAGATCTAGCGTAATCAAGTCCCCGGGCTTAGAATCTCTGGTTCGTAGGAATAAAACATATCTCCCTATGTTTTATTTAGGTTTCTAATCAGCCTACCATAAAATGATTAGTGGCGACTCCAAGCATGAAAACATTTGCATGTTAAGAACTTAAACCCTAAGTTGCGAATTGGTAGGGCTTGGGAGGGCCCGAGTTAAGTTCAATCTTAATAATCCATTAGCCCGAGATAATTGACAAAAATTTTTTAGGGTCGCGACAGCCTTTAACCCTGTGGTTGTTTAAAGGAGGAAGAAATTTAATGCCAGAAGGGATACCAAAGAAGCTTTTGGTCTTCTGCTTTTATGCTTTTGCAGCATGTATGGGAGAAATGTGAGATCAGATGTGAATGCTATTACAATGAATTAGGACTTGAAGCTGTTTTTGGGAGAAAGGTGCCTAGTTTGAAAAGATTTGATAGCTGGTCTTTTTTTTAGATATGGATTGTTGAGAAAAAATGTGGCATCTTACCTTGAAATTTAAAATCATATGTATTGCAACCCAACAATTGTTATTTATCGTTCTATCCCCTTTCTTTTAAGAAAAATGTAACATTTCAATAACTAATCTTTTGTATTCTTTTTTATGAATGTTCATTTTCGTTTTGATCAACTAAAAACAAAATAAAAAAAAAGAACCTGTTGGAACCTGGAACCAACCCTAGAACTTGTAACAGGGTAGGTTCCAGGTGAAACTTATGAGGAACTTAGAATCGCTCACCCCTACGTGAGTTAATACACATAGTTACCCCAACCTCTATCAAGGCTATTACCAATACTTATATAAAGGCATTTGGTGGCCAAAGAGGTACCAATGGACAATCCCGCAAGATTTTCTTGGTACGATGAATAAAAAACCTACACCTATCACATAGGAAAAAGAGGACATGATGTAGATAATTGTCCCACTTTAAAGTACAAGGTTCAACAGCTCATTGATAAGAAGATATTGAACTTCCAAGAACCCGAGCCAAATATACATCAAAATCTTCTTCTTGAGCACAATATAGTAAACATGATCAAAGATGAAATAACAATGATCAAGCCTGATGATCAATATGAATATGAAGTCAAGATTAAAGCTTTTCGATTAGGAGATGCCCGATTTCATCAAGAAGCGATCCTAAAAGATGAGATTGTAGACAACTTGAGAGAAGACTCCGGAAAGTATAGCTTCCAAGTGAAATATACCCCATCGCCATGGGCATTCAAAAGTAAAGTAATTGTGCTTGATGGCTGGGGTGGTACAGATGACGAAATCGGTCCTGAGGATAAAGCTCCATCTAAAAAAGAAATGCTCCAAGATGAAACATATGAAGATGAAAAGGAGAAGAAAAAGTCCAACGGGGTGAAAGACGTTTCACCCAGAAATCATCCAAGGATGGCGAAACCATAGAATTACTCGGTCAAGACAGCGGTAAATACAATTATGGTGTCAAATATACTCTACCACCATGGGTATTTAAAAATGAAGACATTGTACCTGAAGGATGGAGGGTTATGGACGAGGTCCCGATCAGCTAACTAAATCTCGAAGAGAATGAAGATCGAGAAGAGAAAAAGAAGAAAAAGACTCGCCAATGTGATAGGCAATTTGCTCACAAAGCACGAAGACAAGGTGAAGTTATTGATTACCTAGGTCAAGATAGTGGCCGGTACAATTATCGTGTCAAATATACACCCCATCCGTGGGCATTCAAGAATAAAATGATCACACCTGAAGATTGGGGTGGAGTGGATATTGACGAAGCCAATAGAAGCATGGTATACATGATTACACGATTTCTGATCAAGCTTGATGAGGTAGACAAATATAAGGAGGAAGAAGGTCCTCTCGAACCAATCACTATCCATCTTCTCATTGATCAACTAAAGATTGAGAGAGAAGAAACACAACCTGTGATCATCACTCTCCTTTCGAAAAAAAAGTTTGATACTAGGCATGTACCTTAGGATTATTCTTCTAAAGAAGTTGATGCCATAACCTGATTGGGGGATGCTATGTCTCGAAAGGTGAGTACGAAAAGAAAGGAGTAACCGAAGAAGATGTCAAACAATTGCTTTCAGTCATGACGACGAGCGAATTTGAGGTAATTGAACAGCTAAGAAAGATGCCAGCATAGATTTCTCTATTAGATCTCTTCAAGACTTTAGAAAGCCACAAAATGGTGCTTATGAAGCTTTTTAATAAAGTACACGTCCCGGAGACAATTAATGAAGTGCAACTTGAAAACTTTGTTGGCACTATTCTTTTGAAGATCAAATCGCTTTCTCCGATGAAGATTTTCCAATCGATGGACATTCCCATAATAAGGCCCTATACATCGCCCTCAAGTGCCGGGGCAAAGAGGTATCACGTGTGTTGATTGATAATGGTTCAACACTTAATTTGTGTCCACTAAGCACACTGCATCGCTTGGGGATTAGTGAAGAGCTCATCAAACCTTCTAAGGTAACTGTGTGCTTGTTTGATGGAATGAAGAAAGATGTTATTGGCGATATCGAGCTCGATGTAAACATAGGCCCTGTACCTTTCCTAATTGACTTCCAAGTAGTGGATATTCTGAGAACTTTCAACTTGTTACTCAGAAGACCTTGGATTCATATGGTTAGTGCTATTCCTTTAAGTTTCCATTAGAAGGTTAGGATTGTCATTAATTGCAAGATGATCACCGTACATAGGGAGGCGGATTTCACCACTTACAAAGATAGTGCAATACCGTATGTCGAACCCGAAGTGAAAGAAGAACCAAGCTATCATTCCTTTGAAATGATATCAATGGTGTAAATCCCTGCCAGTTACATCTTAAAATCCCTAGAGTTCTCAACATAATCCATTATGTCTGGAAAGGTGCTATGCCAGTATGGATTTACTTTCGGTAATGGTCTTGGATTGAAATCTCAAGGAATCAAGGAACCTATCACTCCGCTTGCCACAAGAATGAAACACGGAGTAGGTTATATTCCAGATAGTTCTAAAGATCGCCATGGAGGCCAAGGCCGAGGACGAAAGAACTATGGAGGCTATAAAAGCCAAGGTGATTGCATCATTAATCCATTCGTATGGAAGGGTAAAGTTAAAGAGCTTCCCTATCATCAAATTCACGTCAAAGAAACTTTTCCTGAACCTTCCAAGCTATTTCAAGAAGAAAACTTACATGCAAAGGAAGAATCTATTCTACCTGGTTTATTCCAAGAGAATATCATCAACTTCATCATAACCGAAGTAGAAGATACCTACACACTGAAGTAGGAAGATTCTCTTGAACTTTTGCTACTAGCCTTTTCCATTACATTTTGTTGATTACAATTTCAGAATTCTTGTGATTTCATTTGCAATTTTAGTTCAGTTACAATTTACATTTCTATTAATGTAGATGTAATCATGTCTTTCAATTCAATAAAAGTGATCAAATGTTTTGCTAATGACATATAGAAACGAACCCAAACCTATGATGAATATTATCCTCATTCGAGAGGCTTGAGGCTTTAGGTTTCTATATTGCTCCTCATTATATTCGCATGATTTTAAGAGTAAGAAAGTCCGATGATACGAGGACTAGCTCTGTCTTTATATTTTTTCAAAACAAATTTCAAAATGAATTTTCAAAAGGTTTTTCATAAGACCACATGCATTATTTTACTTTGTATGCGATTACTAATCATGTTTGTTACATGTCAGGCATGAGTATTTGCATATCCATAATAGGTTCTTATGTGGTCCAAATCTTTTCAAGGAGATCGCTTGCGATATTGAAAAAGATAATGAGGATGAGGAATGGGTCAGAAAAGAATGGTTGAGGAATGGGTCAGAAAAGAACGGATTTGTCATGAAGAATCAAAGCCACTCACATTATAGAGAACGATCACTGTTAATCTGGGCAAAAAAGAGAATCACAAGGAAGTTAAGATTGGAGCAAGTCTTCTCTCAGCAAAAATAGAAAGAACCATAGATTTGCTTAGAGAATATCAAGATATATTCGCATGGTCTTATGCTGACATGCCAGGTCTTGATCCGTGCATAGTTGAACATGCTTTGCCAATCAATTCAAGTTTTCCATCAAAGAAGCAAAAACTTAGGCGAACGAAGCCGGAATTGGCAAAGAAAATAGAAGAAGAAGTTATGAAATTGTTTAAAGTGGATTTCATCAAAGTGGTATTATATCCGGAATGGGTTACCAACATAATACCCGTAATGAAAAAAAGATGGTCGAGTACGGGCGTGCGTTGATTATCGTGACCTAAATAAAGCAAGCCCTAAGGATGATTTTCCGTTTCCACATATTGATGTATTAGTGGATATCACTGCTGGGTTTGAAACATTTTCATTCACGAATGGTTTCTCAGTATATAATTAAATCCTCATGAAAAAAGAGAATAAGATGAAGATATCCTTCATAACACCATGGGACACATGTTGTTATAGGGTGGTACTTTTCGATTTGAAAAATGTTGGTGCTACATATCAAAAGACAATGGTAACTTTGTTCCATGACATGATGCATAAAGAAATCAAAGTATATGTGGACGACATGATTGCAAAATCCAAATAAGGAAAAGATTATGTTGAAGTGCTTTGCAAGTTGTTTGAAAGACTCGGAAAATACAAGTTACGATTAAATCAAATTTTGCTAGTGATTGAGAATGATCCGATCAAGTACCTTCATGAGAAATCCTTCTTGATCGGGAAATTAGTAAAGTGGCAAGTCTTGTTATCTGAATTTGACATCAGAAGTTCATCCCAAAAGTCAGTCAAAGGACGAGCAATAGCAGACATGTTAGCGGAAAGTTCGCAGAATATCACCAATCCTGAAGAACAACTTGATGATCATATATTAACAATGGTTGACAATAAATAGACCATGTATTTTGATGGTGCAATCAACTTATTTGGATCAGGAACTGGGGCATTACTGATCTCCCCAGAAGGCCAACACTATCTGGTATCTGCGAAACTGGTATTTCCATGCACCAATAATGTCGCTGAATATGAAGCATGCATTCTCGATTTACAATTAGCCCTCTCAATGAAAGTAAAGAGGTTGCAAGTATATGGAGATTCTATGCTCATCATATTGCAAACAACTGGTGAATGGCAAACTCGAGATGCCAAACTAATTCCTTATTATAGATACTTAGAAGAGATGATAGAAAAATTCGAATAAGTAACATTTGATTATCTCCCAAGAGCTCATAATCATTTTGCAGATGCTCTTGCAACTTTGTCATCCTTACTACAAGTTGAAGATGGTATGGATATAAAATCATTGAGGATTAATATTCTTGAACAATCAGCTCATTGTATGATGATTTAGGCACAATTTGACAACGAACCATAGTTTCATGACATCAAAAGCTATCTTCAATCGGGAGAATTTCCTGAAGAAAGCCAACCGGGTGATAGAAAATTTATAAGAATGATAGCCAACAAATTCTTTCTTAGTGGTCAAACCCTTTACAAGAAATCATTTGATTCAACTCTACTAATATGTCTGGATGCTACAGAAGTTAAACAAATCATGAAAGAGATTTTATGAGGGTGAATATGGACCGCACATGAATGGACATCTTCTAGCTTGAAAGATTATGAGATTGGGATATTATTGGATGGCAATGGAAACATATTGCATCCAACATGTGAGATGTTGTCATCAATGTTAAGTTTATGGAGATAGAATTAATGCACCGCCAAATGAACTACATCAAATGTCTGAGCCATGACCATTTACAACGTGGAGCATTGATATGATTGGTCCAATCAACCTCAAGGCCTCAAATGAGCACCGGTTTATCCTTGTTGCTATTGACTATTTCACTAAATGGATTGAAGCAAACTCCTACACGAATGTTACTGTAAAAAATGTTGCAAGATTCATTAGGCGGGACATCATTGCTAGGTATGGAGTTCCAAAAGTAATAATTACAGACAACGGCTCAAATCTAAACAACAAGATTGTGGATGATTTACTCTAACACTTTCACATTCGACATTTGAAGTCATCCCCATATCGTCCACAAATGAATGGAGCAGTTGAAGCGGCAAATAAGAATATCAAGAAGATATTGGCCAAGACAGCGGAAAATTGTCGTGATTGGCACGTAAGGTTGCCGTATGCTCTGATGGCATACCGAATTTCAATTCGAACATCAACTGGAACAACCCCGTTTTCCTTGGTTTATGGAATGGAAATAGTGCTACCTGTTGAATAAAAAATTCCTTCATTAAGGATACTATCCCAATTGAAACTTTTAGAAATTGAGTGGATTCAACAAAGATATGAACAACTCAACATGATCGATGAAGGTCCATATATTGTCAAGAAAGTCCTTCTTGGAGGAGCATTGATTCTTGTAGATATTGCTGGAACAGGATTAGCCTATCCTGTAAATACAGGTGCTATCAAGATTTTCTACCCATAAAATAAAGATGAACATTCAAGAAGAGCTTTGGGTCACTTTAGAACATGTGCATATCATACATATCATACATACCACGCATTTCATGAATATGATTATCTGTTTTGCAGAAGAAAGCAAAAGGAGTCTGAACCAGTCGATAGTTTCAGAATCCCCAACGAAGTCAGCAAATGATAGAGGGAAGTATCATTTCTAATTCAATTTTTTCCGTTGATATTCCCTAATGTACTTTTCTTGTTATCATCTCCAGGGAGACAAAGAAAAGAGAGCAACAAAAGAAGAATCCTCAGTGGAATCAAAGCAAAAACATGCAAACAAAAAGGATCTTGGTAAGTTGATCAGACAGGTATCCCTAAATCGTGAGCGCATGTGTTAAACAAGTTGCTTTTCTAAGAGAAAATCGAACTTCTTCTTCCCCAAGCGGAATGACACTAAAACTAAGCAAAACAAAATAGATTGTTTTGAAAAGAAAATACCTCAGAAATGTTTCAAATCAAAAGTTTTGAAACACGCTTTCTTTGAGAATGCATTAAGTATCAAAATTCCCTAAAAAGAGATAATTTGATAAAAGGCTTTGAAAAATTTCAAAGAAAAAGTTTGGATCAAATCGAATGGAAAGACCTTTAAATGATGAAAGGTAAACCGTATCTAAACACGTCCTCTATACACTCAAAGTCAAAGTGAAGGAGTGAGTAAAGAAAAAAAACTCATCCAAAGGAAATAGAGGATTTTTGCAATGGTTACATGGATTGAAATGATGAAAGGCAGTTATTTCACTGTCCCAATCACATGCTTATCTCTTACGGACCAAATTTGAGCTGAAACAGTGGAGAAGTTTTCCAAAACAACCCTATTAAGAACCACCTCATATTAGGGCAACCCAGGAGATTTGTGGTTGACAGCTACAAAGAATAGGATAAAAAAAGATTCTATTGCATACTCTTGCATCAATCTTTCTGTGATAACTTCAGACGAAGTCATATAGAAGCTCAAGACATCCCAAGAGGAAGAAGAGCACTTCATTTCTTATACCCAAACATATTACCTTTGGCAAAGCCTAATTGAGTATGAATATTCATTTTAGAACCCTAAATTGATAGTCATCTCTTCACACTGGAGCATGAGCATATGATCCACTTTGAATAGATAAGCAACAAAAGACATGATACAAAGTCCTTAGAACTCAAAAAGGTCAAAGGCAAAAAGAATCATGGGCATGAAAAAGAAGTATGTTTGGTAAAAATAAGGCCGAATGCCTAGGAAAAACGAAAAAGAAAAGAAAGTTCAAAATGACAAAAAAGGTTATGACAAAGCAAAGCTAAGATTATGAGAGATCATAGATCACAACAAGTGAAAATGAGCAAAAGTGAAAAGAAATCCTGATAAATGTCTAGAGGACTTTGATGTTCATAAAAGAAAAAATCCCTAGTGGACAAAAGAAAAAGGGCGGTGATGCCAAGAAGATCACTAATTTCATAAAAACCATGAATTCAATTAAATGAGTCTTTTTTGAGCCTACCCAATACCAATAATACAACCTCTCTCCAAAGACTCTTCAGATTGGGATATTGAGAGTATAAACATGACTTTATGACAAGAAGTCATTGCTTAAAGAAGTGTATGTAATAATATCTTGTCTTATCTTAGAGGTTCTTAACTTGTAGACCCGAAGTCAGATATGATGAAATCATTTTTCTTGATCTCAAAATGCCTATCCTTTGAATAGCCATTGACCAAGCCAACATTACAGTCCTCCGAAAGACCTTATCGGATCAATTGCATTGTATACATTGCGAACATCTCTAAACACTAGATGATTGGTTCAGAGAGATAAAATTGAGGGATATCATATAATTCCCATTTCAATCAAATAAAGAAAAGACCAAGTTCATAGATTGAGACAAATCCTTTTTAATGAAGGTCTTTCAAATGATCATGTCAAGCATTTCTTAAAAGATTGCAAGGACTTTGTTCGAATAATTCCTTGAAAAGGAAATTCGATTGTGTCGCGACCTAAAAAATTTCTCATTTTCAGGCTAATGGATTATTAAGACTAAGATTAACTCGGGCCCTCCCAAGTCCTATCAATTCGCAACTTAGGGTTTAAGTTCTTAATATGTAAATGTTTTCATGCTCAGAGTCGCTACTAATCTATTTATGGTAGGTCGATTAGACACCTAAATAAAATATAGGGAGATATGTTTTATTCCTACGAACCAGAGATTCTAAGCTCGGGGACTTGATTACGCTAGATTTAGTCTAACGCCCTTTCGGTACCTTTTCTTTTCAAAAAAATTTGTTTTGGCATGCAGTCTGGATCCATTTTAACTTAGTCACTAACATGTTAGGTGTTTATGCGAGTGCACAAACTACCAATTTAACACCCAAGAAAGTATTAAATAAATTGCCAAATTGGAAGAATTACTTATCTCGAAGCAATGTAAGCATTTGCATTGTTAGCTAGAAAATCACATTGACAATCCTAATATGATTTCTAATTAACAAGCAATTCACTCAATTTTTTTTTGATTTTCACTTATTTAAATGAAATCTAGTCTATATGCAATGACGTGCAAAAATTGACATATGATTAATGCAGCCTAACATGCAAACTATATGTCATGCGATGACGTGACTTATTTCTAATGACAGACAAATGATTTATTTTTGAAATTTTTCTAATGAAATTCGGAATAGTGAAAATGCCTAAAATAACATGCAATCTAATGACTTCCTTTTTTGGTATTTTCTATTAAAATTCGAAATTAAAAAATTACCCAAGTTAAGAATGCAATCTATCCTAAAAATAACCCATTCTTTTTTTTTTTGGGATTTTCATGGAAATTCGAAATTTAAAAATAACCAAAATAATCTATTAAGATTAGAATAATACCTAATTTAAACTAGGAAATAGATAATCTCAAGTCCTAATTTAAATTAAATAATTATCCTATTCTTTTAAACAAATTTAAAATTCCTAGACATGCAAAATTCTAATTTAAATCCTAACTGATATTTTTTTTGAATTTTCTTTTTAAAGGAAAGCAATTAAACAGATAGATAACTACCGCAATTAAAATCAATCCACGCGATCCGCCAGATTTGTTTCAAAATCAAATTAGGCACAGAAATCGAATTAATGGTCATATCTATAGGGTTATAGATATCGACGGAAAGTTGATTGTTCAAATTTGGAAAGCGTATAAAAATCATTATCGTATTCAAGTGATTATGGATAGGATAATAATTTTCCGTATCGCCGCGTATTGTACCCTAGGGATAAGGTCGGATAGTCGTCCAGATAAGTTGCTAAATTAGGAAAATTTCCTAATTTTGAATATTTAAAAATGTTGCGGATATCACAGACATTATCCTAAGATATCTAATTATTCACATGATATTCACAAAATATTCCAAACATTCAAATTAAGAAATTAAATATTCAAAAGTGTATCGGATAATATCATTACCTAATGTGCAAATAGTTTCCAAATTCGAATCGACTCGGGATCGAGTTTGCGGATCAGGATTGAACTCGGGCTTGCGGATTGAGACGACAACGAGTGTGATGTCGACACCGGCGGGGTCAACGGTGGCGTGCTCGGTGAGGTTGTGGCGCGGCTCTAGCGACGGCGGCGTCACGGCGGGGGGGCAGCAACGGCGTGGCTGAAGTGGCGACTGTGGACTGGAGGGGCGGCGGCGGCAAGGCTCCGGCGTTCGGTTCGGCTGAGGAGCACGGCGGAACAGTGGCTTCACGGCTATGGACGACGTCTCCGGTGGGGCTGGTCCGGCACGGTGTACAATGGGCGATAATGTTGACGAGTGGCGGTGCTGTGATCAGCAGCGCCGGCGGGAGGAGCAGGGCACTTTCGGGGCGGCACGGCACGGCTTTGCCAGCGGTTGAGGATGATCGGTGCTCGTTTAACTTGTGATTTCCGGCCCTTGCCTTCCGAGCAAGCCGAGTTTCGTTCGATGAATTTTAAGCTCGTTTGCCACCGCCGGTCCGATGCGAAATGCAATTAAACTAAATGGACCTAACTATATGTTATGCAATTTTAATATTTTTTGTTTAGGGGTTAAAATTTAATCCATAATTTTCTATACAAATTACACTAAATGACGCGCCAAAATTTAGGTGTCAACAGATTGTTTGAAATGCGTTAATGCAAAGAATGCATGTTTCCAGACCGGGTTTCAAAAGTTTTTGGTCAACCTAAAACCAAGTTTTTAAACAGTTTGTGGTAAGCTTAAAAAAAACCACACTTCAAACAGTTTTGATTAATTTCAAAATCACTTTTCAAAATAGTTTTTGGTCAATCAAAAACCATACAAAGATTAGTGAAACCATAAAATCACATAACTCATGGTCAAGGCATTCGTTATTGGAAGCCGTCATAAAGTCCTACAAGCGAGGAGCCCCTAGGTAAATTTCCAAAGTCCTATAAGCGAGGAGCCCGTAGGCAATTCTCAAAGTTCTACTGGTGAGGATCCACTAGGCAAATTTCCAAAGTCCTACAGGCGAGGAGTCCCTAGGCAATTTCCAAAGTCCTATAGGCGAGGAGCTCTTAGGCAAATTTCCAAAGTCCTACAGGCGAGAAGGCCCTAGGCAAATTTCCAAAGTCCTACAGGCGAGGAACCCCTAGGTAAATTTCAAGGTCTTACAGGCGAGGAGCTCCTAGGTAATTCCCAAAGTCCTACAGGCGAGGAGCCCCTAAGCAATTTCAAAAGTCATATAGGTGAAGAGCCCCTAGGTAAATCCCCAAAGTCCTACATGTGAGGAGCCCCTAGGCAAATTTCCAAAGTCTTACAAGCGAAGAGACCCTAGACAAATTTCAAAAGTCCTATAGGCGAGGAGCCTCTAGGTAAATTTCCAAAGTCTTTCTGGCGAGAAGCCACTAGGCAATTTCAAAAGTCTTACTGGTGAGAAACCACCAGGTAAATTTCTAAAGTCCTACAGGTGAGGAATCACTAGGCAATTTCCAAAGTCCTATTGACAATAATCCACTAGGCAATTTCGAAAGTCCTATTAACGAGAATCCACTAGGCAAATTTTCAAAGTCCTACTAGTGAGGAATCACTAGGTAAATTTTAAAGTCCTGTTGGTGAGGAATCACTAGACAAATTTTAAAGTCCTACTGGTAAGGAACCACTAGGCAAATTTCTAAATCCTTAGGCGAGGAGCCTCAGGTGTTTATGATTCGTGGGTTCGTCCTTAAATCACGAAATCAGAATAATCATCACCGCCATCAATTCATACTCTTAGAAAAGCAACAAAGAGATGCTCACAAACCGGTAAGTTTCTCTTCCGCAATCATTAAGAACTTTTCAAAATGTGTTCTGAAAAGAAAATCTTTGGATTAGATCACAAATTTCAAAAGTAGGATCCCTAATCAGTTGTTGTAAAATTTTCATTTTATCTTGTTCATTGAGTCAACTAAAAATTCAGATGTCACCTTGTCATTGAGATCAACCTCTAATGAGCTTAATCTCAAAGAGGGGTAGCTGTTAACACTTGATTTTTAGTTCTTTTTTTCATACTTTCAAAAATCTCAAAATTAGGACTAGGAATCTTGGCCAAGCCTAGAAACCTATTTCTAGACCAAAAATAATTTTTTAGCATTTTTCCCCATTTTTCTTTAATTTCTTTTAGTTAAAATAAGTAAAAAAAATCAAGAAAAATAGCAAATGGAATCAGAAAATTCCATAAAAATAGTCATTAGTCTTCTTTTAAATTCAATTTCACTAATGAATCATCAATTTTGGAAAATTTCAATCGGGCATGCGTTTTTCCCAAAATTGGGCAAAATCAAATCCGAATTGAACTAAAAATGCAATTAAATCTTTTCTAGTCATTTTTAAGTCATGGTGTCTTCACAACAAATGACTCTGGGACCTTGAATTACATAATAGTCAGTACAATTGCATAATTTGTCAGAAAAATAAAAAAATCCCCAAAATTCAATTGAAAATTCGGAATTTTGTGCCCAAATTGGGAATCATGTCAAATTCGAAATTGTCGAACCATGAGACAATCATTTCTAGGGTTAATTATATGTGGGTAATTCAATTTTGGCTCCAATTTTGCTTAATCAGGTCATTAAGACATCGAATTGAACAAAACCCTAATAACCCGAATACAAAAGTTTGAAAATCTTGGATATGATTATGACAAAAATTACAGAAAATCACATATTTGGGTTCAAAATGTGATGAGGAATTCAATTTTGGGGTTAATTTTGAAAATTGGATCAAAATCGAGCTTAATTTGTGAATTTAGTCAAAACGAGGCTTTTCGGGTCGATCGGGTCAACCCGACTCGACCTAGCTACCCGTCTTCTTTGCCCGACTTGCATAGGATGCAATGAACCCAGAAAAGAAGACAGTTCAAACCCACAACTTTGCCGACTTACTTTGGGCAATTTAGCAAGTGAAAATTAAGTCAGCTAGCTGGAGAATCTCCAACTAGTGTTAGAGAATCATCCCAATCGATTCAAGATTGGTAAATAACAAACTTTGGGTGGGAAATTGTTCATTAAAAACAAGAAAAAAAATTGATCATTGGGCATGAAAGGTGTTCGACAAAATTCCAGAAAGAGAGAAGAGAGAGAAACAGAGACGAAAGAGAGAAAACGAGAGAGGATAGAGTTGATACTCCCCGAGATCAAGTGATCGGCGTCTTTCCAGCTAGAAAAACGCCGACAAATCGGTCTCCAAAGGTGAGTATCCTCACCTATGACGACCGGCTCAAAGCTAGTCGCCGATGCCTGGAAACTAACCTCGGCCGGCGTGTCACCCTTGGAGGTTCCAAAACCACCTATTAGAAGTCGGAGTGTCGAGGAGCAGATCCATAGGTGCTGCACATCTCGAAAAAGTCATTTGAATGCCGAACAGAACAGGTAAAAATTGTTCATTGCCTCAGTTTTTGCAAAATTCCAGAATACATTTTTGGCCTAATTCGTGCATTTTTCTTCATGATTTAATCCTACAAGATTCCTAAAACGTATTCTGATTTCATTTTCATCGTTTGTTTGTACTTTGAATGATTGAAATCTCATTAAAATTGAGCCGGTCATCCCATGAACCATCTCACCGGAGCTCGGATAGCGTCGCTGGAACATCTCCGTGGCCATAGGCCTGTCAAGTTAGCTTCCTTCAACCTTGTTTGATGCTTTCTTAGTGATTAGAATCAAGTTAGATGGCTAGGGCGTTCTATATTGTGATTCGAAGGTTTGGCTAGTTAGTTTAGAACAAGTTGCAATTTAGGTTTTTCCGACTAGCTTCTCGCCGGCCGGCGATGGTCCGATGGTGAATTAGAGAGTTGATATTGGTGGACGATAATGTAGACTTAGTATAGCACCCAAAATCATGGTTGTAAACTCACCGGAAGGTCGTTGGATTCCAATCCAAAGTCACGGCCACAAGAATGTTAATGTAGATTGCATGCCCATCACCTGTTCGGCAAAATGCCACAGTGAACAGGGATGAAACGGCGCCGTTTCTGACGTTGTGCTCACTGGAGAAGACGATCGGCACCGGCGCCGGAGAGACTCGGTTCGGTTCATTTTTCCAGCGGGAAAATTTAAATAAAAAAATCCAATAAAAAATAAAAAATTGAAAAATCAATAAAAAATAAAAAAACATCAAAAAATCAGAAAAATAAATAAAAATTCAGAAAAATTTCGGAAATCATAAAAAAATTTCTGAAAATTAGAAAATTTCATAAAAATTTTAAATTTTTTAGAAAATTCAAAAAAATTCAGAAAATTCAGAAAATACAAATAAAAAATGTAAAAAATTTAAAAAAAATGGAAAATTCATAAAAATTTTCAGAAAATCATAAAAATCAATTCTCGATTAATGAAATTCTCATAAATTCAATTTTCGAGAAAAGAATCGAAAATTTCAAAAATTTACAGAATGGTTTAAAAACACTGTGGCCAACCTTGGAAAGTGAAATTTGAATTTTTTGAAGTGCCCAAGTGGCATTTTTAGAAAATCTCAAATTCAAGTGTTATAACCCTTAAAAAAACCCTAAAACCCTAAAAAAAAACAAATACAAATCATGGAATGAACAAGTCTTTAGGGCTTCATTAGGATTTGGATGTTTTTGGGTGCATTTTGATTTTTAGAGACAATTTAGGATTGTTTGGTTTGATTGACATTGATTGCGCATTTAATTCCTGACTGATTTTCCTTGCAATTAGAATGAAGAGAATTAGGGGGTAAGTTTCGGAAACTTGTGTCACATGTTAGACATCGTATCGTTCTTAGGTACCGAAAGGGCGTTAGAAATCTCAATTTGGGATTATTAATTTAATCAAGTCCTCGTACTCAGAATCTCTAGTTCGTAGAATCGTAGTATTTCTCCCGTACCTTGATTAGATGTCTAGTCTACCTATCAATAATGACTTGTGGCGACTCCAAAATCAAAAACTTAGATTAAATAAGAAATTATCATCCACTGTCATGTGAGATGTGGTCTGGGAGAGACCCTTACGTGGAAATACCTCCTTAGCGCACAAATCTCAAAAGCCCAAAAAAAAAAAAAAATCAGCGCGGCGCAACACTCACCACTACTTCTTTTTGGGTTTTGCTTCAAGAACCGGAATGTTTCATATTTTCCTACCTTAAATATATGTTTATTATCTTACAACACACAAATTTAGAACTAAACTAACCAGACTCATTTCGTTTTCTTTTTAAAAATAAGTGTATGTAATTTTTGAACAAGTTTTTTTGTTTTGGGAATATTAATGCTTAAGCATAGAAATAGCATGAAAATGGAAGGACAAAATATAAAATCTTTTCAAAAAGAACTTAACATCAAGGGAGAGGGGAAAAGTTGTAAATAAAAGGGTTAATATCACAAAAAACTCCAAACTGGTACACCTGTAATAAATTTACCCTGCATTAGTTTCCGTCAAATTTTATAGTTAAATTGCTAAGTTACATGACACGTGACAATTAGCGGTTGCACCATTTTAAGGTTTACCCCTATGTTTGTCACATATTTACTAATTTATGATTTTTTGTGGTATTAATCCAATTTAACGGAGAGTAAATTTATCACAAGTGTATCGATTTCAGTGTTTTTTATGATTAAAAAATTAATTTGGGGTAAATTTGTTACAGTTGTATCAGTTTGCGATTTTTTGTGGTAAAAAAATTAGTTTGGGGTAAAATTTGTTATAAGTATATCAGTTTGAGGATTTTCGTAGTATTAACCCTAAATAAAAATGGATGTCCACGGATTTTCCAAAAACAAGCAATGGCTAAAGAAAATTCAAGCCCACTCTTCTAAATATAAGCTCTCTCCTAGTCTCGTTCTTAACATTCAGCATCGGTTCAAATGTATTCTCGGTCCTCGTTTGTTGTTCCTTGTGTCCTGAGTACCATGTCTGTGATTCTAGGAAGACTCACAGCTACCGCCGGCTACTATTTGTCCTGAACATACAGATGAAGATCTTCATTTCTTAAAAACCGGAACATACAGATAAAGATCTTAACTTCTCATGAAGCGGGCTTTGTTCTATGAAGGCTGATTAGTTTGCATGTTAAGTCCACGGACCGTGCCTTCAGAAACAACCAATTTCAATGGATTGATCCTTCAATGAGTCTGATAAACTAAAGAAAGATACGGAACAATGGAATGCAAGATGACTTTTAAAGGAAACATACACTCTGGCAACTTTTTGATTCTTCGCATTATACAGCGGGAAAGAAGAAAGTAAAATTTCAGAGCCGTACATCCAGGTAGATCTTCCAATTCCGCCAAAGCAAAAAGAAGTGCAAAACATTAGCATCTGAAAGAAGACGAGCTACATGCACATGAATTGTGACACGGCATATAAAACCCTCTTTCACATCTGTACTTGTCAATCATGCTGCGTCGGACTCAGGGCAAAATAGCAGTGAAAATCAGAAATCAAGTACATGGCAAATGGCGAGCGACAGGAAAATCCCGAGGAGCACGTACACAAGATTGGGCAGTGGAGGATCTGTGGAACTTTTTGTGCTCCTGGTGGGTGCTCGAGATGATGATGCAGTTGCTGAATTTGATTTCTCTCTGGCATTTTCAATCTCCTTGCTGTTTGCCTTCTTGGGTAAACCACCGGCTGAAACGCGCTCTTTGTATCTGAGTACCTGCCAATGTATAGTGTTTCAAATGGTGAGCTGACGGGGAAAAAGAGAGACGATTAACAGGAAACTTGAAAATGAAGAATTTTCCTAGTCTGTTCAATTGTTTGTGTTCGCCAATTATCCATTATAGATACTTGGCCATACTGCAAAAAAATATTGCACAATATCAAATGGATCAACGAAGATAACTGAGGCATTATTTGCATCTCTCGACAAGCCTTTATGTTTTTGTTCTCAGATTGTCTGGAAGCTCTAACTACATAATCAGCCTTTCAGTCATATCCTATTACCTTGCTCAATATCTAATCTGCAATTTTTTGTAAATGTATTTTTTGCTTTGTAGTTCTTCACCATTCTTCTTATTATTTGAATCAAAGTTCATAAAGCATGAGAAATTTGGAGTGAAATTTCACTTCCTTTTGATAGAAGAATGTTAGAATCCAATATATAGTTCACTGCAGTAAAACTCGGAATCCCACCATCTAATTAGCTACAAGCAATGCACGTCAACATATAAGAATAGCAGCAAGACACTGGATTAAGTTTAGAAGCTGGTTTCACCTTTGCTCTGGCTGCTGTTTCATCCAGAGATATGCGTTCTGGTTTGATTTTTATGGCCGCATATTCCTGCTTAACCTTTTTGAACCTCAGCCCTTCATCTTTGCCAAAGCCTTTTACACTTGCCGGTCGTACGGGAGGTGCCCTAGGTCTGTGAGGCGCCATAGGAACAGGACGCGCCATAGGTTTCTCAGAGGCAACAGGTGAGCCGTTGAACTTATTCTCCACCGTGCCTTTCTTTTCCTCGAAAGGAACAAAACTGTGGACTGAGTCGGTTGTTCGTGCTCGCCGATTCTCCATTAGAACAGGATGTTCATTATGGGAGTTAGATGTTTGGCCATACTGCAACGACAGATTGCATGAGATAAAATGAATCAGAGGGAATAATAGAGGCATAAACTTAATTTCATAACAGACCTTCAAGATTAGGTTTTAAATTGTCCGTTGTTCTTATATAATTCTAAGTCAATTAAGCGTGAGTAACTTAAATGAAAGTCCCTTCTCTTTTTCCGTAAACAGGTTCTATGATGAACTTACTGTTCTACACAAAGATGATCGAAAGGAAATTATCCTTATTTTTCAGATAACCTGGAAAAGGGAAGTGCCCTTCCAATGCATTTTGAAATTATTTAATAAACCTAACTATACTAGAGAAGTAACAACAGCAACCAAATGACTTTCAAGTGAAGAACTTTGACCTCTGTTTTGATGTATCCATCGAGGAAGTCGGCATAATCAAGATCTGCAATTTGCATGTCTCCAACATCTTCATCCTCTTCACTTGTTCCAAACGTTAATGGAATAGATTCATCTGTAAGACCATTGTCCAATGATATGTCCATAACAGATGGACTCTCAACATTCGTATGCTGATTTACGTTGGAGGGGAAGCTATTATTCTGTGATCCTAGCGCAGGCTGAAGCAGCCGCAGGAGGTCAGCAGAATTAAATTCAACTCGGTTCTCGGGCTGAAATAAGGACTCCATCAGTGACTTCATCTTTGCTTTGACCAAAGGCTGCATTAACGAGTAAAAGATTAGCCATTAGCACATTTCGCACGCTCATTAAGACAGATATCTAGTGTATAAACAGAATATTTTGTCCTCCGTACCTCAGGAAATGAGTCCTCACGATCAGAATCCAATTCAAAATCTGCCAGGGTAATGGCTCCATGCTCTGTTTCTATGGGTGAATTATCAGCCTTCTCATCTCGTTTATGCTTTAAGCGACACAGAACATAAGTTCTATTTAACTGCCAAAAGACCACGTCATACCAGTTCATATCATTACATCATCTTTTCTTCAAAAGTAAATTTCTGCTCACATATTTGGCAAAAAGAACGTCATTCTCTAATTATGTATGCGATTTCAATCTTCTGTAGTAGAAACTGAGCAAGAAGATATTTCTTTGCTTCTTAGGAATCATGGAAACTTTTGATCGAGTGTTTCTGCATATTATTGTAGCTATACTTTTCATATGATATGTTATCAAAATTCATGTATCTGGTGAATTTAATTAATATAAGGAATAGATTAAGTACATCATTGGGGAGTAGGTGATACTCATGGATGACCCAGTTGGTCTTGACTCCCTTCTTGTCTCGACCTCTGTGGAAGACTAGGGTTTTCTTACTACCGATTTCTCTGTCTGTATCTCTGGCCTTGACCTTCCGGTCGATACCTGTCTTCTTCCAATAGCCAAAGGGAGTTGATCTTGCAACCTGTTGGGGTGCATGCGGAGTGAAGAACCACCACTCCTGAACTTGGTCATCCAGGCCAATGATTGATTCACCTGTCAATCTCATTAATTTCTTGTTATCAAGAACTTGTATATCTTTTTTTTTGGCAAAACGAAGGATTTGCATTTCACAATTGTCTGCTTCTCATAAGGTGACACTGCACCACCAGAAACTACCAAATTCACATCTCATCAGCACATTCCCTCAGACTTTTCCCTGATTGATGATAAATATTATGCTTCACAAACCCATAAACGTAAGGTAATAAGTTTCTGACAATCATGGCTGCAGAGAAATTGTATCAAAGGAGCAAGCAAAGTGATGGTTGTATCTGTTCTTACCATGAAACTTCTGTGGTAATTCCCAAGGATCGCACCTGCAGATGTCGACATCGGGAATTATGCAGGGATGGTCTACGTATCCTAGGACTCGCCTCTTCAAGTAATGATTCACGAATTCCTCGCCAGTTGGATGGAATCTGTATCCAACCGGCAAATCCTGCGGGTTTATCACAGCTCCCATCTCTTTCCGTTCTGTTCTTCACTCAAGACACAAGTAGAAATAATGAGCTCACTTCAGTTTGAGGAAGCAGAGAAGCGTGCATCAACACAATACCATGTGGGAGGGTCTTTATTGAAGTCTTCCCTTCTCTGAGAAGCTATCGAACTTTTTGTTGGTGGAATTGGAAAAATCTTGAGTATGATCGATAGCTGATAGGGGTGGTTTCTTTGGCTGCTTTTCCTTGTCCTGATGAGCCCCATTAAACTAATTTAAGATTCTATTCCTTCTGAAAGGTACACTGTTGACTAAATAAAAGTATGTTTTGCTTTCACATATGACAATGACAACATCCAGGAAATTTCTGGGATTTGCTCCTGTGATGTATCCTACTCCTTACTTCTGATCACTATAGAAGACTTTTCTTTTCATTTCATTAATGACAGTGAAAATTTGAGTTAGAATCAACCTGCTAGAAGTCAGTTAACATAAGGGCTGTCCATGCACGTGTGCATTTACGTTTCAATAACAATGGTTCACCCTGCGCGGTCTTTTTTGTTTTTTTTGGTAAGGTAAGAAATTGTATTACTAATCATAACACCATATTACTATCCAGATTTGCTTTTGGGGCTTTATGTCACATCATTTGGACCAAAAGGAATAACTTCATTTTCAAGAACAAGAGCGCCTACATGATAATTTTCAGAATCAACCTGCGCGGTCTCTTTTTTTTTTTTTGGGTAAAGGTAAGAATTGTATTACTTTTCAACACACCAAATACAAACTAAAGCCAAAACCAACTCAGACCCAGATAGGGCGAGAATGGTTCGACAAAGACTATACAAAAAGTCAAAGCCCGGATGAGTACATCAAAGGTACCCAGGAAAAAGAGGACAACCAAATTACAAGAAGATAGATGGAGAAAGACCCCACTTCCTCTGAAGAATTCGGTTTCTAGGTGTGTCTTGGACTCCTCCTATGGAAATAGCTTTGTCTTTCACAACTTTGATGAGGTGCTTGCACATCCCCGGGATGGAGACCTGCTTGTTCCTGAAGAGGGCATTGTTTCTCTCCATCCAGATAATATGGATTAGAGCCCCAAAGGAGAATCGGGAGATACAATGTGCAAAGGAAGGGCCCCCGCATATATTCTTGGCCCACGAGATAAGTTCTAGCCACGGTCGGTTGCGCCATGGAAGGCCGCATCTAGTTGCCCAGAAGGAAGCCAACCTCTTTGTATAAGTACACTCGAAGAAAAGATGGTTGACCGAGTCCGGTCTAGTACCACAGAAAGCACATAAAGCAGAGTCGATCCTTCGGTTTTGGAGGAGGAGTGTCTGAGTAGGCAGCCGGTTGAGAGTGACAATCCATAGGAGGAAGGAATGTCGAGGGGCGATGTGGCGATCCCAGATGAAAGAATGCCAAGGAACCGGGTGTCCTTTCCTTCTAATAAAGTTCCAAGCAGAGGCGATAGTAAAGGATTTGGCCGGGTGAGGAATCCAGGTCAGATTGTCCATAATATTATCCACGAAGGTTGGCGGAGGGTCTGACCAGCTGAGGATGGTCGCCAGAGTTCTTGAAGGTTGCCACGTACCATCAAAGAATTGGCGAACTGTAGTATCTCGAGGAATTCTCGATTGATAAATGTCAACATTGTTAAAGATAAGATGAAGGGGGCCTTTGGAGTGCCACCAATCGAACCAAAATGAGACGGAGTGGCCATTGCCAATCTTCCATTGATATAAGGTATGAGCAATAGCACGCATATCGAGAATTTTCTTCCAGGTGCAGGAGGAGAACGTCGGCTTGGATACAGTCCAGAAATTTGAGTTTTTTAAGAAAGTGGAGTGAATCCACTTACACCATATGGATTCCTTGTCGGTAAATAGGATCCATATGTGTTTGAGGATTGTGGCTTTGTTATATTCTACAGGTCTCCGAAGACCAAGGCCCCCTTCTTCTTTGGGGAGACAAATGTTGTTCCAGGCTACCTTCGCTCCCCCGGTGCCTAGGTCGAGTCCCTTCCAAAGAAATTGTCTTAAAATGGTCTCAATTTTGTACAAGACATATTTCGGAAGGGAGAAAATGGCAGCCCAATAAACTTGGATGGAGTAAAGTAAGGATTTGATGAGCTGAAGTCTGCCTGCAAAGGATAAAAAACGTTGTGCCCAAGAGCGAGCACGAGCCGTTATGGAATCCACAAGAATCTTGCAATTCTCTTTACGCATTTTGGACGAAATGATGGGCACTTCAAGGTAGCGAAAAGGGAGTGAACCGATTTGGAAGCCAAGACATTGTAGAAGGTTGTGCAAAGCCGGAGTTCCGCCCGAGAGGAACAAGTTACTTTTGCTATTGTTGGGCTTGAGCCCAGACCAACCGGAGAATAAATCAAGAGATTCCTTGATAATTTCAACCGACTTCAGGTGAGCCTCTGAAAAAATGAGAACATCGTCCGCGTATTTCCCCATCAGAGACTGGCTGCATTAGGTAGTTCCTTTGGTCATCATCCATAACCCTACCTAAGTAGTTTCGAATGTCAACAATAGATGGCTGGTTAGAAGCTGAGTTACCATTAAGAAGCACCTGAAAGTGGTTGACAATGTGGTTCCTGACTTCAACTGGTTCAGCTAATAGTGCACCATCACCAGTGGAAACTGAGAGAATACGATTGTGTAGCCTTCTCTTGTTGACGAAGTGATGAAAAAATTTTGTATTCTGATCACCTTCCTTCAGCCAACGTATCCTAGATTTCTGCCTAAAGAATGATTCCTCTTGTAATCTCAGGGTAGAAAAAGTCCGCAAGTGTTCCGTTTCCCTATCGAGCAAGAGTTGGTCAAAGGGGTGCTCCTCCAATGCAGATTGTGTAGCATAAAGTTCAGCTCTAGCCTGCTCAGCTCTATTGGAGATATCAGAGAAAGAACTCCTGTTCAATTGCTTCAACTTTGCTTTGAGAAGTCTAAGTTTACAGCAAACTTTATACATAGGGGAGCCGCCTATTGAAGAATCCCAAGCTTGAGTTACAAGGTCCAAGAATGAAGGATGAGAAGCCCAGAAGTTAAAAAACTTAAAGGGTTTCTTGGAACTTTGTGGTGAAAATTTTTTTATCACCATGGGAGAGTAATCTGAAATGCCTGGCTCAAGGAAGGACACTTCAGAGAAGGAAAAAGATTGGTTCCAAAGGTTATTAATGAGAACCCGGTCAATCTTCCGAAGTTTCCGGTTCTCACCAGAAGAGTGTGACCATGTAAATCTGCAGCCCACATACCTTAGATCCTCCAGACCCGCTTGGTTGAGGCATTCAGCAAATTCATCAAACACAGGAATCCAAGGGGTTGTACTACCAACACGATCTTGCGGGTCTTTGATAGCATTAAAATCACTCGCAACAATCCATGGTAGAGCACAAGAGGAGAGCCTGATGAGGTCTGCCCATAGCTGTCTTCGGAGGACAAAAGTGTGTTCCCTATAGACAATAGATAAGAGACAAGATTTGTGCCATCTTAGAAGTTTAAGTTGCAAATGCATCAATTGATCAGAAGAGTATAGTAGGCTCAGGTCCAGCTCATTAGGGTCCCAGCCAAACCAGATTCTGCTGAGGGGGGAGGAATCATAATTAGAGATCCAACGCCAACCATCACAAAGGCCTTTAGAGAGATCAGCAAAAAGGGGGGGGGTTTAACTTTGGTTTCAACTATACCAATACAAGAGAGTCGATTAATCCTAATAAAGGCTCAGATTTCAGCTTGTCTGAGGGGTCCGACTAGGCCTCTGATGTTCCAAATACCAAAAAACATTACAAAAAGAACAAGGATTACCGCCAAGAAGACCTTGCCTTCCTCCTCTTTGCTGTTTTAGAGGGAGAAGGACCGGAACCTTTTGCAGTGTAAAGAGGGGTTGGCGTTACCCCTTGAGAGGTCTTGGCGATTTCCTCCGAGGCAATGGAAGCAATAGTTCGAGACCTAGTGTTGGGAGGGGAAGCACTAGCAGGTTCAAGCTCCCCTGAATCTTCATTGGCACCAGAATGGTCCCTCAATACTCGAGAGTCTGAAGAGCCATCCGTAGATGACTGGGAGTTTAATGGAGAGTCCACAAGCTGCTGGTCTGGAAAGCCAGTGAAGTCTGGAGCAGGGGATGCGCTGGGACCAGCTTTAGGATCGTTGGAATGGGTCAGTCCAGGGCTAACCAATGTTGTTTCCCCGGAATTAGGTGCAGGGAGCAGGGGTTCAGCTTCAGTAGGAGCAGAGGGTAGAGGGTTAGCTTCTACCCTGTTACGGTCCAGCTGTGTATCAGAAGGGGGGTTTAGCTGGTTAGGTGTTTTGGTTGGAGGAGCATTACTCTTCTTCCTGTAAACTTGAGTCCAACCATCAGAATTTTGGGGGCGAGTGGACTCAGCTCTGTGTTCTGGTTGTTTAACATGACAATCAAAACCAGAAGATCCCTCTTTGTGTCCGAATAAACCACAGGAGGAGCAGACCAACGGCTTCCATTCATATTCAATACTGATTTGGTTGATCTCCCCATCCCATCTGAACTTTACCGTGTCAACTCTCAGATCAGAAGCTTTGATCTCCACACATACACGCGCATAGGATATCCTAGTCATCTGTTCAGTCTATGAATCAACATAAAGAGGATTTCCAATGGCACTAGCAATGCAGCCAATTCCAGCCGGGGACCATAGGGAGAAAGGGATGTCCTTCAGTCTTACCCAAACTGGAAGAGTGTCAAGCTTACCTTTCTTGAGTTTCATTTTTGGAGACCATTGTTATAACATCATGGTGCTACTGAAGATAGACATAGGCCCCATGTCAATGATCTTTATGCGGAAATCAGAATTAGGGATCCAGAAGAAGTAAAAGCCATTTTCATATAGCTTTATGTCAACTACTTGGTCAGCCCAAGCTTTCTTTATAGCTTCTTCAGTGAGTTTGAAGGGAACTTTCTTGCCCAAGTAGTGCCCTCCTATGCATTCCAGCCAACGTGGGTCTGCATCAGCAGCAACCTCCGGAGTAATGTCCACCACGAATTCACCATTCTCTAGCCTAGGTGGAACATAAACAAGATTATACCCTTTTGTCAAGACCTTGGCTACATTAGCCCAGGTTTTAGTCGCCTGAGCAGAAGTGGGTTGTCTACTAGAACTCGGTCTGTCCTTATCAAAGCCAGCTGCATTTGGTCTGAGATTAGAACCGCAAGGAGGACTAGCAATATGGGCATGTCTGTGAGAGGGATGCCGACTTTTTGATCGACCTCTACTGCGACTCCGTCTAGCTTTGCCTTTCTGGATAGTGTTACCAGGAGGGGGGCTGATACTAGTGAAAGTTACAGAAGGGTGTTCAGCATTCTGGTTACGCCTAAGGGGATGATCAGTGAGTGAGTTTCCCCTGCTTCTATTGTGGCCAGAAGGAGGTTCAATCCCTTTAGGGGCTGCTGATTTAGTTCTAGGACCAGAGGCCTGCCAGGGAGTATCAACCTCATAGGAGTCACCAGCCTTCCTACTAGTCTTCTCCATTTGGTCAGAATTGCAGTCCATTACACTACTACAGTAGCTAAAACTTCAGCATTCAGGCATTTCAACAAACATATGTAGTGCATACACCAGGCGCGCCTAATCCTCCTCAACACCGAAGTCTCAGCTAGCCCCACACAGCAATCCAGGACAAGGTAAGAGGTAGAATGAGGCGAGGTTACCTTCACATCAACAGGAGTATTCTACCGAATTCTCTCAGCGTGGGCGATCAGAACCAGTTCTCGAAGGAGACCGATTTCTACAACTCCCGTCACTGCGCTGTAATGGAGGAGAAATCCTACAGAAATGGAGGAGAGGAGAAGCTAAGGAGTCTAGCCTCTGAGTTCCAGCTCCAAGGATCACCAAGAATAGCCGGAATTCGCAGGTCGTTGACGTGCGAACAGTAGCAAGGCGAAGCATGCGGGAGTCCAACACAGATCTGGAAATCCCACGCCTGTGATGAAGAGGATGAAGAAGCCTTTGAGTATGAAGGAGAGGGGCCACCGAGGATCCTCGCCTTCAAGTTTCAGCTTCAACGGTGACCGGACGTGGCCGGAATCCTCATTCCACAGTCGCCTGAACACCTGCACGGTCTCTTCATGTGCCAATATGCCAATAAATTACTTACAGTTGGGATTTTTGTTTGTGCTTTGTTTGGTTAAAAAGACAAGGAACTTCCCTTGGTTTATACTGAGCTGCATGATAATTAGCTTCATCTCCTCTCAATTTAGATTACACTAAACTATGATTGATATTTCGATGCCATGGGTCATAGGGTATTGATAACTGGCACTTTTCCCCTAATATTTGTGCTGCGAGCCTAGACTAGCGGATCACTCCCAAAACTCGTTTATCTTTGACAGCAAAGGACAACGAATGCTTCTTTTCTCTTTTTGTGCATTTCATTACAGTTTCCCTGTTATAAGATGCTGATAGATTAAAGTTCAGATTAAACTAAACGGCAGGGTTTTTTTAAGATGACTTGCAACTCCGCCTTTAGATGCATAACCGTTGGGCTCTGAAAACATTCCTCTGACCTCGTGGACCAAGTGAGATTTGAGCATAAGCCCTCATGCTTGATACAAATTTAAGTGTTGAAGTATTGTCTCACATCGCCTGACAATGGATCTTATATGCTTTTTATTTTCATGTTGTCTCCTTCCACTTATGAGGTTAAGCTTTTGGATTTGACTTACTAACATGACACAATGCTTGCACTTTTACCATCCAGCATTTTTCAGGTAATACAGAAACTCAGTGGACCTCCAATCATGTTATGAGCAGATTACCACAACTAAGATTACAATTCCCGTTTGTTCTCTCTTGATTGTACTAGAATGTTAACCTGGCAGATTCTGTTGTGGAGAATTACAGAGGGAGAAAAAAAAAATAAAGAAACAGAAAAGACTATCAATCAAAAAGAATAGATATAACTGTTTAACGACCCGGGCCTTGGAACGCTGTGATCTTAAAACTTAAATATTGAATCTAAATTATTTTCTCCAGTACTTCCTTTGCACCGGGGCTGTGTGCGGTCATAAGCTCATTGTAGGAAATAAGACGTACTGGAGGCAAATCATCAAACTACAGAGAATACCAGAATGTATCCATTTTAACTGAGTTGGAGAAGAACTGTAATTTGGGTCAAACAATCTTTGAGCAATCGATGTTTTTATATTGATATGAAAAATAAGTAAAATAACATGAGAAGTCTTCTCAGTGAGAAAGAAGATTTTACTTCATATACACAAAGCTTATTGTGAATCCACAATAAGCACGTACCAACTTAAGTTTAATATCGCTTCACAAGTGTCTTCGGTCACTTGGATTGGGTTGATTTTATAAGAGATGTGGATCGCCTTCTTAACCTGCCTTCAGATGAGGTAGCTGAATCTACTTGGAATGTCCAAATTATCAGCCTTCTCATCTTGTGACTTGTACACCTCCAAAAGGCCAAGAACAATATCTCTGCATGCATTTGAAAAAAGAATACGAAATGAATTGATAAGATGTAAAAAGTAGCAAAAGGCAGCAACACATCCTCATAGAACTGAGATGTACATAGCAGTATATAGATGCCAACTGGTGTGCATCAAGTATACTCATATATACTCGGCAAAAACAATTTGACAAGCGAAATCGGTAGTTATATAGTTATATATTAGTCTGCAAAGCCAAGCATAGCAGAGATATCAAGTGAAGGAGATAAACATATGTAACTGGCCTCCTGAACTGTACTTAAGACGATTGACATTTAGGTGATACTCGTGCATGACTCTTGTCCATATGTTTCGATCAGGAACCAGGAGTGATCTGGGTACGTACATTTAGCTCATTCTTTCAGCTTCAAGCAATGATTGACGAGTCCTCCAGGGGCTTTAACTCTGAATCCCGGAGGATAACTTTGATTTTCAACCTGTGTGAGGAGATGAATTTATACTGCACTTGCTTTGGGTTGGAGTCCTGCCCGTGCTTCGTCTGATGCACTCTTCTCAACCTTTCTTGCGAAGTTATGTTGTCTGGCTTTTCTGCGAATTCCACATCTTTCCATATTCTTTTTATCTGCTTATTTTATCCGTTCGACTTGTTTCTCAAGTCTGAGAACTTCCTGTGGAAGTTCAGAGTGAGTCATTACTGTCCTACCAAGGTTTTCTCCAGTCATAATTGGCTTACTTTGTTGGACCTTTCTTCAATTTTTCTGGTCGTTGCTTATTCTTTTTTATTTTCCTCATCTGTTTTACTAGTTTCTCTTCTTAACAAAGCCAGAATAATATCAAGTATACAAAATTAATTGTACAAAAAAAATTCTGCTTACGGAATGATCAACTTTAAAAGAAGATTTTTGGCATTAAGTATGATCAACTTTTAAATGTCTGCTTACAATTGTCATAGTAATTGGTAATTTGTAAATTAAGCTTAGAATTAATAACATTACTTTCTAGGGCATGATGTCAACGTGGTAAATACATAATATGAGTTCATTTTAAGGTGATAAAGCATCAAATGTAATCGAGAGTTCCAAATATTAGAACTATTTAAGGCGAATTACATCTTGCCTTAGCTAGATTCAATGGTGTCTAATTCATAGCAACAGTCTAGGCATACCAATCAAGAAAGGAACAAAGAGGAAACAAAATTCTGTCCCTGATAGAGTAAGTGAACTTAGCAATTGATTATGTGAATTCCACGTGAAACCAACAATATTCTAAGAATGTAATTGACCCGATCAATACTTATTGAGTCCGTGTAGTCATTTCCCACATTCTTGTAGTATCTCTTATAGGCCTCTTGCTACAAAGGTTATACTATTGGCCAAATGACAATTGGGAAAATTACCAAAAAAGTCATAAACCTATTGTAATTATGCCAATGCAATCTTAAAATAAATTGAGTCCTAAACCTTTTGCATTTATGCCAATTTAGTACATCTGGCCAATTTTGGTTGGTTGAAGCTGACGTGGATGCTATTAATCTTACATGGTGCGATGGGTGCTAATGTGGACAATTTGTGATAATATTTTACTATTTTTTGATATTTATTTATTTCTTTTATTTTCATTCTCTTTTCTTTTTCTTTCCTTTCGCCAGCCACTGGTGAGGTTTAGACCTTGCCCTTGCCTATCAACGGCAAGGTTGAACCTTGTCTAGCCATGGCAAGGCTCGACCTCGCCCAACCATGGTGTGGTCGAGCTTCGCTAGTGGCCGACGAGAGCAACCTCGTCGGCCAGAGGAAAAAGGAAAGAAAAAAAAAAGAGAAAGAAAAGAAAAGAATAAAAAATAAAAAAATCAAAAAAGTATTAAAATATTATTAAAATTCTTCACTTTAGCATTGGCTGCGCCATGTAGGATAGCATACACGTAAGTGCCGGCCGGCTAAAATTGATCGGATGGATTGAATTGGCACAAATACAAAAGGTTTAGGGCTCAATTGACAAAAAGAAAGATTTATGTTTGAATTGATACTATTGCAATAGGTTTAAGGCTTTTTTGGTAGCTTTCCCAATGATAATTCCCAATCTTTCAAATTTGCATCAACTCTGTGGCAAATCTTTTAACACCGTTTGGAGAGAAAAGAGTGGCAACAAGACTGTTCTAAGAAAAATATTCTTTATTTCTTGTTGCCGAAATTATGCCAAAAGGAAGAATACCCGTTTAAATATATAGAACAAAGATTTACCTGGTTTTATTACCCAAGGGAGAATGTTTAAGGGAGAATAATTTAACGGATGCCTAGGGATAATATTTATCTGGCTTCACATTGGCCTTTATTTAATTATTAAAGATATTTTGAAATTTTTTATATGAAGAAAAAAAATGAAAAATTAGGTCGTTCTCTAGAAATAGTCTTAATTCAAGTCCTACTAATATTTAAGGCTGGAAAGGGCAAAAAAATAATAATTAAAAGGAAATTGTTTGAGGGAGCTTACTTTTTGGATAGATTCAATATGATTTCAAAAGGGCAAGGGGAATGATTTTGATAATATAAAAAGGTGGTGATAAAATTGAAAAGAGGAGAAGAATGTAAGAATTTTTATTGCTTTTTGGCCTATAATCTGTGGGTTATGGCATTGTCACGATGAAACTATCATAATTTGATGAGATTGTTCAAGTACTCCAAGGTGTTCAAGTACCCAACAAGAAAAAAAGAATTATGATAAACTTCTCGCATTATATGACAATGGCATAACATATATCTCAATTGGACATGATGAGCCGTACATTGTAAACGAGCACACTTGTGAAAACGAATTACTATTCATGATCTACTCGAATATATATGCTATCTTATATGGTATGACCTACGCTTATGCGGACGATTTGTTTAATTTTCTTAATTTTTCTCTTTCATTTTCTTTTTTTTATTGGATTTTCGGCCCACAGGGTCGCTCGAGAGCTCGAGGTCCAAACATGAGAGAGAAGCTGTGTTTCGAATCAAAGTCGTTGGATGGAGGGGACAGGGAAGATGGATTGAAATTGCTGAGAAAGTCTTGGCAAGGGGAAGAACAGAGCTTGCACTTGAGTGTGGACATGTCTAACCTAACAAAACAGAAAAAAAAACAAAAAAAAACTTTGAATTTGGATGTATTGTGTTTCTCGAACCCATCCAGTAATATTTCATGAATTTGATAAAAAAAGGAAGGATCATATGACTATTCTAGGAAGGCATAACTCCAGATGAGCTGTAAAACACTACGAGAAAACATTGCCCTTACCCAAGGAAAAGTAAACATTCAAATGTTCGGTGGTCGTCACTGCATGTATTTCTTAGGTTTTAGTTGCCCCTTTGACTCTGGAGACTACATTCATGCTCTCTTTTTCAATAAATGTTCGCTACAAAGTAATTCATACTTTCAGTATATTTTTCACTTTTATAAAAAAAGGGCTGCTTCTTTTTAGGAGTAAACATGGTTCTCAGGTAGAATCGAGAATCAGAACCGTGAGAACCGGTCCGATTTCATGTTTCATAGTATACAAGGTAAGTTTCAAGTTTTAAAAATTGAGGAACTGATTTCCATAGGCAGGTTCCAGGTGGAACCTAGATCTTGAAACCTAGAATAAGTTTTTGTGTTTTTCTTGTTCTATAGACTCATGCGATCTTACGGTATTCTTTTGCGTCCAATGATGAGTGTGTAATATAGAATCACTAGTCTAAGCTTTCATTTCCGGCGATATCTATGGCCGAGACTTTTACTTTGTTAATGCTTGTTGACACCTAAATTTTACCAACCATTTAGTTATAATTTTCATAAAAATTAGGGATTAAATTTTTTGACCCCTAAACAAAAATATTTAAATTACATAATATATAGTTAGGTCCATTTTAGATTAATTGCATTTTTTGCATCGGACTGGCGGTGACGAACGAGCTTAAATTTCATCGAATGGGACTCGGCTCGCTCGGAACGCAAGGGCTGGGAATTACAAGACAAACGGGCTCGGTTGTTTTAATTTGAGCTTAATTCAGCCTATTATGCTTAATTAATTCAGCCCATTTAAATTAAATTAAAATCTAAGCCCAAGCCTAAGTCCATTAGGACTAGAGAGCCCATCTAATTGAACTAGATTAACATTATATATATTTCATTAGGTCAGAATTTTGGGAGGGGAGACGATACAATTTAGATCTGAATTTTAAGGAGAGACACACGTGAGAGAGAGGCTGGCGACCATCACGCCGAGCCACCGCCACGCCGCCCCTCCGCCGTTCCGAAGCCGTTGCCCACGTCGCGCCGTCGCCTGCCGCGCCGCGTCTCCGCCCTTCCAGAGCTGCATGTCACTGCTCGAAGATCTCCTTTCGCCTAGCCGAGTCCCTGCCGCACTTCTTCAACACAGCCTCACTCCCCAACACTGACTTCGCTGATTTGGACGAGCTCCCACCTTCACTGCAACAGCCATGTAGAATACGTAACATACATACGAAGACAAGGAGGGGAGGAACGTGAAAAAAAGGGCGTCAGCTTCTTTACGAGAAATCGTTCACGTTCTTCACCCTGAGGAAAAAAGCCAAAGAAGGTCAAAGGTGTGGGGGGGGGGGGGGGGGGGGGGGGGGGCCTGGTCTCTTGGACACACACAGACACAAAAGAAAAAAAATAGAGAAGGAAGAGAGAACTGCTCTCGGTGTCCCCTTCCACCATTGATCTTTGGCCATTGTTCTTCTGATAGCCACTACCTCTTCATGTGCACGCTACCGTCGTTGACGGTTTTCACAACGAAACCAACTATCTCGGTGGTCCTTTTAGCGTCAAGGACACCCCTCGTTGAAGATCGTTGGCTGCTGTTTCCTGTTTGGCGGTGAACCTAGCAGCTTCCGGCAAGCGATCCAGCAGTGTTCCAGTTTGTCACAGAGACATTCCAGCGAGTCTCTTGCATCCTCGGTGCACTTCCAAGCTCCGACAGCCTTGTCCAGTCCCTAAGGTGCTCTGGTTCAGATGTGATTAAAGCCCTAGCCTTGTCAAAGCAGCCGCTGGTCAACTTAAGTAGCTTTCTAGACGAATAGGTTCTGTTCCCGTTGTTCTTGCTGCTGCACCACCACGCTTCCAGAGAAGTCCACACTGTCCAGCACCTTCGGTTGACCGAGAAGCAAATTTAATTTCCAGCAAGGTTCACAGTTCTTTAGCCTTGAAGATTCCCCCATGCAGCGTGCATGAAGACTTCTTCGTTCAACCTCAACTCCCTTCTGTCCATTGACTCCCAACCGCTTTCCCTCGCCAAGTTGAAGACTCGTCCCCGAAGCAGCGGTCCACGCTGATCTAGAACAGCCATGCCCGCACAACAATCGTCACCTCTGCTGATCTGTGGCTTCCTGTTCTAGCCATGACGAAGCCGAGACACGTACACGTCCCAGACATCCAGTCCGTTCCAAGCAGCATTGACAAGCTTCTGTACGGTGTTCCAGCTTCGATGAAACTCCAACGCATTCGCGATAGTGACGAGCTTGACTAGTCACCGAGAGCCATACTCGCTGGTCCTTCCTTGACTGAGAGATCATCATCGCTGCAGCATCGCCCGCACCGCCGTTCCCGATGCCGCGTTGCCGTCCCGTCGCCGATTGTTTCGATCTCGATCCGCAAACTCGATCTCGAGTCGATTCAAATTTGGGAATTATCTACAAATTATGTAATGATATTATCTGGTAAATTTTCAGAATATTTAATTTCATCATTTGAATATTTAGATATTTCGTGGATATTCTTCGTTGGTTTACTAGATATCTTAGGACAATTATCTGATATCTGCAATATTTGAAATATTCAAAATTAAGAAAATTTTCTAATTTAGCAACATATATGGACGACTATTCGACCTTATCCCTAAGGTACGATACGCGGCGATATAGAAAATTATTATCCTATCCATAATTACTTGGATACGATAATAATTTTTATCTGCTTTCCAAATTTGAATGATCGACTTTCCGTCAATATCTATAACCCTATAGATATGACTGTTAGTTCGATTTGCTTGCCTAATCCGAGTTTGAAATAAATCTGGCGGATCGCGTGGTTGTTTTGAATGTAGATGTTATCTCTGTTTAATTTTTTTTCCTTTTCAAATAAAAAAGAAAATTCAAAAAATATCAGTTAGGATTTAAATTAGAATTTTGCAAGTTTAGGGAATCCTAAATATATCTAGAAGATAGAGTAATTATTTAATTTAAATTAGGACTTGAGATAATCTATTTCCTAGTTTAAATTAAGTAATATTCTAATCTTAATAGATTATTTAGGTTATTTTTTAATTTCGAATTTTCATGAAAACCCCAAAAAAGAATGAATTGCTTTATGGTAGATCAAGATAGATTGCATTCTTAATTTAAGTAATTTATTATTTCGAATTTTAACAAAAATCCCAAAAATAAGTCATGTTAGGATATGTTAAGTCATCATAGGTTGCATGTTAATTTAGGCATATTTTTATTCCGAATTTCATTCGAAAAATACCAAAAATAAATTATTCGTCCGTTATTAGAAATAGTTCACGTCGTCGCATGACATATAGTTTGCATGTTAGGTTGCATTAATTCACATGTCAATTTTTGCACGTCATTGCATATAGATTAGATTTCATTTAAATAAGAGAAAATCCCAAAATACTGAGTGAATTGCTTGTTAATTAGAAATCATATTAAGGTGTTGATATGATTTTCTAGCTAACAATGCAGATGCTTGCGTTGCTTCGAGGTAAGTAATTCTTCAAATCTTGCAATTTATTTAACGCTTTCTTGGGTGTTAAATTGGTGGTTTGCACACTCGCATGAACACCTCACATATTAGTGACTAAGTTAAAATGGATCTAAACTACCTGCCAAAATATTTTTGAAAAGAAAAGGTACCAAAAGGGCGTTAGACCAGATCTAGCGTAATCAAGTCCCCGGGCTTAGAATCTCTGGTTCGTAGAAATAAAACATATCTCCCTATGTTTTATTTAGATTTCTAATCGACCTACCGCAAATTGATTAGTGGCGACTCCAAGCATGAAGACATTTGCATGTTAAAGAACTTAAACCCTAAGTTGCGAATTGATAGGGTTTGGGAGGACCCGAGTTAAGTTTAGTCTTAATAATTCATTAGCTCGAAAAATGGAAAATTTTTTAGGTCGCGATAATGCTTTATATTTTCTATGCATTTAGATATGAGTTGTGGTCAGCAGATTGTAGTAAATTGTGGTTATTCGAAGTGATGATTTATCGCAATTATTCAATTAAGAATATAAGTGAAGCCTAGGTAAACCCTAGAACTTGCGACAGGGTAGATTCCAGGTTCTTAGATATGCATGGAAAATTCTAGGTTCCAAAAATTTTGCAACCGGTTCGACGAGCAGGTTTCAGGTTTTAGGTGGAATTTAGATGGACTTTGGAACTGCTCACCACTACTTTTTGGGTTTTGCTTCAAGAACCAGAATGTTTTATATTTTCTTGCCTTAAATATATGTTTATTATCTTATAACACACAAATAGACTCATTTCGTTTTCTTTTTAAAAATAAGTGTATGTAATTTTCGAACAAGTTTTTTGGTTTTAGGAATATTAATGCTTAAGCGTAGAAATAGCATGAAAATAGAGGGAAGAAATATAAAATCTTTTCAAAAAGAACTTAACATCAAGGAAGAGGGGAAAAGTTGTAAATAAAAGGGTTAATATCACAAAAAATCTCAAACTGGTACACCTGTGATAAATTTACCGTGCGTTAGTTTCTATCAAATTTTATAGTCAAATTGCTAAGTTATATGACACGTGGCAATTAGCAGGTGTACCATTTTAAAGTTTACCCTTATGTTTGTCACATATTTACCAATTTATGATTTTTTGTGGTATTAATCCAATTTAACGGACGGTAAATTTGTCACAAGTATATCGATTCGGAGTTTTTTGTGATTAAAAAATTAATTTGAGGTAAATTTATCACAGTTGTATCAATTTGGGATTTTTGGTGGTCAAAAAATTAGTTTGGAATAAATTTGTCATAAATGTATCAGCTTGTGATTTTTCATAATATTAACCCTAAATAAAAATTGATGTCCACGGATTTTCGAAAAACAAGCAATGGCTAAAGAAAATTCAAGCCCACTCTTCTCAATATGAGCTCTCTCCTAGTCTCGCTCTTAACATTCAGCATCGGTTCAAATGCATTCTCGGTCCTCGTTTGTTGTTCCTTGTGTCCTGAGTACCATTTATGTGATTCTAGGAAGACTCAGAGCTACCACCGGCTGTTATTTGTCCTAAACATACAGATAAAGATCTTCATTTCTTAAAAACCGGAACATACAGATAAAGATCTTAACTTCTTATAAAGCGGGCTTTGTTCTACGAAGACTGATTGGTTTGCATGTTTAAGTCCATGGACCATGCCTTCAGAAACAACCAATCTCAATGGATTGATCCTTCAATGAGTGATAAACTAAAGAAAGACACGGAACAATGGAATGCCAGGTAACTTTTAAAGGAAACATCCCTGTGACAACTTTTTGATTCTTTGCATCATACAGCGGAGAACGAAGAAAGTAAAATTTCAGAGCCGTCGCACATCTAGGTAGATCTTCCAATTCGGCCAAAGCAAAAAGAAGTGCGAAGCATTAGCATCAGAGGAAGACAAGCTACATGCACGAGTTGTGACACGACATCGAAAACCCTCTTTTACAATTGTGCTTGTCAATCACGCTGTGTCGCACTCAGGGCAAAATGGCAGTGAAAATCAGAAATTAAATACTTGGCGAGTGATGGTGAGCAACAGGTAAATCCCGATGAGCACATTCACAAGATTAGCGAGTGGAGGATTTGTGGAAGTTTTTGTGCTCTTGCTGGTTGTTCCGGTGGATGCAGCCACAGAACTTGATTTCTTTCTGGCATATTCAATCTCCTTGCTGTTTGTCTTCTTGGTTGAATTACCGGCTGAACCACGCTCCTTGTATCCTATTACCTGACAACGTGAAGTGTTTCAAATAGTGAGCTGACAGGGAAAAAGAAAGAAAGGATTAACAGGAGACTACAAATGCAGAATTTTCTTAGTCTTTTCAATTGTTTGTGTTCGGCAGTTGTCCATTGTAGATAGTTGGCCATACTACGACAAAGCATTGCATAATATCAGATGGATCAACGGGAATAATTGAGGCATTATTTTCATCTCATGACAAGCATTCATGTTTTTGTTCTCAAATTCAATCGGCCTTTTGGTCATCTCCTATTACCTTGTTTAACATCTCAGCTGCAATTTTTATATATATATATATTTTCTGTTTTGTATTTCTTCACCGTTCTTCTTATTATTTGAATCAAAGTTAATAAAGCAAGAGTAATTTAGAGTGAAATTACACTTCCTTTTGGTAGAAGAATGCTAGAATCCAAATTATAGTTGGCTGCAGTAAAAAACGGAATCCCACCATCTAATTAACTACCCAAGCAATGCACGACGACATATAAAAGCAGCAATAAGACACAATGGGTTAAGTTTAGGAGCTGCTTTCACCTTTGCTCTGGCTGCTGTTTCATCCAAAGATATGCGTTCTGGTTTGATATTTATGACTGCAGTTTCCCTCTTAACCTTTTCGAACCTCTGCTCTTCATCTTTGTGATAGCATTTTACACTTGCAGGTCGTATGGGAGGTGCCATAGGTCTGCGAGGCACCACAGTTACGGGGCGCGGCATAGGTTTCTCAGAGGCAAAAGGTGAGCCGTTGAACTTATTCTCAACTACGCCTTTCTTTTCCTCGAGAGGAACAAAACCGTGGACTGAGTCAGTTGTTCGTGCTCGCCGATTCATTAGAACGTCCTGTTCATTATGCGAGTTAGATGTTTGGCCATACCGCAATGACAGATTGCATGAGATAAAATGAATCAGAGGAAACAATTGAGGCATAAACTTAATTTCGTAACAGACCTTCAAGATTAGGTTTAAATTGTCCATCGTTCTTATATAATTGAAAGTCAATCAAGCACGAGTAACTTAAGTGAAAGTCCACTTTTCTTTTTCCGTAGTAGTTCTATAATGAACTCACTATTCCACACAAAGATGATTGAAAGGAAATTATCCTTATTTTTGCGATAACCTGGAAAAGGGAAGTGCCCTTCCAATGCATATTAAACCATTTATAATGCATTTTAAACTTTACTGGAGAAGTAATTGCAGCAACCAAATGATTTTCAAGTGAAGAATCTTGACCTCAGCATAAGCAAGAACTGCATTTTGCACGTCACCAGCGTCTTCATCCTCTTCATTGTCCAATGATGTGTCCATACCGGATGGATCCCCAGTATTCGTAAGCTGATGTATGTTGGAGGGGAAGCTATTATTTTGTGATCCTAGCGCAGGCTGAGGCAGCCGCGGGAGGTCAGCCGAAGTAAATTCAACTTGGTTCTCCTGTTGAAGGACCTCCCTCAGTGAATTCTCATATGCTTGGACCAAATCCTGTATAAACAAGTGAAAAATTAGCCATCAACACATTTCGCGAGCTCGTTAAGATTCATATTAAGTGTATAAACAGAACATTTTGTCCTCCATACCTCAGGAAATGAGGACTCATGATCAGAATCCAATTCGACATCTGCCAGGGTAATAATGCCAAGGTAAGATTCATCCTTCTTTTCTCGTTTAAGCTTCAAGCGACACAGAACATGAGTTCTATCCAACTGCCAAAAGACCATGTTATACCAGTTCATACCATTAGATCATCTTTTCTTCAAAAGTAAAATTCTGCTCACAAATCTGGCAAAAATAATGTCATCCCCTAAATATGTATAACATGTCAATCTTCTGTAGTAGAAACCGAGCAAGAAAATATTTCTCTGCTTCTCAGGACTCATGGAAACTTTTGATCGAGTGTTTCTGCAGATTATTGTAGCTTTACTTCTTATATGAAATGTCATCAAATTCACGCATCTTGTGAATCTAATTAATTATAACGAACAAAGGAGGGATAGATTTATTACATCATTGCCGAGTAGATGATATTCATGGATGACCCAGTTGGTCTTGACGCCATTCTTGCCTCGACCTTCGTGGAAAACTAGAAATTTCTTTTTACCGATTACTGTGCCGGTTTTTTTGGCCCTGACTTCCTTGTCATCACCAGTCTTCTTCCAAAAGCCAGAGGGAGTCGATCTTTTAACCTTTCGGGCTGTATCCGGTGTATGCGGACTGAAGAACCACCACTTCTGAACTTGGTCATCCGGGCCAATGATTGATTCATCTGTCATTCTCATCAATTTCTTATTATCAAGGACTTGTATATATTTTTTACGTAAAAACGAAGGATTTGCATTTCACCGTAGTTTGCTCCTTATAAGGTGAAACTTCGCAACCAGAAACTATCAAATTGACATCTAATCAGCACATTCCTCAGACTTTTTACTGATCGATGATAAATATTGTGGTCCAAAGACCCATAAACTTTAAGGTAGTAAGTTTCCGACAATCATGACTGCAGAGAAATCGTATCAAAGGAGCAAACAAAGTGATGGTTGTATCGGTTCTTACCATGAAAAATGCCTGGTAATTGCCAAGGATTGTAACTGCAGATGTCGATATGCGGGATTATGCTGCGATGGTCGGCGTATCCTAGGACTCGCACCTTCAAGTAATAATTCACGAGCTCCTCCTTAGTTGGATGGAATCTGTATCCAACCGGCAACTCCATCTCCTTCCCTTCTGTTCTTCACTCAAGACGCGAGTAAAAGTAGTGAGCTCACTTCAGTCCGAGGAAGCAGAGAAGTGAGCATCGACCCACAACCATTTACGAGGGTATTTATCTAACTCTTCCCTTGTCTGACAAGCTCCGAAACTTTCTGTGGGGGGCATTAGAAATATCTCGATCATGATGGACAGCTGATAGGAGCGGTTCTTTTGGCTGCTTTTCCTTGTCCTGATGCACCCCATCAAACTAGTTCAATGGTGCGCCATTGACCAAAAGAAAGTTCGTTTTGCTTTCTCATATAAATGACAACATCCACGAAATTTCTGATTTGCTCCCATGATGTGTCCTGCTCGTTACCTCTGATTTTCTTTTTTTTTTTGGACTTCAGCTATTCCTGATTACAATAGGAGACTTTTTCGTTTCATTTCATTAATGACATAGTGTGAATTTGAGTTATAATCAACATGCTAGAAGTCAATTAATATTAGGGCTGTGCATGTTAAAATACGTCTCGAGTTTGAACCTGTTAGATAAAACCCGACTGAGATTAATTGTTATTTGTGGAGGTCTGATTATTTCATCTCGGATAATCTCTATGTTGTCTCCATATCAAATTGGTGGGCAAGAGTTGTTCGCCAAGGAAAGAAAAAAAAATTCTATGTCCACTAATATTCTTATTCAGATTCGGTGTTGACCTCCATGCGTGAAAATAGAACTCAAATTAGGCAATCGGACTCTGATTTTTACCAAAATCTCCTTGGATATTTCTAATATAAGTATCGTTCTTCGTTAGACGAAAGGTTGTCGCAGTGTGGTCTTTGTGCCATTCACGTTTTCTTTGTGGAATTACACTGAGATTAATGTGTTGAAGCCGATTAAATTTTGTGAGTAAGATTTGTTAAATCTTTTGCGAGATTGAGATATTATTTTGAAAGAAATTGTGGAGCTAAATATTATGTGAATTATTAGGTGTAATTGGGGGCTGTGAAAATACTGAGAGTATTTGAATATTCGAGTATATTGTAATCTCTATTGTATTGCTTGATATATAGCAGAATTATTTGATGTTTTCCCTGTGGACGTATGCCACATCAACCAAACCATGTATATCTAGTGTCCTATCTATTTCCTTGTTCTATCTATTTTATTGTTCGATTGCTTACTTTTCCAACAGTCTGATCTATTTTACTATTACATTTTCATTTCAATAATGCTAGTTCACCCTGCACGGTCTCTTAATTTGCCAATATACCAATAAATTATGTAAGGTTGGGATTTTTTGTTAGTACTTTGTTTAGTTAAAAAGAAAAAGAACTTCCTGGTTTTATAATAAGCTGCATGATAATTAGCTTCATCTCCTCTCAATTTAGATTACACTACTCATATGTTTTGAAGAAAATGAATGATATGTAAGATATTTTCCTAAATATAATTGATTATATCGCTTAAAATAATTAATCAATGAAAGATGGTTTTATTATCAAAAAATAATTTATGTTGAAACAGTTTTTTGCACCATGAAAATATTCTTTGTTCATGCATTTTGTAATCAATATACATGATCATTTTTGGAAAAATATTTTTTACATTATTTATTTTACGCGAAACGGAGCCTAAACTATGGATGTGTTTGTTTCGTGGAAAAATTGACGATAAAGGAAAATGTTTTCCAGAAAATTATTTTCCAGGAATACTCTTAGGGTGCGATTGTTTCATGGAAAACTTAATGATAAAAGAAAATGTTTTCCGGAAAATCATTTTCTAGGAGTACCTTTAGTTTTATTTTGTTTGTTGATACATGATGGAAATCATTTTATGATATTTTGATTTCATTGGAAAATGATTTCAATCTCATGAATTTATTTTAGGAATAAAAACAATAAAATTTTTAAATATTTTTTTAAAATCGAATTAAAATTATTATTGATTTTTTAAAAAAAATTTGAATTTTTTTTATTATTTTTGAATTTTATTTTTTCTCTTTTCTTTCCTTTTCTTTTTCCTCCTTCCTCTGTTGCGATCGAACGGCGATAGTCACCGGCAAGCTCGTGGCTTGCTTGGCGATGGCCACAAGTGAGCTCAAGCTCTCTGGCCTCAGCCGAGCTCGAGCTCGCCTGGATCTAGCAAGTTGTGAGCTCGCCGGTCTCAGCCGAGCCTAAGCTCGCTTGGATCTAGCGAGCTGTAAGCTTGCTAGGCTTGGCCAAGCTCGAGCTTGCCTCGATTTGGTGAGCCGCAAGTTTGCCAACCTCGATGGAGCTCAGGTTGGTGAGCTCGTAGCTCGCCGGCCTTGGCCGAGCTGGGGTTTGCCTCGATCTGGCGAGCAGCGAGCTTGCCAACCTCGGCAGAGCTTGGGCTTGCTTGGATCGGCTGAGCCTCGAGCTCATTGGCCTGTGTCTTGGCAATCTCTGGGTGGTTGGCCTAGGGCAAGCTTGAGGCTCGCCTCTAAAGGTCTTGAGCTTGGCAGCCTAGGGCGAGCTAGCCGGCAACCGGCCACAGAAGTAGAAAAGAAAAAAAGAAAAAAGAAGAAGGAGGGAAAAAGAAAAGAAAAGAAAAGAAAAGAATAAATAATAAATAATTCGATTTTTTAAAATTAATAAAAAATGATTTACTAAAAAATAAAAATAAATAAAAATTCAAATTTTTTCTATAAATATTTTTATAGAACAAACATCTCATTAACTAAGGATTCAAGCTCGAGCGTTGAGGACCTGTGCATAGCTTTTGTGGACACGGGCAGGAGGGTCGGGACTAGAGTTCGGGCATCAGGGACTTGAGCACGACCTTTATAGACCCGAGTTTAGGTGCCAGAGCATCAGGTACGGAAACTAGGGTTCGAGCTCAGCCTCAATGGACTCGGGCATGGGTGTGGGAGGCCCGAGCTCTAGACACCGAGGTCTCGAGCTCGGCCACGGAGACCTGGTCTTCAATGTTGAGACTCAAGAACTAACATTGGGGTTTTCGTGCCCAAGCATAGAGTTTTGAGTCCAAGCGCCGATAGTTAGTCATACATCAGAAAACGTTTTTCGGTTCTTTTAAAGAGGAAATCATTTTCCTAAATTTAAGCTTTAGTAAGGAAACTTTTACCATTGACTAGGAAAACATTTTCCATTGATTTATGTTGGAAAATGAGCAAAGTGTTTTCCCAAAAGATGTTTTTCGTGAGACAAACGGACCCTATGATTGGTATTTTGACGCCACAAGTCATACGGTATTGATGACTGGCACTTTTCCCCTAATGTTTTGTCATAACCTAAACCCCACAAGGGCCACCTCAGGAAGGATAAGTTTAGAGGTATTTTGTGGGATCCTCCCTAAGTCTATATCTCGCATGACATTGATTGTTCAAAATCTAAGTATTCGATTTGGAATCACCGCTAATCTTTAATGGTAGACTATAAACCAATTGAGACGGGGGGAGAACCGTCTCGATTTCTACGAACCAGAGATATCATAGGTAGGGGGACTTGGTTACGTTAATGGCTTCGATGTTGAAGTCTCTAACACCCTTTAGATACCTAACTCGATTTAAAGTGTTTAGCGTAGCATGCGATTTCTCTAAACCTATATGTTAATCTTAACCATTCTAAACGAGGAGGAAATCAACCAATTATGGAAAGCACAATCAATTCAAATCACAATCAACAATCCTAAAGTCGTCTCTAAAAGGAAATCAATCAAAACCATTGAAGCCTAGTGAAGCCCTAAAGGCTTATTCATTTTAGGAGTTTGTATTTTTAGGGTTTCTAGGGTTTTTTTAGGGGTTATGCCCCTTTTTGGGGTTAAGTCCCCTTTTAGGATTTTTTAGGAGTTAAGCCCCTTCAACCCCTAAACTAGGGGATCTTCAAAAGGACAACTTATGCACCTCCAGAAATTCTAATTTCACTCAAAAGGGGTGACTACAAGCGTTTTGGAACATTTTGCAATTTTTGGAATTTATTTTTCAAGAAAATTTTTATTTCATTTTTTTACTTCCTAAAGTCCAGATTTTCCATTTTTTTAATTTTCTAATTTTTTATGAATTTTCCCAAATTCTCTAATTTTTTTTAATTTTCTACAATTTTTTCATTTTTATGGATTTTCTGAAAATATTTTCATTTTTTATGAATTTTCTACAATTTTTCATTTTTTATGGACTTTTCTACATATTTTATATATTTTCTCATTTTTATTAAATTTTCCTATTTTTTCTAAAATTTTCTATTTTTTTGAATGATTTTAATGATTTTTTTTATTTTTTAATCCCACGACCGAACCAGACCAATTCAAAACAGTTGAACCGGACTGATGGTCTCTAGCCAATGCTTCGGTGGGGACAGTGCCAAAACGGCGCCATTTCAAGCCTTTATTATTGGAGCATTTTTGTCGAGCATCTAGTGTGCATTAAGTTTATTATTGCATTTTCAACACTGCGACTTTAGGCCCTTCTCCGGTGACCTTCCGCCTATCCTCGGACCACCACCATTAGCCTTAAGCCTTCTACCCAACACCCTCTATCAACCTAATCCCACCAAACCACCGCCGGCCGGTGATTTTTGGACCTAAAAACCTAACACTGAAATTGCCCGAACTAAAATTTTCTAACCTTTCTAATCAAGTCTAATCTACATACTTATTCTAACAATAAAAGCAACAATCAAAACAATAAAGGGCTCGGAAATGACTAACTTGGGCAGCCATTGGTCGTGAGAATATGCTCCAGCAAGGTTTGAGAGCTCTGGCGAGGATAGTTATGGGGAATCGACTCATGATTTATGCAAAAATTCGATCCAAAATGGACCAAACAAGAAAACAACCGATTAGAAACACAAATAGGGGATCAGTAATCACAAACACAATAAGAAAATTGCAAAATCAAGCTCAAAATGGCTTGGACACTCATCCAGGCATTTCAACAGACAGTTGATGGGTGGCCGGGATGGAAGTTTACCTTTTTCGCTGGAGGCCAAATCGGAAATTTCGAGCGACAAGAAAGCTTCATGATAGTCCTCCTGCACTTCCTCTGTTAGTCTATGGAATCAACTTCGCTAGGAAAGCCCTGGATTTAGCAATCGGAGTTGGTTTTTAGCCCTTCCCGATTAGCTTCTTCACTAGATGCTCAGAGGAGATGGTCACTTGAACAGGTGATTCGCCGACACCTTTTTCGTCGGGAAGGCGCCGGTCACTCAGTATGAAAGGACCTTTACTCCTTCTCTCTTTTTTTCTCTGGTTTTCTCTCTCTCTCTCTCTCTCTCTCTCTCTCTCTCTCTCTCTCTCGGGAATTTCATCGAATAGCTCCTCTTTCTCTGCTGAAACTTTTTTTTTTGTCTTCTCCCCCGAGGTAGTTCTTGCCATTGACCGACTCAAGAAACCATTGTAAGGGTTCTCCGTTGACAGCTGGAGGTCTCCAGCTGTCCAGCTTTCCTTGGCACATTCTGGAATAGGCAGCCTAAGTTGGTCAAGGGGCGGGGCCGACTGAGTTTTTCTTTCCCTTCTTCTTTCCCGCGCATGACTGAGTTGGGTGAGGAAGATAAGTAACCTGGGTCGGGTTGAGTTGGATCTGATTGACTCGGCTGACTCGAGTTGGTTTAAAATCAGGAATTAAATCCCATTGTGACCCATTTTCACAATTTTGACCCCAAATTTCAATTCCTCGACACATTTTATTTTAAAATGTGGGATTACTTTGAATTTTTTTTTGGTAAAGGTAAGAGATTGTATTACTTTTCACAAACACCAAATACAAACTAAAGGCAAAGGCAACCCACGACCCAACTAGGACATTTGATATCCAAGTGGGGTCAAGAATGCCTTAGCAAAGATTATACAAAAAAACCAAAGGCAAGTCATCGAACCCAACAAAAGATACAGCTTAAGAGGGATCTGGATTGACAACAAAGATTACAGGTGAGATTCCCCATTTCCTTTGGATAATTTGGTTCATAGGAGTATCAGCTATTGTCCCCATGAAAATAGCTTTGTCCTTAACCACTTTGAGAAGATGCTTGTGTATGCCCGGAATGTAAACATTTTTATTCCTGAATATGGAATTATTCCTTTCGGTCCATATGATATGGCATAAGGCACCAAAGGCGAATCTAGACAACCGATGGGCAAAGGAAGTGCTACCGCATACTTTCATAGCCCAAATGATATGGTCATTCCAAGGTCTATTGCGCCAGGGTAGGTTGCATTTAGTAGCCCACCAGGAGGCTAGTCTGCTCATGACCGGGCAAGCAAAAAACAAATGATTGACTGAGTCCGGGACCAACCTATAGAAGATACATAATGCTGTTTCAATTCTATGGTTTTATAGAAGAAGCGTATGAGAGGGCAGCCAATTTAGAGAGACTAGCCACAAAAGAAACCCATGGCGAGAAGCGATGTGCTTGTCCCAAATGAAGGAATGCCATGGGGCTGGCTGTCCTGTTGATCTAATGTGGTTCCAGGCGCGCGCAACAGAGAAAGGTGAAGATGGAGAAGGCGCCCATATGAATTCATCTGGTGAATCATCTAAAAACAATGGAGGCGAGTCAGACCAGCTTAGAATGATGTCAAGAGTAGTAGAAGATTGCCAAGTTCCATCATAAAACGCTCGTACCGAGGTCTCCTGAGGGATCTTGGATTGGTATATATTCAAATTGGTAAATATCCGGTAGAGAGGGCCTTTATTGTGCCACCAGTCGAACCAAAAGGAAATAGATCGCCCATTACCAATTTTCCATCTAAATAAATCTTGGGTAGAAGTTCGCAAGTCCAGGACTTTCTTCCATGTCCAGGAATAGAAAATAGGTTTTGAAACAATCCAAAAGTTGGATTTGTTTAAAAAAATTATATGAATCCACTTACACCACATGGATTCCTTGTCAGAGAAGAGAATCCATATATGTTTAAGTGTTATTGCTCTATTGTATTCAAATAAACTGCGAATCCCAAGGTCTCCTTTCTCCTTGGGTAAACATATAGTGTTCCATGCAACCTTAGCTCCACCTATGCCGAGGTCAGGACCTTTCCACAAGAATTGCCTCAATATAGACTCAATGCTGTGTAATACAGATTTGGGTAGAGAAAAAACAGAGGCCCAATGTACTTGTATGGAATGCAATACCGATTTGATGAGCTGTAACCGCCCCGTAAAGGAAAGGAATCGTTGAGTCCACGAGCGGGCTCGGGCAGTTATGGTGTCAATGAGCCTTTTACAATCCTCTTTCCGGAACCTGGATGAAATAATAGGCACACCTAAGTACCGGAAGGGGAGGGTACCTTGATGGAAACCAAGGCAATGAAGTAATTAACCATGTAGCTCTGGAGATCCTCCTGAGATGAAGATACTGCTTTTAGAGGGATTCGGTTTTAGACCAAACCATTGGGAGAACTGATCAAGAGCTTCCTTAATCAGAACAGCCGATCTCACATGGCCTTCCGAAAACATAAGTACATCATCCGTGAAGAAAAGATGAGATATGCGGGTTTTTTTGCACTGTCAGAACCAATGGAAATCCCAAGAGTTTGTTTTAGCCTTAATGATTCATGAGAGGACTTCCATAACTAGAATGAAGAGATATGGCGATAGGGGATCCCCTTGCCTTATGCCACGACTGCTAGCAAAATAGCCATGTAGTTCCCCATTGATTGATATGAAAAATTTGGGTGTTGTGACACATGCTATAACGACTTTATGATGAAACTCGGGAATTTGAAGGCCTTTAGAGTCTCTTCAATAAAGTTCCAGTCTACAGTGTCATATGCTTTATGGAAGTCCACTTTAATAGCACACTTTGGCAAGTAGGCCTCATGATGAAAATCCGCAAATAGCTCTTGGGCAATCAAGATATTATCACTAATTCTGCGCCCTTTAACAAAAGCCGTTTGGGAAGGGCTGATCAAAGTTGGGAGAACATGCGCAATACGCCTTGCTAGAATTTTAGAGATGCACTTATATATAGTATTGCAACAAGCTATCGGCCGGAAATTATTCATAGCCGAGGCATTAGGACATTTTGGCACCAAGGTTATAATGGTATTATTTAATTCCTTAAGCAAGGAACTAGTTTGAAAGAACTCTCTTATCGCTATAAGGATGGAAGGTCCAATGATCTCCCAGGAGGCCTTGAAGAAATCAACGTTATATCCATCTAGCCCAGGGGCCTTACCTTTAGCAAGAGAGAAAAGGGTAGCCTTGATTTCCTCATTTGAAACCGGTTGAGAAAGAAAAGTTCTTTGGTTCTCATCAAGGGCCCTTTCAATGAAGTCACCCATCTCCCTAAAGGAAGGCTGAATGACCTCAGAACTACCATTGAGCAATTGTTGGAAGTGCCCAACAACATGGTTCCTGACTGCAGAAGGATCAATTAGTAGCTCACCTTTCTCTGTGGACACCGAGAGGATTCGATTTTGCAGTCGTCTTTTGTTGACAAAGTGATAAAAGAATTTAGTATTCATGTCTCCTTCTTGAAGCCAATGTATTTTTGATTTTTATCTAAAGAAGGATTCCTCTAGTAGTTTTAAATTAGAGAAGACTCTAGTGTGCTCCACTTCGCTAGCAAGCAGGTTTTGTTCATAGGGATGGAGTTCCAAGGCTGCTTGGGTTGTGTATAGATTCAATCTGGCCTGTTCTGTTCTCATAGATATGTTCGAGAATGAGTTTCTGTTCAGCTGCTTCAACTTGAGTTTTGGTAGTCTTAACTTGCAGCAAATCAGATACATAGGAGTGCCCACTAGGTGGGTGTTCCATGCTTGAGCCACTAAATCCATAAAATTTGGGTGAGAAATCCAGAAGTTGAAAAACTTGAAAGGAGTCTTGGAGTTTTAAGGTGGTAAGACTCTGGTCATCATGGGGGAGTGATTAGAAATTCCAGGTGCAAGGAAAGTAGCTTCAAAGAAGGAGAAATGCTGGTTCCATACGTCATTGATGAGCACTCGATCAATCTTGCGAAGCTTACGATTTACACCTGAGGAATGGGACCAAGTATATCTATGTCCCACATACCGAAGATCCTCCAAGCCAGCTTGATTAAGGCAGTCCCCAAATTCGTCAAAAGTCGGAATCCACGGAGTAGTACTACCCATTCTGTCATCGGGATATCTAATGGCATTAAAATCTCCAGCAACGAGCCATGGAATATCAATTGAAGACAGTTTGGTAAGATCAGCCCATAAAAGGCGCCTGTTGACAAAGGTATGCTCGCCATATATAATTGTGAAGGAGCAGAATTTGCACATTTTCAAAATCCTTAGCTCAGTGTGGATCATTTGGGAAGAAGAGAAGATGAGATTCAGTTCAATCTCATTCGGATCCCATCCAACCCATATTCTGCCAAGGGGAGAGTGCTCATAGTTGGAAAGCCATCGCTAACTAGAATAAATGCCTCTAAAAATATTAGCAAAAAGGGAGGCTTTTACTTTAGTTTCTACAATACCAACACAGGACAGATGATTGGACCTGATGAACTCCCGAATTTCAGCTTGTCTAAGGGTTCCAACTAGCCCCCTTATATTCCAAATTCCAAAAAACATATAAAAAGCAGTGTATGTTACCGCTGAACTTTCCTTGTCCTCCTCCTCTTAGATTTCTTTAAGGAGGACATGCTGAGTGTCTTCATAGGATGCTCCGAGGTAGGTGCAAAGCCATGAGAGTGCTTGGTAGTCTCATCTATGGCACTAGATGCCAAGGTTCAGGATCAGGTGTTGGGTGGGGACACCGAAACTGGTTCCTCTTCCAGCAGCTCTTCAGGTGCAGCCTTTTCCAGAACATCGGAGGAGCCTTCTGTGGAAGATTGGGCTGTTTGGGAATGATCCTCATTCTGCTGGGCAGAATGCCCCATGGTACATCTTACTGGGGATTGACTCTGACTTGTCTCAGTATCTTTGGCCTACTGCTGATTAGGCCTTGTTTGAGCAGGATTTTTGGTTAGGTTCATAGCAGGAGCCAGAACGTCATTCTCCCTCTGATTTGGTACCATTTGTGATCCTATATTAGGTTGGGTCTGATTTGGCTCCTTAACAGAAGCTTGTTTGCCTTTGTTTCTTGAAACCTGGATCCATCCATCAGCACCTTGAGGTCCAGAACTAGTCTCAGCTCGGTGTTCAGAATGTACAGGGGCACATTCAAAGCCATTTGCACCCAATTTGTGACCAAAAATGCCACAAGAAGAGCATGCTAGGGGCTTCCATTCATATTCAATATTGATCATATTCACCTCTCCATCCCACCGAAATTTGACTGCTTCCAACCGAGGATCTGTGGCTTTAATTTCCACACATACCCGAGCATAGGAAATTCTGGTCATTTGTTCAGCTTGTGTGTCCACATATAGTGGTTTTCCAATAGCGCTGGCTATTCGACCAATACCGGCTGGAGACCAAAGAGAGAAAGGGATATCCCTTAATCTGACCCAGACTAGAAGAGTATCTAACATGCCTTTCTTGAGCTTTAGTTTGGGATGCCATTGCTGAAGCATCATTGTGTAGCTGAAGATGGACACCGGTCCCTTGTCAATTTGCGTTTTGCGAAAACCTGCATTAGGCACTCGAAAGAAGTAGAACCCATTTTCATGTAGTTTGATATCAACTACTTGATCTCCCCAAGCTTTCTTAATGGCCTCTTCTGTTAGTTTGAAGGGAACTTTCTTCCTAATATAATGCCCAACAATACATTCCGACCACCTTGGATTCTTAGTAGCAACTACTTCGGGAGTTATGTCTACTATCACTTTACCTTCTTCAACTAAAGGGGGGACATATGCTAGGTTATAACCTTTAGTCAAAACCTTCACCACGTTTGCCCATGTTCTAGTTGTAGGGGCAGGTTCAGGTTGCACCTGGGAGTGACTAGTGTGCTGTGCCATCTTCTTTTGGTTCACAGGAGAGGATGGTCTTGAATCAGACCGAGAGGGAGGAGCTGTATTCTGTGCACGCCTAGTAGAACGGCTTCTAAATTTCAAGCGACCCCTACTTCGGCTACGACTAGAATTGCCTTTTAGTAGAAGCCTATTTCCAGTAGGGGAACAATCTCTTGGCCATGAGAGTTAATCTTCCCTTCAGCTATCTTAGTGGATTTTCCTGAACTATCTAACCCCAGTAAAGCCTCAGCAGCAGGGGAAGGTCCACGTGAGGTGTTCCTCCTAGCCTCCTCCATAAGTCAGATTACCAGGTTATAATTCTAATTCCACCAACCAGTCAACCCAACTTAGCAGCATAAATACCAGAATCGGAACCGAACAACAGTAAACTTCCACCAGCCAGTAAACGTACCCAGTAGAGGTATACGAGTCAACTCCAACATAATGCAATGAATGTCGAGGAGAGGGTACCTTCAGGCGGGGTGATCTCCTTGGGATGCCAAGCCAGCACCCAGAGCACTCGGTTGATTGGAGTTCACAAAAACGAACGTTGTAGGACCCCAACTCAGATCTGTGATTCCCATCTCTGAATTAAGTGGGAAGAGAAACCTTTTGGGGGAGAAGAGGGGGAGCAGCCAAGGAACCTAGCCTCCAAAAATCAGCTCAAAAGGTCACCGGAATCAGTCGAAATCAACATCTTCCCGTCGGGTGAACAGTACCTGCAAAGAACCCAGAAGAGAGCATTTCTGCTCGAGTGAACAGTACCCGCGAGATGGTGAAAATGAAAAGTGGGATTACTTTGAATTTTTTTTTTTTGGTAAGGGGGATTACTTTGAAATTTTTTTTTTTGGTAAAGATAAGTATTGTATTACTTCCAAGACACCAAGTACAATAAAAGCCAAAACCATCCGCGACCCAATTAGGGCAAGGATGGATCAGCAAGAACTAGAAACAACCCAAAACCGGGCAAGTACAAGAAAGAAGAGAAAAGAAAACCCCACTGAAAACCCTAAAAGAAAAGGTCAGGTTACATGAAAGATAGATGGGGAGAGGTCCCATCTCCGCTGAATGGTTCGGTTACGTGGAGTGTCTTGGACGGCACCCATAGAGTGAGCTTTGTCCTTAACAAGTTTGGCAAGATGCTTGCGAATACCTGGTATGTAAACCTGCTTGTTCCTGAAGAGGGCATTGTTTCTCTCTGACCATATGAGATGAATCAATGCACCGAAGGAGAATCTGGAGATGCAGTGTGCAAAAGATGGTCCACCACAGGATTTCATAGCCCACGAAATAAGTTGGAGCCATGGACGATTGCGCCATGGAAGTCTACATTTGGTTGCCCAGAATGAGGCCAATCTACTTGTGGAAGAGCACTCAAAATAAAGATGGTTGATCGAGTCAGGCGTAGAACCGCAGAAAGCACATAAAGCGGAGTCAAGCCGGCGGTTTTGAAGGAGAAAAACTTGGGTAGGAAGTCGGTTGAGGAAGACCACCCAAAGGAGGAAGGAATGTCGAGGGACAATGTGTGGGTCCCAGATAAAAGAGTGCCAAGGGACCCGCTGTCCTTTCTTTCTAATATAAGACCAGGCAGAGGCGATAGAGAAGGATTTAGATGGGTGGGGAATCCACGAAAGGGAGTCCTGAGAGTCAGCCACAAGGGTAGGCATAGGATCCGACCAGCTGAGGATAGACTCAAGAGTGCTGGAGGGTTGCCATGCTCCTTCCAAGAATTGGCAGACCGTAGTATCCCGGGGGATCCTCGACTGATAAATGTCAATATTGTTGAAAATAAGGTATAAGGGACCTTTGTTGTGCCACCAGTCGAACCAAACGGAGATAGAGTGGCCATTGCCAATCGTCCAACGAAATAAGGAATGTCCAGACTCGCGCATATCGAGGATTTTTTTCCAGGTCCATGAGTAGAAAGTCGGCTTTAAAGCAGTCCAGAAGTTGAATTTTTTTTAAAAAATCGAGTGAATCCACTTGCTCCATATGGATTCCTTATCAGTAAAGAGGATCCAAATGTGTTTGAGAAGCATGGCTTTGTTATATTCAATAAGTTGTCTAATACCGAGCCCTCCTTCTTCTTTGGGGAGACAAATTTTGTTCCAAGCTACCTTCGCGCCCCCAGCCCCTAAGTCAGGGCCCTTCCAAAAAAATTGCCTCAATATGGTCTCTATTCTGTAGAGTACTGACTTCGGAATGGAGAAGATCGCAGCCCAATATACCAGTATGGAGTAAAGAACAGATTTGATAAGCTGGAGCCTTTCCGCAAAGGATAAAAACCGCTGCGTCCATGAGCATGCACGAGCCGTTATAGAATCAACCAGGATCTTACAATCCTCCTTGCGAAGCCTGGAGGAAATAATGGGCACTCCAAGATAACGGAATGGGAGAGAGCCGATTTGGAAGTCTAGACATTGGAGGAGTTCTCTATGCAAAGCCGGGGATCCACCAGAGAGAAACAAGTTGCTTTTGTTACTATTCGGCCTGAGACCAGACCAAATAGAGAAGAGATCAAGGGATTCCTTGATAATTCGAACTGATTGCAGGTGGCCTTATGAGAAAATGAGCACATCGTCTGCAAAGAAAAGATGCGATATACGTGGTTTCTTGCATCGCCAAAACCATCGAAATTCTGGGGACTCAGTTTTTACCCTTAGAATGCCAGAAAGAACCTCCATAACCAGAATAAAAAGATAAGGCGAGAGTGGATCTCCTTGACGAATTCCTCGGCTACTAGCAAAGTAACCATGAAGTTCTCCATTAATAGAGACCGAGAACTTCGCAGTGGTAATACAAGTCATTATTAACTTAATAAAGGAGACCGGGAATTTAAAGGCTTTGAGTGTCAATTCGATGAAAGTCCAGTCGACCGTGTCAAAAGCCTTTTGGAAGTCCACCTTTATGGCACATTTAGGGAGATAAGCTTCATGGTGGAAGTCCACGAATAGCTCTTGAGCTATCAAGATGTTGTCACTTATTCTGCGCCCCTTAACAAAGGCCGTTTGGAAGGGACTAATAAGGGCAGGTAAGATATAAGCAATGCGTCTGGCTAGGATCTTGGAGATGCATTTATATAAAGTATTACAACACGCAATCGGTCTAAAGTCCGCCATGGCCGAGGTGTTGGGAGATTTTGGTACAAGGGTTAAAATGGTACTATTTATCTCCTTTAGCATACTTCCGGAATCAAAGAAATCCTTAATAGCCTTTAGGACGGAAGGCCCAGTGATTTTCCAGGAGGATTTGAAGAAATCCACATTGTAGCCGTCTGGGCCTGGAGCTTTACCTCTAGCCAAAGAGAAGAGAGTAGACTGGATTTCCGCTTCTGAGACTGGTTGCATAAGGTAGGTCCTTTGGTTGTCATCCAGAGCCATACCTATGTAGCCTTCGATCTCATCAATAGATGGATGGTTAGAAGCGGAAGCACTGTTGAGAAGAACCTGAAAATGGTTTACAATATGATTCCGGACTTCATTTGGATAAGATAATAGGTCCCCATCTTCATTGGAAACGGAGAGAATACGATTATGGACTCTCCTCTTGTTGACAAAGTGGTGAAAGAATTTGGTATTCATGTCACCTTCCTTAAGCCAGCGGATCCTAGATTTCTGCCGGTAAAACGATTCCTCTTGCAATCGGAGGGTAGAAAAGATACGAAGTTGGTCCACTTCCCGACTGAGCAAGTTTTGATCAAAAGGGTGTTCTTCCAAGGCAGATTGAATAGCATAAAGATCCACTCTAGCCTGCTCACATGGAGGAAATGTTAGAGAATGAATTCTTGTTCAGAAGTTTGAGTTTTGCTTTGAGCAGCCTAAGTTTGCAGCAAACTTGATACATGGGAAAGCCAACAACTTGAGAATTCCAAACTTGAGTTACCATGGCCAAGAAATCCGGATGAGATGCCCAGAAGTTGAAAAATTTAAAAGGCTTCTTGGAACATTGTGGCGGAAAAATTTTGATCACCATAGGGGAGTGATCTGAGATGCCAGGTTCAAGAAAAGATGCTTTAGAAAAGGAGAAATGTTGGTTCCAAAGATCGTTGGTAAGAACCCGGTCAATCTTTCGCAGTTTCCGGTTTTCACCAGAAGAGTGAGACCAAGTGAATCTGCAGCCCACATACCGGAGATCTTCAAGGCCCGCTTGGTTGAGACAATCGGCAAATTCATCAAATACAGGAATCCAAGGGGTTGTACTACCCACTCTATGATGTGGGTCTTTGATAGCATTGAAATCGCCCGCAACAATCCAAGGTTGGTCACAAGAAGAAAGCCTAATGAGGTTAGCCCATAGTTGCCGCCGAAGAACAAAGGTGTGCTCCCCATAAACAATAGAGAGAAGACAAGTTTTATGCCAATTCAGGAGCTTGAGTTGCAAATGTATCAGCTGACCAGAAGAGTATAATAAGCACAAGTCTAATTCATTGGGGTCCCAGCCAAACCATATTCGGCCGAGTGGGGAGGAACCATAATTGGAAATCCAGGTCCAACCGTTGCAAAGGCCTCCAGAAATATCATCAAAAAAGTTGGCTTTAACTTTGGTTTCAACAATGCCAATACAAGAAAGCCGATGGATCCTAATGAAAGCTCGGATTTCAGCTTGACGGAGGGGTCCAACTAGTCCCCTTATAGTCCAAATTCTAAAAAACATAAGTAAGGAGCAAAAGTTACCGCTGAGTAGCCCTTGCCCTTCTCCTCTTAGCTGCTTTCGAGGAAGAGGGGGCAGAAATTTTTCCAGAAGCAATTGGGTGTGGTATAACACCATGGGAGGTCTTTGAGGGTTCCTCCGATGGAATGGATGCATTTGCACGCGATCTTGTGTTAGGAGGAGAAGCACTAACAGGTTCAAGTTCCCCTGAACCTTCTGAAGTCCCAGCTTTGTCTTGAGAATCGGAAGAATGTTCCGTGGAAGACAGGGAGTTCACAGGCTGGTTCACATTCTGTTGGATCAGCAAGCAAGATGGATCCGGAACAGGGGAGGAGCCAGGGCTTGCCTGCGGAACCAAGTTTTGAGACAAGACCGAGCTTACCACAATAGGTGCAGCATCAGTAGGAGCAGCGGATGCAGCAGCACTAGGAGCAGGGGCAGGGGATCAACCAGAACAGGGGCCATTCCCGAGCTTTCCTCCCTGTTATGATTAGTAGGAGAGGTCTGCTGATTAGGTGCATTGGTAGAGTGAGCATAGTGCTTTTTGCAATATACTTGGGTCCATCCTTCTGAAGATTGAGGACGTGATGACTGAGGATGCTGTTCAGGTTGTTTGGTATAACAAGCATAACCAGATGATCCCTCTTTGTGTCCGAAAACACCACAGGAGGAGCAAACAAGTGGCTTCCATTCATACTCTATATTGATTTGGTTGACTTCACCATCGCATTTGACCTTGATAGTGTCCATCCGTACATCAATAGCTTTGATCTCTACACAAACACGCGCGTAGGAGATCCTAGACATCAACTCAGTCTGAGTATCAACATAAAGGGGGTTTCCAATGGCACTAGCTATGCGGCTAATGCCCGCCGGGGACCAGAGGGAGAATGGAATGTCCCTCAATCTTACCCAAACCGGTAGAGAGTCAAGCTTGCCCTTCTTTAGTTACAATTTAGGATGCCATTATTGTAGCATCATAGTACTGCTAAAGATAGAAACAGGCCCCAAGTCGATGATCTTCCTGCGAAACTCCGCATTAGGAACCCGGAAGAAAAAGAAACCATTCTCATGAAGCTTTACATCAACCACTTGTTCGCCCCAGGCTTTCTTTATAGCTTCTTCGGTGAGTTTGAAGGGTACTTTCTTACCCATGTAATGGCCTACTATGCATTCCAACCAGCGAGGGTCTTGATCAGCCTCAACCTCAGGGGAAATGTCAATAACAATTTCACCATTTTCCAGACTAGGGGGAATATAAGCAAGATTGTAACCTTTAGTCAAGGCCTTAGCTATGTTAGCCCAGGATCTAGTCGGCTGAGCAGAGGTTGGTTGACTACTTAAACTCGGTCTGTCCTTATTAGGAAGGCCAGCTGCACGAGGTCTAAGGTCAGAACCACAAGGGGGACTGGCAATGTGAGAATGTCTATGAGAGGAATGTCGGCTTTTGGATCGGCCTCTGCTGCGACTACGTCTCTCCATACCTCTCTAAATGGAACTAGAACCAGGAGGGGGACTAATACTAGTGAAGGTAACCGAAGGGTGTCTAGCATTCTGACCCACCCTAGGAGGATGGTTTGAGGGAGTTTTGCCCCTGCTTCTACTGTGTCCAAAGCATGGGTCAGTCCCACTAGGAGCTGCAGATTTGGTTCCAAGGGCTTGTTGAGGAATATCAGTCTCATGGGAGCCACCAGCCTTCCTAAAGTTTCCCTCCATTTGATCAGAACAACGGGCCATTACACTACTCCAGCAGCAAATGTCTCAGCATTCAAGCATTTCAACAAACAACTGAAGTGCATAATCCAGGTTCACCTATATCCTCAGCACCAAAGGCTTAACTTCACCACCCAACTATACAGGCCAAGCAGCAAGGGAGGTGCGAGAGTACCTTTAGAGTCAGGTGAGTGTCATAACAATCAGGAGCAAGGCCGAATTCAGAGATCGGTTCTCGCAGAAGACTAAATCAGCACTGTAGCTCTAGGCGAAGTAGCAGAAGCACTGATATGGAGGAGAAAACCTATGGATGTGGAGGAGAGGAGAAGCTAAGGAGTCTATCCTCTGAGTACCAGCACCGAAGAACACCAGGAATAGCTGGAATGCACAGGTCTTCAACACTCAGACTGTAGCAGTGCGAAGAACGCAGGAGTCCAATCCAGATCTGTGAATCACACTTCCGATCTGAAAGATGAAGGAAATGCTTTAAAGGAGATGGAGAGGAATAGCCGAGGGGCCTGTCCTCCAAATCCCAGCACCAGAGGACGTCGGATGTAGCCGGAATCGTCGCTTCCCCGACGGATGAACAGTGTCACCGAATGGAACCCGCGGAGAGCATTCTGAATGAACAGTAACCGCGAAAATTTGGTATCATTCCCCTAGAGAAGTTTGAATTTTTTTTTTTGTTTTTTTTTTGTTTTTTTTTGTTTTTTTTTTGTCTCCATTAAGCCCAAAAACCACAAATTTGAATTCGGTTCAAGTGGTTTTTATTCAATTGAAGGTCCAAATGATCTAAGTATGCTCTTCCAAGGCCAAAATTGGATTTCCCATTATCAATTACCCTTAGGGAAGGTATAGACTTTAATCGAAAATTTCAAATTGAAAGAAATCCCCAATTTGCGTCCTAAAATCCCTAATTTTCAATTAATTTTGGGGCTTTTCAATTATTTTGTCAAATTGTGATATTGGACCCACCAATATGAAATTTAAGATCCCAGAACCAATTGTTGTGAAGACAATATAACCTCAAAATGCCTATAAATGACTTAATTGGATTTTTGGTTCAATTAGGATATGAAATTACCCAAATTTTGGAAAATCATATCTTGAATTGAAATTTTGTAAAAATTGAAGCTGTAGAGATAAAATTGGAATTAAAATGAGACTAATGAATATTTTTGAGAAATTGTTGGACTTCATTTGGTATTTTTCTTGATTTTCTTCTCATTTTTACTAAAATAAATTAAGGAAAAATTAAGAAAAAATCTAGAAACATCATTTATTGTTTAGAAATAGGTTCCTAAGCATGGCCAAGGTTCCTAATTCTAACTTTATGTTTTTTTTATTTAAAATTGAAAATTTGATAACAAATCAGGTGTCAACATGTTTGTGATGCGAGGCTAGATTAGCTAATCACTCCTAGAACTCATTTACTTTGACAGCAAAGGAAAATGAATGCTTTTTTTTTTGTGTGCATGTCATTACAGTTTCACTTTAATAAGATGCTGAGAAATGAAAGTTTAGATTAAAAGAAAGGCACAAAACAGCATGATTTTTCTAAAGATGATTTGCAACTCCGCCTTAGATGCATAATCCACGGGGCTTCGAAAACATTCCTCTGACCTCGTGGGCCAAGTGAGATTTGAGCATTAGCCTCGTGCGTGATACAAATATAAGATTGTATGCTACTTGTGGTGTTGGAGAATCAAACCTGCGTCCTGTGAACTATCCCACACACAGGTAGGTTTCTTAACTGTTAAACCGCCAGCATGGGGTTAAAAGACGGTGTTATTGCCTCTTCCGTTTTTCTGGGTAAAACCTGCGTGCTCACCGATTCTGGTGATCATCTTCTCCTTTTTCATGTTGGGAGGAGTTCATGATGTACTCTTTTTCGCTTACCAATGCTTGCACTTTTAGCCAGTTATTTTTGTTTAGTACGAGCCATCCTTCTGACATGAGTCATAAGTCAGGCCATCGTACATGGAATTTGGATAGATTGTGAGTTCCAAACGGCTAAATGCAGCAAAGCCTAGATGTCCCTAACTCAAGTTGACCACACCATGACACCATTCGGCATGTTTCAGGTGACAACAGAAACTCAGTGGACCTCCAATTATGTTATAAACAGATGAACCACAACTGGGATTACAATTCCCGTTTGTAATTCACAAAGTTTATTGAGAATCCACAGTAGGAACTTAAGTTGAATACGGCCTCACAAGTGTCTTCGGTCACTTGGATTGCGTTGATTTTATTAAAAATATGTGGATTGCTTGCTTAACCTGCTTTCAGATGAGGTGGTTGAATCCACTAGGAATGTGTGAATTGGCAGCCTGCTCATCTTGTACACCTCCAAAAGGCCAAGAACAATATCACTGCACGCATTTGAAAAAAGAATGCGACATAAATTGGATACTACGTAAAAAGTAGCAAAAGGCAGCAACATATCCTCATAGAACTGAGATGTACATAGTAGTATGTTAATCAATAGATGCCCACCGGTGTGCATCAAGTATACTCATCTATACTCAGAAAAAAACAATTGCACGAGCGAAATCGATAGTTACGCATTAGTCAGCAAAGCCAAGGAGAGCATAAATATCAAGTGAATGAGCTAAACAAATATACCTGGCCTCCTGAACTGTACTAAAGACAATTGACATTTAGGTGATATATTTTTTTTTTGATAACCCAGGGAACCCCCGCACGGCCGACAGCCGGGGAGTAAACCCTGGGGGCGACACGTGCTAGCCACCACACACGTGCCACCGGTTAAGTCACCCTGCGGCGCTCGGGATTCGAACACTCAACTTTTTGCGAGAGGAAGAGTGCGCGTTCTAGCAACGCCACCCAGACGGGTGGTGACATTTAGGTGATATTCATACGTGGCCTAATCAATATATTTCGATCAGGAACCATAAGCGATTGGGGTACTGACATGTAGCTCCTTCTTTCAGCTACAAGTAATGATTGCCGAGTCCTCCAGTCGCGGGCTTCGTCTCTGAATTCCGGAGGATAACTTTGATTTTCAACTCTGGGCGAGGAGATGAATTTATACTTTACTTGCTTGAGCTGGATGGAGTCCTGCCTGTGCTTTGTCTGATGCACTCTTCTCAACCTTACCTGGAAAGTTATGTTGTCTGTCTTTTCTGTGGATTCCACATCTTTCCAAATATTATTTATTTTTATATTTTATTCGTTGGACTTGTTTCTCAAGTCCGAGAACTTCCTGTGGAAGGCGAGAGTGAGTCATTACTGGTCCTACCAATGCTTTCTCAAGTCAATTAACTGGCCTACTTTATTGGACCTTTCTTCAATTTTTCTGGTCTTTGCTTATTTCTTTTTTATTTTCTTCGTCTGTTTTACTGGTTTCTCTTCCTAACAAAGCCAGGTTACAAAAATGTCCGCTTACAGTATGACCAACTTTTAAAGAATATTATTGGGCATTAAGTATGATCAATTTATGAATGAGTGCCTACAGTTGTCATCATATTTTGTTGACTAATTTGTAAATTAAGCACAGTACTAATAACATTATATTTTTAGGACATGATATCAATATGGTAAATACGAAACACAAGTTCATTTTGAGGTAATAAAGCATCAAATGTAATTGAGAGTTCAAAAAATTATAACTATTTAAGGCGAATTACCTTCTTGCCCTAGCTAGATTCAATAGTGTCGTATCGTATAGAACCGGTCTAGGCATACCAACCCGATAAAGGTACCAAGAAGAAATAAAAATCTTTCCCTGCTAGACCAAGTGAACTTAGCTTTTGATTATGTGAATTCCACGGGAAGCCAATAGTATTCTAAGAATGTAATTGATCCAACCAATATTAATCGAGTCCATGTAGTCATTTCCCACATTCTCGTGGAACCTCTTATAAGCCTCTTGCTACAAAGGTTATTTATTATTGGCCAAATGGAAATTCCCAATCTTTCAAATTTGTATCAACTCTGCCGCAAATCTTTTAACAACATTTGGAGAGAAAAGAGTGGCCACAAGATTGTTCTAAGAAAAATATTCTTTATTCGTTGTTGCCGAAATTATGCCAAAAGGAAGAATACCCATTTAAATATATGATGAAGATTTACCTGGTTTTATTACCTAAGGGAGAATGTTCCGAGAGAATAATTTAACGGATACGTAGGGATAATATTTATCTGGCTTCACATTGGCCATTGTTTAATTATTAAAGATATTTTGAAATTTTTTGTATGAAGAAAAAAAATGAAAGATTAGGTTGTTCTACAGAAACAGTCTTAATTCAAGTTCTACTAATATTTAAGGCTGAAGAGGGCAAAAAATAATTAAAAGGCAATTGTTTGAGGAAGCCTACGTTTCGGACAGATTCCATATGATTTTAAAAGGGCATGGGAAATTTTCTTGATAATATAAAAAGGTGGTGATAAAATTGAAATAGGAGAAGAATGTGAGGATTTTTATTGCTATTTGGCTTATAATCTTTTGGTTTTGGCATTGCCACGATGAAACTGTCATAACTTGATGAAATTATTCAAGTACTCTAAGGAATTCAAGTAGCCAACAAAAAAAAAGAACTATAATAAAATTCTCGCATTTTACAACATTGGCATATTTATTTAGCTATCAAATATATAGCATATTTATCAATTGGACATAATGAGCTGGACATTACAGCACACTTGTGTAACGAAGTACTATTCGTAATCTACTCAAATATATATCCTATATGGCATGATTTGCATTGGCATGGACGAATGTTTCAAAAATTTTTTTTTGAAGTTTTCTAACTTTTTTTCTTTTTCTTTTTTTCTTCATCGGATTTTTGGCCAGTGGGGTCGCCTGAGAGGTCGAGGTCCAAACATCGGACAGATAGAAGCTGTGCTTCGAAGTGGTTGGATGGAGGGGGCAGAGAAGACGGATTGAAATTGCAGAGAAAGTCTAGGTAAGAGAAAGAGCAGAGCTTGCACTTGAGTGAGGACATGTCTAAGCAAATAAAAAGAAGAACTTGAATTTGGATATATTGTGTTTCCCGAGCCAATCAAATCAAGTAATATTTCATAAATTTCGTACAAAAGGAAGGATCATACAGCATGACTATTCTGGAAAGGCATAACTCCAGACGAGCTGCAAAACACTATGAGAAAACATTGCTCTTACCGAAGGAAAAGTAGACGTTCAAATGTTTATTTCTAAAGTTTTAGTTGCCCCTTTGACTCCAAAGATTTCATACGTGCTTTCTTTTTCAATAAATGTTCTCTATAAAGTAATTCGTACTATCAATATATTCTTCACTTCTATAAAAAAAGGGCTGCTCCTTTGCGCTTCAATAACCAGAAGGTTTCATATTTTCCGGCCTTAAATATATGTTTATCATCTTAAAACACATAAATTTAGAACTGAACCGACCGGACTCATTTCGTTTTCTTTTTAAAAATAAGTTTATGTAATTTTTGAACAAATTTTTTGGTTTTATGAATATTAACGCTTAAGCGTAGAAATAGCATGAAAATAGAGGGATGTAACTTAAAATCTTTTCAAAAAGAACTTAACATCAAGGGAGAGGGGAAAAGTCGTAAATAAAAAATGGATGTCCACGGATTTTCCAAAACAAGCGATGGCCAACGAAAATTCTCTTCTAAATATAAGCTCTCTCCCATTCCTCGCTCTTAACATTCAGCATCGGTTCAAATGTATTCGCGGTCCTCGTTTGGTGTTCCTTGTGTCCTGAGTACATGTGTGCGATTCTAGGAAGACTCAGAGCTACCGCTGGCTGCTATTTGTCCTGAATATACAGATAAAGATCTTAAACTTCTTATAAAGCGGGCTTTGTTCCATGTAGACTGATTGGTTTGAATGTTAAGTCCATGAACCATGCCTTCAGAAACAACCAATCTCATTGGATTGGTCCTTCAGTGAGTCTGATGAACTAAAGAAAGACCCGGAACAATGGAATGCAAGCTTACTTTTAAAGGAAACATACACTGTGGCAACTTTTTTATCCTTCGCATTATACAGCCGGCATTATACAGCAGACGATCAAGAAAGTAAAATTTCAGAGCCGTCGCGCATCCAGGTAGATCTTCCAATTCGGCCAAAGCAAAAGAAAGTGCAAAGCATTGGCATCAGAAGGAAGACAAGCCATATGCACGAGTTGTGACCCGACATAAAAAACCCTGTTTTACAATTGTACTTGTCAATCATGCTGCGTCGCACTCAGGGCATAATAGCAGCGAAAATCAGAAATTAAGTACTTGGCAAGTGATGGTGAGCAGCAGGAAAATCCCAACGAGCACATTCACAAGATTAGCAAGTGGAGGATATGTGGAAGTTTTTGTGCTCTCGCTGGTTGTTCCGGTGGATGCAGCCACTAAATTGCTTTCTCTTTTGCATATTCAATCTCCTTGCCGTTTGTCTTCTTGGTTGAATTACTGGCTGAACCACGCTCTGTGTCCTAGTACCTGCCAACGTGAAGTGTTTCAAATGGTGAGCTGACAGGGAAAAATAAAGAAAGGATCAACAGCAGACTACAAAACGCAGAATTTTCCTGGTCTTTTCAATTGTTTGTGTTCGGCAATTGTCCGTTGGCCATACTACAACAAAACGTTGGATAATATCAAATGGATCAATGGGAATAATTGAGGCATTATTTTCATCTTCTGACAAGCATTCATGTTTTTGTTCTCAAATTCAATCAGCCTTTTAGTCATCTGCTATTACCTTGTTCAACATCTCAGCTGCAATTTATATATATATATATATATTTTTCTGTTTTGTAGTTCTTCACCATTCTTCTTATTATTTGAATTAAAGTTAATAAAGCAAGAGTAATTTAGAGTGAAATTACACTTCCTTTTGGTAGAAGACTGCTAGAATCCAAATTATAGTTCGCTGCAGTCAATAACGGAATCCCACCATCCAACTAACTACCCAAGCAATGCACGGCAAAATATAAGAGTAGCAATAAGACACAATGGGTTAAGTTTTGGTGCTTCTTTCACCTTTACCCTGGCTGCTGTTTCATCCAAAGATATGCATTCTGGTTTGCTATACATGGCTACATGTCGCACGGGAGGTGCCCTAGGTCTGTGAGGTGCCGTATAAGGTACAGGACGTGGCTTAGGTTTCTCAGAGGCGAAAGGTGAGCCATTGAACTTAGTCTCAACTATGACTTTCTTTACCTTGAGAGAAACAAAACCGTGGACTGAGTCAGTTGTTTGTGCTCGCCCATTCATTAGAACATTCTGTTCATTATGCGAGTTAGATGCTTGGCCATACTGCAACAGATTGCATGAGATAAAATTTAAATGAGGAAACAATTGAGGCATAAACTTAAAATCATAACAGACCTTCAAGATTAGGTTTTAAATTGTCCATTGTTCTTATATAATTGAAAGTCAATTAAGCATGAGTAACTTAAGTGAAAGTCCACTTTTCGTTTTCCGTAGATGGGTTCTAAAATGAACTTACTATTCTACACAAAGATGATTGAAAAGAAATCATCCTTATTTTTCAGATGACCCGGAAAAGGGACGTGCCCTTCCAATGCATTTTAAACCATTTATAGACCTAACTTTACTAGTGAAGTAATCACAGCAACCAAATGACTTTCAAGGGAAGAACTTGTTGAGGAAAACCCCAAAAGATTTTGAAGTTGACAAAACTTTCGTAAATAACATGAAGTTATTTTTTGGTTTGGAAGTTCAGACGCAGAAATTTTACAGACTTTGAAGATTTTTCAGACGCAGAAATTTTACAGACTCTGAAGATTTTTCAGACGCAGAAATTTTCCAGACTCTGAAGATTTCCAGACTCTGAAGATTTTCCAAACTCAGAAATTTTCCAGACTCAGAAATTTTCCAGACGCAGAAATTTTCCAGACTCAAAAATTTTCCAGACGCAGATATTTTCCAGACTCAGACGCTGAATTATGGAGACGCAGAACTTAACAATACAGCTAGTGATCTGGCTTGGATTTCACAAGGAAGGTTTTGATTGACTCAATCTTAAACAATTTGATTGTCAATCAAAATATTATCACAACGGACTAATCTCTACTTATGGAAACCAAGATTCTGATTGTATGGGCGACCAGAATCAGTGGGATTCAGGATCTGATGTTCAAACGGCTACTCAATTCTTTCTTAACATATCTGTCCAAGATGAAGATTGGAAGATGATCCTCTGAAGACTGTCCAACGGCTAGTTTGGAAGTGGAGGAGTATTTAAGGAGATCCATGAGCAGCAAAACAGAATAGATTCAAGAATCATCAAGTCCAAAGCCTGAGATTATTCCAATTCTTTCTCTTCCTTGAGCTCAACCTTAGAATCTTGAGAGTTATTTTACAGACGTGTTTGTGTGAGAAAGTCCTATTTTACACAAGAGTGATATCACTCTAGATCTGTAAAACTCATTGATTACATAGTGAAATCCAGCCGGTAGGCTGTCAGCGTGGGAGAGTGGACGTAGGCTTATCATAAACCGAACCACTATAAATTCTGTGTGCAGCTTCTCTATTCCTTAATCTCTTACTTTATACACTGCACATTCAACAGCACGGTTCTTATAGAATCTGAACATTATTCAGACTCAAACTGTATTTTATCATTTCCGCTTGAATTTCTTAAAATTGTTTAAGATCACCTATTCACCCCCCTCTAGGTGATCCTTGCTAGCCTCCTCAATTGGTATCAGAGCAGGTTGCTCATCTGTTGAAGTGTTTTACTTCTAAGCTTACGATCTATATGGCTAGCTTTGGTGCACCAGGTCTCATTGAAGGTCAAAGTAACAACAGACCTCCCTATTTCGATGGCAAGGATTACAGCATCTGGAAAAACAAGATGAAGGCTTTCGTAAAGTCAGTTGATCACATGCAATGGGATGTCATCATTAGAGGAGTCAGACCAAAACCCTCTGATTCAAAAGAGAAGATGGATGAAAATATGCCAACAGACCTTCCATTATCTCAAACTGAGATATCTAAAAGAGAATCTTTAGATTCCAAAGCAATTTATTCTTTTTATTGCGCTTTAGCACCTGTTGAGTATAAAAAAATTGCTTCCTGTGAATCAGCTAAGGAAATTTGGGACACTCTCTACATCACCTATGAAGGAACAGATCGTGCCAAGGAAACTCAGATTAACATACTGCTTGGCCAATATGAATCCTTCAGAATGAAGCCTGAAGAATCTGTTGCCGATATGTATGACAGATTTACAGAAATTGTAAATGGTCTTGCATATCAAAGACAACCAGTTCCAGATGTTATGAAAGTCAACAAACTTCTGAGAGGATTGACAAAACAGTGGGAGAACATCAAAACTTCCATCAGGGAAACTCAAAGAATCATGCCTCTCTCTGTGACTGAGTTAATTGGAACTCTTCAATCATACGAGACAGAAAAACGGATTGAAGAAAATGAATCCAGAGGTAATAAATCAATTGCTTTAAAGACTAACATTGATTCTGATGCAGATTTTGAAGACGAAGATGTCGATGATGAAGAACTAGCTCTCTTCATTAAGAAGTACAAGAGGATGAAGATCAAAGGGAGAAACCTCAAAGGAAAGAAGTCTTTTGAAAAGAAAAAGACTTCTGATGAAGTAGATAAATCAAGGGAAATAATCTGCTTCAACTGTAGAAAGCGAGGACACATCAAACCAAATTGTCCTCTTCTTAAAAAGAAGACCAAATTCGAGAAGGCAAAGAAAGCCTTAAAAGCAGAAACATGGAGTGATACAGAGTGCGAAGACAGTGATGAAGATATCTCAAACTTCTGTCTAATGGCCAACTCAGACACAGACTCAGATTCAGAATCAAACGCAAAAATTGAGATTGAGGTAAATCATTCTGAAATGCCTATTGAAGTTTCAAACTACATTGATGAATTATGTTTGGAATTCAAGGCTGCTCTTAAAAGAATCTCTTCTCTAAAAAAGGAAAATTCATCACTTAGACAACAGGAGACCTCTCAAAAAGAAAAGATTGATTTTCTTCAAAAAGAATTTCATCAACTCAAGGAAAATCGAGATTTTCTTTCCAAAGAAAATACTGCTTTGAAAAAGGAAGTTACAGAACTTGTTTCCAAATTTTCAAAAGGCTCAGAAACCTTGAAAAATATTCTTTCTGTACAGATTCCTTATTTCAACAAATATGGTCTTGGATTTGTAAAGGAAAATAAAAGCTTAATTGATTTTCCAAAGGTCAAGGAGAGATTAAAACAAAGACCTCCTCGACAAGCTTACAAAAATCATTTCAATAAGAACTTTGTCAAACCTATTGGTCGAAGTGCCTTAAAGTGCTCAAAATGTGGAAATCCACAACATTTTGAGAATGAATGTCCTAAGGTCTGGAAACCTATTCGAAGAGACTTCATAAAGACAGCCTATACTAACCTTCTAGGACCCAAACAAGTTTGGGTACCAAAGAAAACATGAGAAGTTGTAACTTTTGCAGGTCACCACCAAGAGGAAAAGAAAGTGGTACCTGGACAGTGGGTGTTCCAGACACATGACTGGAGACCCGAGCATTTTCGCTGAACTACAAAGTCTGAATGGTGGAAAAGTTTCATTTGGAAGAAATAATAAAGGAAGAATAGTTGGAAAAGGAACTGTTGAGATTGGAGGACTAACAATCAATGATGTTTCATTGGTAAAAGGTCTCAACTACAATCTGATAAGCATAAGCCAACTATGTGATTCAGGATTCAGAATCAACTTTCAAGAAGACATATGTTCAGGAACAAGCAAAGACAGTTCTCAATCTTTCACAGGAAGAAGACATGGGAACATTTATCTTCTAGATATCAACACAAACTCCACTCACTGTTTGATCTCAGTCAAAGAAGATGAAGATCTTTGGCACAGAAGACTGGGACATATTAGTATGAAGCAGATCTCAAAAATATCAAACAAGAAACTGGTACAAGGTCTACCAGATTTGAGATACAGAAAAACAGAACTGTGCAATGCTTGCACTCTAGGGAAACAAGTAAGAAGTTCTTTTAAGCCTATACATCATGTTTCCACTAATCGTGCCTTGCAGCTTCTTCATATGGATCTTTTTGGATCAACCAGAACACAGAGCATTGGTGGTAAGAAATACCGTCTAGTCATTGTTGATGATTTCACCAGGTTTACATGGGTATTTTTTCTTGCTCATAAAAATGAAGCTTTCTCATATTTTTCAAAGTTTGCAAGAAAAATTCAGAATGAAAAGGGTTACACTATTTCAAGCATCAAAACTGATCATGGGGGAGAATTTGATAATCAAAGCTTCTCAAACTTTTGTGAGGAAAATGGCTTTCAACACAATTTCTCTACTCCATATACACCAGAACAAAATGGTGTTGTGGAAAGGAAAAATCGTTCCTTGCAAGAAATGGCAAGAACAATGTTGATTGAAAGCAAGACTCCTTCACATTTTTGGGCAGAAGCAGTTTTTACAGCCTGTTACATCATTAACAGAGTCTTTCTCAGAACAATTCTTGAGAAAACCCCCTATGAGCTTTTTAAAGGTAGAAAACCCAACATCTCGTATTTTCGTGTGTTTGGTTGTAAGTGCTTTATTCTTAAAAATCCAAATGACCGCTTTGGTAAGTTTGATGAGAAGGCAGATGAAGGTGTCTTCCTTGGATACTCAACTACAAGCAAGGCATACAGAGTCTTCAACAAAAGCTCTCAGTCAATGGAAGAAACAATGAACATAAAGTTTGTTGAGAACATCCAGACTCAAAAAGATGAATCTGAACCATATCACCTCACACAAGAATCTGAAATCTCTCCAAAGATTGCTGAGAATGAAGAAGGAAGCAGAAAAGAAATAATTCAGACTCAAACCGATATTTCAGAATCTGATGAATTCCAGAAGAAAAAATTCGACAGAAAATGGAAACACAAATCCAGTCATCCAAAGAATCTCATCATTGGTGATATAGAAGAAGGGATCAGAACAAGGTCAAAATACAAAGAGAACATCAGCAACCTTGCATTCATCTCAGAAATAGAACCAAAGGAAGTTGATGAAGCTTTATCAGATGAAAGCTGGATAGAAGCCATGCAGGAGGAGCTACAACAATTCAGAATTAATGAAGTCTGGGAACTTGTGCCAAGACCCAAAAATCATCCAGTAATCGGAACAAAATGGGTTTTTAGGAACAAACTGGATGACAAAGGGAAAGTCACAAGAAACAAAGCAAGACTGATTGCAAAAGGCTACTCTCAAGAAGAAGGCATTGACTATGATGAAACCTATGCACCAGTTGCCAGGTTAGAAGCCATTAGGCTATTATTATCTTACGCTTGTTTCCATGACTTTAAACTTTTTCAGATGGATGTGAAAAGTGCGTTCCTAAATGGCTACATCAAAGAAGAAGTTTATGTAGAACAACCTCCTGGTTTTGAAGAACCAAAGAAGCCTGACCAAGTTTACAGACTCAACAAAGCTCTTTATGGTTTGAAACAAGCACCTCGTGCTTGGTACGAGAGACTGAGTAATTTTCTTCTGAAAAACGGTTTCACAAAAGGTAAAGTTGACACGACTCTTTTCATCAAGAGAAAAGGTACAGACTTTCTATTAGTTCAAATCTATGTTGATGATATTATATTTGGATCTTCTAATGAGTTACTATGCAAGGATTTCTCAAAAGATATGCAGAACGAATTTGAAATGAGCATGATGGGCGAACTGACATTCTTTCTTGGTTTACAAGTGAAACAAACCAAGAATGGAACCTTCATTTGCCAAGAAAAGTATGCCAAGGAAATTGTCAAAAAATTTGGTCTACAAAACTGCAAGAAAACAGACACTCCTATGTCTCAATCTTCCAAGCTGGATAAGGATGAAAACGGTAAAAAGGTTGATCAGAAAGTTTACAGAAGCATGATAGGATCTTTATTATATCTTACTGCTTCTTGACCTGACATACTTTTTAGTGTCTGTATGTGTGCGAGATTTCAATCTGATCCGAAAGAAACACATATTTCTGCAGTAAAGAGAATAATCAAATACATTGGAACATATCCAATGTTAGGACTTTGGTACTCTAAAGACTCAGATTTTACTCTAACTGGCTTTTCTGATGCTGACTTAGCTGGTTGTAAAGTGGACAGGAAAAGTACTACAGGTACATGTCAACTACTTGGAAATATGTTGGTATCTTGGTACTCAAAGAAGCAAAACACAGTAGCACTTTCAACAGCTGAAGCAGAATATGTTGCATTGGGGAGCTGCTGTGCACAGATTCTATGGATAAAGCAGCAACTAAGAGATTTTGCAATTGAAGATTCAAGTACTACAATCAAATGTGATAACACCAGTACTATAAATTTGTCCAAGAACCCAGTTCTACATTCCCGTGCAAAGCATATTGAAATTAAGCATCACTTTATTCGAGATCATGTGCATAATGGTGATGTGAATATTCAATTCATTGATTCTAAGAATCAATTAGCTGATATATTCACAAAACCACTTGATAAATCTTCTTTTGAGCATATTAGAACCCAACTGTGCATTACTTATCCTTTTTCTTAAAGTATTCTGTAGACAGGAATTTTACAGACTTAAAGGTTCTCGGTCTGAATAATTCAGACTCGGCGGTTTTCGTTCTGAATAATTCAGACTCGGCAGTTTTCGTTCTGAATAATTCAGACTCAATAGAAAGGTACGTTCCAAACTATTGTGGCAGGATTAAATTGGCGGGAAAATTTTTGGCAAGATATTTTCATAGTTGTCAATTATGGAAAGCAAACCAGGTAAATATTCTATTTGATTGGTTGCTTATACTAGATATTCATATATACTCTGTCTGTTTAAGTTCCTTTAATAACTCTTCCCCGTAACTCCTTCCATTATATACCGTCTCTCTCGCCGTAAAAACCCTATCAGTAAACTCTCTCTCAGACAGTCTCTCTCGATCATCTTTCACAGTCTCCAAGCTAAAAAGATAATCTTTTTCCTCTCTTCTTCAAAATTTCCGATTTTTCTTCTTCACTCTTGTTCATCATGAAGTACAAGATCAAGTCCACAAGGATTCTCAACCGTGATTCTAAATCTACGGCCTCGCCAGAGTATATGGAAGTGTCTGATACGGAGTCCGAGCAGTCAAACCCTACGGCTCCGACCCACCAGGAGCAACGTCGTTCCACGTCTACACCAGCTACAACCGGTAAAACAGATTTTAGGTGTAAAGATATAAATCTGGTGTGGAAGACCTATGAACGTCTCAAACGGAATAATGCCTCTGACCATCTTGTATTCGCCTGTCTAAAAGAAAACTTTTTCCGTGATGAAACTCATCTTGTTCAAGAATACACAAAGTTTCATTCTGAATCTGCTGGAGAACAAGCTCGTTCTATTCCTCGTCAGTCTTCCTCTCGCAAAGGGAAAGAAAAGGTCGGCGAATGATCTCAACCTCCTGAGGAATCCACTCCTGCTAGCCCTAAACCTCTCAGTTCTTCTAAATATGTGATACCTGATGATGATGCAAAGTTCTACGAGACTTTTGTTATGAGGGCTGGTATTGCATATGGATCACTAAGTTCTGGTGGTTTATTCAGAAGCACAGAGCACAATGTATTTTACAAGATGCTTCTTGCACGAGGAGTGATAAATCATAGGAACGTTGATTTTGACTACCTTGATCGGGCTGGATTTCCCGTCCTGCATCTATTTAATAGGTTAGGCATTGCTGAGTTTTGTATGCAGTCTGGCAAGGTTTATGCTGAATTAACTGCCTATTTCTATTCCAATCTTTCCATTTTATCACCAAACTGGATCCAGTTCACTGTTGGTGATAATCGATATGATCTGAAAGTTGATGATCTTGCCTTGATAATGGGAGCTAAACATTCAAAATTCACTCCTATTGATGTTAGTCTTGAAGATGCTTGGTTGACAGCCTCTGGACTTCAAAAATCTCCTTCAGGATCAAAGAAGTCTATCTCCTACTCTGCCTTAACCAGAACATCTGTGATTCTTCACAAAATAATCATCAACTGCTTAAGACCCAAAGCAGCCTCCAAAACAGATATTTCGAAATCTGAAATCAAGCTTATTTGGGCAATACTCAAAGGGAAGACTTTCTCTCTACCTCACATTGTCATCTTTCACATGTATCGCACACTTCATAAGGGCAAGGGACTTCTTCCCTATGGTTCTCTCATCTATGTCATATTTTTGCATCTGAATATTCCCATTCCTCCTGAACTGTGTGCCACTGTGATTCTCACTTTGTGTGTTGGAGAAAGAATGATTCACAAAATGAAGAATTTTGATGATGTTCGGGAGAAAATAGAAAAATCCAAAGGCAAGGAAGCTCTGCCCTCAGAAGGCAGAAAGAAGGTTGACAGGATAACTGAGGTCAAGAAAAGAAGGGCACCAGCTACGAAACAGACAGATTCTTCAACTCCAATCAAGGTCTACAAAAAGAAGAGAAGAATCCTTCTTTAGGATGAAGAAGAAGACGATCTTGAATCTGGAAGAACAGCTGATCCAGATATCTCAACAGAGGTTCCAGAACCTGGCTCTGGAGAATCAAATCTGCCTGGTCAGGATGGTGCTCAACATGGGTTTGATACTATGCCCTCCCAAGCCCAACCTGAAGAACCAGTTCATGCAGATCCTTCTGAGGTACATGCAGATTTTCAGGGGGAGATTCCACAAGAGACAGGGGGAGTATTTGAACAGGAAAATATTCAGAATCAGGCTTCAGATAATCAGTCTATCTTGACCCTTCTGCTGGAAATCAAAGAAAAACAAGCTGTACTAGAGGAAGGTATGAAGAACCTTCACCGGATTGTTGAGGAAAACAATCAAATTCATAAACTGCAGGCAGAAAAGGACAAGGCAGAATTACAGGAGGCGATTGCTCAATGTTCGACAAATCTGGAGCAAGCCTTGGGTCAAAGCAATAACAAAATTGATGAAGCTGTCTCGATTCTCGAAAATTTTCAACTCATTCGAACCCCTTCCAAAAAATGACCTATTTGTTGTCCCACTCTTCTTCAAACATTCCACAATCTGTACTTATAATTCTTATTTCTGACATTTTGTTTGAATGATTTTCTATATATATACTACTTAGTCTGCATATTATTCTTTTGCTGATGACAAAAAGGGGGAGAAAATTATGCAGAAAGTGCTATACTAACACTCTTTGAATTGCAGGATATGCAGGAACATGAGAAATACAAATATCATAAAATCTTGTTCTATATTGTATTTCATGCACTTAAAATATTTATTCAGTCAATATTATTTGAATCTGCATGAAAGTTTTGTCACCATCAAAAAGAGGGAGATTGTTGAGGAAAACCCCAAAAGATTTTGAAGTTGACAAAACTTTCGTAAATAACATGAAGTTATTTTTTGGTTTGGAAGTTCAGACGCAGAAATTTTACAGACTCTGAAGATTTTTCAGACGCAGAAATTTTACAGACTCTGAAGATTTTTCAGACGCAGAAATTTTCTTGACTCTGAAGATTTCCAGACTCTGAAGATTTTCCAAACTCAGAAATTTTCCAGACTCAGAAATTTTCCAGACGCAGAAATTTTCCAGACTCAAAAATTTTCCAGACGCAGATATTTTCCAGACTCAGACGCTGAATTATGGAGACGCAGAACTTAACAATACAGCTAGTGATCTGGCTTGGATTTCACAAGGAAGGTTTTGATTGACTCAATCTTAAACAATTTGATTGTCAATCAAAATATTATCACAACGGACTAATCTCTACTTATGGAAACCAAGATTCTGATTGTATGGGCGACCAGAATCAGTGGGATTCAGGATCTGATGTTCAAACGGCTACTCAATTCTTTCTTAACATATCTGTCCAAGATGAAGATTGGAAGATGATCCTCTGAAGACTGTCCAACGGCTAGTTTGGAAGTGGAGGAGTATTTAAGGAGATCCATGAGCAGCAAAACAGAATAGATTCAAGAATCATCAAGTCCAAAGCCTGAGATTATTCCAATTCTTTCTCTTCCTTGAGCTCAACCTTAGAATCTTGAGAGTTACTTTACAGACGTGTTTGTGTGAGAAAGTCCTATTTTACACAAGAGTGATATCACTCTAGATCTGTAAAACTCATTGATTACATAGTGAAATCCAGTCGGTAGGCTGTCAGCGTGGGAGAGTGGACGTAGGCTTATCATAAGCCGAACCACTATAAATTCTGTGTGCAGCTTCTCTATTCCTTAATCTCTTACTTTATACACTGCACATTCAACAGCACGGTTCTTATAGAATCTGAACATTATTCAGACTCAAACTGTATTTTATCATTTCCGCTTGAATTTCTTAAAATTGTTTAAGATCACCTATTCACCCCCCTCTAGGTGATCCTTGCTAGCCTCCTCAGAACTCTCACCTCTGTTTCGATGTGTCTGTTGAGGAAGCCGACATAATCAAAATATTCATCCTCTTCACTTGTTCCACACATTAATTGATTATGGTCATAAGGAAGACCATTCCCAAATGATATGTCCATACCAGATGGACCCTCAGTGTTTGTAAGCTGATGTATGTCGGAGGGCAAGCTATTTTTTTGTGATCCTAATGCAGGCTGAAGCTGGTTTTCAGGCCGAGTTAACTCTCTCAGTGAATTAATCCCTGGTTGGACCAAATCCTGTATTAACAAGTGAAAAATTAGCCATCAACACATTTTGCGCGCTCGTTAAGACAGATATTTAGTGTATAAACAGAACATTCTGTCCTCCATACCTCATTAAGATCAGAATCCAGTTCGAAATCTACAATGGCTCGACGCTTTGATTCTTTGGTTGAATTATCAGCCTTCTTATCTCGTTTAAGCTTCAAGCGACACAGAACATGAGCATCCAACTGCCAAAAGACCATGTTATACCAGTTCATACCATTAGATCATCTTTTCTTCAAAAGTAAATTTCTGCTCACAAATCTGGCAAAAATAATGTCATTCTCTAAATATGTATAAGATTTCAATCTTCTGTAGTAGAAACTGAGCAAGAAAAATATTTCTCTGCTTCTCAGGACTCGTGGAAACTTTTGACCGAGTGTTTCTGCAGATTATTGTAGCTATACTTCTCATATGAAACGTTATCAAATTCATACATCTTGTGAATCTAATTAACTATAACGAATAAAGGAGAGATAGATTTTATTTCATCATCGCTGAGTAGATGATATTCGTGGATGACCCAGTTGGTCTTGATGTCATTCTTGCCTCGACGTTCGTAGAAGACTAGAATTTTCTTAGTACCGATCGCTGTGCTTGTATATCTGTCCTTGACCTCCAGGTTGATACCAGTCTTCTTCCAATAGCCAGAGGGAGTCGATCTTCTAACCTTTTGGGATGTATGCGGTGTATGCGGACTGAAGAACCCCCACTCTTGAACTCGGTCATCCCAGCTAACGAAGGGTTTACCTGTCAATCTCATCAATTTGTTATTATCAACAACTTGCATTTCTTTTTCACGACAAAACGAAGGATTTGCATTTGACAATTGTTTGCTCCTTAAAAGGTGAAACTTCGCCACCAGAAACTATCAAATTGACATCTAATCAGCAGATGCCCTCAGACTTTTCACTGATCGATGATAAATATTGTACTCCATAAACCAATAAACTTTGAAGTAATAAGTTTCCGACAATCATGGTTGCAGAGAAATTGTATCAAAGGAGCATGCAAAGTGATGGTTGTATCTGTTCTTACCATGAAATTTGTGTTGTAATTCCCAAGGATCGCAACTGCAGATGTCAACATCAGGAATTATCCAGTCATCGTCTCGCAGTCCTTGTACTCGCCTCTTCGAGTAATTCACGCTCTCCTCCCCAGCTGGATGGAATCTGCACCCAAGCGAGAACTGCCACTGGTCTGTCACAGCTCCCATCTCCTTCCCGTTCTGTTCTTCACTCGAGACACAAGTAAAAGCAATGAGCTCACTTCAGTTTGTGGATGCTGCGGGTCTCTCGCAGCATGGAGAAGGGTATTTATATTAAAGTTTCGCGCGTCTCACAAGCGATACTTTTTTAGGGGGAATTAGAAAAATCATGATCATGTTTGATAGCTAAGAAGGGTGGCTTGGCGAGACTCGAGCTCGACCTTGCCAGAAAAAAAAATAAAAAAAAATTCGATTTAAAAAATAAAAATTTTTATTAAAATGCATGCATGAAATAAAATCAAATCAGATTTTATATACCAAACATCAGAAAATATTTTCTAATTCAATTTCAAGTTTCAGCCAAACACTGAATTTTTTTTATTTTCTTGGAAAATGATTCATGGAAAATATTTTATAAAAATGTTGCATTTTTTACTAAACAAACATAACCTCAATTTAAAAAAAATTATAAAAATTGTTCACTAGCTTTGTATTATATGAAAATGTTGATAATTTTTAAAAGGAGTCATAAGAAACAAGTTTTCTTATATTTAGTTAAATATAGAAGTGTTTTACTAATATGAGTCGGGTCGGGTCGGGTATGGATCGAGATATTTATATTATAGATAAATGAGTCATAAATGAGTTAATGAGTCAATTTGGGTTGGATCATTTATGACTCGATTCGACTCACCCAATTAATAGGTCTAGTCCTGAGGGACCCCATCAAACTAGTTTAAGCTTCCATTTCATCACTGTTGATCAAAAGAAAGTTCGTTTCGCTTTCTCACAACATCCAGGAAATTCCAGGGATGTGTCCTACTCATTACCTCTGTTACAATAGGAAACCTTTCTTTTCATTTCCTTAATGATATTGTGTGAATTTGAGTTAGAATCAACTTGCTAGAAGTCAGTTAACGTTAGGGCTGTCCATGTTTAAATTTGTGTCTTGTTTGAGCCCGTTAAATAAAAGCTTGGAAATTTCCTAGGTTGTCTTAGTAACAAATTGGTGGGCAAGAGTTGCCGGCCAAGAAAAGAAAAAAACAAAGGAGAAAGTTCATATCCACTAATATTCCTATTCAGAATCGGTGCTAGACACCGTGGTGAGAAGCGAACTCAAATAAGGAAATTTGAGTCTGACTTTGACCAAGATCTCGTTGCATATTTTGTACATAAACAACCTTTGTTGCAGTGTGGTCTTTATGCCGTTCATGTCCAGTGAAAGCTCTTTTCTTCATGGAATCAAAGTTAATAAAGCTTGAATGCTTTTTTTCTTTTTGTTTTTTTGTGCATGTCATCACAGTTTCACTGTTATAAGATGCTGATAAATGAAAGTTCAGATTTAAAAAAAAAAGTGCTAAACAGCAGGATTTTTCTAAGATGACTTGCAACTCCGCCTTAGATGCATAAACCGCGGCGCTCCGAAAACATTCCTCTGAACTCGTGGGCCAAGTGAGATTTGAGCATAAGCCCTAGAGCGTGATACAAATATAAGATTGTATGCAACTCATCGTGTTGGAGAATAATACCTGCATCATGTGAACTATTGCACACACAAGTACGTGGAACCGTTAAACCACTAGCATGGGGTTAAAAGAAAAAGACTGTTATTGCCGCTACCTTTTTCTGGTTACAGCCTACGTACTCACTGATTCTGTTGATCATCTTCTCCTTTTTTCATGATGGGAGGAGTTCGTGTACTCTTTTTTACTTACCAATGCTTGCACTTTTAGCCAGTTATTTATGTTTAGTATGAGCCATCCTTCTGATGTAAGTCATAAAGCAGGTCATCGTACATGAATTCGGGTAGATTGTGAGTTCCAAATGATAAATGCAGCAACGCATAAGTGTCCCTCACTCAAGATGACCCCATCATGAAACCTTCCATCATTTTTTAGCTAATAACAGAAACTCATGTGGACCTCTAATTATGTTATGATCAGATGTACCACAACTAGGATTATGATTCCTGTTTGTTCTCTCCTGATTGCACTAGAATGTTAACCTGGCAGATTTTGTTGTAGAGATTACAGAGGTAGAAAAAAAGAAACGGAAAAGACTATCAATCAAACAACATATATAATTAAAACTAGAAGATCGAATCTAAATTATTTTCACCAGTACTTCCTTTGCACCGGGGCCTTCATTTATCGATGTTGAGAACGCTGAGATGCTCGTGTGTGGTCATAAGCTCATGGTGGGAAATAAGGCATACCGTAGGCAAATCAGCAAATTGCCGAGGATACCCAAATGTATCCATTTTAACTGAGTTGGAGAAGTATTGTAATTTGAGTTAACAATCTTCGAGCAATCGATGTTCTCATATTTGATGTCAAGTCAAATTGACACTACGAGTATTTTCATATGAGGAATCGCCATTAGTATATTGGAATTAGCTAAAAACCAAGTGAGGCATGAGAGCATACCTCAATTTGTACGTAACCGGAGTATCTAGGGTCAGGAATTGATTACACTAATTGTCCAATTGGTACCTTCTCAATTCCTAATCCTGTTCAAATACCAACCAAAATGTTTGGGAAGCCTTCTTGCTAATCATGAGTCCTAAGTATCTATTCCTAAATAATAATCGAAATGGAAATGCGCAAACAGCGATCCTAGCATTTGTCTCTGAAAACAATCAAAACCCTATTGTACAGCCCTAGGAGCTTGATCAATTTTGATCAAAGGTTTTCACACATTTTAAAAGAAAACTATCCAAAAATATAATTTCTAAGCTTTATTCTAATTTTAGAAAAAAAAAATTTCTTTCGGAATTTTTAATTTCTTCTAAAAAAAAATTTACCGCATCCGACCCGGGTCCGACCAAGATTGAGCTCGGTCCGGAAATACCCACAACCCAAACTAAACCAAAACCTAAGCCTAAAAACTAAGCCGGGCCGGCCCACTATTCTATTCAAGCCCAGCCCAGGGAAGTCAGGAAAACCCGGCCACACTCTCACGCCCGACCCGGCTCCGACCAGTAGCCCGACTCTCAGAACTCTCACCCCTCGCGGCCCCGACGGAGACGGCCGAAACGAGCGGAGCCGCTCGTCTCGGCCTCCGCCTGGCCAGCCACCGCCGCCGGCTGAGACTCGGCTCGTCTTCCTCACGCCCAAAGCTCGGCCGAGACTCGACTCGGCCGCACTTGGCCACCCCCGACTCCACGCTTGGCCTCGACGCAGCCACCCCTCGGAGCCCATCTAGGCCGCCACTCGTCGGCCGGCCTCCACACCACCCCTCGGCCGAGCACCAACAACGAAGCCGTGGGCGGCCCCAAACAACGACAAACACGAAATCACAACAAAATGGTAAGACGAACAACACGCGGGAACACCGATTCGGCCACGAACGAGGGACACGAAAAACTAGATCTCATTGAGGCATTTCGTCGAGCGGGTGGCGTGCGACACTGAACGAGGGGCTCCCGCCTCAACCGGGACTCAAACTAGCACCGGACCCCTCAACATACAACACACCAGACCGACGACGTCAAACCTCGGGGGCGACGGGTGCCGGAGTTCGTGTGAGCCGGATGGCCGCGAGGTCCGGCCCGGCGTGCCCGAAAACAGGGGAAAAGCCAAGCACAAATGAAGGGGCGAAAAACAAGGCGCCGGACTGCGCGACCGCTAGGGTCCCTACACGGCCCGACCAGGGCCTTGGAACGCCGTGATCTTAAAGCTAGAAGATTGAATCTCAATTATTTTCTCCCGTATTTCCTTTGCACCAGGGCCTTCATATACCGATGTTGAAAACTCTGAGATGCTCGTGTGCGGTCATAAGCTCATAGTAGGAAATAAGACGTACAATAGGCAAATCATCAATCTGCCGAGGATACCTGAATGCATCCATTTTTACCAAGTTGGAGAAGTTCTATAATTTGGGTTGAACAATCTTCGAGCAATCGATGTTCTCATATTGAGATGAAATGAAAAAAAGTAAAATAAAATGAAAAGATTTCTCGGCAAGAAAGAAGATTTTACTTCCAATACACAAAGCTTATTGTGAATCCATAATAAGCACGCAGGAACTTAAGTTTAATACAGCTTCACAAGCGTCTTCGGTCACTTGGATCTTCTTTAACTTGCCTTCAGAAGAGGTAGCTGAATCCACTAGGAATGTCCGAATTATCAGCCTTCTCATCTTGTACCCCTCCAGAATGCCGAGAACAATATCTCTGCGCGCGTTTGAAAAAAGAATGCGACATGAACCGGATAATATGTAAACAGTAGCGAAAGGCAGGAACATGTCCTCGTAGAACTGAAATGTACATAGCAGTATGCCAATTGGTGTGCATCGCGTATACTCATGTATACTTGGCAAAAACAATTGGGCGAGCAGAATCGATAGTTATGCATTAGTCTGCACCAAGCAGAGCATTGATATCAAGTGAAAGAAATAATACATGTACCTGGCCTCCTGAACTGTACTAAAGATGATTGACGTTTAAGGGATAGCTGTGCAGGGCCTTGCCCGTGTGTTCCGAATGGGAACTGGGAGTGATCTGGGTACCGATGCACAGGTTGTTCTTTCAGCTTCAAGTAATGATTGACGAGTCCTCCGGTCACGGGCTTCAACTCCGAATCCCAGAGAGTAACTTTGATTGATGATTCGTCTGCTGAAGAAGATGGCATAAGCAAGATCTGCATTTTGCATGTCACCAACGTCTCCATCTTCTTCACTTGTTCCAAGCACTAATTGAATAGATTCATCAGCAAGACCATTATCCAATGACAGGTCCATAACAGATGGACCCTCAATATTCGTAAGCTGATGTGTGTTGGAGGGGAAGCAGTTATTTAGTGATCCTCCCGCAGGCTTAAGCTGCTGGTGGTGGTCAGCCATAGATTCAACCCGGTTCTTGGGCTGAATTAACTCCATCAGTGAATTCATCCTTGCTTGCACCAAAGCCTGTATTAAAAAGTAAAAAATTAGCCATCAGCGCATTCTGCGCGCTCATTGAGACATATTTTGTATATAAACAGAACACTTTGTCATCCGCACCTCGGGAAATAAGTCCTCGTGATCAGGTAAATGAAGACCATATTCGAGCTTTGCCAGGTTAATGGCTCCACGCTTTGATTCTATGGTTGAATTATCAGCCTTCTCATCTCGTTCATGCTTTAAGTGACAGAGAACATGAGTTCTATTCAACTGCCAAAAGACCGAGTTATACCAGTTCATACCATCAGATCATCTATCTTTTCTTCAAAAGTAAAATTCTGCTCACAAATTTGGCAAAAATAATGTCAGTTCTCCTAGGTATGTATGATATTTCAATCGTCTGTAGTAGAAATAGAGCAAGAAAATATTCCTTTGCTTATAAGGAATCGTGGAAACTTTTGATCGGGTGTTTCTGCAGATTATTGTAGCTAAACTTCTCATATGAAACGTCATCAAATTCATGCATCTTGCGAATCTAATTAATTATAACGAATAAAGGAGGGATAGATTAAGTACATCATTGGTGAGTAGATGATACTCATGGATGACCCAGTTTGTTTTGTCGCCATTCTTGCCTCGACCTTCGTGGAAGACTAGAATTTTCTTAGTACCGATTACTGTGCCGGTATATCTGGCCTTGACCTCCAGGTTGATGCCCGTCTTCTTCCAATAGCCAGAGGGAGTCGATCTTTTAACCTTTCGGGATGTATGCGGTGTATGCGGACTGAAGAACCACCACTCATGAACTTGGTCATCCGGGCCAACGATGGATTCACCTGTCAATCTCATCAATTTCTTATTATCAAGAACTTGTGTTTCTTTTTTGTGACAAAACGAAGGATTTGCATTTTACAGTTGCCTGCTCCTGATAAGGCGAAACATCGCCACCACAAACTATCGAATTGACAACTAATCAGCAAATTCCCTCAGACTTTTCCCTGATTGATGATAAATATTATGCTCCACAAACCCATAAACGTAAGGTAATAAGTTTCCAACAATCATGGCTGCAGAGGAATTGTATCGAAGGAGAAAGCAAAGTGACGGTTGTGCATCTGTTCTTACCATGAAACTTCTCCGGTAATTCCCAAGGATCGCACCCGCAGACGTCAACATCGGGAATTATGCAGGGATGGTCTATGTATCCCAGAACTCGCCTCTTCAAGTAATGATTCACGAATTCCTCCCCGGTTGGTTGGAATCTGTATCCAACCGGCAAATCCCGCTGGTTTATCACAGCTCCCATCTCCTTCCCGTTCTGTTCTTCGCTCAAGACCCAAGTAGAAGTAATGAGCTCATTTCAGTTTGAGGAAGCGAGAAGCGTGCACAAACACACACTACCATTTGGGAGGGTTTTATAGAAGTCTTCCCTTGTCTGAGAAGCGATCATTAAAGGTGGCATTGAAAATCTTGAGCATGGGTCAGAGCAGACAAGGTTGGTATTTTTGGCTTGAATGGTACGCTCGTTGACTGAAAGAAAGTTCGTTTTTGCTTTCTCCGATGATAATGACAACATTATCCAGGAAATTCCTGATTTGCTTTTCCTTGTCCGGATGGGCCCTCCCCGGCCACAGTAAAACATAAATAAAGAAGGAAAAGAGAACAAGAGAAAACAATAATAAAAAATAATTAAAAAAATTCGAAAAAACATCAAAGTTTCATTAAAAATTGCCCACGTCTGCGTCAGCTGTACCATGTAGGACGGCTAATGTCCACGTCAGCAAATTCTGACCAAAATTAACTAGATGGACTAAATTGTCAAAATATTTAGAACTGAATTGGCAAAATTACAATAGGTTTATGACTTTTTGGATAAATTTTCAAAAGAATATAACCATTATAGGCGAATTACATTCGTACCCTAGCTAGATTCCATAGTGTTGTATGTTATGGCAACAGTCTTGGCATACCAACCAAGAAAGCTATCGAGAGGAAACAAAAATCTTTCCCTAATAGACTGAGTGAACTTTTGCTTTTGATTACGTGAATCTCACGCGAAACCGACAACATTCTAAAAATGTAATTAACCCGACTGATGTTAATCGAGTCTAATTAGTCATTTCCCACATTCTTGTGGAACCTCCGATAAGCCTCTTGCTACGGTGATTATTTACTATTAGCCAAATGAAAATTCCCAATCTTTCAAATTTGCACCAACTCTGTCGCAAATCTTTTAACACCATTTGGGGAGAAAAGAGTGGCAACAAGACTGTTCTAACAAAAATATTCTTTATTCCTTGTTCCCGAAATTATGCCCAAACGAAGAATACCCAAAAGATTTACACGGTTTTATTACCCAAGAGAAAATGTTTAAGGGAGAATAATTTAACGGATGCCTACGGATAATATTAATCTGGCTTCATATTGGCCATTATTTAATTGTTAAAGATATTTTTGAAATTTCTTGTATGAAAAAAAATGAAAAATTAGGCCGTTCTACAAAAATAGCCTTAATTCCAGTTCTACTAATATTTAAAGCTGAAGAGGGCAAAAAATAAAAATAAATAAGTAAAAGACGATTTTCTGAGGGAGTCTAGTTTTTGGATAGATTTGATATGATTTCAAAAGGGCATGGGGATTTATCTTGATGGCATGAAAAGGTGGTGATAAAAGTGAATAGAGGAGATACATGTAAGGATTTTTATTAATATTTGGCCTTTAATCTGTTGGCTCCGGCGTTGTCACGATGAACCTGTTATAACTTGATGAGGTTATTCATGTACTCAAAGCTATCCAAGTACCCAACCGAAAAAAGAAAAGAATTATGATGAAATTCTCGCATTTTACAACAATGGCATATTTATTTAACTAACATGTATATAGCATATCTACTAATTGGACATGATGAGCCGGTAGTGCATTACTAACACATACACTTGTGACAACAAACTACTATTCGTAATCTACTTGAATATGTACATCTTACGTGGCACGACTTGCGTGGAAGTAGATGATTTTTTTCAAATTTTTTATTTTAATTTTCTGAAATTTCTTTTCTTAAGAAGTGGAGGCTTGCGGACGGTGTTAACTTGGCCTTCCATTCTTGGTTGAAGGCCATGGTCGTCCGAAAGCTAGAGGTCCAAACGTCAGACTTGGGTGGAGGGGATAGAGAAGATGAATTGCAATTGCAGAAAAAGTCTTGGCAAGGGAAAGAACAGAGCTTACACTGGAGTGTGGACATATACCACGAAAATTTCCAAATTGGTATATCTGTGACAAATTTAACTCAAATTAATTTTTTGACCAAAAAAATCCAAATTGATACATCTGTGATAAATTTACCCAAAACTAATTTTTTGACCATAAAAAACCTCAAATTGATACATTTGTAATAAATTTACCCTCCGTTAAATTGAATTAATACCACGAAAAATCACAAATTGATACACATGTGACAAACGGAGGATAAAACCCAAAACTGGTACACACGTTATCTGCCACGTGTCATTAAACTCAGAAATTTGACGAAAAAATTTAACGGAAACTAACGGAGGGTAAAATTGTCATAGATATACCAATTTGGGATTTTTTATGGTTAAAATATTAGTTTGAGGTAAATTTATCATAAGTGTATAAGTTTGGGGTTTTTCATGGTATTATTCCTTAAAATAATAGAAAAAAGAACTTGAATTTGGATAAATTGTGTTTCCCGAACCACTTAAGTAATTTCATGAATTTGATTGAATAGGGAGGGGCATATGTTATGACTATTCTAGAAAGGGATAGCTTGAGACGAGCTCATCAATGGCAACCGAAGAAATTTCCAAAGCAACATTTTAGCTGCGAGAATCAGATTATGTTAGGAAGCGAGTGTCGGGAGAATCGACTAACCTGTTCGATGCACTACGAACAAAATTTCCAGGATCGCACGTTGAATCACCAGCAAACGATAAACGAATCTACTTCACGTTGGTCCGAATACAATCATAGGGAAAGTATTTTTGTTCCACAGCGTTAATGCCGATTGTCTCTTCAAAATAAATACGGAATCCTTATACGTCGAGAGAGAGTTCTTATTTTGTCGGTTCATCTTCTGAGGAAGTAATCTTAATTTCCCTTAAGAACTCTTCTCGCACCTCTTGAAAAAGGTGTCTCTTAAACACATTTCTTATTAGAGCAAATGATGTCCCTTGGACACACAAATTATGGGCGGACCGACAAAATATAACATCTTCCACTCGCACATGATGGGCTTGATGATGCTCTATCAAGAACATAAGGCATTCAACATTCAGCTACTTTAGAAACAATTCATACTGGCAAGAAAGCCATGCGACCAGTGAGTACATCTGTACTTGGGAGCTCTAATTATGCTTCTTATTAGAGTAAATGATGTCCCTTGGACACACACATTATGGGTGGACCGACAAAATATAACATCTCCCACTCGCACATGATGGGCTTGATGATGCTCTATCAAGAACATAAGGCATTCAACATTCAGCTACTTTAGAAACAATTCATATTGGCAAGAAAGCCATGCGACCAGTGAGTAAACCTGCACCTGGGAGCTCTAATTATGCACCTGTTAAGGATAACATAATGACTACAACCCCAAAAATAAATAAACAATTGATGTCTCATGGTGCCTCGGACATATTTTGTTACATCGATCCAAATATACCTATTCCTTAAAGGCTATACTTGATTTTTCTCAAGAACACCATGTATTTACAATTATTTCCGAAACCATTGAAGGTGAAATAATTGGTCGACCGGTAAACACATGTGATAGATGTAAAACAACAATAGTCTTCCTTCGAACTCATGTCTCTCCTTATTTCAGAACAACTGCTTTCCTAAACACTTCCCATAAAGCCATATCTATTCATGACCGTTGATACTATGCTAAAGTAGCAATATTGATCTTCTACTTCGAGAACATAGTTAGAAGTAACATAAGGCACAAAGTAAGGTAAATTATAAATTACCTTAAGGACTCACACGATAAATAAATAGGGATAATTATACTCATCTTCCTTATTGGTCAAATAAAGTACATGTAGTATGATTTACATGCTTTAGTGGATTTCTCTTCTATTAGAGCGTATGTCATTTATTAATCATATCCACTATACGAATTTTAGCCTAAACATAGTCACGTGCTTCTCACATACTCATGTTTAGCCCGAGTGCTATATCAGTTTGCTTTCCATAGCACCCAATTTAGTACTCGCATCCGGCTACCTTCAGGCATACATGATTGTGGGACTATCATGTTCGGTCTTATCACATATGAATAACAGACCTCATCTTGATTCCCATCAAAGTAACATTAAATCATTTTATGTACTGAACTGCTCTTCCAGCATTTATAGTACATATCATCTCATCTCAACTCACTTACTATAGCGTTTAAGGTGATTGCTTATATCAGTGAGCCAATCATTACCTGGTGACATACCTTTCAACAATATATGTGTATTTGTGCTAGTCTCATAACATTGTACTAATTGATAAAACATCAATTCATTAACAAACAAGTACAATACATATACACACATAATCCAGTGATCCTCAATAATATTACATATCATAATCACATTCTACGTAATCTTAGAGACATTCTGTGGGTCAAGAACACGTCTTTTGGAACAGTCTTCATAAATGGATTAGCAACCATCCTGTTGCTTGAAATATATTGCAGGACTACTTCCTTCTGCGCTATTATATCTTTGATGAAGTTATTCTTTATGTCAATGTGCTTCGTCCTACCATGGTACTTGGGATCTTTCACATAGGCAATGGCTGCTTGACTATCGTAATATACTGTCACTGGTCTTAGGACATCAGTGACAATGGCTAAATTTTCCAAGAAACGTTTTAGCCATACTACTTCTTGCACCGTAGCAAAACATGCAATAAATTTTGCTTCCATTATAGATAAAGCTATGCATGTTTTTTTTTTTGTAAAGGTAAGCCGTATTACTTTTATGAAACACCTAATACAAGAGAACGCAAAGGAAAAGCAAAACCTTTAAGGGACAAGAACCCGAAGAAGGGAGGGGGAGGAGAATACATAAAAGGCTAAATAGAAGCCTACAACAACCGAACCTCTAAGGGACAAGAACCCGAAGAAGGAGGGGGGAAGAAGAATACACAAAAGGCCAGACAGAAGCCTACAACAGCCAAACCAAACAGAAACTGATAACTACAACCATTTAAGAAAAAATGGAAGGCGAGAGCTCCCAGCTCCTTTGAATTCTTCTATTTGCAGGTGTGTCCGCAACTTTACCCAGTGATAGCGCTTTGTCCTTCACCAATTTGAACAAGTGCTTGCAAATCCCCGGAATATAGATACTTTTGTTCCTGAAAAGAAAGTTATTCCGCTCCATCCATACAATGTGGCAAAGTGCTCCAAATGAGAACCGAGCAAGTTGATGAGTAAAGGCAGGGCCTCCACAAACTTTGTTAGCCCACAAAATGAGCTATGGCCACGGACGATTTCGCCATGGGAGATTGCATTTGGTTGCCCAAAAGTATGCAAGCCTACTAGTTGTGGAGCATTCAAAGAAAAGGTGGTTGATGGAATCCGGGGTATTGCGACAAAAAGCACATAATCCAGATTCTATTCGTCGGTTTTGAATGAGAAAGACCTGGGTTGGAAGCTGGTTTAAAGACACAATCCATAAAAGGAAGGAGTGTCTGGGAGCCAAATGAGGGTTCCAAGCAAAGGAGTGCCACTGAGCAGGGTGGCCTTTCTTCCTAATGTGGTTCCAAGCACTAGCCACCGAGAAGGGTTCGGTCGGATTGGGACCCCATATCAAGCTGTCCGGGACGTCATCGTCAAAGCTTGGATGGGCTTCAATTCCATCCATAATAGTACTCAAGGTGGTTGATGGTTGCCACGTGGAATGAAAGAAATCCCAAACCGATGTATCCCGGGGAATCCGGGACTGGTAGATATCGATATTATTGAAACGAAGATAAAGGGGCCCTAAGGTGTGCCACCAATCGAACCAGAAGGATATCGCCCTACCGTTGCCAATCTTCCATCGGAAAATAGTCTGAGCTTGGACGCGCAAATCAAGAATTTTCTTCCAGGTCCATGAACAGTAGGTGGGCTTGGAAGCAACCCAAAAGTTTGACTTCTTTAAGAAATTAGAATGAATCCATTTGTACCACATGGATTCCTTGTCGGTGAAAAGGATCCATATGTGCTTTAGAGTCATGGCACGATTGTATTCAGTAAGTCTACGAATCCCAAGCCAGCCTTCTTTTTTCGGGAGACAAACAGTATTCCAAGCGACCTTAGCACCACCCGCGCCGAGGTCAGGGCCCTTCCAAAGAAACTGCCGAAGAATAGACTCAATACTATTCAAAACCAACTTTGGTAGGGAGAAAATCGTGGCCCAATAGACCTGTATGGAATGCAAGACAGATTGAATAAGTTGCACATGACCAGCAAAAGAAAGGAATCTTTGGGTCCAGGAGCGGGCGCGCGCCGTAATATTATCGATCAAAAGTTTGCAATATTCTTTACGAAGCCTAGAAGAAATGATGGGCACTCCCAAGTAACGAAAGGGGAGTGACCCTTGTTAAAAACCAAGACAATGTAGAATAGTGTTATGAAGATCAAGGTTTCCTCCCGAGAGGTATACATTACTCTTGTTGGGATTTGGCCTTAGGCCCGACCAATTTGAGAACAAATCAAGCGATTCCTTTATAAGCTTAATTGATTTAGTGTGTCCTTGCCAGAATAAAAGGACGTCATCAGCGAAAAACAGATGTGATATGCGAGGCCTCTTGCAACGCCAAAACCATTGGAAGTCCGGTTTGTTAGTTTTGGTCTTGAGAATAGCTGAGAAGATTTCCATAGTGAGAATGAATAGGTATGGAGATAGGGGGTCGCCCTGCCGAATCCCCCTACTGCTAGCAAAGTAATCATGTAACTCTCCATTGATGGATATGGAGAACTTAGCGGTTGATATGCATATCATGACCAACTTAACAAATGAAACTGGAAATTTAAAGGCCGTGAGCACCTTTTCGATGAAGCTCCAGTCAATCGTATCAAAGGCTTTGTGGAAATCAACCTTGATGGCGCATTTAGGCAAGTATACTTCATGATGAAAGTCAGTAAAGAGCTCTTGGGCAACCATAATGTTGTCACTGATTCTTCAACGGGAAACAAAAGCTGTTTGGGCGGGTCCAATCAATGCCGGCATAACCTTTGCAATGCGTCTAGCAAGGATTTTTGAGATGCATTTATAGATAGTATTACAGTAAGCAATTGGCCGAAAGTCGTTCATGGCCGATGCATTCGGGGATTTCGGCACCAACGCTAATATGGTGTGGTTGATCTCCTTAAGTATTATACCCGTGTCAAAGAAATCCTTTACCGCCTTCAGAACAGATGGTCTAATGGTCTCCCACGTATGTTTGAAGAACTCCACATTATAACCATCAGGGCCCGGAGCTTTGTTCTTAGCTAACGAGAAGAGGGTAGATTGAATTTCCTCCTCTGAGACCGGCTAAGATAAAATAGCTCTCTGGTTTTCATCTAATACTTGCTGAAGAAGAGCCTCCAGCTCCGTGACAGAAGGTTGGATCGGTGGTGGACCACCATTTAGAAGATGCTGAAAATGGCCAATAATATGGTTACTAACCGCCTGAGATTCAGTAAGAAGCACTCCATCCTCTGCTGAAACAGTGATGATTCTATTGTGAAGTTTTCTTTTGTTGACGTAGTGGTGGAAGTACTTTGTGTTCAAGTCTCCCTCCTTGAGCCATCGAATTCGCGATTTCTGCCGGAAAAAGGATTCTTCTTGGGATCTCAAGTCAGAGAAGGTTCGTTGAAGACTCACTTCGCTTGCTATTAGGCTTTGATCAAAAGGATTTGACTCCAAGGCTGTTTGGACAGCGAAAAGATCCGAACGAGCTCGTTCTGTTCTGGAGGAAATGTCCGAGAAAGAAGACCTGTTCAAGAGTTTAAGCTTATGCTTGAGAGCCTTGAGTTTGCAGCACAATATAAACATAGGGGTGCCAACAAAGTGAGTGCCCCAAGTTTGGTTGACTAACTCCGGAAAAGATGGGTGAGTTGTCCAAAAGTTGAAGAATTTAAAAGGCTTGTTGGAAGATCTTGGCGGAACAATTTTGATCACCATGAGGCTATGGTCGGATATACCAGGCGGAAGAAAGTTGGCTTCAGAGAAAGAGAATTGCTGGAGCCAACTGTCATTTATAAGTATGCGGTCAATCTTACGCATTTTCCGATTAGTGCCTGAAGAATGTGTCCATGTATAACGACATCCTACATACCGAAGATCATCCAAGCCCGCCTAGTTGAGACCTTCTCGGCATTCATCAAATGTTGGGATCCACGGGGTTGAGCTGCCCACCCTATCTTCCGGGTCTCTAATTGCATTAAAGTCCTCAGCAACAATCCAAGGTAAGTCTCCAATAGAGAGCCGGTGGAGGTCAGCCCATAGTTGTCTTCTCTTGATGAAGGTGTGCTCACCGTACACAATAGTGAGCAAACAAGATTCCTGCAAGTTCAAAAATCGGGCTTGAAGATGGATTATTTGACCGGAAGAAAAGACAAGACTAATATCCATTTCATTGGGGTCCCAACCGAACCAAATCCTCCCAAGAGGGGAGTAATCATAATTGGAAATCCATCGCCAAGTTGGGTATAAGCCTCGAGAAATTACAGCAAAAGATGAGGCTTTGACTTTGGTCTCAATGATCCCAATACAACGAAGATAGTTCTTACTAATAAAGGCCCTTAATTCAGCTTGCCTCAAGGGCGCAACTAGGCCTCAAATGTTCCATACACCAAAAAACATAGTAAAACGCAGAGCTATCGCTGAGATTTTCTCGGCTTCCTCCTTTTGGATCTCTTTCTAGAGGAAGGCGGACTAGGAAAAGCTTTGAGTTGCATGGAGATAAGAGCAGAACCAGATGAGGGTCTGTGTGGTTCATCCGAAGCACCAGACAAGGAGGCCCGAGATCTTGTGTTTGGAGGTGAGGCAGGAGCTATGTTCCTTTCTATATAGCCCTCTGAGTCACTACATTTGTCCAGAAGTGGCTGGGACTCAGAGGATTCTGCAGTAGAGGCCTGCAAAGGAGGGGAATGAGCTTCGGTCAACTGATCAGTTTGGCCTATATGACTTGGACCAGAGGGAGAGCTTGGAGCTGGTACGAAGTCTGTGGCTGGAGCTGATTCTGTTACTGTGGTAGGCAGCACGTCAGCAGCACCTGCCTCGGGTTGCATCTTCGTCGTCTGGAGTGCTGCAGAGTTGAGGATAACACCTGAAGATGAGCCTGGAAGGGACCGAGTGGGGACAGAAGCAATTGCTGATCGAGGATGCTCAGCAGGGGCTTTGCCTTTTCTGGAATTAGGAATAGGGGCCAGAGGATCGGCTACTTCCCTGTTACGGTCCAGCTGATTATCAGTAGAGGGGGTCAGCTGGTTAGGTAGGTTTGCTGGAGGAGCATTACTCTTCTTCCTATACACTTGAGTCCAGCCATCAGAGTTTTGGGGACGAATGGACTCAGCTTTGTGATCAGGTTGTTTAACATGACAGTCAAACCCAGGGGATCCTTCTTTATGTCCGAAAAGGCCACAAGAGAAGCAGACTAATGGCTTCCATTCGTATTCAATACTGATTTGGTTAACTTCACCATCCCATCTGAACGTCACTGTGTCTACTCGCGGATCAGCAGCTTTGATCTCCACACATACACGCGCGTAGGATATCCGAGACATTTGCTCTGTCTGTGAATCAACATAAAGGGGATTTCCAATGGCACTAGCTATACGGCCAATGCCCGCCGAGGACCATAGGGAGAAAGGGATGTCCCTCAGCCTTACCCAAACTGGAAGAGTGTCCAGCTTTCCTTTCCTTAGCTTCAACTTAGGATGCCATTGTTGTAGCATCATGGTGCTACTAAAGATAGAAATAGGGCCCATGTCAATGATTTTTCTTTGAAACTCAGAATTAGGGACCCGAAAAAAGTAGAAGCCATTCTCGTGGAGCATTATGTCCACTACTTGTTCATTCCAGGTTCTCTTTATAGCTTCCTCAGTGAGCTTAAAAGGAACTTTCTTACCCAAGTAATGTCCTACTATGCATTCTCGCCATCGGGGGTCTTCTTCGGCAACTATCTCAGGGGTAATGTCCACCACAACTTCACCATTCTCCATACTAGGTGGGACATATGCAAGATTATAACCTTTTGTCAAGGCCTTTGCAACATTGGCCCATGATCTGGGCACCGGGGCTGGATTAGGTTGGCGACTAGTGCTATTTCTCGCCACCACAGAAGGTTGAGCTGCACTGTGCCTAGGAACAGAACTGCTTGAAGGTCCTGCAATGTGAACCTGACTATGGGCGTTGCGCCTATTTTTTGAGCATCCCCTACTACTACTGCGACTAACATTGGCTCCCTGGTTAAGTCTGAGTCCAATAGGGGGTTTACTCATAGCCTTCAATTTACTTAAAGGTTCAGCAGGTCCAGAAGAACCAGCATTTCCTTCTGTTTGAGCCTTAATGGCAGGACTGTGTCCATGAGAGGGGTGCCTAGTGTCCAACTCCATATTTCGAATTAACAAGCAACCATATCAGCACCACCAGTCAAGAAACCCAAAACCACAACAAAATACCAAATGCAAGTATACCAGCAACAACCCAGAATTCCGACAATCCTGCAGAATAGGGTAACAGTCGCAACCCAGCAGAACCCAGCAGGATAAGTCCTCTAACCAAAAGTCCCAGATGCACCAAGCAGGAAGGGAAGTCGAACTAAGGATTACCTTCAGGAATGGCCGACAACTACCAAGAAAGCAGCCCAGAAGACGAGAATCGCGTCTAGGTTAGAGTCGCAAGGCGAAGAAGGCACACCCGAGTTCGACCAGATCTACCAGACGGTCTTCCACACTTGAAATCAAGGAAGGCCCGTTGGAGAGGTCAGAGAGGGGGGTTCAGAGGGCCTTGTCCCCAAAAATGAGCTTCGACGGCCGCCGGAGTTGGCCGGAATCATCAACAGCCGGTCGAGTGAACAGTAACCACGAAATCACCGGTAGAGAGCATTTTTTGCTTTGCTTCTCTTTTTTTAAAAAAAGGTTAAGCTATGCATGTTTTTTTTTTTTTGGTAAGGAAAGCTATGCATGTTTGTTTCTTGCTATTCCAAGAAATTGCCCCATCATTAAGCAACAACGTATATCTAGACGTCAATTTGTGCTCATCTAGGTCTCCTCCCCAATCAGCATTAGAGTATCCTAATAAGCGTAGATCACTTTCTTGATAGCAAAGTCGATAGTTCATAATGCCTTTCAAGTATCTCAGGATCCTCTTAACTGCTTTTTAGTGTGATGGACTAGGATTTGATTGATATCGGTTCACTAACCCTGCGGCATGACATATGTCGGGTCGAGTACACATCATATCATACATCAAACTTCCGACAGCACTAGCGTAAGGAACAATTACCATTTCTTTCTTTTCTTCTAGAGTCTTAGGACATATCTTAGTACTCAAGCCTTCGCCTTGCATGACAGGGGTATCAATGAGATTACAGTGCTACATATTAAAGCGTTCAAGAATCTTCATTATATAAGACTCTTGTGACATAGCAATGAGTTTTTTTTATCGATCTCTTTCAATCTTAACTTCCAATATATATGCAGCTTCTCCCATGTCCTTCATTTCAAAATTAGAAGACAACCATTTTTTTATGATTATAAGCAAACCTTTATCATTTTCAGCCAACAGAATATCGTCCACATAAGGAGATAAAATCATAAATTTATCCTCGAACCGTTTGATATACACACAATGATCCTCTTCGATCATCATGAACCCAAAAGAAGTTATGGCTCGATGAAAACGAAAATACCACTGTCTAAACAATTGCTTAAGGCCATAAATTGAACGATGAAGTTTGCAAACTTTACGCTCTTGACCTTTAACAATGAAACCTATCGGTTGTTTCATATAGATTTCTTCATCTAGTTCTCCATTGAGAAATGCTATCTTTACATCCATTTGATATAATTCTAGGTCCAAATGTGTAACAATGGCAAGGATAAGGCGTATGGAGGCAAACTTTACAACTGATGAAAAAGTTTCCTCATAGTCTATACCCTTTTGTTGAGTATAGCTTTTCATCACAAGGCGGGCCTTATATTTTTAAATGAATCCATCCGCCCTTCGCTTAATCTTGAAAACCCATTTATTTTCAATAGCCTTATGATCAGGTGATAGATCAACCAAGTCCCAGACGTGGTTTGTCCTCATAGACTTAATTTCATCTGCCAAGGCTTTTCTTCATTCTTCCTTGTCAGGAGATGAGAGAGCCTCTTGAACTACTTTAGGCTCCGCATCGTCTTGTGGAATAATCATAAATGCTTCCCCTTTAATCTCAAATCGACGATGGGAAATACTTTTATGATTACTTTTACGCAATTGAACTTCTTGAGAATTCAGTTTGCCAGGCGACACTACACTCCCACTAGGTCTTGTATGTTAAGGTAAATCTGTATTTCCCTCAATAACATTAGTGGGTGTGTTATCGGGATTTTCCATCTCATGTAATTGGAAGTCCTTATTGATCTCACTTCTACTAAGAAAATCGTTTTACAAGAACGTGACATCTCGTGACTCCATTTCAGTTACACTTCCATCAGCTTGTTCACCTATGAATACGTACCCTTTGGAGTGTTCAGAGTATCTAATAAATATACACTTCTTCCTTCTAGGGCATAATTTGCCATATTCATGGGAAGAATCATGAATATATGTTGCACACCCCCAAGGTCGTAGATTACTTAAGTCTGATTTTGTACCGGTCCACAATTCATAAGGGGTGAAAGTAACTGGCTTAGAGAGTACACGATTAAGTATATAGGCAGTAGTCAATAACGCATCTCCCCAATATAAGACAGGTAGATTTGTCTACACCATCATAGACCTAACAATTTCTAATATGATTCTATTCCTTCTTTCTGCAAACCCATTTTGTTGCAGAGTATTAGGAATAGTCAATTGTTTTACAATTCCCTTTTCATCACAAAGAGCCTTGAATAGCTCAGATAAATACTCACGTCTGCGATTGGTTCTCAATACCTTTATTGTTTTGTTCAACTGATTCTCTACCAAAATTATAAACCGCCTAAAGCAATCCAATGCTTCAGATTTATGGGAGATCAGAAAAACATAACCAAAACGCATGAATTCATCTATAAAAGTGATGAAATATGAGGCTCCATGCCTCGCCCTCACATTTAAAGGATCATAAATGTCAGAATGTATAAGTTGCAATGGAAGTTCAGCTATGGTTCCTTTTACCAAATGATTTTCTAGTTATTTTTCCCGCTAGACAATGTTCACATACCGATAGTTTAACATTAGCGAGTGACCCCAAAAGGCCTTCTCTTGCTAATCATTTCATTTTTTATAACCCAATGTGACCCAGTCTAGCATGCCAAGTACTTGCATCAATTTCCACATTACTAGAAGATACAATTAAAGAAAAACAACCATTAACATTAACTTTGTACAAATCATAGTCAATATCTAATACCATAAAACCATTCAATACATAACCAGAACCGTAATAAACTGTTCCAAACAAAATGTCAACACAATCACTATGAAAATTAAATACAAAACCTAAGCTAAGAAGAACAAATACAGAGGCCAAGTTTCGCCGAATATATGGAGCATAGAGGACATCATGTAGAAATAGGTTTCAACCACCACGAAAGGTTAATTTACATGTGCCGATACCCTTCACTTCAACTCTTGAGATATTTTCAACATATATCCATCTTCTTCCAAGCTATATTCGACGATATTCTATAAATACTTCTCAGTCTCTAGCTACATGGTCTGTTGCTCATGAGTCTACAGTCCATATTGAATGAGATTCAGCAAGCATTACGGTGCTAGAAATAAAAGCATTACTCAAAGTAATGGAGTAATATAGTACCTTTTTCGGCTCAGTGTATTCACGAGCGAAGTGGCCCAATTTGCCACAATTGTAGCATATCATCTTGGCCTTGTCCTTCTTCCCGCTGCGCTTCTTGTGTTGGAAGATCTTGGCTCTCTTGGGTGCCTGATCAGTCTCTTTTTCTTTGTTGTTAAATTTATGGATCCTCTTGCGGTTAAAGCCCGAAGCTTTGCCCGAACCTAATTCAACAACATAAGCACGGGTAGAGGATTTTGCAGCCTCTAGGCGCTCATCTTCTAATTCCAAATGACGCGCAATATCGTCAAAAGTGACGATATTCTCATTGTGCATCATATTGATTTTCATATGTTCTTAACTGTCAAGACGAGACCTTATAACAGCTTGAACTTGTTGTTTGTCAGTTAAGGTATGACCTGCCAACTTCAGCTCACGTATCATGTTTGACATCTCCCGAAGATGCTGCCTTATTGATAGATTTGAGTGCTTCCAGTATGTACCAAATTTGATAGTTAGTCTCCTCAACTTAGTGGCAAACGTACTCCGAAACTTATCTTTCAAGGCAACCCACATTGCTTGAGCTTTGCCATAACTTTCAAACTCACACATGAGATTATCTTGCATACAACTCAGCAACGTGATGCGAGCAATGCTATTTTTCTTTTTCCAAGCTTGAAAAGCTTCTTGATATCTTTTATGTTGAGCAGAAGTTTTATGCTCAGGTTCATCCATGGTATGGTTGAGAGTTTCCAAAACCTCTTGCTCCTCAAGGATATATTAAACTTTTCGGTGCCAAATGTCATAATTGGTACTGTTCAGCTTCTCACCCTTATTGAGGTCAGCCACAATGGTCTTGGATGCCGAAGCCATAATCACTATCTTCTACATATGGACATAATAAATGCAGAATCAATACTAGCACATTTTTCACATAAACATGCATATTTTAATTTGCAGCAAAGACAAACTAAATTAATGATAATTCAACAAAAGACACCAAAACGAAAGTTCGCGATGTTCCCAATTAGTTTCGGCATACGATTGTTCTACTATCATTAACTTGTTTAATTTGTGTAAATTTTAAGTTCTCGGTGAGAATTTCTTCCAATTCTACCAACCTACGAACTCCCACTAGACTAGATAATTCACAAAAATATTTAAAATAATGATCACATCCTTTGTAGCAATCATATAGCATGGCATGATGTAAATCAACAAATACAACATTCATGCAACAAATATAATTAACAGCGGAATTCATGACGTAAGGATCTCCAGTGATTGTTTTAATATGCTTAAAATTAGGAAATTGCAAGCACGTCAAACCTTATAAACATGCTATCAATGAACCATGCTCTACATAATCTTTATATGGTCATTTCCATATTAGCCAGCTTCTGTATTTCCAAAACCATAGGGAAATACAAGTAAAATACAACAATACCCCAAAAATACACGTATTTAGGGTTATGTATGCATTTTCATGCCTTTAAAAACTTTAAACATATATAAAAAAATATACCAAAATGTAGAAAATTTCAATATGAACACAACGGTACCAACCATAGCTCGATCGGACTTGGTACGCGCCCACACGCGTCGCCTAAGTTCGCGGTGTATGTGGCGCACACGCTTACCCAATCAGGCTATTGAGTCGGTCCGACCAGTCCAACCGGTTTGACCGTTGATCAGTTCGACCGGTCTAACCGGTTCGACCGTTGACAGGTTCGACCGGTCACGGGTCGGGTCACTTAGTCGGGTCAAGTCACTGTCCGGGTTGCGTCTTCGGGTCGGGTCATGGTCGGGTCGGTCACCGGTCGGATCATGGTCGGGTCAGTCGCCAGTCACCGAAGGTCTATCGGTCGGCGAGATGACGTCATTAATGACGTCAGCGTGTCGTCACCAACAGTTTTGTTGACGTCATCGATGATGTTAGCATACTCCGGTTGGCGATGCGCACGTGGCCTTCACGCACTGACAGTGCCAGCGCTTTGGGCACGTGGCTTCCATGCGCCGCGGCTTCTGGCCATGTGTGTGGGAGTGTCTGGCGTTTTTCGGCAGCATTCGACCCACCGTTCTGCTCGTCCCGACGAGTTCTTCAATTATATATAATAAAAAATAATTTTTACTATAAATAATTTTTCGAAAATCATCCGAATAGGACGATCGCCCATAACGTTCAAGCCCGTTCTTCATTTCAATTCATGTTCGTCGATTCATCTTGCAATTCTCGAGCAATGAACATGCAGACAGTATGAAGTTCACCATCATGATCTCCATATCAAACAGCAAGCAGAAAGAATCAATGGGAAAACAAGGCAGAGATCATAACCTGGCTCTGATACCAATCTTGGGAAACGAGTGTCGGGAGAATCGACTAACCTGTTTGATGCACTACGAACAAAATTTCTAGGATTGCACATTGAATCACCAGCAAACGATAAATGAATCTACTTCATGTTGGTCCGAATACAATCACAGGGAAAGTATTCTTGTTCCACAGCATTAATGCGAATTGTCTCTTCAAAATAAATACAGAATCCTTATACGTCGAGAGAGAGAGAGAGAGAGAGAGAGAGAGTTCTTATTTTGTCGGTTCATCTTCTAAGGAAGTTATCTTAACTTCCCTTAAGAAACTATTCTCTCACCTTTTCAAAAAGGTATATCTCAAACACACTTCTTATTAGAGCAAATGGTGTCCCTTTGACACACACATCATGAGCGGATCGACGAAATATAACAGATTAATACCTGCTTGGAAGATTGGGGGCGAGTAAATGAGCTTAGAGTGAGCTCTTCGATATACAAAGTAAGTTTTTTTTAGGGTCTATATCATGAAAACCTTAAACTGGTATACCTATGATAATTTTACTCAAAACTAATTTTTTTACTACAAAAAGCCCCAAATTAGTACGCTCATGACAATTTTACTCTTAGTCTGTTTTCATTAAATTTTACTGTTAAATTGTTTTGTTAAATGACACGCAGCAGTTGACTGATGTGTTAGTTTTATGTTTTACCCTTCGTTTGTCATAGGTGTACCGGTTTATGATTTTTTAAGGTATTAATTCAATTTAACGAAAACTAATAGAGGGTAAATTTGTCATAAATGTATTAGTTTTGGGTTTTTAGTAGTCGAAATATTAGTTTTTGGTAAAATTGTCACAGGTGTACCAGTTTGGGGTTTTTTGTAGTTGAAAAATTAGTGTGGGGTTAAATTGATTTAGGTGTACCAGTTTGTGATTTTTCGTAATATTAACCTTTTTTTATGCTTTGAAAGGTCTGTCTGCTCACACAAGAAGCTTTTCAATAGCCAAGCAAGACGGTGAGGAAATCAGTGGTGTTCTCTCGTTGGAACCCTCACTGGGATTTGGGTGAGTGCTGCGGCACCCTTGCTTGTGGCCACAAGTCGCTGGCTATCGCTAGGCCTCTGCGACTCCGCTAACTGGAAATTTGAAGATAGAAAAAAACAAAAAGAAATGAAAAGAAAAAAAAAGAAAATTTCAAAATTTTTTTAACAAACTAAAAAGTTTCCAGCTGACTAGTATCACGTGAGCATTTCTCGCCAATTATGGTAAGGGGAATTCAATGGAAAATCGTTAAAGGTTTAGAACAAAATTTATAAAATTAAGAAGTTTAAAAACTATATTGATCCCCTTGATGACTTTTTGGATAATTTTCTACTTATTAGACTCCTCCTTAAGTAAGGAATTTGACTTCGAATAGGATTATGCCCCTTTGGTTGGTGAAGAGTCTACAAAATCCCTTTCCCTGCAAATGATTGTCCATGAAAACATGAGTATTCAAGAAACGGATTGGGCAAGGATTCCGAGAAACTTTATGGATGCTCTTTTGAAAAAAATTGGCATCAATTGACAAATACTTCGACGTAAGCCGGGTATGCATTCTGTGGTTTTCTTTCAATTGAGATCACGCGGAGCTTAAGAAATTATCACGCATACAGATCTCTTAGGTTGTGTTTGGTTATCCGGATTTGGATAGGATAAGGTGGGATTAAAAATTCTTCAAATATCATACGGATTGTAAAAAAAGCATTTTCCATGTTTGGCGCAATCCTAGATTAGGATTCAAATTTTTTGAAAATTTCAATTGCTCACGGAGGCGATACTTTCCAAATCTAGGGCATCATCCTATTGACATAATCTCACATGACTGATACTAGCACCATTTTGAGCTATCGCTATTTTCACCGGAGCTCCTCCTCCTCCTTCTCCTTTGAAATCTTCCGATTGTTAGTACAAAGTCTCATGTATCAGTAGAGGACGGGATCAGACGTCGAAGCATCATGGAAAAATAAGTTGACCACCATTTAGGACCAACATACGAACACCAAAAACTTTGTGCGTTTTAGTTTTTTTCTTCTTCCTTTTTAAAGACAACTTTTTGGGTCAATCCATTGATTTTAGGTCTTTCATCAGCGAGAGCCGATTCAGTTCGACAGTCGTTGGAGGACAATTAGCCGGACGGCAATGACGATTGGCACTGGTCAGAGATGATGACGATTGCACGGTGGTCGAGTGTGATAGGCTGTTGTGGCGGCAGTCCTTGCATGGTGGCTGGCGAAGCCAAACTTCGCCAAATTCCATCACTCCATTGTTGGAAAGAAATTGTTATGTTTTTTTTTAACTTTTTTATCCAATTCGACTCTATCCTACCTCCTAGCCTGGATTTCTTATCTAGCATTTTATCCAGGTATATCCGGTCCAGAAGGCATCGCCAAACACTAGATATGATATTTTGTTATCCTATCCGAACTCAAATTTGGACTACCAAATGTAGCCCTATTGGTGATTCCAGGATATATAATCGCCATAATAGCCGTAATTTGTACAATGTGATAAATGGTTAGACTTATTGTGCGCTATAACAGAAGATGCTGTGGCTCTAGTCATGGATGGTTGGCGACTGTAAGAAGCAAAAACTTCAAGAACCCTAATCCCTGTAGCAATGACTAATTCGTCTTCCACCGATATGGTTCTCCAAAAGGCAACATTATAGCAAATAGTCCTTGTTGCTTATATTTGTCGGCTCATAAGGGTATTTTGTCCAATAATCAAGAGCTGTCTCTAGAGAGTTGCGTGGTCAAAGCGATTAACCATGGGTATGATAGATTAAATTGGGCGATAAATGTTGAATTTATCCTATTGGCCCATGTCATATTTGCCAATGGTTTGTTACATGCAGGCCAGTAAGCGTGAAAGAGAGGTCAGTGGAAAATACAATAAGTGACTCGAATTTAATGGACTTGATGTGCCTTCTTATGATGCAAAAGTGTTGGAGTAATGGCTCAAAGCTTGAAGCATATCTAAATGCGCGTGATCTAATTGCCATGCACCTCCGCCCTATGCATTGTGTGAAGAACAAACGAGATAAGTATACTAGGAGTGTCATAACTTTTGTAGGACATTCATTTGAATGCCATAATTTTTTTTCGCTTACTTGAGTACCACAAATTTAAAAAAATCGATCATTTAAATGCCATCGGCGATTTACCTCGCTGGAAAAGCCGATGTGGCATATCGAAAAGTTGAAGTATGCACTTGAGAAGGCAAACAAAGTCGCTTCCATGCATGGTGTTGAAGGACAACAGAAGTTTTGATAACTTCACCAATTCTCATTTTAGTACCATAAATTTTTCAAAGCGAACACTTAGGTTCATTGATTTTTCAATAGTGACTACTTAAGTTTCTCGTCTTCTTAAAAAGAGAGATGTTGATTTCACTTTCGTAAACACATCCTTTAATAACTTAATCAAGATTCCATAGGTCTCTCCCATTCTTTGTCATCATGTAACAACTTATTATTCGACAACCTGGGTATCAACAAAGGATAATCCTTGCGTCAGCAAAGTAATGATGTTCTTACATCAACGGCAGGACGATGTTCTTAACATTTAGACCGAACAACATTGCTGCTAAACACATCACCAGCCAGAATGCAGCAAAACCATCAAACACCTAACAACAAAAACCTAAAACAAACATGGCCACTTACCAACAAAAGCATATATAGATATAGCCCTCCCCTCCCCTCCCCCCCACCCTCTGGTCCTCCAATAAGTCAAGTTGAACAACCTTCTCCTTCTCACTTCCTCTTTTTTTTTTATGGATTCTTGACTTTTTCTCTTCGTGACTGGAACTATAGGCACGTCCTTCGGTGTTCCTTTTCCCATTGTCTAATCTTTTGGAGCAGCCATTCTTTTGCTTGGAGATTCATGTCTTTCGGTGTTTGTCTTGGCACTATGGCAGTAGCCTGAGATTAATGAACAGTGGCACTTTCAGGAGCATTTGATTGAGATGGACACGCTTGGGGTCTTTTTTGGTGCTTATTTACAAGCTGCCCTTTCTATTATATGTTTTGGAACTGCACTTGATTGCTTCTTTTTGGATTGTGCTCGAGTTACCATTAGTTGATTTATCTACGCTTGCTCGACTTCTTATTCCACGTGTTGTCAATTCTTGGCTTACTTCTCCTTGAGATATTAGCGCCTTAGACCAAGCTATAACCATATAACCTTGATTAGTTACCATGTTAATCAAATGACATACATTAGATGCATAAGACCTAAAAACTTACGTTCAAAACGTCATCCCCATGGTCATGAATGTGAACAACCCATACCATATTCCCTTTAACCTTTTGTCTATTGTGCCATATGTTTTTTGTGGTACCAAACTTTGAGAAACCTCTTCAATTGCTCTTTATTTCTAACCTGCGAAATGACGTAACATAAGTTAATTAACTCAAATTGGCAAGAAGATGACAAACAATATCAATGATCACAACAAACAGCTTACCTGACCACAACACGAAATTGACTAAGTAATCATTGATTCTGTCAGTCAGTGGACACAAAATATCAAATGTACCTCAGGCAACACAGTAAATCACTCACCTTTAGTCTTTGTCCTCGTCCTCCAAGAGTCGTCAAAAGCCCTAATTTTTGCGTCCATCCTGTTACCTTTTTTGGTCTCTATCTAGTGAGAGAGGATGACACTTAGTGAACAAGTGTGACTAAGAGAAGACAAAGCCCTAAATTTTCAGAGAGAGAGAGAGTCAAAAGCATAACTTTTGCCTCAACATTGTTGCCTTTTTTAGTCTCTGTCTAGTGGTAGAGAATGACATTGAGCAAGCGAGTGTGCGTAAGAGAAGAGAAGACAAAGCCCTATATTTTTAGAGAGAGAGAGAGAACTCCCTTTGATTCGCCAAGTGCTCACTACGATTATGTGGTGGTGTTCGAGTTGCAGACATGAAACGTTGAGAGAGAGAAAGAAAGAAAAAACATCATCGTTTGAGGAAGAGAGAGAGAGTCTGAAACGGTCTTATCTAATTGGGGAAGATTTAAAGAAATAGCAAGAAACGATAACGTTTATTATACTCTTGCCATACTGGACAAAAATTCCACGTTGGACTTCGGTTTTTTTTTTAAAATCCAATGTCAGAATGGAAAATTACGAAAAAAATTCACATTTAATGATTTGCGGGAAATGATACTCAAGTGGTCAATTTTTCACTACTCAAATGAGAAAAAAAAAGTTATGACATTCAGGTGAACGCCGTACAAAAATTATGGTACTCATGATATATTTATCCCAAAAACAAAATACATTTTGCATTGTATCTGAGATTGTTTCCAAAAATTGAAACAAAAATTACCCAGTTTCCTCTCACGAGGGACATCTCATTCTCATATGATTAGAGAAAGTGTCATTATGTATGACCTGTGATGCAAAAAAGAAAAGTATTTCTGAACTTTCGTAAGAGGTGAATTTTTTTTTGGTCGGAGTAAGAGGTGAATTGGCCAGCCACTTAAAGATGTGATATACATGCATTGTGCATTCACAAAAGTAATAGCTTTGTAGGTCAAATGTTTTTTTATTCAGGCAATTCTCTTAAAAATTATCGGCCAAATTCCCTGAAAAATTCCAAACTTTAGGTTCAGGTTCAAATCTACTCTGTACTTTTTCTAATCTCAAAATAAATCTTCACCTTCCATTTCAATCCCAAATCTATCCTCATTGTCCAAGTCATCATTAGTTCTCCAAGGTGGCATCCACGTGTACAGCCACATTAGAAAACACACATGAGAAGGAAAAGAAAAATTGAGAGAAAGAAAGAGGAACAGAAGAAAAAGCAAAAAAAGGAAAAAAGAAAAAAGAAAACTTGAAAGAGAGAGGCGGCCATGGCAGGTCAAGCTCAGAGCTCCTAGCGGCCATGGCCGCTCAAGGTCCCGATTGCAACGAGCACGAAACTCGACTGGCCGTGGCCATGGTTGCCGCGAGCAAATGATGATAGAGCAGGGCACGCGAGCAGACAGAGATGAGGACGAGCGAGGGGGAGAGAGAGGGGCGACGGCGGCCATGGCCATGTGGCACCACTCACCTCAAAGATCACAAGCTTGATTGATGCACCGAGCAAGCCGCCTGAAAATGGGAAGACGCTAGCTTAGAATTACAGGTAGATCTCAAAGGTGATACCTCACCGTCAAGCCCAAATTTGCACGAGTGAAGCCACTGAAAGTGAGAACAGTCGCGGGCAATTCTCTTGAGGGTTAAGATAGGTAGCAAACAAGCAAGCAAGAGCGATGCCATCATTTTGCTCCATTGCAAGTTAATCCCAAAACCCAATTCACATTCTTGAAAGATGCCAGCTAACACGGATCGGATTCGAACTCCAAATGTGGGGATGCACTCCTGAGCATTTTCCAAATCAAATTCCGAAATATACCGACTCAAATCACAACAAAAACAGAGCTCGTTTCTCCAGATAGTAAACGAAAACAGAGCTCTGTTTGCTCGTGTTCTCCGCTCATGCATCATGCTGAGCGGCCATGGCCGTCCCACCCGAAGTTCGAGCGACCATGGCCTCCGCGAGCTTCGTGGCTCGGAACTCCAGCGGCCATGGTCTCCGTGAGCTTCGTAGCTTGAAACTCCTACGGCCATGGCTATCATGAGCTCGAAGCTAGCCGTCGCGAGCTGGAAGAACGAGCGACCGTGGCTGCCAGGAGCTTAGAGCTTGAGCAGCCATGGCCGCCTCTCTATCTGAGGTTTTTTTTTTTTGCTTTTCTATTCTTTCTCTTTATCTCTTCATCTTTTTTTTTGGTAAGGTCTTTATCTCTTTATCTTTGTTTTCTTTTTATTTTCATTTATTTTATCTGATGTGGCATGCCATGTTGGATAAGTAATAGCAACTTGGACTGCCATGTTGGATAACTCATGGTGACTTGGATGACCAGGATATATTTGGGACTCGAATGAAAGTTGTGGATTTATTTTGAAACAAAAAAAGTTCAAGCTAGATTTTGAATTGAACCTAAAGTTTAAGATTTTTCAGGGAATTAGGCCAAAAACTTTCTTTAATAGCATGTAATACATAAGCAACAATGGATTGATTAGAAACCACTGCACCATATAAGAATTTTGAGGGGCCAATTCAAATAAGCCAGGTCTATATTTTTCACCTTATCTAATTGGATTCTCCTGGGAGTTTAACATCTCATTGAAATGAATGTATAGCTCACACTTTGTTTTAGGGTAAATTCCCTAAAAAATCCTCAATTTTAGGTCAAATTTCAAATCTGTCCTAAACTTTTTTTTGTCTCAGAAAAAATTCAAAACTTTATGTTCAGTCCCAAATCTGCCTTGAACCTTTTTTTTTTTTTGGTAAGAAGCCTTGAACCTTTTTTGTCTTAGAAAAAATCAAAAACTTTAATTTTAGTCCCAAATCTATCCCGAATTTTATTTTGTACAAAAAAATCAGTAAATTTCAATTTATTTTCAAAAATGTACCCCGTAATCTAGTCCCAACGTAATGTGGCACTTCCTTGTTAATAATAAATCCACATCAGCAAAGTAATGGGGCGATGGGTATAGACCAACGTTGCATTTTCACTTCGATTAAAAATCCAACCCAATAAAAATTGTTGAAATTCTTCAAAATAAAACCGTTCTGGAATATAAAAGTTGGGGACGATAAAAAATCCACCTCAAATTTTTTTAATTTAAAAAAAACCCAATTTTTAGGTCTAGTCCAAATTTGTCTCGAACTTTTCATTATCTAAAAAGAAGCCCCATTAATTTATTGATGTTGATTTGTTATCGACATGGAAGTGCCACGTCAAGTTGAGACTGGATCAATGGGGTATATTTTTGAAAATAGATTGAATTTTGGTGACTTTTTTTACACGAAATAAATTTTGGGGCAGATTTGGGAGTTGACTTAAAGTTTAGGGTTTTTTCCGAGATAAAAAAAAAGTTCGAGGCAGATTTGGGATTGGACCTAAAGTTTGAGGTTTTTTCTGAGATAAACCAACCTTCTGTTCCTGGACTTGGAAGAAGATTCTTGATTTGCGTGCACAAGGGCGCTCACTCTTTCGATGGAAAATAGGCAACGGACATTTGGTTTCTTTCTGGTTTGACTGGTGGCACAACCAAGGTCCTCTTTACCTTATCTTTAGTAATACTGATATATACCAGTCACGGATCCCTAGAGATATGACGGTACGGAAGTTCTATGATAGTAGATGGCAACCCTCCAATACACTTGACACTATTCTCAGTTGGACGGATCCTCCACCAAACTTTGAGGATAACACCTCTTATAAGCTTAGCTGGATGCCTCATCCTTCCAACACCTTCTCGGTGGCGACAGCATGGAATCACATTAGAAGGAAAGGGCGTGATGCCCCTTGGCACATGTTTATATGGGACCGTCACATCGCTCCCCGACATGCCTTTCTTCTGTGGTTAGTTTCTCTAAATCATCTGCATTCTCAGACCCTTCTCCTCCAAAACCACAGGATCGACACTGCACTTTGTGCCTACTGCAGCTCCAGACCTGATTCAGCCAACCATCTCTTTTTTGAGTGCCCTTCTACTAGCAGGCTGGCCTCCTTCTGGGCTACAAAGTGTAGCCTTCCATGGCGGAACCGGCCCTGGCAAGATCACATTCGATGGGCTATGAAAGTATGCAGTGGTCCCTCCTTTGCACAATGCCTTTCGCGGTTTTCCTTCGGTGCTCTAATCCATATCATCTGGACCGAGAGGAACAATGCTATCTTTAGGAACAAGTGCATCTACATTCCTGGCATGAAGAAGCATCTTATCAAAGTGGTCAAAGATAAAGCTATCTCAATGGGGGGTACAAGATACTCCTAGGAATCGCTCTTTTCAAATGAAATGGGGTCTCCCCTCATCCATCTTTGATGTAAACCGACTTTCTTCTTAACCCGGGTTTTTCTTCTCTTCTCTTTGTTGGCCTTTTGGCTCTTGTATAGTTCCTGCCTCTCCCTTCTTGACCATGTTTGGACATCTTTATGTCCTTATGTGGTCAGGTTCTGGTTCAGGCTTAGGTTGTATATGGTGTTATGGAAAAGTAATACATTTTTTACCTTACCAAAAAAAAAACATGTTCAAGGCAGATTTTGGACTTTACCTAAAGTGGGGGGTTTTTTAGGGAATTAGGCCTTTTGTTTTACTCAATTTTGGCAACTATTAATGGATTTTTGTTAGGGAAAATTATTCAAAAAGTTTTAAATCTATTGCAATTTTGCTAATTTTGCTAATTTTGGCCAGAAAGCACTAATGTGGATGCTGGATGTCCTACGTGGCATGACCGACGCTAATGTTGACACTTTTTAATAATATTTTAATATTTTTTTGAAATTTCTATTAATTTTTTTCCTTTTTTTTCTCTTTTCCTTCTTTATTTTTTTTAATGTGACCAGGGAGGGCTCTGCCCTTGCCAGCCACTGGCAAGGGTCGTGTGGCCCTTGCCTGACCTCACCCAGCTAGGCATGGCAATCTTGCCATGGCCACAAACTTTCTTCTGTATTCGCAAATTTTTGGATCCTTGCTTGCTTTGCTCCGGTTGCTCGTTTGGGAAAATTTTTGGCCATGTGCAGAGAAGAAGAAAGAAGGAAGGGATAAACATGGTCCATGGATATAGGGACTGAAGGAAGGGGCGAAGGTTTGTGATCGAAAACCATGGTTATTGATACCTCGAGCAATTGCATTCGATTCTATCTATCTTCTCTTTGGCTTTTAATTGAAAACCCTAATAATTGAGGAGGCAACACAGAGAGAACGTGAAAAAAAAAGACGCTTTGGATAAACAAACCGAAATCTCTCTCTCTCTCTCTCTCTCTCTCTCTCTCTCTCTGAGCTTCCACAATCAGGGATAGAAGAGCCAATCGTCGGTGATGCTGACCAGATCAAAGTCGTCACTCCCTTGTTTGTCCTCGACCGTTTGGTCCTCCATCCATAAACCTTTCCTCCATCACTGAGGATGATTTGCTTCCTTCTCACCATCAGCACTAGCACCAACGGGAGAGGCACCCTCGCCCAGATCTGGGCGAAGGTGACCTCGCATGCAGCCGACTAGCTAGCCTCCCCCAAATTTGGTGAGGTCGATCGAGGGCTGCACGACCCTCGCTTGTGGCTGGCAAGGGTCCAGTGGCCCTCACCCGCAGTTGCTAGGAATAAAGAAGGAAAAGATAAAAAAAAAAAGGAAAAATAAAAAAATTAATAAAAAATTCGAAAAAATATTACAATATTTTTAACAATCGTCCACGTCAGCGTTAACCGTGTCATGTAAGATGGCAGGTGTTCACGTTAGCAAATTCCAACCAAAATTAATCGAATGGACGTAATTGGCAAAATGTGAAAATGTTTATGACTCAATTGATAAAATAAAAGGGTTTATGCCCGAATTGACAAAAGTACAATAAATTTATTACTTTTTACATGTATTCAAGATTAACTTGTCCTTTTCATTACCTAGTCCGCTGGAAGTGAGCAACAAGGATATTAGGAGCCCCAAATACATTGCCCAATTCAATCTGCATAAATCGAAAGAACTTTTCTTGCACGCAAATCTTCTTTCAAGAACGCTTTTTCCTTCTCCTCTCTAGGGTGCCCTCCTCTGTCCATTCTATCTTCACATTACTTTCTTCTTTAACCTGCATGAAGGGGAGGATATGAGCTAAATCTCTCCCTTCCCCCTTTTCTTCCTTTTTCTTTGGCCGATTTGGTTCTCCGTTATCTTTTTCTTGCTTTCCTCCCGTTTTGAGGAACTTTTCTCTTCTGATCTAGTCTAGATCTAGAAGTTTCTCTCTCTCATTTCATAGGGTATCTATCCTAATCTAGTTTAGATTTGGAGTTTTTTTGCGTGTATGATTTTGGGATTTCACTTTTCTCGGGTTTTGTTGGTATACAAGTCCAATTTTGAAAGACATCATAGGAGTTTCGTGAAAGTTTCGCTATCACAGATGTTAAATCTGTGCACGTTCAACCTTTTTACTATGTACAACGATAGTATTGGGGATGTTGAACCTAAGTACATCACCGAAAAGTAAAGCTGTAGCAACAGATAAAGATCTTGGTGTGTACTCATTACTAAAGACGAGTTTGTGATTGGCCGCCGATTTTGGTATGAAGAAGGCCTAGATTTGCTTTTTGAGCGTGTGACTCATAACCTTGTTCTCATGATTCATCTTCTTATCTAGAACTTGTTTTGTTATTTTGGTTTGTAATTGGATTGCATATCTTTATTTTATATCCGTGGAAATGAATAAAATGTTTCCTTGACAAAAAGAAAAAATCTACATGAATCATTTATCTTTTACGTGCCTCCGCCACTCAAATGTTTTCATGCTTTAGTGATAAGCTCTTGATAGGATACTAACAATAGTGACCATTCTTAGGGTTGGGGGTGCTTCGAGTCAAGCCTGTTGGTAATTTCTAGTTTTAACTTTGGGTTAATACCACTAAAGACTCTAAATTGATGCATTTGTGATAAATTTACCCAAACAAATTTTTTAACCACCAAAAACCTAAAATTCATACAGGTGTAATAAATTTACCAAAAACTAATTTTTTTATCACAAAAAATCTCAAATTGGTACATTTGTGATAAATTTACCCTCTATTAATTTGGTTTAATATCACAAAAAATCATAAACTGGTAAACCTGTAACAAATGGAAGGGTAAAATCTTAAACCGGAACGCCTGTCAACTACCACATGTCATCTAACTCATCAATTTAATGATAAAATTTAATGAAAACTAACGGAAAATAAATTTATCACATGTGTATCGGTTTGGGATTTTTCATAATATTAACCCTTTAACTTTTCACATTTTGGAAGTTTAAAGGGCACTTACACTTTTGAATTCTTTTCAAAATTTTATGAAATTTAAAAGAAGTTTTTTTTCTTCATTTTCATATCTTGAAAGGAAAGATTCAAGTAGAAGTCACAAATAAATGAAACCCCCAAGACCCCCCACCAAACCCGCAGGCCCCAAATGAACTCTTTGGTCCAGCTGAGTATGCTTATTGGGCTCGACGTGGATGTGTGTCTGTAGTTCTTCGTCTGCGAGCATAATATCCAAGTGAATTGAACGTATCTATCCCAATGGGTCATCACGAGATACGCCCATGTCTGCATTTCAAAGCAAGAACCTTTAAAATTATTACTACAGTGAAATAGTCATCTAGACAAGACAAAAAATCATGGTAGTGGGCATCACCAATGCCAGCTGCAGCAGCCATTTTCCGTTCATCGTCTAATTGCTCAAGGCCAACCCTTTGTACCTTACCATCATCATCTTCTTCGTTTGCCATCTCATGCCCCGGAGCTTCCGAATTCGGTGTCCCCCCGCATAGTTTTCGCCTCTGAATCTGCGCAAGTTCTCGCCATGGAATGGGCTGAAGCATCTTGGCATTTCAATGAGGCCTGAATCTTTAAAAATGGGTGCTTCTTTTCCGTCTTCTTTGCTTTTGATTTTTGGCCAATTAGTACGAGTGTTGACACCTATTTTTAATTGTCCAATTAAATTACACAAAATTTTGAGAATTAATTTTTTTAATTCCTAAAAAAAATATTTTCATAAAATGACATTGCATTTAGACATTAGGTGCATTTTACATTATTAGAATATATATATTTTTTGTTAAAAAAAAGAAGAAAAAAAAACGAAGTGGAAACGGGCCAGGTCAACCCGGCCCCCTAGTCCTTCCCCTGGCTGGGCCTGGCCCAACCCGGTTTCCCTTTTTCTTTTCTTTTCTTTCCCGTTGGGCCCAGTCTAGCCCTTCCTTCCGTGGCCCAGCTCCTCTCTCTCCCTCTCCCTTTCTTCCTTTCCCCCTCTGCAGCCGACCACCTACTGGAACCGAGCGGAGAACCCGCTCCACCGCTCAAAGTTGGCCACGAAAGTCCACGAAGAAGGTAGGCCGGTGCAGAGAAGTTAAGGGAGAGGATAGAAAGGCAGAGAGCAGGTGGCCGTCGGCCATAAAAGGAAGAGGGGGGGAGGAAGTTCGGTTCTGGGGAGGACCAACGTAGAGCAGAGAGTTGGGGCGAGAGAGAGAGACAGAGAGCCGGAGAGCCTTTCCGGCGACCGCCGTGTTCATACCACAGCCGTAAAGAGAAGGGGAGAGTTCGGTTTTGGGGACCAAGAAACAGGGGGGAGAGTTCGGTTTTGGGGGGCGAAACCGAGAGAGAGGAGACAGAGAGTCAGGAGAGATGAGCAGAGAGAGAGCGAGAACAGAGACGGACTGAGTGAGATAGAGAGAAAGGGAGCTCCTCCGTCAACTGCTGCGCTTGCGACGTGACCAACAGCCACCAGACTTTGCCTCCAAGCCGTCGCCGCGAGTCCCCTGTCACTGCCCTGCTTTTCCTTGTCTTGACCAAATGGGGCCGAGACTTGCCGACGCTCGCTTGCACTGGGTTTCGAGCGTCGGTGGGCCTCCTCAGTCACCTTGGCGTGCCTTTGCCTTGTCCGTGTTATTTATCGGCATCGATTTGAGCCCTAATCGGGCCGTGTCTTGCTTGTCCCGTCCGCGCCCGCCGTGTGTTTGATAAAATGCTTGATTCAGATCTGAAGGCGCGGCATCAGCGGTGACCGTGGTGGTCAACCATGGCTAGCCGCGCCCCCCTGGCGTGGCTGAACAACGGTCAAGGCGATGCCGGAGCAGGTGTCTCGGCCCTTTTCGACAAAGCACAGAATAGAGGGCGCGGAACAAAGGCCAGAGTCGGGCCCGACGGTGACAGTCGTCGAGCCTACGGCGACACGGTCGAAGGAGCGGCGCCGGATTCGGTTCACGGCGGCGAGGCATTAGTGGCTCGGGTGTCGGGCGTCGGCGTGCGGCCGCCGCGAGCGCTAGGGCGAGGCCGCGAAGGCAGAGTGTAGCGGGTGAGGAGGAAGAGGACTCGGGTCGGTGGCTGGGGAAAGCCGGGTCGGATCCGGGTTGGGCGAGGAACCCGATCCAATTCCCTTTTCCACGCGGTGGGCTGGGCTTGTATTAATGTTTGGTATGGGCCTACGTTTTTTTTTAAGTTTTGCTAGACTGGGCTCAGAATATATATTTTAAAAATAAAAAAATTCGTTTTTAGAAATTAATATTTTTGAATAATTTTCTAAATTATATGAATTATTTGATTAATAATCATGTTTAAATTGGATAAGCCTATAGGGCTATAGAATAGGATTTTACATGTTAGTTGTACTACTATTGTATTTTTATTATGCATGTTGTTTTTTTAATTAGAATATAATTGCACAAATTATCATGTTTTGAATGTTGTCACCTTAGTTGGGGTTTGAACCCTAGGCTGCATATCTATCTTGACTGCTAATCATTAATGATTGTGCACTCGTTCGATCATCTCACATATTAGGAGAAATGTCTTAAAATCAATTCAAATTGTCTAACAAATGTTTTTTAAAATGAAAAAGGTAAAAAGATATCGAAAGGGCATTAGTTATCTAACTAGTGTATTTAAGTCCTCGAACTCATTTAATCTCTAGTTCGTAGGAGTAGGACGATTCTCACATTACCTTACTTGGGTTTCTAATCGATCTACCACAAACTGATTAGTGCGACTCTTAGATAAAAATCACTTGCAGGTTAAAAGCATTAATCTTAAGTCACATTATGGTATGAGCTTAAGAGAACCCGAGTTAAGTTTTAGATCTAGACTTAGCACATACAAGGTGAGACCCCACTCTTTTTATTGATAAAAATTGGAGGTCGGCCGCGACAATGAGGTGGGTTTATTCCCATTCTTGAATTGATGGTGATGCTGATGGGAGAAGGAGGAGTAAGGGCATGATTGTGTACGCGTCTCTTTCGGAGTCGGTGCTCCTAAAGCTCTGGTCATTGGTATCGTGGGTTTAGCTACAGCCATTCGTGCATGAACTGTCTTCAACCACTGAGGAAAAACTAGTCCGATGGTCCTTTTGTTTGACATATTAATGCAGGCACCAGACAGTGTTGTACAATGTGTAAAGTTTACTATAGAGGGAGTGTGTGTATCTTCAATTCTTTCACTTATTTCAAGTGTTTATCAAACGCTTACTAGTCCTTCCTCTAAATTCCGCAGTTAGGAAAGGTGTAATGAGTCCATATTGTCCAAAAAATCTAATTGCTGCAACATTACAAATGTAATCACCAGTGTCGAGTCAACCACCGAGTTTCGGTCTAATACTCAAATTAAATTAAATCAATTTTTGTTTTATGATTGAGTTTGATTCACAACACACAAGTGTTTATAATATACACACACATATTTGTTTTTTCCACACGAACTCTATGACTTAATACATAGTCCGTGAAATGTAGTTGGTTTGAGTCATGATTATTTAAGCTCTACACAAGACAATGTGCACTAAGAGAAAATAATATAAATGATTCGTACTCTTGTCACGATTGTTTTAGAAAAGAACATACTACCGGTGAATATCATAGCTGAGTGATTAGAATTCTAAAAAGCAACATATTCTGACCCAACCGTCTGATTTAGGTGAATTGGTATCAATATATAGACTGTGAAGAAGATTGCCAAGATCAACTATTAAGGTTTCAAAAATAATTTTCTTTTTCGCATAATTTTGATCTATGGTTATAAGGTTTTGGTCAAACGACTGATTAACCAATTGAATTTCTGAACATTAACAAATTGAGTTGTGAATGCATTCCGTTGTAAATCAAAGAAAAGAGAGGGGAAGTGAAAGAAAAATGGCCAAAAAAAGAAGAAGTTCAACTGCCCCGAGAAAAGAGAATTATATGATCGCTACATGTATCCCTAACTCACATGTTTATGTCACAATTCACACTAAGGCATGCTCCTTAAAGAGCGTTCATTCTCGATCGACCCCTTCAGCCCTTGCAACTTCTTCGCTAACCCTAGCCACCCTCCCCATCGCATCGGGCAGTCAAGGCCTCACCCTATTCCTGATGCAAGGAGAGCGGCTTAGAGATCGGTGGCTTCGCTCGTCTCTCAACAAATGTATATAATACTGTATGGTTCCACTTTACACAAACTCTTTTCTTATTAAATGTACCTTGCTTTAACCGTTGCGTACTTGTCTGATAACCAATAAATCCCCCGCGTTTCTTTTGTTTCTTTCCCTCTACTTTTTGGATCTCCGTACGTGAAATCTCACTCTCTGCAGAGTCCATTTCTCATCTAAGGCTCTCCCCACAGCTATGAATGAATTCTTGGCGAAAACAGTTATACACATCTTTCCTTTTCTAGACAGAAGTTCTGTGTATACACGTTGCAATGAATTTGATCCGATCCAATCTCAAGATGGGCACCATCAGGGCCCCATATGATCACATCAGCTATTTAAATAATATATCTCCAAATTTAACGTTAAAAATAACAAAAATCAACATCTAACTCAACCACTTTGGTTGCTCCATTTACTATACAGGTTGGATTAATAAAGAGTGAGCATTATTCCAATTTCCAACCGCTTAATTTCATTGGCTAACATGGAGTTGGCATTTGTCGCTTCTTGCTGGCGTGGGGCTTAGCCACATGCCATTTGCCATTCCTGTCACTGATTTGAAATGTCAAAGCATTTGGAAAAAGAAAGTATTTTAGGAGTTGGATTTGGTCCGCTAATGTGTTTTTGTCATCCTTAAAACGTGACTTCTGGTCGAAAGGATCTTGGTGATGCGTGATTGCTTTGAATTTCTTGATTGTGGCATCTCCATTTGGTTTCCTTTCATTAATTAAGTATATAATTGGCAAATATCATGACAAAATCAGCGTCTAGAAAGTTATAGAAGAGGGCCAAAGCAACTTCAATGTCGATTCAATGTCGTATGTCACATCTAAAAGAAGTTTCATGTAATTGAGCTACATCTTGCACAAAAAGAATGTTCCAAACATATTTAAACCCATGATTTAGTTGATCTCTTCTGATTATCAATCTATGCTATTAATTAAGCGAACCTGAAAACCACCTCGGCCTCAAATTTATCCTAAAGAATTCCACGGAAAAGCCCATGATATATTAAAAACATCCTATGATCATGCATAATCATATATGTACAAAATCGTAATTAGCGATTATTAAGACGATTGGAAAACAATCAATGAATCTCTTACCTTCTAAATTTAATTACAAAATAATTGTCAGGTGTTCCATAATTTTTTTTGAACTTTCATTTAGGACAAGTTAAAATATATTATAAAATGGAATAAAATCTGGATATACTCTTTTATCATTCATTAAGCTTCCTTTATTTTATAAAAAATGAATAATTTGAAAAATATTTTCCTAAAAATTAATGCTCATATCACTTGAAATTATTAGTCAATAGATAATTTTTTTCATTATCAATAACAATTTATATTTAAACATTTTCATGGACGATGAAAATATTTTTCGTTTATTTATTTTTGTAGGTGATACAAGCGATCATATTTAGGAAAATATTATCCAAATCATTTATTTTCCATGAAACGAACACACTCTTGTATCATTTTTTTTCACTATTTCTCTTTGCACGCAACACGTGTGTTCTTTTCTACTATAAGTGAAAAAAATAGCTAGTTTTCGAATCTACAATAGTTAAAAAAAATGGTAATTATGAGCTAAAGGTTTTCGGATATGGCCATCATACCAAACTTAAAAAAGAGAATTTTGTTTTCAAGCTTTGATAATTATAAGATGAGCTGATTGCAAACGCTCTTCACAGGGAATGGTTAAATTGCTTAAACCTGCAATTAGCATTCATGTGGTAAAATTTGACTAAATCTGAATAGAGACAGGTGTGCTATGCCTGATTTTTGCTTAAACCTGCAATTAGCATTCATGTGGTAAAATTTGACTAAATCTGAATAGAGACAGGTGTGCTATGCCTGATTTTTCCTTAGTGAAATTATCTTTTATTCTTGCATAATGTGACTAGTAATGCACATAATCTGTATCCACAATCAACAATATTCCTGTGCAAAATTAAATGCAAGAACCTTTAACCAATGTGGGTTCAATGGCTGCAATCTAGCCACATGCTTCATTTCCAGCTTTTTCTTTTCCTTCTTATTGTAAATTAATTGCTCTCTCCATTATTTCCAACAGTGGTTTCAATCATGAGGGTAGATGCAATAGGTGCAAGATAACAGCTCGACGCGTCACTTGCATGTGCATTAACAAAGAATGCTCCAAAGATACTTACTAATCATACGTGATAATGAATATTTCAATTTGTCAAAACATTGGTTACACTTAACAAGAGCAAAAGTTGTGTCAGCGAACTATGATCTTTCTTTGTTTTGTTGCTTCAGATTATTCGTTAACAAAATACTTTAAAAAATTACATCGTTCCGAGGTCCACACGTTTCAAAGGGAAAGCTTTTAGTTGTACACACAAGAGCGAGTTCGCATGATAGGTTTGATATTTAGATGTTGCCAAGCATGACTTTGGTTGTGCTTTCAAGCTGTTTCTGTGTGAACTGCACATCATAAATGCACATGCAATGAAGAAGTACGTATCCTAACAGCTCTCGGCAAAATGAATGGTCTGGTTTCGTCCCAAATCCTCACCTTTTGACAGGGTCAAATAAAATAAAAGAGATCGTTTACCTGCTCCCCTGGGTGATTCTACTATAAAGGCTAATGATCGACGATAACTCCACCCGAACACAACAACCAACTTTCATCGTATAGTGCTCTCCAAAGAGCAACTCCTCTCAAAATTTCAAAATTTCAATGGATGTTGAATTATAATCCTATTCTAACTAAGGATTCTTGTGGTTACGGAGAATCCAGTTACAGGAGAATATTTCCCCCCTTATGATGGCACCTTACCCTAATTGCTCAATTGTTGTGAATAGGTGCTCTCCAATATTTGTTATGTACTTAGATAAAGAACGATTGTGAAGAGATGCCTCCAAACACTTGTTAAACTCCTAAAATTTGAATGAAAAGTATTCATGAGAGCTGGTCAACTGGCTTGAATCCTGCTTCTCGAGCAGCTGAGCTTACGCAAAATCTACCCTTGACCAGATGCACACATTCTCCGGCTAGACTATAGGTTAATTTGGGCCAAGGAGGTCAAGTATAGTTCGAATCACGTTAGAGCTCATAATACTCGACCCATGTCGCACGAGTGAGCTTTGTGTGAGATGCTTAAATTCACGGATGTAATTAAACCCGAGTAGATGGTATTGAGGAGAGCAATTTGAGTGACTTAATTGGAAGAAAATGGAGACTTGTATTTTGTGCAGCTGATTCTTTCTTGGGTATGTTTATAGATTGGTTCAAACCCATATAAGCACCAACGTACCACTGCATAAATAGTGCCATGCAAATTGATTTTTTCTTTATATGGGTTCAGCTAAAACTTGATATTGCATGGACTTACTCTATGACCAAGTGGTGAGAGCGAGCAAACTATTTTGCCAGGAAAAATCAGGCTCAATCAAGCTCGGGTTAGGTACGCCATCAGCATTTCATCATGCATATGTCGATAAAAAAATAGTTACGTTTTCACACAGTCGACACAACTCAGCAGCAGCAGACAACTATTAGGGATCGATAGATAGATAGAGAGCAGTTCAGGGCTTTCAATGCCGAGTCTTGATAATATGGCATAGCACATGTTTTAGGGTCTTTTCGGAGCCTCCTATTATTAAGGGTTCATCGCAATATTGGTCCCTAAACGCCATGTGAGGCCCTTTACTGCTGTGTCGGTGAAGAAGCCATTAATGCTTAAACCCTCACTTGCTCAAGCAACATTATATAACACATGCCTGAGATTGATATCATAAGTACAGCGCTTGAGACTCTCTCAAGCTTGTGAAAGTTCGTTCTCTCTTTTTTTTCTTTTGGTGTTTGGGGTTTTCACATAACTCTCTGGGGGAACCGAGCACGGGTCTCGATGAGGATATTGGGGGTAATTTTTGTGTTCTTGCTGTTAGCTTTCGCAATCTGCCATGGAGAGGAGACAACTGTGGAGGTTCTTGGAGTCATGGAATGTAGCGACTGTGCACAGAGAAACGTCAAGCCCAGCCAGGCATTTTCTGGTACTCCATTTATTTATTCTTCTTGTTCCCAACTAAGAACAGCTCATTGGCTTGTCCATACAATGCATACAATTGCTTAAATTTGCATGCATCACACTCGCTGTGCTTCATCTCTAGGGCAATTGTATCATTACACCTACAATTATTTCTTTAGACGAAGTAAAGTTCTAATCGATCGACAATCTGTTTGTGTGCATTTGATCTTTCATCAAAGGGATTCGAGTGAGCATCGACTGCAAGACAGCACAAGGCAAGTTCGAGCGCAGAGCAGTGGGGGAGTTGGATGGAGAAGGCAAGTTCCAGGTCTCACTCCCGCAGGAGATGGTGGAAGGTGGCAAGCTCAAAGAAGAGTGCTATGCACAGCTTCACAGTGCACAAGCCACGCCATGCCCTGCCCAAGATGGCCTAGAGTCCTCAAAGATAGTCCTCAAGTCCAAAGCCAATGGCAAGCACACTTTTGGCCTATCTGGCAAGGTCAAGATCTCACCCTCTACTTGTGCCTCAGCCTTCTTTTGGCCCTTCTTCAAGTACCCTCCGTTGTCAAAGTTGCCTCCAATAATGGATTTTGGCCACCTATTGCCTCCGTTCCCACCAAAGACCCTCCCTCCATTCCATCCAATCTACAAGAAACCCCTCCCTCCATTCCATCCAATCTACAAGAAACCCCTCCCTCCATTCCCTCCAATCTACAAGAAGCCCCTCCCTCCGCCGGTCCCTGTGTTCAAGAAGCCGTTGCCTCCACCAGTGCCGGTGTACAAAAAGCCATTGCCACCTCCGGTGCCGGTGTACAAGAAGCCGCTCCCGCCACCTGCACCAGTGTTTAAGAAGCCGTTGCCTCCCCCAGTGCCGAAATTCAAGCCACTCCCACCACCGATCCCCAAAAAGAAGCCGTTGCCTCCCCCAGTGCCGAAATTCAAGCCACTCCCACCACCGATCCCCAAAAAGAAGCCGTTGCCTCCTCCAGTGCCGAAATTCAAGCCACTCCCACCACCGATCCCCAAAAAGAAGCCGCTCCCGCCACCTGCACCAGTGTTTAAGAAGCCGTTGCCTCCCCCAGTGCCGAAATTCAAGCCACTCCCACCACCGATCCCCAAAAAGAAGCCGCTTCCACCCCCAGTCCCTGTATTCAAGAAGCCGCTACCACCCCCAGTCCCCATATTCAAGAAGCCGCTTCCTCCGCCATTCAAGAAGCCGCTCCCACCCCCGATCCCCGTGTTCAAGAAGCCGCTACCGCCCCCCATCCCTGTATATAAGAAGCCACTCCCGCCACCAATTCCCATTTTCAAGAAGCCACTCCCACCACCAATCCCTACATTCAAGAAGCCTCTTCCACCGCCTATTCCGATCAAACCGCTACCTCCAATCCCAAAGATACCTCCTTTCACTAAGCCTCCATGCCCACCACTTCCTAAGCTCCCTCCTCTCCCCACAATTCCTCCAAAGTACTTCGACCACCCCAAGCTCGGAAAGTTGCCCGTGCTACCTCCATTCCCACCTCATTCTTAGGTTCTTGCAAAACAATATTTCCTGATGATAGTAGGATGCCTTCTGATTTACCCAATACTGAAGGGTCTGTTTCAGATTGTGCTGTGCTTGCTGTAATAATGACTTCGACTTCGATCGGGGAAGTGCGTGGAGTTAAGAGGAAAAGTAGGAAGGCATGGTGGAGTAGAGAAAATGAGATCAGTGGACCGCTGTTCAATTGTTTTTTTCAAAGTGTTTCATGAGTGAAGTTGAATGTGTGTGGAATTGCTCATGTCACAATGAGTGAATTCCGAAGGTGTACAATATATTATTAATATATCCAATATGCTTTTGGTATGGAGTTCCTTGCGCTTTGTTTTTCCCTCATTGGAAAATCATAAGACACGCATGCTGCTAAATAAATCAGTACTGTGATCTTGTTCAAGTAACGCGGATTGGGAGATGATAAAGAGAGGATAAGAAGACAGAGGATCTGTATGAATGGAACATTTAAGTTAGGAGACTTCTCTTGGAAGAGATCAATCCGTTTCAAGTACCTCTACTCTATTCTAAAACTGGCTTTTAAGCCCATATTCTTTTTACACGTGTAATTTTATTAACTAGCATAATTTTCAAGGTCATTTTGGACCTTCTTAGTTGAAGCCATTGAAGTCAAAAGAGCAATTTGCCGTTAGTTTCTGTTAAATTTTACCATCAAATTATTGAGTTGGATGACACGTAGCAGTTGACATGTGTGCTAGTTTGGAGTTGTACCCTCTGTTTGTCACGTGTGTACAAGTTTGTGATTTTTTGTAATATTAATCCAATTTAACGGAAACTAATGAAAGGTAATTTATCACAAATGTACCAGTTTGGAGGTTTTACTGGTCAAAAATTAGTTTGGGCTACATTTGTCACATGTGTACCGATTTAAGATTTTTGGTGATCAAAAAATTAGTTTTTGATAAATTTGTCACAGATGTACCAGTTTGGGGTTTTTCGTGATATTAACCCTATAATTTTAGAGCCTCCTTTTTATAGGATAAAAGATAAAGAAATTGCAATTTATTTATCTGTAAAGTTTATACTATTGTATAAAAGTTTAATGGATTATAAAAGTTATTGAAGATTCCATACGTAAATACCTGTCCTAAAGGTGTCCAATTGTGAGTGCAAAACATAGAAGAAAAAGTTGTCACAAATTAAATTAAAATGACACAAAGAAAAATAATAGATTCCACAATGTTCCCCCGCCTCCGCCATCTCTCTCTCTCTCTCAATTTTGCTCGATTGACTGCGACTTCTAGATCGACGATGCAATGTGGGTCGTTATCCCTCTTTGTTATGAGGAAACACTTTGATTTTTCATTTTCTTGTTGTAAATCTGATCGAGGTCCGATGATGAATAAACTAATAGATTCCTTCATGTCTTTCTCTTTTGTCGTGCTCCATTGTATCTTTAATTTGAACCCTTTTCTAAGCTTGAGCTCATGAATAGGCAGGTACGTTGTCAAACTTTTACCTTTCCATCCCGAGCTTTTTATAATTTGTTTGGAAAGAAGGTGTTGTTTCGATTGGGCTGGAAATAAACGGGAAAATTTTGTCAAAATAGTTTTAAATTTATTGCACTTTTATCAATTCAATCATCAACATTTTAATTATGCCAATTGAGTCATAAGTATTTTTATTTTTTGTCAATTGAGTACATCTAATCAAATTTGGCTGAAAATCGCTCATGTGAATGCCGGTTGTACTACATGACACAGCCGATGCTGACGTGGATAATTTTTAATAATTTTTAATATTTTATCAAACTTTTATTACTTTATTTTTTTTCCCTTTTCTCTTCTCTTGTTATCTTTTTTCTTTTTTCCTTTTCCCTTCGCCGACAATTGCTAGGCCCTCATTGATGGTTGGCAATTGGCCTCAAATTGGTGAAGGGTTGTCCTTGCCCATCCTTGCCTAGGTGGCCCTCGCTTGAGGCGGAGGCAAAAAGGGAAAAGAGGAAAAGAAAAAAGAAAGAAAAGAAGAGAAAAGGAAAAAAAGAAAAAAAAAAGTAAAGAAGGAAAAGAAAATATAAGAAAAAAAGGAAAAATAAAAAATTAACAATAAATTTGAAAAAATATTATTAAAAATTATTTATGTTAATGCTGTCCATGCCATGTAGGATGGTTGACGTTTACATCATTAATTTCCGGCCAAAATGGACTAAATGGACTCACTCAATTGGTATAATTAAAATGTTTAAGACTGATTTAGTAATAGTGCAATAAGTTTATGACCTTTTGGATAATTTTTCTAAAATAAAGGTGAATAAAGTATTGGCATTTGCATTTGTTTGTTGGGAAAAAATTAATTTAGCGAAATTGCACATCTGTCTGTCCAACTTTTACTATGTAAGTCTTTAAAGCTTGTAATTTTGTGCAAAAGGGAAGGGCAAAATTGGCATTGGGCACTTAGATTCTTATACATCGAATTTTTTTTCTTTATCTATCTCAATCAAGAGAAATTTCGCCATTCATCGCTCTTTTTTTTTTTTTTTCTATACCAATGTATACTTGGGAATTGGAACTTGACTCAAGCTCAATCGAGTTTCAAAATTTTGGCTCGAGCTAGATTTGGATGGAAAATCCAAGTCCTCAAATTCTACTGGATATATTTGAATTATATATGAACTCGAGCTTGAGCTAAAGTAAAATAAATTTGGACATTTTTTCGCGCATTCATGTGTACGAGGGTTAATATATACTTTACCAACTCATGTGTCTGTTTTTTGTAAATGTTCTTGACAAAGACGACAAAAAGCTCGATTAGACTTGCGATCTTGTTGAGCTGAATATAGTTGAACATAAACGAGACTCGACTAGATGCTCGAATAGTTCTAGCTCGAGTTTCAATATATGAAATTTGGCGAGCTGATCTCGAGTAATTATCGAGTTGGGACCAAAAGTAGTAGCTCGACTCATTTTTTGCCTCGGTCTAATCGGAGGGGAAACCATTAAAAAAAAGGAAAAAGAAAAAGAAGGTAATGACAAAATATGAAAACATGTTTTTGTCCCATATTAAACCGGTAAAAACAGAAAACCAACGAAGAGAACACGAGGTTTCGGTTTGGGCCCAGAGAGCGCGAGAAAGAGAGACAATCGATCCAGAAAAGATAAAGGTCCAATCTTTCTTCTTCTTCTGCCACTGTTCTTCTTCCCCGGATAACCCAAAATCTAAAAAAAGCTCGAGCTTTATCGCGATCTCACCACCATCTCGTGCCAGTCCGCATCGAATGGATCACCCGCCGAGACCGGATTCTCTGACTCTCCTTCAATCCGCGCGAACCCCGAGTGCAGCCCCGGAGCCCCGCGTTCCCTCCGCTTCCAGGTTCTTCCACCCCCCGACCCTTTCCAAATCTTTCCAATTCGGTTCTTGACTTGCTTGCGTGGGTGGATTTTGGACCGAGATTTCGTCGATTACGAGGATGATTTAGGAAAAAGAATCCCGGGTTCTTTTCTATAAGGGTATGGTTGAATTGCTTTGGTGGGTTTAGCATGCACTTCGAAGGCAGAACGTTGCAATGTCTTGATCGTTTTGTTGTGGTGACGAGCTCTAAGTCAATAGGAATTTGACTTAGAGGCTGATTAAGCTTAGCTTTTTCTTTTTAGAGTAAAACTCTTTGTTTTGTTGAACTATCTGGATTTTACTAAGACTAGGGGCAAAAGAAGAGGAAAAAAAGAAAAAGACCAGAAGAAGTAAGCTAAAGGGTGCTTCATAATGGAGACTCCCTTTTTCACCCCACTAAATGGAGACATTGGTTTTTATTGCATTGAGTTTTTCCCCCCCGTGCAGCAGGGATGAAGTTGCTGTGCGGAAAAGTCAGAAGGCGGACCGTGAGAAATTGAGGAGGGATCGACTGAACGACCAGTTTATCGAGTTGGGAAATATGCTAGGTGATGCTTGTGACCTCTGTTAATTGTGAAGGAGTGTTGATGTGTGTTTCTTGTTTTCTGTGCTCTCACTGCATTAGGTGTATAAGTATAGTGCCTGTAGTTACTTTATAGTATTATTTGATGAATACATCATTTCATTTATTAATGTTTGTGATAAGTAAGACTTTCTTCTTCTCTTTTTTCAACCTTGAATTGTCAAATTTTTCGTCTTGAATGATGAAGGGCCATCGATCCTGATGACGACTTCCCTCTACCTTTGTAAAAATACCATTATCTTACTCTGCTGATGGATTAGTTTATCTCTTGATGTCTCCTCTGCATTTCGAAAGCACTGGCTCTCAGTGCTTTACTTGATTGGCTAACAGTCTGACAACACAATTATTTATAGGTTGCACATAAATATTCTTATATTTTGATCTAGGCTGTTGATGTTTTTAATTCCTATCTAAAATTCCCAAGTTGATAGTGTAATCTTTTGAGATGTTTTTAATCAATCCCTTTGTGTACGTGTTATAGCGATTTAGCTCTTCTTAGCTAGTTAGTCTCTACCTAGATTTAAAGCATGTGCTGCCTTCTGTCTTTTATCCTCAGTCTCTCTTGTCAGTTTTTTGTTGGCTTTCCCATCGGTGCATACTACTTCACATTCACCATATACTTGTCAAGGATCTTTATCTAGCCTTTGTCCCTTTATATCTTCCCCAGAGAAAGTGCCTGGTTCTCACAAGTCTTTTCAGAAAATTGTAGAAAAGCTAGCTTTGTTTAGTATGCTTGCCACATCCTACTTCAGCTTTCTACTCTGCCAATGTTGTTTTCTAATTTGCTCTTTTCATTCATACAATAAACATAGACAGCTAACTCAGGCACTGACTTAAAAAGGAAATGACACTCAACTCTAGTTGCATTTAGTTAATGCAGAAAAGCTTTCACTTTCTGACAAAAAAAGAAAAAACTTTGTCATTGGTATCGTCATTTTTTCCAAAAGCTAGACAGTTAAAGCAAAGACTTTGGCGATTCATTTAGCAAAGTCTAATTTATCAACGTTTGTAGGATGCTCAAAGCACCTTTCATAATGGTTTTGCCCCATATTTAGTAGATAAGGCCTGAAATTAATATAATTTGAAACTTCCCAAGTTGTGTGCTTTCATACCCCAAGAAGTTAGAAGCACAGTTTTCTCTTTTGGTTTTGCCAACCCTTGAAATAGAAGTTTGTCAAACTATTCCTGTTCCTACTGCTGTCTTGGCACTGAAGGTTTAAATTTTCCTCCCTCAAACAATCTGAATCTTGAGCTGAATGCTGATAGTTTAATGATATTTCCCATAAGCAAATGTCTTTAGCTTTTGGTTTTCAAGCTGCTTTACCCTGCGTGCACATCTTTGGAGTGGCAAAAGAAAAACTCACTATAATAGTATCTTAAGAGAAAGTTACTTCCACTTGCAGATCCCGATAGGCCAAAAAATGACAAAGCGACAATTATATCAGATACTATACAACTGCTGAAGGATTTGACCGCTCAGGTGAACCAACTCAAAGCTGAATATAGTACGTTCTGTGAAGAATCTTGTGAGGTAATCTTATGCTTAGTCTCTTTTTATTTAAGGTTAAGAATCATAGGGCACCTTGTGATATGTTCTTTTCCCTCTTAAAATAGTTGACACAGGAGAAAAATGATCTCAGAGAAGAAAAGGCCTCTCTAAAATCTGAAATTGCGAGCCTTAATGCTCAGTATCAACAGAGAGCTAGGGCCATGTATCCGTGGCCTGTTATGGATCACTCAGTGGTTATGGCCCCACCTTCATACCCATATCCGGTGCCCGTAGCTGTGCCTTCTGGTCCCATTCCTGTTCATCCACCTATGCAGCCTTACCCTTTCTATGCAACTCCCAATCCCACTGTCATCCCTAACTCCCATTCGACTTTGCTTCCATTTGCAACACCTAACATGCAGGTTGAGCAGTTGTCGGGCCATTATGCACCTCCGTTTATGCAGCTGGGAAATCAGTCCCTTGTCTCAAGCATTAAAAAGGACAAAGGCAAGGAGAGGAAGCATGAAAAGTCTGGTAGTTCAAACGATGTCTCAACAGACTTGGAGCTGAAGACACCTGGGTCTGCGACAGACGATGTTGGTTTTTGTCCTTGTCGAACCATTTCTGTAAAACCTGTCACTATGGAAAGAAAAAACTCTAATTCATTGTTGTGCAGGATTCGTCGTCACCACATAGATCATCTATGAAATCTACGAGGAAGGATGGTAACACTGCAGAAAGGAGTTCTTCTAGTCATTGTTCATCGCCTCGTAGTGTACAAGATAGCTCTTCCAGTAGCATAGTTGGTGGCTCGAACTCGAAGGCAAACGATTAAGTGTTTAGCTGCAGACGTGCCCATAAAATGAAAAGCAAGGTTAGTGGTCAAGTCCGCTTTTTCCCGGCTCTCCCTTGTATAGTATGCATAGGTCGTTTAGGTTTTGTCTCTTCATGTCGGGTAATAGTCTTCATGCAGCTGTCTTGGCGGAGTTCCCTTGGAATTCCACCCATTTGTTGCTGTGGAGTCGTCATCTAATGCCCCCTAATCCAAATGGCGTTAAACACAAACAAGACTCACCACTTATGCTGTTTAGAGGCATGTACGAAGATGCAGTGGCATTCGAGTATCGTGTTTTGCAAAGAAGCTTCTGACCTGCATGTCGAGGACACTACCGAAACGCCAAGTCTTGGTTTGAGCTTCAATCGTGAAGTTTTCGCTTTGCCGACATGAGAAAGGGAGCAAGGGGCTGGCAACTCATTGGTAATGGCAAATTTAATGTCTATGCAATCGTGCCTTGGCTGGTTTAGCAATGGCGTCGCACCCGCTTGCTTTGGTGCTGCTCGTTTGTCAAATGGATGTCTTTTGAATTCAAATTCTGTTTTCGCTTCCTTCTACTACCATTACGTATACGATTTCAATTTACATTTTCTACGTCACTTCTTGTCATTAGCATTTACATCAAAAGTTGGACATGATCAAGTATGAGCAATATCTTTGACCAAAGAAAAAATGTATTAGCAATATCAATTAGTAAGTGCATGCTGAGGTTCGGACAGATCTCGAGTTAAAAGAAAAGGGAAGGTAGTTGAATTTGAACTGACTTACAGCGGCCTAGACTCATCTTGGTTGGGCGGTCAATCACATATCTAGAAACGTGGGATGCTGCATTGTACCTCACCAAGAAACTCTTCGGTTTTTTGGCATCGCAACGATAATAACACAATGATTGGCTCTACTTTACATGTCATCCAAATTATGGGAAATTTGTTCAGAAAGTCCTAAACCTATTGTATGGTGACTGATATAGTTCTAAATATTTCAATTGTGCCAATCTAGTCCTAAACTTTATAATTGTGCCAATTTAAACATAAACTTTTTGATGATTTGTCAATTTAGTCTTAAATTTTCGACAATTTGTCAACGTAATCCTTTCAGCCAATTATCCGAATAATATATTTATGATTGAATTGATAAAAATTCAAAAGGGTTAGAATTAAATTGGTATAATTGAAAGGTTTAGAATTTTTTAGACGATTATCCCTTCAAATAACAAGTCTACATAATTGCTTGTTAGTCGTACCGAACACGTTTTACTGAATTTATTAGCATGGAAAGCAGTGCTCCGGAAGGAAATGGACTTAAAGAAATCACGAAGGTCCATAGCATGATTGGAACGCAAGCTCTTTCTTCTTTTTTTCCAAGAAATAAAAACTTTTGATACACCAAAGCCAGCGACGCACCAGTGGTCTAGTGGTAGAATAGTACCCTGCCACGGTACAGACCCGGGTTCGATTCCCGGCTGGTGCACTCTTCTTTTGTTCTCACAGAACAAACTCACTGAAGCTTTTTCAGTAGGAATCCATGTGTGCTCCCTTTCCGTACCCCTTTTTGGTCGCTGCATGGTTGAAGAAAAGCATATGGTATCTCTGGCGCTCGCATCATCTTTGAGTGCAACTCACTCCACATATCATAAACGCCAACCTCACTCCAAGCATTTATCCCAGACACACTCCCCAACCATCAACACTTCCAGAAACAATCCCAACATATCTCTCAGACCCTAGTCATTTCACAGAGAGAGAGAGAGAGAGAGAGAGAGAGAGAGAGAGAGAGAGAGAGAGAGAGATCGCATTCGCATGGATTGGCTTCAACCAAGAAGGAGAGGCCCGGAGTGGAAGCAGGGATGGACCAACCAGACCTTCGCGTCGATGTCCGCCCCTCCCCTCCACCTGCTCTTCGTCTTCTTCATCGCCGTCTCCCTGCTCTGGTTCTCTGGCCGCGCCCGCTACGAGTCCCAGCTCCGCTACTCCATGCTCAACCTCCAGCTCCTCCTCTTCCTCCTGCCCCTCCTCGCCTTCCTCTTCGTGTACCTCTACTCCGGGGTCTCCCGGCTCAACTACCTCCTCTCCTGGTGGCAGCCGCGGCATCCCATGCAGCCCCACCTCCCTGGCGGTGTCGGCGGGGGCGGGGGCGGCGGAGGAGGGGGCGTGCCCTGGGGTGTTGCCATCTTCGTGGTGCTGCTCCTGGTGATGGTGTCGTACCACCGGTCGTTTCAGTCCATGTGGTTCGGGCCTCTGCGAAGGTTGGACTGAGCGGGTGTTATGTGTGAAGTCCAAATTGCGTAGGGAAAGAGAAACGGGGAGAAGTTGATTTCATAGGCAGCCGAACTCTGTAGCGATGAGACAACCAGTGCACGTACGCACAAATAGAGATTGTTTTCTTTTTTTGTATTATAGTTGTTATTGTTCGAAGTTTGTTGATATTATATATCCTTTGACTTGCACATATAAATTAAATCAAGTTCCATTGACATGTCCATTGGAGCTGATATGAGTCTGACGTAAAAAAACTAGAGGGTAGAATTCATATTTCAAAAAAACTCATTACACAATTTCATTTATTTTGTGAAAAATGAATGATTTAAAAAATATTTTCATAAAAATAACTACATGTATAATTTGAAATAATTAGTTAATAAAAATATCTTATTATTTACAATAATTTATATTTAAATATTTTCGTAGATGATGAAATTTGTTTTTTTCATTTGTTCATTTGTTGCATATGATACAAGCAATTATTTTTATGAAATTTTTTTTTCAAATCACTCATTTTTTCCAAAACAATTGAAACTTCAAATGTCTTGTCGTGTTCTTTATTTTCACAGTTCTTAGTGCCAATCATGAGTTGATTGCCCCCCGGTAGCTACATGTTTTTTTTCACTTGGACACTTACCGACTCCAATGGACATGTCAATTTTACCTGGATTTGGAACTAGTGCGAATTAAATAAGTTATGCACCAATAGGCATGCGGTCCTATTGGTAAAAGTGGAGAGGTGAGAACACTAGTATCATAGGTGTAGGGTTCGACTCCCGTGCTCTGCAATAAGCAGAGCAAATTAAAAAAGAAAAAAGTTGTGCAAATGTATGGACTTGATCAGACAAATTATAGAAATTTTAAAGACTTATTTGGTGGAATAAATGCATAAATAAACATATCAAAAGTGGATTTTTACTATTACAATGAGACGTAGAGACTCTCGTGAGCATAATGAAAGTTGTTTTTTTTTATCACACCCTAATTAAAGTAGTTGGCCATTGCTAATTATCATGCATTACTTTGAAGATGACCAAATGCTCATTGCTTTAAATGACGGCACTTTGAGTCAAGATCCCTTATGCCAATAGGCATTTTCAAAAGGCTTGCGCATTCTAACCTCCAGAATGTTAGAAAGTCTAATACAAAAACTTAAACATATTGATGGAAGGAGACTGATTATAAAGAGCATATTCCCACGTGCAATAGACTTTAGAGCCCGAAAATTGATTCCAATTGTTGAACCAAACACCCTCATATTAGATGCAGCACTGGCTTTAGAGCCCCAAAACCTTTTCCAAATGCTGAACCAAACACTTCCGGATTAGATGCAGCACATGAAATTTGAATGATGGGGGTAGATATGCATACACAAAGGGATAACACTGATTCTAATATCATATCAGAAAGTTCAACGAAAAAGCTTAAACTTATAGATGAAGGGTGACCACATGAATATAAACATAATATAGGACACGTTGTCAAGCGATGTGAGATAATGTTTTAACACAAAAAAAAGAATAAATTATTTTCATTCAATCTAGTTTATATGTTAAACAAGTCAAATACTTGTGCTTTTTGGTGAAGACTATTTGTCAGTGTATGTTTTGTTTAATGAACAACTAATTTTTTGTTTTATAATGATCGTTTCATTCTATAATTTCATAAGAAGAGTTATTGCTCAAATGAAGATTCTCTTGTAAAATCAAGCCGGTGGTCATTTTTCTTTTTTCTAATAAATTCATGATACCATAAGCATTCCTTTTTATCAATGCCATTGGGCATGCTAAGAAATGGTAAATATTTTATTTATTCGACCTGTAGCTAAACACGTGCATTTACATGATTATTTGCATACAATTTCACAACCCTAAGGTTGAGTTTGGAATGCGTGGAGGTGAGCCAAATAGATAGAAAATTTTAAATTTTCCTAATTTTCTCCCCCACGAAAATGCCCAAATTTCCATCATTCTCATGAATGCTCTGCGAAGTCTTAATTTATTCAATTTGGCCAAATTTAGGACTGAATTGACACAATAAATAAGGAAAATTTAAAATTTGGCCAAATAATTCACCCAAATTTTCATCAATTATACACTCTTTGATCAAAATAAGGGTGTGTTTGTTTTGCAGAAAATAAATAATTTGAAAAATATTTTCTTAAAAATGACTACTTGTATCACCTAAAATAATTAATCAATAAAAAACATTTTTAGTACCAACAACAATTTATGTTGAAACACTTTTGTAGATGATGAAAATATTTTTTGTTCATTTTCATATTTGTAATCAATACGAGCGATCACTTTTAGGAAAATATTTTCTAAATCATTCATTTTCCGTGAAATAAACGGAGCTTAAGTAATGCATGTGTGGGCAAGTGATTCTGGAAATGGGTTTTATCGGGACTATGTGTATGGAAGGGTTTGTCTTTATGGGATGCAAGTTGAAGGGTAAAATGGAAAATGAAGGATAGAGTACAATCGACACCAAGGTATAAAGGACGCGCCACCAACCGAGGATGAAGATCGGGATCGACGAAGTTCACTACTGAGGCTTAAAGGACAAGTCACCTACTAAGGGTAAAGGATTTCTGGATATGAGAAGCTCACCATTAGAGCCTAAAGGATAAACCACCAATTGAGGATAAAGTGCTTCTTGGTTCACCACCAAGGAGTAATCAAGATAAAGAAGCCGATTTATGAGTTATCCACTTTCTAAAGATAATCACTCACACAGAGAAAAATCACTTGTATTTTTATTCAACAAAGTTTGGTCTCCATTACAATGGAGGACTCTCATCTATTTATAGGGAAACTAGGACATAGAAAATAACCAAACATTAAAAGACATGGGAACTACCCAACCATTTAAGGACTTAAGAACTAAGGACTAAGGACATTGACTCTTGAGACTCACAAAACAATTAGGACATAATGCATTGATGACATATGGAGACTTGAAATCTTCAGCCTTGCATTTTATCTCCCAAAATTCGTGCTCCAGCCTTGATGAGAGGATAACCACCTCAATAAATCAGCAAATGTCCTAGGAACTTGCTTGAAATAACCGCTCATCGATATGCTATCAATCCAAATTGAAATCAGTATTAATCTTGGTGAAATGATATTGAATATCTGAGCGCCTAAAGAAGAATCGACCACTTTTTTAATTGATAGCCTCCTTATCGATGCTCAATCGAAGCAATTTATGACTGAATTCTACGTTAGGTTGAATGAGCATCGATAGTGTTGATTTTATCGATGGATTAAGGTTGGTTGCTCCCGCATCATTAAGTGAGAAATTAAATTTGGCCCGGGTATTTTAGTTAAGATTATCTTAAAATGAATAAAAATTATAGAAATTTTATGGGTAATTAATAAATATAATTATTGATTAAGTTCAGTCCCACGAAAAGAATCCTCAAACGAAAAGAATTTGATACAAGAAATAGTACGAGCAAACCTAAATACTCATGTGGCGCCGAGCTTAAAGATGCAAATGATGCATACAAAGTACCGTAATTGATCATAATACACATGACTTTTCCACTAAATAATGTATTTATAAAGAAGTCCGAGGGCACGAATGAGCTTTCTACGAAAGAAATTTTTTTTAAAAAAAGTTTGACGTACAAGAGGAAATTATTATTCAAAGAGAAAAGAAAAAGACAAAAAGAAGAGACAACGAGGAAGAATAATTTATCACCAAATCACACCGTAAACTTAAAATGCATGTAAGTATCGTCCTTTTAAATTAACTTCGTAAATCAATCTTAACAAGCACAACTAAAGGGATAAATATATTGAAAGTAGTAAAATTTGTCACGAAATTACAATTGAGTTCGAAAACTCTCAAAAAGAGTAATTAAGTCCTAAAACTTATCGCAAATGTGCAATCAAATCCTAAAATTTTCAAAAAGTGCAATCAAGTCTTAAAATTTGTTAAATTGGTCGAGTCAAGTCCGTTTGTTGATTGCACTTTTGAAAGTTTTTATGACTTAATTGTACTCTTGTGATAAGTTTTAGGACTTGATTACACTTTCGTGACAAGTTTTGTGACTTGATTACACTTTTTGAAAGTTTTAGAACTTAATTGTACTTTTTTGATAAGTTTTAAGGCTTTCAGTGCATTTATTCCTTATATAAAAGGAAGACACTATCTTGAATTTTCTATCGTGTAAGGTGATTGTAGTACACCAAATATTGAATATGACCTATTTTCTTTTTTCTCTTCTTGCAGCTTTGAAAAAAGAGAGTAAACACAAGATCAGAGGAGAAAAAGGAAGGAAGGCAGGGAGCACAAGATTAGAAAAATAACAATTGAAATCTTCATGTATAATGTTAAAGATAGTTTAGATATTTATCTTGATTTTCCGTAACAATTATAATTAATCGGGGATATGCACAATTATGAGAGATACGAAGAATCAAGAAAAATATTATAATTATCTCTAATATATAATTTTGATGAAACGATAGACCGAAGCAATCATGGGATGTGAATTACATAAAAAATCTATGTTTTTTTTTAAAGAAGATACTTTAAAGTCATATAACTTCTCTAGACGCGATTGAAATGTTTTAATAGAGCCGGTCCATGTAATACTTAGGCCCACGATTTGACAATAGGAAGAGCCGAGAAACTTTATGGACCAAGCACCAGCAAGAACGTGGCCACTTCGTGATGGCCACTCAATTTGCGATGGGGACCACGATTCATAGAGGTCGGCTAGACTTATCACGTAACAAACAAAATCATGTCACGATCGGTCTTGGTGACCTTTGCTTTCGAGCGACCACACAAAAACATCATCCTTATTACTAGGAAAAGGAAAGGAAGGGAGGGAAAGGAAGAAAAGTGAGTGCATATGAGATGGACCAGGAGGAAACGCTTTGATTGATTTGATCAATTAAGGAGGACTTTTGTGTAATCTTAAATTTCTAGCTTTAGGAATTGTTTGTTTGAGTAAAAGAATTGTTCACGAATTAGTTGTCCAGTCATGTGTTCAGTTTGCTTAAAATGATTAGTTAATGAAAAACCATTTACGGTCAAAGAAAATATGTATGTTTAATGTTAGGAAAATGAATTCTCTAACATGAGGAAGGGAAAGTATTTTCTTGAAAAATGGTCTCGTAGAAAGTATTTTCCTTTATCATGAAATTTTTCCCGAAACAAATATACCCTTATCATGAAATACATATGCCACTATAGAAGATCCATAACCAAACTAGCTACTCTGCGAATCATTCCTGTTACATGTGTACCTACCAATTGGATCATGCGACACACGTATGTAGGGACGCTCATGCGAAATTCATTTAGTCTAGTGAGCAGGTGGTTATGTGATGATATAAGCTCTCTCACACTGCGCGCGCGACGCTGCATAAGTATGTCGATAGTACTCATCATGCAACTTCTCCTCAGCCAGATTTATGCAAGAAATGTATGAATCATTGATTTGGAAGACGGAAATTGAAGTCTGGCGGCGGTTATTTAGAAAATTCATTGAGTTGATAAAATCACTATGCACCGTCGGCAATTTTATGGTTTGATTTAATGTTTTTGTTTTTCTGCAGTACATTTTGCTTTACTCACTTTTGGGTTTTGAGTGGAAGATCTAATTATCATGATATTGTGTGAAAATTTCAGAATAGGTCATTTCTTTAGACAAGACTTCAAAATCTCCCGTATGCTTTTGTCGTACCCAGGAGAAATTGTCCAATTATTCCTACCCTTATTATATGGATGATAATTCAATTTTCAACTTTTTAATTCTGCCAATTAACCTAAATTTTCGTGCAAAATTCCAATTAAGTCATTCCAAAAAAATTTCATTAGAAATCACTAACGTGGCGATACGCCACGTAGGACGATTGACGATGATTGGACTATCATGTTAGCTATTTTTGGCAAAAATTAGCCGAAAGGACTACATTGGATATTCATACAAATGTTTAAGAATAAATTAGTAAAATTGAAAAGTTTAGGACTGAATTGACATTCGTACAACAAATTGAGGACTTATTAGGTAATTATCTTTTTAACTTACTCTAGGATTGTAATATTCCTTCATAAATTTACTATCCTAATTTTATCACCTAAAAAAACATGCAGTAACTCTCTAGGAGGTAATGAAAAGCATTTAGTATCCAATCACTTATCAATTCCAAGATTAGCAAGCCAGTTAACAGAGCTCAGCAGTCTTCAAATATTTTTAAGTAAGCAAAGCTAGCATTATTAATCACAAGCTCTGGACTTACAAGATCAATGATGACTTTAGAGTCAATCTCACTGATGATGAAAACCAAATTGTCATGCGAAGTTAAGCCTCAATCAAAAAGCCCATAGTTTTGTTTGTGACGACGAACATATTCCTACAAAATGCGGCAAAATCACCAAGTGAGTCACCCCTTTCATTTCTAAATAAGCTTTTTGCACCAACAAGTCATGGGTTGCTTTTAGAAGCTTGATCAGTATTTAATTTAATCCACCTAAAAGGTGGGGGATCCCATATGACCAAATTGGAGAAGGGCGTGATCCACTTAACCTTGAGTTATTTACAGGTGAAGCTTTAATAATTTCTTGTGTATGATTGAATTACTTGTACCCAATTCGAAAGAAACAAAGTTGTCCTGCAAAAAAAAAAAGAATTGTTTCTCCATCACCAAAAAAGCCACACGCTCACTCCATATGTCGTAATTTTTCTTAATCAATAATAATAACATCGGCATTCTTACACTTAGTGAGTTCCCTTAAAAATTCGCAAGTCATTATCTTCTCAAAACCATCTGACCGTTGGAATTAGTTTTTTCTTTTGATCCAACGATCCAGTTTAGATACAAGACCGGTCCCATAAATTAGTGGATTGGACCATAGTATTTCCCCTAGCTAATGCAACGCCAAACGTCTCACGTCAAATAGGAAAATGTCGTTGCAAATTATTACTTAGAAGAAAAAGGTCGTGGTTAGTGGAAATCCATCTGTACTTTCTTTAGGAAATGACCAAGTTGCTCAGGAAAAAACCAAAAGAAATGAAAAACGGAACTAATTGCTCAGACCTACACAGGTCAAGGAGAAAATCAGTTTCTGGATGTTGACCATTCTCTAACTTCTGGTTTGAATTCATCCACCTCTCTCTTCTTGCATCTTTCTTAAACTTACAAACAAATTCTTGTGTTTGTTGTTCTCTTCTACTAAAATCATCGGCAAGAGATGCTCTTGGAATTTTTTTTTTAAATTTAGCTGCTTAGATTCCAATAGATCAACATATATATCACCCAACTTCATCACGTAACTCTGGTATTGGTAATTTACAGGCTTCATATTTTGCAGATTACACAGAAAAAAAGAGATTACTGATCCATCTCATCAACCTCTCTCTAATCTCATCAACCTCATACAACACGCTATACATCAGTTTTATCCAATTTACAGAAACCCCACTTCTTGATCACCCATCCAAACGAAAAAGAGCAAAAGGAGAAGACAAAATAAACACCTCTGGTTCAGCTTTCATATGATCATCATCATCTTCAAAAGCTTCAGCCAAACCAGCTCTCAAGAAAGCTAGACTGATACTGGAGCAAAACCAGGAGGAGCACGATGAGAGCCGCCACGCCCCATGGCGAGCTACCCTCGGACGGTGAGCTGTTGATTGCCCTGCGCCGGCCCCAAGGCGACCCGGTAAAGAAGCTCTGTGGATCATCCATAGTGGACAGGAGCTTCACAAGCAGTATCAGAACGATAGGCGCTGCCAAAAGGATCCAACTCATCTGTTCTTCGGTGGTTTCGACCACGGATTCATAGCTGAAGTACCAAGATATGCCTAGAAAGATGGAGATCACAGCCAGGATCACAAGGACTGGATATGGTAGAGGGTTGAGAGTGAAGACATCGGAGATTGAGGAGGCTGTGCTGCTTCTCCCATAGACCATGATGAGAGGCTTCTTTTTTTCTTCTTGTTTTCTTTCTTATTTAATATTTTGTGGGAGAGGGGTTAGGCAGTTTTAAATTTATAAAAGAGGAAGAGGATCCTCAAGAGTGGTGGCCCCCAGAAGTTGCATTTATAAGGAAAGATTGGACTAATAAAGAAAAGACCTTTCTTTTTATAAGCAAGAGGTTTATTATATGAGAGAGCCCCAGCAGTTGATGGTTCTATTGGACTCTCCGGATGGATATGATAACCACAATAAATGATGAAAATTGCGTTTGATAACTTCTAACCGCACACAATTTAGTTATTTATTTAAGTTAAAAATCACTTAATGCAATAAGTGAAAAGATGATAAAAATATTCAATGGAAGTTAAAATCTTATCAATCATATTGTCAAAACCTGTCAATGATATTCGCTATTCCATATATAATAAAAAGCTAATTAGATTTCCGATTCAATAAACATCTATTATTAAAAGAAATTATTTCGACTTTTACTTTTTAAAGGATTGAGAGTTAAATATTCACTTCTTAATTTTTCATCATTTATTTTTCAGTTTTATAATATCAGCCATCTTTTCTTCATATTTAGTGGAATACCTTTTTCATGACCCAAATAGATGTATGTATCAAGAAATAGGGATGAAAAGATGTCACAATTGTTGTAAAATAATCACTAGAAAAATAAAAATAAGTGAGAAACAGTTAAACAAAACCCTGGTTAAAGTGTCAGTACCTAGTATACGGAGAAAGCCAGTCAAAATAATCAACTAGTCAAATCGGAGAATTATAAATTTGAGTTGCTCACACGCTCTGGAGTGTTTCCTAACCTAAATTATGCTCAAATCTACCGTGTTTGTGAAGAAAATTAATAAGTTTAGGTACATAATTCATAGCACAAATCCGCGGTATCCAGAGCTCTATGCGCGACTTAAAGACTTCTCTGTGCGTTTACTGAAGAAAACTTCCCATGCCACTGGAAGACGTGCTTATTACCTATTTATTTTGTTGTGCGGTTTTCTTAAGAAGAAACAAAAATAGATAATGCCAACAAAACATATTATATGCATGTGCCCCTTCCTTGATATAATTTAGGCAAGTTCTTCGACACAGAATTCTTCCAAATAAGAGAGTCTGATGTTGAGATCTATTTCTTACTAAATTCGATTTAACAAACCGAACTATATTTTTCGATTGGATAGAGTTTCGTAATTGGTTTAAATTCGAGATATAATTTAACGATTCTCCTCGTTGGCTCGACATTTACAACCAAATTATAGTGCTCATCATCTATGCCAGCTCTCCCAATATCTCGATGGACGTTCATTTTTTACAAATGCCAATTGAGTCCCAACAAAATTCGATTTTTGCAAAAAACAAAGAGAGGCTTAGTCATTGTGTTTGCTGGGTGCTTTGTTGTTGCAATTTTCTTCACAACAATCTTACCCTTTGTCATAACATTTCAGAGAAAATAGTACTTGATATTGATATGCTTCATTTGCTTGTGACAAATCGGATAATAAGTCAGATATATTGTATCTTAGTTGTCACATGTATAACAACACTTTTAAGCTCCAACACAAAATCTGAGAGCAAATCTCTTAGCTATATCATCTCCTCGCCATAAAGCTCATTGCTATGTATTTTGTCTTAGTTGAACACAAGGCAACATGATCCTCCTATAAGGACACCTTCTGTCACGCCCCGGACCCCCGCTGAGCCCGCGACATCCTTACCTAGTCGATTAGTGCGATGTCCCAGGTTATCGCCGACCTCAAATAACCATAAGAGATTTACAACCACAACGGATATTAATAAATAGACCCAGACAATTTAAAATTGAGGAAAAACAGGGAGAATATACCATTTTCTTTTCATTCAAAACTTATAAAATATTTACAACTTACAACCAGTCCATCTTACTATCACCACATACACTTACACACTATAGCACACACCATCGATATCCAAAAAGATCGGTGACCTGACTTTCTACCCCAAAAATGATACTCATCCAAACACCTACTCCAACCTCTATACTAGCCTCGTCGATCCTTGCTCGGTGTCCACTCAGAATCCGATTCATCTTCACCCGAATATGAACTCTCTGAACTCCCCTCAACGGTCTGATCAACTAAGGACTCCGGCTCCGCCTCAATCACGATCGGGTGGTTAATGTCGCCCGACTCAGCTGGAACATATTTTTGGTACTCCTCAGCCAGAAAGTCGAAGAAATTATCCTCGGGTACATAGTTAGGGTCCAAGTACTGCTGAAAAGGGAGATTGTACTCTGGTTCTCCCCAAGACTCTCCTAACTCCTCTGGCTCGTCGGGTACACCCTCAGGTTCGATCTCGGGCTCTACTCCCACTTGTTCCTCCTTAGAAATCGATTTCAAATCTATGTCCATCGGGTCATCATCCGTCTGAGATGCTTCGGGCTCTGGTTCATGTTCGGCCTCTGACGATGCTTGCGCAGCCGATGCTGGATGCATGACTGACTGGGCTATACCCACGCTAGTCAACTCACCGTCTACAGGGAATACGGCTAATGGATCCTAATCACCCACTAAATCATACGAGACATTAAACCCCCTGATAGGCCCAAATACATCCCCGTCCGTGTCTCTAAAGAACCAGGCCGTGTATACGTGAGTCTCAAACAACGGTAGTCCTACCTCTACAAAAATGGTAGTAGTTTGCCTAATCTAGGTCGTATCGTCTGGCATGGGAAACTCGGCTACTTCATTCTCGGTGTGCATCGGAACTCCAAAACGTGCTGGTGGTGGTGGTGGGGGATTCATGGTTCCTGTCGAGGTTCTGAAATTTCGATTGAAACAACTGTGAGAACACTTCTCAGAAAGTTCATCCCTAAACCCCACTTAAGCTACCACGTACCCTCCAGATAAAATTTACAATCACAATCACATGCGTCAAATTTTCAAGTAATAGGCATAATACTCACAATCACACACATATACAATTTCCCACATCATGCATTCCTTTCATTCTTCATCACCTTCCACATTCCTCGCCAGTGTCCCGCGTTAATGTACACGCTCCAGGCACATTGCGATCATTCACCACATCCTGCCAACGTATTCGTTCACGCCTCAGGCCCCAATCTTGACTTGAGCATCACACGCTCCAGGCCCAATCTCAACTCAGCCCGCGCCAAATGCGACAGGCCTACATGATTGAAACCCGAGCTTATAATGCCTCGGTTCAATCCCGGTCTCACCCGAGCAATCGTGCCTCAGACCGATTCTCATGCTTGCTTTTCCAAGCCTCAGCCTGTGCCAAATGCAACAGACCTACTTGATCGCGACCCGAGTTTAGAATACTCGGCCCGATCCCAAACTCGCACTTTCACACACTTTCCACCATCACTTGCCACACCACAATCTCAATCAAGCACACGCTCAATATACACTTACCATACACTACTGGGCAATCACACGTGGCCCACACACGCATTCAGTCACACATAACTCGTGCTCATTCAGCACAGGGCATGGCAAAACCAACAATTACTTTAATCAAACTCACGTGTACATCCGACTAGCATATTAAATCAGCAAATTTACCCAACAACATACTTAATTAACCACCACAATTTAATTATAGATTAAAAATACGTCCGACACCCAATTTCTCATTTTCCTCCCACTAAACGACATCGGATTGATTCCGACCCTTCACGAAACTTTCTCGCCATGCACTATAGGTTTCAAAAACCCAACTCGCATCCCAAACTGATCATCACATCCTCGTGAACAGTGATTCGCAGCTCGTAAACAGTGATTCGCAGCTTGTGAACAGTAAATCACAGTTTCTGTTTCACAGCTTGTGAACAGTAAATCACAGTTTCTGTTTCACTTCAAATTGTTCTCCAAAAATTCCCAAATTAATCCTCAAGGCCCGCCACACAATCCGACCTAAAACCCCAACGTTCCTCGCCCAAACAAGTCCGATTTCAATCCCAAAAATTCAATTATCCAGCGATACCCAATTTCCTAAATCGGGATTAGAGGACAACTTACCTAGTTCTAGACTTAATCGGCTAGAATGGGGAGCGGCGGCACAATCTTGGACACGGCGGGAGCGTACGGCGGCGTCCGGCTTGAGCGGCGGTGGCCCGGCAGCGATATGGGTCTCACTTGGCCGAGACCCACGGTGAGAGAGGGAGAGGAAAAGAGAGAGAGGAACAACTGATGGTGGCGGTTTGGGGGTTGGTACGGCGGCTTGAGAGCGGTTCGGCGTGGTGGTGGCGAGCGGCGGCAACCCGGACAGTGAGGCGATCCGGCGAGAGGGAGAGAGAGAGAGAGAGAGAGAGAGTTCGGTGGGGGGGGGAAGATTCACGGCAAAGGGGGGAAAGAATGAGGGGAGAGAAAGGGATTTGGACCTAAATAGTATTCTTGACCCAAATGGAGAAATTACCAAAATGCCCCTCTCAAACATTTTTTATCTGACAGTCCAAATTCGATCCAATCTTGATCCAACGGTCTATATCGAATCTTGCACAAAAATATCTGAGGGCATACTTGTACTTTCTCAAAAAGTTCAAGGGCAAAATTGTCCAATCAAATTTGAGGGCAAAATGACCAAAATGCACTTTGCCCATAAAATATGCCCTTTAATAAATCCTAGGGGTATTTTGGTCACTTTCTCCATTTCTCGCCAAAATCGAATTTTTTCAAAAAATTTAAGCGCACCAAAAATTGACACGTGTCACGTGCAACGTCATCCTAGCGATTCGTCGCAACTTCCTAATTTTCCGGTGTCTAATTTGAGCGAAAATTTCATAATTAAATTCTATTAAACGCAACTCGAGCGTTTCTCGAGCTAACGGGCGGCTTACTGGGGAAATTCGTATAATCGACTCATGACTGATACTAGTTTGCATGTTAGGTTGCATTAATTGCATGTCATTTTTGTACATTATTGCATATAGATTAGATTTCATTTAAATAAATGAAAATCCAAAAAAATGAAATTGAGTGAATGCTTGTTAATTAGAAATCATATTAGGGTGTTTGATGTGATTTTCTAGCTAACAATGCAGATGCTTGCGTTGGTTCGAGGTAAGTTGTTCTCCTAATCTTGCAATTTATTTAATGCTTTCCTAGGTGTTAAATTGGTGGTTTGTGCACTCGCATGAACACCTCACATATTAGTAATTAAGTTAAAATGGATCCAAACTGCCTGCCAAAACATTTTTGAAAAGAAAAGGTACCGAAATGGCGTTAAACTAGATCTAGTGTAATCAAGTTCTCGGGCTTAGTATCTCTGGTTCATAGGAATAAAACATATCTCCCTATGTTTTATTTAGGTTTCTAATCGACATACCGTAAATTGATTAGTGGCGACTCCAAGTATAAAGACATTTAAATGCTAAAGATTTAAACCCTAAGTTGCGAATTAGTAGGGCTTGGGAGGGCTCAAGTTAAGATTAGTCTTAATAATCCATTAGCCCGAGAAAATTGAAAAATTTTGGGGTCGCGACAGTGTGGCGACTCTGCTGGGGAATAATTGTTAAAACTCTTAGCGGACTTAGGCCAATTTTTCTTTTAAAAATATTTTTGTTTGGCAGCAAGGATCCCAGGTACGTCCTTAATATTTTAAAGTGTTAAATGTTCTTGTAGTATGGGAGGTATAAGGGGAGGCGTGATTGTTAACCCTTATTTTGCAGGGAGGTGGTTGAATGTATGGTTTAATTTATGCACGAAGTGCTGTTTGATATAACTTGTTGTGCATGCCTTACATTTACACTATACTGCACACACTACCCGCTGCCGAATCTAGGCGGTATAGGTTTAGAATGGTACTGAGATAGTGGATACCTTGACCAAAATCATATGGTACGGGTCGCCCTCCTCGGTCTCGATTTTTCTTTCATGGTGTCATTGAGTACCCACCACGGTTGTATCCCACTCAACCCGGGTCGGCTCTTTGACTAAGCCAGAGTTAGGGGAATCCTAGCCTAACCACCACCATGACTGGTTTAGCTCGGTAATCCTCGCGTCGCCATTTTGCAAGCCAGAGTCTAGATAGAAATCGAACCTCAGATTTCATGCGCATGTCTATGTGATTGTCATTTCTTCCCATAGTGAAGTAAGTTTTTTGCAACTCTTTCTCGCAATTTATTTATGTTTCGTCCTTTTCCTTAGTCGGTTCATGACATTAAGTCGGTCGTGAGTTTTAGTCTATACGTTATGGGGGGGGCAGATATCCGGATTATTGATGCTCCTAAGGATGAGCTCCGTGCCTGGTGGAGTCTACTCAGTCCAACTAACCGCAAGTTAGTTGAGGGCTACATCGGAAGGTTGCTCCCCCTACTCGAAGTCAAAGTCCGTACCGGCCTCGTTCGAGCATTAGCCCACTTCTGGTGTCCCGAGACATCCACCTTTATATTCGGTAAGCATGAGCTCACCCCGACTTTGGAAGAATATAGTGTGCTCATTGGAAAATCTTTAGAGTCAGAGCTAGTTTCACTACCTCTAGGAATTGATTCGACGTTAATGTTATCGGAATTTTTGAATGTCGGAAAACATGACTTAGAAAAAGTTTTGAAAGCAAACCGTGGGTTATGCCCTTTTTCATTTCCGAGTCAATGTTTTGAAAAAGCCACATCTTTTCAAAAGGGCAGAATCTTTTTACTAGCATTTTTCGGGTTCATAATTCTTCCTCACTGTAAGAATGCATGTAATCCGTCAATTGCACGGTTTGCCCAACAAGTCTGTCTCGAAAAGAATTTTGTCAACACCATTTTAGCCGAGACTTTCATTTCTCTCACTAAATTCAAACGAAATGTTGACAAAACATTTTATACACCTCTTGAACTATTGCAAATCTGGTTTTTGTCTTACATTAAAAGATGTGGCGATTTACTCAAAATATTCGAACTCAGTGATTCCAGTCATCCCATTTTAAGCTATAACGAAAAACAAGAGAACGCATCGGATTACCATTACTCTGAGTGGATCATTTTCATGAAAAACGCTAGACCCCAAGGTTTCCAATGGCATGCTAGTTGGTTCAATGTCGAGGAAGCTCGGCTTACGTGTAATGGTGTTGGACCGGTGCCACTTTTGGGCTTCACTGGCTCAATCGAATACTACCCCGCCAGAGTATCCCGACAGTACCAGATTCTCCAAGGGCTCCCTCCAACGTTACAACCCGAGCTCCTTTGTGTCGATTTCTCCAACGAGAGTGAAGACCACGAAGGGACCCTAGCTCAACTCCAGAAGATATGGAAGAAGTGCTGTGTATTAAAGATAGCTCGACCCGAAGAAGAGCTCAAAGGGGAGCAGAAGTCCTACTTCGCGACAACCAAGTACATCCGACGACACAAGATCCCACAGGAAATACGCTCGACGATACCTAAGGTGCATCTCAAGATCGCTAATCGCTCAGAGAATAATCGCTTCAAAAGGAAGGTCGAAGAAGCTCAAGAAAAAGCAACCAAGATAGCTCGAGCTTATGAGCAGTTGAAAAAAGATGTCGCCCCTTATATGTCTATGGATCAAGCTAAATAAATAAAAAAAGAGCTTGAAGTTGTTTTCTCGTTCTAGTTTCAGTCTTTCAGTTTGTTTAAGAATTGAGTCATTTGCTTTTTCATTCAGTCTAAAGTGATTTCAAGTCATTAGTCGTTGTAAAATTTTCACCATTTCAATAAAGAGGTCTTTTCAATTCAAAGCGGTTAGACCGAAGTCATGGATCGGCGTGTGCTTTTGCTTAACATTTATGCATGCCTGTTTTATCTTCGAATTAGGTAACTACGAACCGATCATGATCGCCTATTCGCATACGGTTAAGAGCTAGAATGGCCGATCAAATCGAGTTGCAGGAGCGTGTTGTCGGTATGGAAGACCAGATCAAGCAACTTGCCGTCGCAATGCAACAAATGACCGCTGAGATCAAGGCCCTTCGATCGATCCCTGTTCCAGCACCCCCTGAAGTATCAGCTCCGAAGCATAAAAGTGGGAAATGTGTTGATTTGGAGGAAGATGACGATATGTCTGACTTGGAAGATGACCCCGTCCAGATCATCGTCAACAAACACAAACCCGATGAATGAGTCAATAAGCTGGAAGAGAGAGTTAAGCAGCTAGAGGTTCGCATGATTTACCTTCGATCAATCTGTCCTTGTACTCACAGATCAAAATCCCAAAGAAGTTTAAGATACCGGACTTTGACAAGTACAATGGCACTACGTGCCCAAAAGCTCACTTACAGTTGTACCACGTACAAATGACCTCGTACGTCAATAACGAGCTTATGATGATCCATGCATTCCAAGCGAGCTTGACCGGTCCTGCTCTGAACTGGTACCTTATGAAGAAGATAAATAGCCTCAAAACCTGGAAGGAAGCTAGTGAGGCATTCCTGAAGCAATACAGGTTTATAATGGACATCACTCCTACCCGTGATGATCTCGAGCGTGCTCAGATGAAAAAGATTGAGTCCTTCAAGGATTATGTCATCAGATGGAGGAATCTAGCTGCTCAGGTTGTCCCGGAGCCTATTGTCAGTGAACTAAAGATGATGTTCATCAAAACTCTCCCGTTTGAGTACCGTAATTGAATGGTGGCCATTCCGGCTGACAACTTCAACCAACTCATCCCCATAGGCGAACAAATCGAGATAGGGTTGAAGGATGGGTGATTTGTGGAGCCGTCTTCGTCAACCAAAAGATTTAGTGCAAGGAAAGAGAAAGAACCGGCAGCTGAAGTGAATGTGACGTATAACCAACCGAGCTGGTGGAACACTAACCCACCCCCAGCAATTCAAGTGGCAGAAGCTCAGCAACAAAATACGGGTGTCAACCTTTTCAGAGGAAGAACAACAGGAGGCAATTCACCCTCCTCCCCGGATCGTTGTCTCAAGTACTGGCAGTGCTCTAGAAGAAAGGCTTGCTTGCTACCGAGCCAAAACGGCCCAATCTTGAGCAATTCTATAGTTTCGACCCATCGAAGAAATGCGATTATCACACCAGCGAAGTCGGACACTCAACCGACGATTGCTCTATCCTCAAGCATCGAATCCAATACCTCTTTGACACGAAGGCATTCTCACTCCAACCCGCCAAGTCAAATGTTCGGAGTAACCCGCTCCTTAATCACGCGGGCAACGTGAACGCAATATTTAGTTTCGATGCTCGTCGAATCAAGAATGTCAGGGTGTACACCATCGATGTCTACGGCGAGCTGGTGAAAGCCGGTTATTATCCGAGTGATGAAGTTATTTCCCTAGCTATCATGAAGGAAAGAATCTCAAGAATGGTAGAAGCTGGGATGATTGTTTATATTGACCAAACGGACATTGTTTCTACTATCTCTGAGGTCGTCATTAATTGAGATGAGGAATTTGCTACGTTGAGCGCCGGGAAGGACAAGCTTGATCCTTTGCCTGAAGATATGCCTCCGCTCGAAGACGCGACCGATGATGAAGAGATCGTAATAAGCATGCTTGCAGCCGATGAAGGAATTGTGATTGAGATACCTCAACCTTATGAGTACTCCGACGATAAAGCAGTCCCTTCGTCCTACAGTCTTGACGTCGACTTAGTTACCAGGTCTGGACGTACCTATGGCCAAGCTAATGCCCAACCTGCGAAGCCTGTCATCGATGAAGAAGCTAAAGAGTTCCTAGCCGTGATCAAGGTTAGTGAATACAACATTGTCGAGCAGCTGCGCAAGATGCCTGCGCAAATCTCTTTACTTGAATTACTTCAGATATCTGTCAAGCATCAAAAGGCCCTAATGAAAGTGTTGAGTGAAGTTCACGTACCAGAGACGATTGACCATGAGAAGTTGGAAGAATTTATGGGTTCTATACTCCTTAAGAACCTTATAGCCTTCTCGGATGAGGAATTCCCTATAGAAGGCAGAGGACATACCAAGGCTCTCTATATTTCTGTCAAATACAAGGCCTTACATGTAGCTCGGGTACTCATTGACAATGGTTCAGCCTTGAATATATGTCCTCTTACGACGTTACACCGCCTTAAGATAGACCCTTCGAAGATAAATGCTGTGAAGACCTCCGTGCGAGCCTTTGACGGAACCAAGAAAGAAGTGATAAGAGAAATCCACCTTGACATACAGATAGGACCAACAGTGTTCAACATCCTATTCCAGGTTATGGACATTCCCACTACATTCAACTTCCTGTTGGATCATCCATGGATTCATACTGTTGGAGCTGTCTCATCCAGTCTATATCAGAAAGTGAAGTTCGTGGTGGAGAGGAAATTAGTCATAGTGCACGGTAAAGAAGAGCACCCAATTTATCATGCAACGGCTATCTCCTATGTCGAGCCGAATTGCAAAATCGAATCGAGTTATCAATCGCTTGAGCTTGTATCGACCCTACACGTGTCTAGATGATCATCACCACTAGTTCCTGAGGTGTCAAATACTGCTATCATGGTCGGAAGAGTAATGGTGTCCCATGGCTTTATTCCGGGCGAAGGCCTTAGCAGGGATGGTCAAGGTATCCGCCGACCGGTCGAAGTCTCTCAAAGACCCCGCACTTCTGGATTGGGGTATCAAGGGCCAATTGCATCGAACAATGAGAGACGTATATATGGTTGAGGTCGAGGTCAAGGAGCTGACCAGAATAGACAGCAAACCAGTAAAGGGTCGTACAATGAAGAACTTGGGCGTGGTAGGTTGCTTCCATACATCCGCACCACTTTCCCAGGTCCTGCCAGGATGATGCACGAAGAGAAGGAAGTGATTGACACTTTGGGGCAACCGAGCGGCAAGTTCGACTATTATATGAAGTACTCAGCACCCCCGAGCTTCTTTGTTGATCCCCATGACATTGTCCTTGATGGATGGGGAGGTATGGATGATTCAACACCTCAAATGACAGAAGATTCTGTTGATGCAATAGAGGGAATCACTGCCTTGTTCGATGACGTCTTCATTGGAGCTATCGAAAAAGGACCGTCGGAGGGAATGGGCACTGGCCCATAAGAGTAACAACTTTTACTTTTCTGCACACTCCCCTGCGTGGAAATTTTTATTGCTTTCTAGGATTTACCCCGTTTCGGGTGCTGTTTTCTATTTCTGTTTCTAGGTTTTGATTGCTGCAATTTCCATTCAATAAATGTAATTCATTTTGAGATAATCAATGAAATTACAAGTTGTTATCAGTTTTTGAGGGCATGTTGAGGTATATCAAACTAGCCCGGTAATGATATCCAACCGATAAAAGAAAATATAGTCCAAGGAGAATTCTGAGGCCTGGGTTTCTTCATGCTTTCTCGTGTTAAAACCTTTTCGAAATGAATTTAAGAAAAAAAAACAAAAAAAAATTACAAAAAATGTAATGTTAGCTTTGTTTGTCCTTCTGAATCCCTTACTTTATGTTTCAGGAGCAATCTTGCGACACATGAGGGATCGGTCCAATTCAATGAATTATGCATCGCCGAGCCTGATCTCGATGATGCCAGCGAATTTGACGATTCCTCAGACATTCAACGCGACTTAGAACAACATGAAAAGTCCAAAGTCCTGATGGTAGATCAAACTATTACCGTCAACCTGAGCGATTCCAGAGAAGCCAAGGAGGTGAAGATAGGGGTAACCCTTTCCGAAGATGAAGCCAAACGCCTGGTCCAACTGTTAAAGGATTACCTGGATATCTTTGTCTGGTCGTACGCCGATATGCCGGGTTTAGACTCTTCTGTTGTGGAGTATGGCTTGCCTACTAATCCCAGCATGCCGCCTAAGAAACAGAGGCTACGAAGAACTAAACCTGAGCTTTTGAAGAAAATAGAAGAGGATGTCATGAAGCTATTGAAAAGTGGGATTCATCGAAGTCACTCAATACCCTACTTGGGTGGCCAACATCGTGCCAGTCATGAAGAAAGATGGCTGAGTTCGGGTTTGCATCGATTATCGCGACTTGAATAAGGCTAGCCCTAAAGATGACTTCCCATTACCGCATATAGACGTTTTGGTAGACAGTATTGCTGGATTTGAATTATTTTCCTTCATGGATGGTTTCTCGGGCTATAATCAGATAAGGATGAAGGACAGCGATAAGGAGAAAACATCGTTCATCACTCCTTGGGGTACATTCCACTATAAGGTCATGCCCTTCAATCTTAAAAATGTCGGGGCAACGTATCAACTGGCAATGGTGACTCTCTTCCACGACATGATGCATAAGGAGATTGAGATCTACGTCGATGACATGATTGCTAAGTCTCGACCCGGAGAGAGTCATGTTGATACCCTGAAGAACTTGTTCGACCGACTCCGTGAATTTAAACTCCGTCTCAACCAAGCCAAGTGCATATTTGGAGCAACATCGGACAAATTACTCGGGTTCGTAGTAACCAGTAAGGGCATTGAAGTCGATCCCTCCAAAGTGAAGGCTATATGTGAGCTGCAACCCCCATCGACCGTGAAAGAAGAACGGAGTCTCCTGGGTAGATTGAACTACATAGCCCATTTCATTTCTCAGCTTTCTAAAACTGCTAAACCGTTCTTCAAACTTCTAAAGAAGAATGCTCAAGTGGAGTGGGATGATAATTGCCAGGAAGCGTTTAATGAACTGAAACAGTACTTGATGAAACCCCCAATGTTGGTCCCCCCAATGCCGGGGTAGCCTTTGATCCTTTATCTCACTATTCATAGCGAGTCCCTGGGAGCGATGCTAGCCCGGAAAAATCCTAAAGATGGAAAGGAGCGAACCATTTATTATTTGAGTAAGAAGTTCACCGTCTCGGAGTTGAATTATCCTGAAATCGAAAAGACTTGTGCTGCGCTAGTATGGGTGCTCCATAGATTGAGACAATATACATTGCATCACCAGACCTTACTGGCGACTGAGAATGATCCCATCAAGTATTTACTTGATCAACCGGCATTGGTAGGAAAGCTGGCCAAATGGCAGATTTTAATTTCAGAATTTGACGTCCAGATCATGCCACAGAAATCAGTCAAAGGTTGGGTAATTGCTGATGTGTTAGCTGAGAATCTTGGAATCTCAGATGATGATAGATATTCCCCAGAAGGTCGCATTCTAATAATAAAGGAAGACGTGTGGACCATGTTCTTCGATAGAGCCGTGAACTTGACTGGTTCCGGCACTGGGGCAGTCTTAATATCCCCAGATGGGCAACATTATCCAATAGCAGCAAAGTTGGTGTTCCTGTGTACCAACAATATAGCCGAGTACGAAGCTTGCATCCTCGGACTCCAAGCCGCAGTGGAAATGGGGATAACCAAGTTGAAAGTGTTTGGTGATTCTGCCCTGATTATTCTCCAAACTGTAGGAGAATGGAAGACGAGAGACACCAAACTAGTGCCGTATCATGAATTCCTCGAAGAAATTATAAAGGAATTCGAAGACATTTCCTTCGAGTACTTGTCGAGATCCCACAATCAGTTCGCTGATGCGCTAGCTACTTTATCATCCATGCTGCAAGTGACTGGGGGAGTAGAAGTAGAGTCTTTGAAGATTGAAGTCCTAGTAAAGCCGGCCTACTGTATGGTTGTGACCGGAGAACCTGACGAGAAACCATGGTATTACGATATCATGAACTATATCTAGAGACAAGAGTTTCCTGAGGAAAGCACTTCAGCCGACAGGAAGTACATAATGAAAATGGCTTCAAAATTCTTTCTTAGTGGTGAAAGGCTGTACAAAAGATCCTATTATTCGATCCTGCTAAGGTGTGTAGACGCAGCTGAGGCTACCAGAATCATGCAGGAAATACATGAGGGGGTATAAGGTCCACACATGAACGGCTACATGTTGGTTAAGAAGATCATGAGATTGGGTTATTATTGGCTCAGTCTTGAAAGTGATAGCATCCAATATATTTGAAGATGCCATCACTGTCAGGTTCATGGGGATAAGTTAAATGTTCCCCCCCACAGAGTTACATCGATTATCCGAGCCATGGCCTTTTTCAATGTGGGGCATCGATGTGATTGGCCCAATCAATCCCAAGGCATCGAATGGACACCATTTTATCTTGGTTGCGATTGATTATTTCTCCAAGTAGATTGAAACTGCGTCTTATCCAAATGCTACTGTGAAGAATGTTCTAAGATTCATCAGGCGAGACATAATCGCTCGTTATGGTGTCCCCGAAGTTATTATCACCGATAATGGGACGAATTTGAACAATAAGTTCATGGACCAGTTATTCGATGAGTTCAAGATCCAGCATCTAAATTCGTCTCCCTATCGTCCGCAGATGAATGGAGCAGTTAAAGCCGCTAACAAGAACATCAAGAAGATCCTGGCCAAAACGGCTGAAAACTATCGTGATTGGCACGAAAGATTGCCATTTGCACTAATGGCGTATCGGACTTCCATCCGAACCTCTGTTGGTGCAACCCCTTTTTCGTTGGTGTATGGCATGAAAGCAGTCCTGCCTGTCAAAGTAGAAATCCCTTTCTTGCGAGTTTTATCCCAGGTGGAGTTGTCTGAAGCGGAATGGATGCGACAAAGACACGAGCAGTTGAATCTGATTGATGAAAAGCGACTGAGAGCCATTTGCCACGGTCAAACCTATCAGCAAAGGATAGCTAGATCCTTCAACCAAAAGGTGCGTCCAAGATACTTTGAGGTAAATGATCTAGTCCTAAGGAAGGTACTGCCAATCTTCCCTGTTCCCGGAGAAAAATTTGCTCCAAACTACATCGGTCCATATGTGGTTAGAAAGGTACTTCTAGGAGGTGTCCTGATTCTCGTAGAAATGGATGGTCGTGAGTTCTCCAATCCTGTTAATTCTGATGCTGTAAAGATGTATTATCCTTGATAAAACCTGACATTTTGCAGCAAAAGTTTTCCAGTGTTTGGTTTTATGTTCTGAATTGCAAACATTTCGATGATGAATAAATGATTTCAATCAATTTCAAGCTAAAATGTTTGCATTGACTTTAAATTCTGCATGGTTATTTTGTCAATCAGTATCATTAAATTTAAAGGGGAAGTCTGTTCAAACAATCTAATAACTCATGTGGAATGACTTGAACGTGTCGAATGGGGTATATCTGGACGATAAAAGGCAAGCCCTATCCTATACACAGTCTCATGCATTAATCCCCAGTGAGTTGAGTGGAAAAATTTCATGTCTACAAGGTAAAGAGTTCTTTCGCAAAAGGTACGATGATCGAAATGACAAGAGACATTTCGTTTCTCCACCTTAAACAATACAGGTTATCCTTTGTTTCGCCACTTTGAGCCTAAACACTTAGAGAAATTCATTTAAATTACCCCTGTCAAGAACCACTCCTCATCGGGGCAAACCGAAGGTAAATCAGTGTCATATAGTGAAAAATGTGTAGAAATTTTATTGTTCCCACTTGCATCAATCTTCGAGTGTTGCTTTTTTAGATGAATTCACGTGAAGTTCAAGTGCCTTAGGATGACGAAGAGCATTTCTTTCTCTATCCTACACACATTTTATCCTTCGCTAAGCCTAATTGAGTCTGCAAATTTGCTTCATACAAACCCAGTTGGTGATCATCCCCCATACTGGGGCAAGGCAAATGTTGTCATTGTTCAAGGAGCATATTCAGAATGCCGATAAGAGATAAAGATCCTTGAAAGTTCCAATGACAAGTCATTCAGTCAGATCAGTTAGTCAGTGTTTACATTGTAAGAGACATGTGTTGAAAAAAAAAAGGAAAGGCAAGAAAAAGCAGTGTGCCTAGTAAAAGCAAGGCCAATGCCCAAAAAAATGTCGGGATATGACATATCAGAATCCCCAGTCGAGAAGTCTCAAAGGAATCAAGTGATGGACACCTGAAGCCAATGGAACATCTACTGAGGAGATAATCTCTGGTGAAGAGGAAGACAGGTGACAATGCCAAGATGATCACCAACCTATTCACCCCGATCATACACATTTTGAGCCTAATGATCCATTCATTTCTCAACCCATGAGCCTAGCCTACGTTACATCCCTTGCAAAGTCTCTTCATATTAAGGCACTTGAACTAACGTAGAGTTTCAGATGTTTACAAGCTTAGCTCGAAAAAGTGCGAGCAAGCCCATTTCTATCTCATTTTGCAGGGTTCTTAACTTGTAAACCCGGAGCCAATTCCAGAGTATTTTCTTTCAATAGTCTCGACTCGAAGAGTCCCCTTTGCTAAGCTATTGACCAAGCCCATGTTACAGTCCTAGTAAAGACCTCTTGGATTGGTAAGGTTGTACTGCTTACGAGAATACTCGGACCCTTGTCGACATGATGATGGTGAGATAAAGAGATTTTATAAATCAGCCTTTTTGGTGAGAATGAGAGAAAGTCCTTTCGGATTGGAAGTTCCTCATTCAACATTTTCAAGACACCCATTTGTGAGTTAGGATTGTTTTGTCATGATTTTTCCCCAAAGGAGTTTGTAATGCCGATTTAACAAAATCATCGTGCATAAAAACCAGTTGAATTCATAGTACATGTGTTCTTGATAGTGCGAATGCATATTACATGTTGCTTCAAGCCGTGTCTAGTAGGAGATGCGCCCTCAAGAGTCAGAGATATCGCCAGGTAAGTATATCTCTATATTCCTAACCTGTTCGAGCGATCGTCATGTCTCAAAGTTGATCGTTTTGTTGCGATCTCTAGACGCCTTTGATGATGTTTAGGTGTCTATTGATCAAGTCTTTTTAGGTGCCCATAATGATGCCCAGGTACTCTATCAAGCAACCCTCAAACATTCGGGCTAGCCCCTTTGTTCACGAAAATCATTGTTTTCGTACAATTTCGAGAAGATTCTCCCGTGAGACACCTATGGAGATGTATAGGTGTCGCAGCCAAATCTTTATGAATACCTATAGAGATGTATATGTATCTTAAAGGTCGGAATTTTTCTCTAATCTCAGGTATTCCCCCGCTACTCACCTATGAGTCAAGGATATAGGTGAAGTGGCCAAATCTTTACAAGTATCTATGGAGATGTATAGATATCTTGTAAAGGTCAGAATACTTCTTTAATCTCGAGATATTCCCCCGCGACGTGCCTATGAGTCAAGGATATAGGCACAACGGCCAAATCTTTATAAATACTTATGGAGATGTATAAGTGTCTTATAAAGGTCGAAATATTCTCTCCATCCCGGATGTTCCCCCGCTACTCACCTATGAGTCAAGGATATAGGTGAAGCGGCCAAATCTTTATGAATACCTATGGAGATGTATAGGTATCTTAAAGGTCGGAATATTCTTTAACCCCAGGTGTTCCCCCGCTACTCACCTATGAGTCAAAGATATAGGTGAAGCGACCAAATCTTTATGAATACCTATGGAGATGTATAGGTATCTTATAAAGGTCGGAATATCCTCTTGAGTTCCCCTGTGACGCACCTATGAGTCAAGGATATAGGCGCAGCGGCCAAATCTTTACAAATACCTATGGAGATGTATAGGTAATTTGCAAAGGTTGGAATGTTTTTACATTTTTTAATCTCACGAATCCGGATGATGATTGGATACGTTGAGTTTTCTTTGTGTGTTTTGACTAAATTGCAGATCACCGAAGCTTATCAACAGTTCATCAGGCAATACCTATGGGACTGAGCCTAGACATTTGCCAAATAGCATACAAAGTCAGAGTCATGCCCCGAATTGCATTATCTCGAACCAGTCAGGTAAGTAATTCCAGCTATGTTTTCCTTTCATGTCAACATGCATCATTTCTTAATGCATTCCAAAATGGGACTCATAATCCCGACAAAAACAACATTCATTGCATTTTGCGTGGTTGAAATTTAGGTATCATTTAGTTTTTTAATACAACTCCTGCGAGCTCACCTTCAAAGAGGGGCAGCTGTTGACACCTAAATTTTACCGAACATTTAGTGTAATTTACATAGGAAATTATGGATTAATTTTTAACCTCTAAACAAAAATATTTAAATTGCATAACATATAGTTTAGGTTCATTTAGATTTAATTGCATTATTGCATCGAACCGGCGATGGCGAACGAGCTTTAATTTCATCGAATGAAACTCGACTCGCTCGAAATGCAGGGGCCGGGAATTTCAAATCAAACAAGCTTGGTTGTTTTAATTTGGGCTTGATTTAGTACGTTGAGTTTAATTAATTAAAGCCTAAGTTAATTCAGCCCATTTAGTTATTAATTAAAGCCTAAGCCCAAGCCTAAGCCCACTATGACATTAAGCCCATCTAATCTGACCTAGATTAATATTATAAATATGTCATTAGGTCAGAATTTTATGGGGGGAGACGACAGAATTTTCAGATCAGTTTTTTTTTTAGAGAAAGTGAGAGTGAGAGGGAGAAAGAGAGAGAGAGCAAGGTTGGCGAGCCCCCATCGCGTGCTGCCCACCGCGCGCCGCCATCACCGCTAGCCGTGCTGCATCTGCCGCCTGCCCGCGGCCGCTGTTCGTCCACCGTTTGCCACGTCACAGTCGTGACGCCCGACAACCGGCGCTGCTGCCGCTCTCCTGCCTTGCCTGACTAGCCGTGAGCCAACCGGAAGTCACCGCCGCCGCTGCTCCGCCTCCCCTGCAGTTGCCGTGACGCCACCCAGACATCCTCTACTGGCCGTCCACAACCGTGCCGACGCTACACCGCCGACGTAGCCGCTGCACCGCCGACGTCGCCGCTGCACCGCCGACGTCGCCGCCCGCCGCCAGGAGTTGCACTGCGCCATCCCGATCTCTGTCCGGAGCAGCCGCCCGCCGTCGCTGCTGCCTCCGCATCGACCACCGCCGTGTGCTAGAGCTTGCTGTGGCCCCGCCGTGAACCATCCTCCACCGCCGCAGCACAGCCGTCGTCGTGAATAGAACCCAGCCACGCCGGCGCTGTCGTCGCCGGAGCAGCACCACCACAGGAACGCCGGAGATAGCCACGCCGGTGCATCCCTTCTTGTCGAAACAGTTGCCGTGCCGGAACCGTACCCGAAGTCGCCGGTGTTGCCGTCCCGTCGCCGTTCGCCCCGATCCCGATCCGCAAGCTCATCCCGAGACGGTTCAAATTCGGAAGTTATATGCAAATTATGTAAGATTATTATCCGGTAAATTTTTCAGAATATTCAATTTCCTATTTTGAATGTTTTGAAATATTTCATGAATATCATGTCAATTTGCTAGATATCTTAGGATAATTTTTGGGATATCCACAATGTTTGAAAATATTCAAATTAGGAAAATTTCCTAATTTAGCAACGTATTTGGACGACTATCCGACCTTATCCCTAAGGTACGATACACGGCGATACGGGAAATTATTATCCTATCCATAACTATTTGGATACAATAATGAATTTCATTAGCTTTTCAAATTTGAACGATCGATTATCCGTCAATATCTATAACCCTATGGATATGACCCTGAGTTTGAAACAAATTTGGCGGATCGCGTAGTTGATTTGAATCGGTTGCTATCTTTACTTGTTTGATTGTTTTCCTTTTCAAATAAAACAGAAAAATTCAAAAATATTAGCTAGATTTGAATTAGAGTTTTGCATGTCTAGGAATCCTAAATATATCTAGAAGATAGAGTAGTTATTTAATTTAAATTAGGACTTGAGATTATATATTTCCTAGTTTAAATTAAGTAACATTCTAGTCTTAATAGATTATTTGGGTTATTTTATTATTTCGAATTTTACACAAAAATCCCAAAAATAAGTCATTTTAGGGTAGATTAAGTCATCATAGGTTGCACGTTATTTTAAGTATTTTTATTCCGAATTTCATCAGAAAATACCAAAAATATATCATTGCATCCATCATTAGAATTAAGTCACGTCGTCGCACGACATATAGTTTGCATGTTAGGTTGCATTAATTGCATGTCATTTTTGCACGTTATTGCATATAGATTAGATTTCATTTAAATAAATGAAAATCCAAAAAAATGAAATTGAGTGAATGCTTGTTAATTAGAAATCATATTAGGGTGTTTGATGTGATTTTCTAGCTAACAATGCAGATGCTTGCGTTGGTTCTAGGTAAGTTGTTCTCATAATCTTGCAATTTATTTAATGCTTTCCTGGGTGTTAAGTTAGTGGTTTGCGCATTCGCATGAACACCTCACATGTTAGTAATTAAGTTAAAATGGATCCAAACTGCTTGCCAAAACATTTTTGAAAAGAAAAGGTACCGAAAGGGCGTTAGACTAGATCTAGCGTAATCAAGTCCTCGGGCTTAGAATCTCTAGTTCGTAGAAATAAAACATATCTCCCTATGTTTTATTTAGGTTTCTAATCGACCTACCGTAAATTGATTAGTGGCGACTCCAAGTATGAAGACATTTGCATGCTAAAGATTTAAACCCTAAGTTGCGAATTGATAGGGCTTGGGAAGGCCCGAGTTAAGATTAGTCTTAATAATCCATTAGCCTGAGAAAATTGACAAATTTTTTAGGGTCGCGACACACTTGTTTTAAGCTGAATAGTTGGTCATAGACAAAGAATCTAACAATTCATCACCAAATTTCAGGGACCAAAACAGAAAGTCAAAAGAGACCCAAGCAGAGAAAGAGCAAGAGAAAGGAGGGAAAAAACAACAAAAGGGCAGAATGTCATGCGTTATGGATCGTGAATACCCTCGCTGATAAGACCCTAAGCTCTCATATCAGTCGATGGCTTATCAAGTGATGCGAAGGGAAGCAAAAGAACACTCGGACTTCGGATTTCAGTTTGTGGGAATCTGGTCGGCTCCCTCAAGAAAATGGAATTGTTTGTCGAGAAAATATTGGGTGCCTCTTGTTATTCCTGTGGAAAAATCCCAGCCCGTCGAAGGCGTTGTTGGCATCGGCGTTGGAGGCTAGGGTGGAGGCGGAGGCTAGGGCATCGCTCGTCGGAGGTAGCATCGGCTTGGGGAGGCTAGGGCGGGAGCGGGGCGTCGCTCATCGAAGGTGGCATCGGCATCGGCAAGAGGAGACGGACCTCGCTCGTCCGAGACAGCGGACCTCACGTGGGAGGCGACGGACGTCGCTCGTGGGCAGCGGCGGACCTCACTCGTCGGAGGCGTCGGAGTCTAAGGCGAAGGCAGAGGCTAGGGCGTTGCTCATCGGAGGCAACGTTGGCGTCGGCACGAGGAGATAGACTTTGCTCGTCGGAGGTAGCGGACCTCACTTGTGGGAGGCGACGGCTCATGGGAGGTGACGAACATCGCTCGTGGGTAGCGGCGGACCTAGCTCAACGGAGGCATCGTCAACGTCGGTGTCGGAGGCTAGGGTGAAAGCGGAGGTTAGGGTGTCACTCGTTGGCGGCCGCGTTGGCGTCGGCATCGGTGGGGCTTGAGGGAGACGGAGCGCAGCGATCTGTACGGGAAGCGCCAGAGAGAGAGAGAGAGAGTGGAGAGAGAGAAGGCGCATGATTTTATTCAAAAATTTTCATCTCTCAGCTCTATGCAGTGCCGTGGGAGTGATTCTACCGGGGAGCCTTCCTGACAGGTGGGTCCTCCTCGGACACGTGTCGCCACCTGAGGGTTGTGATTTTGCCACGGTGGAATCCCAAGGGCTACCTAATATTTTCTCGGAGTATTCCACTCAGCCAATATTTTCTCCTCAAGAAGATGAGAGAGAGAGAGAGTCACGTGAAATGACGTGAAAAGAGGTGAAGTGAAGACAAAGTCTGATGACGTTGGGCAACTAACTGGACTCAAGACCTCTCTTGGATTCAACTCGTCCAGTGGCGAAGACGAAGTATGCTTTTGGAAAAGTAATGTGTTTCGGTTTTGTTCGTGTTATAATCTGGACCGAACTGAAACACATCACAATACCCATTTTATAATTATATACTCGAACATAATGAGATTCGAACCGAAAATAACTTAAAATTCCGGGCTAGTTTGGGTCAATTTGTATTTCGATTCGGATATATGGTTCAGTTTTGACACCCTTACTGGCTCGGGTCCCTGTTTTCAAAATAACAAATTATTTAAAAAAATCAGAAAATGGTTAGAAATAGGAAGCTTGACCTATTTGTGTGACTTTAGCTTTAGACTTGGTTTAGTTTCTTTATATAGCTTAGATATTTTAGTGAGTTACCTTTGGTATAAGTTTAGTATTAGGAGATGATAAGAAACTGAACTTGATTTGAATTTAGTTCATGGGGGTCCTGTCCTGGGACTTATAACATGGCCATGTATATTGTTTGCTGGACTTGTATCGGATTTTCTTTTACGCATTTACTTATAAGCTTTAAAAATTCGACTGTTTCTTTACCGCATCGCATTTCAATAATTTGTCCGTTAATTTCCCTTTCTATAATGATTATGATTAACTTAGAATCATAATAAGCCTCAGTAAGAACATCACATGATCATAGTGACTTCGATACGTTTAGGCTCATAATTGGTAATCAAGATTGCTTGAGATTAACAACCTTCCAAGTTAGTGGTACCAAAAAAGGCGCTAATAGAAACGTTAACATAATCAAGTAACCAACTCTAGATCTTTAGTTGCGTAGGAAATGAGACAAATATCCCGTGTCTCATTTGGTTTCTAGCCGACTCCAATAAACTAGTGGTGATTCATGTCTCATGTATAATCCTTAGGAATTAATTGTGAATTTAAAACAAATCCAACATCAAGTGAGATAAGGGCTTGGGAGAGCCCGTGCCTGAACGAGGGTTGTCAGCTCTCCTTTTGGGAAATACCCCTAAACTTGTCTTGTCCCCCCTTTGGATGGAAAAAGGGAGGTTGCGACAAACACGAAAAATAGGAATTACCATTTTCTTAAGCGAATACCTTAAGTTATTTGAAAACGGACCACTAGGTTTGTTAAAGTATCCTGCATCATTTATACATGGGGTATCAATACATGTACTATCCATGTATCTCCCTCTACCTATTAGATTAAGCCTTTTGGACTGTACAATCCTACATAGTATTAGATCCAGGTTCACCTTTGGTTTATTTCACATGTAAGGCTCCCCGTTCATCAATTCCATGTGCCGTCCTAAATCTGGTTGCTCGGGAGAGTGGATGTTAGAATATTCCACATGTCTTGTCTACGGTGCTTCAATGTACCCAATATTCGCGCAGTCTTCCTTTACCTATCAATTTAAGTTTTTAGGCTAGACTTTTAAATAAGACCCATGAATAAGATAATACACTCTTTGCCAAAAGGAGAGCTTTACGATGATGTGAGCCATCAATTAGGTACTATTTCTTGTAAACAATGTGCCCATTTGGTGGGGGATATACATTTAATCTTGGAAAAGGGGTGATGAAGATGATTTGCAAGGTTTTCAGCGATAACCACTTCACTTTTAGTGAGCACATGGTGCCATGGTGGATTGTCTGCATTGGTTAGTGTTAGGTATCTGTTCACATCCTCAACTTAAAATAGCGCACTTTGCTTTTATAAGCCATCGCATTACATCATTATGGTGGTTTCACTTTCTTCAGCATGTTGCAAAAACTTGCAACAGCAAAAGCCAAAGTCACGCAAAAAAGGCACCTAACCCGCCCATATAAAACAATGGTCAACAAAATAATATTCCATGCACATTAGACGTTCTATTATTTAGAAAGTTCAGGTTCATCTATTGGTTCATGCAGTATAATGTGGGTATATCAATATTATATTAATTACTGACAAGGAATCATAGGATGTCTAGCTGCCGATAATGTCACTACTTATCTTAGTCTCTCTCTGTCCTAATCATGAAATTTAATCTTAGTCATCCTTCCGTATTTGATCAGCCAAACTGACCGGCTTGTGCGTGGCCAGTCCAAGTCGTGTTTTGCTCTGAAAACTTTTTCCACATTCTTCAGCAATTCTTGGCCCAAGCATGCATGACAATTACGGAGAAGGCTGAGGATAGTTTTTTTTTTTTGTTAACCTGGGAACCTCCCTTTCGCCCGATAGGCTATTCGGTACTTGTTGACACCTAAATTTTACCGACATTCATTTAGTATAATCTGCATTAGAAAATAAGGGATTAATTTTTAACCCCTAAACAAAAATAATTTAATTTTGCATAACGTATAGTTTAGGTTTATTTTAGTTTAATTGCATTATTGCATCGGAGCGGCGATGGTGAGCGAGTTTAATTTTCATCGAATCAAACTCATTTCACTCGGGAATGCTAGGGCCGAGAATTTCACGTCATATGGGCTTGGTTGTTTTAATTTGGGCTTAGCCCAAGTTAATTCAGCCCATTTAAGTTTAATTAAGACCTAAGCCCAAGCCTAAGCCCATTAGGTTAATTAAGCCCGTCTAATTTGACCTAGATTAACATTATATAAACAACATTAGGTCAGATTTTTGAGGGGGGAGGTCATATTTTTCAGATCAGAAATTTTGAGAGTGAGAGCAAGAGGGAGAGAGAGAGACACGCCGGTCACCGCGTTGCCACCGGAGCCGCACGGCTCTTTGCCGCCGCGCCTCAGCCAGCTGCCCCTCGCCGGAGACTGTCGCCGCCGCTGTTCTACCTTCCCACGACGCCGTTTGCCGCCTTACACCGTCGCTGCTCCCTGCTGCCTCGTGGAAGACACCGTGAGCTTCACCGCGCCAACCACCGTGAGCCTCCGCCTCAGCCCTCTCGCCGGCGTCGCTACTGCCCGGAGCTCTGCTTTGTCGGAGTCTCGCCGAAGCCGGAGCATCGCTGCACGTTGCCCCGCTGCTTTCGGCCGATCACCAGACGCCGTCCCAGCCTCGCCGTCCGCCGGAGCTCCGCTGCTGCTGCGCCTTCTGCCGTTCGCTGCTGAGACGACCACAGCCACGCTGGTGTTCCTGTTCGCGCCGCGGTCCTCGCCGGGGAGCCGACGTCCGCCCGCCAAGCACCACGCGCAGCTGCCCATCGAGAGCCTCACGCTGTCCCGCCGTGCGCCGCCGTGCTCGTGCACTGCCCGGCGCCGTTCACAGCCGCTGATCACCAAGCACCGCCCCTCCTTCGGCGCTCGCCCAGCTCCCGAACACCCCAGCAGCCGCGCCTTGCCGAAGCCCCGTCGGAACAGCACCTTTTCCGCCGGAACAGCAGCCCTGCCGGACGTCCTTGCTGTCCCGACATCGCCGTGAGTCCCGCCGGCCGCGTCCCCTCGCCGCGAGTCCGATCCCGATCCGCAAGCTCGTCCCGATCCAAGTTCAAAATTTGGAATTATCTTCAAATTAGGTAAGATTATCCGGTAAATTTTCAGAATATTTCAATTTCCTAATTTGGAGTGTTTTGAATATTGCATGAATATCTTGCGTATAATCAGATATGTTTAGATAATGTTCGATATCCGCAATATTTTGAAATATTCAAATTAGGAATCGTTTCCTAATTTAGCAACGTATCGGGACGTCTATCCGACTTTAACCCTAAAGTCCGATACGCGGCGGTACGGAAGAAATCATTATTCTATTCATAACCACTTGAATACGATAATGATTTCGATTCGCTTTCCAAATTTGAATAATCAATTATCCGTTAATATCTATAACCCTTTAGATATGACCGATAATTTGATTTTTGTGCCTAATCGGAGTTTGAAACAAATTTGGCGGATTGCGTGGTTGATTTGAGTTTGATTGTTATCCTTGTTTTAAATTGTTTTCCTTTTCAAATAAAAAGAAAACCCAAAAAATATTTTCTGTTTTGATTTAAATTAGAATTTTTGCATGTCTAGGTTTTTGAATATATCCCGAAGGATAAGATAAATATCTAATTTAAATTAGGACGTAACGTGGCAAGTTTCCTAATTTAAATTAGGTATTATTTCAAGTCCTAACGGATTATTCACGTTATTTTATTATTCCGAATTTTCATAAACAAAAATCCCAAAAATAAATCATTCTAGGGTAGATTAAATCATCTTAGATTGCATGTTAATTTAGGTATTTTTGAATTTCGAATTTTAAACAGAAAATACCAAAAATAGAAATCATTAGGTTGCATGTTAAATTAGGCATGTTTTTTTTAATTCCGAATTTCATTTAATTCCGAATTTCATTCATTAGAAAATACCAAAAAATATTCATTCACACGTCATTAGGATTAGGTCACGTCGTCGCACGACATATAATATGCATGTTAGGTTGCATTATTTCGCATGTCATATTCGCACGTCATTGCATATAGGTAGATTTCATTTAATAAAGTGAAAATCCAAAAAAAGAGGAAATTGAGTGAATGCTTTGTTAATTAGAAATCATACTAGGACTGTCTGTATGATTTTTCGCTAACAATGCAGATGCTTGCTGGATCCCGGGTAAGTTGATCTCCTAAACTAGCAATTTATTTAATGCTTTGATTTATGGGTGTTAAATTGGTGGTTTGCGCACCCGCATGAACACCTCACATGTTAGCGACATTAGGTTAAAATGGATCCAAACTGCCTGCCGAAATATTTTTGAAATGAAAAGGTACCAAAAGGGCGTTAGACTAGATCTAGCGTAATCAAGTCCCCGGGCTTAGAATCTCTGGTTTGAGGAATAAAACATATCTCCCTATGTTTTATTTAGGTTTCTAATCAGCCTACCGTAAAATGATTAGTGGCGACTCCAAGCGTGAAAACGATTGCATGTTAAGAACTTAAACCCCAAGTTGCGAATTGGTAGGGCTTGGGAGGGCCCGAGTTAAGTTCAATCTTAATAATCCATTAACCCGAGAAAATTGAACGATTTTTTTTAGGGTCGCAACAGCTTGGCGACTCCGCTGGGGACTTGAGTAAAACTCTTAGTGGACTTAGGCCAATTTTTCATTTCAAAAATTATCTTTTGTTTGGCAGCGAGGATTCCAGGTACGTCCCTAACATTTTAAGGTGTTAAATGTTCTTGCAGTATGGGAGGTATAAGGGGAGGCGTGATTGTTAACCCTTGTTTTGCAGGGAGATGGTTGAATGTATGGTTTATGTTATGCACGAAGCGCTGTTTGATATAACCTGCTGTGCATGCCTTACATTTACACTACACCGCACACACTACCCGCTGCCGGACCTGGGCGGCATAGGTTTAGGATGGTACTGAGATAGTGGACACCCCGACCAAAACCATTTGGTACGGGTCGCCCTCCTCGGTCCCGAATTTTCTTTCAAGGCGTCACTGAGTACCCACCACGGTTGTATTCCACTCAACCCGGGTCGGCTCTTTGACCAAGCCGGAGTCAGGGGAATCCTAGCCTAACCACCACCATGACTGGTTTAGCTCGGTAATCCTCTCGTCTCCATTTTGCAAGCCAGAGTCTAGATAGAAATCGAACCTCACATTTCATGCGCGTGTCTATGTGATTGCCATCTTTCCGCCCGGTGAAGTAAGATTTCTTTGACCCTTATCTCGCAATTTATTTACCTTTCGTTCTTTTCCTTTGGTCGGTCCATGATGTTAGGTCGGTCGCGAGTCTTTGGTTTATACACTATGGGAGTGTCGGACATCCGGATTCTTGATGTTCCTAAGGACGAGCTTCGTGCCTGGTGGAGTCTACTCAGTCCAACCAACCGCAAGTTAGTGGAGGGCCACGTCGGAAGGTTGCTCCCCCTACTGGAGGTCAAAGTTCGTACCGGCCTCGTTCGCGCATTAGTCCATTTCTGGTGTCCCGAGACAGCCACCTTTATATTCGGTAAGCATGAGCTTACCCCGACTTTGGAAGAATACAGTGTGCTCGTTGGAAAATCTTTGGAGTCAGAGTTAATCTCACCACCTTTGGGAGTCGATTCCACTCTAATGTTGTCAGAATTTTTGAGGGTCGAAAAACATGACTTAGAAAAAGTTTTGAAAGCCAACCGTGGGTCATGCCCTTTCTCATTCCTGAGTCAATGTTTCGAAAAAGCCACACCTTTTCAAAAGGGCAGAGTCTTTTTACTAGCATTTTTCGGGTTTGTCATTTTTCCTCATTGCAAAAACGCATGTAGCCCGTCAATTGCATGGTTGGTCCAACAAGTTTGTCTTCAAAAGAATTTTGTCAACACCATTCTAGCTGAGACCTTCATTTCTCTCACTAAATTCAAGCAAAATGGTGACAAGACATTTCATGCACCCATTGAACTATTGCAAATCTGGTTCTTGTCTCACATAAAAGGGTGTGGCGATTTACTCAAGACTTCCGAACTCAGTGATTCTAGTCATCCCATTTTGAGCTATAAAGAAAAACAAGAAAATGCACCGGATTACCATTATTCCGAGTGGATCATTTTTATGAAAAATGCTAGACCCCAAGGTTTCCAATGGCATACTAGTTGGTTCAATGTCGAGGAAGCTCGGCTTACGTGTAATGGTGTTGGACCGGTGCCACTTCTGGGCTTCACTGGCACAATCGAGTACTACCCCGCCAGAGTCTCCCGACAGTACCAGATTCTTCAGGGGCTCCCTCCGGCGTTACAACCCGAGCTCCTCCGTGCCGATTTCTCCGACCAGAGTGAGGAACATGAAGGGACCATAGCTCAACTCCAGAAGATGTGGAAGAAGTGTCGTGTTTTAAAAATAGCCCGACCCGAAGGAGAGCTAAAAGGGGAGCAGAAGTCCTACTTCGCGACGACCCAGTACATCCGACGACACAAGATCCCTCAGGAGATACGCCCGACGATACCCAAGGTGCCTCTCAAGTCCGCCAATCGCTCAGAGAACAACCGCCTCAAGAGGAAGGTCGAGGAAGCTGAAGAGAAGGCAGCCAAGATAGCTCGGGCTTATGAGCAACTAAAGAAGGATGTCGCCTCCCATATGTCTATAGATCAAGCTTAAAAAAAAATGAGTCGAAACTTGAAGTCGTTTTTTTCTTCATTTCCATTTCAGTTTTTAATTTGCTTAGGAATTGCGTTGTTTCTTTTTAATTCAGTTTGCTTTCAAGTCATTAGTCAATGTAAAAATTTTCGTCATTTCAATAAAGAGGTCCTTTCAATTCAAAGCGGTTAGACTAATATCATGGATCGGCGTATGATTTTTGCTTAATGCTTATGTATGCCCTGTTTCATTTTTAAATTAGGTAACTACGGACCGATCACGTTCCCCTATTCGCACGCGGTCAAGAGCTAGAATGGCCGATCAAACTGAGTTGCAAGAACGTGTTGACGGTATGGCGGACCAGATTAATCAACTCGCCGTCGCCATGCAACAAATGACCGCTGAGATCAAGGCTCTTCGGTCGGTCCCTGTTCCGGCATCCCCTGAAGTGTCAGTCCCGAAGCGTAAAGGTGTAAAGAGTGTCGACCTCGAAGAGGATGATGATATGCATGAGTTAGAAGATGACCCTATCCAGATTATTGTCGACAAACCGAAGCCGGACGAACGAGTCAACAAGCTTGAAGAGAGAGTTAAGCAGTTAGAGGGTTCGCAGGATTCGCCCTCGATTGATCTGTCCATGTACTCCCAAATCAAAATCCCGAAGAAGTTCAAGATGCCGGATTTCGATAAATACAATGGCACCACGTGTCCGAAAGCTCACCTGCAGTTGTACCACGTGCAAATGACCTCGTACGTTGACAACGAGCTTCTGATGATCCATGCATTCCAAGCGAGTTTGACCGGCCCCGCTCTGCACTGGTACCTCATGAAGAAGGTCAATAGCCTCAAAAGCTGGAAGGAAGCCAGTGAAGCGTTCCTCAAACAATACCGGTTCATAACGGACATCGCTCCCACCCGTGACGATCTCGAGCGGGCTCAAATGAAGAAGACCGAGTCTTTTAAAGACTATGCCATCAGGTGGAGAAATTTATCCGCTCAGGTTGTCCCGGAACCTATTGACAGTGAGCTGAAGAGGATGTTCGTCAAGACTCTCCCGTTCGAGTACCGTAATCGAATGGTTGCCATTCCAGCTGATAACTTCAACCAGCTTATCCCCATAGGCGAACAGATCGAGATAGGACTGAAGGATGGGTGGTTTGTCGAGCCGTCTGCGTCAACCAAGAGATACAGTGCGAGAAAGGAGAAAGAACCGGCTGCGGAAGTGAATATGGCTTATAACCAACCAAGCCGGCGGAATATTAATCCTGCCCCGGCAATTCAGGTGGCTGAAGCTCAGCAGCAAAACACGAGCCGTCAACCGTTCCAGAGGTGGAACAACAGGAGACAATTCACCCCCCTCCCCGGTTCATTGTCACAAGTGTTGGCGGTGCTCCGGAAGAAAGGTTTACTCACCAACGAGCCAAAGCGGCCCAATCCTGAGCAGTATCGTAATTTCGACCCGTCGAAAAAATGCGATTATCATATGGGTGAGGTCGGACACTCGACCGACGATTGCTTAGCCCTCAAGCACCGAATCCAGAACCTCCTGGACACGAAGGCTTTCTCATTTCAGTCCGCCAAGCCAAATGTTCAGAGTAACCCGCTTCCTGACCACGCGGGCAATGTGAATGCTATATTCTGCTTCGACGCTGGTCGGATCAAAAACGTCAAGGTATACACCGCTCAGGTCTACGGTGAATTGGTGAAAGCCGGGTATTACCCGGGTAATGAGGCCCTTCCCCTGGCTATCATGAAGGAAAGAGTCTCAGCGATGGTGGAAGCTGGGATGATCGTCTATGCTGACCATACGGGCATTGTCTCCACTATCTCCGAGGTCGTCATTAATTGGGACGAGGAGTTCGCTACTTTGAATGCTGAGAAGGGTAAGTTCGATCCTTTACCTGAAGACATGCCTCCGCTCGAAGACGCAACTGATGACGAGGAGATAGACACCCCCGCAGCTGATGAAGAGATAGTGATCGAGATTCCTCAACCTTATGAGTACTCTGACGATAGGGCAGTTCCTTGGTCTTACAGCCTCGATGTTGATTTGGTCACTAGGTCCGGACGTGCTTATGGCCAAGCCAATGCTCAACCCGCAAAACCGGTCACTGATGAAGAGGCTAAAGAGTTTCTGGCTGTCATCAAAGCCAGTGAATATAGCATCGTCGAGCAACTGCGCAAGATGCCCGCACAAATTTCTCTACTTGAGCTTCTTCAGACGTCGGTCAAGCATCAGAAAGCCCTAATGAAAGTGTTAAGCGAAGTCCACGTGCCTGAGACGATTGATCATGAGAGACTGGAAGAGTTTGTGGGCTCCATACTCCTCAAAGACCTAATAGCCTTTTCGGATGAGGAATTCCCTCTAGAAGGCAGAGGACATACCAAGGCTCTGTACATTTCTGTCAAGTACAAGGCCTCGCACGTGGCACGGGTCCTAATCGATAACGGTTCGGCCCTGAACATTTGCCCTCTGGCGACTCTACATCGCCTTAAGGTAGATCCCTCAAGAATAAATGCTGCAAAGACTTCCGTGCGAGCCTTCGACGGAACAAAGAAGGAAGTTATGGGAGAAATTCATCTCGACATACAGGTTGGGCCGACCGTGTTCAACGTCCTATTCCAGGTTATGGACATTCCCACTGCATTCAACTTTCTGCTTGGTCGTCCATGGATTCATACTGCTGGAGCCGTCCCATCCAGTCTGCATCAGAAGGTGAAGTTCGTGGTGGAAAGGAAGTTAGTAATTGTCCACGGTGAAGAGGAACACCCAATCTATCACGCAGCGGCTATCCCCTATGTCGAGCCGGACTGCAAAATTGAATCAAGTTACCAGTCGCTCGAGCTTGTATCGACCATTCACGCGTCTAGAGGATCATCGCCACCAGTCCCTGAGGTGTCGAATGCTGCTGTTATGGTCGGAAGAATAATGGTCTCGCATGGCTTTATTCCGGGCGAAGGCCTTGGCAGGGATGGTCAAGGTATCCGCCGACCGATCGAAGTCTCTCAAAGACCCCGCACTTCTGGATTGGGGTATCAAGGGCCAACTACGCTGAACAATGAGAGACGAGGATACGGTCAAGGTCGAGGCCAAGGAGCTGAGCAGAACGGACAGCGATCTAACCAAGGGTCGAATAATGAAGAAACTGCGCGTGGTAGGATGCTTCCACATATCCGCACCACGTTTCCGGGTCCAGCGAGGATGATGCACGAAGAGACGGAAGTAATCGACACGCTGGGGCAACCGAGTGGCAAGTTTGATTTCTATGTGAAGTACTCGGCGCCCCCAAGCTTTTATTCGGATCCCCGCGACATTGTCCCTGACGGATGGGGAGGCATGGATGATCTAAAGATAGAAGACCCCGACGATGCGATAGAAGGAATCGCTACCTTGTTCGACGACGTCTTCATTGGAGCTCTCGAGGAAGGACCGTTAGAAGGGATGGGCGCTGGCCCACAAGAGTAACAACTTTTACTTTTCGCACACTCCCCTGCGTGGGAATTTTTACCGCTTTCTAGGATTTGCCCCATTCCGGGTGCTATTTGCATTTTCATTTCTAGGTTTTGATGATTGCAATTTCCATTCAATAAATGTAATTCATTTCAAAAATCAATGAAATTACAAAGTTTTATTCTCATTTGTGAGGGCATGATGAGGTATACCAAACCAGCCCGGTGATGATATCCAACCGATAAGAAATAAATATAGTCCAAGGAGATTTCTGAGGCCTGGGCTTCTTCATGCTTTCTCGTGTCAAAACTTTTTCAAAATGAATTTCAGAAAAAACAAAAAATCAACAAACAAAAATTTTGCAAAAAATGCGATGATTAGCCCTGTTTGTCCTTCTGAATCCACTGCTTTATGTTTCAGGGGCAATCTTATGATATATGAGGGTATGGGAACGGTCCAATCCGGTGAATTATATTCCGCCGAGCTTAATCCCGATGATGCCGATGAATTCGACGATTCCTCGGATATTCAACGAAACCTAGAGCATCATGAAAGACCTAAAGTTCTGACGGTCGATCAAACTATCGCTATCAACTTGAGTGATTCCGGAGAACCAAAGGAGGTGAAGATAGGGGCAACCCTTCCCGAAGTTGAAGCCAAACGCCTGGTTCAATTGCTGAAAGACTACCAGGATGTCTTTGCCTGGTCGTACGCCGATATGCCAGGATTAGACCCTTCTATTGTGGAGCATGGCTTGCCTACTAATCCCGGCATGCCACCCAAGAAACAGAAGCTGCGAAGAACCAAACCCGAACTTGCAAAGAAGATAGAAGAGGAGGTCATGAAATTGTTGAAAGTGGGATTTATTGAAGTCACCCAATACCCTACTTGGGTAGCCAACATCGTGCCAGTCATGAAGAAAGATGGCCGAGTTCGGGTGTGCATCGACTATCGCGACTTGAACAAGGCTAGCCCTAAAGATGACTTTCCATTACCGCACATAGATGTTCTGGTAGACAGTACTGCTGGGTTCGAGCTATTTTCCTTCATGGATGGTTTCTCGGGCTATAATCAGATAAGAATGAAGGAGGGTGATAAGGAGAAGACGGCGTTTATTACCCCTTGGGGAACGTTTCATTATAAGGTCATGCCCTTCGGCCTTAAAAATGCCGGGGCAACATATCAGCGCGCCATGGTGACTTTGTTCCACGACATGATGCATAAGGAGATTGAGATATATGTTGACGACATGATTGCCAAGTCTCGACCCGGAGAGAGTCATGTTGATACCCTGAAGAAGCTGTTTGACCGACTTCGTGAATTTAAGCTCCGTCTCAACCCAGCCAAGTGCGTATTCGGGGCAACGTCGGGCAAGCTACTTGGGTTCGTAGTAAGCAGTAAGAGCATTGAAATCGATCCTTCCAAAGTGAAGGCTATATGTGAGCTACAACCCCCATCCACCGTGAAAGAAGTACGCAGCCTCCTGGGTAGACTGAATTATATAGCTCGGTTCATTTCCCAGCTCTCCGAAACTGCTAAACCGTTCTTCAAGCTTCTAAGGAAGAATGCTCAGGTGGAATGGGATGATAATTGTCAAGAAGCATTTAGGGAACTGAAGCAGTACTTGACGAAACCACCAGTGCTAGTCCCTCCAGTGCCGGGGCAACCTCTGATTCTCTATCTCACGATCCACAGCGAGTCTCTAGGAGTTATGTTAGCCCAGAAAAATCCTGAAGATGGAAAGAAGCGAGCCATTTATTATTTGAGCAAGAAGTTCACTGTCTCGGAACTGAACTACTCTGAAGCCGAGAAGACTTGTGCCGCACTTGTATGGGTGTTACACAGGCTAAGACAGTATACGCTACATCATCAGACTCTCCTAGTGACTGAGAACGATCCCATCAAGTACTTACTTGATCAACCGGCTTTGGTAGGGAAGCTAGCCAAGTGGCAGATTTTGATCTCAGAGTTTGATGTCCAGATGATGTCACAGAAATCAGTTAAAGGCCGAGTGATTGCTGATGTGTTAGCCGAGAATCCTGGAATCTCGGATGATGATGAATATTCCCCAGAAGATCGTATTCTGTTGATAAAGGAAGACACCTGGACCATGTTCTTCGACGGAGCTGTAAATCTAGCTGGTTCTGGCACTGGGGCAGTCTTAATATCCCCGGATGGACAGCATTATCCAGTGGCAGCAAAGCTGGTATTCCCATGCACTAATAATATAGCCGAGTACGAAGCTTGTATCCTCGGACTTCAAGCCGCAGTAGAAATGGGGGTATCCAAATTGAAAGTATTCGGTGATTCTGCTCTGATTATTCTCCAGACTGTAGGAGAATGGAAGACGAGAGATACCAAGTTAGTGCCGTATCATGAATACCTCGAAGAAATCATAAAGGAATTCGATGACATTTCCTTCGAGTACTTGTCGAGATCCCACAATCAGTTCGCTGATGCGCTCACTACGTTATCATCCATGCTGCAAGTGACTGGTGGAGTGGAGGTAGAACCCTTGAAGATTGAAGTCTTGACAAAGCCGGCTTACTGTATGGCTGTGACCGGAGAACCTGATGAAAGACCATGGTATTACGACATCATGAACTACATTCAGAGACAAGAATTTCCTGAGGGAAGCACTCCGGCTGACAGGAAATATATAATGAAAATGGCCTCAAAATTCTTTGTCAGTGGTGAAAAGCTATACAAAAGGTCTCATGATTCGATCCTGCTAAGGTGTGTGGACGCAGTTGAAGCCACCAGAATCATGCAAGAAATGCACGAAGGGGTATGTGGTCCACATATGAATGGTCACATGTTAGCCAAGAAGATCATGAGGTTGGGTTATTATTGGCTTAGTCTCGAAAGTGACTGTATCCAGCATGTTCGAAGATGTCATAGCTGTCAAGTTCACGGGGATAAGATAAATGTTCCCCCCACAGAGTTGCATCAGCTGTCCGAGCCATGGCCATTTTCAATGTGGGGCATCGATGTGATTGGTCCTATTAACCCCAAGGCATCAAATGGACACCGTTTCATCCTGGTTGCAATTGATTATTTCTCTAAATGGATTGAAGCGGCATCTTATGCGAGCGTCACTGCAAAGAATGTTGTGAGATTTATCAGGCGAGACATAATCGCTCGCTATGGTGTTCCCGAGGCTATTATCACCGATAATGGGACAAATTTGAACAACAAGTTCGTGGACCAGTTGTTCGATGAGTTCAAGATCCGGCATTTGAATTCATCTCCCTATCGTCCACAGATGAATGGAGCAGTTGAAGCCGCTAACAAAAATATCAAGAAGATCTTAGCTAAGACGGCTGAAAATTACCGTGACTGGCACGAGAGATTGCCATTCGCACTAATGGCATATCGAACTTCCATTCGAACCTCTGTCGGTGCAACCCCTTTTTCTCTGGTGTATGGCATGGAAGCCGTTCTGCCCGTTGAAGTGGAGATCCCTTCCCTGCGTGTTTTATCCCAGGTGGAGTTGTCCGAGGCGGAATGGATGCAACAGAGACATGAGCAGTTGAATCTGATTGATGAAAAACGGCTGAGGGCCATTTGCCACGGTCAAACCTATCAGCAGAGGATAGCTAGGTCTTTCAACCAAAAGGTGCGTCCAAGACACTTCGAGGTAAATGATCTAGTCCTAAGGAAGGTGCTGCCAATCTTCCCTGTTCCCGGAGGTAAATTTGCTCCAAACTACATCGGCCCATATGTAGTTAAGAAGGTACTTCCTGGAGGTGCTTTGATTCTTGCAGAGATGGATGGTCGTGTGTTTTCCAATCCTGTCAACTCTGATGCTGTGAAGATGTACTATCCTTGATAAAACTTGACATTTTGCAGCGAAATTTTTCGTGTGTTTGGTTTTACTCTGAATTACAAACAGTTCAATGATGAATAAATGATTTTCAATCAATTCAGAATTAAGATGTTTGCATTGGTTTAATTTCTGCATGGTTATTTTGTCAGTTTGCACTATCGATTTCAAAAGGGGAAATCTGTTTTGATAATCTCATAACTCATACAAAATGAATTGAGTGTGTCGAATGAGGTACATCGGGACGATGAAAGGCAAGCCCTATCTTACACACTGTCCCATGCATTAATCCCCAGTGAAAAGTGAATAAAAATCCCCAGCGAGTAGAGTGGAAAAAATTCCATGTCTGCAAGGTGAAGAGTTCTCTCGCAAAAGGTACGATGACCGAAATGACAAGAGACATTTCGTTTCTCTATCCCAAACAATACAGGTTATCCATTGTTTCACCTCTTTGAGCCTAAACAGTTGGAGAAATTCATTCAAGTTACCCCTGTCAAGAACCACCCCACATTGGGGCAAACTGGAGTAAGTCAGTAACATAAGGTGAAAAATGAATAGAAATTTTCTTGCTCTCACTTGCATCAATCTTCGAGTGTTGCTCTTTCAGATGAATTCATGCGAAGTTCAAGTGCCTTAGGATGACGAAGAGCATTTCTTTCTCTACCTTACACACATTTACCCTTTGTTGAGCCCAATTGAGCCTGCAAATTCATTCCTATAAACCCAGTTGGTGATCATCCCCCACACTGGGGCAAGGTAAAAGTCATCATTGTTCAAGCAGCATATCCAGAGCATTGATTGAAAGCAAGAGGATTCCGAGTTCAAACAGCGAGTCAGTCATTCAGATTAGTTGGCCATATGTTTCACATTGTAAGCAGTCATATATAAAAAAAAAAAAAAAAGAAAGGAGGCAAGAAAAGCAGTATGCCTGGTAAAAGCAAGGCCAATGCCCAATGAAAGTGTCAAGACACGGCATGTCAAAATCCCCAGTGGACAAGTCTTAGAGAAATCAAGTGATGAACTCTCGAAGCTAACGGAGTGCTTACTGAGAAGAAAATCTTTGGTGAAGAAGAAGACCGGTGACAATGCCAAGATGATCACCAACTTATTCACCCTAATCATACACATTTTGAGCCTAATGATCCATTCATTTCTCAACCCATAAACCGAGCCTACGTTACGTCCCTTGCAAAGTCTCTTCAGATTAGGGCACTTGAACTAACGTAGAATTTCAGATGTTTATAAGCTTAGCTCGAAGAAGTGCGAGCAAGTACATTTCTATCTCATGTTGCAGGGTTCTTGACTTGTAAACCCGGAGATAATTGCAGAGTATTTTCTTTCAATAGCCTTGACTCGAAGAGTCCCCTTTGATAAGCCGTTGACCAAGCCCATGTTACAGTCCTGGTAAAGACCTCTTGGATTGGTAAGGACGTACCGCTTGCGAGAATACTCAGGCCCTTGTTGACATGATGAAAGTCAAAATGAGCGATTCTCAAATAAATCAGCTTTTTCGATAAGAATGAGTGAAAGCCCTTTCGGATCGAAAGTCCCTCATTCGACATTTTCAAGACACCCGCTTGTGAGTTTGGATTGTCTTGTCATGATATTTCCCCAACGAAGTTTATAATGCCGATTTGACAGAACCATCGTGCATGGAAAAACCAGTTGGAATCATAATGCATGAGTATGTGTGTTCTTGCTTGTCCATGAATGCATATTCTATGTTGTTTAGAGTCGTGTCTAACAGGAGACACACTCTCAGGAGTCAGAGATATCGCCAGGTAAGTATATCTCTATATCCCTAACCTGTTCGAGCAATCGTCAGGCCCCCACATTGAATCAGTTTTTTGCGGTCTCTAGATACCTTTGATGATGTTCAGGTGTCTATTGATCAAGCCTTTTCAGGTACCTCTGATGATATCCAGGTATTCTGTCAAGGAACCCTCGAACATTCGGGCTAGCCCGTTTGTTCACCAAAATCATTGTTTTCACAGAATCTCGAGAGGATTCCCCCGTGAGACACCTATGGAGATGTATAGGTGCCGCGGCCAAATCTTTACAAATACCTATGGAGATATATAGGTATCTTGTAAAGGTCGGAATTTTTCTCTAATCTCAAGAAGATTCCCCCGTAACTCACCTATGGCGATGTATAGGTGAAGCGGCCAAATCTTTACTAGTGTCTATGGCGATGTATAGATGTCTAGTAAAGGTCGGAATTATTCTTTAATCTCGAGTATTCCCCCGCGGTATACCTATGGCGATGTATAGGTACAGCGGCCAAATCTTTATAAGTGCCTATGGCGATGTATAGGTATCTTATAAAGGTCGGAATACTCTCTCCTCCTGAATATTCCCCCGCGACTCACCTATGGCGATGTATAGGTGGCGCGGCCAAATCTTCATGAATATCTATGGCGATGTATAGGTATTTCATAAAGGTCGGAATAATCCCTCAACCCCCAGGTTTTCCCCCGTGTCTCACTTATGGCGATGTATAAGTGACGCGGCCAAATCCTTATGAGTACCTATGGCGATGTATAGGTATCTCATAAGGGTCGGAATATCCTTTAGTTCCCCCGTGACGCACCTATGGCGATGTATAGGCGCAGCGGCCAAATCTTTACAAATACCTATGGCGATGTATAGGTGGTTTGTAAAGGTCGGAACGTTTTTACACTTTTTTATCTCACGAATCCAGGTGATGATTGGATACGTTGAGTTTTCTTCGTGTTCGTGTGTTTTGACTTAACTGCAGATCACCGACACTCATCAACCGTTTATCAGGCAATACCTATGGGACTGAGCCCGGACATTTGCCAAACAATATTTCAGTCAGAGTTGTGCCTCGAATTGCATTATCTCGCTCCAGTCAGGTAAGTAATTCCAGGTATGTTTTCTTTTCATGTTAGCACGCATCATTTCTTATTGCATTAAAAATAGGACTCATAATCCCGACACAAATAACATTCATTGCATTTTGCATGGTTGAAATTTAGGTATCATTTAATCTTTGAATGCAACCTCTGCGAGCTCACCTTCAAAGAGGGGCAGCTGTTGACACCTAAATTTTACCGACATTCATTTAGTATAATCTGCATTAGAAAATTAGGGATTAATTTTTAACCCCTAAACAAAAATAATTTAATTTTGCATAACGTATAGTTTAGGTTTATTTTAGTTTAATTGCATTATTGCATCGGAGCGGCGATGGTGAGCGAGTTTAATTTTCATCGAATCAAACTCATTTCACTCGGGAATGCTAGGGCCGAGAATTTCACGTCATGTGGGCTTGGTTGTTTTAATTTGGGCTTAGCCCAAGTTAATTCAGCCCATTTAAGTTTAATTAAGACCTAAGCCCAAGCCTAAGCCCATTAGGTTAATTAAGCCCGTCTAATTTGACCTAGATTAACATTATATAAACAACATTAGGTCAGATTTTTGAGGGGGGAGGTCATATTTTTCAGATCAGAAATTTTGAGAGTGAGAGCAAGAGGGAGAGAGAGAGACACGCCGGTCACCGCGTTGCCACCGGAGCCGCACGGCTCTTTGCCGCCGCGCCTCAGCCAGCTGCCCCTCGCCGGAGACTGTCGCCGCCGCTGTTCTACCTTCCCACGACGCCGTTTGCCGCCTTACACCGTCGCTGCTCCCTGCTGCCTCGTGGAAGACACCGTGAGCTTCACCGCGCCAACCACCGTGAGCCTCCGCCTCAGCCCTCTCGCCGGCGTCGCTACTGCCCGGAGCTCTGCTTTGTCGGAGTCTCGCCGAAGCCGGAGCATCGCTGCACGTTGCCCCGCTGCTTTCGGCCGATCACCAGACGCCGTCCCAGCCTCGCCGTCCGCCGGAGCTCCGCTGCTGCTGCGCCTTCTGCCGTTCGCTGCTGAGACGACCACAGCCACGCTGGTGTTCCTGTTCGCGCCGCGGTCCTCGCCGGGGAGCCGACGTCCGCCCGCCAAGCACCACGCGCAGCTGCCCATCGAGAGCCTCACGCTGTCCCGCCGTGCGCCGCCGTGCTCGTGCACTGCCCGGCGCCGTTCACAGCCGCTGATCACCAAGCACCGCCCCTCCTTCGGCGCTCGCCCAGCTCCCGAACACCCCAGCAGCCGCGCCTTGCCGAAGCCCCGTCGGAACAGCACCTTTTCCGCCGGAACAGCAGCCCTGCCGGACGTCCTTGCTGTCCCGACATCGCCGTGAGTCCCGCCGGCCGCGTCCCCTCGCCGCGAGTCCGATCCCGATCCGCAAGCTCGTCCCGATCCAAGTTCAAAATTTGGAATTATCTTCAAATTAGGTAAGATTATCCGATAAATTTTCAGAATATTTCAATTTCCTAATTTGGAGTGTTTTGAATATTGCATGAATATCTTGCGTATAATCAGATATGTTTAGATAATGTTCGATATCCGCAATATTTTGAAATATTCAAATTAGGAATCGTTTCCTAATTTAGCAACGTATCGGGACGTCTATCCGACTTTAACCCTAAAGTCCGATACGCGGCGGTACGGAAGAAATCATTATTCTATTCATAACCACTTGAATACGATAATGATTTCGATTCGCTTTCCAAATTTGAATAATCAATTATCCGTTAATATCTATAACCCTTTAGATATGACCGATAATTTGATTTTTGTGCCTAATCGGAGTTTGAAACAAATTTGGCGGATTGCGTGGTTGATTTGAGTTTGATTGTTATCCTTGTTTTAAATTGTTTTCCTTTTCAAATAAAAAGAAAACCCAAAAAATATTTTCTGTTTTGATTTAAATTAGAATTTTTGCATGTCTAGGTTTTTGAATATATCCCGAAGGATAAGATAAATATCTAATTTAAATTAGGACGTAACGTGGCAAGTTTCCTAATTTAAATTAGGTATTATTTCAAGTCCTAACGGATTATTCACGTTATTTTATTATTCCGAATTTTCATAAACAAAAATCCCAAAAATAAATCATTCTAGGGTAGATTAAATCATCTTAGATTGCATGTTAATTTAGGTATTTTTGAATTTCGAATTTTAAACAGAAAATACCAAAAATAGAAATCATTAGGTTGCATGTTAAATTAGGCATGTTTTTTTTAATTCCGAATTTCATTTAATTCCGAATTTCATTCATTAGAAAATACCAAAAAATATTCATTCACACGTCATTAGGATTAGGTCACGTCGTCGCACGACATATAATATGCATGTTAGGTTGCATTATTTCGCATGTCATATTCGCACGTCATTGCATATAGGTAGATTTCATTTAATAAAGTGAAAATCCAAAAAAAGAGGAAATTGAGTGAATGCTTTGTTAATTAGAAATCATACTAGGACTGTCTGTATGATTTTTCGCTAACAATGCAGATGCTTGCTGGATCCCGGGTAAGTTGATCTCCTAAACTAGCAATTTATTTAATGCTTTGATTTATGGGTGTTAAATTGGTGGTTTGCGCACCCGCATGAACACCTCACATGTTAGCGACATTAGGTTAAAATGGATCCAAACTGCCTGCCGAAATATTTTTGAAATGAAAAGGTACCGAAAGGGCGTTAGACTAGATCTAGCGTAATCAAGTCCCCGGGCTTAGAATCAAGTCCCTATGTTTTATTTAGGTTTCTAATCAGCCTACCGTAAAATGATTAGTGGCGACTCCAAGCGTGAAAACGATTGCATGTTAAGAACTTAAACCCCAAGTTGCGAATTGGTAGGGCTTGGGAGGGCCCGAGTTAAGTTCAATCTTAATAATCCATTAACCCGAGAAAATTGAACGATTTTTTTAGGGTCGCGACAGTACTAAACCCGAGAGGGGACTAGCCCAGCAACCCACCGCCAGGGCCCCCCACTTCAATCGCTAACGACGCAGAGTTTCGAACTGCTCACCTCCTGCGATGGCGGGAGAGCTCGAACCAACTACGCCACCCACGGGTGGGTAGGCTGAGGATAGTTGCTTCTTGTCTATTGCGAAAAAGTCGTGACTTTTGGCTAGAGTATGCTCATGTCCATTAAAAATATTCGCGAACTAAAACTAGACTATCCTTAGGTTCCTTGCACTTTCATTCTTTTCACCAGCAGACATTGCTTAACGTTAATATGTTTCCAATCACCAAAACCATACAAGATTAGTCGACATTTCGACCATGAAGCATTCTTACTTGGGTTAAATTTAAGATTTCTCAAGGGCTACGTGTTCAATGGACGTACGGTAGCACGTGTTCTTTTTCCCGGTTAAAGGATTGAACTCGAAAGTTCATGCATTCAAGTGAACATAATTATCAAGACCCTTCAGACCACAAAAATGATTAAGACCCTTTGGTCGCTTCCACCTTCCTGCATTACGTAATTCTCGGAGTAGAAACTTCAATAGAAACCGTTTGAAGGAAGAACATGCTGCGGCCTAGAGCTAGTAAGAATTGTTATGGCCACAACGCAAGGGGGATTTCTGATAAGAATCGTTCAACTGAAGAACAAGCCGCATTTCAGAACTAGTAATATTTCTAAGGCCACGATCAGCGGAAATTGGATCAATGCGTCAATATGTAGTATCCCTTTGGCTTGGCTAGGCTGGCTTATACTAATGGACGTGGAATGGAGAAAGTTCAATTCTACCGAAATTATACTTAAAATAGGCATATGAATGTCCTAAATATTCCAGATGAGAGCCATTGATGACATTATCAAAATTGCCTCAGCATGAAAACATTAGAAAATCCAATGGGACCATTAGTGGAAAGGGAATTTATATACTTCTTTGAATGGAACAATATAGAAGTTGTCTAAAACATCTTGTCAATTGAAACAGCTAGCATCCATTATCAGTCAATTTCTTTCTTTCTTTCTTTCTTGGTGCAGATATAGCAGTCAATGTCAAATGTCTTATGATTGTGACAGGTTCTAGAGTAATTCCTCCGTAGCGAAATTTCATGACTTGCTATTATTATTAAAATATTCAAATACCTTCCTTTGATACTTAGACTTTTAGAGTATTTGGCTCTACTCCCACAAGATTTTTCCAATTGAACTTGTGATAAGTTAAACCTCAAGACCGTAACAAACACCAGGTTACATATATCGTGGCACATGAATCGATTTTTGTTCATGAACAAATCCGCAGCAAATTCCTTTCACTTGTTTCGTACTTTTAAACGAAAACCATATGTTCCTGATCACATGTTAATTAGCATTTCAAAATGAACTACGATTAGACATATACATATGCTGCTATAATTTCACCTCGATTGACATCATCATGTGTGGCTTTCCCACATCTAGACATTAATCATGATAGATAAAAACTCGAATTGGTTCAGTTGCTTTGGGACTTGATTAAACACTGTTGTTAAACGATTTTGAAGGGTGAAGGGTTGATTAGTCGTCTCTATTGAGTGAAGACGTAACGAAACAATATGGTATTCCAGAGTTTGGAACTACAGCAGTGGCTCTGAGTGAATGCTTCGCATCCACTAGGAAACCAAACAGCAACGGAAAATGCTCAATTTCATGAGAAAATGGGAAGTGTTAACGAAGGAAAGGCCCCTTTGACGAGAATGATCCCAATACAGTATGATTCCTTCAATTAGGGTTTCATACTGACAGATATTATTGCATGTTGTGACAGATATATTCAGGGTTACTCAAATTGGCCAGCCCAATAAAGCTTTACCTTACGTCATGATGGAACTTAACTTAGTAGCCATTATCATTCAGTTTTTACCTTAGTTGAAGGAAAAATATCAACATGTGGCAAACCTAGGAAAAAACAATCTGCAGAACATGAAAAAAGGGGAAGAAAATCACTATGGCTTGGTAGTTCTCATGAAATTTGAGATAAAGATAATTCAGTTCCCCGGATTACCCTCGTGATTTATAACACTTGACTGGGAAAATAATATTGTTTATCTAGGTTTCGTTTGTTTTGCAAAAAATTAATGATTTGGAAAATATTTTCCTAAATATGATAGCTTGTATTGCTTGCAAAACGAATGAACAAAAAGTATTTTCATCGTTCACGAAAATATTTAGACATATATTGTTGTTGATAATGAAAATATTTTTTATTGATTAATTATTTTCAAGCGATAGAAGCGATTATTATTAGGAAAATATTTTTTAAATTATTCATTTTTTGCGAAACAAATGGAACCTAAATGAAAACGGAATAATTATTCAACTCATCTTTCTGCATAAGTTTCTCGGCACTATGGAAAATGAAATGTCTTAAGGCGGAATATACACCATGGCAGAAATCCACTCCAATGGGACAGTCATTCAGAATTCAGTTGAAAGAGCATATACACAAGTAAACTAAGTAAGAGCGATGACACGCAATATCTTGCTCAACATTAAATATCATGAATACCTTCAGGGTTTGAGTCCAAGTGGCTCAAACTTTGAGCCATTGAGGATGATGATTGAACAGGTTCCATGAGGTTTGCAGTGTGGTGGTCACCTGCGATAAGGTTCAGGACTTGCAAAACCGACATATGTGCAGTGTCTAATGCAGCATTTTCCGATGAAGACCGAGCAAGAATACCGCTGGGCACGAGATTTGGGTCAGAACCCACCACCTCTTCTGATCCGACAATGCCGACAGGATTGGCAAGTAGCTTGTTAGATTCAGCTCTGCTCATCATCATTTTTCAACCACAAGCGTAAGCACGAGTCAGCGTCACAATTTGAAAAGCAAAATGTTTGACAAGAATGCGCACCGTGACTATCATGTTCTTTCTGCCAATGGGTTTTATCCGTGACAGCATTTAGGATCATCCACATACAATTCGTATCAAAAGAATATTCGTGTCCTGTGAAGCAGGACTTGATGGGGCAAATGAAATTATACCACACCTCATGCCATAAGCTGACAAAGCGAGTTGCAGTCCCAAACGATGCATGTATTTAAACCAGTGCGTATAACAGAATTTGCAAAGTTAGATAATGTCCACATGCAGGTGATTTGATTTAAGAATCATATAAAGTAGGTAAGTAGCATTCAGATTGAGATGAATAGTTAAGATAATCACCAGAGTGTTCGACACAGTGGAAAAAAGGTGAAAGAAATTGTAGAAGATGTACCAAAAATTGCCTTGGAGAGACGAGATACAGTAACAACGCAAGAATTGAGTTTCTTAGTCATTCTCATTGCTTGTCTTGCTCACTGAAGAATTAGCCCGTGGAGCTGTCTCTGCCGGTTCCATTGACATTTGTTGCTCCGCTGCACCATGAAAGGAGGGCAAGAACAATTAAAACCTCACAGAACGAAGTGTTCTAAGTGCGACAAAGAGCTGTCCAATGGGAGGCGAAATCCATAGGCTGAACTTCATGGTCTACACAAAACATCTTCACCAAGCAGACAATCATAAACAGATGGGCACGCTTAGAAGAGCACTCAACAAGACCCAAGCTTTTACAGTCATCTTGAGAGTGCAACTAGCTTTCGCTTTTATGATCTAGTGTAAGAACCGAGTTCAATGTGCTTTTTCTCTTGTTTGGGAAGTTGACCAGAGTATACATAATACCACATGCTATGAAGGATAGAAGCTATGCATTTGAATCGTGAAGTTATGTATTGATGAAGTACAGTCTTATGAGAGCATTACCAGGTGCCAGAGGAGATTTCATGGCTCAATCCTGTTGCTCGAGCAATTCATTGAACCTGACGATCTGTCGTTTCAAGGCTAGCCTTGCACAGTAATTTTGGAAGAGCTCCTGATTACATTCTTCCAATTTGTCCCAAACTGGAATTCGAAGGACATATACAGAAGCTTCGCATCAAGATATAACCCACACAAGAAACGGTGGGTAAACAGGACCAAATCATTCAGAATACTCAACCAGACTAGCTCTTAGGATTACTCACTGATCAGACCAAAAAAGATGATCTCTCACCGATATGTGTTAGCTGGCGGACAATACCGAAATGAATTTCTAACACATGGGCTGTTTTGGCATGGTCCATGTACCGCTGAATGCACTTCTCTATCAAATTGTGAGGCTACGGGAAAAGAAGAGAGATTAATTTGAAATATAATAAAACCTGTGCCTCATCAACTTCATCCTCAGGATATCTGGTGCCTTCCATTGGCCGAGCATTTTGATCTGGGGCTGCCATGATTCTATTGCGAAAACCACTATCTGCAATCGAATATAACAAAAGAATTAAATAGTGCATGATGATATTATACGATAGCCACTGAACCAAGAACTTGCAGAAAAAATGTGGAAGGTCATGGAGAAGACGCAGTGACTGAGAGTAACCGAAAGTTGATTCTCGTCGCAGAGTTCGGAGATGTAAGACTACTGCTGGGCAAGAGATTTGGGTCGGACCCCACCACCTCTTCTGATCTGACAAAGCCGACATGATTGGCAGGTAGCTTGTTAGATTCGGCTCTACTCATCATCATTTTTCAACCACAAATGTAAGCACAAGTCAGCATGACAACTTGAAATCAAAATGTTTGACAAGAATGCGCACCTTGCTATCATGTTGTTTCTGCCAATGGGTTTTATCAGTGGTAGCATTTAGGATACAATTCGTATCAAAAGAATATTCACGTCCTGTGAAGCAAGACTTGACTAGGCAACTGAAATTATACCACACCTCGTGCCATAAGCTGCCAAAGCGAATTGCAGTCCCCAACGATGCATGAATTTAAACCAGTGCGGATAACAGAATTTGCATAGTTAAATAATGGGCACACGCAGGTAATTTGATTGAAGAATCCTATAAAATAGGTAAGTAGCATTCAGATTAAGATAAATAGTTAAGCTAATTATCAGAGTGTTCGGCGCGGTGGAGAAAAAGGTAAAAGAAATTGTAGAAGATGTAACAAATAAATTGTCTCTAAGAGACGTGATACAGTAACAACGCAAGAATTGAGTTTCTTAATCATTCTCATTGCTTGTCTTGCTCACTGGAGAATTAGCCCGTGGAGCTGTCTCTACCGGTTCCATTGACATTTGTTGCTCCGCTGCACCATGAAAGGAGGGCAAGAACAATTAAAACCTCACTTAACGAAGTGTTCAATGTGCGACAAAGAGCCATCTAATGGAAGACAAAATTCATAGGTTGAACTTCAAGGTCTACACAAAACGTCTTCAAGAAGCAAACAATCATGAACAGATCGGCACGCTTGGATGAGCACTCGACAAGACCCAAGTTTTTACAGTCATCTTGAGAGCACAACTAGCTTTCGCTTTTATGATATAGTGTAAGAACCGAGTTCGGTGGGCTTTTCTCTTGTTCGGGAAGTTGACCAGTGTATACATCATACCATATGCTATGAAGGATAGAAGCTGTTGAACCGTGAAGTTCTGTATTGATGAAGTGCAGTCTTATGAGAGCATTACCAGGCACCAGAGGAGATTTTATGGCTTGATGCTGTTGCTCGAGCAATTCATTGAACCTGACGATCTGTCATTTCAAGGCTAGCCTTGTGTAGTAATTTTGGAAAAACTCCTGATTACATTCTTCCAATTTGTCCCAAACTGGAATTCGAAGGACAAGTTCAGAAGCTTCGCATCAAGATACAACCCATCCAAGAAACGGTGGGTAAATAGAACCGAATCATTCAGAATACTCAACCGGACTAGTTCTTAGCATTAATAACTGATCAGACCAAAAAAGATGATCTCTCACTGAGACGTATGAGCTGGCAAACGATCCCGAAATGAATTTCTAATGCACGGGCTGTTTCATCACAGGCCATGTACAGCTTTAATACACTTCTTTATCAAATTGTGGGCTTACAGAAAAAGAACACGCGATGCGATTAAAGACCCTTTAATTCGAAGAAACTCGGCCATCTTTATGCAATGTAGTGTGAGAGATTAATTCGAAATATAATAAAACTTGTGCCTCGTCGACTTCATCCTCAGGATATCTTTTGCCTTCGGTTGGCCGAGCGTTGGGATCCGGGGCCGCCATGATTCTATTGTGCAGACCACTTTCTGCTATCAAACATAACGAAAGAATTAAAATAATGCACGATGATTTCATACGATAGCCATTGAACCAAGAACTTGGAGCAAAATATGTGAAAGGACAGAGAAAGACCTGGCGAAGACAAAGTGACTAAGAGTAACCGAAAGTTGATTCTCGTTGCGGAGTTTGGAGATGGACTAGCATTTTGTTCAACTGTCACCGCCTCTTCTTAACGACGCCAACTGTTTTTGCCCATTGCTCCCCAAACTTTGAAGTATTTCAGTTCAACCCTAAGCTTTCAAAACTTTTCAGTTCTACTCCAGCAATTCTATGGGACTAGAGTTTAGTTTCGATCTTTGCCCTTCTTTTTCTCTTTCCCTCCGTTTGTGTTCTCTTTACAACTAGAATGTTTGAAATCGGATGAAAACGAACAAGTTAAATGAAGAATTCTCATGAACTTTTCAGTTCTCCCCCAGCAATTCGAAAATTTTCAGTTGTGCCCGGCAGTCTAAATTGTCAAAATGATGATGAAACCGGATCTCTATAGGAGTTGAATCGCTATTATTGTCCTTAGTTCCATCTATTTCAAAGTCTCCATCAAAACAGTACAAACGCATGTTTGAAAACAAGTGGAAACATTATCAATATAAAAAAAAAAAAAGGCCTGACCAAAATAGGAGCGTGTGCGATAGACTTTTACTTTTCATTCAATCTAAATTTAGCAACAGATGCACTTTGAATATTTCAACCCGAAATATCCAAAACTTTCATAAAATATAAATATTGACAGGTAAACTCAAATATATTTTTTTCCAAAGATTCTAAAATTTAAATAGTATTATAAAATTTTTGGTGGGATTACTTAATCTTGGACAAATGGGAACCGAACCATATTTGGAAAATCGTTTGATCGTGGGACGAGAAAGATTGGGAATTTTAATTGATTTCAATCATAAGAAACTTTGATGCTATTATTTGGAAATTATCTCGAGAATACCCAGCAATGATCACTAGAGGAATAACTATTATCAATTATGTCTATTCTATCCTATAAATAAAGAGATTTATTGTGGTCTATCCCTTTAAATTACTAACATGAAGAATACCTCTCAGTTATCATTAGAGAGGAATGTTGGCCACGTAAATAGGACACCAAGAACACCATAATCAGAAACTAAAATTTGTATAGGGAAAAGTTATCGATTCGTGTACCTAATTTGGAATCCATCGAACTTGACATAGAATTGGCGATAGTTTCTGAACATGAACTTAAGTGCTTCTCCCCTATACCCCTTGGCAGAACACTGGCCTAATGAGATTGCCACTCATGATAAGAAAAGTCCTCTCTAAATTCGTATATGAGTCAAATTGTGCATCATTCGGTGAAGAGAGGGACTTGAGTTCTATTTATAGAGTTTTCGATCATGGACCCTCTCATTACGGGTCGGGCCATACTCGACCCACACTAGTCATTCCATATTAGACTTATTAAGAACCCATATATCTCACATTTATTAGACCAAACTAATTTAGTTAATTTTAATTAATGAAGCCCACATTAGAAAATTCTTACAGTCCCCCACTTAGGTGATATTAATTGAAACAGAACTGTGTGCACACTTTTATGTTGGTCTAGAGCTTATTCTTAATAGTCAATTCAATCCCGTAAAGTTTCAAACATTGAATCATAGCGGTAACTGCATGTACTCACATAGAGCCTTCCATGGTCACAAATGCTTTTAACTTTACTGATATGGATTCAATATGATAGTGTGGCAAATGGTCAATACCTCGTAATGAGTGATACTTCATGTATTGTCCATTTTGTCAGTCTAAATTCTCTCTCCTTAAGTGTCACAAAACCTAGTATGTCACCAGAGAATATTCTTCATGATTTCAACGAACCTACATATGTCTTACCCTTATAGTTAACTATTTTTTATGTGTAACAAGACATATCGTTAAGGCTAATATCAAGAATGTCCCAAGTCTGTACTCAAGGTTTACACAATGCCTCAAGATATATATATGTATGTACTCGACTTGATAAAATTATATCCATAAATACCTCATTGACTGCAAAAAGTTGATACATATCCAAATGTTACAAAATGTAACAAAATCATATACAAACTTATAAGAGCAACATAAGACTAAACGGATCCCACTAATTAATAGTATCCCATGATACTCCTAAGCCCATGTTAATAACATATCACTCAAATACATAAGGGTGAAGGCCTTTAGTTCGTGGATCTGCAATCATATCATCTATTGAAATGTGCTTTATTGCAATATCACCATTCTGAATTGTTTCCTTTATGGTCAGGAACTTGACCTCCATATGTTTAGACCTCTTGAGATCTCTGTTATTGTTGACAAACAATACTGTAGCTTTGTTGTCACAATATAACTATATGAGCCTATCTACAAAATCAAATACGGTCAATTCTCTAATGAGGTTCCGTAGCCAAATAGCCTGTGTAGCAGCCGAAAAGCATGCCATGAACTTCGTTTGCATGGTAGAGGATGAAAAGGATTTTTGTTTCTCGCTTTACCATGATACTGCACCTCCCACTAACAGAAAGATGTACCATGTTGTTGACTTCTTATCATCGTGACAGCTTGCAAGGTCTACATCTAAATACCCTACTAGCTGCATGTCTTGAACATGTCTATAAATCAACATATAATCTCTTGTCCTCTTTAAGTACCTCAAAACCTTATTGAAAAACCTAATGATCATGTCCTGGATTTGATTGATATCTATCCAGAAATTCGATTACAAAAGTAATATTTGGTCTAGTAAATACTTGAGCATACATAATACTCCTAAGTGCACTAGCATAAGGTACATGCTTCATTGGACTTTCTTAAAATCTGAGTGGGAACACTATGATAGACTCAACTTATCATCCTTAATGACATGAGCAATTCCTGACTTGCATTGCTGCATGTTGAATCTTTTTAAGATACGATCAACATATGCTCTCCGAGATAAACCTAATAGTCGGCAAGAACGATATCTATGAATCTCAATGCCAAGGATAAAAGACGTCCCGTCAATGACAAAAGACACCTCACTAAGGTCCTTCGTATCAAAGTTCTTTGACAACATCCATTTTGTCTTATGCAATAAACCAAGCTCACTGCTCGCATGCAGGATATCATCTATATAGCGTACAAGGAAAATGAATTTCCTCCCACTAACCTTGCAATATATATACTGATTTACTTTGTTCTCAATAAAACCAAACGAAGTGACAATGCTATGAAACTTCAAGTGCCATTGTCTAGAAGCTTGCTTGAGATCATAAAATAGACTTTTTCAATCTACATACAAGTGTACCTGAATTATCTGCCGCAAAGTCTTCGGGTTGCACCATATAGACTTCTTTATTAAGATCTCTATTGAGAACGGCAGTTTTAACATCCATCTAGTGTAACTCCATATCGAAATAAGCTACCAATATCAGGATCACTCTGAAAGAATCTTTAGAAGAGATGAGAGAAAAAGTTACTTCATAGTCTACTCATTCTCTCTTAGTGAAACCATTGGCTACCAGTCTGGCTTTAAACTTCTCAATCTTTCCTTTGGATTCCCTTTTAGTCTTATATACCCATTTACAACCAATAAGTCTATGACCTTTAGGTAATTTAGCAAGTTCCCAAACATCATTATGCTTCATGGATTGCATTTCATCTCTCATTGCATCTAACCACAATTCCGATTGAGAACAAGAAACAGCTTCTGCATAAGTCACTGGATCAGCCACAAAACCGATATTGTAGTGTTGCTCTTCTATATAACCTAAATAGTCTGGTGGTATAACTGATCGTCTCTCCTTAATAGATCTCTTAACTAGAGCAACAACCTCATCCTGTACCTGAAAGGCTTAAGGAACTTTATCAGAAGCTGTCTCAACAACAGAATCTTGAGCCTTAACAGGCTCAGTATGTGATGTAAGAGTCTCTACAATTATCTGGAGGTAAGTACACTGCAAATGTCATAACTTTTGTACGGAGGACACTTAAGTACCATAACTTTTTTTGGCTCACTTGAGTGTCACATCGGAATAGAAATAGAACACTTGAGTGCCACATCCGGCCAAATGTGCTACGTGAATTTTTGACTTAATTTTTTTTCATATGTGGAAATTAGAAAAATAAACGGATGTCCAACGTATGTTGACACCTAAATTTTGACACATCATTTAGTGGTTAATTGTATAGAAAATTAGGGATTAAATTTTAACCCCTAAACAAAAATATTAAAATTGGAAAGCATATAATTTAAGTTTATATAGGTTAGTTGCATTCCGCATCGGATCGGCGGTGACGAGAAAGTTGAAAATCTGTCACGAAAATTGAGCTCGGGCACCGAACAAAACTCGACTCACTTGGAAGACGGGGGCTGAAAATCACACATCAAAAAGGGCTTGGTTGTCTGAATTTGAGCTTAAATTAGCCCATCAAGCTTAATTAAAGAAAAGCCCGAATTAATTCAGCCCACTTAGAATTAAATAAAATTAAAGGATAAAGCCTAAGCGTAAGCCTATTAGGACTAGAAAGCCCGGCTAATTAACCTAGGGTTACGATATAAATACATAGTTATGCTTTATAATCGGGGGAGGTCTCATAATTTTCATTTCAGAATTTTCAGAGGCACACGAGAGACACATGTGAAAAGAGCTAGAGAGAGGATCGCCGCTGCCCTTACCGCACCGGACGCCCTTGCCGCGCCGCTGCCCCACCGCACTGGACGTCGCCACTTGCCGCGCCAGCCACCACTGCTGCACGTCGGACGCCCTTATCGCACACTCCCCCGCTGCGCCACACCGCTTGCCCACCGCTGCGCCGCACTGTCGCCTCCCGAAGCCATGTCGCATCACCGTGTCGCGCCGTTGCACCGCTGCACTGCTCTCCGTGACACCGCTCGCCGCGATGCCGCCTACCGTTGTGCCACCGCGCCAACTACCTCTGCAACACGCCCGATGCCGATCGTGCACCGCCCCCTGACGCTGCTCGTGCACCGCCGCCCAGACGTCCTACTGCACGCCCGACGCTACTGCACCGCCGCCGCTGCTGCTGCATCGCCGCTGCACCACCACTGCACCACCACTGCTGTTGTACGCCGGACGCCCTTCCCCACCGTCGTTACACCAGAGACAAGCCGCCAGTCGTCGCCGCTCCCGATGCTGCCCCTGCCGCGCCGCTGCACCGCCGACGCCGCTGTCGCCGCGAGCCACCATCGACCGCCCATCGCCGGTTGTCCCGCAATCCGCAAGCTCGATCCATCGGTGATTCGAATTTGGAAGATATCCGTAAATTAGGTAAGATTATCCGAATATTTCCTTTAAATATTTAATTTCCTAATTTTCGGGTGTTTGAATATTTCGTAAATATTTTGGTAGATAACTAGATATCTTAGGATAACTTTATGATATTCGTAATATTTAAAAATACCTAAAATTAGGAATTATTCCTAATTTGGCAACGTATCTGGACGACTATCCGACCTTATCCCTAAGGCACGATACGCGGCGATACGGAAAATCGTTATCTTATCCATAATCACTTGGATACGATAATATGTTTTATTCGCTTTCCAAATTCGAACAATCAGCTTTCCGTCGATATCTATAACCCTATAGATATGACCGTTAGTTTGATTTCTTTGTCTAATTTGAATTTGATAAGAAAATTCTTGTGGATTGCGTGGATTGTTTGAACGTGTTTGTTATTTTTGTTTAATTATTTTCCTTTTAAATAAAGAAAATCAAAAAAATATGTTAGTTAGGATTCAATTAGAATTTTTGCAAGCTTAGGGAATCTTAAATATATCCTAAAGAATAAGATAATTATTTGATTCAAATTGGAATTTAAGGTAGCATATTTCATAGTTTAAATTAGAAATTATATTAATCTTAGTGGATTATTTAGGATATTTAATTATTTCGAATTTTCATAAAATACCCAAAAGAGTCACTTTAGGATAGATTAAATTATCATAGATTGAATGTTAATTTAGGTATTTTTTAATTTTGAATTTCATTGGAAAAATACAAAAAAAAAATAAATCATTTGCCCGTCATTAGAAATAGGTCACATCGTCGCATGACATATAGTTTGCATGTTAGGCTGCATTAATCTTACGTTAATTTTTGCACGTCATTACATATATGTTAGCTTTCATTTAAATAAGTGAAAATCTAAAAAAATATTGAGTGAACTGCTTGTTAATTAGAAATCATATTAGGATTGTTAATGTGATTTTCTAGCTAATAATGCAGATGCTTACATTGCTTTGAGGTAAGTAATTCTCATAATCTTGCAATTTATTTAATGTTTTGATTATTGGGTGTTACATTGGTGGTTTGCGCACCCACATGATCATCTCACATGCTAGTGACTAAGTTAAAATGGATCCAGACTGCATGCATAAAAAAAATTTTTGAAAAGAAAAGGTACCGAAAAAGCGTTAAACTAGATTTAGCGTAATCAAGTCCCCAAGCTTAGAATCTCTAGTTCATAGAAGTAAAACATATCTCTCTATGTTTTATTTAGGTTTCTAATCAACCTACCATAAATAGATTAGTGGCAACTCCAAGCATGAAAATATTTGCACGTTAAGAACTTAAATCCTAAATTGCGAATTGGTAGGGCTTGGGAGGGCCCGAGTTAAGCTTAGTCTTAATAATCCATTAGCCTGAGAAAATTTTAGGTCGCGATAGCTTAGCGACTCCGCTGGAGACTTTAGTTAAAACTCTTAGTGGACTTAGGCTAGTTTTTCCTTTCAAAAAATATTTTTGCTTGACAGCGAGGATCCTAGGTACGTCCCTAACATTTTAAGTGTTAAATATTTTTACAGAATGGAGGTATAAGGGGAGGAATGATTATTGACCTTTGTTTTGCAGGGAGGTGTTTGGATGTATGATTTATTTTATACACGAAGCGCTGTATGATATAACTTACTGTGCATGCCTTGCATTTACACTACACTGCACACACTACTCGCTGCCGGACCTGGGCGACATAGGTTTAGGGTGGTACTGAGACAGTGGATACCCCGACCACACCTGTGTAGTAAAGTCACCCTCATTGGTCCCGAAAGTTCTTTCATTGTGTCATTGTCACGCCCCGACCTCCACGGAACGCAACACCCCGCTCGGTGGTCGGAGTAGTATGACGTCCCAGGACTTATCATCATCGACCAATTTCCCATAACAAGTCATAAGGCACATGCGGAAGCAAAAATTTAAAAACACCCGTACAAGTAAACATGAGAACCAGTGAAGCAACACCAGGAATACTTAAGCAATGTACACATCCATAATAAAACCATCAGAAACATCCTTACATCATTCCAGAGAAAACAACAATAGAAAATAGGGTGCAACAAAGAGTGCTATCACATGAGTCAAGAGGGCTGAGAGACAAGGGGGCCAACTGCTACCAAGTAGAGGGTCTGAATTCCAAAAAGTGTTTACCCTCACAAAAAGACTAAGCCTAGCCTAGGGCGCCCAATCCGGATCAGAGCCGTCGGACTCTGATGAACTCTCGGGTATCTCTAAATCCTCACTGGGAAGCTCCTCCTCGGATTCTTCGGTATCCATCGGCTCAGCTTCGTTGACCTCTATTAGCTCCACCACCGGGTCCTCCACTACTGGCTCGTGGTCCACGCCTCCTAGCTCCTCGTCCTCGGCAGCCTCGTACCAACCGTAAAGACCCATAATCTCCTCCGATTCCATCTCAGAATCCACGATCTCACCACTCGGGCACTGCGGATCTAGCTGGCCATCTATGGTAAACGGAACATCCATAGTATGGAGGGGTCCATACTCGTCTCCAAAGCGGTCACGGAAGCACCACGCTACATATTCATGAACTTCAGGATGTGTCGTACCTACGTCTACACTTATCAGAGAATAATGCCTCAAGTACACCTCCCCGTTCCGTACAGGATGTGCAGTCATAGTATGCTCATACTTTAAGGGGATCCCAAAACGTACCGGGACAGGTGGCTTCGTCATGGACGCGGTTCTGAAAGGTTGGGTTATAAAAACCATGAGACACATCTCAGTGAGTGAAAAACTCCTAAACCTAAATTAGGCTAACATGCATCTCCTGACGGGAAAATAAAACCACACAAGATGACTTAGGCCCTTAGGCCCAAATCGGCATTCTTAATGACCCTGCAGGTTAGGTAAACCAATAATATCATGTCACATTCACGGCATTCCTAATCACACGAGCGTCATACGCATGCTCAAAACTTTAGTTGTCGGTTTTAAATATGGATCACCGAATCGCACCATTTCACACACTAGCTCATGCATTCAGATGTATGCAAATGCCAATACCTTGCCGTGCTCACTATTTAATTCATACGACATTCCGGCATAAGATTCCGTTCGTGTTTCGATTATAAAATATAATCCGCTTGGACACGTCCCATACCATGCCCGACAGATTCCATTACATAATCAGACACTATGCATCACACGTGTTTGTTGATTCTGTTAATTCGACCCGTAGGCCTGACCCGAAGGCCTGATCCGAAGACCACGGCTTGAAGGCCCGACCCGAGGGCCACGATCCGAAGACCAATCACAACACTTCGTGGCAAGCGTAAAAACGCTCCAGGCCTAGTGTCTCTAGCCCGCGTAAACGCATCAGGCACAACACCGATCTCCTCACGAACCAGAGCCCATGTAAAAGTACCAGGATGGTCGTCTTCCGGACGCACCGGGCATCGTCCTGCTCCAAAGTGCATGAGGACGGCACGACCCGAAGGCCACGACCCGAAGGCCACGACCCGAAGGCCTTAAGTGATCACACGGCACACTGCCAATTTTTATCTGAACCCGCGTATACGCGTCATGGCATAATTAGGTGATCACATGTTCATGGCATACACGCATTCTCGCACAATTTCCACAAGCCTCATACTCGGCATGCATAATGCGTGGCCATACAATTCGCACACGAATGTTGGTGCAATGTACCACGGCATAATGTCCCACACAATTCAATGCCACAATTTTATGTTCAATGATTCACGTCATATGCTTAATTAGCCCAATCAACATCACGGGGCATCACATGCAAAGTTGGCACTTATGACGTATTCGGCATTATGATGTACATTGACAAATCACCAATCACACAAACTCCGTTGGGGAAAAGAATACCATTTTTCGCGGGTACTATTCATACAGAATGCTCCCTCTTCTGGTTCTCGCTGGCACTGTTCATCCGTCGGACTCCTGATGATTCCGGTTGTTTCTGGCGACCACTGAAGCTGATTTTCGGTGACTAAGACCGCTAACCTCCTCTCTCCTTTCCCTCCAAAGGGCTCGGTCTATTGCTCAACACAGAAAATGGAATCCCAGATCTGATTTGGCCTCCACAGGTGTTCTTCGTCGAACGACTCGATCATTTCCAGAGAGCCGAATTCTGGGAAACTTCTTCAACGTTGTCAATCCCATAGGAGGTACTCTCCACTTGTTACTCTGAACTGGTTAGTCATTATATCTCTACTGGTCCAAGCGAAGCTAGCTTCCCGTTGACGCACTTAAGGTGTTTGCTAAATTGACGGGCATTGGGAGTTCCCATCCCGTTGACTGGCACTGGATAGTTGGTTCTCTGTATTGGCATCTCAGTGGCTGGTATGGTTGAATTGTTTTGACTGGCTGGTGTTTAAGAGTGGCTGGTGGGCTTGAACCGATGGAGGATAATGGTAGGAACCCCCTGATAGGAGATTCCCCTGCTGTTGTGTCCAGTCGTGAGGTCACTGATGCTGAGGAGAATGTGGCAATTTAGAAAGGGAAAATGGCCTTGCTTGGTCAGGTTGCTGCTCCCATTAGTGGACCGAAAACTATACTGAAAGGGGACCATAGTCGTAGTAAAAGTAGAGGGCGACCAAAGAACAGGAGCCAATCTGCTAGGCAAGACCAGAGAGGAATTCATTCTCGGTCTGGTTCTAGACCTAGTCATTCCAAGAACCAGAAGATGATGGGCCAGAATTTGTCTATCCCTCAAAAGCAAATGAATGTTGCTTCAGGTGCTCGAACCTGGGCAAATGTTGCAAAGGTTATGACTAAGGGTTATAACCTTACCTTTGTTCCGCCGGTGGTTGAGAATGGTGAAACTTTTGTGGACATTACTCTTGAGACAGCTACTGAGGAAAATCCACAGTGGAGTGAATGTATAGTTGGCCACTACATTGGCAGGAAAGTGCCATTCAAATTGACTGAGGAGGCTGTCAAGAAAGCTTGGGGAGACCAAATAGATGATGTCAAGCTCTATGAAAGTGGTTTCTATTTCTTTCACATTCCTAATGCAGATTTTCGTAGGAAGTTGGTTGATATGGGCCCTATCTCCATATTCAGAAGCACCATGCTATTGCAACAATGGCATTCTAAGTTGAAACTCAAGAGAGGTACCTTAGACACCATTCCAGTTTGGGTAAGATTAAGGGACATCCCTTTCTCCCTGTGGTCTCCAGCAGGCATTGGTAGAATAGCAAGCGCTATTAGAAAACCACTTCATGTGGACACTCAGACGGAGCAAATGACGAGAATCTCCTATGCTTGTGTATGTGTTGACATCAAGGCTACGGATCCTAGGCCAGAAAATATCAAAGTTAGATGGGAAGGTGAAGTGCACTTGATCAATATTGAATATGAGTGGCGACCCCTAGCTTGCATTTCTTGCTGTGTCTTTGGTCACAAACAGGGTACTAATGGGTTCGGATGCGCCCCTGTTGCTGCTGAGACCAGACCCGAGAAGAGCACACAACCCCAAGCTTCTGATGGTTGGACCTTGGTGTCTAGGAATAAAGCTTCAGCTGCTACCAAGACCCCCATTCAGATGCAAACTGCTGCTGAAACACCTAGGATCACGATCCAGGAGGTTAATGAACTCCTGGCCACTACACTCAACGTTGGTCAGACTTCAGAACAGATCAACCAACTGGTGCAGCAGGACATTGAAACTCAATCTGGGCAAAGGTCTCCACCAGTTTGCTCCCCCAAAGAGACTCATGTTTTGTAGGATGAAGTTCTTTCTCAAGCTTCCTCAGAAGAATATTATGAGGAACAGGACAAATCCACTCCAGAAGAACCATTGGAGGAGGAACCAGCCTCTATTCCCCCGCCTTTGACTCGTTCAAGAACTATGGGATCTGGTGCTTTAGAGGGGATCTCGAAGCATCCGCAAGACCCTGTACCACCCTCGGAGCTCCCGATGAAGTCACCTACTGTTTCTTCCTCTAAATTATCTAAGAGGAGGAGATCGAGGAAAACTCCGCGGTAACTCTCAATTCCTATCTCATGTTTTTTGGAGCTTGGAATATAAGGGGACTAGTTGATCCCCTCAGACAAGCTGAAGCGCGGGATTTCATTAGGACTCACCGGCTGTCTTGTGTTGGGATAGTCGAAACTAAAGTCAAGAAGTCCCTTTTTGGCCATATTTCTAAAGGTATTTGCCCTTCTTGAAGCTGGTTATCAAACTATGAGCATTCCCCCCTAGGTCGTATTTGGATCAGTTGGGATCTTAATGAGATTGAACTTAACCTCATTTCCTCATCCTCCCAGCTGATGCATACTGATCTTAGGTTGCTGAAGATGCATCGCTCTTGTTCACTCACATTTGTCTACGGTGAACATACTTTTGTAAACAGGCGGCCTCTTTGGGCTGATCTTATCCGGTTTTCGTCGACTGATTCTCCTTGGCTTGTAGCTGGAGATTTCAATGCAATTCGATATCCAGATGACAGACAGGGTAGTTCAACTCCTTGGATCCCGGTATTTGATGAATTTGGCGACTGTCTAAACCAGGCCGGCCTTGATGATCTACGGTTTGTGGGTCACAGGTTTACTTGGTCCCATTCGTCAGGAGCCAATCGTAAACTCCGGAAGATAGATCGAGTTCTTATCAATGATTGCTGGAACCATTACTTCTCCTATTCGGAAGCCAATTTCTTAGCTCCAGGCATCTCCGATCATTCCCCCATGATGGTTAGAATCTTACCACCGCAAAATCCCAGGATCCCATTCAAGTTCTTCAACTTCTGATCTACCCATCCAAACTTTTTGGATCTAGTAGCTCAAACGTGGAACACTCACCTAGTGGGATCACCTATGTTTACAGTTTGCAGCAAGCTAAAGCTCCTTAAGCCAGTGTTCAGACAACTGAATAGGAATTCATTCTCAGCCATCTCCACTAGAACGGAACAAGCCAGGCTCAATCTTTATGAGACACAGGCGGCTCTGGAACTTAATCCCTTTGATCTTAGCCTGCATTCTAATGAGGTTGAACAACTACGAGCTTTCTCTGCTCTTAAGATGCAAGAGGAATCGTTCTTCAGGCAAAAATCTAAAATCCGCTGGCTCCGGGAAGGGGACTCGAACACTAAGTTCTTCCATCATTATGTGAACAAAAGGAGATTACAAAACCGTATCCTCTCTGTTTCTACAGAGGATGGGATCATACTAACTGATCTATTAGAGATCAGAAACCATATTGTTGGTCATTTCCAACATTTGCTCACTGATAGGAGTGATCCTGTCCAGGCTCCCCCTTGGGAGATAAGTACTTTCATTGGTAGGACGTTGGATGAGAATCAACGAACTCTCTTAACACAACCGGTAACGGATGGGGAAATCCAGTCTACGCTTTTCTCCTTTGTGAAAGGAAAGGCCCCAGGACCGGATGGTTACAATATGGATTTTTTCAGGTCCTCCTAGGAGATTATTGGCCCATCCATACTGTTGGCGGTTAGGAATTTCTTTCAGATCGGCAACTTGCTTAAGGAGCTTAACAACACCATTATCACTTTGGTGCCTAAGTCCTCAAACGCTTCATCCATGAATGATTTTTGGCCAATAGCCTGTTGTAACACATTATACAAGTACATCTCCAAAATATTGGCTAGGCGCATTGCTCAAGTTCTCCTAACCTTGATTTGCCACTCACAAACAGCTTTTGTTAAAGGGCGCAGAATTAGTGATAATATCTTGATTGCCCAAGAGCTATTTGCTGGCTTTCACCATGAGGCTTATTTACCGAAATGTGCTCTAAAAGTGGATTTCCGGAAAGCATATGATACTGTTAACTGGGAATTCATTGAAGAAACCCTTAAGGCCCTCCAATTCCCGGACTTCTTCATTAGAATGGTGATGGCATGCGTCACAACTCCAAAATTTTCAATCTCGATTAACGGGGAACTCCATGGCTACTTCTCTAGCAGCCGTGGCATAAGACAAGGGGATCCGTTATCCCCATATCTCTTCATTATGGTCATGCAAGTCCTGTCTGGCATAATTAAGGAAAAAACGGATTCGTCGGATTTCCGGTGGTACTGGAGGTGTAAAAAAACCCAGTTATCTCATCTATTTTTCGCGGATGATGTACTTATATTCTTGGAAGGCCATTTAAGATCGGCGGAGTTAATCAAGTAAGCCCTTGCAAAGTTTTCCATTCGGTCCGGCCTTTCCCCAAATACATTGAAAAGTAATATCTTCCTCTCTGGAGGATCGCCGGACCTTCATGAGCAGTTTCTGCACTGCTTTGGATTTCAACAAGGCACACTACCATTCCGATACCTAGGTGTGCCTATCATCTCATCCAGGCTCAGCAAAGAAGACTGCAAGATTCTAGTTGATGCGATTACAGCCCGAGCCCGTTCTTGGATACATCACTTCTTATCCTTTGCGGGCCGCCTGCAGCTCATCAAATCAGTACTCCACTCCATTCAAGTTTACTGGGCTACCATTTTCTCTCTTCCTCAATCGGTGATTCAAGGAATTGAGAAAATTTTGCGGCAATTATTGTGGAAAGGTCCTGATCTTGGTACAGATGGTGCTAAGATTGCTTGGAATTCTATTTGTCTACCCAAGAATGAAGGAGGTCTGGGGATTCGTCGCCTCCAAGAATTTAATACATCAATGATACTCAAACACATATGGCTTCTATTTACTGATAAGGAAGCCATGTGGTGTAGATGGATTCATTCAACCTTCTTACACAAATCCAACTTTTGGATTGTCTCAAAACCCAGATTTTGCTGCTGGACTTGGAAGAAACTCCTAGATTTGCGCTCGGTTACCAATGGTTTATTTAGGTGGACAATTGGAAACGGGCGTTCGGTATCTTTTTGGTTCGATTGGTGGCATGCCAAAGGCCCCCTCTTCAGGATTTTCTCCAATTTGAACATTTATCAATCTAGGATTCCTTGTGAATCTTCGGTTCGAGATTTCTACGATGGCATTTGGCAACCTTCAGCAATGCTTGACACCATCCTTAGCTGGACCGATCCACCTCCTTGTTTTATGGATGATATCCCGGATAATTTGACTTGGGCTCCCTCCCCATCTTTCTCTTTTTCCGTCGCCCGAGCATGGAACCAAATCAGAACCACAGGACGGTCAGCCCCATGGCATTATTTTGTTTAGGATAACATATAGCCCCTCGTCACGCCTTTCTTCTTTGGGTAATTTCTCTTAACCGCTTGCCCACGCAAACCTTACTCCTTCAAAATCGTAGGATTCAAGCCGCTTTTTGTGCGTTTTGTGGTGAGGTCCCGGATTCCATCAACCATTGGTTCTTTGCGTGCACGGCTACAAGAAGTCTAGCTTTTTGCTAGGCGTTTAAGTGCAACCTTCCGTGGCGTAATAGGTCCTGGCCTGAACTTATTACATGGGCAATGAAAGTTTGTAATACTTCCTCCTTTGCTCACAATCTTTCCAGGTTCGCTTTTGGCGCTCTTTGCCACATCATATGGACAGAGAGGAACAACTCCATTTTCAGGAGCAAGAATGCTTATATCCCAGGGATGCGTAAGCACCTTCTTAAGGTTGTGAAGGACAAAGCGTTGGCCATGGGGACAATCCCTGACACACCTGCAAATCGTAGAATGCAACGGAATTGGGGCCTCTCGGCCACTATCTTTGCCGCTAGCCCAGCTACTTCTTAGGCTGTGTTCGTTCCTTTTTTCTGTCTTCGTGTTGTTGTTTGGTTGTATAGTTCCTGCTTAGGCCCTTCACCTCGTTCAGACAAGTTGTCTGAGTTGGTTTGATGGTTGCCTTTAGCCTTAGGTTGTACATGGTATTTTGAAAAGTTATAAAATTTTTACCTTACCAAAAAAAGACAAATCACCAATCACATTCCACAACGGTCGGTCACACGAGCATGCGACATGGTAGACTCAAGCATCACGATTGCCAAACCGACACATAATTCAATCACCCCGGCAATCCCGGCACTTCAATCAATTCAATCCTCAAACTACTGTAGAATTGGCCATCAAAACCCAGTGTGGTCAGTAGCTAATCCTCACCATTTCGACCTCTAATCCACTTCTTTCTTATTTGTCACCTACCAATAGTTTCCCGATGTCCACTAATAACATACAAATCCATATAAGCCCTAATCAATACTATCCGACTAGTAATCACGTCCTAATCCCGTTAAAATGCATAATCGTCCTAATTAGGGTTTAGAGGTTTACACCCACCTAAATCCAAGCTCGTGCGACGGGGAACGGCGGCCGATCACTGGTGAACGGTGGAACCGGCGGCACACTTCCCAAGGGAGCGACGGCGAGCGGCGGTCGGCTGTCCACAGTAGCTGCGAACGGCGGCTCACGGTCGACACGGGTGCTGACGAGCAGCTAAGCAGCGCGGACGGCTGCTGCTCACGGCGGCGCACGGCGGGCGGCGGTCTTGGCGGCGGATGGCGACGGCGCGGCTGTTCCGGCGAGGGGAAACAAAATAGGGAGAGGCGTGGGAGGACGGCTTGGTAAGGGTGGCGACGGTGAACAGCGAGCGGTCCGACGGTGGCGCACGGCGGCGAGCAGCTCCGGCGGTGGCTCAACCGCGCATGCAACCGCGTCGGAGAGGAGGGAGAGAGGAGGACAGCGACAAGCTGGTGGCATGGCTGCTCCGGTACCCACCCAGCTGCATGCAACCGAGAGAGAGAGAGAGGGAGACGGCGAAGGGAAAGTGGCAGTGGCGGCCACGGCGACGGCGGCTGGCAGTGCTCCCCGGCGGGAGGCGGACGCTCAGCCTCTTCCTCCTTGGCTGACCGGTGTCATTTCCCTCTGCATGCAGCCGGAAAGGAGAGGAAATGAAGGGAACATGGGGAGAAAGGGAGAGGGTCGGCAAGGGGCGACGGTGGTGGACGGCGGCGGCCTTGGCGGAGCGGCGACGAGCTCGGCGGAGGTGCGGCTATGCTGGGCTCGGCGTGAGGCCTTGGCTGGTCGGGAATAGCGAGAGAGAGAAGGAGAGAGACGGTCGGCTAGTGGTGGTGAGGCGAGAGGGAGTGGTGCACAGTGGCGGTGCCGGCTGGCGGCGGTTCCGGCAAGCAGCGAGCGGCAGCGTGAGGCCGAGAGAGGGAGAGAACTCGCGGAGGGGAGAAGGAGAGAGAGGGTGGCCGGCCTGAGGGAGAGAGAGGGCGAGTGAGAGGGAGAGAAAAGAGAGAGAGAGAGAGAGGGGTGAAGTGATATGTGATGATGATTGCATAGGGGAGCTCAAAGGTTTTGGAAGAAATCTTGGACAAGCATGATGGCATGCATAGGAAAGGGGGATGTTGACAAGTGTCACACCCCCACAAGAATTCAAAATTCGGAATGCCAAGGGGCAAAAGGGTAAAAATGACATTAAGTTCCGGTACCGGGTCGAATTGCCAATTTTTCGGCCGTACAAGTCCTATATATAAGTGGCCAGCTTAATTTGACGTCGTCCTTCTAAAAATCATCCCGTGAATCACGAAAATCGGTCTCGAAACTCGGATTAAATTTCACGATCAAATTTGTCGAATTTCCAATTTCCAAATCTCTCACTAACGGGCAGCTGTTTAGGATTTACACGTATCGACCTCGGGTGGTCCGAATCGCGGCGAGCTCGATTGTCGAGAGAACGAGAGGAATTATCGCTAGTTTCGATGACACGACCGTCCAATTCAAAAGATCAGTTCACACTGGCCCAAAATACTTCATCGTCATTCTTCTAAATCAGGCTTAATTCGCGATCGGGTCCATGGTCTACGTACCTATTCCTAGTTAGCCATTCTCATTTGGTCAGTATCCCGAGAGTGATCAGCTTCGGACGAGACTTACGAAAATGAAATATCGAATAAGACTCGTTTTATTCATTCCAGAGATTGAGTCGAATTTCGGAATGTTACAGTCATTGAGTTCCCACCACGGTTGCACCCTTTGCAACCCGGGCCGGCTCCTTGACTAAGCCGGAGTCAGGAGAATCCCAACCTAACCACCATCATCACTAGTTTAGTTTGGTAATCCTCGCGTTTTCACTTTCCAGGCCAGAGTCTAGATAGAAATCAAACCTCACATTTCATGCGTATGTCTATGCGATTGCCATGATCCTACCTAGTAAAGTAAGTTTTACGAGCCTTTATCTTGCAATTTATTTATATTTCGTATTTTCTTTGGTCGGTCCATGACATTAAGTTGGTCGTGAGTCTTCTATACACTATGGGACGGGCAAACATCCGGATTCTTGATTCTCCTAAGGACAAGCTCCGTGCCTGGTGGAATCTACTCAACCCGACCAACCGTAAGCTAGTTGAGGGCCACATTGGGAGGCTCCTCCCCTTATTGGAAGTCAAAGTCCGTATTGGCCTCGTTCGAGCATTAGCACACTTCTGGTGTCCTGATACATCTACCTTTATATTCGGTAAGCATGAGCTCACCCCGACTTTGGAAGAATATAGTGTGATCATTGGAAAACCTTTAGGGTTGGAATTAGTTACACTACTTTTGGGAATCAATTCCACTTTAACGTTCTATGAATATTTGAATGTCGGAAAAGATGAGTTGGGAAAAGTTTTGAAAGAAAATCGTGGGACATGTCCTTTTTCGTTCTTGAGTTAATGTTTTGATAAAGCCACATCTTTTCAAAAAGGTAGAATCTTTTTGCTAGCATTTTTCGTGTTCGTGATTTTCCTAATTATAAGAATGCATGTAATCCGTCAATTGCATGGTTGGTCCAACAAGTCTATCTTGAAAAGAATTTTATCAACACCATTTTAGCCAAGACTTTTATTTCTCTCACTAAATTTAAGCAACATGTTGACAAAACATTTCATGCCCTTCTTGAACTATTGCAAATTTGATTTTTGTCTCACATAAAAGGATGTGGCGATTTACTCATGATATCCGAGTTTAGTGATTCTAGTCATCCCATCTTAAAGTATAAAGAAAAACAAGGGAACGCACCTGATTATCATAACTTCGAATGGATCATTTTCATGAAAAACGCTAGACCCCAAGGTTTCCAATAGCATGCTAACTGATTCAAGGTCGACGAAGCTCGGCTTACGTGTAATGGTATTAGGCCAGTTCTACTTTTGGGCTTCACTGGTGTAATCGAATACTACCCTGCCAGAGTGTCTCGTCAATACCAGATTCTCCAGAGGCTTCCAACATTACAACCGGAACTCCTCCATGTCAATTTCACTGATAATGATAAAAACCACGAAGGGACTATAGCTCAGCTCAAAAAGATGTGGAAGAAGTGTCGTCTTTTAAATATAGCTCGGCCCAAAGAAGAGCTCAAGAGGGAGCAGAAGTCCTATTTCGTGACGACTGAGTATATTCGACGGCACAAAGTCCCACAAGAGTTACTCTCGAAGATACTCAAGGTATCTCTCAAGACCGCCACCCGCTCAGAGAACAACCGTCTCAAAAGGAAGACCGAAGAAGCTTAAGAAAAAGCATCCAAGATAGCTCGAGCTTATGAGCAGTTGAAGAAGGAAGTCACCTCCCATATGTCTATGGATCAAGCTAAATAGAAAAGCTTGAATTTATGTTTTCACTTCAGCTTCAGTCTTTAAACTTGTTTAGGAATTGAGTCATTTGTTTTTGCATTTTGTTTGAGTGATTTCAAGTTATAGTCGTTATAAAATTTTTTGTCATTTCAATAAAGAGATCCTTTCTAATCAAAGCAGTTAGACCAATGTCATGGACCGACTTGCTCTTCTTACTTGTTGTATTTATTCGATCATTACTTTTTTTTAGGTAATTTACCACGAATCCCCTTCATTCTCATAATACTCGATCGGTGACCAAAAGAAGGATGACCAATCAAGTCGAGATTGTAGCCATGATTGACAAAAAGCTTAAAGAACACATGAATGCAATCAATGAGCAGATCGCGGCTACCATGTCTAAAATGATGAGTGATCTCATGGCCAAACAGCAGCAGATCAATGCTGCCTCTCAATCGGAGATTCCACCTCCAACCCGTCAAGGCCTCCGCCTCGACAAAACTCCTGTAGTGAATACTAATCTAACCTTTCAACTGGATGATGCCATTTTGACTGATACTAGTGTGTCTCCGGCGGCCCCTGTTCTTCATCCACCCCCTAATGATGAGAATGCCAAGTTGCTGGCTAAGCTCGACTGGAGGTTATGTGAAGTGGAGGAAACTCAAAGTGTTCTGCATGTTGATTTGTCTATTTTTGCCCATGTCCAAGTGCCCGATAAATTCAAGATGCCAGCTTTCAAGAAGTATGATGGCACCTCAAACCCAATTCAGCACATTGAGATGTACCGGGGGCTCATGAATAGATATGTTTCTAACGAACCTCTAATGATCCAAACCTTCCAAGCAAGCTTGAAGGATGCTGCAATGAGGTGGTATACCAACCACTAGATCAACTGGAAAGACTCGTGGGAAGAAGTCGCAAACCTTTTCGTCAAATACTTCAAGTTTAATCTCGATGTCACCATTACAAGGGAGGACCTAGAGAGTGCTGAGCATAAAAAGGGCGAGACTTTAAAGGAGTATGCCACTCGCTGGAGGAACATGGCAGGACAGATCATGCCTGAACCCTCAGAACGTGACTTAATGAAATTGTTCATGTCTACTCTACCGTAGCCGGTTCGTTCATGAATGTTAGTGACAGCCGCCCAATCTTTTAGCCAGCTGATAGCCATGGGTGAGGAGATTGAGTCCGGACTCAAGAAAGGATGGTACAGTGAGTCAGGTTCATCAGGCAAGAGATTTACTAGTAAGAAGGACGAAGAACATATCCCCGAAGTTAACATGACTTATGTACAGAAGACGCCAGCTCATGCCCCGAAACTACAATTTAGCACTCAGTAGACAATCTCTTATGGGCGGCAAGGCCAGCAGGACCCATGCCAGCAGTGCAAACCTCGCCAATTTGCTCTACTTCCTGGGACGTTATCTTAGGTACTGGCGGTGCTAAGGAAGAAAAACTTGTTGAATTTAGAGCCATAAAGATATAACGCTGCTGGCTTTGCAAGTTATGATCTGTTGAAGAAATGTGATTACCATAGAGGTGAGGTAGGGCATTCGACAGATGATTTCCAAGTGTTCAAATATCGAATACAGGATCTACTCGAGACTGGAGCGTTTGCTTTACAGCCAGTCGGTAAGCCCAATGTGCAGAATAATCCACTCCCTGATCATTCAAGCAGTGCAAATATTATCCTTGGCCCGAGAGTCAAGCAGGTTCAAGGCTTCAGAGTCCATTTTGAGGATATGTTCAATGCTTTAGTCCAAGCTGGTTATGTTTCGACCGGTGAAGTGGTGTCATTCGGTGAAATAGAAAAGAAAGTGGATGAGTTGGTAAGAGAGGGAATGATTAGGACAGCAGACGAATTCGGGGTAGTGGCCACCATATCTCAAGTCATCATTGACTGGAATGAAGAACTCGCAATGATGATCGATAAATAAGTTAAGTTAGGTCCTGACATGCCCCCTCTCGAGGACGCCTCTGACGATGACCTCGGGATCATTATACCCGATGCTTCAGAAGTATTGGTCCTGGCATCACCTCAGCCCTATGCTTATGAAAGTAACAAAATGGTTCCATGGTCATACAACGTTGATATGATAACAAGGTCAAGGCGAACTTATTCTGATAATCAACCGGCCAAGCCAGTGGCTGAGAAAGAAGCAAAGGAATTCCTAGCTATGATTAAGGCTAGTGAATATAGCGTGGTTGATCAGCTAAGAAAGTTATCCATACAAGTCTCGTTGTTGGAGCTTCTTCAGACATCATATAAGCATCGGGGTGCTCTAATGAAGGTTTTGAGTGAGATTCATATGTCCGAAACTATTGAAGAAGATAAGCTAGAAGGGTTTGTCGGGGTGATTCTCCTCAAGGATCAAGTAGCATTTTCTGATGAAGAAATCCCAGTTGAGGGACGTGGTTATAATAAGGTGCTTCATATATCAGTGAAGTACAAGGAGACTCACATGGCTAGAGTGCTTGTTGATAACGGGTCAACTTTGAATTTATGCCTGTTTGGCTACTTTGAAAAGACTGGGCATTGATCCACCTACCATGCAAGCAGCCAAGACTTTTGTTCAAGCCTTTGATGGAGTAAAGAAGGATGTGATAGGCCAGATTAACTTAGAGCTGCAAATCGGACCTTCAGTGTTCGATATTCTTTTTCAAGTGCTAGATATCCCTTCTGCTTTCAATTTCTTGCTGGAACGGCCATGGATCCACAATGCAGGCATAGTGCCCTCCAGTTTGCATCAGAAGATCAAGTTTATGGTTGAAGCAAAGTTGGTTACAATTTATGGAGAGGAAAATCACTGAATCTTCAATGCGACATCGATCCCATACATAGAGCCCGATCATGTTGAGGAGGATAGCTATCATTCATTTGAGACAGTTCAAGTTGTTCAAGCTTCCTTTGATATGCCGTTGCCCGTTCCTGAGGTTTCTAATGCAGCTATCATGGTGGCCAAAGTCATGGTCGGTAATGGTTTTGAGCCAGGTCAGGGTCTTGGGAAGGAAGGCCAAGGCATTCATGGCCCGATTGAGACAAATGGACAATCTCACAAGGCTGGTTTGGGGTATCATGGGCCCGAAAGCTGCAGACAAGGCCACAGTTGTTACAGAAGCCGAAAAGAAGCAGGTCAAAGTCCCTTATCACCTCCCATTAACCATACCTTTCACTCGACTAGAGTAGTAGGGGGATATGAGCATTTAAAGCCGAACCCGACTAAGGATGATCTTAGGCTTATCTTTCCTAAGTCGCCACAAGCCCTAACTGACTCACTTAAGAAGCGCGGTAAAGCGATTCTGGTCAGTTTATCTTATGATTCCGAGGATGACTATCCACCTTGTATTATCAAGAAGCCGAAGTCGAGGGTGGTGGATTTTGACTTTAATGATGATATACCCTACCTCGCTGGTTGGTTTGCTGAGACCTTCATTGATGCAATCACTGAAGGACCACTTGAAGAGATAGGCGCAGGCCCTCAAGAGTAATCATTTTCAATATTTGTATCTCCCCTGCGTGGGAATCTTTATTGTTTTTTTTTTCGATTGTCATTCCAATTCATGTTACACTTACGTTTTTCAATTCAATAAGATGTAATTCATTGGTTCGATATTAATAAAATTACAGTGGTTTTTATCATTTTGAATCTTGTTGAAGTGCCCCAAACCAACCCGATGACGATAACCAACCATTGAAAAATTTATCATCTACGGTAAGAACTGAGGGTTGGCCTTCTCAAGAATTCTCGTTTCGAGGTTTTTGAAAGCAAAATGAATTTCAAAAAGAAAGGATCAATTTTCGAAAATTGCATGTAGTTAAGCCCTGTTTTGTCTTTTTGATCCATTTCTTTCATGTTTCAGTACTAATCTTGAGGCATGCGAAGGGACGGGAATCGTGGATCCTCATATATGTGATGCAAGTCAATTTAATGACTCAGACGATTCTAATCCGAATAATGAAGAGATACGACGGAACTTGAAAATCCATGAGAAATCTAAGCCTCTCACTATTGAAGAAACCATAGTGATCAATCTTGGCGACACGGAGAATTCTAGAGAGGTGAAGATTGGGGCATGTCTCCCTGAAGATGTGGCCAAATGCTTAACCCAATTATTGAAAGATTATCAAGACATCTTGGCCTGGTCTTATGTTGATATGCCGGGTCTCGATCGATCGATCGTCGAACATTGTCTACCGACTGATCCTTCGGTCGAGCCTGTGAAGCAAAGGTCGCGAAGAGCTAAGCCAGAACTGGCAAAGAAGATCAAGAAAGAGGTCATGAAGCTTCTTGATGTGGGATTTATTAAGACTACCCAATACTCAGAATGGGTCGCTAATATAGTCCCAGTGTTGAAGAAAGACGGTCGGGTTCAAGTCTGTGTTGACTACCGAGATCTGAACAAAGCTAGTCCTAAGGATGATTTTCCACTTCCACACATTGATGTGCTTGTAGACAGCACAACCGGGTTCGAACTATTCTCCTTCATGGATGGTTTCTCAGGTTATAATCAGATCTTGATGAATGAGGATGATAAGTTGAAAATGGCATTTACCACTCCATGGGGGACATTTCATTACAAGGTGATGCCTTTCAGTCTTAAAAATGCTGGGGCAACTTACCAGCGGGCAATGGTCACGTTGTTCCATGACATGATGCATAATGAGATTGAGGTCTATGTTGATGACATGATTGCAAAAACTTGACATGGAGAAGATCACATAGAAACCTTGATGAAATTATTCGACAGGCGTCACAAGTTCAAATTATGCCTCAATCCAGCAAAATGCGTGTTCGGGGCAGCCTCTGGCAAACTACTTAGCTTCATTGTTAGTAACAAAGGGATTGAGATTGACCTATCAAAAGTGAAGGCCATTTGTGAAATAAAATCCCCCTCTTCAATGAAGGAAGTTCGTAGCTTAATGGGTAGACTAAACTATATAGCCAGATTTATTTCTCAGCTATCTAAGACAGTGATGCCTTTCTTTAAACTCCTCAAGAAGAATGCGCTGGTTAGATGGGATGAAGAGTGTGAACTGGAGTTTGACAAGATTAAGCACTACTTGATGAATCTGCCGGTGCTTATTCCGCCAATGCCGGGGCAACCTTTGATCTTGTACCTCACGATCTACAGTGAGTCCTTAGGCGCCATGCTTGCTTAGAAAAGTGAAGAGGATGGAAAGGAGCGTGCGATTTATTATTTGAGTAAGAAGTTCACCGCCTCTGAGATGGACTATTCTGAAGTAGAAAGAACGTGCGCAGCATTGGTCTGGGTGCTACACAGATTGAGGCAATACACTTTGCACTATCAGATATTGCTTATAACAGAGTGTGATTCCATCAAATACTTGCTCAATCAACCCACTTTGATTGGAAAACTGGCAGATTCTCATCTCAGAATTTAATGTTCAATTCATGTCTCAGAAATCAATCAAAAGATGAGTAATTGCTGATGTCATGGCTGAAAATCCTAGAAAAAGGAGGATCTGAATCCGCTAGAGGATAGAGTCATGCCAATCGATGAGTATGTATGGACCATATATTTTGATGGGGCCGTAAACTTATTAGGATCATATATCGGGGCAGTTTTAATATCCCCAGGCGGACAACATTATCCGGTGGCAGCAAAACTGATATTTCCTTGCACGAACAATATCGCTGAATATGAAGCATGTATCCTCGGGTTGCAAGCTGCAATCAAAATGGAAGTAGCTCGACTTAAGGTGTTCCGGGATTCAGCCCTCATTATTCTTCGTACCGTTGGTAAGTAACAAACTAGAGATGCTAAGTTATAGCCCTATCACGTCTATTTAGAGAAGTTGGTGGAAGAGTTTGAAGATATTTTGTTTGAATACTTGCCAAGGACTCAAAATAGTTTTGCCGATGCTCTGGCTACGTTATTGGCAATGCTACGAGTGACATGTGGTTTAGAAGTTGAACCTTTAAAGATAGAGGTCTTACAGAAATCGGCTTATTGCATGGCCACGACAGAAGAGCCTGACGGCAAGCCATGGTATCATGATATCAAGGCATATCTTCAAACATAGGAGTTTTCTGAGAAAAGTACCGTTTGATGCTAGAAGTATATGAGGGAGTATGTGGTTCGCACATAAATGGTCATATGCTGGCAAGGAAGATAATGAGGATGAGTTATTACTGGCTCACTTTAGAGATTGATTGCATTCAATATGTCCAAAGTTGTCACAAATATCAGATCTATGGTGACAATATTAAAACTCCTCCGAATGTATTGCATCAAATGTCTGAACCATGGCCGTTTTCTATGTGGGGCATTGATATCATTGGCCTAATTAATCCTAAAGCGTTAAATGGGCATCGGTTTATCCTGGTCTCTATCGATTACTTTTCGAAGTGGATCGAAGTTATGTCTTATACGATAGTGACGGCTCGAATTGCGGTGAAGTTCATTCGTCGAGACATCATTGTTCGATATGGTACACCTGAGACTATAATTACTGACAATGGGTCGAATCTAAATAATAAATTAGTGGATGATCTGTTCAAGGAGTTCAAGATCAAGCATCTAAATTCCTCTCCATATCATCTGCAGATGAACGAAGCGATCGAAGCAGCCAACAAGAATATCAAGAAAATTTTGGCTAAAATAGCTACGAACTATCGTGATTGGCATGAGAGATTACCTTTTGCACTTATGGCATATCGGACTTCTATCCGGACATCTACAGGGGCAACTCCATATTCTCTTGTGTACGGTATGGAAGCAGTTCTACCTGTTAAGGTTGAAATTCCTTCATTACGTATTCTCTCATAGGTACAATTGTCAGAAGCAGATTGGATCCAGTAGAGGTTGGACCAGTTGAACATGATTAATGAGATAAGGCTTAGAGCTCAATGTCATGGCCAGTGCTACCAGTAATGAGTTGCTAAATCTTCCAATAAGAAAGTCAAGCCTTGATATTTTCAGGTAGGCGACCTTGTCCTGCTGAAATTATTGTCGATAGTTCCTCTTGCAGAAGGAAAATTCGCCCCAAATTATGGCAGCCCGTACATTATGAAGAAAATCCTTTCAAGAGGTGCTTTGATTTTGGCCAAGATGGATAGTCGTATTTTTTCCAGTCCAGTTAATTCTGATTCTGTGAAGAAGTATTACATTTAATTTGTACTCATTCTGACTTTGTTTCTATCAAGTTTCAAATTGAATTTCATAAATCAATTGATGTTACTAAGCTTTGTTTGAGGAAGGCTTTTGATCGGGCAATTTGTTTCTATCCCTAATGAAGCGATCATATTGCATGAGAGACTTCAAGATGACGAAAGGCAAGACATGTTCATACACGTCCTAAATAATAATCCCCAGTGCGAGTTGAGCGAAAACTTCGTGCTGACAAGGTAAAGGATTATCTCACGAAAAATATGACAACCAAAATGGTGAGAGGCATTCATTTTCTCTATCTAAACACTACAGGTTATTATTTGCTTAACTCCTTGAACGGAGATTCATTTCTTACCCCTGTAAGGAACAACGCCATATTGGGGCATTTTCTTAGAAAGTTCAAAATGTTAGCATTTTCTTGTTTTTACTTGCATCAATCTTTAAGTATATTTATTGCATGCAAATTCTGTGTTAGCTCGAGTACCTTAGATATGACGAAGAGCATTTCTTTCTATATCCCTACACATTATACCTTTTGCATACCCAATTTGAGCGGTGAATTCTTGTGATAAACAAATCATCTTAAAGCAAGTTCAAGGTAACTTGAGGCAAATGGGAGCTTGAAAGAAAATTCATCAGAAAGGATGCAAAAGGACTCCATTAAATCGAAGTTCTCTTCTTGGAAAAATCTCTCAAAAAGAAAATCTCTCCCTCAACAAAAAAGAGGGGAGAGAAAGAAAAGTTTCGGTAAGAATTGAGTCGATATGCAAAATCATTCTTCAAGGAAAAGACAATTTGAAGGTTTATTTATGCAGCAATTGCTAGAGATAGATCAATGGTACCAGTAGCATGATTGGATGATCACCAATTTCCATGTTCATAATACCCCTTTTGATGGAAATAGGCCATTCATTTCAAGCCTATCCGAATCTATGTTACAACCCTTACCGAAGTATCTTCAGAATAGGGCACTCGAGTTAACGTAGAGTTTTAAATGCTTATAAATGTTGCTCGAAGAAGTGCGAGCAAGATTTTTCTATCTCATTTTCGCGGCATTCCTGACTTGTAAACCCGGAGCAGCTGGTGATATCAATTCTTTCAAAGCTATAACTCTCATGAGTCCCCATTATGAAACCTTTGACCAAGCCTGAGTTTCAGTCCTTATAAAAACCTCTTAGATTGGGCAAGTCATACTGATTTTGAGAATATCCGAACCCTTGTCAAGTACGATGAAGAGAGTTTGAGTGATTCTTATACCCGCATCAAAGGTTGGGTCAAAAGCCATTCATTGAGAGTGAGTAGAAAGTCCTTTCTAATTAAAGGTCTCTCATTTAATGTGATCAAATTGTTAAAAGGACGAAATGATTATTCTTATTGATAAATTCCCCAGTGAAGCTTGGTAATATAGGCAGATTCATGAATTATGTTTTCTTTGCCCATGCGCATGCGTTATATCAACCTTTTCTCAGGTAAAAGCAGGCGCAATGCAATTAACTCTGTCATTTTTATAACATAAGAAGAATTCAGATACATCTACTAATTATTCTTCATTGTTTCTCTTTTCGTGGAATAGGAGACATGATCTTTCATATGTTCACCAAGTGAAATAGGTGACATATCTTTTTGTGTTGACCAGTAGAATAGACAGTACACCCCATTTAATGTTTGCTCAGTAGAATAGGTGACATAGTTTCTTATTTTGTGTTGACCAGTAGAATAGACAACACACCCCATTTAATGTTTGCCCAGTAGAACAGGCGGCATAGTTTCTCATTTTGTGTTGCCCAATAGAATAGACAGCACACTCCATTTAATGTTTGCCTAGTAGAACAGGCAGCATAATTTCTCATTTCGTGTTCACCCAGTGGAATAGGTGACACAACTAACCTCATGCTCACCCAATGGAACTGGTGACATGATCCTTTTCGTGATTGCCCAGTGGTATAGGCAACCCATCCCATTTTTTCTTCATATCATGCGTTATTTCGCATATATAGGAAACTACATGTAACAGATAGGCAATCCTATACCTCAAGAACCTTACTTCCAGTGGACTAGAAGTTTGGAGATTGAGGGAGTTAGCAGCATTATAAAGCATTCCCTCATTTGGGTGCTTTTTGTGCGATTCGTATGTAAGGCTCTTTTACCGCTCTACACGAAGTGAGAAGCCTTAGCATACGTTCCTTATTGTTTGCATATCACGCATCATTGCATTTGAAAAAAAAAAGAAGACAAAATCATTCATCATTTTGCATATTTTAAATTTAGGTTTCAGTTTTTGAGCGAAACCTCTGCGAGCCTCCACTCAAAGAGGGGCAGTTGTTGATACCTAAATTTTGATACATCATTTAGTGGTTAATTACATAGAAAATTAGGGATTAAATTTTGACATCTAAATAAAAATATTAAAATTGCATAGCATATAGTTTAAGTTCATATAGGTTAGTTGCATTCCGCATCGGATCGGCGGTGGCGAGAAGGTTGAAAATCCGTCGCGTAAATCGAGCTCGGGCACCGAACGAAACTCGGCTCACTCGGAAGACGGGGGCCGAAAATCACACGTAAAAAAATGGCTTGGTTGTCAGAATTTGAGCTTAAAATCGCCCATTGCCGGTTGTCCCGTGATCCGCAAGCCCAATCCATCGGTGATTCGAATTTGGAAGATATCCGCAAATTAGGTAAGATTATCTAAATATTTCTTTTAAATATTTAATTTCCTAGTTTTCGGGTGTTTGAATATTTCGTGAATATTTTGGTAGATAACTAGATATCTTAAAATAAGTTTGTGATATTCACAATATTTAAAAATACCTAAAATTAGGAATCATTCCTAATTTGACAACATATCTGGACGACTATCCGACCTCATCCCTAAGGTACGATACGCGGCCATACGAAAAATTATTATCTTATCTATAATCTCTTGGATACGATAATAGGTTTTATTCGATTTCCAAATTCGAACAATCAACTTTCCGTTGATATCTATAACCCTATAGATATGACCGTTAGTTTGATTTCTTTGCCTAATTTGAATTTGATAAGAAGAATCTTATGGATTTCTTGGATTGTTTGAATGTGGTTGTTATCTTTGTTTAATTGTTTTCCTTTTAAATAAAGAAATTAAAAAAAATATGTTAGTTAGGATTCAAATTAGAATTTTTGCATGCTTCGGGAATCTTAAATATATCCTAAAGAATAGGATAATTATTTGATTCAAATTGGGATTTAAGGTAGCATATTTCCTAGTTTAAATTAGAAATTGTTTTAATCTTAGTGGATTATTTAGGATATTTAATTATTTCAAATTTTCATAAAATACCCAAAAAGAGTCACTTTAGGATAGATTAAATTATCATAGATTGCATGTTAATTTAGGTATTTTTAATTCCGAATTTCATTGGAAAAATACAAAAAAAAAAGAAATCATTTGCCCGTCATTAGAAATAGGTCACGTCGTCACATGACATATAGTTTGCATGTTAGGCTGCATTAATTACATGTTAATTTTTGCACGTCATTACATATATGTTAGCTTTCATTTAAATAAGTGAAAATCCAAAAAAATAGTGAGTGAATTGCTTGTTAATTAGAAATCATATTAGGATTGTTGATGTGATTTTCTAGCTAACAATGCAAATGCTTACATTGCTTTGAGGTAAGTAATTCTCCCAATTTTGCAATTTATTTAATGTTTTGATTATTGGGTGTTACATTGATGGTTTACGCACCCGAATGATCACTTCACATGCTAGTGACTAAGTTAAAATGGATCCAGACTACATCTATAAACATTTTTTTTAAAGAAAAGGTATCGAAAGGGCGTTAGACTAGATCTAGTGTAATCAAGTCCCCGAACTTAGAATCTCTGGTTCGTAGGAATAAAACATATCTTCCTATATTTTATTTAGGTTTCTAATCGACCTACCATAAATAGGTTAGTAGCGAGTCCAAGCATGAAAACATTTGCACGTTAAGAACTTAAATCCTAAGTTGCAAATTGGTAAGTCTTGGTAGGGCCCGAGTTAAGCTTTGTCTTAATAATCCATTAGCCTGAGAAAATTTTAGGTCGCAACAACGTGGAAAAATGATATTCCACGTGGAGAGAAATGACGTCGTTCGTCGGATCTCTTTGAGTGAAAGAAATGTTGTCATTTCTTTTGTTTATTTCCTCTCCAACGCATGAGCTGCTTGTATACAACAATCTATTAGGGCAAAATTAAGGTGCCTCTCTATCTCTCTCTCAAATCAATCGATCTCTGTCCCTCATTGATCCTCCTATGTAGTCGCGAATTAGGGCTTCGATCTTCGTCAACACTTCAACGAAGGAGCAAATCGAACTATCCCTCACTCATATCTTGTTCGCCTATCAATTTTGGAAGGAAATTGGGTTTGTCACACGCCGAGTGTTGGTCGATAGTGAGTAAAGGTTAGCAAGTGATTTTTTTGTGTCCACTGGCCGACCAAATGAGCTTCGCTTTATCCTTTGTCGTCTTTGAATTTTTGGTGTTGTCGACAAATTGTAAAAGCACGTTGAATGGCCATTGACCGATGCCCCAGATTAGCGTTTGGTGTGAAAGTGTAAAGGTGGGTGCTTTATTTTGTTCATCGTTATATTTTGTTGTTTTGTATCCATTGAACAATGGCCAGAATTATCGTTTATTGAACATGGGGACCGATCGCAAACTTGTCTTGTCTCTGTCTATTGTTTACTTAAAATTGGGTTGAAAGTGGGGACCGAATCGATTGCTCAACTTGTCCTCTTGTGTCTATGTATTGTTTATTGAAAGTCGGGACAAATCGTACAACTTGTCATCTATATGAGTTGTGGTCCCGAACAATAGAATAATTTTTTTTTGTCTTGACTACAGTGTTAAAATGGATGATAGCACTATGCTCATTACTATGTGCTATGGTGGGAAGCTTGTTACTGGATAAGTATGGAAATATGTTGGAGGAAGTGTTGCTGTTGTTAGGGTTAGCATCAATAATCTATCATATGAAGACCTTGAGAAAGATATATCGAAATAGTTGCGGTGCAAAGTAGGAAAATTGCACTATCAAATACATGGTAAGAGTTTGAAAGATGGATTGAGATATCTGTATGATGATGGTGGTATGAGAGATCTAGTTTACCATTTTCTTCATCGTCATGAGGTTTATGTGTATGTTGAACTTGTTGGTGCTGAGTATGAGGAAATAGTGTTGGAAGCTGGTATTGAATCTGAGGTTGGTGATAGATCTGTTTTATAACAAGATCGGACATCTGAGGATACCGAGGCTTCCCTCATAGCTCGTGTGCTAGAGATATGTAAGCAACTTGAGAAACGTGGTGACTTAGGTGATGATGAAGAGGAGACACTGCCTGAATCATTGAGTAGAATCAATTTGGGTTCTTGGGATGTTGCATTGTCCAATAATGAAGATGAGGAAACATTACTACAAACAATTTACGCGAGTGATGTTGATGATGAAGACATTGCAGTTGCAAGGGAAGAAGTGAGGGCATATCAGCAAGAAAGAAAAGCATCAATTAGGGTAGTGGATGAGGGTACTTCAATAAACTGGGATGTTTATGCTCCAATGGTAGATCGTGATGATACGGAATATGAGCAAAGTGGTGACAACGACAATAGCTCAGAGGATCATGATAGCGAAGATGTTGCAGCTCAACGTACAATGAGAAGAAGGTATCCTTCTTATAATTCAACCGATACAAGTCCTATGCTTTGCTTGTCGATCAGTTTTGATGATGCCAAATAATTTAGAGATGACATTGTGAGGGACTCAATCACTCATCAAAGGAATATCAAATTCACTAGAAATACCAAGGATTATGTTAGAGCAATATGTGCGCAAGCTAATTGTCCATGGAAGGTATATGGTGCATTGAGTAAGAAGACTGGGTCATTCCAAATTCGATCACTTCAGAAGGAGCATAACTGTGGCATTGTATTTGATAATAAAAGAGTGACTAGTGCATGGTTGGCTAAGTAGTTCTTTAACACCATTAAGACCATGCCAGAAATCAGGACTTCTTAATTGAAACAGCTAGTGAAAGAGCAAGTAGGTGTGAATGTGTCAAAGAATCAATGCAAGAGGGCTAAGTCTATCGTCATGAGAACATTGATGGGTACATACAAAGAAGAATACGCTCAGATTTGGGAGTATGATAGGGAATGTAGGCTTCAGAATCCACTCAGTAGAATTCATGTAAATATTGTGGAGAAGCCATTGCCTGATCATGGGACACAATTTGGTAGAATGTACGTATGCTTTGATGCATGTAAAAAAGGGTTTTTAGCTGGCTGTAGAAGAGTGATAGGGTTAGATAGTTGTTTTTTGAAGGGGTTATGCAAGGGAGAGCTATTGGCTGTCATTGGGAGAGATGGAAACAACCAAATGTTTCCATTAGCATGGGCTGTTGTGAAGATAGAAAACAAGGACACTTGGTCTTGGTTTTTGAAGAATCTAATGGCTGACCTTGGCATAAATGATGGAAGAGGTTGGGCATTCATAAGTGACCAATAGAAGGTAATGTCACTAAACTATTGTATTTTTAATACCATTTACATATTGCTACTTACATATGTTTGTTGGTTTTATAGGAACTTGTCTTGGCAATTGCTGAGTTGAAGCAATATGCTGAACACAGAATGTGTGCTCGGCATATATATGCAAATTGGATAAAGAAGTACAAAAGTGATCAACTGCAGAGGCAATTCTGGCTGGTTGCAAAGAGCACAAATATGATAGAATTCAAAATTCATAAAGAAGCTCTACGTGCCTTATCAGCTGAAGCTTTTGATGCATTGTTCTAAACTGAAGCAAAGCATTGGTGCAAAGCCTTTTTTAGTGAAGAATTCAAGTGTGATGTCGTGGACAACAATCTTTTCGAGGCATTCAATGGTAGGATCATAGGAGCTAGGAGTAAATCCATTATAAGTATGCTTAAGGACATTAGGATTTTGGTAATGACGAGACTACAAAAACAGAAAGATGAATATGCCAATTGGCCTACACAGTGTGGGCCTAGGATTGTGAAAATATTGGATGACAACATTGCTGCCAATAGGTTTTGTCATCCAATTTGGAATGGAGACAATGGATACGAGATTATGCATAATTGTGACAAGTATGTTGTTCACTTGGAGAGGAAAAATTGTTCCTATCGAGTATGGCAGTTGGCTGGGATACCTTGTTGTCATGCCTTTTGTGCCATCCTGCTCAAGCAAGCCCATCCAAAGGATTATGTAGATGATTGTTACAAGAAACCTAAGTATCTTGCTGCATACTAATTCATGATACAGCCTTTGAGAAGTAGCAAGTTATGGGATAAAACAAATTATCCACCCCCATAACCTCTACCACTAAAGAAGCTGCTTGGCAGGCCCAAGAAGAAAAGGAGGTTGCAAGAAATAGAGATTGGTAGTAACAAAATGAGTAGGGCTGGTAGAATCATACGATGCTCATTATGCCATCGGGAAAGGCACAATAAGGTTGCTTGTCCAAATAAAAAGCAACAACAGCAACAAAAGCAGACAACACAGGCCAATGATACAAGGGTACCTCAGGGAGCCACACCAAGTAATGATGGGGAACCAAGTGGGCCAACTCAGTCCAACATTGTACAGCCAAGGAGCAAAATTCAAGTAAGCTCTTTGTTAAGGATATTCCACATACATGTAGTTATTTGTGAATTAACCTCATTCTATTATGTCATTTTGCAAGTTAGAAAAAGACCAAGTGGAGGTGTTTCCACTAACAGTTCTGCACCACAACATATACGTGGTGCACTTGGGAAAAGGCTTAGGAAATATGGCTATGGGTTGTTTATAAACATGAATACCGGCATGACCTTTTTGAATGTAAGTTTTTTAGTTGTTATGCATTTAACATATGTCATATGATTGACATGGTAACTAATGGTTATATGATCGTAGCCTTGGAGACCTTCAAAGGTGCTAATATCTCAAGAAGGAGCAAGTCAAGAATCGGCTACACCACCAAGGACAACAAGAAGTCAAGGGCAAGCACTGCTAAACCAATCAATGGTAACTCGAGCACAATCCAAGAGGAAGCAACCAATGGCACTACCAAATCAGTAGGTGCAAAGGCCAACTCGAAAGCAGGAACCAAAAATGCCACAACAGCGCTTGTGTCCAAATCAAATGATCTTGGAAATGTCACTACTCATCAGTCTGAACAACCTGCTACCATAGTGGCACCAATCACAAGAAGTTCAGCAGGAGACAACACCAACACACATCGAGGACCAAGCAAAAAGAATGTCTTCTCCAAAAGCTAAGCCAGCTGAAAAAGAAACATGATAGAAGGATGTGCCTAGAGTTCCAGTTTGAAAGAGTGTAAGGATCATGAACAATATGAAGAGTTGTCCGTCGAACAAAGGAAGTGACCAAGTTGTTGACATTGACCAATGGGATGATGGGAAAGGTTGTCTATTTATGTATGTTTAGGTGGATTTTGTTAAGTGTTTAATGTCATTGTTGCATTTTGGCTAGTGATGTGTTTGGTAACAATGTTGTGAGGTGTTTATGTTGCTGCATTTTGACCGGTCATAACTTCATTTTAGCAGCAATGTTTTTCGGATTTCTGTTTTGATGTTGACGTAAGATAACACAATTTTAAGGTGTAAGGATTATGTTATCATGTTTGATGAATGAAATTGCCATTTAATGTCAAACCAGGCTAGGTTGATGGCAACTTGTTACTTATAGTGCATGTTACAGGATAACGATGTCTAAGAATCTTGGCTTTAAGCTAACTCAAGATGTGTTTAAGAAAGTGAAACCAACAGCTTACAAATTTTTTTGTTTATGAACCTAAGTGCTCATTTTTAAAACGTTGAGGAACCTAGGTTATAACTTTTTAAAATTTAGTGAACTTAAGTGTTCACTTTAAATAATTTGTGGCACTCAAATGATCATTCGTAAAATTATTTGGAACTTCTACTATCCTTAACACTATACACAAGATAGCCAACACTAACCACAAAATCTAGGTTCATTACAGCTTGCTGCAAAAATTGTAGCAAAAATTGCAAATCATCTTACTCTTTATAAACCCACAATAATGGACAAATTGCATCCTAAAACACCATTTATCAAATCAACCAAATATGGTCATTCGACGCAATCAACAATAATGCACAAATTGCATCATAAAACACCATTTCCACTAAATCAACCATATGTAGCTATTCAGTCCGGTCAAGCAATCACAAATAGATCATTAACTCAGATACACAAAAATTACCATAACTATTCAAGCATAAACATATTCCAAAGCCTAATATTTATTGCTCCAATTATCACAATACAATTCTTCAACTATGGTAGACTCATAAGCTTCTACTCATTACCAGCGTTACATATGACCAAAAACCAGACTAAACCCGACAAGAACAACACAAGCAAAACTCGATAAATATCTCTTTGAATTTTCATACTTGATACTTCCTTCTTCAAATGCTTCACCAAAGATTCCAGACCCTTGATTTCTGCTTGCATTGAGTCAGTATCGTCCAACTCGTCCATCAATACGGGGCGAGCTTCATGTCTTCCTTGAAGTAGTTCCAAGATCACCGACGTTGCTTGATTCGAAAATTTGGCGTCAACCCACTTGAAATATCCACAATTGAAGTCTTCTCTATACTTAGCGCATCCATGAAACCTTCTCCCTGGATTCTCTCTCGTCCAAGCCGTTCTTGTTGGACTTCGTAGCCCACAATAGCAAAAATATCAACTTTCATTTTCACTTTGTTCATCATCTCGTGAGCCGCTTCTCCTGCTTTTGCACCCCATTGCGAATTTCATGAGATGATTTGCCTCAACTTGGATGATTGGAAATTGGGGATTCGGTTAGGGTTAAGGTTGAAGAAGACAATTGCTCATTTTGCCCCAATTTATTGAAGAAACCAAGGGTTTTTCAATTTGTGATGGTGTACGACATCATTTTGAACTTTAAATGCTAATTTCAACTTTCTAGCAAGCCACGTAAGATGAGTTAATATTTTTTTAAGCCATGCCGGACGTTCCGGTGACAATGGCACTTATATGAGCGTTTTTTTTTTGAAAATGTTGCACTCAAGTGAGCCAAAAAAAAGTTATGCCACTTAAGTGTCCTCCGTACAAAAGTTATGGCACTTGTACTATACTTACTCCCAATTATCTGTACAGGAGGAGAAAAAGATATAACATTACCCACTGTACTATTATCCTCAATAGTCTATGAATTGCTAATTTCTTAAGCCACATCAAACTCTAGAAACTTCGCTATCTGTGATTCCACAATTCTTGTGCTTCCATTGGACTTATAGAACCAATATCCCTTTGAATGATCCAAGTAAAATACAAAGCAACACTGAATAGTTTTGGAGGCCAATTTACTTAATGTTGGATTATATAACTTCACTTCTGCAGGACATCCTCAAACCTTAAGATGGTTTAAACTAGGCTTACGTCCAGTCTATAATTCAAAAGGAGTCAATAGGACAACTTTAGTAGGTACACAATTCAGAATGTACAAAGCTGTTTTCAAAACTTGACCCCACAGAAAATCAAGTAAGTTGTCCTACTAATCATACTCCTCACCATTGCCAAAAGGGTGTGATTGTGCTTTTTGGGCACACAATTCTACTCAGGACTTCTAGGCATAGTAAACTAAGCCACTATCCCATAATCCTCCAAGTATTTGGTAAATGGCCATTTAAGCTATACAGCATTGCCGTGCTGCCATAATACTCTCCACCTCAGTCGGATCTAACAACTTTTATGACCTTTCCCAACTATTTCTCGGCTTCAATCTGAAAAATCTTGAACTTGTCAAGAGACTTGGACTTTTCCTTAATCAAGTGCAGATAGTCATATCAGGAATAATCATCAATAAATGTGATGAAATAAAAATTTCTATACAAGGTTACCATATAGGGTCCACAAATATCAATGTGAATGACCTCCAACATGTCAAAACTTTGGACTGCAGTTTTCTTCATTATCTTGGTCATTTTACCTCTACAACAATCTACACATGTCTCTAGGTCATTTTTAAGAGCAAACAGAATGTTAGTCTTTATCAGCCTTTTCTATTCTATCCTTAGAAATGTGGCTAAGCGATTTACGCCACAATGCATTAGACTATTCCCTAGGTAGAGGTCTCTTGGAAATATTAGTTGTATAAGTGACGTATATGTCATTGGGAGACAAACACGATTTGTATAATCCATTGGACATGTTATGGTACCCAACCTTATTTGAATAATGAAACAAAGAAATAGCATTATTCTTGATTTCAAAAGAGTAGCTATACATATCTAAACTCGATACGAAAACTAAGTTTCGTCTAAAAGAAGGTACATAAAAAGTGTCTTTTAACATTAATTTAAAACCAGAGTCTAGAATTAAGATAGCATCTCTCACAAACACCACGTCGACTTTCTCATTGTTTCCCACAGTGAGTCTTGATTCATCCTGATTTGGCTTCTTTCGATTTATGAATTCTTGTACGGTAAACGCAACATGATTAGTTGCACTGCTATCTAACCACCAAGAACTAGATGGTGCTTCTGATAGGTTAGATTCACAAATAAAAGCCAAAAAATCATTACTTGTAGGCTCACGTTTGGAGGACCAAGTCTTGAACTTTTTCCACAGTCCTCTTTATGTGACATTTCTTCTTACAAAAGAAGCAGCGGTCACCATCATTCTTAAAGGATATTTTCTTTGGACCCATATCTTCAGATTGACCGGTAGTTTTACGAGCACCTTTATGAGTTTGATTTCTAGACTTCTTATTCTTCCTTTTGTGGGAATCAGAAACATATAAAGCTAGATACCCTCCTTCCTTCTTAAGTTTCCTTTCCTCTACCGCCACCCTAGCTATCAAGTCATTAACCGATCAAGTTTCATTTTAGGAATTGTAATTTATCTTTATAATCTCAAAATTAGGTGGAATGGTGTTCAGGGCTTGATGCACAATGCACGAATCAGGAATATAAATATTAAGAGCTTGAATTTTCGTCTTTAGGTCTACCATCGTAAAAGGCATAATCTGTAACCCCAGCAGTACCATCATATTTTATATTGAAGAGCTTTTGAAGAAGTGTACCAACCTCAACATTATATGAAATGCGGTTTCTAAATTCTAAGACTGTCATCATTTCCTTAGTAGTATAGTCAGCTGGCAAACCACTTTTCAACTATTCTTGAATATATTTCTTCATTATCAATAAGTAAGTACGATTGCTCTTTCCCCAGGCAGCATAGTGCGCTTTCTCAACTTCAGTACTGATGTCCGTGATATCTACTGGCTTATTCTTTGTAAGAGCAATGTGAACATCCATTAGCTCTATTCCAAATAGAAAATCCTCTTTTTATTTCTTAAAATTCAACCCAGTAAGGATCTCAATGGAAATGAAATTGCTATTTACAGAAAAGGTGACTGAAAAACAAATAAATAATACAATAAGCATCATGTGAGTACTTATTCAGAGAGTTACATACATCATCACATAATCACTTTTGGGCAGAAAATATGACATGCAATTGTATACTCTCCACATGGTAATGGCCATAAGAACATAATTTAATTTTTCATGAAATCACCACCTTTGGGTGTACGAATCACTAAAATTAGTTATTCCTCAAGCACATATTATACATGTATCCCTCCATGAATCAATACAAAATCACCTCCTTTGAGAGTATGACTACGCATTAGAACAGGAGACATCCCACTACAATACGAGATTGATATTTTTCAAATCCAATCAAGTGTGCCACTTTGGCGGTCACTACCCAACTGGATCCTTAAAAATCTCTCATACCAAGGATATGAGCTTTATGTATCACATTCACTGTATACATGTAATGTTAGACGTAAAGACATGGGCGTATATCTCTAAAATTACATGTCATGCTAATTATATTGTTTCATTCATTGATAGATAATATATTACAATCTACACATTCCTTGTGCGGTCATATACATGTGAGCTACTATATGCATTTCCGAAACCATAGAGAAATATAAGAAAGTACGCAAAAATACCCTAAAAATATGTGTATATAGGGTTATATACATATTTTCACATCCTTAAAAGCTTCAAACATGTAAAATAAATACACCACAGTGTAGATAATCTTGATACGAGCTCATCGGTACCAAGAACATTTCAAACGGATGTTGGACGCGTCCTCACGCACCGCCGGAAAGTGCTGCGTGTGCGCACATGTTCAACCAGTTAAACCAGTTTGAACCACCCGTTCAACTGGTTGACCGGTCTAACTGGTCAACGAACTGATTCAATCAGTTAGATTGTTTGACCAGTCACGTCAACTATCGGGTCGGGTTAGGATCCGGGTCAACTCGGATCTATGCCCCCGCTGACGTCATGCTAATGTCATGTCAGTGGGTTATTAATGGTTACAGGCAGTTACCAGCGAGGAGACGCGCCGCTTCGTCATGGCCGCACATGGTTGTCATGCGCCGCCGCACCCACTACGTGTATCGAAGTGTGAAGGTGTGTGCGGCCTTCCTCAGTGACATACCACCTGTCAATATACTTGTCTTGATGTGTAGATTCCAAATATACAATAAAATTCAACTTTTATCCTACCAAAAATTTCGAAAAGTGGCAAAAACCTCTTGATCAAGACGAAAATGGTCTTAATCTGCATGTTTCAGTTCTAATCTATAGTAGGCTCTAATATCACATGTTGGCAATGTAAATAGGACATCTAGAAACACCATAATCAGAAACTGAAACTCGTATACAGAAAAGTTATAGATTTGCGTACCTAGCTTGAAATCTATCAAACTTGACACAGAATTGGCGGCGATTTCCAAACACGAACTCAAGTGCTTCTCCCCTATACCCCTTCGCGGAACATTGGCCTAATAAGATTACCACTCACGAAAAGAAAGTTCTCTATAAATTCGTATGTGAGTCAAATTGTGCATCATCCGATTAGGGGAGGGACTTGAGTGAAATTTATAAAGTTTTCGATAACGGGACCACTCATTACTGGCTGGGATACTAGCCAGCCCGTATTAAACTTATTAAGAGCCCTCATATCTCACGTTTATTAGACCAAACTAATTCAATTAATTTTAATTAATGAAACCCGCATTAAGAAATTCTTACAAGGAATAGCTCCTATCTCCCACCTAACCACAGAAAAAAGGTTGTCCCTAAATTTTCTTTTTTGCTAACTTAATCCTTGTACTTTTCAAGTTCTGTTCAATATGGTCTTCCGTTCAAATCATTTTTTTTTTGGTAAGGTAAGAGTATTATAAACTTTTCAATTCATAAGATACAACAGAAAAGCCGAATACAAAAACCTCGTACCTAACGCAACACAGGTGTTGCGATAGTTGCAAAGGTGTAGCGGCTGACTAAAATTAGCGGGTGCTACAAGCAGCAGTGGCCCAGGAGTTAAGAAGAATGAGCTAAGCCTCTAACAAGCAGACCAAAGAGCCACAAAGGAACAACAGCTACAGAACATTAAGAAAAATAGATGCCGGGATGTCCCAGCTGGCCTGGATTTTCTATTGCATAGAGTATCTGCAACAGGCTTAAGAGAAAGAGCCTTATCTCGAACAGCTTTGACAAGATGGTTCTGCATCGCAAGTAGGAAAATGGTCCCATTTCTAAATAGGAAGTTGTTACGCTCTATCCAAATGAGGTGACATAGAGCTCCAAGTGCAAACCGAGCAAGGCGGTGATAGAAGCTATTGCCAGCAATGGATGTGGACGCCCAACGGAGAAGATGTTGCCAAGACCCGTTGTGCCAGGGGAGATTAAATTTGGCAGCCTAAAATGACGCCAAAGAGCCTGTATAAGTGCAACCAAAGAACAGGTGATCAACGGAGTCTGGCCTACCTTGGCAGTAAGCACAAAGTCCTTCAGAAATTCTGTGATAGGACAAGAGGAGGACCTGGGTCGGAAGCCTGTTGAGGGTCATCAGCCATAGCAAAAAACTATGTCTCGGGGCAAAACTGCAGTCCCAAACGAATGAATCCTAGTAAACATGGTGTCCCCTTTTCCAAGTTAAATCCCAGGCCGAGGAAATAGAAAACACTCCGGAAGGATGACCTTGCCAAGTAAGTTGGTCCGACGAGTCTGTCACCAGCTGGGGGGTATGTTCAGTCCAGGAATTGAAGGATTGTATCACGTTAGATAGGTGCCATTCAGAGGACAAGAAATCCCTAACCGAGGCCGTTCTTGCAATGCCAGAGTAGAATATGTCTCTATTAGAGAACAATTTATAGAGTGGGCCTTTATCATGCCAGAAGTCGAACCAGAAAGAAGTGGAAGATCCATTGCCAATTCTCCATTTGAATTACTGCTGAAATTCGAAACGGAGATCTAGGATTTTCTTCCAGGCCCATAAGCACACCGTAGGTTTAGGGGTGGCCCAAAAGTTCTTCGTTTTGAGAAAATTGGAATGGATCCATTTGCACCATAAAGATTCCTTGTCCGTGAAAAGGACCCAGATGTGCTTAAGCATAGCTGCACGGTTACAGTTGATAATTCTACGAATACCAAGTCCACCTTCAAACCTAGGTAGACAAACATCAGTCCAAGAGACTTTGGCACCCCCCACCCCCAAGTCTGGACCCTTCCATAGGAACTGTCTAAGGATCAATTCAATTCTTGCAAGGACAGAACATGGAAGATAGAAAATAGAGGCCCAGTAGACTTGAACAGAATGGAGAACAGATTTTATAAGTTTGAAGATGTCTTGCAAACGAAAGGAATCTCTGAGTCCAAGAGCAAGCTCTAGCCGTGATAACATTAACTAACGTGTTACAGTCATTCTTACCCAATCTAGAGGCAGAAATAGGGACTCCAAGGTAATGGAAAGGAAGCGTGCCTTCGATGAAGCCAAATGAGTGTAAAATACGATTCCTAAGAGAAGAACAGCCACCTGAGAAGAATATCTCGCTTTTGTTGACATTTGGCTTAAGTTCTGACTATCGGGAGAAAAGATCTAGGCAACTCTTAAGAAGGGCAGTTGAAGTGTCGTTTGTCTCCGAAAATAACAGAACATCATCAGCAAAAAATAAATGGGTAAGAGATGTGGACTTACACCGCCAGAAAAACTTGAAAACCGGGATACGAGATTGGGTAACCAGAATTCCGATGAAGACTTCCATGACCAAAGTAAAGAGGTAAGGAGACATCGGGTCCCCTTGACGTAATCCTCTGCCACTAGGAAAGAAATTGTGGAGGGCTCCATTAATTGCAATTGAGAATTTCGGGGTCGTCACAAATTGCATAATAAGCTCGATAGTCATACAGGGGAACCCAAAGGCTTGCAAGGTCCGTTGGAGGAACGAAAGGAATCTCTGAGTCCAAGAGCAAGCTCTAGCCGTGATAACATTAACTAACGTGTTACAGTCATTCTTACCCAATCTAGAGGCAGAAATAGGGACTCCAAGGTAATGGAAAGGAAGCGTGCCTTCGATGAAGCCAAATGAGTGTAAAATACGATTCCTAAGAGAAGAACAGCCACCTGAGAAGAATATCTCGCTTTTGTTGACATTTGGCTTAAGTTCTGACTATCGGGAGAAAAGATCTAGGCAACTCTTAAGAAGGGCAGTTGAAGTGTCGTTTGTCTCCGAAAATAACAGAACATCATCAGCAAAAAATAAATGGGTAAGAGATGTGGACTTACACCGCCAGAAAAACTTGAAAACCGGGATACGAGATTGGGTAACCAGAATTCCGATGAAGACTTCCATGACCAAAGTAAAGAGGTAAGGAGACATCGGGTCCCCTTGACGTAATCCTCTGCCACTAGGAAAGAAATTGTGGAGGGCTCCATTAATTGCAATTGAGAATTTCGGGGTCGTCACAAATTGCATAATAAGCTCGATAGTCATACAGGGGAACCCAAAGGCTTGCAAGGTCCGTTGGAGGAAGATCCAGTCAACGGTGTCATATGCCTTTTGAAAGTCAACTTTAATGGCACATTTTGGTAGGTGTGGGTCATGATGAAATCCCGCAAAGAGTTCTTGTACAAGAAGAATGTTGTCCCCAATTTGCCGCTTCTTGACAAAAGCATTTTGAGTGGGGCTGATAATGGCAGGCATCACTGTAGCAATTCTATTGGCCAATATCTTGGTGATACATTTGTAAACCGTGTTACAATAGGCAATCGATCGAAATTCATTCATGGATGAGGCGTTGGGGACCTTGGGCACCAAGGTGAGAATGGTAGCATTGGTCTCCTTGAGCAAGGAGCCAGATTGGAAAAAATCCTTGATAGCTAAAGTGACTAAAGGTCCAACAATCTCCCAAGATGATAAAAAGAAGTCCACATTGAAGCCATCAGATCCGGGGGCTTTACCTTTCGAAAGAGAAAAAAAGGCATCCCGGATTTCAAGGTCAGTCACTTGGCGGGACAGAAGTTGAGTATGATTCTCATTGAGGGGACGTTGGATCGCCGCTTGAATGTCCTGACTTGCTGACCGAGGGGCAGACGAGTCGGTGGCAAGCAGGTTCTCGTAATATGCGACAATATGGTCACGGACTAGAGTCGGGTCAGAAAGGATAGATCCAGTGCCATCGGAAATCGAGATTATTCGATTGCAGAGATGCCTTCGATTGACAGAATGATGGAAATACTTAGCATTGCGATCCCCTTCCTTCAGCCATCTGATTCTAGATTTTTGCTTGAAGAACAATTCCTCCTGAATATGGAGTTCAGAGAAGACTCGGAGATGGTCCTTCTCCTCATTAGCCAAAGACTGGTTCCAAGGGTCACTAGCAAGGGCATCTTGAGTAGAAGTTAGTTTTGCTCTCGCCTGGGCAGTGCGGGTAGAGATGTCAGAGAAAGATTCCCTATTGAGAAGTTTGAGGCGACCTTTGAGGAGCTTCAACTTGTGACATAAAATGATCATGGGAGTGCCAGAAACATAAGAGTCCCAAGTTTCCGCCACAATACTAAAAAAGGAGGGATGCCGCATCCAATAGTTAAAAAACTTGAAAGGCTTTCTGAGGACCGGGGGAGAATCAATTCTTATAACCATCGGAGAGTAATCAGAAACTCCTGGGGCTAAGAAGGTAGCATCCGAGAAAGAAAACACTTTGGTGCAGTGTTCATTAATGAGCACCCTGTCTATCTTCCTCTGTTTTCGCCAAGTACCTGAGGAAGTAGACCACGTGAATCTGTGGTCAACATATTGAAGGTCATCAAGACTCGCTTGATCTAGGCAATTAGCAAGCTCATCGAATGCAGGAATCCAAGAGTTGGAGCTGCCAATTCTGTCTGAGTGGTCTCTGATGGCATTGAAATCTCCAGCAATCATCCAAGGCACTTCAGCAAATTGCGGGCTTAACCGGATGAGATATGCCCAAAGAGTCTGACGAGTGATAAAAGTATGTCCGTCATAAATCACCGAAAGGTGACAAGTCTTGCAAGAAGCCAAAAGATTTACACGGCCATAGATAGCCTGCTCGGAAATAGATAGAACAACAAAATCAACATCCTGGGGGTTCCAACCTACCCATATTCTGCCTCGGGGAGAGTGGCCATAGTTAGAGGACCATAACCAACCCGGCACTAAACCAGCAGATATATTGTCAAAAAGAGATGGGCTGACCTTAGTCTCCAAAATACCAATGCATGAGAGGTTGTTAGATCTAACAAAAGATCTAATCTCAGCCTACTTGAGGGGGTGCATAAGACCTCTAATATTCCATATGCCAAAAAACATCAAAAAAGAGTTGAACACTCAACCTTTTTTTCAAACCACCCCCCCTCTTTCTGGATTTCGGGGGAGGCTTCTTAGCCGATCCAGAGGTGATAACTAGAGAAGGTAGGGGCTGCACTGGAGCAGGAATGGGAGGGTCTGGGCTTTTGGCAGGAAACACTTGGCAGATCTCAAGGACGGGTCTTGACCTCAAGGACAAGGGAGCAGGAGAGGGGGAATAACCATGAATGCCAATGTCACTGGCTTTGCCATTTTGAGAGTCATCCGAGTCTGATATATCCTCATATGAAGATGGAGAAGCCAATACAGGGACAGAGGGGGTCTATCTGGACGAAGATAAACAAATGGTAGGGAGAGACGATTATAGTTTGAGTAGCCTTGACTTCAATACAGACTCTGGCAAACGAGATCATCCTCATCCACTCTGTTTGAACGTCAACGTAGAGGGGCTTACCGATCGCACTGGCCACCGCACTGATACCTGTAGTAGACCACAGGGCATACGAAATGTTTCGTAGCTTAGCCCAAACTAGAAGCGACTCGTGTTGATCCTTCAAAAGCTTCAAGTCTGGATACCATCGTTGTAGAAACATTGGTACTCTGAGAATAGTGATAGGGCCACCATCCATAATCTTTCTTCGAAAGGAGTTATCATGTATGTGGAAGAAGTAAAACCCATCAACATTGGCAAGGACATCCACCACCTGTGTCCCCCATATATTCTTGACCGCATTCTCTGTCAACTTAAAGGGAAGTTTTTTCCTGACAAAGTATAGGAGAGGTTGTACCCTTTCTCCGCTGATTTGGCCACTGAAGCCCAGGAACGCTGAGGAGGCTGAGGACCTGAGACCTTGCCTGGTGAGTTCGAAGGGGCAACCCCTTTACTGCGGCTGTGAGCTTTCACCTGGGTTTTTTCCAGTTGGGAGGGCCCTGCTGCATAAACACCACCACGAGGCAATGTGGACGGTTGCCTTCTGCGACTATGACCACGACTCACCCTGCTTCGTCCACGACTACCGGGACGTTTAGATTGACAGGTCATAGCAACGGAATTTCTGGCTTTCATTGGAGCATCAGGGATAATATCTTTCGCAATTTCCACAAAGGGGCTGATTCTCTGAATGGCTCTAGAGGATCCAACATTAGCACCAGAAGGATGCTTAGGGAGCTTTGAAGGAACCTTGCCTTGCACAGGTTCCGTCAATCCCAAGGGTTGCTTGGTACTTGCCGAAGGCAAGGATTGTGTCTGCCCAGAAGGCTCCATAGGAGCGGGATGCCCAGCCATGAAAATCCTTAGACCAAGAAATCCATATAGCAAGGGGAGAATCTGAGAGGAGTATCCAGCAGATCATAGGCTAAGGTGACCAGTAAACTCCACAAGTAGAAATCAAATTGCAGGAAAAACCCAAAAAACTCTTCCTAGCACAGAAGGCCCAAGTGATAGAGAATCCAAACCAAAGGCAGGGATACTCCTACCTGGCAACTCCAGATAATAAATTTCCACTAAAACCAGCGTCTCCAACTCATAGTAATTGCAGAAGTCCTTCAGGTGAACAGTCCCGCGGAACACAGCAAACCAAAGAAAGAGTGATTCGATTGCCGAAACAATAGGAGGTCCACCGAAAATCATGAAACCCAGGTGGAATCTATCACCCCATCCCAGTTTCCAGGCTAAACCAGCCAGTATTCTCAATGCACAGCAGCAGAACGAAACGAAGATGCAGAAACCGAAATTCAGGGAGAAAACCAAATCTGATTTCTAGCACAATCGGCACAATGGATGGGGAAACCCAACGGAGGAGGGAAAGACTCCTACCTGGCGACTCTGGTCTCCAATTTTCAGCCAAAACCAGTGGCTTGATCTCTCAGCAACACCAGCTTCCAGCCGGGTGAATAGTACCGCGGGTTATGCTGATTAGAGAGAAAATGAACAGTACCCGGTCATTTGTTCCGTTCAAATCATTGATATTTTGCTTAACTGAGAAAGAATTATACATCATTGATATTATGGAGTAACTCAATTTAGAGTGGTTTCTGAAAAAGTAAGACTATTTCTTTTTCTCTGCTCCTTTCGTTCTCTCTTCTTTAGTGCTGACCGCTCCATTGTTGCTGGCCATCACCACCAGTAACGTCAGTGGAGTCGTCCAGCCATGTCCACCACCATCATCTGCGGTGTTGACCCTCCATGCGCAGCCCAACCCCAAGTACTGGAGTTTTGCAAACTCGAGCTTGTTCTCTCTAAATGACTTTTAGCGGATTAGTGCAAACTTAGATTGGAGTTGCACGACCTCCATTGGAAGTCATGTGAGACAGAGAGAGAGAGAGAGAGAGAGAGAGAGAGAGAGAGAGAGCAAGAGAGGCGATGGTGATGCTGATAAGGCAGCAGCTGGTTTTTGGGGCCAAGGTGCTGGTGCTTGAGTGTGGTGCCAGCAGCCAAGTTGCCATGCTAGGGGTGGTTGAAAGAGTATTATACGGTCTAGATTGGCTTCAAATGTCTCTGCCTGATGCAGCTTGGTGGCCATGTAAGTGAAGTTTGTAGCTACGAGATCGCTTCATGATTTGGGAAAGGTATTTGATTGGATGCAAGATCATAATGTGAGATCTTGGACAGCAATACTCACAGGATATGCACAAACTGGAGAATGAGGAGGCTATCAAACTCTCCGGGGAAATGAAAAAGGTCCAGTCAGGCCAAACCCTTTCAGATTTTTATTGTTCTCAAGGCATAGAAAAGTATTTGTGATGTAGATATGGGGATACAAATCTACACTCTAGCAATCAAATTAGGCTTTTCCGTGATACTTGCGTGGGTAGTTCTCTTATTAGCAAGTATTCTTGGTCGAGTCACATGGAAGATGCTCAGAGGGCTTTTCGTGCACTATTCGAAAAAGAATTTGATTTCTTATGATAACCATGTTGCTGTTTTATCCTCTTGTAGCCATGTGATATTTCTGATGGATGGAAACACTTTAATATACACAGAACATGGATTCGTGCCCAGAATTGAACACCACGCATGCATGGTGGACTTATCGGGCAGATCAGAATCCGATGCCGTAGCCCGTCAGTTTATAAATTCAATGCTTTCCGGGTTGATACACTGGTCTAGCGTACATTTCTTGGAGCTTGCCAAGTTCACGCAATGTTGAACTTGCAAAATAAGCTGCATCAATGAATTTTTAGCAGGAACTGGATGACCCTACCTGAAGGTTATATTTTGCTAGCAAATGTGTATGCCTCAACAGGTCTATGGGAAAATGCAGCAGCAATCAGAAAGAAGATGGAAAATGAAAAATCTTACCAAAGAAGCCGGTTGTAGCTGGATTCAAGTGTAAATTATTGCTTAAAAATTCTATGTCACACCCTAAGCTCGAGAGATCAATGACGAATTGGACCCATGGGCTAGTCGAATAAAGAAAAACTGGTTATGCCCCGAATACTGAATTTAATCTTAATGGTGTAGAGGTGGCACAAAAGGAACAATAGTTGCTCCAGCTCAGTGAATAAACTGCCCTTGTTTTTGGCCTTATAAGCACCTCCTCCAGTCCAAGATCTATCAGGGTATTTAAGAATCTTTGCGTTTGTGGAGATTCTTTCTACCATCAAGTATATCTCCATAAGGGATGCAACATGCAATGACTACTGGCGATGATGCTTCTTAAATTGTCTCATTCATTCATGTGCATCAAATCCCTCTTTTAGATTTTCCCACTTATACCTACGTTATTTGAACTGAGATTTTATTATGCTCCGTGCAAGCTCAACAATGTAAATACTATTGCCTGAAATGTTTACGGATTTGGTACTCCTACTGTCAATATACCAAGCAGAAGACCTCAGATGGATCTCACAATTTGTCACGCTTTTGCTTTGAGATTTTCCTGGAACATGCAGTTTTCGGGATACTAGATATCGATGTTCTGTTCTATTCCAGTCCATACACATTGTATGATTGTATCCCATGTAGCTATATTAGCTAGTAACTCACTAGTTTAGTTTAGGTTTACTATTGAATAAGATTGTCAGCACAGAAGCCTAAACATCATAAATTAGCTTAACCATCATAACGACCGACAAACACAAACTCAAATTTGACATCTTGCACTTTGATCTTAAGGACAAAATAGAAGGTGATCGTCTTCAGTAATTCAAATTCTCTCTACTTAACAGGTCCACCAAATTTACACTTCATATCAGAGCGCAAAGGATGATGTACAATTACAAATGCTCAATCCCTAAATGTAATGAGAACTTGTGTGTTCACTCAATGATGAGACTCGAGATGCTGTCTCACATTCCTCCAAACAAGCATCATATTCTAAACAAACCTTCCACCAGACACTAATTTTGATAAGGAACGGGCAATATCCACTTCGCTCAGACATCCGCAGATGGAGAGTCCTGACCTGATGCCGAATTAGAGAGGTTCTCCTGGACGGAAGCTGCCAAAACCTCATTCATTAGGACTAAGAATACTTAGAAGGTAGCAACAGCACATGCCACTCTTGAAACTGGGATCGTCTCACCAATTACAAAAACAATAAGCATTTCAGCACAGTCATTTCATTTGCTTCACCTCTTTTTTAAATTAGGTAGAAACAGATAAAGAAGAAAGGACCTTCCTAGTACACAGTCAAAAGTTGAAGGGTTTCAATGACTCAATCACGGTTTGGAGACACAAAATGGAATGAAATCACTGCCAAAAGCTAACTTGGGAATGTCTCAATTCTATAAATATCAAATTGTGCACGTATGTACAAGCTTTTATGAGATTTGATGCACCATTAGTTGAATGCACTGATGGTTAAACGAACAAAGCCACCATTTCTATGCAAGTATGCTGACAAGTAATATGCCCAGCCAAATCTTTGCAGGGAACATTCAGTTGAAACTCCAAACCAAGTAAGAGTGATGAAGCGGAATATCCAGCTAGACAGAGTTAAATATCACGAATACCTTCAGGCTTTATATCCAAGTGGCTCAAGCTTTGAGCCATTAGTTGACGGTTGAAAAAGTCCCCCGAAGTTTGCAGCTTGGTGGTCACCTGTGGTAAGTTCGGAACTTGCGAAATCGGCGTATGTGCAGCATCTAATGCAGCATTTATTCTCATTCCTTGAGCTTCCAATGAAGAACAAGCAAGACTTCCACCGGCCACTAGATGTGGAGTGGACCCTGCCACCTCTTCTGATCCGACAGAGCCAACAGGAGTGGCAGGTAGCTTGTCAGATTCAGCCCTGCTCATCATCAATTTTAAAACCGCAAGTGTGTGTGCGAGTTACGATAACAACTTGAAGCTGAAATCAAGGTGTTCGACAAGAATCCACACCCTGACTATCATGTTGTTTCCGCCAATATGTTTCATCAGCAATAGCATTTACGACCATCTATACATACAATTCCTATCAAAAAAATATTCTTGTCCTCTGAAGCAAGACTTTGACAAGGCAAACGAAATTATGCCACGCCTCATGCCATAAGCTGACAAAGCCACTTGTACTATCGATTGATGCATGTAAACTCATGCAGATGACAGAATTTGCAAAGTTAAATAATGTGCACAAGCAGGTAATTTAAATTTAAGAATCGTATAAAGTAGGTAAGTAGCATTCAGATTGAGACGAATAGTTAAGCTAATCACCAGAGTGTTCAACGCAATGGAGAAAAAGGTAAAAAATAATTCTAGAAGATGTACCAAAAAAAATTGTCTCAGAGAGACTAGATACGGAAACATTCCAAGAATTGAGTTCCTTACTGATTTTCATAGTTCGTCTCGCTCTCTGGAGAATTGTTCTGTGGAGCTCTCTCTGAGACTTCCATTGACATTAGTTCCTCTGCTGCACCATGGATGGAGGGCAAGAACAATTGAAACATCACATAATGAAGTGCACAAAGTACAGACTGCCAGACCCCTCTAATGGGCGGCGAAATTAATACACTGAACTTCAAGGTCTACACAAAACAACTTCAAGAAGCAAACAATCAAAAACAGATGGCCTTGCTTAAAAGAGCACTCGACAAGACCCAATTTTTATAGTCATTCTTGAGAGAGCATGAACTTTCTTTCGTTTTTATTATATAGTGCAAGAATCCTTTTTTCTTGTTCGGGAAGTTGACCAAACTATGCATGAACCCATATAGTACGAAGGACGGAAGCTATGCATTGGAACCGTGAAATTCTGTATTAGTGGAGTGAAGTCTTACGAGAGCCTTACCAGGCACTGGAGGAAAGTTCATGGCTTGATGCTGTTGCTCGAGCAATTCATTGAACCTGACGATTTGTTGTATCAACGCTAGCCTTGTGTAGTAATTTTGGAAAAATTCCTGATTACTTTCTTCCAATTTGTCCCAAACTGGAATTTGAAGGACTAGTTCAGAAGCTTCGCATCAAGATATAACCCATACAAGAAACGGCGGGTAAACAGGACTGAATCATTCAGAATACTCAACCAGACTAGCTCTTAGGAATAATCACTGATCAGACCAAACAAGAATGATCTCTCACCGATACGTGTGAGATGGCTGTCAATCCCGAAATGAATTTCTAACGCACGGGCTGTTTCCTCGCGGTCCATGTACAGCTGAATGCACTTCTCTATGAAATTGTGGGCCTAGGGAAAAAGGACACGCAATGCAATTAAAGACCCTTTCAATTCGAAGAAATTCTCGGCAATCTTGATGCCATGCAGTGTCAAAGATTAATCCAAAATATAGTAAAACTTGTGCCTCGTCAACTTTATCCTCAGGATATCTTCTGCCTTCCGTTGGCCGAGCGTTTGGATCTGGGGCCGCCATGATTCTAATGTGAAAACCACTTTCTGCAATCAAACATAACGAAAGAATCAAAATAATTTTTACCAAAAAAAAAAAAAGAATCAAATAATGCATGATGATTTATATGATAGCCATTGAACCAAGAACTTGCAGCAAAGATATGTGGAAGGACAGAGAAAGACCTGGAGAAGACGAAGTGACTGAGAGTAACCGAAAGTTGATTCTCGTTGCTGAGTTTGGAGTTGTACTTGCATTTTGTTCAACTGTCACCACCTCTTTTTAACGACGCCAACTGTTCTTGCCCATTGCTCCCCGAACTTTGAAGTATTTCAGTTCAATTCTGAGCTTTCAAAACTTTTCAGTTCTACCCCAGCAATTCTCTATAGGACTGGAATTTAGTTTGGATCTTTGCCCGTCTTTTTTCTCGTTCTCTCTTTCTCTCTATTTGTGTTCTTTTTACTACTAAAATATATGAAATCGGATGAAAACGAACAAGTTCAACTAAGAATTCTCCTGAACTTTTCAATTGTACCAAGCAATTCGAAACTTTTCAGTTCTACCCAGTAGTTCCATATCGTGAAATAAATTAGATAGGTGACAACTCGTAGATTAGGAACAAGAGGAAGAAAAAAAGAGTATCATTCATTCGCGGTTGAGTAGATGTAGTCTTTGAAGTGTGTGTTGTTGATCAATTAATGTAATATTGTACAGTATTTATAATTAAGTGTCACAGGCAAATAGATTATTGGCCACGGAATAGCCTGTGCGGCACCTGTTGAGTCGAGACCATCAGTCAACCTTCATTCTATAGTTGTTCCTACGAACAGTATAGTGAATTGCATCCTAATATTGTATTGTTTTAGCCAGGACTCTTTGTATGGTTCAACCTTTTATTGTATGTCTTGTGCTTTAGTTAGTTAGCAAATGATGTATCCTCGCACTACTACTTTAGAATCTCTAAAAACTAAAGTATTTCTTATTGATTCGTAATGCATAACCTAAAAGGCAAAGGGAACGCGATTATAATCATAACTTGATAATCATCACTTATGTTCTTTTTTTTTATCAAAGAAGAACAGCTTATATTCTTTTTTTATGGACATTAGTATCATAGTTAAAATGAAGTTTTGAGCCGATTACGATAGATTGGTAACGTTTGTGCCCTTAATCTTCGTGAGACGGCCTGCTTTTGCCCATATCATAGTCCCTACGTAGCCTTCGCATTTTTTTTTTCTCGTTTTGGCTAGTGTCTAGCCTTTTCTTTCTTGTTTCGAGGTTACCATGGCATTTTATATTGACAAAGGTATATAGCTAAATTCTACATATTCGATGAACTTTAGGGTTAGGTCAATGCTCATGGTGGTGTTTTGTTAGTAATTAATCAATGATCAATGTGGAAGTTTACGGTAGAATCGGAAAATCTTATAATAAGTTTATGTGGAAAAGAGGCCCCCGGTCGGGAAAGGACTCTTTACTTGAGACTTTTCAAGTTGTTTTGTTGATCTTTTTTAACATTGATGAATATTCTTTCACATTAATTCTTACAAATTAGCCAACTAGCGTGGGTAAAAAGTTCAGGTTTAATTGAAAAGATTTGAAATTCTCAGTGAAACCAAACTTTTAAATGTCAAATATGCACTTTCTAAAAATGCTACATAATAATTGTCATCCCTGTCTGTTAGGAATATTTTATCTGATTCCGAATATCTCTCGTATCATGATTTCGTTAGAAATGTATTTCTAACACTGTCTATTTGTACGTGAAAAGAATGTCAAGTGCTGGCAAACTATAAGTTACTCGCATGTAGAGGGGATTAACGGGCGAACAGCTTGCTCAGTGCCCAGGATCGAAAGGTATGCAACCCTCGGCGTGGCTCTTATATGAGGTGCTCTTGCATGAGAAATTCCTGCCCGCCCAACTTTAATTAGCCTGTTCTTGCCATATGTAAACTTTATTTGCGGGTGGGCTTAGGCAAGATAGGCGTGACCCGGCTCGGCTCATTCAATATTCACCTTTAATCACAAACGAATTATGAGATTAAGGTTGAAGAATTTCCTATCTTTGTTATTATAATATGAATCAATTTCTTTACCTCACAAAATGACGGAAAATGGGGAAACAGCACTACTGCACAATCAATTTCCTAGGTTTCAGATGCCTAGGGGCGGGGTGCGATTACTATTACTCCGGTAAGCGACTTTCCCCTTCTTTCTTCCTTCTTCTTCCACCCACTTTTCGTAAATGCTAGCTCTACTAAGAAATCTCACAATAATTTACTTATCGAATGACATGACAAGTTTCAATTGGAGTATTAGTAGGATCCACATATTGAGTTATTAGTTTCTTTAAATACCCAATTACAAAAATTTGCCAAGTCACTTAATTGAAAACATTTAGTAAGATGTCTTAGTAGATTCGATTGTGCGTTGCTCTTTTTTAATTCACAAACCATGGAGGTTTTCTGGATTTGAGACTCTTCCTTTATATTTGTTTGGGGAAAATGTTCCATTTGATAGTAGTTCGTGTTTCTTGCATGGATTGTGTTAGTATGCGGGTGAATAATTGCGCACGTGTTGGATGATGTTTGTAAATTAGAACTACGTAGAATTGACTTGTGAACTCATGAATCATTCGACAAAAAAAAAAAAACTTATGAATCATGGGAACAAAAGCGAAATCGCCTTTCTTCGCTAGAAAAGAGTGAAAGAATGAAGTTTGATCTGAGAAAAAGTGTCTTTTTGCAATTTGCAGTGATTGTATCAATTTATCTTTGGCTTGGTTTATAGCTTAACGTTAATTATTTTTGTGTTTAGCTGCCGAAATGACAGATGTGGTTCTTCATTGATATGTCGTTTCTAATTAATCATCTTCAATTATCTCAAACAAATTTCTTGCTTTCTACAGATAATTCTATGACGGCCCCGGGTAATGTTGCGCTAAAGACAGTTTAAAATCTTACCTTTGTCTTGGGTATGACTAGTCTTTTTCTTCGGACAACTATGAAGATCTCAACCAGCAATCTAACAAAAAAATATTGTATGTGCAAAAATATTATTACACTATGCTAATCTATGTACAAATTTCTCGCAGAACACTTCGTCGCAGCAAAATTCATGATCGGAGCTCCATGTGTGCTGATATTTGTAATCTATGAGTGGATGTGAAGGCACCTAGCAATGGATGAAAAAATTGAAGAATTTTTACAAGCTCCTAACAACTTTTTGCTCATGAGGTACTCTTCCTTGGACATCAAGAAAATCACAAGAAATTTCAAACACAAATTAGGTGAAGGAGGATACGGTTCCATGTACAAAGGGATACGTAAAAGTGGCAATGAAGTTGCGGTTAAGATTTTGAACAAATCAAAATCTAATGGCTAAGATTTTATAAGCGAGGGTAGTACAATTAGAAGGATCCACCATGTTAATGTAGTGCAACTTGTTGGTTTTTGCTTTGACAACTCTAAGCAAGCTCTAGTGTATGATTTCATGTCAAACGGGTCTTTGGATCAGCACATTGTCTCTAAATGGCATCTATTCTCTTGATTATAAGAAAATATATGAGATATCTCTTAGTGTGGCTAAGGGGATAGAATATCTACATTAGGGATGCGACATGCAAACTCGCATAAGTCTATCCTATGGACCACAACAATGTTGTTAACTATTAATTGCAAGAGAAACCGAGGGATATATGGCTCCTGAGCTATTCTACAAGGATATTAGCGGTCTCTCTTATAATGCCAATATTTATAGTTTAAGGATGTTGCTAATGGAAATGGCCGGCAGGAAGAGAAATTTAAATGCAATTGCTAATTGTTCAAGACAAATCTATTACCCTTCATGGGTTTATGATCAACTTAGCAAAGAAGATTAGGTTGAAATGGAAGAAGTAGAAGAGGAAAGAGAGATAACTACGGGCCCGTTTAGAAAGTTGACAAATAGTAAAAATTTATGTTCTTTGTTTTCAAAATCAATTTGGGAACAGAAATTCGTATGTAAAATTTTTTGAGCCCGGGCACAAATTTGCAAAAAATTGTTCCAAGAATTAGTTTTGGAATAGAATCAAGAAACAAAAAAAAAATAGCTTCTTGATTATGGGAATAATTTTTCCATTTCTGATTCCTTTTGGTTTTTTTCTTCCTTTTTAGTTTGTTGTTGTTCTTCTTCTAGGCCTAGCACCGACCCTCAGCCATAGGCTTAGGCCGGCGAGGGCCGCTCGCGGTCGCAAAAGCGAGGCCTTGCACAACTATGGCACGACTGACCTCGCCGTCGCGACCCAAGCAAGGGAGATGGGTCACGATGGCAAGGTCAGCCTCACCCAGCCAGGTCCTCATCGTCACGACCAACGAGGGCCGCGACGTCCTCGCCGGCCCTGGCTTATGGCCGGTTGCTAGCACCAAGGACCAGCCATGGCCAAGGAAGGGAAGGGAAAGAAAGATAAAAAATGAAAAAAAAATGAAAAAAAGAAAGAAATATTAAAAAAAAATCAAAATATTATTAATAAAAAAAAATTGTGTAGTTAGCAAATGCATTTTTGTTTTTTTTTCTATTATAAGAATATAAATTTTGGGTAGTTATCAAATGCCTTTAAATACTTAGAAATTATTTTCGAATACGGAATAAAAAAAATCATTTATGAGCAGAATCAGTTTCTGGGTTCAAAATCGTTACCATACGCACCCTAAGAAGATGGTAATAGTTGCCCTTTAATGTATACAATTACTCTCTAATGATCGGTCATCAATGAACAAAGTCCTAGATATGCTTGAAGGAGATATTGATAAATTGCGACTACCCCCAAAGCCGCTTTTGTATCCGTCCAAGAAGCCAGTTGATGATGTAGACATTGAAATAGAACTTGAACAATTCTCAACTTCGTCAAGTGCTCCAACAATTGTTGATGGATACATATTTCAGAATAACAAATGAAATTATGAAATCGTACACATTTGATTTTCTTTTCTCCATGTAGGATTGAAATTCAAAATAAAGGTAGTTCCATCATAAGCACAATTGCCAATGTAATACATGAACCCAGAAGATTTTCGTGTTTGTTAATTCCTGTGTTTTGTACAAGAATTGCCTCATGGCTATCTATTTACGTTACTTCTTTCTTGAGTGCTCTTGATACGACACACCAAGCTCGTCTTGTTTGGAGCAATGAGCGTCTCTTCTCTCCACCGTCCAAGATCAAGGTCTCTCCTGCATTTACTCTCGGGCATTGGCAATCGGGTGGCGCGTCCATTATGCGCTCGCTCGGTCCCAGCTCATGAGCCAAACTCGGTGATTCTCGACTCTCTGATTAGTCTCTACTCAAAATCCAATGACTGGGCTGAGGCAGAGAGGATTTTTCAGGGACATGGTTGTTGACTGGGTCCACCTTATGTGGGGCCCAGCGAGCATAAAACAAAAGAAAAGAAAAGAAATAGAAAGTCAAAAGAAGAAAAGAACAAAAAGAAAGTGCTTGGCCCATGCAAGTGTGCCCAAATAGGAGAGAAAAAAAAAAAGAAAAAGGAGAGCTTCACCGAGAGTGTAGGGGAGAAGAAGGAAGAAGAGACTGAAATTTGCGGTTCCGATTCGAAGGCCAAACGTTATCGGAATTGGGTCAAATTTTAGTATGTTGTTCATGAGACTGAGGGCTACGAGTTGATCGGCTTCATTCGTTGAGAATCTCCTCTGAACTCTCCATTCACAGTTAGGGATTTCTCCTCCATTTTATGTAAATCCATCTTTGTGGTGATGAAAATGATATTGTAACATTGATGTTGTGCCTCTAATGTGTGACTAGAGAAGAACTTGATATATCCTCTTATTCTTGGTGATTAGTGGAAGTGTTTGGGGCAGTCCGTGATTTTTCTTGCATTGGGTTTCCACGTAAATTCTAGGTGTCGTTATTGCATTTGTCTCCTTATTTTTTCAAGGTTGAATTGCTGGAATATTGTTGGTTGTTGCTAGGATTAAGTCGATTTCGGTCAATTCAATTATGGGGGAGATATTGATCTTGGATTGGGTTTTGTTATTGGTGAATTATTGTCCGGTTCTCCCCAACAAAGTGGTATCAGAGCTTGCGTTGGTATTCTAGTATTGAATGAAGGAAACTAGTGGCACCATGTTTAAGTTAAATACCTCGAATTATAATATTTGGAAGCCTCGGATGGAAGACTTGTTATATTGCAAAGATTTATTGATCCCGTTGAGGGTAATGAGGCTAAAGGAGATAAGGAAGACAAAAAATGGAAACGAATGAATCGGAAAACGGTTGAGTTTATTTGACAATGGATTGATAATAGTGTGTTTCATCATGTAGCTCAAGAAACGAAAGCGGACACTTTGTGGAAGAAATTGCAAGATCTCTATAAGAGGATGACCTCATAAAATAAAGCTTTTCTAGTTAAAACACTTGTGAATTTGAGATACAAGAAGGGAAGTAACATGTCAGAACACTTGAGTGAATTTCAAGATGTTGTAAATCAATTGATAAATCTTGAGATTGACTTAGGTGATGAATTGCAAGCATGTCTATTGCTTGGTACTCTTCCTAATAGTTGGGACACTTTAGTTGTGGCACTAAACAATTTGGCTCCTTCCAATGTGCTTTCCATAAGCATGGTCGAAGAAAGCCTATTCAATGAAGAAACGAGGAGAAAATGTTTGAATTATGTTTCTAAATCAAGGCTCTTGTCATAGAAAATAGGGCGAGAACTCAATCAAGAAAGCTTCAATGTAATGATGACAGGGGCAAGTCAAAAGGAAGATCGAAGTCAAGGCTAAGGAGGAGTGTGAAGTGCTACAACGGTGGCAAGATGGGACATTGTGCTAGGGAATATAAGTTGCCAAAAAGAGAAAAATCCCACGATAGAAATGGAGATCGAAAGAAAGAAGAAAACTAAGTTACAATGGCAATTGCATCCAATGGTGATATTGTGTTCATTTGTGATGATACTTGTGTGGACCTTACATGCCAAGACTCTGGTTGAGTTGTTGATTCTGAAGCTTCATTTCATGTCACCTCATGGTATGACTATTTTACTTCCTATTGCAGTGGTGATTTTGGTTGTGTTAGGATGGCAAACAGTGGTATTTCCAAGGTTATCAGCATGGGAGACGTTCATTTGGAGACTGACGTTGGGTGTAGTTTGCTTTTGGAAAATGTGAGACATGTTTCGGATATTCGACTTCACTTGATTTCCACAGGTGCCTTAAATGATGATGGTTATTGCAATACCTTCAGTGACGGCAAGTGGAAATTGACTAAGGGTTCCATGATAGTGGCTAAGTGTAAGAAGACATGCACTCTCTACACCATGCAAGCTAAGTTGGTCAAAGAAGATGTGAATGTGGTGGATGACTACGTAGTTAACCTATGGCATATGAGACTCGATCATCTCAGCGAGAAGGAGCTTGAAACTCTTGCGAGAAAGAATCTCTTACCATTAAAGGAGAGAAATCTGAAGGAATGTACTCATTGCCTTATGGGTAAGCAACATAGATTCTCATTTCATAATTCCTCTCCACATACAAAATCAAATGTACTTGATTTAGTTCACACTGGTGCTTGTTGCATGGATGCTAGAATACTTGGTGGTGCATTGTACTTTGTGACATTTATTGATGATTGCTCTAGAAAAGTATGGGTTATTGCTTTGAAATCTAAAGATCAGGTGCTTGTGGCTTTCAAACAATTTCATGTCAATGTGAAAAGAGAAACCATGAAGAAGTAGAAATGTGGTCGAGTTGACAATGGTGGTGAATATAAAGGCCCATTTGAATATTATTGCAAGGATTATGGTATCAAGCTTGAGAAGACTATTCCAAAAATACCATAACAAAATGGAGTGGCGGAGAAAATGAACCGGACAATTAATGATCGAATTTGGTGTATGCTTTCTCATGCAAAGTTACCCAAGTCATTTTGGGGTGAAGCAATAAGAATAGAAGTGGACTTGATAAATCTTTCTCCATCAGTTCCTCTTAAGGGGGATGTTCCGCAAAGAGTTTGGAATGGGAAAGATGTTTCGTATAATTCCCTGAAAGTGTTCGGTTGCGGGGCATTTGTGCATGTTCCAAGAGATGAAGGGTTGAAGCTTGATGACAAGTCTAAATAGTGTATCTTCTTGGGTTATGGACATTAAGAGCTTAGCTACATGTTATGGGATCCAGTCACAAAGAAAGTCATTAGAAGCTGAGATGTGGTATTCTTTGAGCATCAAACCATTGAAGACATTAACAAGTCAGGAAAGCCAAAGAATGTAGCTTAACATTATATTAGTTTCAGTCCAAGTCCTCTTACCGTATTGGGTTGGAAATCATGAGAGAGAAGTACATGAAAATCGTGAAGATGGTGAATCCTCGCAAATTGTTGATTCTTCAGTTGAGACGAGTGAAACAGTTGAACAAGAACAGTCAGTTGAGCCAGTTGAGCTAGCGGAGCTAGTTGAGCAAGAACAACCGATCCTATCTCAAGTTAGAAGATCTGAAAGAGAACATGGGCCCTCACAGAAATATCAGCGGCATGAGTATGTGTTACTCACCAATACAGGAGAGCCAGAAACTTATGAAAAAGCTATATCATGTGATCAAAAGAATGAGTGGTATGAAGCTATGCAAGAGAAGCTCAAATCATTGCATGAGAACCATACATTTGAATTGGTCAAGTTGCCTAAAGGCAAGAGAACACTTGCAAATAAGTGGGTGTACAAGTTGAAGATGGGAGAAAAAGGTTTGCAATCATGATACAAGGCTAGGCTTGTTATGAAGGGCTTTGGTCAAAAGAAAGGAATTGACTTTGAAAATATATTTTCACCAGCTGTAAAAATGCCGTCTATTTGAGTTGTTCTTGGGTTGGCCACCACCTTGAATCTAGAAATCGAACAACTTGATGTAAAGACGGCTTTTCTTCATGGAGACTTAGAGAAAGAAATATATATGGAGCAACCGGAGGGTTTTATAGTCGAAGGCAAGAAGCATCTTGTATGTAGATTGAGAAAAAGCTTGTATGGTCTCAAGCAAGCGCCAAGGCAATGGTATATGAAGTTCGATTCATTCATGAAAGATCACGGGTATGGTCAGACCAACTCCAATTTTTGTGTCTTTATGAAAAGATTCTTGGATAATAATTTCTTTATCCTCCTACTCTATATGGATGATATGTTGATTGTCGGGAATGATGTTAAGAAAATCATGAGCTTAAAAACTGAGTTGAGTAAAGCTTTTGCAATGAAGGATCTAGGTCTGGCTAAGCAAATCGTTGGCATGAAAATTACTCATGACAGGTTGAACAAGAAATTTTAGCTATCTCAAGAGAAGTACATTGATAAGGTGTTGGAAAGATTCAATATGAACACATATAAATCGATAAGTAGTCCACTTGCAAGTCATTTCAAGTTGAGTAGTAACGAATGTCCTACAAGTGAGAAAGAAAAGGAATAGATGATAAAAATTCCTCATGCATCGGCCGTGGGTAGTTTGATGTATGCCATGGTTTGCACAAGACCAGACATTGCTCATGCAGTTGGTGTTGTGAGTAGGTTTCTCTCAAATCTAGGTAAAGAGCATTAGGTTGCTGTTAAATGGATTTTGAGGTATCTTAGAGGCACTTCCAGATTCTGTTTGTGTTATGAAAATGGAAAGCCAGAGTTGAGTGGCTATTCAGATGCAGACTATGCCGGTGATGTTGACTCTTGAAAGTCCACATCGGGTTACATGATAATGTTGGCAGGGGGAACGGTTTCATGGCAGTCAAGATTGCAAAAGTGTGTTACTTTGTCTATGACTGAAGCAGAGTATATCGCTCTTACTAAAGGAGGTAAAGAACTCTTGTGGATGCAGAAATTTCTACAAGAGTTAGGCTTGAAGCAAGAAAAGACCGTTCTTTATTGTGATAGCATGAGTGCTATCTATCTTAACAAAAATCCGGTGATGCATTTAAGATCGAAGCATATTGATATGAAGTATCATTGGGTTCAAGAAAAATTAGAAGAGAAGTTCATTCTACTCAAGAAAGTCCACACCGACGACAATAGATCCGATATGATGACCAAAGCCTTGCCCGTAATGAAACTTGACTCTTGTAGAAGCAAAGCGGGCATGATGGATCTTCCCACATAAGGTGGAGCGGGAGATTTGTTAACTAGGTCCACCTTATGTGGGGCCAGCTAGCATAAAACAAAACAAAAGAAAAGAAACAAAAAGTCAAAAGAAGAAAAAAAAAAAAAGAAAGTGCATCATGCGTGCAAGTGTGCCCAAATAGGAGAGAGAGAAAAAAGAAAAACAAGAGCTTCATCGAGAGTGTAAGGGAGAAGAAGGAAGAAGGGGCTGAAATTTGCAGTCTCGATTTGAAGGCAAAATATTATCGAAATTTACTCAAATTTTAGTATGTTGTTAGTGAGACCGTGATCTACAAGTTGATCGTTTCGTTTGTTGAGAATCTCCTCCGAACTCTTCATTCATGGTTAAAGTTTTCTCCTCCATTTTATGTAAATTCACCTTCGTGGTAATGAAAATGATGTTGTAATGTTGATGTTGTGCATTTAATGTGTGACTAGGGAAGAACTTGATGTATCATACTATTCTTGGTGATTAGTAGAAGCTTTTGGGGGCGGTTCGTGGTTTTTTCAGCATTGGGTTTTCACGTCAAATCTTAGTGTCGTTGTTGCATTTGTCTCCTTATTATTTCAAGATTGAATTGCTGGAATATTGTTGGTTGTTGCTAGGATTAAGTCGATTTCGATCCGTTCAATTGTGAGAGAGATATTGATCTTGGATTGGGCTTTGTTCTTAGTGAATTGTTTTCCGGTTCTCCCCAGCAATGGTTAATAAAAGTGTATTTGGTTTCTTGGCATTCCATGATCTCGTGCTATGCTAATAATCAAATGGAGTTTGAAGCAGCTGATACTTTCGTTCATATGTGTGAAAACGGTTTTGTTTCACAAATTGGACCAAATGGCTAGTCGAATAAAGAAGCTAGTTTATTTTCCGATAGCTGAATTTGTTTCTTCATAATGTGGAGGAGACACAAAAGGAACAATATTTGCTCCAGCATAGTGAAAAAATAGCCATTGATTATGGCCTAATTGTAGAAGAATAGTTTTCTCTTTATTGAATCATGCTGTATAGCATTACAATCTTTCTTATATACAATATAGGGAACAACCCTAGTATCTCAATAAATCAAGAAAAAACAAAAAAATTCCTATTTTGTAGGAAATACAGCTCACGCCAACACTCCCCCTCAAGTGGGTGAGAAGATGTCTTCGATACCCATCTTGACGAGTGAGCTCTGAAACGCTTTACTTGACACAGCTTTGGTCAAAACGTCGGCCAATTGATCTTCAAATTTGACAAAAGGCAACTGAATTGCTTTAGCATTCAAATTCTCCTTGACAAAGTGTCTACCCACTTCAACATGTTTGGTTCGATCATGCTAAATCGGGTTGTGAGTGATAGCTATAGCGGCTTTATTATCACAAAACAACTTCATCCCAGACTCTGGTGGATACTCAAGTTTGGACAACAACTTTTTAAGCCATAATAACTCACACAACCTCTTCGGTACTCCTTTGAATTTTGCCTCTACTCTAGACAAGGCTATAACTTTTTGCTTCTTGCTCCTTCACATGACCAAGTTACCTCCTACAAATGTGAGATAACCTAACGTCGACCTTCTATTTGATGCGTTCCCTGCTCAGTCCGTATTCGTATATCCTTCCATTGTAAGGTGATCATTCTTTGCAAACATTATCCCTCTCCTTGGAGCCGATTTTAAATATCGAAGGATAAGATATACTGCATTCATATGTTCTTCACTAGGAGCATGCATAAATTGACTCACAACACTTACTGCATAAGCAATGCCTAGGCGAGTGTGAGACAAATAAATTAATCTTCCTATTAACCTTTGATACCTCTCCTTATTAGTCGGCATTTGATCAGGATACTCCCCAAATTTATGATTCTGCACTATAGGAGTATCAGCGGGCTTACAGTCCAACATTTCCACTTTAGCCAACAAATCAAGTACGTATTTTTCTCTGTGACAAGAAAATTCATTTCTTAGACCTAGTTACCTCAATACCTAAGAAATATTTCGGTGTTCCCAAGTTCTTCATCTCAAACTCTTCTACCAACTTCTCTTGAAGCCTCAAAATTTCTTCACGATTATCTCCTGTGATGATCATATCATCAACATATAATGATCAGGGCAATCACCTTACCTTGGCTTTGCTTAAAAAATAAAGTGTGATCTGAATTGCTATGGGACTAACCGTACTTTCTCATGGCTAAACTAAATTGACCAAACCAAGCATGAGGTGACTACTTCAAACCATATAACAACCTCTTCAGTCTACAAACAACATTTGGCTTACCAACAAACCCATATCCAGGTGGAACCTCCATGTAAATCTCTTCCTCCAAATCTCCATGAAGAAATGTATTCTTCACATCAAACTGATGCAATGACTAATCTAGATTTGTGGCAAGTGATAACAAAACCTGCATAGTATTCAATTTTGCAACTGGAGAGAAAGTCTCTTGATAGTTTACACCATAAGTCTATGTGTATCCTTTTGCGACCAATCGTGCCTTGTACCTCTCAATGGTACCATCTGCCTTGTGTTTAACGGTGAACACCCACCTACACCGCACGGCTTTCTTTCCTTTTGGCAACTCTACAAGTCTCCAAGTCTAAGTTTTTCTAATGCTTCTATCTCCTCCTTCATAGCTTGGACCCATTTTGGATCCTTCAAGGCCTCTCCCACACCATTCCGAATTCGAACAACTGATACATTTGACACAAAAGCCGTACAAAATTCCGACAGCCATCTTGTTGACACAAAATCAGCAATGAGATATTTAGACCTTTGTTCCTCGACACCTGGTGAGAACTGGCTAGAAGGCTTACCCCGGTTTTAGGGAGTTTATATTTAACAATCAAATCAGAATCATCATAAACCTCAAGATTAGGAAGAGAGCTTACTTCAGGATCATTCTCAGGAGAGTGGTCGTGTACTGAAAAAGGGGCAATTTGCAGAGGAGCAAGCTGATCTTGCTCATTAGGTGTAGATATAGGCTACTGGTCATCCCCACTTTCAGCCGAAAAACGATCCCCTTCCCCCTCATCATCTACTATCGCACCCTCTCCCTCATTGCCTGCCATCGAACCACGGCTTAGATCCTCATCAAACTGCACCATTGAAACTTTTTGTGAGCTGGTTAATAGTCCAACCCCACCCAATTGCACCTCAGACTCCACATGTCCTCCTGACTCCGCACCCTCCAGGCCAATGTCCCACCAATTTTTCTTTTCAGTATAATTCTCCCTCTAAAAGGAACAATGAGGTGGAGAAAAATAGGACTCAAACTCCAGAAAAGTCACGTCCATGGTAATATGTGTCTTCTTGGTCATCAGATCATAACAGCGATACCCCTTTTGGTGAGTCCCGTAACAAATAAATACACGCAGTACCGCACATGGGTCAAGTTTGGTGCGTTGGTTCTTGTGGAGATGCACAAAAGCCACACACCCAAACACTTTAGGGGGTATTGTCAACACTGAAGGAAGAAGCACAAGCTGGGCTAAAGCTTGCAATGGAGTTTGAAATTGCAACACACGAGAAGGCATACTATTCATCAAGTGAATGGCTATGACCACCGCTGCATCCCAGAATCTTTTTGGAACATTGCTGCCGACCAGAAGAGCTCTCGCCATCTCTAGAATGTGGCGGTTCTTTCGTTCAGCCACACCGTTCTATTGAGAGGATTGAGTGCAAGAGGTCTCATGGATGAGACTATGTTCCGTTAAATAAGAGGTAAGATGTTGATTGATATATTCCCCACCATTGTCCAAGCGGAGAATCTCAATACGAGCTTCAAATTGGATGGCAACTATTTTATGAAACATACGGAATATGTTAGGAGCCTCATCTTTATGCTTCATCAAATACAACCATGTCATACATGTGCAGTCATCAACAAAGGTTATAAACCATCTCATTTCAAACATTATAGTAATTGGAGATGCACCCCACACATCAGAATGAACCAAACAAAAAGGCTTGCTACTTTTATTGGAGCTCAAAGGAAAAAAAAAACACAATGATTCTTTGCTATACTGCATGTTTCACATTAAAAAGCAGAATCCGATAAATCACAAAACAACTTAAGAAACAAATACTTCAAATATCTAAATGATAGGTGCCCCAACCAACAATGCCACAACCAAACATCATTCTCCTTACTAACAGACCAACCGAGAGTGTGACAAGCACAGCCAAAGCTGAGATCATCCACAATGTATAGCCCCTCCTTCTTAGTACCACGCCCAATAATCTCCTTCGTGAGAATGTCCTGAAACAAGCAGAAGTCTGGGTACATAAGAACACGGCAATTCAACTCATCGGTAATCTGTCCAATAGACAATAAACGATTGGACATAGATGGCACAAGTAATGTATTAGATAGAGAAAGAGATGGCGTGTGAGTCACACTCCCAACCCCGGTGACCGGATGGCAATGTCCATTAGCATTATACACACTGTCTCATCGCGGTGAGGTACAGTTGACTTAGTCATCGGGGTCAGGCGTCATGTGATCGGTAGTGCCTGAGTCGATAATCGAGCCATTGTTTCCACCATGATGAGTAGTAGCAAAAATATAACCACAATTACCTTAAGAAGGAAGGGTGGAAGAATTAGCTAAAGGTACCATCGGGACCAAGGAAAGAGACGAACTCCCAGTCACCAAGGATGCCTGCCATGCACTCTTGCCCAATTTTGCTTCAGATTTTTTCTTCTTCGCTTGAAAATCGTCCCACCAATCTAAGTATCCATGTAGCTTAAAACAAGTGTCCCTAGTGTGTTTTGAATTGCCATAGTGAGAACAGCCACTGAGCACCTGAGACTTGGCCCTGATAGCAGATCGAGAGCGCCCACCTCTACCCACCGAACTGCCTGCCATCGACTGCAGAGACGGGTCTCCTCAACTGCCCCGTGAGACCATTGCTGTACTTGTAGGAAAGCCATCAGCATTGGTCAGCATCAGGATTTGGCGCACATTTTCCCTACGGACATGTGCGTAGGCTTCCTCAACTATGGGGAAAGGCTGCATCTGCAAGACACCTGCATGAATCTTGTTGAGACAATCATCAAGTCTATCTAGAAAAAGGTAAACCCTATAGTCTTGAACAACATTATTGTGGCGCTCACTATTTGCAGGACACACCATAGGATTAGGTTTGCAGAAATCGATTTCACACCAGAGTCCTTGAAGATCATTGTAGTTTTTTTCGATTGGTCCTCCAGCTTGCTTGAGTCATGATACTTGGCACTTCAAATCATACACCTAGGAAGTATCGGTGCCATCAAAGAAAGTGGTAGCTACGGAATCCCACACAGCTTTAGCGGCAGGGAATTTGAAAAAATTGCCAATTAACGCCGGATCCATAGAATTAATGAGCCATCCTTTCATAGTCGAGTCCTCGATTTTCCACTTCCGAAAAATAGGATATGTAGGCAAAGGCTAATGGAGGTCTCCATTGATGTACCCCAGCTTGTCTTTGCATGTGATGTACATGTCGACAACTTGAGACCATAAGCCATAGTTGGTTCCATCTAGTTTAATTGCAATCTGAGATGAAGTCGAATCATTCTATGGTGTTGGTGCTGGAGGTGGAGGAGGAGGATTTTGATTCTGAATCAGAATCTGAGTCAATCTGGTGGTCAGATTCTCCAAAAACGCTTCTGTGGTCAAATTCCCCCCTTGATTTTGGTGAGGAATCACTGCTCCTCTAGGGTTTTCATCCTCCATGGATCCAATGTAGAGCGTGATCAGGCGAGACGAAGTCAGGCGGCACGGGACAATGGCATTACGAAATCAGGGATTAACGTACAATACTCACAAGGAGCAAACCATAGGCTTTGATACCATGCAGAAGAATAGTTCTCTTTATTGAATCATACTATACAACATTACAATCTCTCTTATATATAATACAGGAGATAACCCTAGTATTTCAATAAATTAGGAAAAACAAAAAAATCTCTATTTTGTAGGAAATACAGCTCACGCCAACTCTAATAAGCACCTTCAATCTGAAATCTATTAGAGTATTTAAGAATCTTCACATTTGCGGAGGTTGCCATTCTGCGATCAAGTATATGTGCAAACTTTTGTGGACAGAACATGCTCATGCAATGACTACCGCTGACGATGCTTTCTAAATTATCTCATTCGGTTATGTGCATCAAATCTTTGTTTTAGATTTTTCCCCCTTATTGTTACCTTGAACCGGGATTCTATTATGCTCCTTGCAGGCCTAACAACGAAAATATCACGTCTCGAAACGTATATGGATTTGGTATCCCTACTGTGAAAATACCAAGTTGAAGACTTCAAATGGATCTCGCAAAATTTTAGCTATATGAGTCGAGGAATCTAAAACAGTCATGCTTTTGCCTTTGGAATTCTCCTGGAGCATGCATTTTTCCAGATACTAAATACTGTTTATTGGTATTACCCTTACTTAAAGTTCATTTATTTTACGGATATCTTGATTTCAGCGAGTCCAAACACACTTTGCCCCTGTCAGCACAAAAGCCTAAACAGCATAATTAGTTTAACTACCACATCGACGGACTTAAACAAAATCAAATTTGTGCATCTTTCACTTTGATCTTAAGGACAGGATAGAAGTGATCACTTTCGGAAATTCAAGCATCCTTTCTACTTAACAGATCCAAATTTGCTCATCATATCAGATCACAAAATATGATGTACAATTACAAAAGCTCTTCGACCAAAAACAAAATTACAAAAGCTCAATCCGTAAATGTAATGAAAATTTGTTTACTCACCCAATGATGAGAAACAAGATGGTGTCTTACAATCTTCCAAACAAGCATCATAGTCCTCACTATTGTCCCCTCTGCATGAGTTTCCCTACAACCCACCAAATACTGATATTGATAAGGGACACGCCACCACTTCACTCAGCGATCCGCAGACTGAGAGCCCTGACCTGACGCGAAATTAGCGAGGTCCTTCTGATCGGAAGCTGCCAAAAAAACAAAAAAACTCGTTCATCATGACTAAGAATACATTGAAAAGTGGCAAAGGCACATGCTGCTCTTGAAACTCGGGTGGTCTCACCGATTACAAAAGCAATTTCCATTTTTGCACGCTATTTTTAAATGCTTCAAATGAATTTTGAATTACGTAGGAACAGAAAAAGCATAAAGGACCTTCCTAGTACAAACAGCAAAGTCAAAAACAGAATGCTTTCATTGACTCCAAAAGAGTCTCTGTTAGGAGAACAAAAAATGGAATGATGTCGGTGCCGAAAGCTGACTTGGCAATTCTTTAAATGGCAAATTGTGTCTATATGTACTAGGAGATGTACTAATTGAAACATAGATTAGTATCATATTACTAGCTTTTGTCAGATCTGATGCGCCGTTAGTTGAATGCCCTAGTGGCAAACGAACAAAACCACCATGTCTCTGCAAGTACGCTGACTAGTAATACGCCCAGCCAAACCTTTGTAGGAAAGATTCACCAATCCAAACTCCAAACCAAGTAAGAGCAATGGCGGGCAATATTTTGCTCAACATTAAATATCATGAATACCTTTAGGGTTTGAGTCCAAGTGGCTCAAGCTTTGAGCCATTGAGGATGATGGTTGAACTGGTCCCCTGAGGTTTGCAGTGTGGTGGCCACCAGCGATAAGGTTCGGGACTCGCAAAATCGGCATATGTGCAGTGTCTAATGCAGCATTTTCCAATGAAGACCGAGCAAGACTACCGCTGGGAATAAGAAGGTCGGACCCCACCACCTCTTCTGATCCGACAAAGCTGACAGGATTGGCAGGTAGCTTGCTACTAGATTCAGCTCTGCTCATCATCATTTTTGAACCACAAGCGTAAGCACGAGTCAACATCACAAGTTGAAAATTAAAATGTTCGACAAGAATGCGCACCATGACTATCATGTTGTTTCTGCCAATGAGTCTTATCAGTGGTAGCATTTAGGATCATCTAAACATACAATTCCTATCAAAAGAATATTCATGTCCTGTGAAGCAAGACTTGACGAGGCAAATATAATTATGCCGCACCTCGTGCCATAAGCCAACAAAGCGACATGCAGTCCCAAACGATGCGTGTATTTAAACCAGTGCAGATAACAGAATTTGCAAAGTTAAATAATGTGCACACGCAGGTAATTTGATTTAAGAATCCTATAAAGTAAGTAAGTAGCATTCAGATTGAGATGAATAGTTAAGCTATCACCAGAGTGTTCGATGCAGTGGAGAAAAAGGTAAAAAAAATTTTAGAAGATGTAGCAAAAAAATTTTCTTGGAGAGACGAGATACAGAAACAACGCAAGAATTGAGTTTCTTACTCATTCTCATTGCTTGTCTTGCTCACTGGAGAATTAGCCAGTGGAGCTGTCTCTTGCGGTTTCATTGACATTTGTTGCTCCGCTGCACCATGAAAGGAGGGCAAGAACAATTAAAACCTCATAGAACGAAGTGTTCTAAGTGCGACAAAGAGCCGTCTAATGGGAGGTGAAATTCATAGGCTGAACTTAAAGGTCTACACAAAATGTCTTCACGAAGCAAACAATCATGAATAGATGGGCATGCTCAGAACAGCACTCGATAAGACCAATGTTTTTATGGTCATCTTGAGAGCGCAACTAGCTTTCGCTTTTATGATATAGTGTGAGAACCGTGTTTGATGGGCTTTTTCCCTTGTTCGGGAAGTTGACCAGTGTATACATAATACCATATGCTATGAAGGATAGAAGCCATGCATTTGAGCCGTGAAGTTCTATATTGATGGAGTACAGTCTTCCGAAAGCCTTACCAGGCACCAGAGGAAAATTCTTGTCTAGATGCTGTTGCTCTAGCAATTCATTGATCTTGCCGATCTGTTGTTTCAATGCTAGCCTTGTGTAGTAATTTTGGAAAAACTCCTGATTACTTTCTTCCAATTTGTCCCAAACTGGAATTGAAAGGACAAGCTCAGAAGCTTCGCATCAAGATATAAACCATACAAGAAACGGCGGGTAAACAGGACCCAATCATTCAGCATACTCAACCGGACAAGTTCTTAGCATTAACCACTGATCAGACCAAAAAAGATGATCTCTCACCCATACGTGTGAGATGGCTGTCAATCCTGAAATGAATTTCTAATGCACGGGCTGTTTCGTCACGGTCCATGTACAGCTGAATGCACTTCTCTATCAAATTGTGGGCCTACGGAAAAAGAACAAGAGATGCGATTAAAGACCCTTTTAATTCGAAGAAATTCTGCAATCTAGATGCAATGCAGTGTGAAAGATTAATTCGGAATATAATAAAACTTGTGCCTTGTCAACTTTATCCTCTGGATATCTTTTGCCTTCCGTTGGCCGAGCGTTTGGATCTGGGGCCGCCATGATTCTATTGTGAAAACCACTTTCTGCAATCAAACATAACGAAAGGATTAAAATAATGCACGATGATTTTGTACGATAGCCATTGAAGCAAGAACTTGCAGCAAAAGAAATTTGAAAGGACAGAGAAAGACCTGGAGAAGACGAAGTGACTGAGAGTAACCGAAAGTTGATTCTCGTTGCAGAGTTTGGAGTTGTGCTTGCATTTTGTTCAACTGTCACCGCCTCTTTTTAACGACGCCAACAGTTCTTGCCCATTGCTCCCCGAACTTTGAAGTATTTCAGTTCAACCCATGGGTTTCCAAGACTTTTCAGTTCTACCCCAGCAATAGCATGGGACTAGAGTTTAGTTTCGATCTTTGCCCTTCTTTTTCTCTTTCCCTCTGTTTGTTGTTCTCTTTACCACTCAAACATATGCAATCGGATGATAACGAACAAGTTGAATTAAGAATTCTATCCTATAAAGAAAGAGATTTATTGTGGTCTATTCCTTTAAATTACTAACATGAAGAATGCCTATCAGTTTTGATTAGAGAGGAATAGTTGCCCTCCCCCACCCAACCACAAAAAAAAGGTAATAATATGGGTAATTTCTGAATTTTTTTTCATGTTCAATATTGTCCCTAAATTTTCTTTTCATCTAATCTAATCCTGTCCATGTACTTTTCAAATTCTGTTCAACATGGTCTTCCGTTCAAATCATTGATATTTTGCTTAACTGAGAAAGAATTATACCTCATTGATATTGTGGAGTCCAAACTCAATTCAGAGCGGTTTCTGAAAAAGTAGAGACTATTTCTTTGTCTCTGCTCCTTTCGTTCTTTCTTCCTTCCTTTCTTCCTTTGTGCTGACCGCTCCATTGTTGCTGGCCATCACCACCAGTAAAGTCAGTGGAGTCGTCCTGCCATGTCCACCACCACCATCGTCGGCGTCGACCCTCCATGTGCAGCCCAACCCCAAGTGGTGGAGTTTTGCAAACTCGAGCTTGTTCTCTCTAACTGAGCTTTAGCGGATTAGTTCAAACTTAGATTGGAGTCGCACGACCTCCATTGGAAGTTGTGTGTGTGTGTGTGTGTGTGTGTGAGAGAGAGAGAGAGAGAGAGAGAGCAAGAGAGGCGATGGTGATGGTGATAAAGGCAGCAGCTGGTTTTGGGGGCCAAGGTGCTGGTGCTTGAGTGTGGTGCCCGCAGCCAAGGTGCCACGCTGGGGGTAATTGAAGGAGTATTGTATGGTTTAGAGTGGCTTCAAGCTTAGTGGACATGTACGTGAAGTTTGTAGCTAGGAGATCGCTTCATGATTTGAGAAAGGTGTTTGATCGGATGCAAGATCATAATGTGAGATCTTGGACAGCGATGATCATAGGATATCCACCAACTGGAGAATGAGTAGGCTACAAAACCCTTCTGGGAAATGAAAAAGGTCCAGTCAGGCCAAACCCTTTCAGAGTTTTAGTGTTCTCGGGCCATGTGAAAGTATTTGTGATGTAGATATGGGTATATGAATATGCACCGTAGCAATAAAATTGGGCTTTGCTTGCGATACTTGCGTGGGTGATTCCCTTATGAGCATGTAGTCTTGGTCAAGTCACACGAAAGATGCTTAGAGAGCTGTTTTTTTTTGGTAAGGAAGATGCTTAGAGGGCTTTTGGTGCACTATTCGGAAAGAATTTGATTTCTTATGATACTTATGTTGCTGTTTTATCCTCTTGTAGCCATGTGGTATTTCTGATGGATGGAAACACTTTATGTACACAGAACATGGATTCGTGCCTAGAATTGAACACCTTGCATGCATGGTGGACTTATCTGGTAGATGAGAATCCAATGTCATAGCCTGTCAGTCTATAAATTCAATGCTTTCTGGGCTGATACACTGGTCTAGCATACATTTCTTGGAGCTTGCCAAGTTCATGGCAATGTGGAACTTGCAAAGCAGCTGCATGAATGAATTTTTAGCAGGAAACTGGATGACCCTACCTGCTGGTTATATTTTGCTAGCAAATGTGTATGCCTCGGCAGGTCTATGGGAAGATGCAGCAGCTATCAGAAAGAAGATGGAAACTGAAAAAATCTTACCAAAGAAGCCGGTTGTAGCTCAGTTCAAGTGAAAATTATAGTTTAAAAATTCTAAGTCACACCCTAAGCTCGAGAGATGAACGACGAATTGGACCCATGGGCTAGTTGAATAGAGAAAAACTGGTTATGTACCGAATACTGAATTTAATCTTAATGGTGTAGAGGTGGCACAAAAAGGAACAATAGTATCTCCAGCTCAGTGAATAAACTGCCCCTGATTTTGGCCCTATAAGCACCTCCTCCAGTCCAAGATCTATCAGGGTATTTAAGAATCTTTGCGTTTGCGGAGATTCTTTCTACCATCAAGTATATCTCCATAGGGGATGCAACACGCAATGAGTACTGGTGATGATGCTTCTTAAATTGTCTCATTCATTCATGTGCATCAAATTGCTGTTTTACACTCTTCCCACTTATACCTATGTTATTTGAACCAAGATTGTATAATGCTATGTGCAAGCTCAACAATGTATATATTATTTCCTGAAATGTTTATGGATTTGGTACTCCTACTGTCAATATACCAAGCAGAAGATCTCAAATGGATTTTGCAAATTTTCACGCTTTTGCGTTGGGATATTCCTGGAGCATGCAATTTTTGGGGTACTAGATATTGATGTTATATTCTATTCTAGTCCATACACATTGTATCCCATGAAGCTATATTAGTTAGTGTCGCGCTGCTAACTCGCTATTTTAGTTTAGGTTTACTATTGAATAAGATTGTCAGCACAGAAGCCTAAACATCATGAACTAGCTTAACCATCATAATGACCAACAAAGACAAACTCAAATTTGACTTCTTGCACTTTGATCTTAGAAGGTGATCGTCTTCAGTAATTCAAATCCTCTCTACTTAACAGGTTCACCAAATTTACACATCATGTCAGAGCATAGAAGATGTGTACAGTTACAAATGCTCAATCCCTAATTGTAATGAGAACTTGTGTGTTCACTCGATGAGACACGAGATGCTGTCTCACATTTCTCCAAACAAGCATCATATTCTAAACTATTGTCCCCTCCGCATGACTTTCCATACCAAGCAAACCGTCCACCAGACACTAATTTTGATGAGGAACAGGCAATATCCACTTCACTCAGACATCTGCAGACGGAGAGTCCTGACCTGATGCCGAATTAGAGAGGTTCTCCTGGACAGAAGCTGCCAAAACCTCGTTCATCAGGACTAAGAATACTTAGAAGGTAGCAACAGCACATGCTGCTCTTGAAACTTGGAACGTCTCGCCAATTACAAAAACAATAAGCATTTCAGCACACTCGTTTCATTTGCTTCACATCGTTTTTAAAGTTGGTAGAAACAGATAAAGAAGAAATGACCTTCCTAGTACACAGTCCAAAGTTGAAGGCTTTCAACGACTCAATCTGGGTTTGGAGACACAAAATGGAATGAATTCGCTGCCAAAAGCTAACTTGGGAATGTCTCAATTATGTAAATCGCAAATTGCACATGTATGTACAAGCTTTTATGAGATTTGATGCATCATTAGTTGAATGCACTGATGGTTAAATGAACAAAACCACCATGTCTATGCAAGTATGCTGACAAGTAATATGCCCAGCCAAACCTTTCCAGGGAACATTCAGTTGAAACTCCAAACCAAATAAGAGTAATGATGCGGAATATCCAGCTAGACAGAGTTTAATATCACGAATACCTTCAGGCTTACTATCCAAGTGGCTCAAGCTTCGAGCCATTAGATTTGATGGTTGAAATGGTCCCCTGAAGTTTGCAGCTTGGTGGCCACCTGCGGTAAGTTCGGAACTTGCGAAATCAGCATATGTGCAGAGTCTAATGCAGCATTTATTCTCATTCCTCGTGCTTCCAATGAAGAACGAGCAAGACTTCCACCAGCCACAAGATGTGGAGTGGACCCTGCCACCTCTTCTGATCCAACAGGGCCAACAGGAGTGGCAGGCAGCTTGTCAGATTCAGCCCTGCTCATCATCAATTTTTAGACCACAAGTGTGAGCACGAGTTACGATCACAACTTGAAGCTGAAATCAAGGTGTTCGACAAGAATCCACACCCTGACTATCATGTTGTTTCCGCCAATATGTTTCATCAGCGATAGCATTTACGACCATCTATACATACAATTCCTATCAAAAGAATATTCTTGTCCTCTGAAGCAAGATTTTGACAAGGCAAACGAAATTATGCCACGCCTCATGTCATAAGCTGACAAAGCCACCTGTACTATCGATTGATGCATGTAAACTCGTGCAGATGACAGAATTTGCAAAGTTAAATATTGTGCATAAGCAGGTAATTTAAATTTAAGAATCCTATAAAGTAGGTCAGTAGCATTTGGATTGAGACGAATAGGTAAACTAATTACCAGAGTGTTCAACGCAATGGAGAAAAAGGTAAAAATTAATTGTAGAAGATGTAGCAAAAAAATTGTCTCAGAGAGACTAGATACGGAAACATTCCAAGAATTGAGTTTCTTACTCATTTTCATAGTTCGTTTCACTCTCGGGAGAATCGTTCTGTGGAGATGTGTCTGAGACTTCCATTGACATTTGTCCCTCTGCTGCACCACGGAAGGAGGGCAAGCACAATTGAAACATCACATAATGAAGTGCTCAAAGTACAGACAGCCAGACCCCTCTAATGGGCGGCAAAATTCATAGGCTGAACTTCAAGGTCTACACAAAACAACTTCAAGAAGCAAACAGTCATAAACGGATAGCCTCACTTAAAAGAACACTTGACAAGACCCAATTTTTAAAGTCATTCTTGAGAGAGCATTAACTTGCTTTCATTTTTATGATATAGTGCAAGAACTGAGTTCGATGGGCTTTTTTCCTTGTTCGGTAAGCTGACCAAAGTATGCATAACCCATATAGTTCGAAGAATAGAAGCTATGCATTGGAACCGTGAAATTCTGTATTAGTGGAGTGAAGTCTTACGAGAGCTTTACCAGGCACCGGAGGAAAGTTCTTGGCTTGACGCTGTTGCTCGAGCAATTGATTGAACCTGACGATTTGTCGTATCAACGCTAGCCTTAAGTAGTAATTTTGGAAAAACTGCCGATTCAATTCTTCCAATCTGTCCCAAACTGGAATTCGATGAACAAGTTCAGAATCTTCGCATAAAGATATAACCCATGCGAGAAACCAAGGGTAAACAGGACTAGAATCAATCAGAATACTCAACTGGACTAGTTCTTATCATTACTCATTGATCAGGCCAAAAAGATGATCTCTCACCCATAAATGTGATGTGGTGGTCAATTGCGGCATGAATTTCTATGGCTTGGGCTGTTTCATCACGGTCCATGTACAGCTGAATGCACTTATCGATCAAATAGTGGGCCTACAAGTATACACACAAAGAAAAAATACACGATGCAATTAAAGACCCTTTTAATTCAAAGAAACTTGGCAATCTTGATGCGATGCAGTATGAAACATGAATGCCAAATCTGATAAAACTTGTGCCTCACTCGGTCGAGAACTTCATTCGCAAGATATATGCCGCCTTCCATTGACTGAGCGTTTGGGTCCGGGACCGCCATTATTCTATAGTGAGAACCGCTTTCCGCAATCAAATATAACAAGAATGAAATAATTCATGATGAATATATATGATAGCCATGGAACCAAGAACTTGCAGCAAAAACTTGTTACGGAGAGAGAAAGACCTGGAGAAGACGAAGTGACTAAAGAGCAACTGAAAGTTGATTTTCGTTGCGGAGTTTGGAGATGGACTTGCATTGTGCTCAAATGTCACCGCCTCTTTATAACGACTGCAGTCGTTTTTACTTTCACACCCGGAATTTCGCAATATTTCAGTTCTACCCCTGCACTTTAACGTCCATCTCATCTCTATGCATGTTATTGACCCTGAGCTTTCGAAAGTTCTCAGCTCTACCCCAGCAGTTCTATGCCGGTTTCACTGCAGAAAAATAAGGACTAATATCGGGAAACAGAATAGATGGGTGATAACTCGTAAATTAGGAATGAGAGGAAGAACGAAGAGTATTATTTATTCATGCTTGACTAAATGTGGTGTGAAAAGTGTATGTTCTTCAATAATCAACGTAATATTGCATGGTTATAGAGTGAAAGCAGGCGGGAAAATAGTCTCACCCCATCCCTCAGCACTTGCATAGGTGCTCGGGAGACTTGTCCTTCGCGCCTTTGCTCGGTCCCAGCTTGAGCCCAACTCAGAATGACAAAAGACTTCGTTCATTGGAGTTCCATGATCTGTTGCAATTCCTAAAATCGCATGGAGTTTGAAGCGGTCGATCCTTTGGTTTTTTTTTTTTTTTGGTAAGGTAAGAGTATTATAAACTTTTCAATTCACAAGATACAGCAGAAAAGCCGAACACAAAAACCTCGTACCTAATGCAACACAGGTGTTGCGATAGTTGCAAAGGTGTAGCGGCTAACTAAAGCTAGCGGGCGCTACAAGCAGCAGTGGTCTGGGAGTCAAGAAGAACGAGCTGAGCCTCTAACAAGCGGACTAAAGAGCCGCAAAGGAACAACGGCTACAGAGCATTAAGAAAAATAGATGTCGGGTTCATATGCTGGAAGATGGTTTTTTCTGTTAAAGATTATTGTTTCGCAGTGGTTATTCGGGTTTATTCAGTTCCGGAGAATGTATCAATTGGCGATACACTTTTCAGGTTTATAATCAAAAGCAGCTATCTTTATTCTGATTTGTGTGTTGGGTGTGCACTGATTGACATTTTTGCAAAGGGTGGTGGTGATTCAGTTTCAGCTCGTAGGGCATTTGAGAAATGTTCGAGAGGAATGTGGTTGCTTGGACTTTGATGATGACAAGATATACTCTGTTGAGTTGTTGAAAGAAAGCTGTTGATTTGTCTTTGGATAAGCTGGTGAGTGGGCCTGTGCCAGATAGATTTACCCCTTACCTGTTTGGTCGGCATGTTAGGAGTTGGAGTTACTATCGCTTCGAATGCAATGTCATTCGTGGGTTTTACGGGTCTAGATTGGCTTCTGATGTCTGTATCGGATGCAGCTTGATGGACTTTACATGAAGTGTGTAGCTAAAGGATCACCTCGTGATTCAAGAAAGATGTTTGGTCGGATGAAAGATCAAAATGTGATGTCTTGGACAGCCAAAACAAAGGATATGCGCAAACTGAAGAGAATGAAAGGCTATCAAACTCTTTGGGGAATGATAAAAGGTCTAGTGAGGCCAAACCATATCACATTTGCTAGTGTTCTCAAGGCATATGGGAGTACATGTGGTGTAGGTATGGGGATACATATATACGTGCTAGCTATAAAACTAGGCTCTGCTTGTGATACTTGCTCATGTAATTCACTTACTGGTATGTATTCCCAATCGGGCCATATGGAAGACGCTCGGATAGCTTTTCATGCACTCTCTGAAAAGAATATGATTTCTCATAATACCCTTGTGGATGCCTATGCCAAAAATATGGAGCTCGATGAAGCCTTTGATGACTATATGAGATTGAGGAGAGAGGAATTGGAACAATAGCTTTTACATTTGCCAGCTGTTTAAGAGGAGCTGCCTGTATCGGCATTGTTGCAAGGGGGAGCAAATCCATGCGAGGATGGAATAAATTAGGGTCAACTCAACTGAGTGCATTTCCAATGAATTGATCTCTATGTATTGAAGGTGTGGAAACATAGAAGCTGCTTTTCAAGTTTTCAGTAGTGAGACAAGAAATGATCATTTGTAACTTGGACTTCAATGATCACCGGTTTCACAAAACATGTTTATAAGAGAAGAGCTCTGGATACATTCCATAAAACGCTTGAGGCCGGTGTGAGGCAAAATGACATCACCTATGTTGCTGTCTTATCCTCTTGGCATTCATGTGGGTTTGATTTCTGATGGATGGGAACACTTCCAGTCAATGTACACAGTGCATGGAATCGTCGCCAGAATCAAACACCATGCATGCATGGTGGACTTACTGTGCAGAACCGGATCCCTTTTCGAAACCCTTTGTTTATAAATTCAATGTCGTTCAGGGTTCATACGCTGGTCTGGTGTACATTTCTCACAGGTTGCCAAGTTCATGGCAATGTTGAACTTGCAAAACAAGCTGCAGCAATGATTTTTTAGTAGGAACTGGATCTGCTGTTTACGTTTTGCTCACAAGCATGTATATGCCTCAGCAGGTCTATGGAAAGAACAGTAGCAATTAGAAAGAAGAAGAAACTGAAAAATCTTACAAAAGAAGCCAGTTGTAGCTGGATTCAAGTGAAAAATATAGCTCACAAGTTCTATGTGGATGATGCTTCGCACCCATGGCTCGGGTGATCTATGATGAATTGGACCAATTTGTGAGTCAAATAGGGAAACTGGGTTATGTCTCGAACGCTGAGTTTGTTCTTCCTGATGTGGAAGAGTCACAAAAGGTACGATATTTGCTACAGAACAATAGCTGTTGTTTTTGGCCTAATTAGCACCCCTAGTGCGATATCGGTTAGGGTATTTAAGAATCTTTGCAGTTGCGGAGATTTTAATTCTGAGATCAAGTATTTCTCTCTGGCAACTGGAAGATCTATAGATGTAAGGGATGCAAAACAGGTTCCACCATTTTTTGACAGAATATGCTCATGCAATGACTACTGGTGACGATGCTTCTTAAATTCTCTCATTCATTTGTGTGCATCAAATCTCTGTTTAAGAACTTCCTCCTTTTACTCTCCATGTTACTTGAGCAGGGATTCTATTATGCTCCTTGCAAGCCTGACAATGTAAATATCATGTCCATGCATATGGATTTGGTACTCCTACTGTCAAGATACCAAACAGAAGACCCCAAATGAATCTCGCAAACTTTCAGCAATGAGTCATGGACTCTAAAACAGTCAAGCTTGTTCTATTCCAGAGCGCACCCAATGTCACAAGGGTGTATCACTACGGTTACTGGTTTTACACTTAAATTAAAGCTGATTTATTTTACGGACAACATGATCTGGGCGAGTCCATACACATTGTGCCCATGAAGCTATATTAGATTAACCACCACAACGACCCACATAGACAAAATGAAATTTGCACATCTTTCACTTTGATCTTAAGGATAAGATAGAAGATGATCATTTTCAGGTAATTCAATCATCCTCTCTACTTAATACTTCCCAAATTTGCACATCACATCAGAGCATAAAATGTGATGTACAATTATTAAAGCTCAATCCCTAAATGTAATGAGAATTTGTGTGTTCACTCGATGAAGAGGGACATGATATGGTGTCTTATAGGGGTGAGCGATTCTCGATCCGGTCTGGTCTAACCCAAGAACCGGGAACAAGATCGGGAGGACTGGTTCCTAGTTTCTAGCACCAGGGACCGGAACAGCTAGTCTTGAGACTTTGGACCGAACCGGACCATCGGTCCAGTCCGGTTCCAATGGGATCAAAATTAAATACTATTTGTGAAGCGGGAACTAATTATTTCGTTCTTTTCTTTGTAGTTTTGATTTGATCTCATAAGGCCTTGGAAAAAATTGGAAAATATATATAATATATGAAAAAATTGAACAATCGATTCCAATGGAACCAATATTAAATATTTTTCATATATATATATTCAATATTATATATATGAAAAAATTAGAAAAATACATATTTATCGGTCCGGTCCGGTCTGGTTCCCACCCTAGAATCGGGAACCAGATCATCCGGAAACCGGTTCCACTTTTAGGAACCGAGAACTAGACCAATATTCCCGAGAACCATACCAAATCGGTCGGTCCGGTTCCGGTTTGGGCGGTCCATCTTGCTCGCCCCTAGTGTCTTAAGTGCTGTAGTCCTCAATGTTCTCCCCTCCGCAGAGTTTTCCTATCACGCAAACATTCCACCCGATGCTGATATCGACAACGCAAGCGCGATATCCACTTCACTTAGAGATCCGCAGACAGAGAGCCCTGATCTAATGCCAAATTAGCAAGGTCCTCCTGAACGGAAGCTGCAAAAAAACCTCTCCAGCAGGACGAGGAATACAATAGAGAAGTAGCAAAAACAATTAACATTTTTCCATGGTCGTTTCAATTGTTTTAGATGTTTTAAAGTACGTAGAAATAGATTAAGGAGAGAGGATGTTCCCAGTACAATGTCAAAAATTTAAGGCTTTCAATGACTCTAAATGAATGTCGGTTTGGAGAAAACAAAATGAAACGAAACCGCTGTTGAAAGCTTACTTAAGAGTGTCTCAGTTCTGTAAATGGTAAACTGTGTTAGTATGTAATAGGAGACGTACTAATTCATGCACAGATTAATATCATATTACTTGCTTTTATCAGATCTGGTGCACCATTAGTTGAATGGTGACTAAAAATATGCTCGACCAAACCTTTGCAGCAAAGATTCACCAGTCAAAACTCCAAACCAAGCAAAAGCAATGACGCATTTTATCTAGCTAAACAGAGTTCAATATCATGAATACCTTCAAGGTTTAAATCCAAGTGGCTGGAGCTTTGAGCCATTGAAGTGGATGGTTGAAAAGGTCCCCTGAAGTTTCCAGCATGGTGGCCCCCTGCAATATGGTTCGGAACTTGCAAAATTGACCTTTTTGCAGAGTCTAATGCAGCATTTATTCTCATTCCTAGTGCTTCCAGTGAAGACCGAGCAAGACTACCGCTAGGCACGAGATGTGGAGCAGACCCTGCCACCTCTTCTGATCCGACAAAGCCGAAAGGAATGGCAGGTAGCCTGTCAGATTCAGCCCTGCTCATCATAATTTTTCAACCACAAGCCCAAGCATGAGTCAGCATCACAGCTTGAAGTTGAAATCAAGGTTTTCGACAAGAATGCACACCTTGACTGTCATGTTGTTTCTGCCTAGGTATTTTATCGGTGGTAGCAATGACAATCAACAAACAATTCCCATCAAAAGAGTATCCATGCCTCTGAAGCAAGACTTAACGAGGCAAATAAAGTTATGCCACGCCTCATGCCACAAGCCGACAAAGCCACTTGCACTCTGGAACGAACGTATTTAAACTAGTGCAGAAAACAGAATTTGCAAAATTAAATAATGTGCAGAAGCAGTTGATTTGAATAAAGAACCCTATAAAGTAGGTTAGTGGCTTCAGGATTGAGATATATAGTTAAGCTAATCGCCAGAGTGTTCGAAGCAATGGAGAAAAAGGTGAAAGAAATTTTGGAAGATCTAGCAAAAAAATTGTCTCCGAGAGACGAGATAAAGAAACATAACAAGAATGGAGTTGCTTACTCATTCTCATAGTTCGTCACGCTCACTGGAGAATCATTCTGTGGAGCTGCCTCCTCTGCCAGTTCCATTGACATTTGTTGCTCCGCTGCACCATGAAAGGAGGGCAAGAACAACAGAAACCTCACATAACGAAATGTTCTAAGTACGAGAACCAGACCCATCTAATGGGCGGTGAAATTCATAGGTTGAACTTCAAGGTCTACACAAAACGGCTTCAAGAAGCAAAACAATCATAAACAAATGGCATCACTTAGAAGAGCACTCGACATGACCCAATTTTTGTAGTCATTATCGCGTGCATCAGCTAGCTTTTGTTTAAATGATGTAGCGAAAGAACCGAGTTCGATGGGCTTTTTCTCTTGTTCAGGAAGTTGACCAAAATATACGTGAACCCATATGCCATGAATGATAGAAGCTATGCATTTGCAGGGGAAGTTCAATATTAATGAAGTCTTATGAGAGCCATACCAGGCACTGGAAGAAAGTTCGTGGCTTGATGCTGTTGCTCGAGCAATTGATTGAACCTGAGGATCTGTCGTTTCAATGCTACCCTTATGTAGTAACACTGGAAAAACACCTGATTCTGTTCTTCCAGTCTGTCCCAAACTGGAATTTGAAGGACAAGTTCAGAATCATCGCATAAAGATTCACTCAACCGGACTAGTTCTCAGCATTAGTCATTACACTCAACCGGACTAGTTCTCAGCATTAATCATTGATCAGATAAAAAGAGATGAACTCTCACCCGTCTGTGTGATCTGGCAGTCGATCCCGGAATGAATTTCTACGGCATGGGCTGTTTCGTCACGGTCCATGTACAGCTGAATGCACTTCTCTATCTAAGAGTATACTCAGACAAAACGAATACGCGATGTGTTCAAAGTCTTAAAGATCCTTTAATTTGAAGAAATTCAGCAATCTTGATGCAATGCAGTGTGAGAGACTGATTCAAAGGATAATAGAACTTGTGCCTCACTCACTTCAGTCGCTAGTTCTCTGTCGCTTTCTGTTGACCAAGCCTTTGGGTCCGTGACTGCCACCATGATTCTATTGAAAGAACTACTTTATGTAATCGAATATGGCAAGAAAATTAGATAATCCATGATGATCATCAGGACTTTCCCGAGGTGAACCACACGGGAGATTAAGGGATTATTAAATGGGCTTGGACTAGTGCTTGTGCTTATGCTCTCCCAAACTCTATTGATCACAACTTGATTTTTTTCGTGAATTATGTCAATTGGTTTCATGTAGGAATTGCCTCACACCTATTATGCATCGGTTAGGGATCAAGCCTCAATTCTGCAAACCAGATGATTTGTAAATCTAGGGCTTAGTTACGTTAGATTTGTGTAACAACAGTTATCGATGCCTTTTCTCATTCATGAAAGGCCTTGCTTGCAATCTTTCCCTTTGTTGTTTTCTGATTTTTTTTTCTAAAACACATAAAAATCTAAGTTATCATACATGATGACTCCAACAAACGAAAATCAAACCAAATCATAACAAAGCCAATAAAAATAGGAGGAAAGAAAAATAATGCCACCTCATTAAGCCTCGGTACAGTACTTAAACTATACTAATAAATGAAAATTCCTTAATATAAGTGTCAGATAAATTCAAAACAAGATAAAACAAGACTAATTATAAAGTAACTAGTCCCAAGATGCAATAATCCCCTAATGGCAATTTAGATGTCCTTTTTTTTTCTCTTTACCTTTTTAATTTGTTTATGCATATAAACTAACTAATATCTATGAATGAGATAAGAACTAATACCTATAAACGAGATAAAAACTATATTCCAATATTAAGCTAGTTAAAAAGATCTTACTTTTGGTGTAACTATGTATCGGTAAAAACGACATATTATTTCGATTTTCCACTATAGATACCTGCAAAACAGAGGTTAGAACACATCCAAGAACCCGAATGCTAAACACAACACATGCTCAAATTTAAGGGAAAAGTGAATCAAGACATGATGGAAGCATGCTAGACGATGCAAAACGCGTATAGAAGCAACTAGGATGATCCGGGATCGCTCCAGGTACGCCACGAGGCTGAGAATAAAGCTGGACACCCGCTGTCCAACCCCTGAACGATCTGGGCAGCAGGCTTTTGGCGCTTTCTCGAACTCGAATTCAACCCCAAAGCGAGCCTAACCCATCCCAACACATCCACGAGCCATGGGGACCAACAAAGGTCGGCCTGGGATGCAGCATGTGAGCCAAACATGGCTGTACACTCGCTAAAACAACCACACGACAATGTACAATCGTAGAGCTAGACAAGCTCATGTAAAGGAAACGTGATATGATAATATTCAAACCGAAACAACGGCTAAAACAACGTGAAAAACGATCAAGGAATTAAGAACAAGTGCAAAAACCGTAACTTGAACTAATGTCACGATCAATAGATCACACCTGTATTTTACCAAAAAAAAAAAAAAAAATAGATCACACCTGTACATCTTAGGTCAAGAGACACACGCCTAGGCCAAAAACAAACAATATGTCAGTTTAGAACAAAGAAAAACGTGAACTTTACCATGCGAACGATGAAACAACAGCCAGGCAGAACACAAGCGTTCGAGGAGCCTCACAGCCGAGCAAACCGATTGAATTTGGTCGAGAAATGAACGTCGGTTCGCTACAGTTTCAAGGGTTTTTGCTGGTTTTCTCCACTCCAACTGAGTGAATTGCCGGCGGCCGAATTCCTATTCCTACTCCAACTCGGCTTCTTCTCTTCTTCTTCTGTCTTCTTCCCTTTTCTGACCTTATCTTTGCGGCGTTTGTTTGCTTTCAAAAACAGGTCGCATTATCTCTTTTTCAAATTGACGATCTCTTTCTCTGTATAACCTCTTCGATGGTCGGCCGAATCTTGTCTGAAATTGCCACTCAGCCGCTATGTTCACGGCCTAAATCCCCGATTCTACCCTCTCCAACCTCACGTGTTTCGTTATTTTGCATGGCGTTTGCAAAACAATAGTATGAAAATTTTTACCCCAAAAAAGGGTTAATATCACAAAAAATCCTAAATTTGTATACTCGTGACAAATTTACCTTAAACTAATTTTTTGACTAGTAAAAATCCTAAATTGTTACACTTGTGAGAAATTTAACATCCATTAGTTTTAGTTAAATTGGATTAATACCACCAAAATTACAAACCGGTATACATGTGCCCAATAGAGGGTAAAACTCCAAACCAATACGCCTGTCAACTGCCATGTGTCATCCAAGTCAACAATTTGACTGTAAAATTTAACAGAAACTAACGAAAGGTAAATTTGCCGCAAGTACAACAGTTTGGGATTTTTTGTGATAAAAAAAAATAGTTTGGGGTAAAATTGTCACAAGTATACCAATTTGAAATTTTTCGTCATATTAACCAAAAAAAAAATAATTATGAAGCGGGATGATTTGGCGCTACATTAGGAAAATGCCATGTGTAGTCTTTTTTATTGTATAGAATAGTAACGTACAGAATTTTTCTTGAATTTTAATTAAATGCTTAATTATAAAAATTAATCAATAAAGGATATTATGAGTTTAAACGCATTAACTTTTTTGTGTGCAGTGTATTAGCTTTGGTATTATTAGTGTATTTCACATTTGCACGCCAGCTAACACTACAGTTACCTATATTTTTTTCCAGTAATTGGTTGTCTTTTGAGGTCATGGAAAGTGTAGATATTATGATTTTTCCAATTTAGATAATTACACTATGACTTAGGTGCCGTGCATTGCAATGATTTTATTCAGGAAAAATTTTCAATTATATTTTGAAATTCAGAGACCAATTGAAAGAAAGCAAACAAATAGGCCTCGTGCATTGCATTGCACCCCGAAAACTAGTTATAAAGATAATGATAAAGAGACGAAGTGCTGCACGAATTAAGATTACTTTTGTGAGAGTAATTTCGCTAGGAATTTCATCAAGACACTTCGAATAATATAAGAAGAAAAGAAAACAAAGAAGATATACATCTCTCTCTCTCTCTCTCTCTCTCTCTCTCTCTCTCTCTCATATTGCAATTAGGGTCGCCAAACTTTTGTGGTATTTGCAATTTAGTCACTGAAATTTGATTGCAATTACCTAATAAAATCGAATTTTTCTTATTTTATTTTTTTGGGATAAATACACTGAAAGTCCTACGACTTGTCAAGAAAGTTTAATTGAGTTCTAAAACTTTCAAAAAGTACAATCAAATCCTAAAACTTATTACCAAAGTGCAATCAAAGTTCTAAAACTTTCAAAAAGTGCAATAAATGGAAAACCTTAATTGCACCAATTTAACAAGTTTTAGGACTTGATTACACTTTTTGAAAGTTTTAAAACTCAACTTTACTTTCATAATAAGTTTAAGGACTTAAGTGCACTTTTGAAGGTTTAAGGATTTAATTTCACCTTCGTGATAAGTTTTAGGATTATGTGTGTGTGTATATTTTGGAAAGGCACTTTGAGTAATAGGCAAAACGTTGGCATCTTGTGTCTAAAGAACAAGATAATTAAATTATTAAAACAAAAAATGGCAAAAGCGATAGAGGGTTGCACCATCTGCCGCCTCTGGTAGGGTTGCCATTAAGGTCGACAATATGTGGTAGCTTGTCATAATGTCTATAACTTGTGCCAATTTGCATTTGCATAGAACATTATAATTTTGACTTTATAACCTTACATATTTACTCATAATGAAAACATGATAATTCATCTTGAAGCGTGAATTAAGTACATTGTGGCATGTCATATTCAGGTTTTTTCATTATATTTTATTATTGTCAGGTTTCGTGTAAATAATTCATGAATGAATCAAAGTCCTTGCGTAATATGGAACGTTATATTAAGAAAGCAACCTATAGAGATAGAATGAATGTATGAATAGTAACTTCGTTACTAATAGTTTTTATTGGATCTCAAAGATGGTTAATAGAAAAGTTAAAGAGGAAAATCAAAGAATAATAAAAAAAAAAAAGCAATTAAAGTGAACTCGTTTAACATCCTAAGAAAATAAATCAAACTTAGGTTCTTTTTGTTTGGCGGAAAATGAACAACTTCGAAAATGTTTTCCTAAAAATGATAATTTGTATTACTTAAAATAATTCGTCAATGAAAAATATTTTTATTATCAACACCAATTCATGTTTAAACATTTCATGGACAATGAAATATTTTCATTTATTCATTTTTGTAAGCCATACAACCATCATTTTTAAGAAAATATTTTCCAAATCATTTTTTTTGTAAGGATATTTTCCAAATCATTCATTCTCTGCAAAACAAACAAAAAGCCTTAGAAAAAGAAAACTTTTGAAATTTTTACAATTGCTTTAATGTGGGAAATGTTTGTCAAGTTTAACTGAGGAATTACCATCAGAATTGAAAATTTGATCCGTGCCATTTAAGTCTACAGTCTTTAACACCATTTAATTAGATTTAAACGACTCCTTAATGTCACAAGTGCGTACAATTTGCATATACTATACAAAAATCCAATGTGGTACTCTAAGAAACCTTTTTCTATTTGTCCTCAAATGTTTGAGAGATGGCTAGATGCATTACCTTTATATGTGTCTATAGATTTATTAGGTATGATCGGTTACAAGATGGGTAGATTTTAGATTAAAACCTGAACTTACCTGGTCATAGTTGATTCTCATCTTTTGAAACTGAGAACCAGCATTAAACCAGATAGACCGGTTCAAGACCAACTTGGGAAACAGGCCTAAATTTAAGAAATATGATTATTATTTTAAGAAAACATACCATTAGCAATCTGTAATATAGTGGTTGAGGCATTGATAGATTTCCTAGGCTTTCCAAGTTCGTAACCCATTTCCTAAAGGGAGATAAAAACCGGAGTCTATCTGGTCCCCATGTGAACTAGCCTAAACGGTTGGATAAGCTCAATTCCCAGGTTAAATCAGCCTGGTTGTTCCCTCCAAAGACTTATAGTTTTGAGTAATATAAAATAGAGATTACAATAGAGTCACCAAATTTTAATGCCACTTAACTTTTAATTAATAATTTAGATAATGGATTTAATTGGAGACATAAAAGTAAAGTTAATGTTCAACTTCGCAATTAAGCGATAATTAATTTTTTTGCAGAGTAGGCAGCTACTTCTATGGAGAAATCAATTCTACCAAACTTCAATCCTAGATGGTACACTTAGAGGCAATACTTGAGGGGGCCATATAATTATGTACTTATAGAGATTGATGTAACATGAAAGAGCGATGATAGATGGTCCGAGAATATAGTCGAAATCTTGAGCGAACTGAGGTGTCGATCAACGCAGTTACAACTCTGCCCTTGACTGTTGAATGGAAGATGCCGCTTTTTAATTGGGCAGAGTGGAATTTAATTTTACCACCGTAGAATTGCCAAGCCGTTCATCGAGTAAGACTCCAATTATAGAACGGTGGCTCCAGGCGTGGTCAGAAGGTTCTAAATGACAAATGGAGCGGTCTGAAAATAGAATTTGCTGCATTCAAACCTAGCACTTGAGAAGATAGATGAAAAATAAATTCGCCAAAAAATAATTTTGGTCTGATATCATCAAAAACCCTAAACTTGTAGGTCCATATCACATTTACTCCAAATTAATTTTTGTATCACAAAAACACCCAACCTGACACACTTATGTCACGTTTACCCCCAAATTAATTTTTGTGTCACTAAAAATCTTAAACTTGTACACTTGTATATATATATATATATATATATATATATATCCCAAACCGATATGCTTGTGCCACATTTACCCAAAATTGCAATAAATCTATGATTTTTTTAGGGTAAATGTGGCACGGGTGCATTAGTTTTAGGTAAATGTGGCACAGGTACGTTAGTTTTGGGTAAATGTGGCACGGTTGTAAAAGATTTAGATTTTTCGTGACATAAAAATTAGATTAGGGTAAATGTGGCACTGTTGCAAAAGTTTTAGATTTTTGGTGACATAAAAATTAGATTAGGGTAAATATGGCATGTGTGTATTAGTTCAATAAGTGTACTAGTTCAGAAATTTTGTGACACAAAAATTAATTTGGATAAATGTGGCACATGTATACTACTTTGGAGTTTTTTGTGGTATTAATCCAAATTTATTTTTAGCATGAGGGACGTCAATCCTTGATCAAACCACTAGATTTCTAGTTTCATCCACTAAGATACCAAGTGTGGATGCCTAGTCTGTAACATCCTCAATTTCAGTCCTTGGGAAATGGCTATGGGTTAAATTTGGCGGTTTTCCAATCAGAGCCAATGTTTACTCTTGTTTTGGAAAACCATATTTCAGATCCTTTGTACCCCTTCGTTTTATTATTTTTTGGGAGACTTTTGTGATCTGAATTTCTAAATACTTTCTTCTTCAAAGTTTTTCCAAACATCTTGAAGTTTTACATACTTTAATTTCAAAATTTTTGGAGTTGAGATGAGTGGTATGATGGCCTGATTTTCGGACCGTGTAAAACTGTCCAGAATGGGTATTTCGGTGATGTTCACACTTTATCGATTTTCTACAACCTTTTCTGGGCCGATTTTGGAAAAGTTTCCTTCATAAAAGTTGTTGAGAACTTCCTTTTCTATAACGTATATAGATTTGGAAATTTCTTGAGATGATTTGGATTCTGGACAGAGCTTAATTTGAGAAACAAGAATCCTATTCCAGCAAACTATTTTTAGTCTGTATTTGAGCTACTAAAAATGGTGTTTACAGAGAGATTCAGATTTTGCACTCTCATGAAAAATGTTTGTTAAGGCCTTGTGTATGACATATTTAAATTTGAGAATTTTCAGAGTTCATTTACTATGTTTTCAAGTTCGATTTCGTGAACAGTGCAAAACTGTCATGTTTTATCAGATTTCAAAGATTTATCAATTTCTATATGAGAACGTTGGAATTTCGACTTAATGTCTTCTGGTGATTTAAATTACACGTTCTGAGCTTTTCAAATGAGATATGTTATGCTTTGATTGGAGGTTGGTCTAGGGGGAAACCGAGAGAGAGAAGCAAGCTTAGAATTGGATAATTCTAGAGAAGTAAAAACTTGAAGCCCAAGGTTGGAAATGAATGGCCAAGAATGAAGCTTGTTCAAGAAGCCTAATTAATGGCCATAAGACTTTAGGGACCCCCTTCATGATGACAAGCATTAATAGTCTTGAGTGAGGAGCAAGTTTGGAATTTTATAAATAAAAAGAAGGCCATTCGGCCAAGGAGAAAAGAGAGAGAGAGAGGACCAATGAGAAGAAGATAAGGTTGGCTTCGTCATCATTTTAGTCCATTAATGACATTAAATACATGCCATCATGAAATTTGACTAAGAGACGTAGTCCATTAATGGCATTAAATGAAAGCCATGATGACTCTTAACTAAAAAGCCCTCTCCTATTGGCTTAGCCTAGAGTTTTCTAGGAAGTTCCAAGAGTCCTATAAATAGCAAAACAATCCCCTCCTTCTCTCTCATCTCACGCTAATCTCACCATCTTCTTCCTCTCCCTTTTTGTTTCTTGTTTTCTCATCTATTGGCCCGAGAAACCCATGCCCAAATAAATCTCGAACCGGCCCGTGTTTCTTCTCGTTCCTACCCAAGAGCCCACGGTTTGGTCCTTGTAGGCCTAAGTTTACTCGGTCACGCAAGAAGGAAGCAAGGAGGAAGCCCGAAACTTCCTGAGCTCACCCGTTTCTAACCCGCTCTCTAGTATTGTTAGTTATTGAGTAAGTGAATTCCCTAATATCGGGAAAGGAAGTTACGATACGTTGTAACATGGGTTGATTGCCCCATTTCTTGGTTTCATGGTTGTTCGTTCTTTCTCATCTAATGATGTTCACATGTGATACTCATGTTTGATGTTTGTTTTGTTAGTTTCGTAGCATGACTTTGCTATTTGAATTGTCATTGATGCCGGTACGGTAAGAATCGACTTGTGTGAATGGCGATTGTCTCGTCCTCGCTTGATATTGGTGTTTTTACTTGTTGAGTCTCCCCGACTCATCCCCCATTGTTTCCCTTTTTCAGGTCTGTAGGACGGCATCTCTCCCAGGCCGCGTTGGCAATTCCGTGGAGCAGAGCCAAAATGCTCACTGTGATAAATGTCAGAGAAGACCGCGCTGACTACCAAATCACGACGCTTGTGATGTTCGATGATGGTTTAACGAACTTAGTGCCTAATCCATACGTGGCGTGGTATCGCTATGCGAACCCAAAATGGATTGAATCCCTATGTGGGTTCAACGGTGCTTTGACAGTGCAGGCGGGCCGACTCCTCGATAATGCCACGGGTGGGATGTGAGATGGCCAGGCGAACAGGACCAAGGTGGAAGTGAAGAAGCGAGGGGCGAGCAGTCGTAGTGGGTATAGGACAACCCAAGCTGAATTTGCTATTCATAGTCGGCTATAAAAATATGTGTTGTTTTCCATGGCTCGAGGGGTTTGTATTTAATATATTTGCATACACTGTAAACATAAGGTTTGCTCATGATGCTTCTTGTCTTATTTCCGTTGTGTGTATTGATTGTGATTGTCCCGATATTATGCTTCCGCTTGTGTGTAACGAAAGATAATAACGAACGGGACATCACGTTTATGACCCCGAGGTGGGGGTGTTACGGTTTAATTTGGTATCAGAGCAGGTTTCCCCTCCAGTTGGTGCAAGTTCGATGTTAAGCCAAGAAGAGGCTGTGGAATCCTAAAAAGACCTGATTCGATGAAGGCGGGGAGTGATCGCCGAGGTAGAACCTGATCAAAGAGCGGCTCTTGGCTATAAAGTGGATGCCGGGGCATGAGGCCTAATCAAGGTGTGGCTTCTAGCAAGAGTAGTCACCGGGGTTGAAGACCTGAACAAGGTGCAGCTCTTAGCAGGCTTCTAGGATGATGGGTAAGAGAGGAAGAAACCGAACTATGCACTGAATGGGCGAGAACGATTCTGAAATCCAAGCGGAAATAAAGACCTAGAGTGATAATGTGCGCTGAAGTTAGGGTAGTTAGCTAGGAAACATCCCTGCGCACGTGAATGGTTGATTGTGGTTGAATAGGTTGTGTGCTAATATTTTTTTTATGACCTCTGCCTATTATTGTGTTGTAGAAAGACCCCTTAGAATATCAATATGAGTGCTCGGAACCCGACTACGACCTCGACCTCAAAAGGGAAGTCAAATCAAGACCCCAGAATAGATGGAATTCTATAGGCTCTAGCGACCGTGGGAGAACTGTTGGGATAGTAGGCCCAACAACAAATGCCTAACGCTGAGAATGTGGCAGCAATTGAAAGTAGAAATGGAAATGGAAATGGTGGCCGTATGATGCACGGATTGGTCAAACAATTCCTAAAGCTCCAACCCCCGAAGTTTATTGGAACTGGAGATCCCGAAAAAGCGGAATCCTGGATCGATGAACTCTAGAAGGCATTTGAGTTTTTGATATGTTCTAAAGAAGAGAAAGTTACCTTAGTAGCCTATCAACTGCAAGGTAATGCCAGCTATTGGTGGAAAGCGACCAAGGAAATCGTGTTCCCAAAAAATGCTACTGTCAACTGGAATGCTTTCATTAAAGTATTCAACGGAAAGTATTTTTCCAAATGTGCTTGTGACCGAAAGATGAAGGAATTCTTGTAACTTCAGCAGAACAACATGGCGATGGACTAGTACAAAGCAAGGTTCACTCAACTGTCGAGGTACGCCCTTAAATTTATTGAAGATCTAATGGAAAGGGCAAAAAGATTCAAAGATGGTTTGAACCCAGACATCCGGAGACATTTGGTGTCGCTAAACCTCAAGGATTACAACGAACTGTATGAACGAGCCCAGCTAGTAAAGAAAGAGTCCCTGGAATGAGCTACCACGGCAACTAACCAATGAAAGCCCTATTATCCGGCTTCTCAATCCAATCGGCATCATGACAAGAGACCGATGTCGGAAGAAAACCATTTCTCCACTCCCAACAAGAAGATCAAAAATCAGAAGCCAATTTCCACTATAGGCGATGCTTGCCATACTTGCGAAAGGTTTCATGGAAATGCTCCGTGTCCAAAACAAACGGGAGCATGTTTTGGCTGTGGTCAACAAGGCCACTACATAAAGGATTGCCCACAATAATAGCAAGTGAAGCAGTCACAACAACCATAGGCGATGCAACAAAAAGGAGTTCCACCGCATGATAATCGTCCTCTAGCTCAAGGAAGGATTTATGCAATTACTCAAGAGGAAGCGGAAAACTCCAAGAATGTTATTACAGAGACTTGATAAATTGGGAGACTAGAACTGTACTTGTACTATTTTATCATAGTATTTATGAACGACGTTTCAATGTACTGAAAAATCCAAGCAAGCAAGCAAGCATAAGAAACATTTAAGGATGGTAAAAGATAAATTAGAGTGGCGCAGCAGAAGCGTAGGAAGCCAAAGCTAGAAGATTTTCCATAAAGAAAATTTTTGATGCTTTTCGAAAAAGCTAGGCAGGGCTACCTTTAGAAAGGAAGGTAGAATCCAACTGTAATAACGGTTATCAGCAAAGCATTAAGATGGCACCATTCGAGGCATTATATGGTCGAGCTTGCAGAACTCCAGTATGTTGGAACGAGATTGGGAAAAGAAGGTCACGGGTCTAGAGCTAGTCCAACTCACCTTAGATGCTGTCCAGATAAGTAGAGAAAGACTTAGGACGGCACAAGTCAATAAAAGAGTTAAGCTGACAAGCGCTAAAAACCGCTTAAGTTTCAGGTAGGCGACCATATTTTTCTGAAGGTGTCCTAATGAAGGGTGTGTCACACTTCGGAAGGAAAGGTAAGTTAAATCCCAGGTACGTTTTAAATTTCAAGGATGAAATTCTTTTAAAGAGGAAGAATTGTAACATCCTCAATTTCAATCCCTATCAAATGGCTATGGGTTAAGTTTGACGATTTTCCAATCATAGCCAATTTTTACTCTTGTTTTGGAAAACCCTATTTCGGATCCTTTGTACCCCTTCATTTTGTTATTTTTTGAGAGACTTTTGTGATCCGAATTTTCAAATACTTTCTTCTTGAAAATTTCTCCAAACATCTTGACGTTTTACATACTTTAATTTCAGAATTTTTGGAGTTGAGATGAGTGGTGCAATGGCCTGATTTTCGGACCGTGTAAAACTGCCCAGAATGGGTATTTCGGTGATGTTCACACTTTATCGATTTTGTACAACCTTTTCTGAGCTAATTTTGGAAAAGTTTCCTTCATAAAAGTTGTTGGAAACTTCCTTTTCTATAACGTATATAAATTTGGGAATTTTTCGAGATGATTTGGATTTCTAGACAGAACTTAATTTTAGAAACAAGAATCATGTTCCAACAAACTATTTTTAGTCTATATTTGAGCTACTAAAAATGGTGTTTATAGAGAGATTCAGATTTTGTGCCCCCATGAAAAATGTTTGTTAAGGCCTTGTGTATGACATATTCAAATTTGAGAATTTTCAGAGCCCATTTACTATGTTTTCAAGTTCGATTTTGTGAACAGTGCAAAGCTGTCCGGTTTTGTCATATTTCAAAGATTTATCAATTTCTACATGAGAACGTTGGAATTTTGACTTGATGTCTTCTGGTGATTTAAATTACACGTTTTGAGCTTTTCAAATGAGATATGTTATGCTTTGATCGGAGGTCGGCCCAGGGGGAAACCGAGAGAGAGATGCAAGCTTGGAATTGGATGATTCTAGAGAAGTAAAAACTTGAAACCCAAGGTTGGAAATGAATGGCCAAGAATGAAGGTTGTTCAAGAAGCCTAATTAATGGCCATAAGACTTTAGGGAGCCCCTTCATGATGACAAGCATTAATAGTCTTGAGTGCGGAGAAAGTTTGGAATTTTATAAATAAAAAGATGGCCATTCGGCCAAGGAGAAAAGAGAGAGAGAGAGAGAGAAAGAGAGAGAGAGAGAGGACCAATGAGAAGAAGATAAGGTTGGCTTCTTCATCATTTTAGTCCATTAATAACATTAAATACATGCCATCATGAAATTTGACTAAGAGGCTTAATCCATTAATGACATTAAATGAAAGCCATGATGACTCTTGACTAAAAAGCCCTCTCTTATTGGCTTAGCCTAGAGTTTTCTAGGAAGTTCCAAGAGTCCTATAAATAGCAAGACAATCCCCCCCTTCTCTCTCATCTCACGCCAATCTCACCATCTTCTTCCTCTCCTTTTATGTTTCTTGTTTTCTCATCTATTGGCCCGAGAAATCCATGCCCAAATAAATCCCGAACCGGCCCGTGTTTCTTCTCATTCCTACCCAAGAGCCCACGGTTTGGTCCTTGTAGGCCTAGGTTTACTTGGCCACGCAAGAAGGAAGCAAAGAGGAAGCCCGAGATTTCCTGAGCTCACCCATTTCTAACCCGCTCTCTAGTGTTGTTAGTTGTTGAGTAAGTGAATTCGCTTATATCGGGAAAGAAAGTTACAATACGTTGTAACATAGGTTGGTTGGCTCGTTTCTTGATTTCATGGTTGTTCGTTCTTTCTCATCTAATGATAGTCACGTGTGATATTCACGTTTGATGTTTGTTTTGTTAGGTAGCGCATGATAACTATTCTCATTCAGTCCAGAACTGGTTTTTTTGTTCCCGGAATCAGTTTTGGACCAAAAACCCGTTTTGTAACGTAAATTTATTTTTTTATTTCTGGGACAAATTTTTGTCCCAAAACCGATTCTGAATCAGAAATTAGAACAAAAATAAAAGTTGGTTTTTAATCTCTTGAACAAAACTCAGAACCGATTCTGAGGAACTCATTCTGCCCGTCTCTCTCGTCTGGAACAAAGCTCAAAATCACTAGTCTGTATCTCGTCTCTATCGCCGTCAAGAAGCCAGTCACTCGTTTGCTTGCTCCGACCGAGAGGAAGCCATGGCTACTTGCTCACTCGCTCCTACTCCACGTAAGCTCCGATCTCCTCTCATATCTCACTTTTCTGGATTTGCCGTCTGGTGGGGGGGGGGGTCAGGTTCGGCCTTAGCATGGCCGGCAATCGACCTCACCGTCGCCCAGATCTGGGCAACGGCGAGGTCAACTGCCAAACCTGGGCGAGGCCGCTCGGCCTCCCCCTCTCTCTCTCTCTCTCTCTCTCTCTCTCTCTCTCTCTCTCTATCTCTCTGCGTTTATCTCTCATTTGGGCGAGCCCCCTTTCGCGTTTTCGGCGGCCGATTCACCTGTGAAGGATGAGGGCTTTGTGGCGGTGCGGGCTTCAGCGTCCGGGGTACTCAGGTTGGGTTGGGCCGGGGTAGGCGTGGGTCTTCACGTCGCCGCCTGGGTCCATCGCCGAATTCCTAGGGTTTCGGCTTCCAGCGCCGCGACGAATCGGCATTCTTTGTGGGGGCGGAGAGAGGTACCCGCGAAAGCTTCGGTTTTGTTTCCGAATTTAACTCACTCGCATTGATGATTGGGGGAGCTCGATATCCGTCGGTCGTGTGTTTGTGTATGTGTTTTGTTGTTGTTGTTGTGTTGTTTTGATTGATTTGTTCGTGAAGTTCAAGTCCCCACGGCTTCTCTTGGTTGGGATTGGGGGAATTGCTTAATCTGCTATTGTTATGCTCGCAATTGAACTTTTTCGGTAGTATTCCCTCGTCTGGGTGTCATTGTGTATCGTGCGATGGGGGTAGTGCGCCAATTCATGTTGCTTTAATGGAGTCTTCCAGGACAAATTCAGCAAGTGGTGAATTGAGGTGGGCCTTTCGTGTGTTGCTGTTTTAGTAGTGTGCAGTGGCAGACTTGATAGGGGCTTTGCTGATTGACGATTAAATGCTGTTTTTTGTTAGTTCTTTGGCTGCAGTTTCATTTTCCGAATATCTTTGGATTTGCATTTGTTTTTGTGCTGTCCTAGCATAATGTTTTACTCTGTGGGAGTGGTAGTGTTTCCTTCTCTCTCTCTTGATCTCGTACTCTACATTGGGCCTTTGCAGTTGTGTCCAAGCACGGGCTTCGGCAATGCGTTTCCGATGGGCTTTTCTCGGTGGCTTTTTGCCTGAATTGGACCGTCTCTGTATTTTGATTTTCGAACCCTACTGGTGCTGGCTGCTACTAATCTCTTCTGATTGCTTTTACTCGCTTTGGAATATGAAACACGATGCGCGATGGTTGTTCCCCTCGATGTGTTTGTGGCCTGTTCTTCAGTTGGATTTTGACTCTAAGAGTTTGTTTTAAGTGGGGAAGGAAACGATGTTATCTGTTTGAGGGGGAGCGTGCGTAGGATTCCCATGATATCGAATCTACCAGTTTTGTTTTTGAATTGAAGTTTTAGTGGACCGTATGTTGGACAGTCTAGGTCGATGTGGTATCGAGTAAGTCCTACTGCAGTGTGTGGATTTTGCACATTGTAGTCGAGCTTGGATCAGCTGTGCTCTCTTGTTTCTTTGCTGCACCATTTGTGTTATTAGATTGTTGATGCTTGTTGCTCCTTATGGATGTGAGCAAGAGTATACATGTGCACAGGCTAATGAATTAACAATTTACGAGATATGCTACCGTAGCAGAAGTAGAACACGGTTTGTTAAAGACCAGGACTTTTTTCTTGTTGGTTGTGCGAATCGGGAGAGTTAAGTTGTGTTTATGAATGTGAATTGAATGTGGGCTTTTCCAATGATGTGTGTGGTAGCTCTTCTGGATATCCATGTGTCGCTGGCAGTTGATTTTTCAATGGTGGCGTGTTGTTTATGTGTGGTTCGTCTCCTCTGTGCAGAATGGATTCTCAGATTAAGCATGCTATCGTGGTGAAAGTCATGGGCCGAACTGGGTCGAGAGGGTAGGTGACTCAGGTCAGAGTCAAGTTCTTGGACAACATGAACTGGTTCATCATGAGGAATGTGAAGGGACCGGTGAGGGAAGGAGATGTCCTCACCCTTCTGGAGTCGGAGAGAGAAGCCAGGAGGCTCCGCTGAGCAAATCATTTTTATGTTCTCCTCGAGTTTTTGGTATGACTATAGTGGGGTTTCTGTGCTGGTGGATTGAATGTGAGAGTGTTTTAACTTTATTTTCAGTTCACATTTTTGTCACTTTGTGTCAAAGATTTGAACTTGAGCATGAATGAATCGTAGGAAGTATCATTACCTTTAATGATGCGTTGTGGATCACCATTTTTTAGTGTCTGAGATATGATGCCAATTTCGGCTTCTCCTTTGTGTTTCTGAGATCTTCTGTATGCGCCAGAATCATTGCCATTTCTTCTGAGGGATCGATTTGTGCCAATGAGTTTTGATCAAATAGCTAATTGAACTCTAGGGTAACTTGTGGAGAGCGTGTTCTAAATGAGATTTTTATCTAGTTTTGCCTCATCGATATTGGGAAATTTTGAGATGTAGATAAAGGATAGGGATCCTACTAGAATTGATGACTTTGGCATTTGGGATATTATGAGGAACAATGCATACTCACAAATATTGAGAGCAAATATCGAGAGCGATGGTGATTGAATGCTAAAAACCCGTTCCGGTGCTTGGCCATTTGCATTAATTTGACTGGAATTTGTGTGCGGGCGTACGTAACGTTACGAATCCAACGTAAAATTTAATTTCAAAACTTCATAGAAATGGCTTGAAAAACCTGTGGCCACCCACTTTGAGGAAATTTAAATTTTTTAGGTGTCGAAAAAAATAAAAAAAATTAAAAATTTCAAAGCTTCACAGAATGGCTTAGAATACCTGTGACCAACCATTTCGAGAGAAATTTAATTTTTTTTGAGATTTTCCAAAAAAAAATTAAAAAATCAAAAATTTCAAAACTTCATAGAATGTCTTGGAATACATGCGGCCATAGGTATTCTAAGCCATTTAATGAAATTTTTTTATTTTTTTTATTTTTTTGGGCAACTCAAAAAATTAAAATTTTACCGAAAGTGGGTGGCTACAGATATTCTAAGCAATTCTATGAAGTTTTGAAATTTTTGATTTCTTGATTTTTTTTTGAAAAAAGTCAACAAAATTCATATTATCTAGAAATCTGAATTTTTTTTATTTTCTCGACATTTTGATGATTTTTTCTGGAATTTTTCAATTTTTTGGGATTTTCTGAATTTTTTGGAGATTTTTATAAATTTTTCGGATTTTTTAATTATTTTAATATCATTTCTAAAAAAAATGGATTTCTATTCCTGGAAACAGAATTTTCTGTTGTTTATCAAATGGGTTTTTATTTCAGGAAATAGAAAATTTTGTGCTGTTATCAAACGGGTTTCTGTTCTAGAAATATAAATTTTTTGTCGTTATCAAACGGGTTTTTTTTCTCAGAAATTCATCCAGGAATCAGAAATAGAAAAATCTATTTTTGGTTCAAGAACTTATTTCGGAACAGAATGGTTATCATTCGCTACCTTAGTTTCGTAGCATGACTTTGCTATTTGAATTGCCATTGATGCCGGTACGGTAAGAATCGACTTATGTGAATGACGATTGTCTCGTCCTCGCTTGATATTAGTGTTTTCGCTTGCTGAGTTTCCTCGACTCATCTCTCGTTATTTCCCTTTTTTAGGTCCGTAGGACGGCATCTCTCCTAGGCCACGTTGGCAATCCCGTGGATCAGAGAGCCGAAATGCTCACCATGATAGATGTCAGAAAAGACCGCATCGACCGCCAAATCACGTCACTTGTGATGTTCAATGATGGCCTAACGGACTTGATGCCTCATCCATACGTGATGTGGTATCGCTATGCGAACCTAGAATGGATTGAATCCCTATGTTGGTTCAATGATGCTTTGGCGGTACGGGCGGACCGGCTCTAGGATAATGCCATAGGTGGGATGTGAGATGACCAAGCGGACAGGACCGGAGTGGAGGTGAAGAAGCAAGGGGCGAGAAGCCATAGTGGGTATAGGACAACTCAAGCCGAATTTGCTATTCATAGTCGGTTATCAAAATATATGTTGCCCGAGGGGTTTGTATTTAATATGTTTGCATGCACTGTAAACATAAGGTTTGCTCATGATGCTGCTTGTCTTATTTCCGCTGTGTGTATTGATTGTGATTGTCCCGATATTATTCTTCCGCTTGTGTGTAACAAAAGATAATAATGAACGGGACATCACGTTTATGACCCCAAGGTGGGGGCGTTACAATGTCCCTAGGTCCTTTCATACTTCAAGTTCAACATCAGTGCCTGTTCAATTAGCCGATGACTAGTTTTGGTGACGCGAATAAAATGGCCTGATTTCAAGAGACCTACATTCAAAAAATGGTGGGCAATTGCAGCCTCCTAACATGCTTAAGTAGAAGTGGAAGCAGCCCGTTTGCATCGTCCATAGGAAAGATTAAATGTTATGACACCGAACTGTTCCTTACGTGAAATGGGAAAGTTACATTGAGAGGGAGGCCACCTGGGAGCTGAAGAGGAGGCAAGGTCCAAGTATGCTCATTTATTTGAAAGTTGAGGTATGCTCAAATTTCAAGAATGCAACAGAGAAGAGAGTAATATATGGGCCTTAAAACTTCAAAAATCTAATTAAGCCAGCTCCTCGGCCCAATTATAATTGTAAAAGAATAAAGGAAGCACGAAACAAAAGAGAAAAAGCTACATGTGCGCACTTTTAACATTTTGACGAGCAGGATTAACTCCGTTTCGTAGTGCTCGATAAAATTCAAACCTCTATTCATTTAATCGAAGGAAATTTCGCAGTAGAGTTGTAAATTTGGACACTTACAGTTTTAGTTTGCTGGGTACATTTTTGGGTCGGTTAAATTTAGGTTTTTTTAAGTACTTCTAAAAGGCTTTATTTGGATAGTAAGCTCGCTTGAATTGGAGTTCAATGAAAAGTTGTGGCAACCAAATTCAGCGTGTGAGCTATGTGTAGCTGGCACTAATAGTGCCTAATATGGCAAGCTTTTTGATGGTGCGTAGTAGTTGTTTTGTTGCTATTGATTTGAGCTTAGTGGAGTCTTAATTAAGATAATTATATGCTTAGATACCCATTTTTTCCTTAATTGATAGGATTTGAAGTCATTGGCTTGAATAGCTTACGTTGTTAGATTTTGCAATTTGAGGTGAGTGATGTTATCTCTTTTATAAATTTTTGAACTCATGTATTAAAAGTTATGGTGGCCCAATATATTACGAATTAAGAAATAGCATATTTGTTGCATAAAGCCAAAGTGGGTATTATTACTTTTTGATTATTTACAAATGTTTTGAGAAACTTTTTATGAAAGATATTGTGAAAGCTTAGGTGCATTGCTTTGCAAATCTAATTTATGAAATGAATTTTGCAATAATTTGAGAAATGCTTCACAAAAGGCATATATTGATTGTTGAAGAGAGTTGTGAAAGGTTATCTTTTGGTTAGGGAATCAGATATATGATATAGATTTTGGATTTGCTTTGTGGGTTATTGGAGGGTGAGTTAAGGGTTTATGCTCTGGAATTTATGTTTAGAACCCATTGTGGGATTGAGTATGCATACTCTTTTCAAGATATTCTTTTGGGCTGAGCTAGTAGCTGATATAGATGGAGGCCTAGTCAAGAGAGAATCTTGGTTGCCTTTGTCACGTGACTTTAAGCGTAATCATAGTTGGACATTGAGCACTAGATTGATCAATAGAATGGACCGTTAATGTATGATTTGATAAAGATTGATAAATGGAATAGACCATCGATGTATGATTTGATATTGTTAATTGATTTGATAGGTGTAAACTATTGTTGAAGTGATATAATTGATCTTTTATATTATATATATTATTTACTGGATTTGAAATAAATGAATTATATTATTTTATAAATGGTCAATACTACGAAAAACTCCAAACTGGTACACCTGTGACAATTTTATTCCAAACTAATTTTTTGACCACCAAAAACCCAAAATTGATACATCCGTGGCAATTTTACCCTCAGTTTATTTCCGTTATATTTTACTGTCAAATTGCTTTGTTAAATGACATGCAGCAGTTGATTAATGTGCCAGTTTTATGTTTTACCCTTCGTTTCCCATAGGTGTACTAATTTGTGATTTTTTGAGATATTAACCAAATTTCACGGAAACTAACGGATGGTAAATTTATCACAAATATACCAGTTTGGGGTTTTTAGTAGTCAAAATATTAGTTTGGGATAAAATTGTCACAGGTGTATCAGTTTAGGATTTTTTGTGGTTAAAAAATTAGTTTGAGGTAAAATTATCATAGATGTATCAGTTGGGGGGTTTTGGTGATATTAACTCTTTTATAAATGTGCATAGTGGATGTTTAATCTATTTAGAAAAAATATGTACTATTCACTAGACTGTGGTTGCTCATATTATTTATCTCAAATACTTTTTAATTAGGTTCTTCAACTAGCAAATAGGGCAAGAGTATTGCATTATTAGCGGGAAATTTTTGATAGTGAAATTTTGGGTATGAGTTTAGATAGTGTAATATGTTTGAAATTACTTGTTCGTCTAGTTGTTAGTTTTGGACATCTTTGGTGAATTTTAGAAATTCTGATGCCGTAAAAAGCTGACTATTTTATCAAATATATATTTTTGTTGGTTAGTGTTTAAAATTACTGCCTTCGATGGCTTGATTTCAACGTTAGACCCAGTTGTCAGGACGCACATAAGAGTCAGTGACCACAGTGGAGGTAGAAGTGAATTTTTTGAAATGATTTACATACATTGATTTGCCGAAAAAAACAAGACTACTATAATATATTTTATTCCATTTTTCGTTGCCTAACACTGCTTATAAAAACGAGTCCGTTTTCATAATTGTCTACTTGAAGTTCCAAAATTCTTCACCTTTTTAAAAACCAAATGGGAAAAAGCTACAAAAAAATTTCAAACTATGCTTATTATGATACATTTACCATAAACTTTTTTTGTGACATAAAAAACTCTAAACTATACTCACTGTAACACATTCACCCTAAACTTTTTCGTGTGACATAAAAAGTTTCAAACTTATACCTTTATGACATATTTACCCAATGTTAATGTTCCGTCAAATAATTTTTTAGCCAAAACAACATTGCTTTTATTATACTTAAATAATGTGGGTGTCATATCAACATTATTTACTTTATAGCATCCATTTAGGCAGATTTTAAATAGTTCTCATTGACGGAATTTTGAGAAAGGGTAATGTGTTACACAGATATAAGTTTGAGAGTTTTGGTATCACAAAATAAATTTAGGATAAACGTGTTACAATAGGTATAATTTGATATTTTTAGCGGCTTTTATCCAAACCAAAAATAATCTTCACGAATGCATCTAGATCTCTATCCTCATTGGCCTTCCTAGTTGCAATGCCCAATCTCGAAACCCAAACAATCGAACTAGGGTTTCTGCCATACTGATACAGACTTAAGACTCGCGAGCTTTTTTATAACAAGTATGAAAAAATGATTTCTAGCTCATTTTTTTTAATCCAGCCAACATTTAAAAATCGAATTATTTTCCCTGAAAATGCTTATTTTTAAAACATTTCTTTACAAAATTAAAACTTCAGCAAAACAAAAGGACCTTGATTTATATATGTAAATATCGTTTTTGTATAAATAATGTATAATCTTTTTTTATAGTTTTTCTGTGTTTTTCCATTAAAAATAAGTTAGATTCTGAAAAGTAAAATTAATCATTCGATTATGCCAAAATGTATACAATAATTACCAAGAAAACTGAATTTGAAAAGAGAAATTTAAGAAAATAAACATGGCTGCCGTACTGTACTTGATTTCTATCTTGGCTCAGTAAAGGCAAATTGGTAACTTAGGGAGAGGCAGCTATGTTGTCAATATTTCGACTTACTTAGTCGGATTGTGTATTATTTCTCTATGTGGAATAAAGTACACCAACAAATTGTTTCACAATTCATAAGTCATCTTTTTTATTCATGTTTATACACTGTATACTCTGCTATTACATAAGGTTTCATAGAACCGTAATGAAGATTCATTTGATCTTGATCCTTGTAGAATGAAATTTCACTTCTCTTAATTTGCACGACAGCCTTATGATATACCATAAATGGCTTGTTACCGGTAAAAGATGGACAGTTGGACACTACTATATGTAAATTTAGGTGCATGGTACATTGGAAGTCCTGTATTTTATGTATTCATACGATTGAGTCTTTGGATTTTGAAATAACATAAAGATAAAAAGAAGTGTTTCAAATCATTGCTATTTGACTCGAACATGTTCTAAAAACAACCAATATCTTTTTTCTTATGTATATTAGAAATTTTATAAACTTTATCAATTTGTGAGACTGGCATGCAAAATTTAAGGAAAAAGTGTCAAAAAAGTCCTAAACCTTTTTTTGCATTGGTGCCAATTTAGTCCTAAACATTTTTTTTTGTGTTAATTTAGTTGTAAACCATTTGCATTAGTGCCAATTCAGTCTTAAACATTTTATTTTTATGCCAATTCAGTCTTTTTAGCCAATTTTAATCGGATTTTATTGACGTAAACGCCGGTTGGCCGACGCTGACAACTTTTAATAATATTTTAATATTTTTTTGAATTTTTATTTATTCTTTTCTTATTTTCTTTTTCCCCTCCCCTCCCTTCTTCCTCTAGCCAATTGCTAGACCGACAACCAGCTAGAGGCCAAAGGCCGACGAGGCTCACTAGAAATGGCTATTGACACCTAAATTTCGGCACATCACTTAGTGTTAATTGCAGAGAAAATTAGGGATTAAATTTTAACTCCTAAATAAAAATATTAAAATTGCATAGCATATAGTTTAGGTTCATATAATTGCATTTGCATTGGACCGGCGGTGGATAGACTCGAGTGAACGGCTCTGAACTTAATTAAACAAAAGCCCACATTAATTCAGCTCAATTGAAATTAAATGAAAATTAGAGCCTTAGCCCAAGCCCAAGCCCAAGCCCATTAGAACTAGAAAGCCCAGCTAATTAATCTAGTTTTGTATTATAAATACATGCTTATGGGTCATAATCAAGGGGGCTCTCAGAATTTTCGGTCTCATAATCTTCGGGGAAGAGATTTTTCGGAGAAGTCGGAGGCTGCAAAAAATTGACACACAGTAGGGAGGGGTCTGATCACACACAAAAGGAAGGAGAAAGCCAAAGAGGAATCGGTCAATGAAGAAAAAAGGAAAGAAATTTTATTTCTTTCCTTGAGGAATCGGTCAATGAAGAAAAAAGGAAAGAAATTTTGTTTCTTTCCTTGATGCTTTACGTGCCTTTACGCATAAAAGAGGGGGGCTTCAGAAAAGAAGGATTGGAGAGTTTCACATACGAGGAGAAACACACGTGAGATTTGAGGAGAGAGAGACGTTTGTGTACGTGTGCATCCGCTGCCGCACCCCTGCTGCTCGCCCACATCGTCATCGTCGCGCCGGAGAATCGGGAAGATTTGCATATCGGAGAGCCTTGCCAACGTTTGGCTTCCCTGCCTCAAGCCTGCATACTCTTCTTCCACCACCACTGCCCACTTCTCGACTAATCCCATCGCTTCCGATGTACATCGAAGACGCCGACTCCTAGCCGACACCACTGATTACTACAAGGCAAAAGGGGAAGGCGCCATTGTTATCTCTCACAGCGCTTCACCATCTACACATCTTCATATTTGTGCTAGCTACCTTTCACGTGATCTCTGTGTGGTCATAATTCTCTGTGGAGAAGCAAACTTACACCATTGGAGGTAGTGGGACAAATCCATCATAGAGAACAGTTGTTCTATCAAAGAAGAGGGCAACACTCTCTCTTTGGGGGTTCTCACGATGGTCCTTGGCATCCATTCGGCACCCGCTTCCTCTATCCGCAGCCATCAAGATCAGATTTTTTTAGAGAGAAAGAGACCGGCGAAAATCCCTCGCGACGCCGCATCGTCACCGCTCGGAGACCACCGCCCGCCGCTACCCGGAGCCATCTCACCAGCCCACACCGCCGGAGACGCCTGCTATCGTTGTCCTTGCTACGTCCCCACCGTCTCTGACGTACCAACGCATCGCCGATCCGCAATCCCGATCGTCGCAAATTCAAATTAGGAAAGGAATCGGCAAATCAGGTAATTATCCTATCCTGATTTAATTTGAATATTTAGTTGCCTAATTTGTGTTTATTGATATCTAGTTCTACATATTTGAATAATAGTTATATTCCAATTAGGATTTTATTTCCTTTTTTTGAAACTTTGGATATCTACTTGCTAAATTTGGATAGAATTAAGAATTTTCAAAAATACTTTGAACATATCCAAAATATTTGAGATATTTAAATTTTTTCAAGATGTGATCGATTAGAAAAATTTCCTAATCCGCAACCGCACACGTGGAAATAAATCTATCTATCAAGCTTTAGATAGAATTATTTCCATAGCGGGTATTTCAAATTTTAGGGTCGATCTGTCAGGCTTCAGATTGAAACTTAATTCGAAAAATTTAGCGGTTATATTTTTTTTTACTTGATTTTAATTTCGAATTTTCATAAAAAAATACCAAAAAAAAGATTCTCTAGAATATGTTGATTGCATGTTTAGATAATTGGCATTTTAATTTCGAATTTCGATTTAAAAAATACCAAAAAGATTGCATTAGAATAGGTTAATTTCTTTAGTTTAAATTGCATGCTTAGATAAATGGAATTTTTTTTAATTCCGAATTTCATTAAAAAAATACAAAAAATAATATACACGTCATTAGAAATAGGTCACGTCGTCGCATAACATATAGTTTGCATGTTAGGTTGCATTAATCGCATGTCAATTTTTTGTACGTCATTACATATAGGTTAGTATTCATTTAAATAAAAGAAAATCAAAAAGAAATTTCTACATATTTGAACTTTAAATCAGAATTTTTCAAAATTGTCAAATCGAGTATTTTTCTTGAAATTGGTACCGAAAGGGCGTTAAGGAATTTAGCGTAACCAAGTCCCGAATTTATGATTTCTGGTTCGTAGGAATAAAATAGTACTCCTGCTATTTTATTTAGGTTTCTAATCAACCTATCTTAAATGATTAGTGGCGACTCCTATTGAAAATATTTGCATGTTCACAATTGGACCTAAGTTGCGATTTGGTAGAGTTTGGGAGAACTCGAGCTAGGTTAGTTAATTTAATTGATCTAGTAATCCATTAGCCTAAGATTGGAACGCCGATTTTTTTTTAGGTCGCGACAACGGCGAAGGCAAGCCTCGCTAGATCTGGCGAGATAGTGCCTTGCCCAGCCACCTGCGAAGCTAGATCTTGCCTAGCCGCCAACAAGGTTCAAGCCCTCGCCAAAGGCCTTCGACCTCGCGGCCTTCGACGAGGGCTCGAGCCTTGCCTATTGCTGGGCGAGGCCCCGACCTTGTTGGAGGCCACAAGGTCGAAGGCCTTTGGTGAGGACTTAAGCCTCGCCCAGCCAGCATGAGGTTGCCCTCACGGCCATCCGGCAAGGGTGAGCCTCGCCAGTGGTTGGTGAGGCGACCTTGGCGGCCTCGGCGGCCTCTAGCCTTTAGCCAATCACTGGTCCGACAACCGGCTAGAGGAAGTAGGGAGGGGAGGAAAAAGAATAGAAAAGAAATAAACCAAAATATTAAACTACTATTAAAAGTTGCTCATGTTAGCATCGGTGATCGCCCGGCGTCCACGTCAGTTAAATTCGGCCAAAATTGAAAGGAATGACTGAATTGGCACAAAGACAAAAGTTTTAAGACTGAATTGGCACAAATGTAAAAAGTTTAGGACTAAATTGGCACAAAAAAGGTTTAGGACTGAATTGACACCAATGCAAAAGTTTTAGGATTGAATTGACACAAAAAAAAGATTTAGGACTAAATTGACACAAATGCCAAAGGCTTAAAACTTTTTTGACACTTTTCTCCACAATTTAATATCTCATTACAAATACATAGATATAAATATTGCTTGTGAGTAAATCACAGTATAAATTGTCCAAAAAATTTCATCAACTTCGGCCCCCCAAAGATTTTTCTTCTCGATTAGTCCCTGGTTACTCTTATATGTTTTGTACAAGATAAATCTTGGACAGTCTCCTGCACTCTTGCAATTATGAAGCAACATTTTAGGTCTTACATTTGATATATCTTCCAAAGGGGGATTTAGCTTTACTATGGACTTACAAGGTGGCTTCATAATAACAAACTTACTAAAAGTACAACAGAAGTGCCAGATGGGCATGGGCATTGGCACGACAGGAGCCCGAGCCCGAGCCCGAGCATGAGCATAATATGCAACACAGATGGATCAGCACGACCCACCATATTAACGGGGTAGACAGTGCGCAACACACTTAAGTGTCGACATGATACTGTTGTAGGGTCGGCACAGCACTGTCCGGATGCCATCACTATGTAGTATAGCCATCAAAACCTTAAGAAAAAAAAACTGAAATGGAATTACCAAATATTAGATTTTTATGATATTACCACATACGTCGGTTTTTTTCCAAGTCCAATGAATATGCCAAACTCTGTCACGGAGACATTTTTTTTAATGCCGTATTTGTTTAATTGATTATTCTCCCAATAGTATTTTGTGCTTATAATGTTCTCTTGTTAGTATGCGAAGTTATGGTTATGCGGGACCACCGGTGAGTCCTCGCGTGGAAATTTCTTCATTTCAATATGCCAAAAGGCTATGCCTTAGACATTCTTGCTTGACCAAGCCAACCTATATATGAAATATAATTTCACAAAAAATTAAAAAAATAGGAATTACCGTTTTCTTAAGTGAATATTTTAGTATATTTGAAAATAATACCACTGGATCTCTTTAGAGTATCCCATATCATTGGTCTATAGGATTTCAATACATCTGCTATTCATATCATCTCTATTCATCTATCAAATTAAACTTTTGGATCGTACAATATGATATGGCATTAGAGCCGATTCGGCCCAAATTTATTTTGCTTGTGAGGCTCCCTATTTATCAATTCTACATGCCGTTCTAGTCACGTGTGAGAGAGGGCATGTTAAAACTATTCTAAATTGCTTGTCTATGGTGTTTCAATGTACCCAATATTCGCGTAGCGTAGTTTCCCTTAATTTATCACTTTGAAAATTTTTGGGCTGGACTTTCAAATCAAACCCATGAATCACACAATATACTCGCTGCCAAGAGGAGAGCTTAACGATGATGTGGGACTTCAATTTGGTGCTATATCTTGTCAACAATCATGCACGTTCGGTGGGGGGCATGCATTTATTCCTGGAAAAGGGGGGTGATAAAGATGATTTGCAAGGTTTTCAGCGATCACATGGTCGATAACCCCATCACTTTCGGTGGGCACAAAGTGGATTGTCTACATTGGCTAGTGTTAGGTAGTAGTTCACATCCTCATCTTAAAATAGCAGACTTTTCTTTGGTTAGCCATCGCATTACATCATTATGGTGGTTTGGCTTTCTTCAGCTTGCCGAAAAGACTTGCAACATAGCAAAAGGCCAAAGTCACGCAAAGGCACCTAACCCTGTCCTTATATAACAAGGGTCAACAAAACCATATTCCGTTCACATGCCACATTATATTATTTAGAAAGTTCTGGTTTATATATTGGTTCGTCCAGTAAGATGTGGGTATATCAGTATTCATTTCGTCGTTTTGTGATCTCGGAGGGCAAATTCTCATTTTGACCAATGTTCGGTCGTCACAAAAACGAAATTTTTGCTAAAGTAATTCCATGTAATGATAGATGGAAAACTCGAATTGGTTTAGTAGCTTTTGGAGTTTGATTAAGCACTGTTGTTAGACGATTTTGAAGGGTTCGAGGGTCGATTTGAAGCATACTAGTCGACTCTATTGAGCTAAGGCCTAACGAACAACATGGGACTCAAGAGTTTGGCACTACAACTGTGGCTCTGAGTGAATACTTCACATCCACTATTAAGCCAAACAGCAATGGAAAATGCTTCTTTTTCATGAGAAAAATGGAAAGTGTCAACAGGTGAAGGAGGAGGTCCCTTTGATGATAATGGTCCCAACCCAATATGATTCCTTCCAGTAGGGTTCGATACTGACGGAAATAATTGCTTGTCGTGACAGATAAATTTAGGGGTTACTCAAATTGGCCAAAGCAAATAAAAGCTTTAAGTTACGTCATGATGGAACTTAACTTAGTAGTCATTATCATTCAGTTTTTACCCTAGTTGAAGGAAAAATATCAACATGTGGCAAACTTGGAGAAAAAACAATCTGCAGAACATAAACAGGGGAAGAAGATGACCATGCCTTGATTGTTCTCGTGACAGTTTGAGATAAAGATAATTCAGTTCCCCAAATCAGCGTCGAGATTTATCGGGCTTGATCGGGAAAATAATTTTGTTTTTCTCTAAATGAAAACCAAATATGTCTTCGACTCATCTTTCCGTATAAGTTTCTTGGCGCTCTGGAGAATGAAACGTATGAAGGCGGAACAAACACTGTGACCGAATTCCGCTCCAAAGAGACTGTCATTCAGAATTCAGTGGAATGAGCATACACAAATTAAAAATTCCACAGATCGGTATTGATTTTGATCATTTCTTTTCGCTGTTCGAGACTATGACAAAACAAGAACCTCATAGCCGCTTTCTGGAGCTCTTGGCTTGTTGACAGATATAAATTACACATCAATGAAAACAAGAAGTAATTCATGCACGAGTAAGTACCGGAACGCAGGTGCTTTCAGGAGTCAGGACGAACATTGACCAGCAGAGATGCCTCTGGCACCGCCAAAAGTGATTAACGGCAATAGCATTGGCGGGTCTTCCAGCAACGGCAACACGGCGCCGGCCGTTTCTCCTTGCAAGAAATCAAGTGGACCAAGGCTAGGATGGCTATCGGAACAAGCAAGAGTGCCCAGTTGATCTTGATCTCAGGAAATTCAAAGTCAAACGATATCAATTTCGACAAGGCAATGAAGAGAAAGACCAAGGCCAAGAAAAGGAGAACTGGGTATGGCAAAGGTCCTCGAGGTCTGCATTTCTGGTAGTGACAGTGACCCATTTAGAAACCTTCTGGTTCTCGATGAGAATGTACAGGGTAGACAATTAAAAAAGATCAAGCAACAGGGCACATCGAGCATAAAGACATGCTCTCTCTCTCTCTCTCTCTCTCTCTCTCTCTCTCTCTCTCCCTCTCTCTCTCCCTCTCTCTCCCTCCCTCCCTCTGTGACAAACTTTATAGGATCACAAACAAGCTTGTTGGGCTGTGATACTTAAAGGCCTTTTTCTACCTGATTTAGTCTCCATAGAAGATAAATTAAACGAGGGGCTCGAAGTTGTATGAATCAGCCATGTGTAAAGGCGAGCCGCGACTCGCAACTACTGAACCATTTGATAAGTCGGCTGCATACACAGTGTGGAGAAAATATGATGCAAGACAGCATATAACAAGAGCCTCTCGTTTTTTGGCTTCCTTGCATCTTACAATTTTAGTCAAATTGAGGTCGTGCGTTACACTCCGATGCCGGTGAATTGTAATGATCAGAGGATCGTCCTTACCCGGGTCATCGCATGTTGAGAAATATATAAAGATAAGAGTATGGTGGGTCAATCCAAAGCGAGATCAGACTTTATTTTTTACTAGAAAAATTATGAAAAGCATGTATAAGCAAAGTAAATCATACTTCGTGATCATTGCTTCTGTACAAGTGTACAACTTCTATTTCGAAAAATATGACACAGACAGGGAAAAAATTACAGAAACAAACTACAAAGGTCACAATCTTAGTGAGGCCATTTACACTAGATTGGAGAATACTCAAACTCGCCTGGTACAGCCATTAACTAATCTAACTCCACTATAAGCCTAACACTCCATAAGAATCGAATGCACATGAATCACCTACTTGCTTATAATCCAATTTCCTGATAAAACTGATTCATGTCTAGGTGTCAAATTGTCTTCCCTTATCGAAGTTTTCTAGTAACTTCAAGTATGTATGAGAAAAGGTCATCTTTCCCATTCTATAGCTCTTCCGTATCTTGGTGATACACAACAACATTTCTCTTCAAGCATATGATGAATCAATGATACTCCATTCATGTGATTAGCGTGTTGCAACAAAGCGACGCAAATTACTGTAATCATTCCTGTCTTCACAGCACTTCTTCATAGTCCTCATAACAGGATCATATTTTGCAGAATTTATGTCCCCTGCCAAAGGCAGCAGCAGCAATACTCACCAAAATGTCTTTTTTTTTTTTTGGTAAGGTAAGAATGTATATAACTTTTCAAATATACCAATACAAACTAAAGCGCAAACCAGATCCTGACCTACTATAGTCAAAAGGATGACTATATAAGGTCAAGAGTGGATCCGCAAGAGCTACACAAAATAAGGTAGAAACAGGGAAGAAGCCAGCAGGGGCTTACAACAAGGAGAAAACTAACCAATCCTAAGATTGGGGACAACCACCCGACAAAACCACGACCAGACAAAGATAGACAAGGCCGAGAACTAGGAGCTATTCCCATTCCTTACGAAGATCGTAGTCGGAAGATCCCATTTCCTCTGCATAACACGGTTGCTAGGGTTGTCATCAATTCCTCCCATCGAGATAGCCTTGTCCTTGACGACTTTGACAAGATGCTTGCGCATGCCCGGGATGTAAATAGTCTTGTTCCTGAAAATAGCGTTGTTCTTCTCGGTCCAAATGATGTGACATAATGCGCCAAAGGAATACCTGGAGATTCGGTGTGTGAACGAGCCTCCACCGCAAACATTCATTGCCCAAGCAATGTGATCATGCCATGGTCTATTTCGCCAAGGTAGGCTGCATTTGGTTGCCCACATAGCAGCTAATCTGTTGATAGATGAACATTCAAAGAATAAGTGATTTACCGAATCAGGCACCATACCGCAGAAGGCGTAAAGAGCAAGGTCAATCCTATGATAATGAAGGAGGAATATCTGAGTCGGTAGCCGGTTCAGGGAGATCAACCATAATAGGAATGCATGGCGCGGAGCAAAATCTCGGTCCCATATGAAGGAGTGCCACGGAACAGGTCGACCTTTCCGTCGTATATGGCTCCATGCAAGGGCAACCGAGAAGGTTTTAGCGGGATGAGGGGTCCAGCAAAAAGAGTCCTGCTCATTGTTGGAGAAGATCGGGGGAGGATCCCACCAACTCAGAATAGTGTTGAGGGTGTTTGAAGGTTGCCAGGAATCCTCACAAAAAGTCCGAACCGATATGTCCCGTGGGATGCGCAAGTGGTAGATCTCCATGTTGCTGAACAGGAGGCAGAGAGGGCCTCTGGAGTGCCATGAATCAAACCAGAAAGACACAGAAGATCCGTTACCCAACTTCCATTTAAACATAGAATAAGTTGGATCCCGCATGTCTAGGATCTTCTTCCAAGTCCAGGAACAGAAAGTGGGCTTGGCGACAATCCAAAAGTTGGACCTTTTTAAAAAAGTGGAATGAATCCATTTGCACCATAAAGATTCTCTGTATGAGAAAAGGAGCCAAATGTGCTTGAGTATCATTGCCTTGTTATACTCAACAAGTCGCCGGATACCTAGTCCACCCTCTTCCTTAGGTAGACAAACAAAGTTCCAGGTCACCCTCGCACCACCAGGACCCAGGTTAGGACCTTTCCAGAGGAATTGTCGCAAAATAGCCTCAATTTTATATAACACCGATTTCGGCAGCGAGAAAATAGCGGCCCAGTAAACCTGGATGGAGTACAGGACCGAATTTATAAGTTGTAGTCTGCCAGCAAAAGATAGAAACCGATGTGTCCAAGAGCGGGCTCTAACAGTGACAGCATCAATCAGAGCTTTACAGTCCGCTTTGCTCAACCTAGAGGATATGATGGGCACACCTAGGTACCGGAATGGGAGAGAGCCCTGCTGAAACCCAAAACACCGAAGAATTTGATCTCGTAGATCCGTGGTTCCTCCAGAGAGAAAGACGTTACTTTTTGAAGCGTTGGGTGTTAATCCGGACCAGTCAGAGAAAGTGTGGAGGGCTTCGTTGATTAGCTCCACCGATCTCAAATGACCTTCCGAAAAAAGTAGGACATCATCCGCAAAGAAAAGGTGTGAGAGGCGGGTGTGCTTACACCGCCAAAACCAATGGAAGTGTGGAGTCTCCGTTTTAGACTTAAGAATTCCTGAGAATACTTCTATCACAAGAATAAATAAGTATGGTGAAATAGGGTCTCCTTGGCGGATGCCTCGGGTACTGCTAAAGTAGCCATGTAATTCACCGTTGATAGAGATAGAAAATTTGGCCATTGATACACATGTCATGACCAACTTGACAAAAGAAAGCGGGAAGTTGAAGGCCATTAGTACCTTCTCAATAAAGTTCCACTCGACGGTATCGTATGCTTTTTGAAAATCAACTTTTATGGCACACTTTGGGAGATACGCCTGGTGATGAAAGTCAGCGAATAGTTCCTGCGCTAGCATGATGTTATCGCTGATTCTTCGACCTTTAACAAACGCCGTTTGGGCCGGGTCAATGAGAGAGGGGAGGAACCGGGCTAACCTCTTTGCCAATATTTTGGAAATACATTTATACAACGTATTACAACAGGCGATAGGCCGGAAATCAGACATAGCTGAAGCATTTGGAGATTTGGGCACTAAAGTTAGGATAGTGCTATTGATCTCCTTGAGTAGGCACCCCGTCTCAAAGAAGTCCCTTATCGCCATAAGGATGGATGGACCGGTGATTTCCTAGGTGGATTTGAAAAAATCAACATTATACCCGTCTGGTCCAGGGGCTTTGCCCTTTGCAAGCGAGAAAAGGGTGGATCGAATTTCTTCATCAGAAACCGGCTGCTCCAATGCATTTCTCTGCTGCTCATCTAGGACTCGACCAAGGTGAGCCCCTATCTCAGTAACCGAGGGCCATACAGAAGCAGAATGTCCATTAAGTATGTCCTGAAAGTGACCGACTATATGGGACTTGACAGCCTAAGGGTCGGTAAGGATGGATCCATCTTCTATTGAGACCGAGAGAATTCGGTTGTGTAGGCGTCTTTTGTTTACAAAGTTGTGGAAAAATTTGGTATTCAAGTCACCTTCCTTGAGCCATCGGAGGCGGGACTTCTTCCTGTAAAAGGATTCCTCTTGCAATCTCAAGGTAGAAAAGGATCGCGTGAGCTCCACTTCTCTATCTACAAGGCTCTGATCAAAAGGTTGAAGCTGCAAAGCTAACTGAACATCATAAAGTGCTAATCTGGCTTGGTCCGCTCTAGCAGAGATGTCAGAAAAGGAACTCCTTTTGAGAAGTTTGAGTTTCAACTTAAGATCCTTTAGTTTGCAGCAAACAGTGAACATCGGGGTGCCTACTATGTGTGAAACCCAGGCTTGCTTCACTAGATCCAAAAAATTGGGGTGTGAAGCCCAAAGGTTAAAATACTTAAAAGGTTTCTTGGAACTGTGAGGCGCAAGTATTTTAATTACCATTGGGGAATGATCCGAAATCCCAGGGGAGAGGAAATTGGCTTCCGAGAAGGAGAATTGTTGTATCCATTTGTCATTTGCGAGTACTCGGTCAATCTTGCGGAGCTTGCGATTCTCACCCGAAGAATATGTCCAAGTATATCTACACCCAATGTATCGCAGGTCTTCCAACCCCGCTTGGTTCAGACAATCCCCAAACTCATCAAATGCCGGGATCCAGGGAGTTGAGCTGCCCACTCTATCGTTCGGGTCTTTGATGGCGTTAAAATCCCCAGCTACAATCCAAGGAAGGTCACATTCGGATAAACGCAAAAGGTCAGCCCATAAAGGTCGACGTTTGATGAAGGAGTGCTCCCCATAAACAACTGTGAAGAGACAAGACTTGTTCATGTTTAATAGCCTAATCTGTACATGAATCAGTTGATCAGAGGAATAAAGGAGAGTGGTTTCTAACTCAGTTGGATTCCAACCAAACAAATTCTACCAAGGAGCGAAGAATCATAGTTATTTAGCCAACACCAATTGCTACACAGCCCTTGCGAAATTCCAGCAAACAGGGAGCTTTTCACTTTTGTTTCGATTAAACCAATACAAGAGAGACCATTAGCCCTGATAAAAGACCGAGCTTCAGCTTGACGAAGGGGATGAACAAGTCCCCTAATATTCCAAGAGCCAAACAACATATTAGAAGCCAAAAAACAAAAAGTTAAAACTGAGATTCTGATATCTTCTGTTAACTGCCAACTAAAGACTCCCCTTCTGTTTTGAGGCTTAAATACAGACAAATGTAAAATAAAGCAATCCGATGATTGGCAAATTGATGAATGCATTCTTGCACTTCTTGCACTGGCTTATTAGCTTATTGATAGGAAAAGCGTAATTATCCAACTACATCTCATTCTCCTACAACTAGTCCAAATTTGGATCCTAAAGTCACATAGTTTTGCGAATTTCCCAGCATTTTGTAGGTCATATACCCATTTTCAAGAAACTAGCTTCTTCAATGCTAATGCATGAAAACTTTCAAGAAACTAGCTTCTTCAATGCTAATGCATGAAAACTTGACACAAATATTATAAATCTCTCCCCAGCACTAAGGTCCATGAGGTCATTGCAATTGGTTCGAATGAACCACTCTGCTTGAAGAAATTGTCATACAGAGGTAAAATGAAGAGGAACTCATCAATGAGATTATGAGCAATTGAACACACAAGGATAAAAAAGTTCTCCAACATAAGAAACCTAAATTTTTATTTTCAAAAGGAAATCAATAAGCATATAGTTAGAGGGATTCAAATGAGTGGTGGAAACATGTCAATGAGATGAGGAGTGATCAAGCACAAAAAAAAAGAATAATGTAGCAAATACTTCAATGGTGACATTTGCCATAACTGAACAATATTCAAGCATCACAAAATCTAGTAAAGAACTCTCAGCCAAGTTGGTGTGCATCCCCACATGCTCATTGCCAGCATTATAAAGACCACAGAGCAACTTGCGCACAAGAATATGAATTCCATGAACATGAAGCACAACTAAGGAATTGTAGCGTATCAATACCACACAAAGCAAACGGTTTAACTACAAAATCACCTCTTCATAAATCCTCTGGAGAGAACATGCTCATTTGGCCCCTTCTTGTTCATCCCTTGAAAGATAGCCTCGCCTGACCACCAGGTCCATGTTTACAGTCTCCAAACAATTGACAAGAACAGAAGTGGAATCTTGAAGCAAAGCAATGTCTCTTTCGCATTCACTAGAAAATACACAACCATAGAGTATGTTTTCAGCAAAGAAATGCTCGATGGTGGAAGAAAGGGAGATGAAAGATGACAATAATATCTCGTGTAAGCATATGATCTCCTTGTATGTTGCTTTTGTCTTTGTGTTTGTGAGAGAGAGAGAGAGAGAGACAGACAGACAGACAGAGAGTTTACAGAAGTGAGAAGAGGTACACTGCTGTGGGAAAAGAACTGAATTAACCACATGCCATTATTTCGAAAACAGCCTTTCTCTAGTTCTTGTTTCTCGTCCCTCACTCCACAAGACACCTCTAGGGGGCATGCCCCCTACACCCACCACCCCCCCCCCCCCCCCCCCCCCCCCCCCCGGTTATTTTTTTCCCAATAGATAATCCGACTATTTTGCCACCTAAATTAACTAATAAGTTTCTTGACCAACTTTTCACTGAGAGCACGTGTCAAGAATTTGTGAAGCATAACATGCCTTTTGTGATGCTTAAGAACGGTACACAGCAATTGACAACGGGTGGCATGTAGCTTCACTGAAAACGGCTGATCAATGTCAAGATTCTTCAAAGAAAATAAAGAGTCGGAAGAAATCGGATCTTTCAGTTGAAACTGACAGAGGACCTGGAACAGCGCTGCAGGTATGCGCAACATCTGGGCAACATGCCAAGGATTCAATTGAAAGAGAGCACGTCTTCCTGAAACCCTAGTCAGTACCTCAATGCACGTAAGAGTGACTGATCCTGGGTCAGGATCACCAAAGCCCTTGCCAGGTGGACTCTCAAAGAAAATTAGTGGACTTCGCACATGCAGAATTATAATGAACAAACCAGCCATAAAGCTTTGAATGTGTCTTCTGACCACACTCAAACGTTTCTGACCTACAGAAGGAATTCAAGGGTTGAGGCTTACATTAATCTAAATGTAAAGATACACTATTGCCACCTGATATAGAAGTATAATTACAGGGAGACATAGCTAATTTTTCGGTTTTTCTTTTAAATGACAATTCTGGACATGTACAGCAAAGTATAGATTATTGGACCACTGTCTTGTTCAATGTGTGTGTTTCTAGCCATCATAGATTGTTGAAACAGAAAAAGAGAAAGGGAAACAATAACTATTTAAAATCACCCAGGAATCAGATTATAACATTGATTTAATATTATTCACTCCCATTATATTTCTGACAGATTTTCTTTCCATTTTATACAAGTTATTTTGTAAAACAACCATGGATCATCAAATTATTTCTTTCCTCAATAAAATAAAGGCAAAGAGATTTGTCAAGTTATTAAGATCTAATACTTGGTCTATCGACAGAGAGTGAATATTAATTAAGCAAAAATTCAGGAGAGTTTATTCCTATATTTGTTACTCATTGAAAAAAGTGCCCGAGAATACATAACTTCTTCCCCTCAACCACACCTTAAACATATGTACACAGTATTACCTGAAACATTTTCTAGGAGCATATCCAACAAGTCAATGCCAGCTGCAACAACAGGTGAGACAGTCCCTTCTACCCTTCCAAAAGTGATGCCATACTTAGCTGTGCAGCATTCCTGCACTCCAACTAATGCTCTCTCTATTGCATGGACAGCGGATAAGAGATGCAACTCTGCAGCCTTCTTAATATAAATGGTAAATGACATTCTCAACCTTTCTTTGATGTCATCCAGGCAGCATTCCAGAAGATAATCTTTTGATCCATTTAGTCTCGCATGACCAGGAATTGTCTTGGTGCTTGACCCAGTCTCATGAGTCATTAAAGTACATCTTTTCCCTTGTAACACAATGCATTTACCTAGATCCACCAGCTGCAATTCTGTCAGTCTGGCATACACATTTCTGGATAATGTGAGATTAGTGAAGGTAAAATGACTCCCTAATCTTCCAGATACTAAGCAAACAAATGATGATGGCTATGGCAGCTCAAAACCATTAACCAACTCCAAGATCAGGAACTGCGCCATTGCCATAAAAGTTTGCACCAAAGTTGTAGATAAGAGAAGAGCTGGTCTTTCAAATTCAGCTTTAGAATGGCTGAATAACCAATAAAAAGGTTCCTGGGCAGAAATGCTGATTCAGGATTATCACTTTTAAACAACTGCTGTAAGAAAGGCTTATTTAAATATTGCAGGTCAAGCAACTTAACTTCATCTGAAATTCTCGCAACACAATCATCACCTTCCACATGTGACAACTGAGGGCCAACATCAGTAACCACTGACTGATTAGTAAAGCCAGATGACTCTAAGAAGGCTGTTAAAACATCCCGTTCACTGCAGCTGGATATATTAGGGACAGGTAAAGAGTCAAATATGTCCTGGTTGTAGTTCGACATTTTACTACTTTTCTCATGACCTAAATATTGTAACTGCTGATCATTCTGATCAAGCATAATCTGCAGAAAGATACTAACAACATCTGTAAATATGTCGATAAAGAGGCCGAACTTGCAAAGAGGTTCATCCTTCCAATGTGAGATATAACTTTGTGAACCCGATCTTTTGCATCAATGTGGTAACAGCAGATGCTAAGCCCCAAAAGAAACCACTCAGGCAAGATATAATGGTAGATAGTTTAGTCATTATTGAGGAGTATTGACCAGCATTTGCTTTTTTAGCGTGAAATGAGTCTTCTAGAGAACAAAATAAGCTTTGTGTCTCTTCTTTCATACTCTGTGCAACAAGGCAGGTGCTTTTCCAAGCTTCAGAATGTGTAGAAGAATCCCAACATGAACCTGGTTCAACTAAATTTGTCTCTCCCTGGCCAATGTCAGAACAGTGCCATTTAGACTTTACAATCGGGGAAAGTGCTTGACAAAAGTAATACTTGCTAAGCATTAGGAATATACATGATGTGTGGTCCATTAAAGACAGATTCACTTTGCCAGAATTATATTCTCCCCATTCATCTTGAAGCCCACTTACAACAACTATTGACTTGAAAAGCCATACAAGAGAAAATAATCCTTTAGATATAACGGCACACAGTGGATGTTCAGTTATTTCTATATCATCGCTGAAAGATGCTTCAACTAAATGTTTTAAAGCCTTTTGACAATATAAGAACAACTTGAAGTGCTTACTATGCTTTGATGAGAATGATGCACCTGGAAAATCCAGTAAGCTGCTAGCTGCAAGTCTGAGAAAGAAACGAACCAGTTAATCCTCAAAGAAAAGCTAAAAGGCAGACTAAAAAACAAAATAACAAAATAACAAGCTTTTGATCTGTTCAGAAAATTAACTTATTTAAGCAAGAAAACGTGAGACTGCAACTTTTGAAGGGTGAAATTTATCAAGTAAGCTCAGTCCAGCTTTTGTTTAACTAACTCTCAAAGCTTATGAATTGTTTTAAGATACCACTGTACCAAAAACATGTTGCATCAGGAACACTTTTCAATAAGAAACATAGCATTATAAGCCCAAACTATGAATTTCCCCTGATGCATGTTCAATGGGTTCTCCCATCACATTTATGTCTGACTCAGGTCAAGAATGTTCAAAGAGAGGCATTTTGGCAGAGGAGAAAACGGGTGACAAGTGAAACTAAGAGGATTATAGCTGCAATTGTCTCTGATGTGTTGTGAATGCCAATTCTTTTCTTTTTTGTGGCCAACAAATGCCATTTCATTATTCTACGACAGATACATGTACACAGGTTAAAGTGGACACATGTATATGTTTCAGGGCTTCTACTCTCAAAACTTGTGATTATTGAAACAACTCAATCAGAATTTGTATGAATGGCATTTGAAAAGAAGACAAAGAACAACAAACAACTCATCATCTGAGAATTGTATTGAGCAAATATTATAGGCCAAACGAAGCTATGATATAAATCACAAAACCAACAGAAAGAGAAAGGGACGGAGGAAGATATCAATCATCCAAAATCTTCTCCAGGCACCCTTCAGTTTTCCCTTAAAGTTCTCACATACCGACTGCATGGAGGGATTGCCTCAAAAGTTTCAGAATTCTTGGCATCCATCATCATTGTTAAAATTTTTCAAACCAACAACAAATCTCAGCTAGAAGTTGTGTTGAACAACCGATTGATTGACAGAAACCAAATTTACCTTTCAACGTTAATAATGTGAGTTGCATAGCGCTTGAATGATCTCGAACCTAAGTAGTCTTTTGGCATCCGACTAAAAAGATTAAACAAATCCAATGCAAGCAGCAAAAATCATGCTTTGAGATGCTCTTATTTCAGTGCAATCAACAATTGGTTCTTTATTGAATGAGGGAGCAGTCCGCTTCGAATAATAGCTGTGGCATTTGCTGCATGAATCGACCGATAATGACTTCTGAAGTTTAATCAGGCAATGAGACCAATTAGGTGATGAGCAGAGATGGACTTTCCCAGATGAAGCATGGCGAAATGATGACCCTGCTAACTGCTCCATCACACGACAAAGCCTTGATGCCAAGTGCCTATGGACAACCAATTAAAAAAGACAATTAAAATTCCTAGGAAATTATTGATACAAACACAAAATAACGATAAGTAAAGAAGTGTAAACAGTAAAGAAAAGGACATTTCGGCGGACAAAGACACATGAAAACACAACAAGAAAATCCTCTCTTCGACATGCTTTTGCAATTAAACATAAAATTAGTAATCAAATCATAGGAAGACCATGGGCAATTTCTTACTCTATGCTCATGAAAAGTAGAGTCGTGTAGAACTTCATATGAGATTTGGTGCACCGACTTGTAGAGCATCTCACTGGGAGTTTTGTGCTTGAAAAGACTTTCGGTTATAGCACAAAGAGAAGAGTGGATCAAAATGTAGAGGAAAATCTTCATGTTCGTTTTAGAAGTGTGAATACACCAGATATCTATGCTCTGGCTTATGATCCACCAAATTGCAGTGAGCAATGTTTTTTCATTTATAGAGCCTAGACCAAAATCCCACTGATAACTTAGTTGCGGAGACTGGGCACATGTATTAGTGCTTGCCTCAGAATAAGTGGAGAATAATGGATCATTCACCAGAGAAGTTGGGCATCTCATTATGAAATCAGAGAGGCCCTGTGCTTCTTGTCTCAAGTTTACAGTATTCTATTCCCACTTTTGACATTTTCAGCACAGAGTGGAATGGTCTGCAACGTCAAGGGAGATGTTAAGCAGCATTTCCTAATTGCTCTGTAGCACATACCTGGCAGATTTTATCTGCCTGTTCAAATCAGCCAGCCTCTGAAGTGCCATGGCATGCAATATGTAAAACAGACAACAGCAATCCGCAACACCATTTTGAAGATAAATATCGGATACAGATTGAATGACAGTCAGAACAGAAGCTGAAGGTTTGACAACCCATGAAAAATAGCCATCATCTGGCAAATCATCCCTCTAAGTCCAATCTTTTCCAAACCATGATGTAAATGAATTGCCCATGAAAGCTGACATCTTTATTGATGAATTTGGAAGCATAAGGCTCATTGCTTGTCTGTATAGGCGTCGACATGACAAGTACAATCGAAAGAAGAACACAAAAGCCCAGTGGCTGGACAAGCCAAGCTTCATTGACAAACTGTTATTAATCAATTTCTTATCAAAATTACTCTCTGATAATGACAACAGGAACTCACTTAAGCTTCCCAACTGTGGTTCAACCAAAGTACTCAAGCTAAGACGTATTACTGCCATCAAGTTGTTTATACAAGATCCAACTGCCGCACTGGTGCTGGCTGTCATAGTGATGGAATCAAGTAAACAACTGTATATCTCAGAAAACCCTTTGCCCAACAATTCACAGTGCAGGTTGAAGCTAATTATAGCACATCTTCGTAAATTCATGCAGCCAGATCCTTCTTCAACATTCTTGGAGCAACAAAGTTTCATCCATATCAGAGATTCTGATATAGCATCTGCCAACTGCTGACTGCATCCACTTGCTTGCCCCTCTGGTATGGATGAGATAGCTTTATGAACAGCCACCTTAAATTCTGGCGAGCACAGTAACGTTCCCACTGAGTTAACATATGCATCATATGAGGCATGAGTGCCAACATCCATTTTAGGATTGTTCTTATCATTAACCTCCCAATTTGCTAAGAGTCTCACAGCTTTACTAAGAGAAAAAATGACATTGCTGACCTGCATCACGCAAAGGATATCAAATAAAGAACAACAAGCCAAAGATTGAAAAGATCCAAACAACGATTAGACACAAAACGAGCGGACAGTTGAGCACAGGTTCATCTGAAAAAGATTGATGCAGACATTAAACAGATGTTTCGAGCCTTTGATTATTATGATTTACAAACCTGGCGAAGTTCACTGAAGAGACTGACAAGCTGGCATCCTAGATTGAGTATCTTGCCTATTAATGAGTTTCTGTCAGATGAATCATTTACAGAAAGCCCCGTAGCCAAGTATACAAGCAACAAATGCTACAAACTTTCTAGGTCCTCCTCAATAACCTCGTATTCTATGTCTAGAAGACAACCTATAGCAACAACAAGCTTCTTGACCACAGAAGAAACTAGTCCCTTAAGCATTCCAACATCTGCATGGTGCTTCGACTGCCAAAGTACGTTAATGTTGTTTTTTTAAAGAACAGAAGGAAAATTGACAGCAAAATCTGTATTTTGCAGCAAGACAGAATGTTTTGGAAGGGAACTTCACTATATTCTGAAAACTGAAATTGCTTAAATACAAACTAAAGCTATTCCATAAACACACGTTGCCCACTAACTCCATATTGCCCACTAACTACACTTTGCCCACTAACTAACAGTTGCTTGGTCCACAAAACCAGCAATAAACTGACAGAACAGTTAAAGAAAAACATGCAGCTAAACACTCCTAAAAAACAGGACATCAACAAACTGACTTAGAATAAAATAGGTAGTGCAACCTTGATACAACAACACTCTCCTCCTGGATCAAGTGCTGCACACTCCTAGTTTTGCCCTGAGAAGTTCAAATCGACCAACATGAAATGACTTAGTGAATATATCTGCAATTTGGTTTTCTGAACTGCAGTACACCAGCTTCACCTCTCCAGTCTTCTGCACTTCTCTTAAGAAGTAATACCTGACCTTAAAATGCTTTGTTTTTCCATGAAATACCGGATTATGTGAAATGGCCAGAGTAGCTTGATTATCTACAAATACTTCTACGCCTTCTTCTTGCTCCAAATGCAGATCATCCATAAGCTTTTTTAACCATAATGCTTGATTCACAGCTGCAGTAGCTGCAATGAACTCAGCTTCTGCAGTTGATTGAGCCACTATTTCCTGCTTCTTTGAACACCAGGAAAAACATGCCGACCCAAATGTAAAGCAATACCCTGAAGTGCTTCTCATATCATCCATTGATCCTGCCCAGTCACTATCAGAATATCCTTGCAACTTAAACTTCTGAATTTTGCAGAACTTAATTCCATATGAAAGAGTACCTTTCAAGTACCTCAATACCCTCTTTGCAGCTACCATATGCAACTCACTTGCACAATTAAGGAATCTAGACAAGACACTTACAGTAAACATGATGTCTGGCCTAGTTGCAGTGAGATACATAAGACAGCCAATCAAACTTCTATAAACTCTTTCATCTGCGAGTTCTGATCCATCCTTCTTTTGAAGCTTTTCCTTCTGACCCATTGGAGTACTCACACTCTTGCACTCCTCCATATTGAATCTCTTCAGGATCTCCTTCATGTACTTCTTCTGATAGATAAAAACTTCATTCTGAGTTTGCCTAACCTCCATCCCCAGAAAGTACGACATCTCACCAAGATCAGTCATTTTAAACACCTTCATCATCTCTTCCTTAAATGCAGTAATCTGAGCACTATTACTCCCTGTCACCAGCATATCATCTACATAAAGAGACACCACCACTAAGTCAGATACTAACTTCTTGACATAGAGAGTGGATTCACTGAGGCTTTTCTTGAAACCCAGGCCTAGTAAGTGCTCATCCATCTTACTGTACCATGCTCTGGGAGCTTGCCTCAAGCCATAGAGAGCCTTTCTTAGCAAGTAAACTTTCTCCTCCTGGCCTGGTGTGAGAAAGCCTTCTGGCTGCTCTACATAAATCTCCTCCTGTAACACTCCATTCAAAAATGCAGATTTCACATCTAACTGATACACCTTCCATCCTTGTTGAGCTGCCAAAGCAAGAATCATTCTAATTGTATCCAATCTTGCCACTGGAGCAAAGGTTTCTGAGAAATCAACTCCCCAAACCTGTGCATATCCCTTCACCACCAACCTGGCCTTATGCTTATTCACGGAGCCATTAGGATTGAGTTTGGTCCTGAAAACCCATTTTACTCCAATCACCTTCCTGTCTTCAGGCCTCTCTACTAGCTCCCATGTCTGGTTCTTTTCTATCATAGTCAACTCTTCCTTCATTGCATTCATCCACTTCTGATCACTTTTAGCTTCCTCATAACCTGCAGGTTCCAAAATAGCCACACTGCACCTCTGATATATATCGGTCAGAGATTTTGTACCTCTAACTGGAACATCATCCACCAGCTCGTCAGGTTCAAGTGAGACCTCCTTGTGCTTGCCTTGTGGCTCATCTGTCCAGTCCCATTGCTCATCTTCCAGGAACTGAACATCCCTGCTAGTGATCACCTTCTCTGTATGTGGTTGATAGATCCTATAGGCTTTTGACACTAAACTGTAGCCAACAAAGATCCCAGGTTCAGCTTTTTCTCCCAGCTTGTCTCTCTTGACCTGCGGAATATGAGAAAAACATAGACAGCCAAACACCTTCAAATTTCTTAGAATTGGCTTGACACCAAACCAAGCTTCAAAGGGTGTCTTCTTCTCCAATACCCTTGTAGGCAGTCTATTCAGCAAAAAAACTGCTGTGTTTGCTGCTTCTGCCCAAAATTCTTTTGGTAGATTCTTGTCATGCAGCAGACACCTAGTCATCTCCATAATGGTTCTATTCTTCCTCTCACTAACTCCATTTTGCTGTGGAGAGTAAGGAGCAGTAAGCTGATGCTCAATTCCAGCCTTTTCACAGAAAGAGTTGAACCTCTGTGAAGTGTATTCTGTTCCATTATCAGATCTGATGACCTGAATCATGCAGCCGCTTTGGTTCTCAACCCATCTCTTAAACTTCAAAAATACCTCAGCAACTTCTGATTTTTGCTTCATGAAATAAATCCAGCACATTCTAGTATAATCATCAATGAAAATAATGAAATACCTGCTGCCATTTAGTGAAGGAGTCACTTGTGGACCACAGAGATCTATATGAATCAGCTGCAGCTTCTTTGTAGCTCTCCAAGTGGATTCCTTGAAGGAAAGTCTTGTCTGCTTGCCCAACAAACAAGCCTTGCACCTTGTGATATGCTCCTCCAGGCTTGGTAACCCAGCTGCCATTTCATTCCTCTGCATGAACAGCAAGCCTTTGTGATGAAAGTGGCCCAACCTCTTATGTCATATCTCTGAATCACTGGCCTGACACTTGAATGCCACCTGCTCCTTCTCGAGAGGATTCAGAGAAAAGCTCTTCTGTTGCATCTCTATCTTGAACAACTCTTGACCACTGGAGTCAAAGATCAAACACTTCCCCTCTTCAAATATCACCTTAAATCCCTTTTCTACCAACTGCCCCACACTTAGCAAATTCTGATCAATCTCAGGCACATACATCACATCAGAAACTAGCTTAGTTCCAGCACAACTCTCTATTGCTACAGTCCCTTTACCTTTCACTTCTAAGTACTCCCCATTCCCAATCCTCACTCTTGACCTCAATGACTTGTCAAGGTCTATAAATAGCTTTTCATCACTTGTCATGTGGTTTGTGCAACCACTATCAATAAGCCAACTGTCACATGGAGTACTAGAGGAGAAACAAGAGGCAACAAACAATTGATCTACCTCTTGCTGGACTGCAGCATGTGCCTCACCTTGCTGTTGATCTCCCTTTTCTTTGCAGAACTTCTCAATGTGTCCAAGCTTATGACATTTTCTGCACCTTACATCTGGCCTCTTCCAACACCTAAAGTGTGGATGATTCTGCTTTCCACAGTACTGACATGAGGAATACCTTCTCCAATTGTTCTTGGAGTTGCCTGCATTATTCTCTCTTGCAGCAGCTTCTGAACCACTACTGCCATTCCCTTTCTTCCCTTTCCACTTCTTGCCTTTCCCTCCTACATTTTGCTGTTCTCTGGCTTGCAAAGCTCCTTCTGTGCTTCCTTCTAGCCTCATTAACCTCCTTTGCTCTTGTGCTTGTAGAGCACTTAGCAATTCTGCCAACTTGATATGAGACAAATCCTTGGTATTCTCCAAGGAGGCAATGGTTGCCTCAAACCTTTCAGGCAAGGAGACAAGAATCTTCTGCACTAGCCTATTATCAGACAGGTCAGTGCCTAAAACTCTTGCCTGATTTGCAATGCTTACCAACTTATTAGAATACTCCTTAATTGTCTTAGACTCCTTCATCTGCAGTCTCTCGAATTCTGTGATCAGATTTAACCCCTTCATGCTTCTGATCCTCTCATCTCCTTGATACTCAGCTTTGAGGAAGTCCCAGATAGCTTTGGCTGATTCACAAACCATAATTCTGCTGAAAATGGCAGGTGAGACAGCAACATATAAACAAGACTTTGCCTTTGCTTTCCTTGTAGTCCTCTCCTTGTGATACTTGATTTGATTAATGGTTGGATTGTCAGGAAGAGGAACAACTTCATAATCTTGTTCCACAGCTTCCCAAAAATCACAACCTTCTAGATAGGCTCGCATTCTCACTGCCCAGGCTTGATAATTTTCTCCATCAAACACTGGTGGAGCCATTGCTGAAAAACCACTCGATCCTGCCTCCATTTTATCTTCGGCTTCTATGGATGGAGACACACCTCTCAATCAATCTCACAAGTCACTCACAGCCCCTTAAGATCAAGAGAGCTCTGATACCAATGTTGTTTTTTTAAAGAACAGAAGGAAAATTGACAGCAAAATCTGTATTTTGCAGCAAGACAGAATGTTTTGGAAGGGAACTTCACTATATTCTGAAAACTGAAATTGCTTAAATACAAACTAAAGCTATTCCATAAACACACGTTGCCCACTAACTCCATATTGCCCACTAACTACACTTTGCCCACTAACTAACAGTTGCTTGGTCCACAAAACCAGCAATAAACTGACAGAACAGTTAAAGAAAAACATGCAGCTAAACACTCCTAAAAAACAGGACATCAACAAACTGACTTAGAATAAAATAGGTAGTGCAACCTTGATACAACAACACTTTTGGAAGGGAACTTCACTATATTCTGAAAACTGAAATTGCTTAAATACAAACTAAAGCTATTCCATAAACACACGTTGCCCACTAACTCCATATTGCCCACTAACTACACTTTGCCCACTAACTAACAGTTGCTTGGTCCACAAAACCAGCAATAAACTGACAGAACAGTTAAAGAAAAACATGCAGCTAAACACTCCTAAAAAACAGGACATCAACAAACTGACTTAGAATAAAATAGGTAGTGCAACCTTGATACAACAACAGTTAAAGGTAGCTGATAGTGAGATCATTGTACGGTAAACTTCCATAAGATTAAAGAACTCAGACTCGTCGTCTGTAAGGAAGGACTCTTCTGCATGCATGGGTGAATCGTTGAGCCTGAATAGTAGGGGTGTAAACGGTTTGGTTCGGTTCGGTTCTCTTGAAAAACCGAACCGAACCGAACCGTTAGAGGTGCACCCTTGAACCGAACCGAATCTTGCTCGAACCAAATATGAACCGAACTGAAAAATCGGTTTGGTTCGGTTCGGTTCGGTTCGGTTTTCGGTTTCTTCTTCTTTTTTTTTTTTGCTTTTTATTCACTGCTTGGTTTTCAGTTTTTTCTTCTTTTTTTAAAGGTTTCTTTCAACGATGCAGCAACACCAACAGCTACAGCGACCTCAACCGGGCTCTCAGCAAACCAGAGAACGAACAAATGGCAGGCGCGAAATCGCAAGACTCACTGAAGAGTAGGAACAATTCCTGAAGGATGCTTGGACAAATCAACCGGTTGGCTTCCCTCCAAGCCCTGATCCGCCATGACTCGTCCCCTCCAAAATCTCCACACACAAATCCAACACGGAAACCCCTGTCCACCTACAGAGTTTTCACGAAGGCATAAAAAACCCTAATTATCTCTCTCTCTCTCTCTCTCTCTCTCAGATCCTACAACAAGGAAGAAGATCCATAATTTTACTCCAAAAAAGCACAAACAAGATCGACCCATCTCTCTTTTCTGAGCCCTAATCGCATCTTTCAGTTTCAATTACTTCGGCCATCTCATGAATTCTTAAAGAACCCAGGTTTTCATTAACGACCCACTCCTTTTCCAAAGATCTGAAGCTGAAATTAAACAGACCCAGATCCGGAAACCAGAAAAGATCGGACCTTTCACCGACTGCGAGGGGGAGAGAGAGGGACAGAGAGCACAGATCTGCGAGGGGGAGAGAGAGGGACAGAGAGCACCCACCGAGAATGGAGGTCTTCTTCCTTGTTTAAGGGGTTGGGATCGTGGCGGCGATTCATCGTTGCGGCAGAAAGTGAGGGATTTGAGCGAGAGAGAGAGGGATTCACTCTTTTAAGGTATAAACCGAAGTTATTTTTTCAGTTCGGTTCGAACCGAACCGAATCGAACCGAACTGATATGAATCGAACTGAAAAAAAAAGAATGGTTAGCTTTGATTATCCGAACCGAAACCGAACCGAAACCGAAATACACCAATTTTTCGGTTCGGTTCGGTTCATATCTCGGTTCGGTTTTTCGGTTCGGTTCTGACACCCCTACTGAATAGCACATGCCTTGCAATAAACTGGATAAAAATATCCACACACGGTTGCGATTTCTCAGCAGTCAGCATGCAAAGAAGCATGGTCTTGGTTACCAGTGTCTTCATTTTCGAGATCAACGCTGGCTTCTGTTGATCTGCTGAAAGCATCAGAAGGCATTATAATGCCTGCAAATCCAATCAGGACCGCAACTGCGCCAAGGTACTCCATGAGATGAGGCGCCTTGCCAGTCAATGATTCTACAACAGCTGCCAACGGAACTTGTATGGTAAGACCGGCTGTTGCGACGGTGGTAGAAGTCAGAAGAACAGCTTTGGCCCACAAGTAATCGCTCAGCACATTATCTAACAAACCTGAGTATGAATTGGGAAAGGGTAAAAGAAGCAGATCAATGAGTTTGAACTTCCAGCATATTTTGGCAAATCCAACAGCTCAAACTATAGATCAACAGAATTCTGAATCAAGCAAATGTCATATCAAGAGCAAGAGAAAGAAAAATTCAACAAGCAACTGCAGTCTCCTTAAAATATAATCAAAATCAAGTAAACCACCGTAGACCTGATCACCGTTTTTTTTTTAATAAAAGCATGGTGTATTTCAGATGACTAAACGGAAAATCAAGAAAAGAAATCAAATTATGCACCTTGCTGCTGACCTTTACCAACAATTATACCAACCTCCTTCCAGTTAAGGTTAGTAAACGGCTCCAGCTTAGCAAAATGAAGCACCAGGGCAACAACAAGGAATAGCACGAGGTTAAACAACCCCACGTATCCAACGAACTGAGCCATGCTGACGTGACCTTGCTCTTCATCATCACCAGGTAGTTTCTTCCTAATCAAGGTGACGTATACAGCATACAGGGCAGCTGAGACAAGAGCCAGGATGTCTCCAAGAAGAGCAGTGTCCTTTTGGGAAAGTGCTGACCCCGGGTCGCCCACACTAACAATGATCGTTCCTCCCATGCATAGAAGAACGGCAATCAGCTTTACCCATGTAAATTTCTCTCTCAAGAATGCCAGAGAGACCAAAAATGTGAATAGACTTGATGAGGTGCTCAAGATAGTGTTTGACATGATGGTAGTGTACTTTAGGGACAGATTGCTAGTGAACTGTGCAAAGAACCAGAATGGGCAAATGAGAAGGCTGACTTCCGCGACTCTCATCCTAGTCCAACGTACCTTTGCATCCAATCCCTTGTCAGCCTCCTCACCCATTACCGCTCGATCATCCAAAGCCCTTTCACTCTCATACTCAGATCCTCCATGCTGACTTATTTCGCCTTCCTCCGCAGACATGGATGGATCCGGATCATCACCTTTCACACCTAATCCACTTCTGCAAGTAAATTTTCCATCTCCAACTCCCCGGTTCTTGCAAAGGGCTAATATCATCACTTTTCCTATTCTGCCAAAACCACAAACTGCCATACTTATTCTCTACATACCACCCAATTTCAAATATGGGGATATAAATGATGAACAATGAATTGCATATGTATGTGATAAGGAAAGGAGAAACTCCTAAATGAACCGCGGACTGAACCAAAAAACTAGCACCAATCCAAATGGTGCAACGGCAACAATGTATATCAACCCCAAAATCCATCTCCAACCTTTACTTGTCATGTCTTCCTGTCTAATTTTCCCAATCCAAATGGTAGCACCAATCCAATTTTCAGCAGAAAATCAGCCAAACCACCCAACAATTAAAAATCCAGATTTCACACGGTCTCCAGAATCAAAGAATGGTTTGGTCAATTTCATACGGAAGGGAGGAAAAACACAATGGCTGCAAGATCTATCTTGGGGAGAGGAAACTTATCGTCTGTCAAAACTGGATTCATTCCCTCACGATGGAATGGCTACCTTCTGTGTCTTGTCTACTCAAGGGAAGAGCGGGATACTTAGTGTAAAGTGGGACAAGGCCGAGCGCATCTGCACTTTGCTCCAGAGTGCCCTCCAGGGGAGTGTGGTTGGCTTCCACCACCACCACCAGAACAAGGCGAGTTGAAGGTGAATGCAGATAGAGCTTTCTTGCCCGGTACGAGCAAAGGATCAATAAGCGAGGGGACTCTGATTGATGATGATCCTCCGATTCGAACATCGTCATAGTGATGCTATCGGATTCGCACGTTCGTCCGCGATGATTTTAGATTTTGTCTGAGTTTGTGGCTGTCTGAGAGAATCGTTTCTGATCGGTACTCGTTTCGAACGTTTGATGCTCGTTGTTCGTGTTCGACGTTGGTCTGGGTTTTGTTTCAGCTCGCTGAGTTCTGCATGCCGATCGATACCTTCGTGACTCTTTTCCCAGTTCGTGAATTTATTGCATTTTTATTAATCCAGCCTTGAACCTTTTAATTTTGTCAATTGACACCTAAAACTTTTCACTTTTTACAATTGAATTCATCCAATCAAATTTAACCAGAAATTATTAACATAGCATAATCAATGTTGACATGAACATCTCTAAATATTATTTTAATAGTTTTTTGAATTTTTATTAATTTTTTCTCTTTTTCCCTTTACCTTGTTTCTTTTTGGGTTTTCGTAGTTAGGACTCAGCGAGGGTCACCAGCCCTCGCCTGTGGCCAGTAAGGGTCGGCCAGCCATTCTTGCCGGTGAAACACTACAAAAAAATATGGATTTTGCCACGGAAATTTGAGACGAGAAATTTATCGTTGCAAATTTGCAACGAACTTTGCGACGAATTTCATTTTTCATCGCTACTTTGCGACGGAATTTGCCATGAAATAAAATTCGTCGCAAATTTACGACGGAAAACAAATCCGTCGCTAATTTGTGATGGAAAAGTAGTCGTCACAAATTCGCGATGGAAAAAAAATCTGTCGTTAATTTGCGACGACCACTTTTCCGTCGCAAATTAGTCACGGATTTTGCCGCGAATTTATTTTCTGTCGCCTATTTGTGATGAAATTTGCGACGAATAAAAAAATTCGTCGCTAATTCACAACGGATTTTGCGACGAAAACGAATTCGTCGCTAATTTGTAGTTTATTAAGGCAAATGACTTCTGTGATATTCCACCCCACCCATCAATTTCTCTCTCTCTATACGGATTCCTCATATCCCTCTTGTTTTTCTCCCTCTTTCGTATGTCTCAATAAACCTATCCGTGCTCGCACAAATCAATCTCGGTGAAGCTTTTCTACTGGTAAGTATCATAGCTAACTTCGTGACTATTCATCGCTGGATTGGAATTTTTTTTATTTTATGGACTTTTTTTTTTAACATCGTTGCCGGTCCAACGACTAGCGATCGGCGAGACCTCGCCGGCCATGGGGGGAGGCCAAGTTTGCGATGGAATTTTTATCCGTCGCAAATTTGTGACAAATAACTGAAAATTCCGTCGTAAATTTGCGATGGAATTTTGTTTCTTTGCGATGGAATTTAGTTTCCGTCGCAAGGTCGACCTCACCGCCGCCTAGATCCGGGCGACGGCGAGGTCGATAGGTGGCCATGCGGCGAGGTCAACCGGCACACCTGGGCGAGGTCACTCTGCCTCGCCCATGGCCGGCGAGGTCGAACTCGCCAGTCACAACCAGTCGCTGGTCGACGGACCGACGACCGGAGAAACATATTGGGGAAAAAAGAGAAAAAATTTTTTAAAAAAATTTAGAAAAAAGTTAAATTATAAAAAAAAAATGAATTTTAGGTGATTTTTTTAGGTATGTGTACATTTAAAGGTCTCTTAATCCAAGTGAACAGTACAATTCTCATCAAATTGACGACTTTTTACTACAAATATTTCAGTCAAATATCTGAATAAGTCTTCTTTACATGATAATTTTTTCATTTTTTTTCAATTTCAAAGTAATTGTTGCGTCAAAAACAAAATTTTAATTTTCCTAATTTTATAGTTTTAATTAAGAACAGTAAATATGATATTTTTAATATTTTACGGGATCTTTTTATTTTTATATAGATACAATGCAAAGAGAAATGGCTTGAATGTATAATAAAAACTTACCTGGATGTTGAGGATTGACAGATGAGTGTTGTACTGGGTTGGAACTATGTTTAGACTTTGCTAGTAGTAAATATGAGTTCATGGATGAAAAAGTTAAAGTGTTAGTGTAAAAAGTGCGGTAATAGTAAATTTTATGTGTGTGGTAAAGTTAAAGAACATATTTATAGATTTTGGTTTACTCCGAACTATTATAATTGGACTTCCCATGATGAACTATTTATATTTGATGAAAGATATCGAAGAAATAACCAATTTTTAGTTAGGGAAGAATGTAGCTATTATGATCAATTGAACCTATACAAGAGGATAGTGATTGATGCAGCTGGTCAGAATTTTGTTTCAGAATCGAATCATGCAAGTACTCATTTTATTCCTACATTTGAACAATTGGGTACTGGTCATGCATCACAATTGAAAGAGATAGGAGTAATGGGTTTTGATGAGAATGTCTGTAATAGAACTTTTCCATCTAATCAGTTCTGGAAAGTGTTGAAAGCAGCAAATGAACCTTTATGAGCAGGTTATGAAAACCATACTAAGTTATCAGTGACAGCAAGACTGTTAAATATTAAGGCAGAGTATAATGTGTCTGTGGATTGCTTCAACTCTTTTGTTGAAGTAATGCAGAAAACAATGCCTTATGATAATATCATACCAAGTGATTTTTACGATATAAAAAAGTTAGTGGATAACTTAAGTCTTCCGGTTGTAAAGATTGATGTATGTAGTAGGGGTTGTATGTTATATTAAAGAGATAATGAAAATGTATAATTTTGCAAATTCTGTAGCTAACCTAGGTACAAGATTAAGAGAAGGCCGGGTCGTAATCAGAAGCGTAGACCATGCAAGCAAATGTTTTATCTACTCATAATCCGTAGATTGTAAAGGCTTTATGCGTCTAAAACCACTACTAAACACATGATTTGACATGCAAATTATGAAACAGAAGAGGGTCTAACATGTCATCCTTCAGATACAGAGGTATGGAAACATTTTGATAGAACATATCTTGAGTTTGTGATAGAGTCTCGAAACATCAGGTTAAGTCTCTGTGCTGATGAATTTGCCCCATTTAGGAAATCGGGAAAAAGTTATTTATGTTAGCCAGTTATCTTAACACCGTATAATCTTCCACCTGGTATATGCATGAAGACACCTTATATGTTTTTGACATTGATCATGACTGGCCCGCAAAATCTGAAAAAGTTAATAGATGTTTATAGGCAATCATTGATTGAAGAGTTGCAACGGCTATGGGATGAAGGTGTCCTTATATATAATGTTTCTACCAATCAAATATTTGTAATGAAGGCTGCTTTTATTTAGACGATAAATGACTTTTCAGCTTACGAAATGTTATCTGGATGAAGTACAGCTGGGATCTTAGAATATCCGATATATTTGGAAAGATCAAAGTCATTTAGATTAAAATATGAGAAGAAGCCCAGCTATTTTGACTGTCACAAGTAATTTTTACCGAGAAATCATACATTCAAAAGGAATAAAACATAGTTCATCAAGAATAGGATTGAAAGAATACCTCCACCATTGAGGTTAACCAGCGATCAAATTTGGGAGTAGGTGCAAGGCTTTCCAACTACTGTTCAGAACCCTCACAGCACAACTATTGCGTACGGAAGTACACATAAGTGAACTAAGCGCAGTATATTTTGGGATCTACTATATTGGAAGGCTCATCTTATTCATCATAATCTTGACGTCATGCACATGGAAAAAAATGTTTTCGACAATGTCATAAATACTATGATGGATGTCACCGGAAAAACAAAAGACAATTTGAACGCAAGAAAAGAAAAGATATAAGAGATATTTGTGATTAGTCAACACTAGATGTGGATGCAAGCAGCAATGGACCAAAACCAAAATCAGTTTATACATTGGATAAGGAGTAAAGATGAGTTGTTTGTCAATGGTTGAAATTTGTGCGGTTTCCTGATGGATATGCTTCAAACCTCGAGAGATGTGTTGATTTGAATGAATGCAAGTTGACAGGTTTGAAGAGTCATGATTGTCACATATTTATGGAAAAACTAATTCCAATAGCTTTCAGAGAAGTTCTACCGAACTTTGTATGGGGCGCTATTATAGAGTTAAATAATTTCCTGCATGATATTTGCTCGATTGTGTTAAAAGAAGCATACATGGAGAAACTAGAGAAAAATATTCTAATTATTCTTTGCAACTTAGAAATGATATTTTCTCCATTATTTTTTGATTCCATGGAGCATCTCTTAGTTCACTTGCCTTATGAGGCCAAAGTTGCAGGTCCCGTCCAATTTCGATGGAAAAATTCAGCTCAAGTTACTTTATTATATATTATGTTATGATAAGTTTCTTTCTATTGCAACTAGATTCTTATATCATTTGAAGGAAAAAGTGAATAATAAAGCATGTATTGAAGCTTTAATTTGTAATGTATGTATTGTGGAAAAAGTGACAACATTTGCATCACACTATTTTGAGCCGCACGTGCAGTGCAAGAGACGACGAGCAGGCAGAAATGATGAGGGCCCCCATTGATCCCAACTGCAAATCATTCTCTATTTTCAATTATCTGGATCGACCAAGCGGCGCATATACGTTTCGTTACCTAACAGGCGAAGAATGGCATGCAGCCCATACATATATTTTACTGGACTGCCCAGAAGTCGAGTCATACTTTGAGTAAGTGTAAATTTGCAAATATATGTATTATGTGTCAAATATTTGCTAATATTTAAATGGTATTTATTACTAAGATTTTCCAAACTTCAATGTATGGACTACCACCAAACGAGTTTGACCGTTTATGCAATGAATAATTTGCAATCTGATTTAATACATATGTAAGTTGTCTATGGATCAAAACTAAGTTATTAATATTTTATACATCATTTATTAAAATATATATTATTGACCAGTCATGTGTAATCTTAGGTTCACAGTAATCATGATCCATTTGGAGAGCAAGGATTGCTATATCATCTGTTATGGGGTTCACAGTTAAGGGTACGTGTCACGCCCCAAACCATACGGAACGTGAGCATCCTGCCTTCGATCGTATTCGTGTGATGTCCTAGGACGTGTTGCCGACCTAACACCAAACACAGAGATCATTGCACATGCGAAAGTAATATAATTAAGTAACCGTACAAAACTACACGATACCAAGGATAGCCGTATAAAATAAGAAGAACAACAATAACGACAACAACAATATAAACAAATATACACTTGGCATTATCACTGAAAACATATACAATATCTAATTACAACAACATACAAACGACCCAAACAAAAATGGATCAACGGCCACTACGGTAAAAAAGGAGTAAGTGGCTCAAGTAGTTAGGGATACTAATTAAGATGGGCTCCGATCAAAAAGTTACTGGCTCGACCTCACTGAGATTAAGGCTGGCCTACAGGACCCAGTTCGGGTTAGATCCCGATGACTCGGAAGAGCTATTAGACAACTTGACCTCGGAGTCTAGAGAAACCAGCTCGGACTCGGCCTCTGTCGGCTCCTCCTTAGAATCCATTTGCTCGAGCTCGCCCTCCTGCCCGGGGTCTTGCTCCATAAGCTCTAACTCAACCTCCGAATCCATTGGCTCCGGGTCCGCGTCCAAAACCACCGGATCCTCATCCATCACAGCTGGCTCATCCACCTCCCAAACAATAGGTTCGTAGTCGGAACTCGAACTCTCCTCGTCCGTGTCTAAGGGGTCCACGGTATCTCCATTAAGGCACTGCGGATCCACCTCACCTTGCTCGTTGAATGGGACATCAAAAGTCCGGAGAGGTTCATGCTCTCCGTAGCGATCCCTAAAACACCAAGCGACATACTCATAGGCCTCGTAATACGTCTCCTTTACGTCAACCCATACTATAGAGTAATGCCTAACATACGCATCCCCGTTCCCTACGGGGTGCACGGTCATCGCACGCTCTATCTGGTGCGGGATCCCAAAACGTACTGGTACCTCGGACATCCTTAAGGCCGGGGATCTGAAAAGTTGAATTTATACAATAATGAGACGAATCTCGGCGAGTAAAACCTCCTAAACCTAAATTAGGCTAACATGCACCTTCTGACAGGCAATCAATACACACTGCAGTTCAACAATCATAACAACAATTAACCTTGGCCCTCAGGCCCATATCGCTCACCATTCTGACCCTACAGGTTAGGCAGTTTATAATAATATCCACGGCACATACGCAAACACACTTAGTCATGCGTACGCCATACACATGCTCATACTCATTAGTGTTTGCCTCGCACGCAAGTCACCAATTCGCACATACTCGCACTCATGCACACACGTACCATCAATATGTCATGGTCATGATTCGGCTCAACACTGCACACTGGCACACTGCTTAATTCTCAATTAGAGCAAGACTCGCGTAAAACGCATTAGGTCTAACCCACGTAAAATGCATCAGATCTATAATCAATATCAACACTTCATGCCTCGTGTAAAACGCATCAGGCCCAGTGTCTCTAGCCCGCGTAAAATGCATCAAGCGCAACACTAATCTCCTTATGGACCAAAACCCGCGTAAAACGCATCAGGTTGGCCGTCTTCCGGACGTAACAGGCATCGTCCCGCATAAAATGCATCATGACTTTATGTGATCACACACTCACACAGCCAGTTTTATCTGAACTTCGCGTAAAACACATCATGGCATTTTAGGTGATCACATGCTCATGTTAGGCACGCATACTCGCACAATTTTTGTCTCATGCCCATTCTCAGCATATGAAATGCGTGGCCATGCAATTCCCAAACTCGGGCAATAATGCACTATACAATGAGCATCAAATTTTCACAGAGGCACATAACCATCCGATGCCAAATCAACGTGCATCTCATCATGCCCAATTCACATCATAACGTGCTCAAAAATCGCACTAAAATGCTCACTTAGCCAATTAATACCATTTGGCACAATACACACGATTAGCACTTACAAATACAAACTTGGGCAATAAAATTCACGCCAAATCAATGGCGATTCACACTCCACATTACTCGGCCATATGAACATGCGACATGGCATAGTAAACTTGAGCACAATCAAGCATCAATTAGCCATCAATCAATTAATCTAGGCACTCTCGGCAATTACACAACTTAATCCCTAAGTAGTCGATCTTAGTCCAATAATTTCCCGATATGTACAGCCACTATTTTGGTCACTCTAGGCAATAATTCTCCACATACACGGCCAATTGATCCACCATATTCATCACTATATCAAACTTCCACAACCAGCCACTAATTTCCCCTAATTTACCCACAAATTACCTTAAACCCGTCTAGAAATGCATAATTGTCCTAATTAGGGCTTAGAGGATTATACTCACTTAATCTAGGCTCCAAAAGTAAGCTGGACAAGTGGGGCAAACAAGCGGGCCGAGCTGGTCCTTGGCGGTGCTCAGTGGTGCACAACGGTGGCGGTCTAAGGCTATCCTTGGCTGGACCGAACGGTGGCAAGGAGGAGGGGATGCTGGTTGGCGTCGGATGGGGAGAGAAAGAGAGAGAGAGAGTGGTCAGTCAGTGGTGGTGGCAATCAGAGTTCGGTGGCGGCAATCAGAGTTCGGTGGCGGCGGCGTCCTCGCAGCGACACTCGAGCGGGCGGAGGTGGCTGATCAGCGGCATCCTCACGCCGAACTAGGGAGAGGGGGACGAGATGGTGATGATGATGGTAAGACGAGGCGAGGTGGCGGCTCGACGGACATGCGGCAGCGCGAGCGGTGGCGTTCCGGCGGCAGCGGTTGACGGTCGGAAGAGAGAACCAACAAGAGAGGGAGAGAAATGAGAGGGAAAGGGAGAGAGTGGGGGGGTGAGGAAGTGACTTGGTGGGGAAGAAATGAGGAGAGAGAGAAAAAATATATATTATCGGGGGTAATGATGAGGTTTGACCAATAATTCGATAATGCCCATCTTGCCCTCAAGTCCAAAGGTTGAGATTAAACCTTGCCCAATAATTGAGGGGCAATCTTGTCTTTCAATTCTTGAATTATTGAGTTGAAATATCCCATTAAAATATCTAATTATCCTCTAATAATTCTCCCAAAATTCGGAAGACCAAAAATAGGCATAGGGGCAATATCGTCATTTTTCGATTCCGGGGCGAAATTCCATTTTTCGACCGTACCAATCCCAAATATAGTTGGCCACTCAAAAATGACATCGTCTTTGCAAAATAATCGCATACGTTCGCGAAATTCGACGTCCAAGTCCGGATGTAATTTCATGATCAAAATCGCTCAATTTCAATTTTAGGGTCTCTTACTAACGGGCGGCTATTTAGGGGTTACGCGTATCGACCTAGGATTACTCGAGTCGTGATGGTCTCGATTATCGGGGAAACGCAAGAATTTATCGCTAGTTCTGGAGGTCGCGATCGTTCGGTTTAAGTTCAGGATTTATTCGCCATGCGTATTCTCGGTTGTGCGGAATCACCAACGATCCAATCGTAGGACACTGGCCAAACTAAATCGGTCACCCTCTTATGATTGGCACACATTGGCCCAAAATATTTCCTCACCGTTTCTCAGAATCAGAGCTCGATTCAGGATCAAGTTCCTAGTCCACGCATCATTTTCCTAGTTAGCCATTCCCTATCGGTTAGTATCCCGAGAGTGATCAGTTCCAGGCGAGACTTACTAAAATGAAATGAGAAAGAATGTCTATTTCATTGATTCCATAAATAGGTCGAAATTCGAGATGTTACAATTCTTCCCTCCTTACAAAATTTCGTCTTCGAAATTTTCAATCTAAACCTATCCATTCAAACAAATAGGGGTGTAGACGTCACATTATTTCTTCACTTTCCCAAGTGACACGTTCTGTTCCATGATGCTTCCAAACCACTTTGACCATCAAGATCGTCTTGTTCTGTAGCACTCGATCTCTTCTATCCTCGATCTTGATTGGCCTCTCCACATATGACACTTTGTCGTCCACGTCTATCTTCTCGTATCTCAGAACGTGGGTTGGGTCTAGTTCATATTTCCTCAACATTGACACGTGAAATACGTTGTGCACTTAGGATAGATTAGGCGGCAATGCGAGTCGATAAGCCACATCTCCTATCTTCTCTAATATCTCAAATGGATCGACATATCTTGGGCTTAGCTTTCCTTTCTTGCTAAATCTGGACAATCGCTTCATTGGCGACACCTTGAGAAATACATGGTCTCCGACTTGGAATTCCAAGGGTCGTCATCTCTGATCGGCGTAGCTTTTCTAGCGATTATGAGCTGTCCTTCATCTTTCCCAAATAATCTTGACAGCTTCGACCATCTATTGTATCAACTCTGGGCCTGTAATACTCCATTCACCGACTTCATCCCAACATATTGGCATCCTGCACGTCCTGCCATATAAGGCTTCAAACGGGGCCATCTGGATACTCTGTTGGTAGCTGTTATTATAGGCGAACTCTACCAGGTGTAGTTGTTCTTTCCATTTGCCTTGAAAATCCAATACACAAGCACGCAACATGTCCTCTAGGGTCTGAATCGTCCTTTCAGATTGGTCATCTATCTATGGATGATAGGCCGTACTGAATGGTAACTTTGTTCCCATGGCCACTTCCAGACTCTTCCAAAAATTTGCAGTAAATCGGGGATCACGGTCCGAAGTGATCATTACTGGTACTCTGTACAATCTGATGATCTATCACACGTACAACTCTGCGTACCTTTTCAATTCAAAATCCTTTCGCACTGTCAGGAAATGCGCTAACTTAGTTAGTCGATCTACTATCACGCATATAGAATCGTGCCCTCTCTGGTTTCTCGGTAATCCTATTACGAAATCCATCGTAATGTGCTCCCACTTCCATTCAGGGATCTCTAATAGTCGCAATAGCCCTCCAGGCTTACAGTGCTGTACCTTCACTTGTTGGCACATCAAACACTTGGCCACATGCTTGGCCACATCTACCTTCATTCCATCCCATCAATAATGCCGTTGAAGGTTCTGGTACATCTTCATGCTGCTCGGGTGAATGCTATAATGGCTCTTATGAGCTTCCGATAAAATTTCTTCCTTAAGCTCTGAATCGTTGGGTATACACAAATGTTCTCCAAACTTCAAAATTCTGTCTTTAGACACTTGGAAGTTCGGTTTTCTCTTAGTGCTATCCATCTCCAGGATCTTCCGAATCTCAGAGTTCGTAGACTGCAATTCCTTAATTTTAGTCTAGATCTCTGGTTCGATCCTTAACGTAGCTAGCAAGTTCAACATATCGCTCACCTCAAACTTAAACTCTGGATCTCTCAGCCTTTCAAAATAAGGTCCATTCCTTGACCATCAAGTGTGCCATACTTGACTTACGACTTAGTGCATCTGCTACTTGTTTCGCCTTCCCAGGATGATACAAAATATTGCAGTCATGATCTTTCAAAAGTTTCATCCATCGATGCTACCTTATGTTTAATTCTTTCTGCGAAAACAAGTACTTGAGGCTCTGATGGTCTGTATAGATCTGAAACCTTTCTCCATATAAGTAGTGCCTCTAAATCTTGAGAGCAAAGACGATTGCTGCCAGTTCCAAGTCATGTGTCGGATAATTCATCTCATGTGGCCTCAACTGGTGCGACGCATATGCTACCATCCTTCCGTGTTGCATCAATACATAGCCAAGTCCTCTTAATGAAGCATCACTATAGACCTCGAATCCTTCTGGTCAGGATGGAATGGTCAGTATCAGGGCAGTTGTTAGTCTATGCTTCAGCTCTTGAAAACTTCTTTCGCACTTGTCATTCCATTCGAACTTGGCTTCCTTCTTAAGTAGCCGTGTCAATGGTATGGCTATTGACGAAAATCCTTCCATGAAACGTTGATAATAGCCAGCAATACCTAGGAAACTTCGGATCTCTGTCACTGACGTCGGTTTTGGCCACTTAGTTACCGCTTCAATCTTCATCGGGTCCACAGAAATTCCATCTTCTAAGATTATGTGTCCAAGAAACGTTACTCTATTGAGCCAAAACTCGCACTTACTAAACTTGGCATAGAGTGTGTGTTCCCTTAGGGTCCGTAGCACCTTAGTCAAATGTACTTTATGCTCCTTGGGGCTCTACGAGTATATCAAAATGTCGTCAATGAAAACTATGACGAAACGATCTAGAAATTCCTTGAACACCCGATTCATCAAGTCCATGAAGGCAGCTGGGGCATTCGTTAGTCCAAAGGGCATCACTGTGAACTCATAATGCCCGTACCTTGTTAGAAAAGCGGTTTTAGGAATATTCTCCTTTCTGATCTTCAATTGATGATACCCTATCTGTAGATCGATCTTGGAGAATACTGAAGCTCCTTGTAATTGATCGAACAAGTTATCAATCCTCGGCAGCGGGTACTTATTCTTTATCGTTACTTGATTCAACTGTCGATAATCTATACCCAAACTCAATGTCCCGTCTTTTTTCCTTACAAACAGGACTGAAGCTACCCATGGAGATACTCTAGGGCATATAAGACCCTTGTCCAGTAGTTCTTGCATCTGGACCTTCAACTCTTTCAATTCCGACAAGGACATTCGATATAGCGCCTTTGAGATCGGCTCAATACCTAGGGCCAATTCTATAAAAACTCTACTTCTCGTTCGGGTGACAAACCTAGCAATTCCTAAGGAAAGATCTCGGGAAAATCACACACTACAGGTATTTCTTCCAACTTGGGTTTTGCCACTGTCGGATCGACCACATTGACCAAATGTAACATCCCGAAATTCGACTCAATCTCTGGAATGAACAAAACGAGTATCATTCGATATTTCATTTTCGTAAGTCTCGCCCGGAGCTGATCACTCACGGGATACTGGCCAGATGGGAATGACCAACTAGGAATAGATACGTGGACCAAGGGCCCGGTCGCGAGTCAAGCCTGACTTAGGAGAATGCCGAGGAAGTATTTTGGGCCAGTGTGAACCGATCATCCGAATCGGACGATTGTGTCATCGAAACTAGTGATAATTCCTCTCGTCCCCTCTCTTGAGCTCGCCGCGATTCGGACAACCCGAGGTCGAAGCGTTTGAATCCTAAACGGCCGCCCGTTAGTGAGAGATTTAGAAATTTGAAATTTGACGATTTGATCGTGAAATTTAATCCGGACATCGAGAACGATTTTTGTGAATCTCGAGATAGTTTTTATGAGGACGACGTCAAATTAAACTGGCCATATGTGTATAGAACTTGCACGGTCGAAAAATTAGCGATTCAACCCGGTACCGGAAATTAATGTCGGTTTTGCCCCTATGCCCTCTCATATTCCGAATTTGAAATGCTTGTGGAGCGTGACACTTGTCACTCTCACTCTTTCCCTTGCATGCCATCATCTCCTTCAAATCCACACTCCACCTCTTGGACTTCCCCATGCACCTAATCATTCTCTTTGTCTCATCATCTTCTTCTCTCTCTCCCTCCTTTCTTTCTCTCATTCTCTCTCTCACTTCCTCTCACACGCCGGCCACCTCTCTCACCCTCTCTACCGCGCCCTCTCCCCCTTCCGGCCTCACGCCGCCGCCCGCCACCCGCCGGAACCGCCTGTTCGCCGGTGAAGCCGCCGAACACCCTCTCTCTCTCTTCCTCTCTCTCGGCCTCACCGCCAACCGACCACTTCCTCTCCCTCTCTTCCTCTCTTCCACGACTGGCCGAGAGCAGCTCCGCCGTCGCCGCTCGCCAAGGCCACCGCCGTGCGCCGTCGTCACCCCCCTCACCGTTTCCCCTTCATTTCCCCTCTCCTCCGGTTGCATGCAAACGGGTTGGACGCCAGTCAGCCAAAGGATGTGGGCTGTTCGACCGCCGCTCGCCGAGGGGCACCGCCGGTCGCCGTCCGCCGTGGCCGCTACTGCTGTTGCCCCGTTCTCGCCTCCGCCTCTCCTTCTCTCTCTCTCCCTATCGGCTGCATGCAGTAGAGTGACCGCCGGTCAGCCAAGGGAAGTAAGCTCACCGTTGCCGGACCGCCGCTGCTGTCCCCCTCGCCGCCGTCCTGTTGCATGCACGGTTGAACGCCGGCCAGCCGCGCCACTAGCCCTCACCGACGCCCCTCTCTCTCTCTCTATCCCGTCCTTCTCGTCGAGACCAAGCCAGCACCGCCACGCCGTCACCAAACTGCTCGCTGTTCGCCGCTATAGCCGTGCATCGCCGTGGACAGCAGCCGCCCGGGGGCCGCTCAGCCGCTCGTCCAGCCTTCCCTTGCCGTGAACAGCAGCCCCGCCTATCGTGCACCACCGCCCGTGGTTGCTGTGAACCGCCGGACCGCAGCTCGCCGTCACCCCTTGGGAAGTGTGCCGCCGGTTCCACCGTTTACCGGTGATCGGCCGCTGTTCCCCGTCGCCTGAGCTTGGATTTGGTGGGTGAAAACCTCTAAACCCTTATTAGGACTATTATGCGTTTTAAAACGGGCTTAGGGTGTGTCGGATAGTCGATTAGCGCTAACTAGGACTTGTACGAATTTGCGTGCTATTGGTAGGTGTCGGGAAACTAGTAATGGATGACAAAACAGAATTTGGACGAGAATTAGAGATTGAAATAACGAAGAGTAGTTGCTGTTTATGTCGGGATTTGACGACCAAAATAACGATAGTTAGTGGATTGGCTTGATTGGAGTGCCGGGATGGCCGGAATGATTGAATTGTGCGTCGGTCCTTCAATTATGATTAATTGAGTCTACCATGTCGCATGCTCGAGTGACTGACCGTTGTGGAATGTGATTGGTGATTTGTCAATGTACAACATAATGTCGATTACGTCATAAGTGCCGACTTCGCATGTGATGCCCCGTGGTGTGGATTGGGCTAAGTTAAGTATATAACGTGGATCATGGAACCTGAAATTGTGGCATTGAATTGTGTGGGACATTATGCTGTGGTACATTGCACCAACATTCGTGTGCGAATTGCATGGCTACGCATTGTGCATGCCGAGTATGAAACTGGTGGAAATTATGCGAGAATGCGTGTGTGCCATGGACATGTGATCACCTAATAATGCCCGGACGCGTTTACGCGGGGTTCAGATAATAATTGGCAGTGTGCCGTGTGATCACCTAAGGCCTTCGGGTCGTGGCCTTCGGGTCGTGCCGTTCTCATGCATTTCGGAGCAGGACGATGCCCGGTGTGTCCGGAAGACGACCATCCCGATACTCTACATGGGTTCTGGTTCGTAAGGAGATCGGTGTTGCGCGTGATGCGTTTACGCGGGCTAGAGACACTGGGCCTGGGGCGTCTTTACGCTGGCCATGAAGTGTTGTGAGTGGTCTTCGGATCGGGCCTTCGGGTCGGGCCTTCGAGTCGTGGTCTTCGAATCGTGGTCTTCGGATCGGGCCTTCAGGTCGGGCCTTCGGGTCGTGGTCTTCGGATCGTGGTCTTTGGATCGGGCCTTCGGGTCGAATTAACAAAATGAGCAATCACGTGTATTGCATAGTGTCGGGTTATGCAATGAAATCTGCAAGGCATGGTATGGGACGTGCCCAGGTGGATTCCATTTTATAACCGGAACACGAACTGATTCTTCTGTTGGAATGCTGTATGATGTAAACTGTGAGCAATGCAAGATAGTGGCATTTGCATGCATATGAATGCATGAGTTTGTGTGCGGGACTGCGCGACTCGGTGATCGATATTTGGAACTGTCACTAAAGGTTTGAGCATACGTGTGACGTATGCATGATTGAGGGTGCCACTCGTGTAAGGTGAAATTATGGGATTATCTAACCTGCAGGGTCATTGAAATGCCGATTTGGGCCTCCAGGCCTAAGTCACCAATATATGTGTGTATGGCTTGTTTTTCCCGTCAGGAGATGCATGTTAGCCTAATTTAGGTTTAGGAGTTTTACACTCACTGAGATGTGTCTCACGGTTTTTATAACCCAACCTTTCAGACCCGCGCCCATGACAAGGCCACCCGTCCCGGTACGTTTTGGGATTCCCCTAGATTATGAGCACATTATGACTACACATCCGGTGGGGAATGGAGAGGTGTACTTGAGATATTACTCTGCGATTAGTGTAGACGTGGGTACGGCACATCCTGAAGTTCACGAGTATGTAGCCTGGTGTTTTCGGGACCGTTTTGGAGACGAGTTTGGTCCCCTCCGTACGATGGATGTCCTGTTCACTGTAGAGGGCCAGCTTGACCCGCAGTGCCCGAATGGTGAGATCGTGGATTCCGAGATAGAAGAGGAGGAGACTATAGGTCCTTTTGCCTGGTACGAGCCTGCCGAAGACGAGAAGTTAGGAGGTATAGATCACGAGCCAGTTGTGAAGGACCCAGTGGTGGAGCCAATGGAGGTCGACGAGGCCGAGCCGATGGATACCGAGGAGTTCGAGGAGGAGATTCCTAGCGAGGATTCAGAGATACCCGACAGTTCGTCCAAGTCCGATGGCTCAGATCCGGATTGGGTGCCCTAGACTAAGCTTGATTTTCTGTTTATGAGGATAGACACTTTTTGGACTTAGGACCCTCTACTTGTGACTGTTGTCTCTCTCTTGATTGCACCTCATCTCAAACGTTGCTTTCATTGAAAACGCTGTAAGGATGTTTCTGGTGATTTTTTTTTATTATGGATGTGTACGTTGCCTCAGTTCTCCTTGTGTTGCTTCCCTGATTCTCATAGTTATTCTATCAGGGTGTTTTAAATTTTTGCTTCCGCTTGTGCCTTATGTTCTGTTTTGGGAAACGGGTCGATGACGACGCGTCCTGGGACGTCGTACTACCATATCGACCATCGAACGGGTTGTCAAGTGCCGTGGAGGTCGGGGCGTGACAACCCCCTCGCTGAATTGGTATCAGAGCAAGGTCAGCTCGATCCGATTAGGTCGAAGCCTGGAGTGATAAGGAGCGATGAGACCATGGGTAGCCAGTTAGGGTGACCACGTGTGCTACATGAATCTCCTGACATTGTGTGATGGTTTGACATCTATTATTATAATGACCCATGATGTGCAGGTGCGGCAGGACCTGAGGTGAGTATGTGAACCCCTTAGGTGATGTGTTGAGTAGTCCTTATTAAGCCGCATGCTGGTTGTTTGGTTGTTGTTTTGAGACCTGCCTAGGATTTAGACTGGATAGATTGGTTTAAGTCTCTAATTCCTTAATGGAATTATAGCAGGGAGTTGAGCTGTCAGAGTTGTCAAGATGAGTAGGAGAAGAGGAAAGGAGACCCAAGCTCAACCTAGTGAGGGTGCCCGCGAGGCTAGGGACCCTAGGTTTAATGAGGTCATGGAGACCCTTCGTGAGATAGGACACATCTTCGGACTGCAGGCGCAGGAGAGAGCCGCAGCCCATGCTCAGGCTGCCGAGGCTGCAGCGATCACAGGGAATGGGGGAAATCATGCCCAGCAGGGGCAGGATCACCCAGCTGGGGCTAGGCAGATGCCCCGGTTGGTAGAGCAATTCTTGAGGATGAAACCGCCAAAGTTTAATGGTCGTGGTGACCCTGAAGCCGCACCAAGATGGATAGAGGAACTGGAAAAGACCTTTAAGGTGTTAGGATGCAGTGATGCGGAAAAGGTAACCTTGGCAGTGTATCAGCTACAGGACGGTGCCAATGACTGGTGGAGTGCTACCGAAGGAGGAGTGTTTCCTGAAGGAACGGCCCCGACTTGGACGGTGTTCGTGGAGAACTTCTATGAGAAGTATTTCTCGGAGAATGCCCAGGAGAAGAAATTGACTGAATTTATGAGGTTACGCCAAGGTCAGATGACTGTGGACCAGTATGAGGCGGAATTTGCAAGGCTGGCAAAGTTCGCACCGACCATGGTTGCGAATCCGAGAGATAAGGCTCGAAGGTTCCGAGATGGGCTGAAGCCGGATCTTCGGAGCCAGATTCTGTCGCATGACATCAAGGAGTATGGAGAGATGTTTAGGAGAGCCCAGATAATTGAGCGACATCAGCAAGAAAGGATAGCCGCTTCTGGATCGCGATTTGTTTGAGGCAGGGATAACCGTCGTTTGGGAAAGAAGCCTATGACAGGCAATCGACGTTTCACTCCTCCTACCAGACGGAATATTGGGAAGCCAGGTGCTCCGACAGGAAGGTTTGGACCGTGCTTTAGGTGTGGAAGCACTGAGCATCAGATTCGCACCTGCCCGCAGGCGCATCCCACGGGACCGCATATGGCTCCTCCGCAACACCAACCCCGAGCAGGGAATCAGGCCGGGAATCCCCTACCGGCGAATCAAGGGCGACCGTCCATTCAAGGAAGAGTGTATGCAGTGGCGCGTGGAGAAGCGGAGAATGCGCCGGGCGTGGTCACAGGTACGGTTTACTTATGTGGTCATGCCGCTTATGCATTGTTTGATTCAGGGGCAACCCATTCATTCATTTCGGAGCAGTTTGTTAAGTTGATTGGCTTAGTACCAGTGATGTTAGAGATTGCGCTTTGTGTGACGACGCCAATGAATGATAGGGTGCTAGTTTCCTTTGGATGCCCTAGTTGTGAGATAAATATTGGGGGTAAGGATGAGAGTATCGACTTGGCAGTGCTGGCCATGTTCGATTTCAATGTGATTATAGGGATGGACTGATTAGTCCGATAGAAGGCTGTATTGGATTGTAGCAATAGGACGATCCAGTTTAATCCTGATGGACGTCCTAGCTTTGAATTCCAGGGGAACCGAGGAGGAACCTTGACCCCATGGATATCCTCGTTAGAAGTGAGTAAATTGCTGGATGATGGGTGCGAAGGTTATCTGGTGAATATTGTGGACCCGACCATGGTGAAACCTAAGTTGGATGATATACCGGTTGTGTGTAATTTCCCCGAAGTCTTTCCTCAGGAATTGCCGGGTTTACCACCCGACCGAGAAGTGGAGTTCGTTATAGAATTAGCACCTGGGACTGAGCCGATATCGAAGGCCTCGTATCGAATGTCCCTATCCGAACTAAAGGAATTGAAGGTCCAAATGCAGGAGTTGTTGGACAAGGGTTTCATCCGCCCTAGTGCGTCCCCATGGGGAGCGCCAGTCCTGTTTGTGAAAAAAAAAGATGGGACCCTAAGGCTATGCATAGATTATCGGCAGTTGAACTAAGTGACGGTGAAGAATAAGTACCCTCTTCCTAGGATCGATGACTTGTTCGATCAATTGCAAGGAGCCTCGGTGTTCTCCAAAATAGACTTGAGGACAGGTTACCATCAGTTGAGGATCAGGAAGGAGGACATTCCCAAAACTGCCTTTAGGACGAGGTATGGGCATTATGAGTTCACAGTAATGCCTTTTGGACTAACAAATGCCCCAGCTGCTTTCATGGATTTGATGAACAGAGTGTTTAGAGAGTTTTTGGATCAGTTCGTCATAGTGTTCATCAATGATATCTTGGTTTATTCGAAGAGTCCCGAAGAACATAAGGAACACTTGGCGAAGGTGCTACAGACCTTAAGAGAACACGCCCTATATGCCAAGTTCAGCAAATGTGAGTTTTGGCTCGACCAAGTAGGATTTCTTGGACACATCATCTCTGGAGACGGGATTTCTGTGGACCCGACTAAAGTAGAAGCAGTGACGAAGTGGCCCAAACCAACGTCGGTGACGGAGATAAGGAGCTTTCTTGGTTTGGCTGGCTATTACAGACGATTTGTAGAGGGATTTTCGTTGATAGCCATGCCCTTGACTAGATTACTGAAGAAGGAGACGAAGTATGTCTGGGACGACAAGTGCGAGAGGAGTTTTCAAGAGTTGAAGCGTAAGTTGACGACTGCCCCAGTCTTGACTATTCCATCCGGATCAGGAGGATTTGAGATATACAGTGATGCTTCCCTAAGAGGACTCGGATGTGTGCTCATGCAACATGGGAAAGTGGTAGCGTATGCATCACGCCAGTTGAGACCACATGAGATGAATTACCCGACGCATGATTTGGAGCTGGCAGCGATTGTCTTCGCACTTAAGATTTGGAGACATTACCTGTGCGAGGAGAAGTTCCAGATTTTCACGGATCACCAAAGTCTCAAGTATCTGTTCTCGCAGAAGTAGTTAAATATGAGGCAGCGTCGATGGAGGGAATTGTTGAATGACTATGACTGCGACATCCTGTATCATCCGGGTAAAGCGAACCGAGTAGCAGATGCTTTAAGTCGCAAGTCGAGTATGGCTCATTTATTGGTTAAGGAGTGGACGTTATTGGAGAAACTTAGAGATTCAGAGTTTAAATTCGAAGTAAGCCGAGTGTCTAGCCTGTTTGCAACATTAAGGATTGAACCAGGAGTCCAGGTCAAGATCAAAGAACTTCAACCTTCAGACCCCGAGATTCAAAAGATTATGGAAATGGATGCAGCAAAGAGAAAGCCCGATTTCAAGTGTCCGCAGATAGGATTTTAAAATATCGCGGTCTATTTTGCGTGCCGGATGATGAAGGGCTTAAGGAGGAAATTCTGAGCGAAGCTCATCGGAGTCAATTTAGTATCCACCCGGGTAGTACAAAGATGTACCAGAATCTACGTCGACATTATTGGTGGAATGGCCTGAAAAAGGATGTGGCTAAGCATGTGGCCAAGTGTCTGACGTGCCAGCAAGTGAAGGCACAGCACTGCAAGCCAGGCGGATTATTACGGCCTTTAGAAATTCCCGAGTGGAAGTGGGAGCATATTATGATGGACTTCATGACGGGTTTACCGCGAAGCCAAAGAGGACACGACTCGATATGGGTCATAGTGGATCGTTTGACTAAGTCTGCACATTTCCTGGCAGTGCGGAAGGACTTGGAACTAGAAAAGTATGCGGAGTTGTATGTACGACAAATAGTGCGTCTTCATGGAGTACCAGTGACGATCACTTCGGATCGTGATCCAAGGTCTACGGCCAACTTTTGGAAAAGTTTGCAAACGGCCTTAGGAACGAGGTTACAATACAGTACGGCCTACCACCCACAAACAGACGGCCAGTCGGAAAGGACAATTCAAACCCTAGAGGATATGCTGAGAGCTTGTGTTCTGGATTTCCAAGGCAAGTGGGAAGAGCAACTGCATTTGGTAGAGTTTGCCTACAATAACAGCTTTCAGCAGAGTATTCAGATGGCACCTTTTGAAGCTTTGTATGGTAGGGCCTGCAGGACGCCACTGTGCTGGGATGAAGTTGGTGAGCGAAGTATCACAGGTCCGGAGCTTGTTCAGCAAACAGTAGAAGTGGTGGAAGTTATCCGAGATAGACTAAGGACTGCTCAGAGTCGCCAGAAGAGTTACGCCGATAGAAGACAACGACCCTTGGAGTTTCAAGTAGGGGATCATGTGTTTCTTAAGGTGTCGCCAATGAAAGGACTATCCCGATTCGGCAAGAAAGGAAAGCTTAGCCCAAGGTACGTCGGACCATTTGAGATCCTAAAGAAGATTGGAGATATGGCATACCGACTAGCCTTGCCTCCCAACCTATCCCAGGTGCACAATGTCTTCCACGTGTCGATGCTAAGGAAGTATGAACCGGACCCGACTCATGTTTTAAAGTACGAGGGAGTGGACGTGGACGACAGAGTGACATACGTGGAAAAGCCGGTCAGAATCAAGGACAGAAAGGACCGAGTACTAAGGAACAAGACGATTCCAATGGTCAAGGTAGTTTGGGAGCATCATGGAACGGAAGGCGCTACTTGGGAAAGTGAAGAGGCCATGCGACGTCAATACCCCCAGCTATTCGAGTAGGTTGATGTGGGTTTTAAATTTCAAGGATGAAATTTTTGTAAGGGGGGAAGAATTGTAACATCCCGAAATTCGACTCAATCTCTGGAATGAATAAAACGAGTATCATTCGATATTTCATTTTCGTAAGTCTCGCCCGGAGCTGATCACTCACGGGATACTGGCCAGATGGGAATGGCCAACTAGGAATAGATACGTGGACTAAGGGCCCAGTCGCGAGTCAAGCCTGACTTAGGAGAATGACAAGAAAGTATTTTGGGCCAGTGTGAATCGATCATCCGAACCGGACGATTGTGTCATCGGAACTAGTGATAATTCCTCTCGTTCCCTCTCTCGAGCTCGTCGCGATTCGGACAACCCGAGGTCGAAGCGTTTGAATCCTAAACGGCCGCCCGTTAGTGAGAGATTTAGAAATTTGAAATTTGACGATTTGATCGTGAAATTTAATCCGGACATCGACAACGATTTTTGTGAATCTCGGGATAGTTTTTATGAGGACGACGTCAAATTAAGCTGGCCATATGTGTATAGAACTTGCACGGTCGAAAAATTAGCGATTCAACCCGGTACCGGAAATTAATGTCGGTTTTGCCCCTATGCCCTCTCATATTCCGAATTTGAAATGCTTGTGGAGCGTGACACTTGTCACTCTCACTCTTTCCCTTGCATGCCATCATCTCCTTCAAATCCACACTCCACCTCTTGGACTTCCCCATGCACCTAATCATTCTCTTTGTCTCATCATCTTCTTCTCTCTCTCCCTCCTTTCTTTCTCTCATTCTCTCTCTCTCACTTCCTCTCACACGCCGGCCACCTCTCTCACCCTCTCCACCGCGCGCTCTCCCCCTTCTGGCCTCACGCCGCCGCCCGCCACCCGCCGGAACCGCCTGTCCGCCGGTGAAGCCAACGAGCACCCTCTCTCTCTCTTCCTCTCTTTCGGCCTCACCGCCAACCGACCACTTCCTCTCCCTCTCTTCCTCTTTTCCACGACTGGCCGAGAGCAGCTCCGCCGTCGCCGCTCGCCAAGGCCGCCGCCGTGCGCCATCGTCACCCCCCTCACCGTTTCCCCTTCATTTCCCCTCTCTTCCGGTTGCATGCAAGCGGGTTGGACGCCAGTCAGCCAAGGGAAGTGGGCTGTTCGACCGCCGGTCGCCGTCCGCCGTGGCCGCTGTTGCTGCTGCCCCGCTCTCGCCTCTACCTCTCTTTCTCTCTCTCCCTCTCGGCTGCATGCAGTAGAGTGACCGCCGGTCAGCCAAGGGAAGTAAGCTAGCCGTCGCCGGACCGCCGCTGCTGTCCCCCTCGCCGTCGTCCTGTTGCATGCACGGTTGAACGCCGGCCAGCCGCGCCACCAGCCCTCACCGACGCCCCTCTCTCTCTCTCTCTCTCTCTCTCTCTATCCCGTCCTTCTCGCCGAGACCAAGCCAGCACCGCCGCGCCGTCACCGGACTGCTCGCTGTTCGCCGCTATCGCCGTGCATCCCCGTGGACAACAGCCGCCTGGGGGCCGCTCAGCCGCTCGTCCAGCCTTCCCTTGCCGTGAACAGCAGCCCCGCCTGTCGTGCACCACCGCCCGTGGTTGCTGTGAACCGCCGGACCGCAGCTCGCCGTCACCCCTTGGGAAGTGTGCCGCCGGTTCCACCGTTTACCGGTGATCGGCCGCTGTTCCCCGTCGCCCGAGCTTGGATTTGGTGGATGAAAACCTCTAAACCCTTATTAAGACTATTATGCGTTTTAAAACGGGCTTAGGGTGTGTCGGATAGTCGATTAGCGCTAACTAGGACTTGTACGAATTTGCGTGCTATTGGTAGGTGTCGGGAAACTATTAATGGATGACAAAACAGAATTTGGACGAGAATTAGAGATTGAAATAACGAAGAGTAGTTGCTGTTTATGTCGGGATTTGACGACCAAAATAATGATAGTTAGTGGATTGGCTTGATTGGAGTGCCGGGATGGCCGGAATGATTGAATTGTGCGTCGGTCCTTCAATTATGATTAATTGAGTCTACCATGTCGCATGCTCGAGTGACTGACCGTTGTGGAATGTGATTGGTGATTTGTCAATGTACAACATAATGTCGATTACGTCATAAGTGCCGACTTCGCATGTGATGCCCCGTGGTGTGGATTGGGCTAAGTTAAGTATATAACGTGGATCATGGAACCTGAAATTGTGGCATTGAATTGTGTGGGACATTATGTTGTGGTACATTGCACCAACATTCGTGTGCGAATTGCATAGCTACGCATTGTGCATGCCGAGTATGAGACTGGTGGAAATTATGCGAGAATGCGTGTGTGCCATGGACATGTGATCACCTAATAATGCCTGGACGCATTTACGCGGGGTTCAGATAATAATTGGCAGTGTGCCGTGTGATCACCTAAGGCCTTCGGGTCGTGGCCTTCGGGTCATGCCGTCCTCATGCACTTCGGAGCAGGACGATGCCCGGTGTGTCCGGAAGACGACCATCCCGATACTCTACATGGGCTCTGGTTCGTAAGGAGATCGGTGTTGCGCGTGATGCGTTTACGCGGGCTAGAGACACTGGGCCTGGGGCGTCTTTACGCTGGCCATGAAGTGTTGTGAGTGGTCGTCGGATTGGGCCTTCGGGTCGGGCCTTCGAGTCGTGGTCTTCGGATCGTGGTCTTCGGATCGGGCCTTCGGGTCGGGCCTTCGGGTCGTGGTCTTCGGATCGTGGTCTTCGGATTGGGCCTTCGGGTTGAATTAACAAAATGAGCAATCACGTGTGTTGCATAGTGTCGGGTTATGCAATGAAATCTGCAAGGCATGGTATGGGACGTGCCCAGGTGGATTCCATTTTATAACCGGAACACGAACTGATCCTTCTGCTGGAATGCTGTATGATGTAAACTGTGAGCATTGCAAGATAGTGGCATTTGCATGCATATGAATGCATGAGATTGTGTGCGGGACTGCGCGATTCGGTGATCGATATTTGGAACTGTCACTAAAGGTTTGAGCATACGTGTGACGTACGTATGATTGAGGGTGCCGCTCGTGTAAGGTGAAATTATGGGATTATCTAACCTGCAGGGTCACAAATTTATTTTTTTACCACAAATTTACGATGGATTTACTTTTCCATTGCAAAATCCGTCATAAATTTGCCCACGTTTGAAATTTTTTTGGCCGCTGACCGCTCTCTCTCTCTCTCTTTCCCTCGCTGACTGCTCTCTCTCTCTCTCTCTCTCTCTCTCTCTCTCTCTCTCTCTCTCTCTCTCTCTCTCCTTCTTCCTGCTTCCTCCTCGTCGTCGTCGGGACTAGCCCACCAACCGACGTTGTTCGACTTTGTCCAACCACGGTCTCTGACCCAACTACCCTCTCCTCCCTCTCTCCCTCAGTTTGCCACCGTAGCGGCCACCGTCTCCCACCCACAGCAGTTTGCCGCTGCGGCCAGCCTCCGCCATGCCGCCGGCCAACTTGTCCGGTCTCACCTTGACACTTGTGCCACCGCCGCGCCACCCTTGACGCTCTCTAGTTATGCTCCTGCTTCTCCATCATCGTCGTCAGGACCAGCCCACCCACTGCCGCTATCTGCCTTGCGCCGTCGCTTGCCTAGCCACCACGTCGTCTGTCCGGCTACCGTCGGAGACCCAACTGCCCTCTCCTCCCCTCTTCCTCTGTTTTGCCGTCGTGGCAGCCACCTTATTCGACCTATAGTAGCTCGCCACCACGGCTAGCCTCTGCCATGCTGCCAGCTAGCTTGTCCGGCCTCACCCCCGCTGCCTGCGATGCCGCTGCGCCGCCCTCGACGCTCTCTAGTTCTGCTCTTGCTTCCCCTTCGTCGTTGCCGGGACCAGCCCACCCACTGCCGCTGTCCGCCTTGCACCGCTGCTCGCAAAGCTACCGTGTCTTCCGTCCGGCCACTATTGGACCAGTGACAGTCACCGCCACTGTCCTGGCTGCTGAGAACAACCTACAGCAGCCGCTCCTCGTCGTCGCTCCAGTTCGTCGTTCGTTCCCCGGCCGTCGAGCTCGAGCCGGAAACTACCGCGGACCGCCCTCATCGTCATCATCGTCCTCGTGTTGTCGCCATTGTTAGCCGAGTAAGTTAACCCCTAATCTAGTGTTGAGGGTGTTAAACTTGCTTAGGGTAGTTTAGTTTAAGTTTATGGTTAATTAAGTGAGATTAGGTGATACGTTATCGGTAAATTTGGCGATAGGTTATCGAGAATTGATTGATTAGTTATTGGTAATTGTTTGATAGGCTATTGTTGGGTTGCGATAAGCTATCGCGTATTTGTTGATATGTTATCAATTATTTCTATAATTATTGATTATTTTACTAAAGAAATTATTTTCGTTATTAATTATTATTTTATTATTTAATAAATTATTTTTTGAATTAAATATTAATATCTTATTATTAAATAATTAATTTTCGAAATTAAATGTTATTATTTTAGGAAAATTTCTAATGTCAAATTGTGATGCCAATATTGGATTTTGCCGTATGAGTTGACATTTTTAGCAAATGATTTGAATGTTTATGATTCGAGAAAATATTTTGAATTTTGGAAAATAAATTATTTTTGGATATTATTAAATAATTAATTTTCGAATTTATTTTGGAAAATATGATTCACAAAATGACGTAAAATACATGTGGCCACCCACTTTGAGTGAAATTCAATTTTTTTAGGTGCACAAAAAAAATTAAAAAATGAAAATTTCCAAACCTTTACAAAATTACTTAAAATACCTTTGGCCATCAACTTTGAGTGAAATTCAAATTTTTTTAGGTGCCCAAAAAATTAATAATAAAAAAAATTCCAAACCTTCATAAAATGGCTTAGAATACTTGTGATCACCCACTTTGGGTGAAATTTACATTTTTTTAGGTGCCCAAAAAGAATTTAAAAAATCAAAAATTTCAAAACTTCTTAGAATGACTTATAATAACTGTGGCCACTCACTTTGAGTGAAATTTAATTTTTTTTAGGTGCCGAAAAAAGTTAAAAAATAATAATAAAATAAAATATTTCTAAACTTCATAAAATGGCTTAGAATACATGTGGCTACCTACTTTGAGTGAAATTTTAATATTTTTAGGTGACCAAAAAAAATAAAAATTACAAAATTACAAAACTTAATAGAATGGCTTAGAATACCTGTGGCCACCCACTTTTAGGGAAAAATTTTAATTTTTTAGGTGCTAAAAAAAATTAAAAAATTTCATAACTTTACATAATGGCTTAAAATACCTGTGGCCACCCACTTTGAGTAAAATTTAAATTTTTTTAAGTGAAAAAAAAATCAACAAATCATAATAGACTTCTGTTTCAGAAATCAATTTCTGAAGCAGAATTAGTCATGTTTTACCAAACAGATTTCTCCTTTGGAAATCAAATTCTGGCAATAATTCCAGAAATCAATTTCTTGCAAAAATATGATTTCTGGAGCAGAATGGTTACCATTCGCACCCTTTATTGTTTAATGTCAATTGTATGGTTAATTAGTTTAATCGCGTGGTTGATTTGCTTAATTGTGTTTGATTGTTTAATTATGGCCCGATCGTGTGGGTTGCTTGATGATCATGTGGTTGAGAACGGAGATCATGTGGCTGAAATTGATGTTTCATGGTTGATCTTGTACTTGATGAATAATCGTGTGGTTTGCAAGTGGATCGCGTGGTTAATTATGGCTATTGTTGGCTTAGCATCACATATTGTGATCATTTATTGATATTTCATATCAAAATGAATGCGATTCATACTATATTTATTCGTAGGAAATTGCACGTCATAATCACTCGGCATTGGCTAATTAAGAGGATACATTTTCTACTTCTGAAACAAAATGGTAAGCTTCATCATGTACATCATTATATGTCCGTAATACGTGTTCATATTTTTTTACATACTTATCTAACCTTCCTACTTGTCAGTATAAACGCGGAGGTCACATGCATAGAAGACCAGCCCCTTCCTCATCCTCATCCCCGTCACTTTCCTCTTCCCCTACCCTTTTAGCTAACCCTCAACCACTATATGCTGATGGGGACTTGGACAAATGCGAACTGAATCTCCTTCAGATCCATCACCTTTAGATCAATCTCCTTCCATTCCACCTTATTATTCAACGCAACAATCGAATAATGCTAGAAACACAGGTGAAGAAAATAATCGATTTATGATATGCCCATTTGGAGATTTATAAGTAGGTAATTTTTTTTAAATATATGTGATATTTATGATTTTAGATATGGATGTCAACTGAATTGACGATGTTACATAATATCCGTATGTTTGCAGATTCACGGATGCTTCGTTTGTTGTGAGGAAACTAAACAAAACAGTCAAAAACTATTGGATGGGACAGTATATTACTTACAACAGTGCTCTATAAGAAGTGAAAGATTTGTGGTAGAATGAGTTCAAGGTAAGTTTTACATATTCTATTTTCCCACCAACTAAGTTCAGTGTAGTATATTGATAGTTAAGAATGATATAAAGGGACTAGAACAACTCTTTAGTTTTCGGTACTAAAGGGATCAGACATTTTCCCAGAGATGACCTTTACAAATCTATCGCCGAATTGTCTGGTGCATGGTAATGGATATGTGACCATTATAATAACTTTTAGTTATTTTTCTATTGATTGTAACGGAGGTTTAGGTGGGATGAAGAGGAAGAGAATGAAGTGAGAAGAATTTTTAAGAAGAAAGTCGGTGATTTTATACGAAATATGATGAATAGAGCGAAGAGCATGCAAGTGAAGCCGGCTTTCATTACAGCTGACAATTGGATGGAAATTAACAGAATTTGAGAAACTGAAAAGAATTAGCAAATCAGTGGGCAGAATAAAAAGAATCAATTTTCTAATTCCAGTGAAGGGTCTACCACATATGCTGGGAGCTCTATCAACATTGGGAAATGTCGCAAACGATTGATAAGTCTGTTAAATAAGTTATAAGTTAATTTAATTCAATTACTCATATTTACATTTTGTAGGCACATGGATTGGGGAAGGAATCGACATTTGCAGCTACATTTGAACGCACATTTCAAAAAAAAGATAAGACATGAATTGGCGACCGAGCAAAATCTATTAAGGTATGTAAGGTTATACTTTCGACTTTATGGAAACTAGAATGAAAACCGTGAATGCTTTTAATATTTATGGTAGTTATATATACGAAGTTATTTTATTTTCATCTATATTGTTAATATAGGAAAAATATGATGAACTTTTAATAAGCAATGATAGTGGTGGTGATGGTGTTGCTGCGTTTGAGCCATCAGTTGACAGTATGACATTATGGGTGGAGGCAATGGGTGGGATGAAAAAAAGAAAAATATTTGGGATAAGATCCATGTCAAGGTTATCCATGATGAATCATGCTGCAACTTCATCATCCAATGCGGTTATTCGAAAGAGGACACGACATGACGAGCAATTGATCCAAAAAGTGAACCAACTGAAAAATATACTTGTAGAAAAGGACAAAGAAATAAATGACTTGAAACAACAAATGCAAATCGTTATGCGACAGCTCAACCTCCATCACGATGAGATTCCTCCATACAACCCTGCCAATCCAATAGGTGATGGGCACGATGGTGAGCGACACAATGATGCTGAGATTGCTGCTGCTGATGATGATTTTCTTGGTTCTTTCTAGTTAAAATTCTCAAAATCGATGGTAAGTTTGCTTCACAATCTTTTGTGCCATAAGTGCAGTTTGCCTAATATGTTCCTGCACTACAATTACTTTCTGTGCAAAACTCTCTTACAACTAGGTTCTTTGCTTACGAAAAACTGAAAATTTAGAGATCCCAGGATGACATGCTTGTTACAAAAAATCATGATATTTGAACATTATAGAAATACATGTCTTAATTGACTTTGAATCCTCTCTTCCTGAGAATTGGTGTTCGTAATTAACCTCTTTAAGTCATTAAACTATTGAATGCTATATGGAGAAGGTTCTAATTTTTTGTATGTGACAGAAATACGGTTTACAACAGTGAAAAAACTACAGTGGATGTCAAAGTTGACTCATATTCATATGTAAGAACATTGATGTTCGTCTTGAAATGTTTTTTTTTGGTTAACCCTCTTACATGTTTTTTTATACCTAGTTCCGCATCCATGCATGAATGCTTCTTTTATATTTTGGATTGATTGAATATCTTTATTTATGTATCCACATTTCATCAGGTGTCGACAAAAGTGACTGCTTCTGGTGTCCTACTGAGTACCAAAGCTGCCCAATCTTGTGTCTAGTTTGTCGATTTTTTGTTTTTGAAGCATAATCTATGGTTGTCCTGCCTCCTTTGAATGATTTGAATGTATTATAAGATTGAATATCAAAATAACATCATGTCGAACTTTGCAACTTTGCATATATTATTATTTTTTGCGAACTAGCATCTTTCCTTCAGTTATATTTTTCAATTATATGACATTGTGTCTGGTTTGTTCGTTTTCTTTTTCTGAACCGAAATCTATGGTTGTCTCGTGTCTTTGATTGTTTTCAATGTATTACATGATGTTCATTAATACGTATCTATTACTATTGAAAAGATTTGATGGCCCACATGGTGTATAATTTGTGACGAATATTGCGACCAATATAGTTCGTGGCTAATTTGCAACGGATTTTTTCCGATGGATAAAGTTTGTGCCTAATTTGTGACGAATTTTGCGACGAATAAATTTTACGATGAATAAATTTTGCGACGAATTTTGTGACGAATTCATTGCAACGAATTTTGTGACGGATAAAGTTCGTGGCTAATTTGCGAAGAATTTTGCGACGAAAAAAGTTTGTGGCTAATTTGCGATGAATAAAGTTCGTGGCTAATTTGCGATGAATTTTGCGACGAAAAAAGTTTGTGGCTAATTTGCGATGAATAAAGTTCGTGGCTAATTTGCGATGAATTTTGTGACGAAATTTCTAACGAAATTTGCGACAAATAAAGTTCGTGGCTAATTTGTGACGAATTTTGCGACGGATAAAGTTCGTGGCTAATTTGCAATGAATTATTTGGGATGAATTTTGTGACGAATTTTTTTCTGTAACAATTTAGTGACGGAAATTTAAATTTTCCGTCACAAAAATTTGCGACGCCGAATTAGCTACGGAATTTTTTCCGTCGCTAATTTCGTCGCAAAATTGATTTGCGACGGATTTTGCCAAATTTTTCGTCGCAAAAATCATCGCTAATCCCTTGTTTTTTTGTAGTGAAAACTATTTGGTTTAGAAAGTAAAATTAAAAAAAAGTCCGAGGATTATTGAGAAAATAAGGTGATATGAATAGAATAAGTAGTACGATCAGTTTAACCAGACATTTACCAGTATGCAGCATTATATTTCCAGCTACTGGCTTGATGGATTATAACTTCTGTCCAGTAATAAGGTAACTTTTTCTGTTAAAGAATTTCTTTTTCTTTTCTTTTGAATTGAACCAACATTAAGCAATAGATAAGACTAAGAATTTCCAGATGATCAAAACAAGTGGAGCACCATCGACATAAATGGTTTACCATATTATTCAGAGCTTGTGTATCTACTCCATGTACTGCTTTTGTATAAAACAGTGACCTTTAAGAAGGACATCAGCAAATCCAATGATGGAACTCAGAATCCTGTGCGCCATCATGCGTTATGGGTCATGGCGACGCAACATGGATGCTCATCAATCTTAATGACTCTCTGCCTCCATCTATTTTATTTTCTAGCAAACTGTAAGAAAGACTTTACAGAAAAAACTTCCATCTTTACCACTATTCCAACGGAGAGTATCCCCAGAAGCGAGAGAATACGTCAGAAAGGAGTACATAGATTAACCATGTGTGAGTACAGCGAGAGCATTGCAAGGTACCATTTGATGTATCTAGCACTTTGTAAGTGTGTTCTACCAAGCACTATTTATTCGGCCAGAGTCTACCAAATAACAGTGAGAACATATACATCTAGCCATAACAATAAACCAAGCCTGCCTGAATTACCAGATCAACCTGCATCCAATTTTTTACGGAATTTGAGACCGAAGCATGATTAAGATGATCTAGAAACAGAATGTTCTCCACGGATGAAAGCCTTCTTAACCTTAAACCGGATAATAAGTCGGCTACAACAGGCCAACAGAGGTGCTTAGCAACGAGAAGAACAGCCCATGTGTCATCCTCTGAGTGGATTGCACCAAGTAATAGAAGCCCTCTGTCCGAAGCTTGAATTGACTTCAAAATCTCTTCCATTTGACTCGTAGCATCTGCATTTGAGTGGTAATGTTGCACTTGGACATACTTGGTAAATGGTTCAGCATTGGCCATCCAAAAATCTAACCCATTCAAACAGCTAAGCATTCACTTCTCTGGTCAATGGTTCCCGAAAAGGACAGTTAAGATGAACAGAGCCACACGGCGCAGAGGTCGCCCAATGCACAGCAGAATCAAGTGTCGTAAGTTCCATTCGTGCAGGAATACAATCACTTGGCACAGGAAGACTGAAAAAGTACCTCACAAAAGAACCAAAATGGTTTACCTAGTATAGAAATTTAGGTGTGATTCACCAGGATGCACAGTATAATTTGATGTTTACAAGTACATCAAGTATTGCCAAATCAAGTGGGAATTCCAGTGAATGATTAAATTATACCTGATTGATTGGTTAATTGCTCCAACATCCTGCACCTCTGGAGGACGATCTGTAGTGAGTAATTGTGACATTCTAAATTTCGACCTACTTAGTATTTATGAAATGCATAATTTCGTTAACGCACTCGTAATAAATCTTGCCTAGACTTGATCACTTTTGGAACACTAATCAGTAGGAAAAGGCTAATTAGGGATTTAGATTCGTGCGACCATAAAATCTGACCATGGACTGACTTTCAATCATAAGGATTATCGATGTGATATTTGGGTTAATATAGACCGATCTAAGGATGGTCATGGATCGATTTGCGAATGTCGTATAATTTGATCGCGAGTAATTCCGCCTTGCCAGAATACAAAATTTGCAAACGATCTCAAACCTATTCCAAACGATCGTGTTCTTTAGAACTAATTATTGATCCTCGCAATTACATGACAATCGAGGTCGCCATGGCTCAAGTGAACTTAAACATGACTCGATTTAGTATCGATCACGGGTCGAATATACGAATTTTCTCGAAAGCCACCCATTAGTTTGAGATAAACTCCAGTCGCATTTATTTGAGTTTAGCCATTAAATAGAGACTGAGTTTGTGTGTTGAAAATTTTAAAAGTCATGACAGAGTAATTGGACGACGTTGTTATTATTGTGATCAGCCTCGGATTTATCTAGATTCGTCAGAAAACTGAAATTTTGACAGGAAATGAAAAATGACCGTTTTGCCCCTAGAACTTTGTTAAGGCTAAGTATAAAAGTGGAAGGGCATTTTGGACATTTCACCCCCACTTTAGAGATATAAATTTTTATACGATTTTGCCCCTGTACTTTTTGTGAAATTCCCGTTTTACCCTTGGATATTTTTTGTGAGAGTTGATCTTGGCCGTCAATTTTTGGATAAGATTAAATCTTGGCCGTTGGATGGAAAGTAGAGAGAGAGGCAAGATGGTAATTTTGGCTTGGGGTAGGACACCAATTATTGGTGTCACTTACATAAATTCTTTTCCTCACTCTTTCTCTCTCTCCCTCTCATTCACACCTACAGTCTCTCCTCCTTCTCCCCTTGGCCGAATTCCCCTCCCTCTCTCCCTCACGTGAAGTGGCCAGCCGGCCATGCCCTTGGCCGCCGCCGCACGTCCGTCCGCCGTCATTCGCCCGTAGCCGCCAGTGGTTCTTGCCGCCCACCGCCGTCTCTGCTCCTGTCCCTCCTCTGCTCAGTCACCTTTGAGTGCTCGAGCTTGCGTAGGATCTCGAGTAAGTGATATCCTAACCCTCGCCTAGGATAACGGGTAATTTCAGGTTAGTTCGAGGCCACCTTAGTGAGTTTTATGGGTTATTCATGGAGAAATTGGTGGACTGAATTGGCTGAGTTGTTTGGATGAATTTGTGGAAATTTTAGAGGTGGAATTGAGGTTAGAATTGATTAAGTTGGTGATTGGGATGATTACGAGCTATTATCGGGAATTATTGCATGAAAAACGAGCTTAAATGTGATTTTTTGGTGACTTTCTGTTGTGGCTGAATTATTGCGCTCCTTGTGGTTAAGTGAGTGCGTGATTATGTTTGAAATGCAATACGTGGTGAATCGGGGTCGACAGCATGTATGCGACACTCTTGATTAATGAAAAATAGGGCAAAATGTGAAAATCATGTTAAATTTGGTGACATTGATTTTGTGGTTATTTTGTTGTAGCCCTCGTGGCTATATTGAATGCTTGGTGAGATTGAAATGTGTCATGTTATGGATTGAGGTTGATGGCTTTGGCGAGAATGGCATGGTTTATAAAACGCGATGAAAATTGTAGAAATGATGGTGAAATTGTTATGGTTGTGAATTGATTGGTAATAGTTGAGGAAATTGAGTAGGTTGATTAATGTTTGAGTATGTTGCAAGACTTGCATTGGTTTGGAAGTGCGATGTGATGATACAGATATTAAATACCCTGAGGCATGTACGTTTACGCGGGGTCCAGAAAATAAATGGAAAATGTGTGCACGTGTGATAACATAATCCCTGAGGCTTGTTACACGGGACGATGCCCGGTTTTACCGGAAGACCGCCAACCTGATGCGTTTCAAGCGGGTTGTGCCGTAAAAAGGGAGAACGATATTGCGCCTGAGGCATGTTACGCGAGCTAGAGACACTGAGCCTGAGGCGTTCTTACGCGGGTTATAGAAGTGTTGTTCAACCTGATGCGTGTTATGCGAGTTGTGTTATAAAAAGGGAGACCGGTGTTGCGCCTGAGGCGTGTTCGTTTACGTGGGCTATAGAAGTGTTGTTGGACCTAAGGCGTGTTTACGTGAGTTAGAGATCGACGGCTAGTTTTAGACCTGAGGTGTGTTTACACGGGTCAAAAATGAATTGGATGCGTGTGTTTGAGTGGAACGGGAATCGTATGATGTTGTATTTATTATGCGAATGTAGGCATGATTATGGGTTGATTGGTATTATTGAGTGCGACATGGTGTCGGCTTTTAGTAATAATGCTTGAATTCGCATGTAAGATTTCGTGCGTATCAAGGTGAGATATTTGTGCCTGCTATTGTTCTGGCTTGATAGTTGTGTGATTTGTGTGCTCGATCATGCCTAGAGATACGTGTTAGCCTAGGTGAGGTTTAGAGTTTCGCTTACTGAGAAGTGTTCATATGGTTTTATTTAAAACCATTTAGCCGATCAAAGTTCCAGCGAAGTTGAGAAACAAGGACAATCTGATTAAGATCAATGCTGAGTCCAAGTCTTCAGAGGAACAGATTGGCATCGACGAGATTGATTCTGAGTAGACCCTCTCTAGGGCGAATAGGGGTTAGTTAGAAGTTAAGGGTTGGACAGTTTTAAGAGGTGTCCCTTTTTGGTGTAAGTGATAGTCTACCCGAAGCCGATAGTCCTTTTTGGTATTGGTGGTTATTGGTGCAGAGGTTGCTGGTTGTGATGGATTGTAATGGATATTGTATATCGCGATGCAATAAAATGCTTGGTGGTTTGGTGATTTATCCCTTCCTGTTACCCCTTTTCTAATTCTTGTCCGGGAGTTATTTTTGTTTCTGCCATGTTTGAACTTTGATGTGTTGGTTTGGATCGACGATGTTCCTGGGACGTTACACTAATTCGATCGAAGAGGGATGTCACGAGTTCGATGGGGTTCTGGGTGTGACATCCCTAGTTGATCTGGTATCAGAGTAAGATCAACTCGATCCAAGTTGATCGAAGCCTGGAGTGATAAGGAGCGGAGACCTCGGGGTAGATATAGATATTCAGGGAGACTTTAGTGAGTCATAGGTGGTCTAGTGCTACGCGTATCTCCGGATGGTTTGTTATGATTGATGGGTGAATTGAGTGCTTTAATGGTTGAGTTGCAGGTGCGTCTAGACCTGAGGTAAGTGCACGAACCCTATTGATTGTGCTCTCGTGTTGTGGTGGTTGATTACCTGTTAAGTGAATTATCGAAATAATTCACTGCTTAGGGTTGTAGATCAAAATAGTTGGCCTAGGTAGTCATGGCCACGGGCCAATTTCGGCCCGGTCAAACTCAAGCCCGCGATTCAGAACCGGAACCAGCCCGTGGCCTACTGGCCCGATTCCGAATCTAGAAATTTTTTAATCGGCTTGGAACAGGCGATTCCGGGCCCGGTTTTCGGAAAAAAAAAAAAAAAAAAACCTGCAGCAGGGCCTGCACGTCTGCAGGCCCTGCTGTGCTGCAACCCATTGCTAGGGCAGCCTTGTCAATGGGCAAAAGCCGCCGCAAAAGTAAAAAAAAAAAAAAACCCCTTGCATTGCAGTAGGGCCCGCACGTCTGCAGACCTTGCTACGGCCCGTTGCCAGGGCAGCCTTTGCAGGCTGCCCTGGCAACCGGCAAAAGTCGCCACAAAAGTAAAAATTAAAAAAAAATTAGAAAAATTAAAAAAGATAACTGTTGCAATGCTACGGTTATCTAGCTTTTTTTTTAATCCTAAATTTTCTTTGCATTTTTTTCCTTATAAATTCTCTAAAATTCTCTCATATTCTCTCAATACTCTCAATTCTCTCAAATTTTCTTAAATTCTCTCAATTTTCTCAATCCGTGCAATTCTCTCTTAATTCTCCCAATCAATCCACTCAATTCTCTCAATCCACTTGAAAAATGGCAAGTGGAAGTTGAGTGCCAACCGACAAAGGTAAGAATATCATGACAGAATCCTACTATTCTTTTGATCCTCATGATTATGCAGATTTTGAAGATGATAAAATCAATATTTTTCCCAATGTGGAGCACATCTCGACGCAAGGAAGTCTTCATTCTCGTGCTGAAATATCTACAACAAAGGAGGCGCAGCAGGAACTTATATCTGACATTTGGCATCACTTCATAAAAATAGAAAGGTTTGATATTGGTAAAAAAATGTATGATATAATTTGTAAACATTGTGGGAAAATATATAAATATACAGGTGGACAAGGATATGGAACATTCAAATGATATCTTAGGAGCAAACATCCAACCCAAGCGGGAATCAATATCGAGCAACAACAAATTTATAGGTATGTCAATCCTAACACTTCCCCTTTATTTCATTTTAATGAAAAAACTTATAAGGAAGAATTAGGTAAATTTGTTTCTGTTGAGCATTTATCATTTAGTTTTGGAGAAAGATTTGATTTTAATCAATTTGTACAAAAAGCATGTGCTCTACAAGCAAAACATGTTTCTAGAAATTCACTTAAACGAATAATTGAAGATCTTTACGGAAATGGAAAAAAGGATTTACAAAACTTTTTTGTGCAATTTAATGAATGCATGCATATTGGTAGTGATATTTGGAGTGATAATTGGCAAACGCATTCTTACATGGGCATAACATGTCATTGGATAGATGACGATTGGAGCATTCAAAAAAGAGTTATTGCATTTAGAGTTTTCGATAGTAAACATACGGCAAATAATATTTATAGAATTATTAGGAAAATTTTAGAAGAATATTATTTGCTTAACAAAATTTTTTCAATTGGTTTTGATAATGCCACAGCAAATACTGCTTCAATTGTTGATTTAGAAAATATTTGTAAAGCTGCTTTTGGCGGAAAATTTTTTCACGTTAGATGTGTTTGTCATGTTTTAAATTAATGTGTACAAGATAGTTTGAGAACTCTTGATATTTTTCTTGAACTAATAAAAATGGCGATTCAATTTTTATGGAAACATCCCTAAAAAATGAAAGAATTTGGTAAATTTTGTAGAGAAAATGCCAAAAAGCCAAAAAGATTTATAAGAGATGTTTCAACTCGTTGGAATTCTACTTTCTACTTGCTTGGTGAATCTTATGAGTATAAAGATTTATTATGTGCATTCATTTTTAATAATATACCTCATATTAATTTATACCCACAAGAGTGGGGTATTTGCAAAAAAATTTTAGATATTGTAAAGGTTTTTAATGATGCAACTTATACTTTGTCCGGTGTTTATTATCCTACTACGCATTTATTTTTAGTAGAGTGTATTAATATTGTCGGAATTTTTAACGAATATGAAAATGATATTGAATTACAACATGCTATAGTAACAATGAAAATGAAGTGGTTACATTATTATGGCGAAATTCCCATTATTTATTTAGTTGCTTATGTTTTTTATCCGCATTGCAAATTAGATGGTTTAAGTGATTATTTGCATACGTATTATCGATGTTTACATTATAATATGGTAAATGTTACAACTATACTAAGTGAGGTTAAAAGCATAGTAATAAAATTATATAATGAATTTTATACTAAATATAATTTAGGTGATATTGGATCTTCTCAATCTACCGAGACACAAAATGAGAGTACAGGTAAAATTAGTAAAGGGTACCAACTTTTATTAAATAGACAAAAAAAACAAAATAGAGTAATAGGAAATATTTTTGAATTAGAGTTTTATCTAATCGTTTCCTTTGAGTTTACTGAATCCAAAGGTAGTACAGATTTTTTATTTTGGATTGGTAGAAGAGGCACGCAAGCTAATATCCAATCGTTTCTCTTATTGCAAAACAAATTTTTGCAACCTCTTGTTCCACAGTTGCGGTCGAACAAGCATTAAGTGCCGGAGGTAATATTTTGGACGAACATCGTTCAAGATTAGCTCCAGAATCAGTGGAGATGCAAGCTTATGTCGATGATTAGACAAAGGCTCAATACTGATAATAAGAGACAGATCGGAATAATGATTCTGAATTCTTTAACGACGGATATACCACCGGTACTGATACTGCTACCGGCACCAAAATGGGTAGCGATGACTGAGGATAAAAGAATTGTTGGAATCGGCAAATATTTCGGGGACCCTTGTTTCTCATACCGGGCACGCCCACGTGAGCTTAGGGAAACCGAAGTATAATCCAACAACATGTGACCCCTGCGCACGAAATGCGGGGGTTCGGATAGGCTTAGGTTTTTGGGTCATTTTAAGGTATATATATTGTGCTTTTTTTTTTTTTATAGATTATTGTAACCAATGGTAAGATGCTTAATGATAATTTATTAAGTTCAAGCCCCCTCATTCTCTCTTTTTGTCTCCAAATTTGATTACAATTTATATTGAATAATTCATTATTTCATAATTTCATAATTTTTTTAAATTTTAAATTATAAACCGAAACCGATAGGAACCAAAACCGGAACCGAAAGAAATCGGCCCAGAACTGGAACCGGCCCAGAACCATCCAGTTCCGGTTTATTCATGGCCAGGAACCGGAACCGCCGGTTCCTAAACTATGGCCATGACTAGGCCTAGGTCTCTAATTCCTGAGTGGAATTATAGTAGGTAGGTGAGTGATATAAAACCGTGAGTATCAGTTCGAGAAGTAGAGGGACAAGAGGCCAATCAAGTTTGCAAGCCTAACCTGTGGAAGATCCAAGAATGGATGCGGTCATGAGGAACCTAGAAGAGACTGGAAATATGATGGAACAGCAGGCTCAGGAACGAGCTGCCACTATTGCCCAAGCTGCTGAGGCTGCTGCAGCCGCTGCCATTAATGGTAACAATGAGAATCAAGGGCAAGGGCAGGTAAATGCGACTCGTCATATGCATCAGTTGGTAGAGCAGTTCTTAAAATTAAAGCCTCGGAAGTTTGATGGTAAAGGCGGCCCTGAGGCTGCATCGCTTTAGATAAAGGAATTAGAAAAGGCCTTTGAGGTACTAGGGTGCAGCGAAGAAGAGAAGGTAACCACTGGCGGTGTACCAGTTCCAAGGAAACGCAAGTAATTGGTCGAAAGCCACCAGAGGAAGGGTGTTCCCTGCTGGTGCCACCTAGACTTGGGCGATATTTGTGAAAGCTTTCAATGGCAAGTACTTTTCTAAGATTGCTCGGGAACAAAAATTGGTTGAATTCATGAGATTACGTCAGGGACAAATGTCTGTGGATCATTATGAGGCAGAATTTTCTAGATTATCCAAGTTTGGCCCGAGGATGGTAGAGGATCCTTTGGACAAGGCCCGAAAGTTCCGAGATGGGTTGACATCGGACTTTCATAGCCAAATGTTATCATTGGACTTAAGAGATTATGACGAGATTTGTGAGAGGGCCCAAACGATTGTGTGTGATTTGGCGGATAGGGCTGCCCGCTTCTAGGTCGAGGTTTGCCCTGACTAGGGAGAACCACCACTTCGGAAAGAAACCGATGGTGGGAAATCGGTGCTTTGCCCCACCTGTTAAGAAGAATATCGGGAAGCCGAAATCACTTGAAGTTGTGTTATGTGTTAATACTCCGTTGAATGATAAGGTGTTAGTTTCGTTAGGATGCTTGGATTGTAAAATAATGATTAGTGATAGAGAAGAAAGGATAGACCTGGCAATCTTAGTCATGTATGATTTTGATATGATTATTGGCATGGATTGATTGGTTAAACAAAAAGCTGTAATGGATTGTAGTAACATGATGATTCAATTTAATCCGGTTGGACACCCTAGATATGAATTTGTGGGAAATCAAGGAGGAACCTCGATTCCCTAGATTTCGTCAAGGGAAGTGACTAAGTTGTTGGACGAAGAATGCAAAGGGTTTTCAGCGGCAGTAGTTGATTCGACAATTGAGGAACCAATGCTAGAAGATATAATCGTAGTGTGCAACTTTCCCGATGTCTTTCCTCGGTAACTACCGGAATTATAACATCCTAAATTCGACCCACTTCCGAGATCAATGAAATAGATGTTTATTTCTTATTTCATTTTAGTAAGTCTCGCCCGGAACTGATCACTCTCGAGATACTAACCAATGGGAAATGGCTAACGAGGAAAACGGTACGTGGACCCAAGAACTCGATCGTGAATTGAGCCCCAATTTCGAGGAACGACGAGAAAATATTTTAGGCCAATATGGGCCGATCCAAGGAGGGTGACGGATTTGATTTGACTAATGACGTACGATTGGATAGCGGGTGATTCCGCACGATCGAGTGTGGACGTGACGAACAATCCTGAAGTTATTCCGAATGATCGCAACCCCCCAGAACTAGCGATAAATCCTCACATTCTCTTGGAAATCGAGACCGTCACAACTTGAGTAACCCTAGGTCGATACGCATAACCTCTAAACAACCGCCGTTAGTAAGAGACGCTAAAATCGCATTTGAGCGAAATTGGTCAGTGAATTGAATCTAGACGTGAGTATCGAATTTCACCAACGCACGTGACTATTTTGCAAGGACGTCGTATTAATGTGGCCAATCATATTTGGGATCAGTATGGTTGAAAAATGGAATTTTGGCATGAGAATGGAAAATTACCAATTTGCTCCTAAGCCCTATGCCTTAGTTCCGAATATGTGGAGGATAAAATGGACTTATTCAGCCCCCTAGTGGCCGAAAATATTGGACACATAAGCCCCCACCATTCTTACTTATTACCCAATTGCCCTTAGATATTTTGGTCTAGAACCAATCTTGACCATTAATTTTGATTGGATTTGATTGGTCTTCAAATATTAGCCATTGGATCAAGTTTCTAGTGCGGTGGGTAGACTAGACATTTTTAGTGGAGTGGTTGAACCAACCCACTCAAGCTTGCGTTTAAACTCTCTAAATCTCTCTCCTCTCATTCTCCCCACCGGCCACTCCCTTCTCTCTCTCTCTCTCTCTCTCTCTCTCTCTCTCTCTCTTGCGTGGAGTCAAGGGAGCAGCCGCCACGGTCGCACGCCGCCGTCACCCGAGCTCCGATCGCCGCCGCCCGTCCGCACGACCAGCCCGCCGCACCACCATCATCCGGCCATCCCATTTTCCCTTTCTCTCTCCCTTGGCCTCGTGAACCGCCCGCCGGTGCAGCCACACGCTACCGTCACCCGATGGAACCACACACCGTCGCTATCCACGCTAGCCCGTCGCCTCACTACCACCATTCGACCACCTCTCTCTCTCTCTCTCTCTTCGGTCTCATTTCGACGCCACCACCAGCCCCCGCCTTGGCAGTGTGAGGTCGTGAAACCGTTGGCCAAGCACTACCGAGCGCCGCTCACCGCCGAGCGTCGCTTATTGCCGCGCACCGTCGCATGCCACCTCAACCGACCTTGCCTTTCCCTCTCCACTTCCGTGACACCACCACTGTCACTAGTAACCCCTCCTTTGCCGCTGCGATCAACCGGGACGCCACCAGCCCGCGTCTACCGCCGTGAGAGCCGTTGGCGCCGCCGCTTGTTCTGCCGTGAGCCGGTGACCACCCAGCCCATTTTCCCCCTTGTCCGACACCCTTTGGAGCTTAGGAAATTTGGTGAGTGGAAACCCTAGCCCTTAATTAGGCCATTATGCATTTCTAGATAGGTTTAGGGTTTAATTAGGGTATTTTAGGGGTTAATTAGTAGTTGGTGATTAGGGCTGGTAATGTGGTGAATTTGGGAGCCTAATGTGCTATTTTAGAGGTGGATTAGAGGCTTAATAGGGCTTTTTATTGGATGAGCATTGTGGGCTTGAGTGGCCAATATATCGTAAGTTCATGGTTTTAATGTGAATTGCCATGAGTGATTAATTGAACCATGTGGTGGCCGACTTGTGTTTGAATTGTGCTTAATTATGTGATGCCATATTGGGTGCTTGGGTGACCGAGAATTAGGGATGCATTGTAGGGCATTGACACGTGCAATTTCAATGACTAATGACATGATATTGTGCACTAATTGATAAGCCGTGGCTGAACTGGTTTAATTGATTAATTGGGCATGTGGATATGTTAAATTGAGTGAATATTGCGGATTCAATTGATGCCGAGTGTGGATGCTATGGCCATAAATGTGCATATCGAGCATTGGCATGACATATGCATTGTGCGGGTGTGCACGATTGGCATTGAGCATGTGATTACCTAAATTGTCCTGATGCGTTTTACGCGGGGTTCAGATAATAATTGGTGGAATGTGTACGTGTGATCACATAAATCCTTATGTGTTTTACACAGAGTATTGAACTCGTCCCGAGGCGTTTAACGCGAGATGATGCCCGGACTACCGGAAGATGGCCAACCTGATGCGTTGTTGACACCTAAATTTTACCGACTATTTAGTGTAATTTGCATAGAAAATTAGGGATTAAATTTTTAACCCCTAAACAAAAATATTTAAATTACGTAGCATATAGTTTAGGTTCATTTAGTTTAATTGCATTATTACATCGGATTGGCAATGGCGAACGAGCTTAAATTTCATCGAACGAGACTCGGCAAGCTCGGAAGGCCAGGGCTGGGAATTACAAGTCAAACGGGCTCGGTCGTTTTAATTTGAGCTTAATTCAGTCTATTATGCTTAATTAAATGAAAGCCCAAGTTAATTCAGCCCAGTTAAATTAAATTAAAATCTAAGCCCAAGCCTAAGCCCATTAGGAATAGCAAGCCCATCTAATTGACCTAGGTTAGCATTATATAAACATGTTTAGGTCAGAAATTTTGGAGGATAACACATAATTTCATATTAGAATTTTAGAGAGCTCAAGTGTGAGAGAAAGAGAAAGGCCGGCCACCACTACGCCCCTTTGCTATTGCGCCACCATAGCGCCGCCGCGCCACCGCCCGGAGCCGCCGTTGTCGCCGCTGCTTCTTCTCCTCGGCCCTCTCGCCGGCGAAGCCACCGCACAGACGGGAGCCGCTCATGCCGCCGTGTCGTGCCCTTCACAGCCTTGCTGCGCCGCTGCACGCTGCCCCTATCGTCCACAGCACCGTCTCTCCGCCGCCTATTCCCGTCGGAGCCACCCGTCACCGTCGCCTGGACGACGTCCCCCTGCTTGCTGCTTCATCACGCCAACCGTCGCCTCCTCCTGCACCGCCACGTCGGAGGGGCACACCGAAGAGCCATCTAACGCCGCCATGCCTCAACCGTCGTTGCCCCTGCTTCGTCATTCTTGCCTCACCGCCGTGCCTTGGCCATTGTCCCTGATCAGCCACCGTTCGCTGTCCTCTCCGGAGAGCCGACGTCCGTCGGCCTGCCTTGCCATCCACAGCCACCGACGCCACCGCCTGGACGTGCACAGCCAAGCGTCGCCGGAATAGCCCCGCCGTTGTCCCTGATCAACCGCCGTGCCTCACAACAGCTCCGCCGGAGTTGCTGCCCTTGATCAGTCCCTTTCCGCCGGCACAGCCATCTCAACCGATGTTGCCATCCCATCACCGACGTCGTCGATCCCGATCCGCAAAGTCGATCTCGATCTCGAGCTCGATCCGAATTCAAATTTGGAGATTATCTGCAAATTAGGTAATTGGACATTATCCTATATTTTTCGGAATATTTAATTTCCTAATTTGAATGTTTGGAATATTGCATGAATATTTGGTGGATAATTAGATATCTTAGGATAATGTTCGATATATCCGCAATATTTGAAATATTCAATTTCCTAATTTAGCAACGTATCTGGACGACTATCCGACCTTAACCCTAAGGTCCGATACACGGTGATATGGAAAATTATTATCCTATCCATAATCACTTGGATACGATAATGATTTTTATCTACTTTTTAAATTTGAATGATCGAGTTTCCGTCAATATCTATAACCCTATAGATATGACTGATAGTTCGAATTTTTTACCTAATCCGAGTTTGAAACAAATCTGACGGATCGCGTGGTTGTTTTGAATGTGGATGTTATCTGTGTTTTAATTGTTTTTCCTTTTCAAATAAAAAAGAAAATTCAAAAAATATCGGTTAGGATTTGAATTAGAGTTTTGTATGTTTAGGGAATCCTAATATATCTAGAAGATAGAGTAATTATTTAATTTAAATTAGGACTTGAGATAATCTATTTCCTAGCTTAAATTAAGTAATATTCTAATTTTAATAGATTATTTAGGTCATTTTTTAATTTTGAATTTTCATAAAAAAACCCAAAAAGAGCCATCTTAGGATAGATTAAATTAGGATAGATTGCATTCATGATTTGGGTAATTTTTTTATTTCGAATTTTAACAAAAATCTCAAAAAATAAGTCATGTTAGTATATGTTAAATTATCATAGGTTGCATGTTAATTTAGGCATATTTCTAATTCCGAATTTCATTGATAAAAAAATACCAAAAATAAATCATTTGGCCGTCATTAGAATTAGGCCACGTCGTCGCATGACATATAGCTTGCATGCTAGGTTGCATTAATTCGCATATTATTTTTGCACGTCATTGCATATAGGCAAGTTTTCATTTAAATAAGCGAAAATCCAAAAAAATGAGTGAATTGCTTGTTAATTAGAAATCATATTAGGATTGTCAATGTGATTTTCTAGCTAACAATGCAGATACTTGCGTTGCTTTGAGGTAAGTAAATTCTTCCAAACTGACAATTTATTTAATGCTTTCTTGGGTATTAAATTGGTGATTTGCGTACCCGCATGAACACCTTACATGTCAGTGACTAAGTTAAAATGAATCCAAACTGCTTGCCAAAATATTTTTGAAAAGAAAAGGTACCGAAAGGGCATTAGACTAGATCTAGCGTAATCAAGTCCCCGGGCTTAGAATCTCTGGTTTGTAGAAATAAAACATATCTCCCTATGTTTTATTTAGGTGTCTAATCGACCTACTACAAATTGATTAGTGGCGACTCCAAACATGAAAACATTTGCATGTTAAAGACTTAAACCCTAAGTTGCGAATTGGTAAGACTTGGGAAGGTCCGAGTTAAGTTCAATCTTAATAATCCATTAGCCCAAAAAATGAAATTTTTTTTAGGGTCGCGACAGCTTGGCGACTCCGCTGGGGACTTGAGTTAAAACTCTTAGTGGACTTAGGCTAATTTTTCATTTCAAAAATAATTTTTGTTTGGCAGCGAGGATCCCAGGTACGTCCCTAACATTTTAGGTGTTAAATGTTCTTGCAGAATGGGAGGTATAAGGGGAGGCGTGATTGTTAATCCTTGCTTTGTAGGGAGGTGTTCGTATGTATGGTTTAATTCATGCACGAAGCGCTGTTTGATATAACATGTTGTGCATGCCTTCCATTTACACTACACCGCACACACTACCCGTTGCCGGACCTGGGTGGCATAGGTTTAGGATGGTACTGAGATAGTGGATACCCCGACCAAAATCATGTGGTACGGGTCGTCCTCCTCGGTCTCGAAATTTTCTTTCATGGTGTCATTGAATACCCACCATGGTTGCCCCCTTTGTAACCCGGGTCGGCTCTTTGACTAAGCCGAAGTCAGGAGAATCCCAGCCTAACCACCATTCTGACTGGTTTAGCTCGGTAATCCTCACGTCTCTACCTTGCAAGCTAAAGTCTAGATAGAAATCGAACTTCACATTTCATGCGCATGTCTATGTGATTGTCATTTCCCTACCCGGTGAAAGTAAGTTTTCTTCAGTCTTTATCTCGTAATTTATTTACGTTTCGTCTTTTCTTTGGTCAGTCCATGACATTAGGTCGGTCGTGAGTCTTAGTCTATACATTATGGGAGGGGCAGACATCCGGATTCTTGATGCTCCTAAGGACGAGCTCCCATGCCTGGTGGAATCTACTCAGTCCGACCAACCGCAAGCTAGTTGAGAGCCACATCGGAAGGCTGCTCCCCTTACCAGAAGTCAAAGTCCGTACCGGCTTCATTCGAGCATTAGCCCACTTTTGGTGTCCCGAGACATCCACCTTTATATTCGGTAAGCATGAGCTCACCTCGACTTTGGAAGAATATAGTGTGCTCATTGGAAAACCTTTAGGATCGGAGTTAATTACACCACATTTGGGAATCGATTCCATTCTAATATGTTCTGAATTTTTGAACGTCAGAAAGCATGAATTGGAAGAAGTTTTAAAAGCAAATCGTGGGACTTACCCTTTTTCATTCCTGAGTCAATGTTTTGAAAAAGCCACATCTTTTCAAAAGGACAGAATCTTTTTGCCAGCATTCTTCGGGTTCGTGATTTTTTCTCATTGCAAGAATGCATGTAACCCGTTAATTGCATGGTTGGTCCAACAAGTCTATCTTGAAAAGAATTTTGCCAACACCATTTTAGCCGAGACTTTCATTTCTCTCACTAAATTCAAGCAAAATGTTGACAAAACGTTTCGCGCCTCTCTTGAACTATTGCAAATTTGGTTTTTGTCTCACATAAAAGGGTATGGCGATTTACTCAAAATATCTGAACTTAGTGATTCTAGTCATCCCATTTTAAGTTATAAAGAAAAACAAGGGAATGCGCCCGATTATCATTACTCCGAATGGATCATTTTCATGAAAACGCTAGATCCCAAGGTTTCCAATGGCATGCTAACTGGTTCAATGTCGAGGAAGCTCGGCTTACGTGTAATGGTGTTGGACCGGCGCTACTTTTGGGCTTCACTGGCGCAATTGAATACTACCCTGCCAAAGTGTCCCGACAGTACCAGATTCTCCAGGGGCTCCCTCCGGCGTTGCAACCGGAGCTCCTCCTTATCGATTTCTCTGACAAGGATGAAGACCACAAAGGGACCATTGCTCAGCTCCAAAAGATGTGGAAGAAATACCGTGTGTTAAAGATAGCTCGACCCGAAGGAGAACTCAAGGGAGAGCAGAAGTCCTATTTCGCAACGGTCAACTACATTCGACGGCATAAAATCCTGTAGGAGTTACTCCCGAAGATATCCAAGGTGCCTCTCAAGACCACCAATCGCTCAGAGAACAACCGCCTCAAAAGGAAGGCCGAAGAAGCTCAAGAAAAGGTAGCCAAGATAGCTCGAGCAGCTGAAGAAGGAAGTCGCCTCCCATATATCTATAGATCAAGCTAAAGAGAAAGCTTGAAGTTGTTTTCTCATTCTTGTTTCAATTTCGGTCTTTTAAACTTTTGGTTAGGAATTGAGTCATTTGCTTCAGTTTAAAGTCATTTCAAGTCATCAGTTGTCGTAAAAATTTTCGTCATTTCAATAAAGAGATCTTTTCAATTTAAAGCGATTAGACCAATGTCATGGATCGGCGTGTGCTTTTGCTTAACACTTATGTATGTTTGTTTCATTCCAAAATTAGGTAATTATGGACCGATCACGATCGCCCATTCGTATACGGTCGAGAGCTAGAATAGCCAACCAAACTGACCTACAAGAGCGTGTCGTTGGCATGGAGGACCAGATGAAGCAAGTCGTCATCGCAATGCAACAAATGTTTGTCGAAATCAAAGCTCTTCGGTCATTCCCCGTTCCAACTTCCCTTGAGACATTAGCTCCAAAGCACAAAGGTTGAAAGAATGTTGATGTTAAGGAAGATGACGATATTCCCGACTTGGAGAATGACCCCGTCCAGATCATCGTCAACAAACACAAGCCTGATGAACGAGTCAACAAACTCGAAGAGAGAGTGAAGCAGCTGGAGGGTTCACAGGATTCACCCTCGATCGATCTGTCCTGTATTCACAGATCAAGATCCCAAAGAAGTTCAAGATGCCCGACTTTGACAAGTACAATGGCACCACGTGCCTAAAAGCCCACTTGCAATTGTACCACGTACAGATGACCCCGTACGTAGATAATGAACTCCTGATGATCCATGCGTTTCAAGCAAGTTTGATGAGTCCTGCTTTGAACTGGTATCTCATGAAGAAGATAAATTGCCTCAAAACTTGGAAGGAAGCTAGTGAAGCGTTCCTAAAGCAGTACAGGTTCATAATAGATATCATTCCTACTCGTGATGATCTCGAGCATGCTCAGATGAAAAAGAATGAGTCCTTTAAAGACTATGCCATCAGATGGAGGAATATAGCTGCTCAAGTCGTCCCGGAACCCATAAACAGTGAGTTGAAGAGGATGTTCGTAAAAACTCTCTCGTTCGAGTACCGTAATCGGGTGGTGGCCATTCCAGCTGACAACTTCAACCAACTCATCCCCATAGGCGAACAGATTGAGATAGGACTGAAAGACGGGTGGTTCGTGGAGCCGTCTTCGTCGACCAAAAGATTTAGTGCGAGAAAAGAGAAAGAACCGGCAGCTGAAGTGAATGTGACTTATAACCAACCGAGCCGGCGGAATACTAACTCTGCCCCGGTAATCCAAGTAGCAGAAGCTCAGCAACAAAACACGGGTCGTCAACCTTTTCAGAGGAGGAACAACAAGAGGCAATTCACTCCCTCTCCTGATCATTATCTCAAGTATTGGCGATACTTCGAAAGAAAGGCTTGCTTACTACCGAGCCAAAGAGACCCAATCCTGAGCAATTCTATAACAACGACCCGTCGAAGAAATGCGATTATCACATGGGCGAGCTGGGGCACTCAACCGACGATTGGTATGCCCTCAAGCACCGAATTCAGAACCTCCTAAACATGAAGACTTTCTCATTCCAACCCGCTAAGCCAAATGTTCAGAATAACCCGCTTCCTGATCATGCGGGCAATGTGAATGCCATTTTTAGTTTCGATGTTGGTCGAATCAAGAACGTCAAGGTATACACCACCGACGTCTATGGCGAGCTGGTGAAAGCCGGTTATTACCCGGGTAATGAGGCCGTTTCCCTGGCCATCATGAGAGAAAGAATCTCAAGGATGGTAGAGGCTGGGTTGATCGTTTATACTGACCATACGGGCATCGTTTCCACTATCTCCGAGGTCGTCATTAACTGGGATGAGGAGTTCGCTACGTTGAACTCCAGGAAGGACAAGCTCGATCCTTTGCCGGAAGACATGCCTCCGCTCGAAGATGCGACCCATGATGAGGAGATCGTAGTAAGCACGTCTGCAGCCGATGAAGGGATAGTGATCGAGATACCTCAACCGTATGAGTATTCGAATGATAAAGCAGTCCCTTGATTCTACAGTCTCGATGTCGACTTAGTCACCAGATCTGGACGTACCTATGGCCAAGCTAATGCTCAATCGGCAAAACCTGTCACTGACGAAGAAGCCAAAGAGTTCCTGGTTGTGATCAAGGCTAGTGAGTACAATATAGTCAAGCAACTGCGTAAGATGCCCGCGTAAATTTCTCTGCTCGAACTCCTCCAGACGTCTGTCAAACATCAAAAGGCCCTAATGAAGGTGTTGAGTGAAGTCCACATGCCAGAGACGATCGACCATGATAAACTAGAAGAATTTATGGGTTCCATACTCCTCAAAGACCTTATAGCCTTTTCAGATAAGGAATTCTCTCTAGAAGGCAGGGGACATACCAAAGCGCTGTATATTTCTATCAAATACAAGGCCACGCACGTAACCCGGGTACTCATCGACAACGGATCAGCCCTGAACATCTGTCCTCTAGCGACTTTACACTACCTCAAGATAGATCCGTCTAAAATAAATGCTGCGAAGACCTCCGTGCGAGCCTTTGACAGAATGAAGAAAGAAGTGATGGGATAAATCCACCTTGACATACAGATAGGACCAACAGTGTTCAATGTCCTATTCCAGGTTATGGATGTTCCCACTGCATTCAATTTTCTGTTGGGTCGTCCATGGATTCATACTGCTGGAGCTGTGTCATCCAGTCTACATCAGAAGGTCAAGTTTATTGTGGAGAGGAAGTTAGTCACAGTCCACGGTGAAGAAGAGCACCCGATTTATCATGCAACGGCTATCCCCTATGTCAAGCCAATTACAAAATCGAATCGAGTTATCAGTCGCTTGAACTCGTATCAACCATACATGCAGCTAGAGGATTATCACCGTCCGTTCCTGAGGTGTCAAATACTGTTGTCATGGTCGAAAGAGTAATGATGTCCCATGACTTTATTCCGGGTGAAGGTCTTGGCAGGGATGGTCAAGGTATCCGCCAACTGGTGGAAGTCTCTCAAAGACCTCGCACTTCTAGATTAGGGTATCAGGGGTCAACTGTGCCGAACAATAAGAGACGTGGATATGGTTGAGGTCGAGGTCCAAGAGTTGAGCAGAATAGACAACAATCCAATGAAGGGTTGAACAATGAAGAGCCTGGGCGTGGTAAGCTACCTCCATACATCCGTACCACATTCCCAGGCCTTGCGAGGATGATGCACGAAGAGAAAGAAGTGATCGACACTCTGGGGCAACCGAGCGGCAAGTTTGATTACTATGTGAAGTACTCAGCGCCTCCGAGCTTCTATGTTGACCCCCGTGATATTATCCCGGATGGATGAGGAGGTATGGATGATCCAACACCTCAAATGACAGAAGATTCTGATGATGTAATAGAGGGAATCACTGCCTTGTTCGATGACGTCTTCATTGGAGCTATTGAAGGAGGACCGTTAGAGGGAATGGGCATTAGCCCACAAGAGTAAAATCTTTACTTTTTTGCACACTCCTCTGCGTGGGAACTTTTACTACTTTTTAGGACTTGCCCCGTCTCGGGTGCTACTTTCTATTTTCATTTCTAGGACCTGATTGTTGTAATTTTCAGTCAATAAATGTAATTCCTTTGGTGATAATCAATGAAATTACAAATTGTTTTCAGTTTTTTAGGGCATGTTGAGGTACATCAAACCAGCCCGGTGATGATATCCAACCGATAAAAAAATATATATGGTCCAAGGAGAATTCTAAGGCCCGGGCTTCTTCATGTTTCGTCGTGTTAAAACTTTTTCGAAAAGAGTTGTAATGTAGCCAATAGGCATATGTTTAGGGCCGAGCCATTATCGATGAGAACTCATGACAAAATCGTATCACGATGTTTTACGGATATGTATAACGCCTTAGAATGGGAACGCCCTTTAGGAGGGATGTCCTCATCGGAAAAAGAGATTTGATCCTTCAAAAGGATTGCCCTAACAAATTTTTCGAGTTGAGCATCATCAATGGAATCGGGTACATGCACTTCATTCAACACCTTGAGCAAGGTATTCTTATGTTTCTCGGATGACTTGAATAAATCTAATAAGGAAATTTGGGCGGGCATCTTCCTTAATCGGTTCATCACGTTGAATTCACTAGTCTTCACCACAGCTAGAAATTGCTTAGCATCCTCTTTAGTCATAGCTTTCTTTTCGACTCCTTCTTTGTGTAGACAACAACGACCCTATCGAATAACGTCATCAATTTCATTTGTTCCGTACTTCCATGGAATAGCTTTTTTGTCAAACTTGGAAGTAACTTCAACAATTATTTCTTCTCCTTCCATTAATGGTGGTAATTCAATCACAACGGGCTCAAGATCATCCCTCGTGATCTCAAATGACTCAAAGTCTTCAACTAACAAATCAATAACCATAGGTTCCACACCCATCGGCCTGATTTCATAATACGCGGCTTCTTTAGACAAGTTAACCACTATGGATTCAATACCCATCGGTTTGCTCTCATGATCATTCTCTTCGGAGATGTCAATCGCAATGGGAGTGATCATAGCCACCATCTCTTCATCATCCATTCCTCCCCATCCGTCGGGAACAATATCCTTCAGGTCAATAAAGAAACTTGGCGGAGGTGAATATTTGACAAAAAAGTCATACTTTCCACTTGGTTGACCTAGAGTATCAACCACTTCAGCATGCTCACGAGCGGCTATTACAATTTTCACGATCCCAATGAGCTCTTCTAGCACCAAACTCGAAATTCGTGTCAGAAACATGCTCCTTGTCTTCATTAACGGGTATAGGTTCAAAGACTTTAGATGTGCGATCCATGTTTTCATCATTCATGCCTCCCCATCCATCGGAAACGATATTCTTTGGGTCAATGAAGAAGCTTGGAGGTGGCATGTATTTGAAATAGAAGTCATACTTCCCGCTTGGTTGGCCTAAGGTATCTACTACTTCTTCGCACTCACGAGCAGTCTTCATGAATTCATAGTCCCAATGGGTTCTTTTGACATTGAGGTTGGAATCCACATCGGAAACAATTTCTTCATCTTCTTTGAATAGAAAATCATCATCAATAACTTCTAAAGTTTCTATTTCTTTGGTCAAGACTTTGACGGATGCATCTCCATTCTCATCCTCTTCTAACTCATAAAGAAAGTTCTCAGACGATACATCAATCGTAGCCGTCATCATTGTGGCATATGATTCTTCTCCCATACACCGGATAACCCCTATGTCAATTAATTTGGAAATGCATATAAACTTTTCTTCTTTTGAGATGTCACCTCCTTTTTCATAATGTCCAGCTAGCATCAAGATCTCATACAACTTTGGTACATCCACCATAAAAGACTTCTTATCTTCATTCATATCTACCATATTCATACATCGGGTATGATCGGGCAATGGATTTTGTTGTATATTCAGTTCGGAGTACTTAAAAGACAAGATCCCTTTGTCAATCAAGCTTTGAACCTTAATTTTCAATACTAGGCAATTGTCAGTGCTATGGCCTTTCTCGCCCATGTGGTACTCACATGATTTCGTAATGTCAAACCCAACGAACTTTGGAGGGTTATCTCGGGGGACTTCTTTTGCAACCATTCTCCTCTCAAGAAGCATGGGTGGAAGCTTTGATAGCGGTCTTGGTAAAGGTGTAAATTGACAAAGTGGGTTATGTTTACGTGACTTCTTATTGGACTCATGATGTGGTTGAATATAAATCATATCCATTTTCTCAGCACGTCCTTGGTTACATTCTTCATTCCTAGAAGATTGCTCGATTTTAGACTTTTGCTCTTTGTATTTTCGTTTTCCTTCACCCTTCGAATTAATATCATTTGTCTCTAATCTAGTACTAGACGGTAATTCCATAGCAATTTGATTCACACGATCCATGAGACGTATCAACATGCCACGTATTTCGTTAACTTGACTCTGAAGATCTGCAAGAGTAGGCATAATCTTGGTCGGAAGCAGTGGAGTTATGAACATTTCAAAGTCTGCAAATGTGGCAGTTATTTCATCAATTCGATTTTCCAGATCGGCAATTTGTTCATTCTGTTTTTCGATATCCATTTGAAGATCCTTCGCGCAAGTGGGGTTGGGCATTCTCTAAATACTTTTAAACGAAATGAAGATCAAGTTAGTACGTGGAAAATAAATTGAAACGAAAATGTAAAACCCTTCAATTCTATATTTTTCTTTGGATGAAATAAGGATAAGAAATATTCTCATGATCCCAATACCATGTGAACGATCTCTTATCAAAATTTCTTCACTAGAAATTATACAATTAAAAGGGTAACACGCGATGATTAATCAAGATGCCCCATCTATATTCCATTGGAATCTCGAAAAAGAAATTACACACAAGGGAAATTTCACTATTAACAACAAAATTCGTGAAATACAATCCTTATAGATCAATCTAAAAACAAGAAGAGAATCCTATTACATCATTACTAAAATGAGTAAAAAGGAAACCCTATACATCAAATCTATAAAATGAAAATTACATGAAAGGAGATTTCCTCATGGAATATAACCAAATTCCTAATGGATCTTCTTTAGGTGCGAGGCAAATTCGTTTGTTTTCTTGGGTTAAACGTTCAACCTCGGCTAGAGCCTCATCCTTTTCTCTAAGAGCTCTAGCGGCTATAGCTTGTTGTTGAGTTGGCTTCTTAGGGACATTAGGGAGATCCACTTTAAGCTCGAGCTCGAGATGACAGTGCATGTATTCTGGCAATGCATGACATATCTTCATTTCCCCTTCCAATTATGACTCGTCGGTAATGAGAATTGGCTCCAGGTGGCATTTGTACCACATATCAATGATGGACTTGATCATTTCCTTCAAATCCGCCATTTGGTCCTTTTGGATGACATCTTTGTGATAGTCAAAATGATATAACCCCAACTTGAGAAATTGTGGAATCTTTTGAAGCACGCGATATTGACGGATCACCCTAAAAGGGTAATATGACGTAGACCCCGTAGGACCCAAAAGTGGGATTGGGTTGTCAGATCCGTTATTAAGGTGCACTTTGGGATTTCCAAGCCAACGAACATGCCATTGGATTTGATTTGGAACAAGGTTCTTGAAAAAATTAAACCAAGTTGAGAATGACTAATAGGGAAAAATTTCTTCCTTTTCTCGAAAAAGTGAGATAGGATGACAATTTTTGGATACACCTATGATTTTCAAGCTCAAACCAAAATTTTTAAGGTGAGAGACCAACCAAATTTGGAATAAACCTATTGGGGCTCTAAAAGTACTATTTTTGTTTTGTTTAAACGTATTAAGTGATACGAATGTCTCACCTAGAATCATATTGGAGAATCTTTTGAACATACACACTTGATTGACAATGTGGACTACCAAAGGATTCATAGTCTTTTTGGTGTATGGAAAGATCACAAAACCAAGGAATGCTAAGAGAAAGACGCGAGGAATTTGATTACCCGCTTCTTTTGGCAAGCTAGAAAAATGTCGTTCTAAGAATGTAAAAGGGAGTGCATTAGAATTTCCCCTAAGAACGCCTTTGATTTGGAGAATGTCAACTCCTAAGAATTGGCTCAAAAGAATTATAGGATCTATATCTATCGGATGACTAACTAGACCAAAAGAACAGACTCTTCCAATGGCAATATCGTACTCCTCAATTGTAGGGGTCAACTCATTTCGACCAAACACAAAAGTGGATGTCTTTGAGTTCCAAAAATGAGACAATGCCTTAATCATGGCGATGCGAGGCTCGACGTATAAAAGAGCGGGAAGATATCCGATCCTCTTTTCCACGTAGTCCTTGTGCTTTGACTCGAGACTTTCCCACATGGTCACGAGAGCTCTAGGTACGGGGATGATTTGAATCTCCGACATATCCATTTTGACTAACCCTAATTTAGGGCATCGAGATTAATCACCACGCATTATAGAGAGAAATATAACGTGGAATTGAAATGGCATAATTGAAATTGCAAAACAATACAATCAACCTTACCGCAAAAAAAATGGCAAACACATCAACACATCGCATAAGGACATGTGAATTTTGACATCTAAGGGTAGGATTCTAAAGGTTTAAGATCCCCACCTTAGTTAGATAAGAAGAGTTTACTCACAGCTACTAATGTCGGTCGGTGCATTTCTTACTAATCAAGATAAGCGGTATTAAAGAATGGATTACCACATGCATTCACATGCGGATTCCACTCTTAATACCTCCTAAAGGTGCCTTAAAAGCGATCCAGGGTTTTAGACCGTAGGTGCATTGTGTTGTGCTAAAGCAAGTAAACATGCATTTAAATCTAAAGCAAACAACACTTCAACATAATCTCATACATTCGACATTCATCTGAACGCCACCTAAACAAAGGATTTGCATTCACTCCACCCCTTATGTCTCCCTCCTACAAAGCGATTTAACACATGATTAGTGGACTAACCTTATTTTCCACAGGACTTTGACATGCAGTCGATGCTACAAAATGTAGACAAGTGAGATAATAACCAACAAGTTTATTACGGCTTTAATCTACTTAGGTTTGTAATCTAGTCCCCAATGCAGTCGTCAAGCCTATCGCGACCTACCTCTCCAGGGGCGAACTCGATAAGGCGGGATTAGAGATAAGTATTCATGAAACAGTTCATATGGTACATCATAAAAATGACTTTAGTAAAGCATAAATCTTTTGGTTATCCATATGGCCTACTGATCATGAACGTGGATTTTCCTTAAATCCATATCTCGCGTGGCAACGGATCGATTTTATCTTATTTTAGGAGTTGCCACTAGCCTAGGTTGGGGGTCAACTAAAATACCTAACCGAAACGCGGGAGTTTCGTTTCGGTTTCTACGAAAACTAGAGATCATGGGTTCGGGGACTAGCTTACGTTAATATTTTTATTAACGCCCTTTCGGTACCGCTAAACTTATCATGATTGTTATCTAAGTTGTCATGCATTTGTTCTTTACCATTTTCATGTTAAAGTCTTAGTCCACTAGGTGATCATGCATCTTGTTTTTGTATTTTCATTTAAGATTCTAAACTAATCCTATCTTAGTCTAGAAAAAGAAAGAAACAATCAATTGTATTGAAAGACATTTCGTAAAGTAAACACTCAAAGTATTGAAAAGAAGAGTTAATTCTAAGTGTAAGAAAGTAAAACTCGCAACTCGTCGGGTGTTTATTACAACACAAATTGAAAACCTGAGACATGATTGGGGATGAATGAATTGAATATGAATTGAAACCGGATCGGACATTGGTCTATTGCCATCATCAAATGAATACAAATTGAGACCAGATTGGACATCGGTCAATCGCCACCATCAAATGAATACAAATTGAGACCGGATTGGACATCGGTTAATCGTCTTGGTCTTTTACAATTTTGGATTATTCCCTCCATGGACCGCCTCTTGGGTGTCAGCATTTATATTCACAACATACATTCACGACAAATAATATACAAAGAAATAACAAAAGAAAAACAATGGTGTAAACAATTCATTAATCAAGCATGGGCCTTGGGATCGACCTTTGTTTTTTTATGCATTTCGATTCACCACCCACTTAATCATCTAACATTATTTGATTAATGATTAACGATAATGGGCTACCATTTGCATTCACAAAAGGGCAACACATATCAATTAACCCCTAAAATCGGGTTCCAAATGACCATAATGGGCTACCCGCCGAACATGCACCGGGCCTAATATCCATCTAACAAACACATACATAGCAATGAGTAAAATATGCATTCAAGCCTATGGGCCTTATCTCTCAACCAATAAAGCAATGAGAAGTGGGCTTCATAAGAAGACCACTTATTCAATTATTATCTAATTCGGATCACTTCTGTTCAGATGTAATTAACTAACCTAATGATGTCCAAAAGAAGTGATTCATGTGTCATTAGAAAGATTATGACATGAGGATCAAAAGTTTAGCGGACCATTTTTTCTAAATCCTCACCGATTCTCTCGAAAATGACAAATTCACTCTCGATGACAGGCTGGACCCAGTTTTGTTAAGGATTTCAAAATAATGGTGGAAAAAATAACAAACATTATCAAAACCACGTGAAAATTTTTAGAAAGTTAGGATTCTCCGTATGCAACAACTTTCATGTTTTGATTTTTTTGCTAAAAAGGCCTCAAAATTTTTATAAAATTCGGTTTTCACAAAGGACTCAACTACAAATCAAATTTTTACCCGCGAAGGCCTTATATGAAATTTTAAGCAAATTGATCCTCCAAAAATTGTTATTAGGCCCTAAAAATTTTTAGTCAACATAATGAGACCCCAATGAACAACTTTGTAATTTTTATTTTTTGCAAAAGAGGACTCTAGCTTTATCAATTTCGGAAAAACATCTTTTGGATTCCAAAGGAATGAAAATCAGATCTGAACACAGATACTGATTAGATCAATAAAAATTCCTTTTAAAAGTCCAAATGAATTTCGATTTTGATGAGATTAGTATCAATGGAAAGATCATGATCTCAGTGTGAAATTTTGTGAAGAAAACTTTTTCATATTTTGAACACACAAATTTATGAAAATCGAAGAACACATGAAGGTCAGTCAGAAACTAGACTGTCACCAGATTCATGCATAGATGACATTGCAAATCGTACAATGCTAATATGCTTGGAATTTTATGAAACTTTTATGATGAACAGATTAAGATGTGTTCTACAACTTTCATGAAGAAGGTTTCTTCAAACAATGATCATAGAAAATCAGAAAAATCATAGAACAGCACAACATCAATCAGGAAATCATCAAAACAGACTGGAACATCACATTCCAGATTCTGATCCTAACTTTCGAAAGAGTTTTGACATAGCAAATTAAGTCCGATTGAGGCATGTAATATATCAAATCGAAGCTTAAGACATGTTTTACGATTCTCTAGTTCATCAATTCGCAAGATTTCAATAGCAATGAGCTGAAATCAGCATCTCAAACATACAGGTTTCTCTGTACATAAATTTACAGAACAACATCCGAGTGTACTTACCTTGTTTAATGATGCTTCAATGCGCAACCGAGTGATCCGATCTCCGTATTCAGATCAAAAATAGCACAGAGAAGTATCAGAAAGCTCGACATACCTATGAGAATAGATTGCACAAACTATAGTGAGAATCGATTCGATTTCACGCTAATGAACTAATAACAAAAAATCAAGTCAAAAGACGCGATCCGGTGGCTGTTCAACGAGAAACCGGCCACCACAGCCATATGAAAACGCTGAGGAATGCTGCTGGAGGGAACACCTATCGGCCGGTTCAGCCTCTTGAACCGGTTGATTGAATCACCGGCGACCAAGCCGGTGATGCTGCTGTGGAGGAAATCTTGCCAGAATGAGGAGCTTGGGCCACCAGCTAGGTCGGTTGGTATTATGACCAGTCTTGTGGCACCGCGGGAGATGATGGTGAGGCGGTGATTCGTCGGAAAATGGCCGATGAGGAGGCGAGATGGCCAGCGGCCGAGAGAGAGAGAGAGAGAGAGAGGAGAGAGAATTCAGATCTGAAAATGAGAGTCGCCCCCAATTTTGGAGGAAAAAAAACTATATACTCCCCTCAACTTTGAATCGTAGCCCTTAGATTGATCCAATGGCTTAAAATGCATCCTTAATGATTAAGAATATTCCTTAAGGGCTAAGAATTGGTAACATGGCATTATGGATGGACATGATCAATTCTATATAAATGGCCATGATTGATTTGCTTATCCCCTAATTAATTTGCTTAATCCTTAAGGAAGGGCATTTTAGTAATTTCACTTAGGGGCATTTTCGTAATTTTCAATTAAGGGCATTTTTGTCATTTTTGTCATTTTTGGGCTCAAAGGGGTGTGGCCAGCCTTGGCTGGTCAGAATGGACCGTCGATCACCGGATTTTCGACTGGAAAATGGCTAGTCCAATCAGACTAGTTCGATTCGAATCAAACCAGGTTGAAACTGGTTCAATCCTTGATTCTATTTGTTTTAATTTTGTACAATTTGATCTCTATCATGATTAATTGACCCCATTAATATTAAATTAGATCAAATTGGATTGAATCGATTTGAAATTCATGCACAAATTAATTAGATTTAACTTGTTTTAGCTCAATTGTTCTTGAATTTGGGTAATTGCATGGCCAAGCTAGATTAACAAATTTAATTGAAGTCCAATTAGCCAAATTGAGTCTCAATTCATCAAATTGAATATTAGTCTACAGTGGGTCAAGTTGAATTATACTAATTGATCAAATTGACTCAAATTCATGTGAATCTTCCAAAATTGATTTTGAATTTGGATTTGATATAAGAAATTAGGCTTATTCATGTCTCAATTGCGCAAATCATGAAGAATTGATCCAAATCACTAATTAGGGCCTAAATTGGGGGGGGGGGGTTTTGTGTTTGGCTTGGAATTACAAAATTGGTTCCAAAATTGAATATAAGATGACCTCTAAATCAAATGTCGTGAAGAAAACTAACCTAAAAAATTACTAGAAATTAAGTAATTTCATTTTTGGCCAATTTGAACCAAATTTCGCAAATTGGGAAAAATTTGATTCTAAACAGATTTTTGTAAAATTTCAAATGCCAAAGGTAAATTGAATGTAAAATAAGATGATTTTTGGATTTTTCAATTTTTTTGGTCAAAAGTTTGATCAAAAGTCAAACCCTAGTTGACTTTTCACTAGGAGTTTGATTTTATGATCAAATCTTTGAATTTTTCTAGAATTTCTACTTCTAAAGTGAAATTAAACTTGAAAGGAATCTTGTTATGCGAAAAGCCCCAATTTGGCTCAAGGTTGACTTTTGGACAAAGAGTTTGCCAAAAAGCCAACTCGAAAGTCAACCGTTTAACTTTTCAAGTTTTTGCATGGATTGAATAGAAAATCATCTACAAAAGCTAGGCCAACAAACAGAATTAAAAAACGACATTTTTTTGTTTAAGAAATGGGTTCCGTTGCGATCGAAAACTAGAATCTCGAATTTTCTGCTTTTAATTACGCGTCGGCTAAAAATTAGGTATCAATAGTTCTCACAATTATTATATAACCAATTTTAGATCCATGACCGTGAGTGATTGGAGACGTTGCAAGGATATCTCGCAGTTCGAGGATGGGTTAAGTACTCTGTATTTGGAGTTTCCCCCTTTTTTGTAGAGGAGTTAAGTTTACGAATCACTGTTCTTTTTCGATGAACGTGGTTCTATTGTTGTGGCATAACTTGGGGATTGTCTTTTTGTGAACGTGGTATGTATCTGCCAAGTGTATGATTTGCAAGTATTGATTGGTGCTATTATTACCTCTTCGTCATTATTAATTGTCTGGGTGGTTTCATTTTGTTTCCGCACGTGCCTAATCTCTGATGTTTAGGTTGAGTCGGCGACGCGTCCTGGGACGTCGCCTTCAATGATCGACCATCGAGAGATGTCGTGAGCCCGTGAGAGTTCGGGGCGTGACATACATCGATCAATAGTATTTTCTTTAAATTCAAAAGAAGTTATGGCATCATTAAACTTAAGATACCATTATTGGGAAGCTTGTTTAAGTCCATATATTGACTTCTTTAACTTACACACCATGTGTTCCTTTTTTTTAACTGAAAAGCCCTTGGATTGGTCCATATAAACTTCTTCCTCTAAATTCCCATTAAGAAAAGATAGTTTTGACATCCATTTGGTATAACTCTAAATCATAATGAGCCACCAAAACCATAATGACTCTAAGTTAGTCTTTCTTGGAGATTGGTGAAAATATCTCTTTATAGTCAATGCCTTCTTTTTGAGTAAAACCTTTAGCAATAAGTCTGGCCTTATATAATTTGATATTACCTTGTGAGTCCTGCTTGGTCTTAAAGACCCATTTACACCTGACCTTTTTGCATCCTTCAGGCAATTAAACGAGATTCCAGACTTGATTTTGATCCATAAATTTTGTCTCTTCTTTCATGGCATTGAACCATTCAATAGAATCATCACCGTCCATGGTTTATGAAAATGAACTTGGATCATTACAAATTCTTAAGTTAATTCCCGACTCTTGTAGATAAACCTCATAGTCATTAGAAATAGCCAACCTCCTTTCTCTTTGAGATATTCTTAATGCTATTTCTTGTGGCTCAACTAGTGTAAGTTCAATATTGACATTTTCATTATTTAGTATTTAATCATTTATTTGTTGTTCTTGATTATTGTTGGGTTGAACTATAATATCAAGAACAACTTTAGAAGTTTTGGGTAGAGGAATTTCCACCCTGACTTCTTGAGTCCAAGCATCATACATTCTTTCACTCCCACTGAAGTCAACATGTTCAATGAACCTAGCATTTCCAGATTCAACAATTCTTGCACTATGATTAGGATAGTAAAATCTAGACCCTTTGGATTTCTCTGCATAATCAATGATGTAATCACCAGTTGTTCTTAAATCCAATTTCTTTTCATGTGGATTGTAAATTCTTACTTATGCTAGACAACCCCAAACATGCAGGTGTCGTAAACTAGGTTTCCTTCCTGTCCACAGTTCAAAGGGAGTCTTTGGAATTGCATTACTAGAAACCTTGTTTAATAAATACATAGAAGTATCTAATGCATACATCCACAATGATAAGGGTATAGATGAATAACTCATTATACTTTAATCATTTCCATTAAAGTACGATTACACCTTTCTGCTACATCATTTTGTTATGGTGTACTTGGCATTGTGTATTAAGCACAAATACCATGTCTTTCAAGTAATTTAGCAAATGGACCTGGACATTGTCCCAATTCATCATATTTTCCATAATATTCACCACCTTTATCCGACCTTACTATTTCACCTTTTTATCTAATTGCCTTTCAACCTCTTTAATATACACCTTAAGTCCATTCACTGATTAAGAGTTATCATGCAATAAATAAATATAACCATAACGTGAAAAATTATCAATAAAGGTGATAAAATAATTTTCTCCACCAAAAGATGGAACATCAAAAGGACCACATATATCAGTGTGTATAATTTCAAAGAGCTCTGTGCTTCTTGTGGCACCTTTCTTAGTGTGTTTTGTTTATTTTCCCTTAATACAATCAATACACATTCCAACATCAATAAAATCCAATTTGGAAGAATTTCATTCTTCACTAATCTTTGCATTCTTCCTTGAATATGTGACCCAAACGGTTATGCCACAAGTAAGAAAAATTCTCATCCACTAAACTGCATTTAGTGCCAACATTATGATGCTTTCATTAAGGTCTCAGCAAAAGCATTATCAAGTTTAAACTTATAGAGATCATCACATAAATTCCAATTCCAATAATATTATTATTCTTATATAAACTGGAAGATCCACAACCAAACTTAAAAGAGAATCCCGCTACATCAAGTTTTGACAAAGAAACTAAATTACAGGAAAATGTAGGTACATAAAGGGTTCGAAACAAATCCAAATAATGCCCAGTATCTAAGATCAAACGATAAGTGCCAATGCCTTCAATTGGAGCTTTGTTTCTATTCCTCGTGAGCACATAATTCTCATTTGGCTTTATGGTTTGGATAAAAAGAAATCCCTGTATCGTATTTGAAACATGAGTGATGACACCAGAATCAATCCATCAAGTATTATGAAAAACTTTAGTAAAGTTTGATTCAAAACATACTAAAGCACAATGATTACCTTGCTTTTTGAACTAAGCTTTACGCTTTAGACAATCTTCCTTCAAGTGTCCAATTTTACTACAAAAGTGACACTTAATAAGATTGTGTTCATTCTTGTATATTTGAGAAGCCTTAAAAGAGTCATTCAGGTTGTGTACACCTTTCTTCTTGCTCCTTCCACATTTTCTCTTGAAATTCTTCTCAGCTTCTTGATGACATAAGAGATGAACAAAATGAACATTTTGATTATTTATCCTTGTTTCCTCTTGAACAAGCATACTGGCCAATTCATTTACATTCCACTTGTCCTTTATAGTGTTGTAATTCATTTGAAATGGCTCATATTGTTCATAAGGCAATGAATTAAGTATGAATTATACTAAAAAGTACTCATCCACATTCATTCCCAAAGTTTTTAATTTTTTCGCTAAGTTTGTCATCTCTAGTACATGTTCATGCATGGTACGTGAACCATCATATTTCATGGTGGTCAAAGTACTCATCAATGTACCAGCAAGTGACTTATCAGCAGTTTGAGAAGCTCTTTCACAAATTTTATAAATTCCTTAGAACTGTCAGTTTTGGGAAGAGTTGTCTTTAAGTTGTTTGCAACTATCATTCGCATAAACATTAAGCTTAATCTGTTCGATCTTTCCCAAGCTTTATGGAAAGACTTTTCATTATTGCTACTCTCATCAGTAATATCAGCTGGTTTCCCAACTTGAAGTGATAAATCAAGATCCAGAACACCTAAGTGAAACTAGACTTGTTCACTCGAATATGGGAAATTCATTCCATTGAATAAAGGAATAGATGAAGCATGTGAATGAAGAGAAACAGGTATAGATACTACAAATATACAAGAATATACTCATACATTAATGCTTTGAGAATATCACATTATCATATTAAAATTAAACAATACATGTATATCATGGTTCTCTTTTGGGTGATCCTATAATATACAAACATAAAAAAAAACCATATTGATGCTAATAACTTTTATTTGCTAATTATAAATACACCTCATTAAAAATTATTTGATATCTTTGGATATACAAATAAATCTAACAAGACATATTAATTACCAACTATTATGTTAATGAATTATAAGAAATTGACTAACCTTTGGGTCAATCCCTAATTCTTATAATAAGCGAACTTCAATATACCTATGACACCATTAAGAATGTGTAATGTATCAATTTCAGTCGGGTTAATACCACAGAAAATCCTAAACTGATACATGTGTGACAATTTTACCCTTTACTACAAAAAACCCCAAACTGGTACACATGTGACAATTTTACCCCAAACTTTTTTTTTACCACCAAAAACCCCAAACTAGTACACATGTGACAATTTTACTCTAAACTGGTAAATCTGTGATAAATTTACCATAAACTATTTTTTTTAATCACGAAAAACCTCAAATGGGTATACATGTAATAATTTTACCCTGAACTAATAATTTGTTAATATTAAATTTTATTTTTTCGAATTTTTTATTTTTTCTTTTCTTTTTTTTTTTCTTAATCTTCAACTTCTGGCCAGTCGCCAGATTGGGGACCGGCCAGAGGCGAAAGCCGGCGAGGCCAGCCCCACCGGCGCGGGCGAGGGCCGCCTTCGCCCGACTTAGGCGAAGGCTACTCTCACCCAACTTAGGCGAGGGACGCCCTTGCCTGGGTGGGCAAGGACAACCCTTGCCCAACTCCGGCAAAGGCGGCCCTCGTCGAATCTGGCGAGGTTGGCCCTCGTCGACATCGAGCAAGGGCTGTCCTCGCTCGCCTAGGCGAGGTCGACCCTCGCTGGTGTCGAGAGAAGGCTGTCCTCGCCTGCCCAAGTAAGGTCGGCCCTCGCCCAGCTCAGGCGAGGACGGCCCTAGTCAGATTCGGCGAGGGCGACCCTCGCCTGAGTCGGGCAAAGGCTGCCCTCGCCTAACGCCGACGAGGGCCGACCTCGCTAGATTCGAGAGGGCTGTCCTCACCTGCGCAAGTGAGGGCGACCCTCGCCAGCAGCCGGCAGGGCAGACCTCACCGGCTTTCGCCTCAAGCCAGTCGCGGGTCCAGCAACCGGCCAAAGGTTGAAGATGAAAAAAACACAGAAAAGGAAAAACAAAAAAATTAATAAAAATTAGAAAAAGTAATATTAAAATTGTAGTTTAGGGTAAAATTATCACATGTTTACCAGTTTTGGGTTTTCTGTGGTATGTTTTGGATAAAATTATCACAAGTGTACCAGTTTGGAGTTTTTTAGCGTATGTTCGGGGTAAAATTGTCACATGTGTACCAGTTTGGAGTTTTTGGTGGTAAAAAAAAAAGTTCGGGGTAAAATTGTTATATGTGTATCAGTTTGGGGTTTCTGATGGTATTAACCCATTTCTGTCATAGCATCAATTAGTCATGGGTAGTTGAATGAAATATTATACAATTTCAAAAAATTCTACACATTGTGGTACGGCCACTTTGGTGACTAACAAACCACTCATAATTGAATTCTTGAAATTGTCAAACACAAGAATTGTTTTACTTACAAACATTCACCAAATTGCATGCTGATGGCAAAATCGTAAATTAATGTAGAAGGGCAAAATTGTAAAATTAGAATTTGATAGGGGCTAGAACCGTAAATTCAGCAGCCAGCGCCAAAATGGTAAATGAAATGGTTAAGGGCAGAAATGTAAATTTCTGCATAAGAGGGCAAAAACGTAAAATTATGCGGGGAAGGGCAGAATCGTAATTACCAGTAGAAGGGGCAACATGCACGCGCCTTCATCCCTGCTCGAGGTGCGTGCATGTTGCCTTCGTGGGCGCGTGTACCGCACATGCGTGAGGCCTCCATGGGCATGTGTACATCACGCATTTAACCTGAAGTGCGCACATCATGTGTGTGACACATGGATCCACACATCTGCAACCTCAGCACTCGATGCGCCTCCTCATCATGCCCATTCGCTATTTTTTTAGCCCCATTCTGTTTATCTCCATTTTCCGCCCCGTTTCCACCGAAACCATTTCAACAACAGGCAAATAACAAGAAAAGAGCAACATGAATCTTTATCCCAGAAACCGTAATCGGAAAAACTATGAGATCCTAAACACGCTCTGATACCAATTGTAAGCGATAACGCAATACTTTCATATGAAAAAACTCTGTTGCCAATCGTTTAATCGTAATTTGCATAGAAAATTAGGGATTAAATTTTAACCCCTAAATAAAAATATTAAAATTGCATAACATATAGTTAGGTCCATTTAGGATAATTGCATTCCGCTTCGGATCGGCGTTGGCAGACGAGCTTAAAATTCATCGAACGAGACTCGGCTCACTGGGAAAGCAAGGCTGAAAATCACAAGTAACGGGCTTGGTTGTTTTAATTTGAGCTTAATTTAGTCCATTATACTTCATTAAATAAAAGCCCAAATTAATTCAGCCCGCTTAAAATTAAATGATAATTAAAGCCTAAACCCAAGCCTAAGCCCATTAGGACTAGCAAGCCCATCTAATTGACCTAGGTTAATATTATAAATATGTCATTAGGTATGATAATTTAGTGGGGAAACACAATTTTCAGATCAGAAATTTTGAAAGCTCAAGTGAGAGAAAGAGAGAGAGACCAGCGACCCGCTGCTCGCCGCATGCATCGGCGTGCCACCGCCGCTCGTGCCATCGCCTGCTGGCCAAGCCGTCGCCCACGCCGCCGCCACGCCGTGCCATCGCCGCGCCGCGCCTCCGCCTCTCCGTTGCCGTACGCCTCCAGCCGCCGCGCCGTATCGACCAGCAGCATCACCGGAGCAGCTGTACCGCCGCGCCACCGCCGCTGTGTCGCCGTTCCTGCCCGGAGACGCTTGCGAGACGTCCACAGTGCCGCCACCGTCGCTGTCCCCGTCGTGCCGAAGCTACTGCTGCTACCGCAGTGGCAGCCTGCCGACGCTGCTATCGCGCCTCCGCAAGTCGTCCACCGTGCCGCCGCGCATCGCCTCTCCCGCCGACGCTTGCTGCCGCGTCCCTGCCGGACAGCACTTCTATCCCTGCCACGCCAGACGCCGCGCCGTCATGTTGCTGCCTCTCCGCTGCCATCCAAAGTCGCTGACCATTGCTGCCACCACCGCCATTGCGTCGCCGGTGCACCGCCGTTTACCGTGCTTGCCGCCATTCCCGATGTCCACAGCCGCCATTCGCCGGCCACATTGCCCACAGCACCGTCGCTGGCGAAGCAGCCGCACCGCCGCCGCCCGCCGCAGCCCCCTCACGCCGCGTCGCTACTGCCCCGCCGTGATGTCGCCGTCATCGTGAGCCATCGTCACTGTCGCCGCAAGCCGTCGTCCCGATCTGCGATCCAAATTTGAAAATATTTCAAATTAGGTAAGGATATTATCCGGTATATTTTTAAATATTTAGATTCCTAATTTGAATATTTTGAATATTCCGTGAATATCATGTCATTGCTAGATATCTTAGGATAATGTTTGTGATATCCACAATATTTTAAATGCCCGAAATTAGGAAACTTTCCTAATTTGGCAACATATCTGGACGACTATCCGACCTTATCCCTAAGGTACGATACGTAGCGATACGGAAAATCATTATCTTATCCATAACCACTTGGATACGATAATGGAGTTTATTCGCTTTCCAAACTTGAACAGTCAACTTTTCGTCAATATCTATAACTCTATAGATATGACCGTTAGTTCGATTTCTTTACCTAATTTGAGTCTGATAAGAAGGATCTTGCGGATTGCGTGGATTGTTTGAATGCGGTTATTATCTTTGTTTAATTGTTTTGTTTTCCTTTTAAATAAAGAAAACTAAATAAAAAATATGTTAGTTAGATTTAAATTAGAAATTTTGCATGTTTAGGGAACTGTAAATATATCTAGAAGATGGGGTAATTATTTAATTTAAATTAGGACTTGAGATAATCTGTTTCCTAGTTTAAATTAGGTGTTATTCTAATTCTAACATATTATTTAGGTTATTTTTAAATTTCGAATTTCCATGAAAATATCAAAAAAGGAAGTCATTAGATTGCATGTTATTCTAGGTTATTTTTTAATTCCGAATTTCATTTAAAAAATACCAAAAATAAATCATTTGTCCGTCATTAGAAATAAGTCACGTCGTTATATGACATATAGTTTGCATGTTAGGTTGCATTAATTGCATGTCAATTTTTGCACGTCATTGCATGTAGATTAGCTTTCATTTAAATAATTAAAAATCCAAAAAAATTGAGTGAATTGCTTGTTAATTAGAAATCATATTATGGTTGTTGATGTGATTTTCTAGCTAACAATACAGATACTTACGTTGCTTTGAGGTAAGTAATTCTCCCAATTTCGCAATTTAATGTTTTAATTATTGGGTGTTAAATTGATGGTTTGCGCACCCGCATGAACACCTCATATATTAATGACTGAGCTAAAATGGATCCAAACTGTCTGCCAAAATATTTTTTTGAAAAGAAAAGGTACCAAAAGGGCGTTAGACTAGATCTAGCGTAATCAAGTCCCTGAGCTTAGAATCTCTGGTTCGTAGGAATAAAACATATCTCTCGATGTTTTATTTAGGTTTCTAATCGACCTACCATAAATAGATTAGTGGCAACTCCAAGCATGAAAATATTTGCACGTTAAGAACTTAAACCCTAAGTTGCGAATTGGCAGGGCTTGGGAGGGCCTGAGTTAAGCTTAGTCTTAATAATCCATTAGCCTAAGAATGAAATTTTTAGGTCGCGACAGCTTGGCGACTCCGCTGGGGATATAAGTTAAAACTCTTAGTGGACTTAGGCCAGTTTCTCTTTTCAAAAAAATATTTTTTGCTTGGCAACAAGGATCCCAGGTATGTCCCTAATATTTTAGCTGTTAAATGTTTTTCCAGAATGGGAGGTATAATGGGAGGAGTGATTGTTAACCTTTGTTTTGCAGAGAGGTGTTTAAATGTATGGTTTATTTTATGCACGAAGCGCGATATGATATAACCTGCTACGCATGCCTTGCATTTACACTACACCGCACACGTTACCCGCTGTCAGACCTGGGCGGCACAGGTTTAGGATGGTATTGAGACAGTAGATATTCCGACTATAATTATGTGGTACGGGTCGCCTTTTTTGGTCCCAAAAGTTCTTTCATGGTGTCATTAAGTTCCCATCAAGATTGCACCCTTTGCAATAAGGGGAGGCTCCTCCCCTTACTGGAAGTCAAAGTCTGTACCGGCCTCGTTCGAGTATTTGTCACGCCCCGACCTCCACAGCACGCAACAACCCGTTCGGTGGTCGACATCGCGGTATGACGTCCCAGGACGCATCGTCATCGACCCGTTTTCCCAAAGCAGAATATAAGGCACATGCGGAAGCAAAAATTTAAAACACCGTGACAAAATAAATATGAGAACCAGGGAAAGCAACACAAGGAGAACTGAGACAACGTACACATCCATAACCAAAAACTGCTAAAAACATTCTTACATCATTCCAAAGAAAGCAACATTAGAAATGAGGTGCAATCAAGGGGGACAACAGCCAAAAAGTAGAGGGTCCGAAATCCCAAAATGTGTCTACCCTCGCAACAAGACTAAACCTAGCCTAGGGCACCCAATCCGGATCTGAACCAACGGACTCGGACGAACTTTCGGGTATCTCTGAATCCTCACTAGGAACCTCCTCCTCCCCGGACTCTTCGGTATCTATCGGCTCGGCTTCGTCGACCTCCATTGGCTCCACCACTGGGTCCTCCACTACTGGCTCGTGATCTACACCTCCTAACTCTTCGTCCTCGGCAGGCTCGTATCAAGCGAAAGGACCTATAGTCTCCTCCTCACCCATCTCAGAATCCACAATCTCACCACTCGGGCACTGCGGGTCAAGCTGGCCTTCTATGGTGAATGGAACATCCATCGTACGAAGGGGTCCAAACTCGTCTCCAAAACGGTCCCGGAAGCACTAGGCTACATACTCATGAACTTCAGGACGTGTCGTACCCACGTCTACACTAATCGCAGGGTAATGCCTCAAGTACACCTCCCCATTCCCCACCGGATATGCAGTCATAATGTGCTCGTAATCTAGGGGAATCCCAAAACGTACCGGGACAGGTGGCTTCGTCATGGACGCGGGTCTGAAAGGTTGGGTTATAAAAACCGTGAGACACATCTCAGTGAGTGCAAAACTCCTAAACCTAAATTAGGCTAACATGCATCTCCAGACGAGAGAAACAAACCACACGCATATGAGAATGACTTAGGCTCGTAGGCCCAAATCGGCATTTCAATGACCCTGCAGGTTAGATAATCTCATAATATCACATTACATAAGCGGCACCCTCAATCACGCGTTCGTCACACGTATGCTCGAAGTTTTTAGTGACGGTTCCGAGTATAGATCACCGAGTCACATAGCCCCCGCACACTAACTCATGCATTCATATGCATACAGATGCCACTAACTTGCCATGCTCACTAATCAATTCCTATGGCATTTTGGTACAAAATTCCGTTCGTGTTCCGATTATAGAATAGAATCTACTTAGACACGTCCCATACCATGCCCAGCGGATTCTATTACATAATCAGGCACTATGCATCACACGTTAACCATTTATTTCATCAACTCGACCCGAAGGCCCGATCCGAAGATCCAGTCCGAAGACCAATCACAACACTCCGTGGCCAGCGTAGAGACGCCCCAGGCCCAGTGTCTCTAGCCCGCGTCCTTACGCATCAGGCGCAACACCGATCTCCTTACGAACCAGAGCCCGCGTAAACGCATCAGGATGGTTATCTTCCGGACGTACCGGGCATCGTCCTGCTCCAAAGTGCATGAGAACGGCACACCCCGCGTAAACGCATCAGGGTGAAGGTGATCACACATTCACACAACCGATTTTTATCTGAACCCCGCGTAAATGCATCAGGGCATAATTAGGTGATCACATGTCCATGGCACACACGCATTCTCGCACAATTTTCACAAGCCTCATACTCGGCATGCATAATGCGTAGCCATGCAATTCCGCATATAAATGTTGGTGCAATGTACCACGGCAGAATGTCCACACAATTCAATGCCACAATTTCATGTTCGATGATCCACGTCATATGCTTAGTCAGCCCAATCAATAACTCGGGGCATCACATGTGAATATGGCACTATGACGTACATTGATAATTCACCAATCACGTTCCACATTGGTCGATCACACGAACATGCAACATGGTAGCCTCAATTCCTCACGATTGTCACTCCAGCACACAATTCAACCATCCGGGCATTCCAATCAAATGAATCCACTACCTACCGTTAGTTTGGTTGCCGAATCCCGACACGAACAGCAACTAATCTTCTTTATTTCAACCTCTAATTCTCTTCCAAATTCTGTTTTGTCATCCATTACTAGTTTCCCGACACCACCCAATAGCATGCAAATCCATACAAGTCCTAATTGGCGCTAATTAACTAACCGACACACCCTAAGCCCGTTTAAAACGCATAATCGTCCTAATTAGGGTTTAGAGGTTTTCACCCACCAACTTCGAGCTCGAGCGACGGGGAAAGGCGGCCGATCATCGGTGAATGGTGGAACCGGCAGCACAAGTCCCAAGGGCGATGGCGAGCGGTGGCCGGCGGTCCACAGCAACTCCGGCGGTGACCCACAGCCGGCGCGGTTGCTGATCACGGTGAGGGGGAGGTAGACGAGCGGCTGAAAGGTCCCCAGACGGCTGCTGCTCACGGCGGCGCACGGCGGCGGTGGCGAACAGCGAGCAGTTCGGTAGCGGCGCAACGGTGCTGGCTCGGTCTCGGTGAACGGCGGTTTGCTCCGGCGAAGGGGGCGGAACAGGGAGAGACGGAGGGAAAATTGAGAGGGACGGCGAGGGAGGCGACGGAGGACAGCCACCGCGGCGGCAGCGAACGGCGGCGTGCAGCGGCGAGCGGCTCCGGCGGTGGTTCACCCCTGCATGCAGCTGCGGCGGGGAGAAAACGGGAGAGACGGCGGTGTGGCTGAACCGGCAGCCACTCTCCTGCATGCAACCGAGAGAGGGAGAGAGGGACGGCGGAGAAAGGGGACAGCAGCGGCGGTGCACGGCAGCGGCCTTGGCGGAGCAGTGACGGGCTCAGCGGAGGCGCAGCCGAGCTGGCCTCGACGTGAGGCCTTGGCTGGCCGTGGACAGCGGAGAGGAAGAAGGAGGGGGAACGGTTGGCTGGTGGAGAGGCGAGAGAGAGAGGGGGCGGTGCACGGTGGTGACGCCGGCTGGTAGCGGCTCCGGCGGCTGTGGGCGGTGGCGTGAGGCCGAGCGGGAGAGAGAGAGGTCGCCGGAGAGGGGAGAGGGAGAGAGTGGCCGGCTGAGTTGAGGGAGAGTGGGTGTGAGAGAGAGAGAAAAGGAAAGTGAGGTGAAGGGTGATGATGTGTTTCATAGGGAAGACCAATAGGTAGAGTGTGGGCTTGGGTGAGATGATGGCATGCATGGGGAAGGGGGATGTTGACAAGTGTCACACCCCACAAGAAGGCCAAAATTCGGAATTTGAAAGGCTCAGGGGTAAAATCGACATTAAGTTCCGGTGCCGGGTCGAATTGCCAATTTTTTAACCGTACAAGTCCTATATATAAATGGCCAGCTTAATTTGACGTCGTCCTATTAAAATCATTCCCGTAATTCCCGAAAATCGGCCTCGAAGTCCGGGCTAAATTTCACAATTGAATTTGTCGAATTTCAAGTTCCAAATCTCTTACTAACGGGCGGCCGTTTAGGATTCAGACGTATCGACCTCGGGTTGTCCGAATCGCGGTGAGCTCGAGAGAGGGAGCGAGAGGAATTATCACTAGTTCCGATGACACGATCGTCCATTTCGGGAGATCGGTTCACACTGGCCCAAAATACTTCCTCAGCACTCTCCTAAGTCAGGTTTAATTCGCGATCGGGTCCATGGTCCACGTATCTATTCCTAGTTGGCCATTCCCATTTGGTCAGTATCCCGTGAGTGATTAGCTCCGGGCGAGACTTACGAAAATGAAATATCGAGTAATACTCGTTTCATTCATTCCAGAGATTGAGTCAAATTTCAGGATGTTACAGTATTAGCGCACTTCTGGTGTCCCAAGACATCTACCTTTATATTCGGTAAGCATAAGCTCACCCCGACTTTGGAAGAATATAGTGTGATCATTAGAAAACCTTTAGAGTCGGAATTAGTTACACTACCTTTGGGAATTGATTCCACCTTAATGTTGTCTGAATTTTTGAATGTCGGAAAAGATGAATTGGGAAAAGTTTTGAAAGCAAATCGCGGAACATATCCTTTTTCATTCTTGAGTCAATGTTTTGATAAAGTCATATCTTTTTAAAAAGGCAGAATCTTTTTGCTAGCATTTTTCGGGTTCGTGATTTTTCCTCACCGTAAGAATGCATGTAATCCATCAATTGCATGGTTGGTCCGACAAGTTTGTCTTGAAAAGAGTTTTATCAACACCATTTTAGCCGAGACTTTTAATTCCCTCACTAAATTCAAGCAACATGTTGACAAAACATTTCATGCCCCTTTTGAACTATTGCAAATTTGGTTTTTGTCTCACATAAAAAGGTGTGGCGATTTACTCATAATATCCGAGCTTAATGATTCTAGTCATCCCGTCTTAAAGTATAAAGAAAAACAAGAGAATGCACCAGATTATCATTACTCCGAATGGATTATTTTCATGAAAAATGCAAGACCCCAAAGTTTCCAATGGCATGCTAATTGGTTCAAAGTCGAAGAAGCTCGGCTTACGTGTAATGGTATTGGGCCGGTTCCACTTTTGCGCTTCACTGGTGCGATCGAATACTACCCTGCTAGAGTATCTCACCAGTACCAGATTCTCCAAGGGCTCCCTCTAGCGTTACAATTGGAACTCTTCCATGTCGACTTCACCGATGATGATAAAGACCACGAAGGGACCGTAGCTCAGTTCAATAAGATGTGGAAGAAATGTCGTCTTTTAAAGATAGCTCGGCCCAAAGAAGAGCTCAAGGGGGAGCAGAAATCCTATTTCACGATGACCAAGTACATTTGACGGCACGAAGTCCCGCAAGAGTTACTCTCGAAGATACCCAAGGTGTCTATCAAGACAGCCACTTGCTCAAAGAATAACCATCTCAAAAGGAAGGCCGAAAAAGCTGAAGAAAAAGTATCCAAGATAGCTCGAGCTTATAAACGGTTGAATAAGGAAGTCACCTCCCATGTATCTATGGATCAAGCTAAATAGAAAAAGCTTGAATTTGTTTTCTCATTTCAGTTTCAGTCTTTAAGCTTGTTCAAGAATTGAGTCATTTGTTTTTGCATTTTGTTTAAGTGATTTCAAGTTATAGTCGTTGTAAAAATTTTCGTCATTTCAATAAAGAGGTCATTTCTGTCGCGACCCTAAAAAATTTTATCAATTTATTTTCTCGGGCTAATGGATTATTAAGACTAATCTTAACTCGGGCCCTCCCAAGTCCTACCAATTCGCAACTTAGGGTTTAAGTTCTTAACATGAAAATGTTTTCATGCTTGGAGTCGCCACTAATCAATTTACGGTAGGTTGATTAGAAACCTAAATAAAACATAGGGAGATATGTTTTATTCCTACAAACCAGAGATTCTAAACCCGAGGACTTGATTACGCTAGATCTAGTCTAACGCCCTTTCGGTACCTTTTCATTTCAAAAATATTTTGGCAGGCAGTTTGGATCCATTTTAACTTAATTACTAACATGTGAGGTGTTCATGCGGGTGCGCAAACCACCAATTTAACACCCAATAATCAAAGTATGAAATAAATTGCAAGTTTAGGAGGAAAACTTACCCGGAACCAACGCAAGTATCTGCATTGTTAGCTAGAGAATCACATCAATCAACCATAATATGATTTCTAGTTAACAAAAATCACTCAATTTCTCCTTTTTTTGGATTTTCACTTTATTTAAATGAAATCTAAACTACATGCAATGACGTGCAAAATATGACATGTAAATAAATGCAACCTAGCATGCAAACTATATGACACGCGACGACGTGACCTAATTCTAATGACGTGCAATGATGTATTTTTGGTATTTTTCTTTATGGAAATTCGGAATTAAATGAAATTCGGAATTAATGAAAATGCCTAAAATAACATGCAATCTAATGACTTCTATTTTTGGTATTTTGTGTTAAAAATTCGAAATTCAAAAATACCTAAGTTAACATGCAATCTATGATGACTTAATCTACCCTAGAATGATTTCTTTTTGGGATTTTTTGATTAAAATTCGGAATAATAAAATAACGTGAATAATCCGTTAGGATTGAAATAATACCTAATTTAAATTAGGAAACATGCCATGTTAAGTCCTAATTTAAATTAAATACTTATCTTATCCTTCGGGATATATTCAAAAATCCTAGACATACAAAATTCTAATTTAAGTAACAAAACAGAATTTTTCTTTTTGATTTTCTTTTTATTTGAAAAGGAAAGAAATTTAAACAAATAAGGATAGCAATCAATTCAAATCAACCACGCGATCCGCCAAATTCGTTTCAAACTCGGATTAGGCACAAAAATCAAATTATCGGTCATATCTATGGGGTTATAGATATTAACGGATAATTGATCATTCGAATTTGGAAAGCTAATGAAATTTACCATCGTATCTAAGTGATTATAGATAGGATAATAATTTCCCGTATCGCCGCGTATCGGACTTTAGGGTTAAAGTCAGATAGTCGTCCAGATACGTTGCTAAATTAGAAAATTTTCCTAATTTGAATATTCAGAAAATATTGCGGATATCTAGCACATCATCTTAATGTATCTAATTATCCACTAAATATTCATGCAATATTCCAAACAATTCAAACTTGGAAATTAAATATTTGAAAATTTAGCAGATAATATCAAATTACCTAATTTGGATAACTTCCAAATTTGAAACGTTGATCGGGATCGGGATCGACGTGGATTGGGACGGCGACGGGACAACGACGATAGCACCGGCGGAGCTGGCGGGCGCCGGCGGAACAGCAACTTGGCGAGGTATGACAACACCGAGGCTCACGTTGGCGCTTGACAGGGCTCCGGCACGGCTGTCCGGACAGCCGCGGTGGGGCGGGTACTCGGTGGCTTGCTCCGATGACGATGGCGTGGCTGTTTCGCCGAGGCTAGATGCTCAGCACGGCGAGGGAGCTCCGGTGCGACGGTGCGTGCGTCAATGGCGGGCGGTAGCGCACGGGACGCAGAGATCTTCACGGACGTCTTCCCCTTTGATTTTTCTTCGACGCTGTTGAAGTCGTGGACGTCTTCAAGGCTTCAACGTGAACGATTTTTGGCTGGGCAGGGGACAAGCTATCAAGCCTTGACGTCGGGGAAGTGCTTCACGGTTGACTACGCAAAGGGGGACTCTTTCGTTGACTGGGCATGCATGAAGAAGCAACAAAATTCACAAGTTCTGAATGGGCATGTTCTCAGCTTCCAAAGTGACGCTTCGCTGGGCTTCTCTGCATGGGGGGAATCGTCCGTGGATGAAGCAGCGTGGATGAATGTCAACGGCGAGGAGGCAGTACGCTGACTGTGCAGGGGCGTTGCTGTGCGTCGTTGCAAGGGCCGTTGATGGGATTCAACGTGGACTGAAGAAGGAAGCAGCAGCAACACAGATCGACGTTCGAGGGAGAGTGTTCTGCATGGTACTGTGGCCTTCGAGGACAGCGTAGTGGCTGGTGGACATGGACTTCTCTGGAAGTGCTGTGGAAGACGTGGACTTCGGCGTGAAGAAACAGCAACAGAAGCGGCGACTTCTCCCTTCAAAGCAACGCAGCAGCGATGGTGTTGGTGTGGAGGGCGCGGCGAGCGCGGACGAGCGGCGGCGCACGGCAAGGGGGCACGGCGGAGGTGTTGCGCCGGCCTCCTCCCCCTCTCTCTCTCACTTGTTTTCTCAAAATTTTTCTGATCCGAGAATTGTGTCCTCCCTCCTAAATTCTGACCTAAAATATACTTATATAGTTCTAACCTAAGTCAAATTAAATGGGCTTAATATCCTAATGGGCTTAAACTTGGGCTTGGGCGCTAATTAAATTAAATGGGCTGAATTAATTAAATTCAACATTACTAAATTAAGCCCAAATTAAAACAACTCGAGCCCGTTCGTTTTGCAATTCCGGGCCCTTGCATTCTCGAGCGTCCCGTTTTTTGTTCAATGAATTTTAAGCTCGCTCGCCATCGCCAATCCGATACAATAATGCAATTAAATCTAAAATGAACCTAAACTATATGTTATGCAATTTAAATATTTTTGTTTAGGGGTTAAAAATTTAATCCCTAATTTTCTATGCAAATTAAACTAAATGTTCGGTAAAATTTAGGTGTCAACAGCTGCCCCTCTTTGAAGGTGAGCTCGCAGAGGTTGCATTCAAAGACTAAATGATACCTAAATTTCAACCATGCAAATGCAATGAATGTTATTTTTGTCGGGATTATGAGTCCCATTTTTTAATGCATTAAGAAATGATGCATGCTGACATGAAAAGAAAACATACCTGGAATTACTTACCTGACTGGTGCGAGATAATGCAATTCGAGGTACGACTCAACTTTGTTTGTTGTTTGGCAAATGTCTGGGTCAGTCCCATAGGTATTGCCTGATAAACTGTTGATGAATGTCAGTGATCTGCAGTTAAGTCAAAACACACGAACACGAAGAAAGCTCAACGTATCCAATCATCACCTGGATTCGTGAGATAAAAAAAGTGTAAAAATGTTCCGACCTTTACAAATTACCTATACATCTCCATAGGTATTCGTAAAGATTTAGCCGCTGCGCCTATATCCTTGACTCATAGACACGTCACGGGGGAACTGAAGAGGATATTCCGACCTTTAAGATACCTATACATCTCTATAGGTATTCATAAAAATTTGGCCGCTTCACCTATATCCTTGACTCATAGATGAGTAACGGGGGGAACACCTGGGGTTGAGGAATATTCCGACCTTTAAGATACCTAGACATCTCCATAGGTATTCATAAAGATTTGGCCACCTCACCTATATCTTTGACTCATAGGTGAGTAATGGGGAACATCCAGGATGGGGAGAATATTCCGACCTTTACATATACCTGCTCATATGCAAAGATTTGGCCGCTGTGCCTATATCCTTGACTCATAGACACGTCACGGGGGAATATCTCGAGATTAAAGAAGCATTCCGATCTTTACATATACCTGCTCATATGCAAAGATTTGGCCGCTTCACATATATCCTTGACTCATAGGTGAGTAGTGGGGGAATACCTCAAATTAGGGAAAAATTCCGACCTTTACAAGATACCTATACATCTCCATAGTTACCTGTAAAGATTTGGCCACTTCACCTATATCCTTGACTCATAGGGGAGTAGTGGGGGAATCTTCTCGAGATTATACGAAAACAATGATTTTGATGAACAGCGGGGCTAGCCCGAATGTCCGAGAGTTCCTTGACAGAATACCTGGATATCATCAGAGGTACCTGAAAAGGCTTGATCAATAAACACCTAAACATCATCAAAGGCATTTAGAGATCGCAACAAAATGATCAAATGGGGGACCTGCTGATTGCTCGAACAGGTTAGGGATAGAGATATACTTATCTGGCGATATCTCTGACTCTTGAGAGTGCGTCTTCTGTTAGACACGGTTTTAAGCAACATGTAATATGCATTCGCGCACTATCGAAAACACACATACACATGCACTATGAATTCAACTGATTTTCATGCACGATGATTTTATCAAATCGGGATTACAAACTTCGCCGGGGAAAGATTCATGACAAGACAATCCGGATTCACAAACGGATATCTTGAAAATGCCGAATAAGAGACCTTCGGTCTGAAAGGGCTTTTCTCTCATTCTTATCAAAAAAGGCTGATTTATGCGAATCACTCCATCTCACCGTCATCATGTCGATAAGGGTCCAAGTATTCTCGCAAACAGTACGACCTTACCAATCCAAGAGGTCTTTATCAGGACTGTAACATGAGCTTGGTCAATGGCTTAGCAAATGAGACTCTTCGAGTCGAGGCTATTGAAAGAAAATACTCTTCAATTGTCTTCGGGTTTACAAGTCAAGAACCCTGCAAAATGAGATAGAAATGGACTTGCTCGCACTTCTTTGAGCTAAGCTTGTAAACATCTGAATTTCCACGTCAGTTCAAGTGCCCTAATCTGAAGAGACTTTGCAAGGGACGTAACGTAGTCTAGGCTCATGGGTTGAGAAATGAATGGATCATTTGACTCAAAATGTGTATAACTGGGGTGAATAAATTGGTGATTATCTTGGCATTGTCACCGGTCTTCTTCTTCACCAGAGATTTTCTTCTCGATGGATGTTCCATTGTCTTCAGGAGTTCATCCATTGATTCCTTCGAGACTACTTGACTGGGGATTTTGACATGTCATATCCCAACATTTTTCATTGGGCATTGGCCTTGCTTTTACTAGGCACACTGCTTTTTCTTGCCCTTTTTGCTCTTTTTTTTTACAAATGTAAACACTCGCCAGCTAATCTGATTGATTGACTCGCTGTTTGAACTCAGAAGCTTCTCGTTTTCAATCGACACTTCGGATATGCTGCTTGAACAATATGACCCTTTGCCTTGCCCCAGTGTGGGGGATGATCACCAACTGGGTTTAAGAAATGAATTTGTAGGCTTAATTGGGCTTAGCAAAAGGGTAAAATGTGTGTATGATAGAGAATGAAATGCTCTTCATCATCCTAAGGCACTTGAACTTCACGTGAATTCATCTGAAAAAGCAACATTCGAAGATTGATACAAGTGAGAGCAAGAAAATTTCTATTCATTTTTCACCTTATGATGCTGATTTACTCCAGTTTACCCCAATGTGGGGTGGTTCTTGACATGGGTAATTTGAAAGAATTTCTCCAACTGTTTAGGCTCAAAGAGGTTGAACAATGGATAACCTGTATTGTTTGGGATAGAGAAATAAAATGCCTCTTGTTACTTCGGTCGTCGTACCTTTTGCGAGAGAACTCTTTACCTTGCCGACATGGAATTTTTCTACTTAATTCACTGGGGATTTTTCACTTTTTCTACTCAACTCACTGGGGATGCATGGGACAGTGTGTAGGATAAGGCTTGCCTTTCATCGTCCCGATGTACCTCATTTGACACATTCAATTCATTTCGCATGAGTTATCAGACTATCTAAATAGACTTCCCCTTTGAAGTCAATAATATTGATTGACAAAATAATCATGCAGAAATTAAAGCCAATGCACACATTTCAACTTGACATGAAATTGATTGAAATCATTTATTCGTCAATGAAATGTTTGCAATTCAGAACATAAAAACAAATACTGGAAAACTATCATGGATAATACATCTTCACAGCATCAGAGTTAACAGGATTGGAAAACTCACGACCATCCATCTCCGCAAGAATCAGGGCACCTCCTGGAAGCACTTTCTTAACCACATATGGACCGATGTAGTTTGGAGCGAATTTACCTCCGGGAACAGTGAAGATTGGCAGCACCTTCCTTAGGACTAGATCATTTACCTCGAAGTGTCTTGGACGTACCTTTTTGTTGAAAGACCTAGCTATCCTCTGTTGATAGGTTTGACCGTGACAAATGGCTCTCAGTCACTTTTCATCAATCAGGTTCAACTGCTCAAGCCTTTGTCGCATCCATTATGCTTCAGATAACTCCACCTGGGATAAAACTCGCAAGGACGGGATTTCTACTTCGACAGGGAGGACTGCTTCCATGCCATACACCAACGAAAAAGGGGTCGCACCTACAGAGGTTCGGATGGAAGTCCGATACGCCATTAGCGCAAATGGCAATCTTTCATGCCAGTCACGATAGTTCTCAGCCGTCTTGGCCAGGATCTTCTTGATATTCTTGTTAGCGGCTTCCACTGCTCCATTCATTTGTGGACGATAAGGAGACGAATTTAGATGCCGAATCTTGAACTCATTAAACAACTGATCCATGAACTTATTATTCAAGTTCGTCCCATTGTCGGTGATAATAGCTTCGGGGACACCATAACGGGCAATTATGTCCCGCCTGATAAACTTCACAACATTCTTCGCAGTAACGTTGGCATAAGACGCAGCTTCGATCCACTTGGAGAAATAATCAATCGCAACCAAAATGAATCGGTGTCCATTCGACGCCTTGGGATTGATTGGGCCAATCACATCGATCCCCCACATTGAAAAAGGCCATGGCTCGGATAACTGATGTAACTCTGTGGGGGGAACATTCATTTTATCCCCGTAGACCTGACAGCGATGACATCTTCGAACATGCTGGATACAGTCACTTTCCAGACTGAACCAATAATAATCCAGCCTCATGATCTTCTTGGCTAACATGTGGCCATTCATGTGCAGACCACATATCCCTTCGTGTACTTCTTGCATGATTCTGGTAGCTTCAGCTACGTCTACACACCTTAGCAGAATCGAATCATAGGATCTCTTGTACAACTTTTCACCCTTGACGAAGAATTTTGAAGCCATTTTCATTATGTACTTCCTATCAGCTGGAGTGCTTCCTTAAGGAAATCCTTGTTTCTGAATATAATTCATGATATCGTAATACCATGGCTTTTCATTAGGTTCTCCAGTTACAGCCATACAGTAAGCCGGCTTTGTTAGGACTTCAATTTTCAAAGGCTCTACCTCAATTCCACCGGTCACTTGCAGCATGGATGATAACGTAGCTAGCGCATCAGCGAACTGATTGTGGGATCTTGATAAGTACTCGAAAGAGATGTCTTCAAACTCCTTTATGATTTCTTCAAGGTACTCATGATATGGCACTAGTTTGGTGTCTCTCGTCTTCCATTCTCCTACAGTTTGAAGAATAATTAGAGCGGAATCACCAAACACTTTCAATTTGGTTATTCCCATCTCCACTGCTGCTTGAATTCCGAGAATACAGGCTTCGTACTCGGCTATATTGTTGGTACACGGGAACACCAACTTTGCTGCTATTGGATAATGTTGCCCGTCTGGGGATATTAAGACTGCCCCAGTGCCAGAACCAGCTAAGTTTACGGCTCCATCAAAGAACATGGTCCATGTATCTTATTTTATTAACAGAATACGATCTTCTGGAGAATATCCATCATCATCTGAGATTCCAGGATTCTCGGCTAACACATCAGCAATCACTCGACCTTTGACTGACTTCTGTGGCATCATCTGGACATCGAATTCTGAAATCAAAATTTGCCATTTAGCTAGCTTCCCTACCAAAGCCGGTTGATCAAGTAAGTACTTGACGGGATCATTCTCAGTCACCAGGAGAGTCTGGTGATGCAGTGTATACTGTTTCAGCCTGTGGAGCACCTATACTAGTGCAGCACAAGTTTTCTCAGCTTCAGGATAATTCAACTCCGAGACGGTAAACTTCTTACTCAGGTAATAAATGGCCCGCTCTTTTCCGTCTTTGGGACCTTTCTGTGCTAACATAGCTCCCAGAGACTCGCTATGAATTGTGAGGTAGAGGATCAAAGGCTGCCCTGGCATTGGCGGGACTAGCACTGGTGATTTCATCAGATACTGCTTCAGTTCATTAAACGCTTCCTGGCAGTTATCGTCCCACTCCACTTGAGCATTCTTTTTTAGAAGTTTGAAGAACGGCTTAGCAGTTTCAGAGAGTTGGGAAATGAAACGGGCTATGTAGTTCAATCTGCCGAGGAGACTTCGTACTTCTTTCACGGTCGATGGGGGTTTCAGCTCACATATGGCTTTCACTTTGGAAGGATCAACTTTAATGCCTTTACTGCTTACTACGAACCCAAGTAATTTGCTCGATGTTGCCCCGAATATGCACTTAGCTGGGTTGAGACGGAGCTTAAACTCACGGAGTCGGTTGAACAATTTCTTCATAGTGTCAACATGATTCTCTCCGAGTCGAGACTTGGCGATCATGTCATCGACATAGACCTCGATCTCTTTATGCATCATGTCATGGAAGAGAGTGACCATTGCCCGTTGATACGTTGCCCCGGCATTTTTGAGACCGAAGGGCATGACCTTATAGTGGAACGTACCCCAAGGAGTGATGAACGCTGTTTTCTCCTTGTCGCTGTCCTTCATCCTTATCTGATTATAGCCCGAGAAACTATCCATGAAGGAAAACAGCTCGAACCCAGCGGTACTGTCTACCAGAACATCTATGTGCGGTAATGGGAAATCATCTTTAGGACTAGCCTTGTTCAGATCGCGATAGTCGATGCAAACCCGAACTCGGCCATCCTTCTTCATGACTGGCACGATGTTGGCCACCCAAGTAGGGTATTGGGTGACTTCGATGAATCCTACTTTCAAAAGCTTCATGACTTCTTCTTCTATCTTCTTTGCAAGTTCAGGTTTGGTTCTTCGCAGCCTCTGTTTCTTGGACGGCATGCCGGGGTTAGTAGGCAAGCCATGCTCCACAATAGAAGGGTCTAATCCTGGCATGTCGGCGTACGACCAGGCAAAGATATCCTGGTAATCTCTCAGCAACTGTACCAGGCGTTTGGCTTCATCTTCGGGAAGAGTTACCCCTATCTTGACCTCCTTGGTTTCTCCAGAATCACTGAGATTGACGGTGATTGTTTGATCTATCGTCAGGACTTTAGGCTTTTCATACAGCTCTAGATTACGCTGAATATCTGAGGAATCATCAAGTTCGCCGGCATCATTGGGATCAGGCTCGGCGACGCATAATTCGCCGGACTGGACCATTCCTATACCCTCACGTGTCATGAGATTGCCCCTGAAACATAAAGTAAGGGATTTAGAAGGACAAACAGGGCTAAACATTGCATTTTTTGGAACTTTTGTTTTGTTTCTTTTTACTCTTTTTTTATTGTTTTTGAAATTCTTTTCGAAAAAGTTTTAACACGAGGAAGCATGAAGAAGCCCAGGCCTCAGAATTGTCCTTGGACTATATTTTCTTTTATCGGTTGGATATCATCACCGGGCTGGTTTGATATACCTCAACATGCCCTCAAAAATGAAAACAACTTGTAATTTCATTGATAATTTCAAAATGAATTACATTTATTGGAATAGAAATTGCGACAATCAAAACCTAGAAACGGAAATAGAAAACAGCATCCAAAACAGAGCAAATCCTAGAAAGCAATAAAAATTCCCACGCAGGGGAGTGTGCGAAAAGTAAAAGTTGTTATTCTTGTGGGCCAGTACCCATCCCTTCTAACGGTCCTTCCTCGACAGCTCCAATGAAGATGTCGTCGAACAAGGTAGTGATTCCCTCTATCGCATCGTCGGGGTCTTCTATCTTTAGAGGCGTTGGATCGTCCATACCTCCCCATCCGTCAGGGACAATGTCACGGGGATCCGAATAAAAGCTTGGGGGCGCCGAGTACTTCACATAGTAATCAAACTTGCCACTCGGTTGCCCCAGCATGTCGATTACTTCCGTCTCTTCGTGCATCATCCTCGCTGGACCCGGAAACGTGGTGCGGATATGTGGAGGCATCCTACCACGCGCAGGCTCTTCACTATTCGACCCTTGGTTGGATCGCTGTCCGTTCTGCTCAACTTCTCGACCTTGGCCTTGACCATATCCGCGTCTCTCATTATTCGGCGTGGTTGGCCCTTGATACCCCAATCTAACAGTACGGGGTCTTTGAGAGGCTTCGATCGGTCGGCGGATACCCTGACCTTCCCTGCCAAGACCTTCGCCCGGAATAAAACCATGGGACACCATTACTCTTCCGACCATGACAGCAGCATTCGACACCTCAGGGACCGGCGGCGATGATCCTCTAAACGCATGAATGGTCGATACGAGTTCGAGCGACTGATAGCTCGATTCAATTTTGCAGTCCGGCTCAACATAGGGGATAGCCGTGGCATGATAGATTGGATGCTCCTCTTCGCCATGTACAGTGACTAACTTCCTTTCTACCACGTACTTCACTTTCTGATGCAGATTGGACGGGACAGCTCCAGCCGTATGAATCCATGGACGCCCAAGCAAAAAGTTGAATGCAGTGGGAATGTCCATGACTTGGAATAGGACATTAAACACTGTCGGCCCAACCTGTATGTCGAGGGGGATTTCTCCTATTACTTCTTTCTTTGTCCCATCGAAAGCTCGTACAGAGGTCTTTGCAGAATTGATTCTAGACGGATCAATCTTGAGGCGATGTAGAGTTGCAAGTGGACATATGTTCAAGGCTGACCCATTGTCAATTAGAACCCGGGCTACGTGGGAGGCCTTGTATTTGACGGAGATGTACAGGGCTTTGGTATGTCCTCTGCCTTCTAGAGGGAACTCCTCATCTGAAAGGGCTATGAGGTCTTTGAGGAGTATGGAACCCACAAACTCTTCCAGTCATTCATGATCGATCGTCTCAGGCACGTGAACTTCACTTAACACTTTCATTAGGGCCTTCTGATGTTTGACCGATGTTTGAAGAAGTTCAAGCAGGGAGATTTGCGCAGGCATCTTGCGCAGTTGCTCGACGATATTGTATTCACTAGCTTTGATCACAGCCAGAAACTCCTTAGCCTCTTCATCAGTGACCGGTTTTGCGGGTTGAGCATTGGCTTGGCCATAAGCACGTCCGGACCTAGTGACCAGATCAACATCGAGGCTGTAGGACCAAGGGACTGCCTTATCATTCGAGTATTCATAAGGTTGAGGAATCTCGATCACTATCCCTTCATCAGTTGCGGGGGTGCTTATTACGATCTCTTCGTCATCAGTCGCGTCCTCAAGCAGAGGCATGTCCTTGGACAAAGGATCAAGCTGGTCCTTCCTGGTGTTCAACGTAGCGAGTTCCTCGTCCCAATTAATGACAACCTCAGAGATAGTAGAGACGATGCCCGTATGGTCAGCATAGACGATCATCCCAGCTTCTACCATCCTTGAGATTCTCTCTCTCATGACAGCCAAGGAGATAATTTCATCACTCGGGTAATAACCAGCCTTTACCAACTCACCATAGACGTCAGTGGTGTGTACCTTGACGTTCTTGACTCGACCAACATTGAAACTGAATACGGCATTCACATTACCCGCATGATCAGGGAGCGGGTTACTCTGAACATTTGGCTTGGTGGGTTGAAACGAGAACGCTTTCGTGTCAAGGAGGTTTTGGATTCGGTGCTTAAGGACAGAACAATCATCGGTTGAGTGCCCGACCTCGCCAGTGTGATAGTCGCATTTCTTCGATGGGTCGAAGCTATAGAACTTCTCAGGATTGGGCCGCTTTGGCTCGGTAGTAAGCAAGCCTTTCTTCCGAAGCACCGCCAATACTTGAGATAACGATCCGGGGAGGGGGGTGAATTGCCTCCTATTGTTCCTCCTCTGAAAAGGTTGAAAACCCGTGTTTTACTGCTGAGCTTCAGCCACCTGAATTGCTAGGGCTGGGTTAGTGTTCCGCCGGCTCGGTTGGTTATATGTCACGTTCACTTCAGCTGTCGGTTCTTTTCCTTTCTTGGCACTGAATCTCTTAGTTGATGAGGACGGATCCGCAAACCACCCATCTTTCAGCCCTATCTCGATTTGCTCGCCTATGGGGATGAGCTGATTGAAGTTATCAGCTGGGATGGCCATCATTCGATTACGGTATTCGAACGGGAGAGTTTTCACGAACATCCTCTTCAGCTCACTGTCTATGGGTTCCGGGACGACCTGGGCGGCTATATTCCTCCACCTGATGGCATAATCTTTGAAAGACTCGGTCTTCTTCATTTGAGCACGCTCGAGATCATCACGGGTAGGAGTGATGTCTGTTATGAACCGGTATTGCTTTAGGAACGCCTCGCTAGCTTCCTTCCAGGTTTTGAGGCTATTGATCTTTTTCATGAGTTACCAGTGCAGAGCAGGGCCGGTCAAGCTTGCTTGAAATGCATGGATCATCAGAAGCTCGTTATCAACGTACGAAGTCATCTGCACATGGTACAACTGCAGGTGAGCTTTTGGGCACGTGGTGCCGTTGTATTTATCGAAGTCCGGCATCTTGAACTTCTTTGGGATCTTGATCTGTGAGTAGAGGGACAGAGCGATCGAGGGTGAATCCTGTGAACCCTCGAGTTGTTTCACTCTCTCCTCAAGCTTGTTGACTCGTTCATCAGGCTTAGGTTTGTTGGCGACAATCTGGACGGGGTCATCTTCTAACTCAGGCATGTCATCATCTTCCTCGACGTCAACATTCTTTGCACTTGTATGCTTCGGGACTGATGCTTCAAGGGGTGTTAGAACAGGGATCGACCGAAGAGCCTTGATTTCAGCGGTCATTTGTTGCATTGCGACGGCGAGTTGATTGATCTGGTCTTACATACCAACAACACGCTCCTGCAACTCGTTTTGATCGGCCATTCTAGCTCTTGACTGTGTGCGAATAGGCGATCGTGATCGGTCCGTAGTTACCTAATTTGCAATGAAACAGGGCATACATAAGTGTCAAGCAAAATCATACGCCGATCCATGACATTAGTCTAACCGCTTTGAATTGAAAAGACCTCTTTATTGAAATGACGAAAGTTTTTACATCGACTAATGACTTGAAATCAAACTGAATTAAAAACAAACTACGTAATTCCTAAGCAAATTTAAAACTAAAATGGAAATGAAGAAAAACAACTTCAAGCTTCGACTCATTTTTTATTTAGCTTGATCTATAAACATATGGGAGACGACATCCTTCTTCAGCTGCTCATAAGCCCGAGCTATCTTGGCTGCCTTCTCTTCAGCTTCTTCGACCTTCCTTTTGAGGCGGTTGTTCTCTGAGCGGTTGGCGGACTTGAGAGGCACCTTGGGTGTTGTCGGGCGTATCTCCTGAGGGATCTTGTGTCGACGGATGTATTTGGTCGTTGCAAAGTAAGACTTCTGCTCGCCTTTTAGTTCTCCTTCGGGTCGGGCTACCTTTAGGAGACGACACTTCTTCCACATCTTGTTGAGTTGAGCTACCGTCCCTTCGTGGTCTTTGTCATCGTCGGCGAAATCGACACGGAGGAGCTCAGGTTGTAACGCCGGAGGGAGCCCCTGAAGAATCTGGTACTGTCGGGACACTCTGACGGGGTAATACTCGATTACGCCAGTAAAGCCCAAAAGTGGCACCGGTCCAATACCATTACACGTAAGCCGAGCTTCCTCGACATTGAACCAACTAGCATGCCATTGGAAACCTTGGGGTCTAGCATTTTTCATAAAAATGATCCACTCGGAGTAATGATAATCCGGTGCGTTTTCTTGTTTTTCTTTATAGCTTAAAATGGGATGACTCGAATCACTGAGTTCGGATATTTTAAGTAAATCACCACACCCTTTTATGTGAGACAAAAACCAAATTTGCAATTGTTCAATGGGTGCATGAAATGTCTTGTCACCATTTTGCTTGAATTTGGTGAGAGAAATGAAGGTCTCTGCTAAAATGGTGTTGACAAAATTCTTTTGAAGACAAACTTGTTGGACCAACCATGCAATTGATAGGCTACATGCGTTTTTGCAATGAGGAAAAATGACAAACTCGAAAAATGCTAGCAAAAAGATTCTGCCCTTTTGAAAAGGTGTGGCTATTTCAAAATATTGACTTAGGAATGAAAAGGGACATGAACCACGGTTTGCTTTCAAAATTTTTTCTAAGTCATGTTTTTCGACACTCAAAAATTCTAACAATGTTAGAGTGGAATCGACTCCCAAAGGTGGTGAGACTAACTCTGACTCCAAAGATTTTCCAATGAGCACACTATATTCTTCCAGAGTCGGGGTGAGCTCATGCTTACCGAATATAAAGGTGGATGTCTCGGGACACCAAAAGTAGGCTAATGCGCGAACAAGGCCGGTACGAACTTTGACCTCTAATAGGGGGAGCAACCTTTCGACGTGGCCCTCCACTAACTTGCGGTTGGTCGGACTGAGTAGATTCCACCAGGCACGGAGCTCATCCTTAGGAGCATCAAGAATCCGGATGTCCGCCACTCCCATAGTGTATAGACCAAAACTCGCGACCGACCTAGTGTCATGGACCGACCAAGGAAAAAGACGAACGGTAAATAAATTGCGAGATAGAGTTGTAGAAAACTTACTTCACCGGGTAGAAAAATGGCAATCACATAGACATGCGCATGAAATGTGAGGTTCGATTTCTACCTAGACTCTGGCTTACAAAATGGAGACGAGAGGATTACCGAGCTAAACCAGTCATGGTGGTGGTTAGGCTAGGATTCCCCTGACTTCGGCTTGGTCAAAGAGCCGACCCGAGTTGAATGGAATACAACCGTGGTGGGTACTCAATGACACCTTGAAAGAAAATTTCGGGACCGAGTAGGGCGACCCGTACCACATGGTTTTGGTCGGGATGTCCACTATCTCAGTACCATCTTAAACCTATGCCACCCAGGTCCGGCAGTGGGTAGTGTGTGCGGTGTAGTGAAAATGTAAGGCATGCACAACAGGTTATATCAAATAGCGCTTCGTGCATAAATTAAACCATACATTCAACACCTCCCTGTAAAACAAGGGTTAACAATCACGCCTCCCCTTATACCTCTCATACTGCAAAAACATTTAACACCTTAAATGTTAGGGACGTACCTGGGATCCTCGCTGCCAAACAAAAATTATTTTTGAAATGAAAAATTGGCCTAAGTCCACTAAGAGTTTTACTCATTTCCCCAGTGGAGTCGCCAAGCTATCGCGACCCTAAAAAATTTTATCAATTTATTTTCTCGGGCTAATGGATTATTAAGACTAATCTTAACTCGGGCGCTCCCAAGCCCTACCAATTCGCAACTTAGGGTTTAAGTTCTTAACATGAAAATGTTTTCATGCTTGGAGTCGCCACTAATCAATTTACGGTAGGCTGATTAGAAACCTAAATAAAACATAGGGAGATATGTTTTATTCCTACGAACCAGAGATTTTAAGCCCGGGGACTTGATTACGCTAGATCTAGTCTAACGCCCTTTCGGTACCTTTTCATTTCAAAAATATTTTGGCAGGCAGTTTGGATCCATTTTAACTTAATTACTAACATGTGAGGTGTTCATGCGGGTGCGCAAACCACCAATTTAACACCCAATAATCAAAGCATTAAATAAATTGCAAGTTGAGGAGGAAATCTTACCCGGAACCAACACAAGCATCTGCATTGTTAGCTAGAGAATCACATCAATCAACCCTAATATGATTTCTAGTTAACAAACAATCACTCAATTTCTCCTTTTTTGGATTTTCACTTTATTTAAATGAAATCTAAACTACATGCAATGACGTGCAAAATATGACATGCAACCTAGCATGCAAACTATATGACACGCGACGACGTGACCTAATTCTAATGACGTGCAATGATGTATTTTTGGTATTTTTCTTTATGGAAATTCGGAATTAATGAAAATGCCTAAAATAACATGCAACCTAATGACTTCTATTTTTGGTATTTTCTGTTAAAAATTCGAAATTCAAAAATACCTAAGTTAACATGCAATCTATGATGACTTAATTTACCCTAGAATGATTTCTTTTTGGGATTTTTTGATTAAAATTCGGAATAATAAAATAACGTGAATAATCCGTTAGGATTTGAAATAATACCTAATTTAAATTAGGAAACATGCCACGTTAAGTCCTAATTTAAATTAAATACTTATCTTATCCTTCGGGATATATTCAAAAATCCTAGACATACAAAATTCTAATTTAAGTAACAAAACAGAATTTTTTTTTTGGTTTTCGTTTTATTTGAAAAGGAAAGAAATTTAAACAAATAAGGATAGCAATCAATTCAAATCAACCACGCGATCCGCCAAATTCGTTTTAAACTCGGATCAGGCACAAAAATCAAATTATCGGTCATATCTATGGGGTTATAGATATTAACGGATAATTGATTATTCGAATTTGGAAAGCTAATGAAATTTACCATCGTATCTAAGTGATTATAGATAGGATGATAATTTCCCGTATCGCCGCGTATCGGACTTTAGGGTTAAAGTCAGATAGTCGTCCAGATACGTTGCTAAATTAGGAAAATTCCTAATTTGAATATTCAGAAAATATTGCGGATATCTAGCACATCATCTTAATGTATCTAATTATCCACTAAATATTCATGCAATATTCCAAACAATTCAAACTTAGAAATTAAATATTTGAAAATTTAGCAGATAATATCAAATTACCTAATTTGGATAACTTCCAAATTTGAAACGTTGATCGGGATCGGGATCGACGTGGATTGGGACGGCGATGGGACGACGACGACAACACCGGCGGAGCTAGCGGGCACCGGCGGAACAGCAACTTGGCGAGGTATGACAACAACGAGGCTCACGTTAGCGCTTGACAGGGCTCCGGCACGGCTGTCCAGACAGCCGCGGTGGGGTGGGTACTCGGTGGCTTGCTCCGATGACGATGGCGTGGCTGTTTCGCCGAGGCTAGATGCTCGGCACGGCGAGGGAGCTCCGGTGCGACGGTGCGTGCGTCAATGGCGGGCGGTAGCGCACGGGACGCAGAGATCTTCACGGACGTCTTCCCCTTTGATTTTTCTTCGACGCTGTTGAAGTCGTGGACGTCTTCAAGGCTTCAACGTGAACGATTTTTGGCTGGGCAGGGGACAAGCTATCAAGCCTTGACGTCGGGGAAGTGCTTCACGGTTGACTACGCAAAGGGGGACTCTTTCGTTGACTGGGCATGCATGAAGAAGCAACAAAATTCACAAGTTCTGAATGGGCATGTTCTCAGCTTCCAAAGTGACGCTTCGCTGGGCTTCTCTGCATGGGGGGAATCGTCCGTGGATGAAGCAGCGTGGATGAATGTCAACGGCGAGGAGGCAGTACGCTGACTGTGCAGGGGCGTTGCTGTGCGTCGTTGCAAGGGCCGTTGATGGGATTCAACGTGGACTGAAGAAGGAAGCAGCAGCAACACAGATCGACGTTCGAGGGAGAGTGTTCTGCATGGTACTGTGGCCTTCGAGGACAGCGTAGTGGCTGGTGGACATGGACTTCTCTGGAAGTGCTGTGGAAGACGTGGACTTCGGCGTGAAGAAACAGCAACAGAAGCGGCGACTTCTCCCTTCAAAGCAACGCAGCAGCGATGGTGTTGGTGTGGAGGGCGCGGCGAGCGCGGACGAGCGGCGGCGCACGGCAAGGGGGCACGGCGGAGGTGTTGCGCCGGCCTCCTCCCCCTCTCTCTCTCACTTGTTTTCTCAAAATTTTTCTAATCCGAGAATTGTGTCCTCCCTCCTAAATTCTGACCTAAAATATACTTATATAGTTCTAACCTAGGTCAAATTAAATGGGCTTAATGTCCTAATGGGCTTAAACTTGGGCTTGGGCGCTAATTAAATTAAATGGGCTGAATTAATTAAACTCAACATTACTAAATTAAGCCCAAATTAAAACAACTCGAGCCCGTTCGTTTTGAAATTCCGGGCCCTTGCATTCCCGAGCGTCCCGTTTTTTGTTCAATGAATTTTAAGCTCGCTTGCCATCGCCAATCCGATGCAATAATGCAATTAAATCTAAAATGAACCTAAACTATATGTTATGCAATTTAAATATTTTTGTTTAGGGGTTAAAAATTTAATCCCTAATTTTCTATGCAAATTAAACTAAATGTTCGGTAAAATTTAGGTGTCAACAATTTCTAATCAAAGCAGTTACACCAATATCATGGATCGGCGTGTGATTCTTCTTGACAGTTATGTATGACTGTTTCATCCGTGAAATTAGGTAGTTACGGACCGATCACGATCGCCTATTCGTACGCGGTCGAGAGCTAGAATGGCCGATCAAACTAACTTACGAGATCGTCTCGTTAGCATTGAGGACCAGATTAAGCAAGTCGTCACCGCAATGCAGTAGATGTCCACTGAGATCAAAGCCCTTCGGTCGACCCTCGTTCCAGCATCCCCTGAGGCATCTGCCTCAAAGCATAAAGGTGGAAAAAAACGTCGATGTTGAAGAAGATGATGATATTCCTGATTTGGAAGATGACCCCTTCCAGATTATCGTCAACAAAGATAAACCTGATGAACGGGTCAACAAACTTGAAGAGAGAGTAAAGCAGCTGCAAGGTTCACAGGATTCACCTTCGATCGATCTGTCTCTGTATTCACAGATCAAAATCCCAAAAAAGTTCAAGATGCCAGATTTTGACAAGTACAATGACACCTCCTACCCAAAAGCCTACCTGTAGCTGTACCACGTACAGATGACCTCATACGTTGATAATTAACTCCTGATGATCCATGCATTTCAATCAAATTTGACGGGTCCTACTTTGAACTGGTATCTCATGAAGAAGATAAATGACCTCAAAACCTAGAAGGAAGCTAGTGAAGCATTCCTAAAGCAATACAGGTTCATAACGGACATCATTCCTACCCGCGATGACCTTGAGCATGTTCAGATGAAAAAAAACTGAGTCCTTCAAGGATTATGCTATCATATGGCGAAATATAGCTGCTCAGGTTGTCCTGGAACCCATAGACAGTGAATTGAAGAGGATGTTCATTAAAACTCTTCCGTTTGATTACCACAATCGGATGGTGGCTATTCCGGCTAACAACTTCAATCAACTCATCCCCATAGGCGAACAACTTGAGATAGGGCTGAAGGACGGGTGGTTTGTGGAGCCGTCTTCGTTGATCAAAAGATTTAATACAAGAAAAGAGAAAGAACTAGTAGTTAAAGTGAATGTGACATATACCCAATCGGGCCAGTGGAATGTTAATCCTATCATAGTAATCCAAGTAGCAGAAGTTCAACAACAAAGCACGGGTCGTCAACCCTTCCAGAAGAAAAATAATAAAAGGCAATTCACCCCTCTCCCCGGGTCATTGTCTCAAGTGCTGGAGGTCCTCCGGAAGAAGGGTTTGCTTACCACTGAGCCAAAGTGGCCTAATCCCGAACAGTTCTATAACTATGATCCATCCAAGAAATGTGATTATCATATGGGGGAAGTGGGGCATTCAACTGATAACCGTGTTACTCTTAAGCATCGGATCCAGAACTTTCTTGATACAAGGGCATTTTCCTTTCAACCCGCTAAGCCGAATGTTCAGAGCAACCCGCTCCCTGATCACGCGGGCAATGTGAATGCCATATTTAGTTTCGATGCTGGTCGAATCAAGAATGTCAAGATATACATCTCCGATGTATATGGTGAGTTGGTGAAAGCCGGTTATTACCCGAGTAATGAGGTCCTTCCCCTGGCTATCATGAGAGAAAAAATCTTGAGAATGGAAGAAGCTGAGATGATCGTTTATGCTGACCACGCTGGCATCATTTCCACTATCTTCGAAGTGGTTATTAATTGGGGCAAGGAGTTTGCCACATTGAACACCGGGAAGGATAAGCTAGATCCTTTGCTTGAAGATATGCCACCGCTCGAAGACGTGACCGATGATGAAGAGATCGTAGTAAGTACATCCACAATCGATGAAGGGATAGTGATCGAGATACCTTAACCGTACGAGTACTGTGATGATAAAGCAGTCCATTGGTCTTATAGTCTTGATGTTGACTTAGTTACAAGATCTGGACGTGCCATTGCCAAGCTAATGCCCAACCTGCAAAACTTGTTATTGATGAAGAAGCCAAGGAGTTCCTGACTGTGATCAAGGCTAGTGAATACAACATTGTTGAGCAATTGCACAAGATGCCTGCGCAAATCTCTCTGCTTGAACTCCTCCAAATATCGGTCAAACATCAAAAGGCCCTGATGAAGGTGTTAAGTGAAGTCTATTTGCCCGAGACGATCGATCATAATAAATTGGAGGAATTTGGTTCCATACTCCTCAAAGACCTTATAGCCTTTTTGGATGAAGAGTTCCCTCTAGAAGGGAGAGGACATACAAAAGCGCTTTACATTTCTGTCAAATACAAGGCCTCGCATGTAGCCCGGGTATTCATTGACAATGGATCAGGCTTGAACATCTGTCCTCTGACGGCTTTACACCGTCTCAAGATAGTTCCTTCTAGGATAAATTCTGCGAAAACCTCTGTGCGAGCCTCTGACGAAATGAAGAAAGAAGTTATGGGAGAAATCCACCTTGATATACAGATAGGACCAACAATGTTCAATATCCTATTTCAAGTTATAGACATTTCCACTGCATTCAATTTCCTGTTGGGTTGTCCATAGATTCATACTGCTGGAGCTGTGCCATCCAGTCTACATCAGAAGGTGAAGTTCGTTATGGAAAGAAAGTTAGTCATAGTTCATAGTGAAGAAAAACACCCAATATATCACGCAACAGCTATCTCTTATATTGAGCCGGACTGCAAAATAGAATCGAGCTATCAGTCGCTTGAGCTCATATTAACCATACATGCGTATAAAGGATCATCACCACCCGTTCCTGAGGTGTCAAATGCTGCAGTAATGGTTGGAAGAGTAATGGTGTCCCATGACTTTACTCTAAGTGACGGCCTTGGCAGGAATGGTCAAGGTATCCGCCAATCAGTGGAGATTTCTCGGAGGCCCCACACTATTGGATTAGGGTATCAAGGGCCAAGTGTGCCAAATAATGAGGGACGTGGACGCGGACATGGACGTGGTCGAGGTCAAGGTCGAGGTCGAAGAGACGGGCATAATAGACAACAATCCGAAGAAGAGCTGAATGGTGAAAAACGTAGGCGTAGAATTACCCAAAATAACGGGCATGGCAGGCTACCTCCACATATCTGCACCACATTCCCAGGCCCTGCGAGAATAATGCACGAAGAGAAAGAGGTGATCGACACTCTGGGGCAACCGAGCAGCAAGTTCGATTATTATGTGAAGTACTCAGCGCCTTTGAGCTTCTATGTTGACCCCCATGACATTGTCATGGATGGATGGGGAGGTATGGATGATCCAACACCTCTAATGACGGAAGATTCTGATGATGCAATAGATGGAATCACTAACCCGTTCGATGATTTCATCATTGGAGCTATCGGAGAAAGACCGTTGGAGGGAATGGGCACTAGCCCAAAAGAGTATGGAAATGGTCTAATATGATGAATTATATGCAACCGAGCTTAATCCTAATAATGCCATCGAACTTGACGATTCTTCGGATATTCAGCGCGATCTAGAGCGGCATGAAAAGCCCAAAGTCCTTACATCATACTAGACTGTCATCGTTAACTTGAGTGATTACGGAGAAATCAAAAAAGTGAAGATAGGGACAACCCTTCCCGAAAGTGAAGCCAAACACCTAGTCCAATTGCTGAAGGATTACCAGGATATTTTTGCCTGGTCGTACACCGATATGCCAAGTTTAGATCCTTCTATTATGGAACATGACCTGCCTACTAATCCTGGCGTGCCACCCAAAAAACAGAGGCTACGAAGAACCAAGCCTGAGCTTTCGAAGAAAATAGAAAAGGAGGCCATAAAGCTCTTGAAAGTGGGATTCATCGAGGTCACCCAATACCCTAACTAGGTGGCCAACATCGTGCTAGTCATGAAGAAGGACGGCCAAGTTAGAGTTTGTATCGATTATCGCGACCTGAACAAGGCTAGCCCTAAAGATAACTTTCCATTACCGCACATAAACATTCTGGTAGACAGCACTGTTGGATTCAAGCTATTTTCCTTCATGGATGGTTTCTCAGGCTATAATCAGATAAGAATGAAAGACTGCGATAAGGAGAAGACAGCGTTCATCACTCCTTGGGGGACATTCCACTATAAGGTCATGCCCTTCGTCTTAAAAATGCCGGAGCAACATATCAACGGGCAATGGTGACTCTTTTCCATGATATGATGCATAAGGAGATCGAGATCTATGTCGATGACATGAATGCCAAGTTTCAACCCGAAGAGAGTCATGTTAATACCTTAAAGAAGTTGCTCGACCGACTCCGTGAGTTTAAACTCCGTCTGAACCTAGCAAAGTGCATATTCGGAGCAACGTCGGGCAAATTACTTAGGTTCATAGTAAGCAGTAAGGGCATTGAAGTCGATCCTTCCAAAGTAAAAGCCATATGTGAGCTGCAATCTCCATCTACTATGAAAGGAGTGCGAAGCCTCCTAGGTAGATTGAACTACATAGCCCATTTTATTTCCTAGCTCTCTAAAACTGCTAAACCATTCTTCAAACTTCTAAGGAAGAATGCTCAAGTGGACTGGGACGATAATTGCCAGGGAGCATTTAATGAATTGAAGTAGTACTTGATGAAACCCCTAGTGCTAGTCCCACCAATACTGGGCCAACCTTTGATCCTTTACCTCATAATTCATAGCGAGTCTTTAGGGGTGATGTTAGCTTAAAAAAAATCCTAAAGATGGAAAAGAGCGAGCCATTTATTACTTAAGTAAGAAGTTTACCGTCTCGGAGTTGAATTATCTTAAAGCCGAGAAGACTTGCGCTGCACTAGTATGGGTACTCCATAGGCTGAGACAGTATACATTGCATCACCAGACTTTGCTTGTGACTGAGAATGATCCCATCAAGTATTTACTTGATCAACCGGCTTTGGTAGGGAAGCTAGCCAAATGGTAGATTTTAATTTCAGAATTTGATGTCCAGATGATGCCACAGAAGTCAGTTAAAGGCCTAGTAATTGCCGATGTATTAGTCGAAAATCCTGTAATCTCATATGATGATAGATTTTCTCCAGAAGATCACATTTTGGTAATAAAGGAAGACACATGGACCATGTTCTTCGATGGAGCCGTGAACTTGGCTGGTTTCGGCACTGGGGCAATTTTAATATCCCCATATGGGCAATATTATCCAGTAGAAGAAAAGTTGGTGTTCCCGTGTACCAACAACATAGCTGAGTATGAAGCTTGAATTCTCGGACTCCAAGCTGCAGTGGAAATGGGGATAATCAAGTTGAAAGTGCTTGGTGATTCCGTTCTGATTATTCTGCAAACTATAGGAGAGTAGAAGAGGAGAGATACCAAATTAGTGTTGTACCATGAATACCTCGAAGAAACCCTAGAGGAATTCAAAGACATCTCCTTTGAGTACTTGTTGAGATCCCATAATCAGTTTGCAAATGCGCTAGCTACGTTATCATCCATGCTGCAAGTGACTGGTGGAATAGAGGTAGAACTCTTGAAGATCGAAGTCCTCCAAAATCGGCCTACTGTATAGTTGTGACCGGAGAACCTGACAAAAAGCCATGGTATTACGATATCATGAGCTACATCCAGAGATAAGAATTTCTTGAGGGAAGCACTCCAGCCGACAGGAAGTACATAATGAAAATGGCTTCAAAATTCTTTATCAGTGGTGAAAAGCTGTACAAAAGATCCTATAATTCGATCCTATTAAGGTGTGTAGACGTAGCTGAGGCTACTAGAATCATGCAAGAAGTACACGAGGGGATATGTGGTCCACACATGAATTGCCATATGTTAGCTAAGAAGATCATGAGGTTGGGTTATTATTGGCTTAGTCTTGAAAGTGACTGCATCCAACATGTTCGAAGATGCCATCGCTATCAAGTTCATGGGGATAAGATAAATGTTCCCCTGACAGAATTACATCAGTTGTCCGAGCTATGGCCTTTTTCAATGTGGGGCATCGATGTGATTGGCTCAATTAATATAAAGGCGTCGAATAGACACCGATTTATCTTAGTCGCGATTGATTATTTCTCCAAGTGGATTGAGGCGGCATCTTATGCAAATATCACCGCAAGGAATGTTGTGAGATTCATCAGGCGAGATATAGTCGCTCATTATGGTGTCCCTGAGGCTATTGTCACCGATAATGGAACGAATTTGAACAACAAGTTTATAGATCAGCTATTCAATGAATTCAAAATCTAGCATCTGAATTCATCTCCCTATTGTCCACATATGAATGGAGCAGTTAAAGCCGTTAATAAGAACATCAAGAAGATTCTGGCCAAAACGGCTGAAAACTATCGTGACTGGCACGAAAGATTGCCATTCGCACTAATGGCATATAAGACTTCCATCCGAACCTCTATCGGAGCAACCCCTTTTTTCCTTGATGTATGGCATGGAAGAAGTCCTACCCATTGAAGTAGAGATCCCTTCCCTGCAAGTCTTATCTCAGGTAGAGTTGTCTAAAGTGAAATGGATGTGACAAAAGCATGAGTAGTTGAACATAATTGATGAAAATCAGTTGAAAGCCATTTTGCCACGGTCAAACCTATCGGCAGAGGATAGCTAGATCCTTCAACCAAAAAGTGCGTCCAAGACACTTCGAAGTAAATGATCTAGTCCTAAGGAAAGTACTGCCAGTCTTTCCTATTCCTGGGGGTAAATTTACCCCAAACTACATCGGCCTATGTGTGGTTAAAAAGGTGCTTCCCAGAGGTGCCCTGATTCTCGCAGAAATGGACGGTTGTGAGTTCTCCACTCCTGTTAATTCTGATGCTGTGAAGATATATTATTCCTGATAAAATCTATCATTTTGCAGCAAAAGTTTTCAAGTGTTTGGTTTTATGTTCTGAATTGCAAACATTTCACTGATCAATAAATGGTTTCAATCAATTTCAAGTTAAAATGTTTGCATTGGCTTTAAATTCTGCATGGTTATTTTGTCAATCTATATCATTGACTTCAAAGGCGAAATCTATTTGGACAATCAGATAACTCATATGAAATGAATTAAATGTATTGAATGAGGTACGTCGGAATGATGAAAGGCAAGCCCTATTCTATATACAGTCCCACGCACTAATCTTTAGTGAGTTGAGTTGAAAAAAGTTCATGTCTGCAAGGTAGAGAGTTATCTCGCAAAAGGTACGACGACCGATATGACAAGAGGCATTTCATTTCTTTATCTTAAACACTACAGGTTGTCCATTGTTTCGCCACTTTGAGTCTAAAACGCTTGGAGAAATCCTTTCAAATTACCCTGGTCAAGAACTACCCCACATCGGGGTAAACTGGAGGTAAGTCAGCATCATAAGATGAAAAATGAGTAGAAATTTTCTTACTCTCACTTGCATCAATCTTCGAGTGTTGCTTTTTCAGATGAATTCACACGAAGTTCGAGTGCCTTAGGATGATGAAGAGCATTTCTTTCTCTATTCTATACACGCTTTACCCTTTGTTAAGCCCAATTGAGCCTGCAAATTTATTTCTTAGACCCAGTTGGTGATCATCCCCCACACTAGCGCAAGGCAAAAGTCATCATTGTTCAAGCAGCGTATTCGGAGCGCCGATAAAAGATGAAGACCCCTGAGAGTCCAAACGTTAGTCGCTCGGTCAAAACAGGCCAAAGTGTGGTTGGCCAATATATACATTGTAGATAGTATGTGTGAAAAAAAAAAGGGGGAAGGGCAAAAAAAAGTAGTGTGCCTGGTAAAAGCAAGGCCAATGCCCCTAAAAAAAAGAGAGAAGGGTCGAAAAAAAAAGGAGATCATTAGAAAAAAAATATCAAGATATGACATATCAGAGCCATGAATCCCAGTGGAGCTGTAATTCTACAAGTCTCAAAGGAATCAAGTGACGAATTCTCGAAGCCAATGGAACATCTACCGAAAAGACAATCTTTGGCGAAAAAGAGGACCGGTGATATTGCCATTATGATCACCAACTTATTCACCCCAATTATATACATTTTGAGCCTAATTATCCATTCATTTCTCAACTCATGAGCCTAGCCTACGTTATGTCCCTTGCAAAGTCTCTTTAGACTAGGGCACTTGAACTAACGTAGAGTTTCAAATGTTTACAAGCTTAGCTCGAAGAAGTGCGAGCAAGTCCATTTCTATCTCATTTTGCAGGGTTCTTGACTTGTAAACCCGGAGACGATTGCGGAATATTTTCTTTCAATAGCTTCGACTCGAAGAGTCTTCTTTTGCTAAGCCATTGACCAAGCCCACGTTACGGTCCTAACAAAGACCTCTCGGATTGGTAAGGTCAAATTGTTTGCAAGAATACTCGGACCCTTGTCGACATGATGATGGTGAGATAGAGCGATTCTCATAAATCAACCTTTTTCAATGAGAATGAGTGAAAGCCCTTTCGGACTGAAAGTCCCTCATTTGATATTTTCAAGACACTCACTTGTGAGTTCGGATTGTCTTATCATAATTCCCCCAGTGAAGTTTTGTAATACTGATTCGATAAAATCGTCATGCATTAAAACCAGTTGAAATCATAGTGCATGAGTATATGTGTTCTGGACTACTCATGAATGCATATCACATGTTGCCTAAAATCGTGTCTAGCAGGAGACACGCTCTCAAAAGTCGGAGATATCACCAGGTAAGTATATTTCTATCCCTTGGATGTTTGTGACTATCCAGGTATCCCTAACCTGTTCGAGCAATCGTTAGGCCCCATCTTGGATCATTTTGTTGCAATCTCTAGACGCTTTTGATGATATCGAGGTATCTATTGATCAAGACTTTTCAAGTACCTCTGATGATATCCAGGTACTTTGTCAAGGAATTTTCGAGCATTCGAGCTAGCCCCTCTATTCGCACAATGGTTAAGTACCTGTGATATTATCCAGGTATTTATCAATCAAGTCCTTTCAAATATCTCATATGATAATTAGATATTTTGTTAGGTATACTTTTCACACAATCTCAAAAGATTCCCCCGTGACACGCCTATGATGAAGGTATAGGCGCAGCGGCTAAATCTTTACGAGTACCTATGAGGAAGGTATAGGTATATTGAAAAAGTTGGAATATTCTCCTAATCTCATAAGATTCCCCCGTGACACGCTTATGAGGAAGGTATAGGCGCAGTAGCCAAATCTTTACGAGTACCTATGAGGAAGGTATAGGTATTTCGAAAAGGTCAGAATATTCTCTTAATCTCGGAAAGTTCCCCCGCATTGTACCTATGACGATAACTAGGTGCAGCGGCCAAATCTTTATGAGTACCTATAAGGAAGGTATAGGTATCTCGTAAAGGTCGGAACATATTTCCAATCTTTCTAGAGTTCCCCCGTGTCGTGCCTATGATGATAACTAAGCATAGCGGCCAAATCTTTACAAGTACCTATGAGGAAGGTATAGGTATCTTATAAAGGTCAGAACATTTATACAAATTGGACAAACTCCCCCGTTAAACACTTATGATGATATCTAGGTGTGACGGCTAAACTTTAACGAATACTTCAGATGATTGAGTATTTCGTTAAAGTCGGAATGAACTCCATTTTGTTGAATCTTTCTCTCGAGCACCTCAGACGATAACTGGAAGCCTTGAGCTTTCTTCGGGTGTCTTGATTGAATTGTAGGACACCAGAACCCCAATAGTTCATCAAACAATATCTTTGGGACTGAGCCCAAACATTTGCCAAACAACCCACAGAATCAAAGTCATGCCTCGAATTACGCTACCGCTTCTGTCAGGTAAGTAAACTCCAGGTATGTGTTTTTTATTGTCAGCATGCATCATAACATAATGCATTTAAAAAATGAGACTCATAATCCTGACAAAAAATCATTCATTGCACCTACACAGTCAAATTTAGGTATCATTTAGTCTTTGAATGCAACTTCTGTGAACTCACAATCAAAGAGGGGCAGCTGTTAACACCTAAATTTTGTCGACCGTTTAGTCATAATTTGCATAGAAAATTAGTGATTAAATTTTAACCCCTAAATAAAAATATTAAAATTGCATAACATATAGTTTATGTCCATTTAGGATAATTGCATTCCGCATTGGATCGGCGTTGACAGACGAGCTTCAAATTCATCGAACGAAACTCGGCTCACTCGGAAAGCAAGGCTGAAAATCACAAGTAACGGGCTCGATTGTTTTAATTTGAGCTTAATTTAGTCCATTATGCTTAATTAAATAAAAGCCCAAGTTAATTCAGCCCGCTTAGAATTAAATGAAATTAAACGATAATTAAAGCCTAAGCCCAAGCCTAAGCCCATTAGGACTAGCAAGCCCATTTAATTGACCTAGGTTAGTATTATAAATATGTCATTAGGTCTGATAATTTAGAGGGGAAACACAATTTTTAGATCATAAATTTTGAGAGCTCAAGTGAGAGAGAGAGAGAGAGACCGGCGAACCGCTGCTTGCCGTATGCACGGTGCGCCACCGCCGCCCACGCCACCACCCACCACCGAAGCCGTCACCCACGCCGCACCATCGCCGTGCCGCGCCTCCGCCTTTCTGTTGCTGTGCACCTCCAGCCGCCGCGCCGTATCGACCAATAGCATCACCAAAGCAGCTACACCGCCAAGCCAACAGCCACCGCCGCTCCACCACCGCCGTGTCGCCGTTCCTGCCCGGAGACGCTTGCGAGACGTCCACAGCGCCGACACCGTCGCTATCCCCGTCGTGCCGAAGCTACCACCACTGCCACCGTGGCAGCCTGTCGACGCTGCTACCGCGCCTCCGCACGTCATCCACCGTGCCGCCGTGCTCCACCTCTCCTGCCAACGCTTACTGTCGCGTCTCTGCCGGATAGCGTTGCCGTCCCTGCCACGCCAAACACCGCGCCGTTGCATTGCTGCCTCTCCGCCACCATCCATAATCGTTGACCATTGCTACCGCCGCCGCCGTTGCATCGCCGGTGCACCGCCGTTTGCCGTGCTTACCGCCATTCCTGACGTCCACAGCTGCTATTCGCCAGCCATATCGCCCACAGCACCGTCGCCGACGAAGCAGCCGCACCACCGCCGCCCGCTACAGCCCCCTCACGCCGCGCCTCTACTACCCCGCCGTGACGTCGCCGTCATCATGAGCCACCGTCACCATCACCCCGAGCCGCCGTCCTGATCCGCAATCCCGATCTGCGATCCAAATTTGGAAATATTTCAAATTAGGTAAGGATATTATCCGGTATATTTTTAAATAATTAGATTCTTAATTGAATATTTTGAATATTCCGTGAATATCATGTCGATTGCTAGATATCTTAGGATAATGTTTGTGATATCCACAATATTTTAAATGCCCGAAATTAGGAAATTTTCCTAATTTGGTAACGTATCTGGATGACTATATGACCTTATCCCTATGGTACGATACGCAGCGATACGGAAAATTATTATCTTATCCATAACCACTTGGATGGGATAATGGATTTTATTCGCTTTCCAAACTTGAACAGTCAACTTTCCGTCAATATCTATAACCCTATAGATATGACCGTTAGTTCGATTTTTTTGCTTAATTTGAGTCTGATAAGAAGGATCTTGCGGATTGCATGGATTGTTTGAATGCGGTTATTATCTTTGTTTAATTGTTTTGTTTTCCTTTTAAATAAAGAAAACCAAATAAAAAATCTATTAGTTAGATTTAAATTAGAAGTTTTGCATGTTTAGGGAACCGTAAATATATCTAGAAGATGGGGTAATTATTTAATTTAAATTAGGACTTGAGATAATCTGTTTCCTAGTTTAAATCAGGCGTTATTCTAATTCTAATAGATTATTTAGGTTATTTTTCAATTTCGAATTTCCACGAAAATACCAAAAAAGAAAGTCATTAGATTGCATGTTATTCTAGGTTATTTTTTAATTCCGAATTTCATTTGAAAAATACCAAAAATAAATCATTTGTTTGTCATTAGAAATAGGTCACGTCGTTGCATGACATATAGTTTGCATGTTAGGTTGCATTAATCACATATCAATTTTTGCACGTCATTACATGTAGATTAGCTTTCATTTAAATAAGTGAAAATCCAAAAAAATTGAGTGAATTGCTTGTTAATTAGAAATCATATTAGGGTTGTTGATGTGATTTTCTAGCTAACAATGCAAATGCTTACGTTGCTTTGAGGTAAGTAATTTTCCCAATATCGCAATTTAGTGTTTTAATTATTGGGTGTTAAATTGGTAGTTTGCGTACCTACATGAACACCTCACATGTTAATGACTGAGCTAAAATGGATTCAAACTGTTTGCCAAAATATTTTTTTGAAAAGAAAAGATACCGAAAGGGCGTTAGACTAGATCTAGCGTAATCAAGTTCCCGAGCTTAAAATCTCTGGTTCGTAGGAATAAAACATATCTCCCTATTTTTTATTTAGGTTTCTAATCGACCTACCACAAATAGATTAGTGGCGACTCCAAGCATGAAAATATTTGCACGTTAAGAACTTAAATCCTAAGTTGTGAATTGGTAGGGCTTGAGAGGGCCCGAGTTAAGCTTAGTTTTAATAATCCATTAGCTTGAGAATGAAATTTTTAGGTCGCGACAAACTCTGAAATCTATAATCTCAAATCTTTATGATTTTCACAATAAGAAGGTTGAAGACATACCTTGATCCATAGTGTTGCCCTTGAAGATAATTGTTGTAATGCCCCAACCTCGGGATCATTCACATGACGTCCCGTTCATTATTATCTTTTATTATACATAAGTGAAAGCATTTCTCGGGACAATCACAATTAATACACACAGCGGAATAAGACAAGAAGCATCATGAGCAAGCTTTATGTTTACGGAGCATGCAAACATATGTAAACAAGCCCGTCTCTTGGGCCATAGCAAACATCACACATATTCTACAAGCCTATTCTGAAGGCTTTTCTGATTACAGGCCGACGTCGCTTGTGCTTTCCTATCCTTACTATGGCTTCTCGTTCCTCGCTTCTTCACCTCCACTCCAGTCTCGTCCGCCTGGCCATCTCACATCCCACCCGTAGCCTTATTCCGGAGCCGGCTCGCCCGTACCGCCGAAAGCACCATTGAAATCACATAGAAATCCAACCCATTCTCTGTCCGCGTAGCGATACCACGCCGTATACGAGTGAGGCACCAAGTCCATTAGGCCCTCATCAAACATCACAAGTCTCATGATTCGGCAGTAGGCGCGGCCTTCTCTGGCATCCATCATGGTGAGCACTTCGGCTCTCATCTCCACGGAATTGCCAACGCAGGCTGGGGGAGATGCCATCCTATGGACCTGAAAGGGAAAAACGGGGAATGAGTCGGGGAGACTCAGCAAGTAAACCTACTAATATCAAGCGAGGATGAGGGGATCGTCGTTAGCACAAGTTGGCCCTTACTGCATCTACATCGATGACAGATCAATAGCAAAATTCATACAAGAGAACATCAAGCATAGCTATAACGTGTGCACATTGCCAATCAATTCTCGGTTCTATCTCCAAAACAAACGTCAAACACGAAACATGATTAAATCGAGAAATGAACAAACTACAACCAACCAAACAACCGAGAAACGATTCAAGCAAGCCGTGTCACAACGTATCACAACTTTCTTTCTCGATATTAGAAAGTTTACTTACACAACAACTAACAACACTAGAGAACGGGCTAGAAACGAGTGAGCTCAGGAAATTTCGGGCTTTCTCCTTGCTTCCTTTTTGCATGGCCGAGCAAACCTAAGCCTACAAGGACCAAACCGTGGGCTCTTAGGTGCAAAAGAGAAGAAACACTGGCCGGTTCGGGATTTATTTGGGCATAAGTTTCTCGGGCCAATAGATGAGAAAACAAGAAACAAAAAGGGAGAGGAAGAAGACGGCGAGATTGGCATGAGATGAGAGAGAAGGGGGGGATTGTCTTGCTATTTATAGAACTCTTGGAACTTCCTAGAAAACCCTAGGCTAAGCCAATAAAAGAGGGCTTCTTAGTCAAGAGTCATCATGGCTTTCATTTAATGCCATTAATGGACTAAGCTATTGGTCAAATTTCATGTTAGCATGTATTTAATGTCGTTAATGAACTAAAATGATGAAGAAGCCAACCTTATCTTCTTCTCATTGGTCCTCTCTCTCTCTCCCTCACGGCTACTCTCTCTTTCTCTCTTTTCTCCTTGGCCGAATGGCCTTTGCTTGGGTCATGGCTTAGGTCATCAAGGGATTAGGTCATGGCTTATGTCACTAAGAGATAAGGTCATTTATGCTCATTTATGCACAAAGGCTAAAAGCCATGATGAAAATTCTAAGCCATTTAATGGCTTTAATTGTGGCCTTTCTCCTCCTTTCTCTCTTTCTCTCGGTTTCCCCCTTCATATGACCTCCAATAAAAGTGTAACATATCTCATTTGAAAGATTATAACGTTTAATTTAAATCACCAGAAGACATCAAGTCAAAATTCCAAGGTTCTCGTATAGAAAATGCTGAATCTTTGAAATCTGACAAAATCGGATAGTTTTGCACTGTTTACGAAATAGGACTTGAAAGCATAGTAAATGGACTCTGAAAATTCTCAAATTTGAATATGTCATAAAAAAAGGTCTTAATAAACATTTTTCATGATAGCACAAAATCTGAATCTCTCTATAAACACCATTTTTACTAGCTCAAATACAGACTAAAAATAGTTCGCTGGAACAGGATTCTTGTTTCTGAAATTAAGCTCTGTCCAAAATCCAAATCATCTTGAAAAATTTCCAAATTTATATACATTATAGAAAAGGATGTTCTCAACAACTTTTGTGAATGAAACTTTTCCAAAATCATCTCAGAAAAGCTTGTAGAAAATAAATAAAGTATGAACATCACCAAAATACCCATTCTGGGCAGTTTTACACGGTCCGAAAATCAGGCTATCGTACCACTCATCTCAACTCCAAAAATTCTTAAATTAAAGTATGTGAAACATCAAGATGTTTGGAGAAACTTTTAAGAAGAAAGTGTTTGGAAATTCGGATCACAAAAGTCTCCCTAAAAATAACAAAATAAAGGGGTACAAAGGATCCGAAATTGGGTTTTCCAAAACAAGAGTAAAAATTTTAGTTCCGATTGGAAAACCATCAAATTTAAACCATAGCCATTTCCCAAGGACTAAAATTGAGGATGTTACAATTGTTGTAGAAAATGGAGGAAACGAAAAAAATCTGATTTCTCTCCCTTAACCCACCTTTCTCTTAACGTATCTTATCGACGGAGGATAAAATACAACGTTCTTTTCTTACGTTATAGTGGATGGAGAGAGGACCATACTTTATTTATATAGATCCCTTCAAGTGGTGCCTTCCATCAAAGCATATCCCACTTCATACGAGTCGCACCTCTTCGGAAGAACTTTAACTTCTCAATAGAATTACATCTTTTCATCTATTTTTCATAGTCAATACGTTTTAGCACTTAAAAGTATTTATTAAACCATTAATTCATAACATCATGTGGGCCACATTATTCTTACATGCAAATCAAGAAACATAAGAAGATATGTTTAACCATAGAATAATTGTTTAAAAAAACCAAAGAATAAGAAAATAAAAAACCTAGCTGCATCCATCTTGCTTATGAACTTTGGCAGGCACACCGTTTGCTTAAGATCAATAGTAAAACTGTTAACTACATTGTCATAAATTTTTATGCATTTAATAACACTAATTGCTTAAAAAATTCCTAGAAACTTGACGCATATTTTAAAATGGTTTTAATGAATGAATATCGGATGAAACTATATTTAGCACCATTATTTTGCTTCCGCAATATTTTCTCTTTGTATCGGACTGGTGATATATTAGCTTGAGCGTGCACGTGCACGACGTGGAAACCACACTAGAATTTTTCTCATGCAACTCATGTAACAAATATTTTACTCATATGTCGATTTACGTGTTCAACAATTAATTAATGTTACATGATTGTTTTGAATTCAGTTTATAGAACTTTCCCGTGGATTCTAATTAGCAAAAATTTTATACAAGGTGACAGCAATGAGTTTCCATTTAATGAATGTCTCAATATGCCTATGACCTTGGTTGACTAGATAAGGAAGAAATATCATAAACAAGAGGACAAGCATTCGACTGAAAACAAAGTTGAGTCACATATTTTCGCTCTAGGATTTCAAAAAATGAATGACTGTCAAACATGGGAAGAACCATATTTTGGTAAGATATCTGTATTGTCATTTGTGCACTTTGGCTAGATAATAAATTCTTAAACCAGCCAGCCAGAAATTCACTTTTAAATACACTTTATTCTCGTGAGTTCAAGTGCAAATCAATCCCTCTTTGCACTTGTATATTATTACTGTTGAGCAGTCCGTATTGCGTGTGATTATCTGCTGTTTTTTCTAGCGGAATGCATCAAGAAATGGATAAGGAAACAAAACAATTGCCGTCTTGGCCATGATGGATCCAACAAGTGCTTCTTCGTAGACTCATTCTCTGCAAGTTTCCCCCAGACCCTAATGCAAGAACAATGACGCTCAAATTCTTTACCAAAAAAAAAAAAAAACAATGAAGCTCAAACTTGCAAACCCACCATCGGTTGCGGGGATGCTCCCGTCCCCTAAACCTGAACATGGACCCTAAAAAACTTAAGAGGTGAATACCTAATAGAGAGAACGTAATTGCGCTTCAATTGTTTTTCCCTTTATTTACGTTGGTCCATTTTGAGCATTTTCATTTGTGCATATCTTGTTATGATGATAATTGATCTATTTATTAACATCAGTACCATATTGTGTATACAGGATCATATCGAATCGTGCATCTCTAGACAAAGCTAGGTTGAAGCAGAATCAGCATGTTTGTGATATGGAAAGGAAAGCCAAAGCTTTAGAGGTAATAATCTTGTCCATTCCATAATAATGACTAGGTATATTTGTGCACAAATGAGCACATTCTTATCAAATCCCACATTAATTATTTAATTAAAACAAAATTTGTGTATAAGTTAGGAGGAGGGTACAAATCTTCGTGGTTCGTACATACGACTTATCCCCTCGTCTGACACAGGCGCAGAAAAAATCCTAGAAAGGTTAATGTAGACTTAATTTAAACAATATTCCCTAAATAAAGCATGAATAAAAAAGATTGACTCTTGACTCGAGATGGCTCTATCAATAACTTACAATGCATGGGAATCACTAAATCATGAAAATTGTAGAGACTCCTCGGGTAAGTTGAGCAGCACTTAGTAATTTGAACATAATTTTCTCTACAAGATTCCAAATTACATGGAACTTGTTGCCTCGGAAACAAGAAACATTGAGCTTTCCAACCATATATTTTGCGACCACATTGGAGCATGAAATCATCGTCAAAGCTCAGAAGAAATGGCCCTTGAATATTTCTGTAAAGATGAACTTCAGCTCTAAGTATTGATAAGGCTTAGTCCTCTTGGAATGATCTTTATTAAATAAGTTGTAGGTCAATTAGGATAAATCAACTGCTCAACATTTTACCACGTCCCAATTTAGGACTTCTTTCACCCAACACCCTGAGACACGTAACTCAACACCTTAATTTGATAATAGAACCAGATGAATGAGAAAAATAAACTAATGTATTCATGTTGCTGTGTCTTGTGGAAATATAGGCAAAAATTGTGATGCTCTTACCTCAAGTTGGCTTCTATCAAAAGCAACATGAGATGCTGCTAATGGAGTGAGAGAGTTTGAAGCTAAAAATTTCGGATTATGCAAGCAATAAAGACCACAAGAAGGGTCCTTACCAAAAAAAAAAGACCACAAGAAGGGTAATTAAGTATCTCTTACTTTCTCATCGTAACTCTTGTTTCGGTATCTATGCGATAAGCACTGTTGTTTGGATAGCCGAAATAGAAGAATAAGTTTTGGCTGAGGCAGCTACATTTAATTCTGGGCAAGCAAAGAGTGATTACAGAAAGACAGGCACTATACAAAGGCAAAATGGTATATTAAGGGGTTTTCAATAACCCAGGTAAGCTGAATAACAGTGTATCTTCACTTGTACACTGGTTAAATGTTATTTTTTTCTTCTTTCTTTAGCTATATTAGGTTACAAATTACTACTTTAAGATTGGTCATTTGTAATTGGTTTGGCCCTGTGTTCGATGTACGTCATCCGGATATTACCACCTTGATTGAAGAAGAGTCGACCCATGATCGAAACAAGCAGTTGAATGTATCTAAAAAGGGATGATAACAAATCAGCATGAAGATACTTATCAAGCAAAGTATCCACGAATTGACTTTTCTGACTTGTTTTTTTATTCAATTTCCATGTAGATCAAATTGTTAATTTTCACCATAATTATAGGTGGTGATATCTTCATTTATACTGGACATATAAATGAAAAGTAGCGCTTCATCGACTCTATTTTTTGTTTTCTTTAAATAGAACATCCTGCCCCAAGTTTTTCTTGAGATATCAAAGAACTCATATAGCCATTTCTTAGTGCTACTTATTCAGTTCCTACGTTAACTGGAAAGCATGTAGATCGAATAACATAGTTCAGGCTGAGTGATTGTGAGATAAAGTAGATGTCCTACTAATCGACGATAGCGACTTGAGTCTATTAGGGTAGGTTTAGTTGCCCTAGCTAATTGTTGACACCTAAATTTTACCGAACATTTAGAGTAGTTTGCATAAAAATTAGGGATTAAATTTTTAACCCCTAAACAAAAATATTTAAATTGCATAGCATATAGTTTAGGTTCATTTAGATTTAATTGCATTATTGCATCGGACCGACGATGGCGAACGAGCTTAAATTTCATCGAATGAAACTCGGCACGTTCGAAATACAAGGGCCGGGAATTTCAAGACGAACGTGCTCGGTCGTTTTAATTTGGGTTTAATTCAGCCAATTATATTTTGAGCTTAATTCAGCCCAAGTTAATTCAGCCCATTTTAATATTAATTAGAGCCTAAGCCCAAACCTAAACCCATTAGGATTACCAAGCCCATTTAATTTGACCTAGATTAATCTATATAAACATGACATTAGGTCAGAATTAGGACAACACAAAAGTTCAAATCTGAATTTTTAGAGAAAAATTCTAGAGAGAACACAATTTCAGATCAAAATTTTTAGAAACACACGTGAGAGAGAGGAGAGGCCGGCAACACCACCACCAGTCGTCGCGCCTCCCATCGCGCGCCATCACTGCGTCGGGGGGACCGCCGACGCCGTCCCGGACAGCCACCACCTTCTCGCGTGCAGACTACCGTCGTTCACGGTTTTCACAACGAAACCAGCTATCTCGGTGGTTCTTCTAGCGTCAAGGACACCCCGCGTTGGAGGTTGTTGGTCGCTGTTTCCTGTTTGGCGGTGAACCCAGCAGTTTCCGCAAGCCTCTGCAGTACCTTGTCTGCTTCAGTGGAGCGTCCCTGCTGCACCTCAAGCGATCTTCACCAGCGTTTCTGATCGAAGAGAACATTCCCATGCAGAGAACGTAGAGCTCGTACAGAGATAGAGAAGAATTTACGTCCACAGAGAGGAGGAAGAGGAGAAAGCCAAAGGAGAAAAGAAGGGAGTCGGCCATGCAAGGAAGAGAGACTCACGTGTGAAACAAAGGTCAAAGAAAAAGGAAAGTCAAAGGTGGAGGGGGCTTCACTTCTCATAGAAAAAAGAACAGAGGGAGGAAACCGTGAGTTGAATTCGGTCAGAAGAGAAAATAGGCCACTGGGCGCAAGAAGTAAAAAGCTATTGAAGAGAAGAAGACCAAGAAAAAGACAAAAAGAGGGGATCATTCTTTTTCCTCTCGATCAATTCTGCATATTCAAGAGAGAGAACACACTTTCAAGACAAAAAGAAAGAGTCCAAAAGATTTTCCCGCCCTTGACGTGAGCTATCTTCCATCGACGAAACAGCCGCCGTTCTTGTCGGAGAAATCATCGGAGATTGCTGCGCCTTGCCGTACCGTCGCCCCACCGCGCCGGACCGTTCTCGACGTCGCCGGTGTTGCCGTGCATCGTTGATCCCGTCATTGCCGGTCGTCGCAATCCCGATCCGTAAGCCCGAAGCTCGATCCGAGTTCGAATTTGGTAATTATCTGCAAATTAGATAAGATCATTATCCGAATATTTTATGAAATATTTAATTTCCTAAGTTTTAGGCGTTTGAATATTTCGTGGATATTCTTTGGTGGATAATTACATATATTAGGATAATGTTCGATATATCCGCGATATTTTTAAATTTTCAAAATTAGGAAAATTTCCTAATTTAGCAACGTATTTGGACGATTATCTGACCTTAACCCTAAGGTCCGATACGCGGCGATACGGAAAATTATTATCCTATCATAACTATTTGGATACGATAATGAATTTCATTAGCTTTCCAAATTTGAACGATTGAATATCCGTTAATATCTATAACCCTATAGATATGACCGATAGTTTGATTTTTGTGCATAATCCGAGTTTGAAACAAATATGACGGATCGCGTGGTTGATTTGAATGTGGTTGTTATCCTTACTTGTTTGAATTGTCTTTCCTTTTCAAATAAAACAGAAAATTCAAAAAATATCATTTAAATTTGAATTAGAATTTTGCATGTCTAGGAATCCTAAATATATCTAGAAGATAGAGTAGTTATTTAATTTAAATTAGGACTTGAGATGATCTATTTCCTAGTTTAAATTAAGTAATATTTTAATCTTAGTAGATTATTTAAGTTATTTAATAATTTCGAATTTTTAATCAAAAATCCCAAAAATAAATCATGTTAGGATAAATTAAGTCATCATAGGTTGCATGTTAATTTAGGCATATTTTTATTCCGAATTTCATTAGAAAATACCAAAAATATATCATTACATCCGTCGTTAGAATTAAGACACGTCGTCGCATGACATATAGTTTGCATGTTAGGGTGCATTAAATCGCATGTCATCTTTGCACATCATTGCATATAGATTAGGTTTCATTTAAATAAAATGAAAATCTAAAAAAAAGAAATTGAGTAAATTGCGTTGTTAACTAAAAATCATATTAGGATGGTTTGTATGATTTTTCGCTAACAATGCAGATGCTTGCGTGGCATTTAGGTATGTTGTTCTCCTAAGCTTGTAATTTATTTAATGCTTTTATGGGTGTTAAATTGGTGGTTTGCGTACCCGCATGAACACCTCACATGTTAGTGACATAAGTTAAAATGGATCCAAACTGCCTGCCAAAATATTTTTGAAAAGAAAAGGTACTGAAAGGGCGTTAGACTAGATTTAGCGTGATCAAATCCCCGGGCTTAGAATCTCTAATTCGTAGGAATAAAACATATCTCCCTATATTTTATTTAGGTTTCTAATCAGCCTACCGTAAAATGATTAGTGGCGACTCCAAGCATGAAAATATTTGTATGTTAAAGGCTTAAACCCTAAGTTGCGAATTGGTAGGGCTTGGGAGGGCCCGAGTTAAGATTAGTCTTAATAATCCATTAGCCCGAGAAAATGATCAAATTTTTTAGGGTCGCGACACTAATCTTTGTTGTTGCTCCATCAGGGAAGTCGTCGATTTAGCTGCTATCACGCTACGTTCCAATAGGATGTCAACTATACTTTCTCTAGCATAGATATGACTCTAAAGTCGTCCATGTCGCTTCCGTTGGCCGAGATCCTTGGCATTCATCAAGGTACCATTTTAGAAGTCAAATCAATGAGCCTTAAACTGACTATTAACTTATTTGATAAAACCCATTTTTCCATAAAAGCTTAAATCGTTCAATTAATTTCTTGTATGCGTTGGGAACCAATAGCCAAAATAATTCGAAAACTTAAACTCGTATTCAAGAATTTTTTTTATGATTGACTATTGCCAAAATCCAAGGGACGCTCTTTGCTTTACAATGAGATTTGAGGACACTCTTTGCTTTTTGTACGGAAACGTAAACCATACATCGTCAATGTAAAGGAAGGTTTACGCCAAATCGCATTATCCATAAATTACTCGAGGATTATAAATGTCATGCCCCGTACCCCATCGAGCACGCGACACACCTCTAAAGTCGAATATCGCGACGTCCCAGGATGTCACCGACTCCACACGTCAGAGACAAAGCACTAGCGGAAGCAACATACACCTAGATAAAACTTAGAGAGGGGTAATAGGGAGAATATACTTTCGTTACCAAGTCAAACTTATACAATACACACTATTTACAAAAACTTAGTATACATGCATACCGGCCTCCTAAAGTTTACACTACCGATATCAAAAGAACTAGTAGTCTGGGTATACTCTAACTCCAAAAATGGAACACTTTAAAAAGCTTTCTCTACCCCTAAACTAGCCCCTACGTCCTTTTAATGACGTCCACTCCGAGTCAAGCTCCCTAGAATCCAAATCTAATTCCCCCTAAGCCACTTGCTCCTCTGAAGACTCAAAGTCCGCATTGATCTCAATCGGGTTATCTTCATCTCCCAACTCTAATGGAACCTCAATTCATTTCTTTGCTTGAGGCTACTCCTCCTGTTTGTCCTCTAGCTCTTCTTCCGATTCCTCCTTTGGTACTTACTCAAGTTCTTCTTTGGGTTCCTCCTCTAGCTTTGCACCTAAGTTTACATCCATTGGGTCGTACCTTGCCTGTGACTCTTTTGGCTCCGAATCAAGCTCAGCCACTATGGGTTCGGGTGCTGCAGGTACATGCAGATGTCCTGACTGTGTGAGGCTAGTGTCTAGGCTAGTCATCTCACCATCGGGAGGGAGTATAACCGATGGATCCCAATCTCCTACTCTATCAAAAGGGACATCAAAACCTCGAATAGGGCCGAACTCGTCCATATCATCTCGAAAACACCAAGCGGTATAAGTGTGGGCTTGCCAGAGGGGTTGTCCTATGTCTACCCAGACTATAGTGGTATACTTGATCCAGGCCATATTATCATCTATTGGGTACTTTACCACTAAATGCGCGGTGTGCATCGGTATGCCAAAACACTGGGGTGGTAGTAGTGGAAGATTCATGGTTGAGGCCGGGGTTCTGAAATGGTTTGGTTAAACAACCATGAGACATATCTTAACAAGTAAAACACCCTAAACCCCACCTAGGCTGACACGTACCTCTAGACAAGTCCAATTACAATGCCACTCAATAAACACATAACATGCACACAAATGTACTTACTTGAGCTTTTAATGCATACAATTTGCACGTTAGTCTCAATCACACAAATTCCAACCACATGCACATTCTAAATAAATTTTCATGCCCAAAGACAAAGTCGAACATATGTCATTTCCAAACTCCACGTTTCACATACACTCGTTCATGCAACACCACACTATTTTCATTAGACTTGCCAACGATTCGCGTAAATACGCCTCAGGTCCACTTTCAATTCACAGTCCACGTACAACTATCTCAAATTCACAATACTCGTTAGCTTGCATTACAGTACATGCCTCAGGCTATGTCTCTTGTCACTCCTTGAACCCCATCGAGCACGCATTATCCCTTTATCCGGTCGAATCAGTGCGACGTCCCAGGAAACGTTGCCAACCCAAACAATTCCCATCAGAGTTAATCGCAGTGGAAACAATCAAATAAACTCGGACAATAAAATTTTGGAGACCCAGGAAGAAAATAGATTGCCATCAACCAAATATAAAACTATACCTCGATATATATATTCAATATCCATTTACAAACAAACCTATACCATACCGCCATTTACAATCCATAAAACAAACATATGCACACTGAAATATCAACTACAAACCACCTGCATACAAAAAGATCAATAGCCTGGGTAAGCCTATACCAAAAATGAGACTCCACCAAAAGTCTGCTCAACCCCTAAACCTAACCTCTACGCCCTCTAGATGGCGTCCACTCGGATTTGCTCTCCTTGTCATCCTTGTCTGAATCCTCCTTGAGTAAAAGCTCATCCAAAGATTCCGAGTCAGCCTCAATCTCTATGGGGTTATCCTCATTCCTCGATTCTGGCTGATGCTCAACCCAATCCTCCTCATCTGACTCCCTCTCTGGCTCCTCTACTAGGCCATCCTCGGGCTCATCCTCCTTAGGTATTATGCCTAAATCCACATCCATCGGGTCGTACCCAGCCTGCGACTCCTTCGGTTCTGGATCCGGCACTGCTACTGTCGGCTCAGGCGATGCAGGGACGTGCTGGTGCCCTGACTGAGCTAGACTAGTCTCCAAACTAGTCATCTTCCCGTCTAGAGGGGGTATGGCCAACGGATCCCAGTCGCCAACTCCATCAAAAGGGACATCAAATCCTCGGATGGGTTCGAACTCATCCATCCCATCCCTAAACATCCAGGCCGTATACGTATGAGCCTGCTAGAGGGATAGTCCTATATCTACCCAAACTACAGAAGTGTGCTTAACCCAGGTATGATTATCGTCTACGAGGTACTTTACAACCTCATTATTAGTGTGCATGGGAATCCCCAAACGCTGTGGTGGTAACGGCGGGAGGTTCATGACTCGGGCGGGTACTCTGAAATGGTTTGGTTGAAACAACCATGAGACACTTCTCAATAAGTTGCAACCTAAACCCTATCTAGGCTACCACGTATCCTAGACAAGTTCAAACACGCAACGAGCAATACATGCAACAACATCCACACAATCACACTTAGCTGGACTCTCGATGCATGCGACCTGCACGTTAGTTCACAAACACAACATTCAAACCTCACACGCATTTCAAACCACACGCACCTTCCATACTCATTCTCATGCCAACGCACACGTCGATCACACCACAATACCAATTCCACATTTCACATTCGGTCACGCACCAACATGTCAATTTCATTAAACTTGCCTCATCGTACCAATACTTGCTCAATCACTTTCTCAGCCCGCGTAAACACGCTTCAGGCTCACACTTTCTCATCGCAACCCGCATAAACACGCCTCAAGCCTAATCTCACTTTCGCTTGTCATATCACATGTCTCATTCTCAATTACTTTCCTCAGCCTGCGTAAACACGCCTCAGGCTCACATGATCGCGCCCCGAGCATCACACGCCTAGGTCCGATCCCACCGTCGTATCACGACCCGCGTAAATATGCCTCAGGCCAGTTCAATTCCCCGCGTAAACACGCCTCAGGGATTTAGTGATCACACGAACATGCCAACACACCGTATTTTATCTATACCCTTTGTAAATACGCCTCAGGGCTTTTTAGTGATCACGCGCACATCGCACACCTCAATTCTTACACGTGCATACACTCAGGCATCAATTAATGCACACTAAAGCACCCAATTTCATCACCACAATTCAGCCATATCACAAACACACGACCAACATATAAATTGTCATTTTTCCACATCAAAACTATGGCAAATCGATTCCGGCACTTCACGACATTTTCACACAATTAATTGCCGAATCCAATCGCCCAATCTACGCACTGAATAGAAATTCACAGCACCCAAATCGGCCAATTCCAGCCCTTACTCAGCCTCAAAATTTCCTCCATCAAAACACCTCAAAATTACTCCTAAGGATCGCTAATCAATTCAATTCCTAAAGCCATACTAAATCGCGTCTAAACGGGTCCGATAATACCCGATATACTAAATAGAGTTTAGATTGAACTTTCTTAGAATTTTCCAAGCAAAATCGGCCTATCCAAAGGCGACATGGTGGCTGGAACGTGGCGGCTACGATGGCGACCATGCGGCGGCGACGATCGGTGAAATGACGGCGGCGGTGGCGGTAGCTCGGTTTGGGCCGGCTTGTCCACGGCCAAGAGGAGAGAAAAAGTGAACCGAGAGGGTGAGAGGGATGGTGGTGGCGGCGTGAGGGCAGTGGGGACTCAACTCGGCGGTAGGATGGAGGTGGAGCGACGGCGGCGCGGCAAATGGCGGCCAATTGGGAGGCGGTCGGTGAGGGGGAGGGTGTTCAGTGGAGGAGGGGGAAGCCAAGAGAGATGAGAGGGAGAGAATGAGGAGAGAGAGAGAATTTTGGTCTTTTAAACCAATAATTGAGCCTCTTGAGGCAAAATAGCCATCTTGCCTTTTACTCTAAAATCCAACTGACGGCCGAGATTCGATCTTATCCAAGAATTAATGGCCGAGATCAAATCTTTTCCAAAAATATCCAAGGGCAATTTAAGAATTTCATAAAATTTCAAGGGCAAAATTGTCCATTCCAAAAGTTAGGGCAAAATGATCAAAATGCCCTTCCCCTCTAACACTTGCCCTTAATAAACTTCCAAGGGTAATTTGGTCACTTTTCCATTTTCTCGCCGAAATTGAATTTTTTCGAAGGATCTGGGAAAATCCAAAGCTGTACGTTCCAACCACAACGTCGTCCAATTGTCTTGTCGTGACTTTCCTAATTTTTCAATATCCAATTTGGTCTCTAATCAATAATTGAATTTTATATAACATAACTCGAGCGTTTCACAAACTAACGGGCGTCTTTTGGAGAAATTTACATATTCAACCCGTTATTGATAATAAATTGAGTCACGTGCAAGTTCATTCGGTTCGTAACGACTTCGGTTGTCATGTAATCGCGAGGATCGATCGCTAGTTCCGTCGAGCATGATCATTCGGTATAGGTTTTGGATCATTCGTCAATTTATTTTTGTGGTCAAATAGAAACACCCGTGATCCACTCATATGACAATGACGAATTGGCCCATAACTATCCTAAGATCGGCCTACATTGGCTGAAAAATGTCATCTCAACGATTCTATGGTCGAAAATCAGTTCAAGATTGAATTTTCTTTAGTCGCACGAATTTAAATCCCTAATTAGCCTTCCCCTAATGGTTAGTATCCTAGGAATAATCAGTTCCGGGCGAGAACTAACTACAAGTACGTTCATAAAATCATGCATTTCATAAATCCCAAATAGTTAAATTTTCCAAATGTCATATCTCTTGTCCGTGTTACAGTACACGCCTCAGGCTCAACATCCTCCACCTACAGCACAACCCGTGTTAATGAACATGCCTCAGGTTGATGGTCTTCCGATAATACCGGGCATTGTCCCGTGTTAAAGTACACGCCTCAGGACGGCTCAATTTCCCGCGTTACATTACACGCGTCAGGGACTTTCATGATCACTTCCACGACATAACACATAAATTTTTCACCCATCCACACGCTCAAACATCATACAAACCTCATGCATTTCACATGCTCAATTGACACACAAACATGCCCAATTTCCAGCCAATCCAATTCAGCCCATGCACATATAAACGGGTCCACATTTCAACCAATTATTCCACAATCTGATGAGCACGCAAGATCGCCACTAGACCCATAATCAGAGCCACTAATATGAGCAAAAAACACGACATATTCATGTCTATTTCAAGCCGCAATAATTACAACAAACCAGCCACGGCATCACACATCAAACCGACACGTTTAGTCCCCAAATCGAATCATACACTCATCATTTTGAACCACGATTTCCAGCATATAAATCCACCATGGTCAGCCCCTATTTAACCTCTAAACAACCACCAAATCATCACAAATCCACCAATAAACCATCTAACATGGCAACCCTCAAAATAGTCCACAATCCACCCAAAATCGCACCTAAACTAGTTCATTGATACCCAATATCCTAAGTAGAGTTTAGGATGCCACTTACTTGAAATCCCAGGCAAACTCAAGTTACACCAGTAAGGAGGATTGCATATCCTCCCATTATTAATTTCATTTATTTCTAATGATACACATAGAGCAAGTGAAATTAATTAACACTCAACTTGTTTTGAACTCCAATCCAAAGGGGCTCATCTTCTCTTGCATGATGCTATTGAGGCGATCCACCATGGAAGGAGTGAGATGCTTAACCCAATCACCCACCTCGCCTTTCCTGAAAAAGGTTCTGTTCTCAATTTCGAGATGACTAGTTGGTAGTTTGCCGGATTTGTTGACCTCCAGGTGCTTGAGGGTCTTTAAGCTACACATTTTGGCTATCTCTTCAATCATACCTCCCTCCTCTTCCTCCTCAGTCAGGGGAAGGTCCACAAACTCGGCCACCTTCTTCAGCTGCCCTACAATATCTTCCTTCAAGTCCTCATACTTGAGGAACAACACCTTGTGTGGCCTCTCCAAGCTCTCCTTCCAATAGCCCATAATTTGATCCCAAAAGGGCCCGAACGCTATTTTCCCTTGGCAATAGATCTCGAAATGTTCTTCCAAGGACCACTTCGGCTGGTCATTCAACTGCGCAATCTCGAGGTAGAAGTGCCAAGATGAAACCACAGCATCTAATGGGTTCCGACAGATGTAAATGATCCGGCAGTCTGACTGCTTGATGCACTCCGGCAAGGATGGGTAAGGGATGTGCGTATGGAAGAGCCTTGGCTCTGCCAGGCTATCAAGGTTGGGCCTCGGGTCGCTTCCGAATGTTTGGAAGTCGAGGTTACGGACAAGGTCATGGGGGTTCGAAGTGAGCAAGGGCGTGTTGGAGATGCCGAAGCGGGAACGGTTAACGACGGAGAACACTAAGGCCTTTAGCCAGGTGGTCCCTGATTTGGGCTGAGAGGCCAGGACAATGTCCTTGTGTTTGGCTTGGAAGTGCCGCTGAAATGCGATCACGCTGGGAAGCCGAGAGGTTGGGCACCAGAAGTCTTGGTAGAGGGACGTGAAAGGAAAAACCACGCCTTTCCTTTGGGGCAGTGAAGCAATTAGTTCGTCAATGGCCTCCCGGTCATGTTCTTCACTGCCTACTGTGGCGGACTGCGAAGAAAATTGCTGGTGTGCCATTGATGTTTGAGTAAGAATCGAAACAAGTAGATGATTGCGAAGCAGTAATCTTTTTGCAGCTAGTGGGTGTTAGTTTTTCATTTTTTGGTCACTGCTTTATACAGGCGAAGGGTGACCACAGACCCAAATTATTGCCGGCTCAATTTTTTTTTTTTGCTAAATTATTTCCGGCTCAATTATTGCACGATATGAGGTGAAACACGTTTATCGGCTTAGGTGACGTCAAAGAGCACCACAGAACAGAAATTTGTTCTGCATATGGTAAATTTGAATATCCGATAGTGAATTTGAAATATTTTTTATAGGTAAAAATTGATTGATAACTTATTGATCCAGTCAACTGTCTGTGAGTTAACAAAGAAATAATAATTTTAACTTGCTTAAATCCATTATTAGATTACCAATTATTTTTGAATTTTCCAAGTAGACTGTTTTTTTGCTACAAGAGCACGAATTGCTTACTTACTTTACTCGTAATTTCGGTTAACGGTTATAACTTACGAACTAAATAATTATTTTAATACTATAAATTCCTAGTCAATTATTAACATTGTTTGAGATTTGATGAGTAACAACGTGTATTTTTTTTTTTTTATAACATACTAACGAAATAATCTATTTACCAAATTGAAATACCCTTGTAGATTACAACAACTGTTCTTTTTAACAAGTGGGCATGTACTTCTGCTAGTAGATTACTAGTTGCATAATATTCTTCTAGTAGTGTCCGTTAATGGCGGAGTTTTGCCGCATCTTCTTTCACACGTTTCAGTTGTGTTTTGAGAGCTCTCACTTTAGCTTTCATGGAACAATTTTTTCTTGGACATTGCTCCCTAGAAATTTTTTTAACGCAATCTTTGGCGATTGAGTGATTTTTGCATCAACCCAACTAATAAATCCACATCTTGGTCCAAATTTGCACCTTCAACACCTATGATATCTTTTTCCCTGATCGCCCTTGTGGTTTGTAGAGGAGATCTTAGGCCACAAAATCAAAACACGGATGTATCATTGTCGATTGGAGTGACCATTGTGCATGATTGCCACAACTTAGTTGATTTTTTGATGGATCTCGACTTCGCCAAACTGGAATTGGGGCTTCTGCGGGGTCCGCGTTTTATACATCACTTGTCAAAAAGCTAATCAGTGGCTAGGCCAGGACGATTGGACAGTCTGTCGGCACTGAACTTTCATCTCTTAGACTTGCATAAAACGTGGGCACGTTCAACTGTTGGGTCCTTATCAAAAAGCGACCATACCCATACATTAGAGCAAGGCGAGCCACTGATATTTGAGTGCCCATCAAGTGATAGCCACATGGCGTCCAAATGATATTTTTAGTCCCATATATTCGAATTGTTTGCCTTAATTAGCAAATTAGTAAGCCAGATAGGAAAACTCCATTGTTGCCTGTTCTTTTGGGAGCGCTTGAATAGATTCTAGACCTGTATGATGGACACATTTGCTCAAACTTTAAGATTCATTTGATTTCCTGCTGAAGGATAGGAGAATGCCCAAGTTTGTGCTCATTAAATTGAACTTTCACTTGTTGGTTGATACTCTAGTTATTCATATCAATCCTTCCGAATCACAGTAATGCAATTTAGTGACTTAGTCTCTCTTTCTGTCATACAAATTTAAAAAATTTATATTCCATGCTTGATGAATCATCATGTTAGAACAATAACTTGAAGTGGGATTACCAAAAGCTGGATTATCTTTTGCTCTTGCCGTTGCTTGATCAATTAATCAATTAATATCTAGAGTAGAATTGATTGGTTTTGCTGCTACCGGTGCTTGTTATTATTTGCTGGATCTTTTTGTTAAAAGCAATAGTAAAAGTGTTTAGTATCTCTATGGATGATATTCAAATTGTTTTACCCGTGCCATTGAATGAACGAGACAAGAGATTGTGTTCTCAAATGCTTATATCAAAAGTAAAACTGTAGTAGTTTACACTACCGGATATAGGCCACTATCATAATCAATAAAGACCCTTTCTGATTTTTTTTTCGTTATCTGTGTCCTGGATATATGCATGGAATGTCTAACGGAAAAGTTTCAAATCGGGGATAGATAAGTTGGATCGCAATGATTTTTCCTGTTTTATGGGTGCTTTCAGGTCAAAAATTACCTAATGCTGGAGTTTCTAGGTTATCATGCAACAAAATAACTCATCCCTTGTGACGTAGATGTTGAAGTAAACTGATCTTTTAGGGTTCAGTGCAGAGAGAAAGACGCAAGATGCTTTCCTTTTATCTAGTCCTCATCTCATTTTGATACTTGTTTACTCTTTCAGCAACAGAAAATTCGAGGTACCTCAGTGCATTTTCTCGTTGAATCTTTTCCACACACTATAGTATTTGTGGGGAGATCCAAGATAAAGAAAGATTGAGTTCAAATCATAAGAAACGTACTATTTATATTCTCAGTACCAATATTCAACTGAACTGGAAAATTAATATGGGAAGGAGGACTAGTATGTTTTGAACTCTAACCCAAAAGGATCCATCTTCTCTTCCATGATGCTATGTAGACGTGCTATCATGGGAGGACTGAGATTGTTAACCCAATCACCCACCTCTCATTTCCTAAAGTAGCTTCTGTTCTCAAAGTTCGGAATGAATTTGCCAGATTTGTTCACCTCCAGGTCCTTCAACTTCCTCAAGCGACACGTTTCAGCTATTTCTTGAATCACACCTTCCTTCTCTTCCCCATAAAGAATGGACGCCCCACAAACTCGGCCACCTTCTTCACTTGTGCTACGGCATCTTCCTTCAAGTCCTCATACTTTAAAAACAACACCTTGTGTGGCTTCTCCAATCTCTCTTTCCAATACCCCACCTCGTAAGCCCAAAAGGGTCCAAACCCTGTTTTTCCTTTGCAAAAGGCCTCAAAATGCTCTTCCCATTGACCTCTCCGGTTGATTCTCTGACCGCACCGAAGATTGAAAAAGTCCAATGTGTAATATGTATTTACCATAAAAATCATGGGCTATGTTTAGCAACTCTGATGTACTCTTCTTTATTTAAGGAGAATGAATCTCCCCCAAGAAGCTAAGAAATATGGGGATTTCTACCTTGGATGTAGGTTTCCAAGGAATTTTTTCTTGGTCGACTAAACCACATAAAACCTTTGTTCATCATTCATTCTCTTTGTCTCTTTCATCTTCGTATTAATGCCCTATATGGTATCAGAACAAACAAAATTGACATCAAACTCATGCGCTTCCTGCTGCTTCATTGGCTATTGCACCTTGTCTTTATAATCGGATAAGTACTCTTGTTCTTGTTCATTTTGTACAATGACTAGCATCTCTGCTACCACCGATTTGGGTCGTTTTGTCTTGAATGAAATGAGCACTCGACTCACCTTTATCATTTTTAATGGTTGCAATTATTGTTAAATATGTCTTGAATTTTATGTACTTGGTCCGGTTTATGACCCGACCCGACATATTTTTGTACAACCCGAAGGTGGAGAGAAAATTGAGATTTGGTTCGAGACGCGAAAGGTTAAGCCGGTAGGCCCAACCCATAGTAGCGAACCGCCCAAGCTAGAGCAAACAAACCACTGTTTCGGGGGGGTTTGGGGGTGTAGCCCTCGAGAAAAATTTTTGGGAGCCCTACTTATACTGCGGCTAGGTTTTCTCATTGATGTGAAAAAAAAAAGAGAATTATGTTTCTAGAGATTTTTGTGAGCCATGACCTTTTTGTCGTTGTTTCGACTTCTAAAAACTGTACTCTCTTTTGATTATAGTGGAATCTTGTCTTGCCTCACCCGTGGACGTAGATCATGTTGTGATCGAACCACGTAACTCTACTTCTCGTTCGGGTGACATACCTAGCAATTCCTAAGGAAAGATCTCGGGAAAATCACACACTACGGGTATTTCTTCCAACTTGGGTTTTGCCACTGTCGGATTGACCACATTGACCAAATATCCTTCACAACTTTTGTCTAGCAATTTGGTCACCTCGAGCGAAGAAATCCAAGGGATCGAGGTTCCTCCTCGGTTTCCTTGAAATTCGAATCTAGGACGTCCAACTAGGTTAAACTGGATCGTCCTATTGCCGCAATCCATTACGGCTTTCTGTCTTACTAACCAATCCATTCCTATTATCACATCAAAGTCGAACATGGCCAACATTGCCAAGTCGATACTTTTTTCTCTACCCTCAATCACTATTCTACAACCAAGACACCCCAACGAAACCAACACTTTATCATGCAGTGGGGTCATCACACAAAGCATAGCCTTAAGCATAACAGGTTTGATCCCAACAAGTCTAACAAATTGCTCCGAAATAGACGAGTGGGTCGTGCCCGGGTCAAATAAAGCATGCGCAGCATGATCACAAAGAAAGATCGTACCTGTGACCACGCTTGGCGCATCCTTAGCTTCCTTATGCGCCATTGCATAAACTTGTCCTTGCACTGGCGGCCTTCCTTGAATGGCCGGTAGGGGATTTTCGCCCTGATTCCCAACTCGGAGCTGTTGTGGTTGCATCAAAGGTCTTGAGGGGCCCTGCTAGGGGTAGTTCCTGATCTAGTGTTCCAAACTCCTGCATTTGAAACAAGGCTTCGAACCTATTCTATTGGTGGTTTGGCTTCCCAATGTCCTTTCTAGCCAGCGGGACATATCGCCTGATTCCCGCCATCGGCTTCTTTCCGTATTGGTAGTTGTCTCTATTCTGGGCAAACCGCAATCTAGAAATGGATGCCCTTTCCTGTTGATATCGCTCAATTGCCTGAGCTCGCTCATACATTTCCCCATAATCCTTAATGTTGAGCGATATCATCTGGCTTCGAAGATCCTGTTTCAATCCGTCTCGGAATCTCCAAACCTTATCTTGCAAGTTCTCCACCATCCTAGGTGTGAACTTGGATAGTCTTGCGAACTCCGCTTCGTACTGATCTACTGTCATTTGTCCTTGGCGAAGTCGCATAAACTCCATTAGTTTCCTTTCCTGAGCAACTTCTGAAAAATATTTCCCATAGAAACTTTCAGTAAATGCGGCCAAAGGTTGCGTTGTCTGGGAATATCCTTTCCTTGGTGGCCTTCTACCAATAGTTCACGTTGTCCTGTAACTGGTACACTGTCAGGGTCACTTTCTCTATCTCGATGCACCCCAACACATCGAATGCCTTTTCCCATTCGTCCACCCAATGTGAGGCAGCTTCGAAATCACCTCTACCATTAAACTTTGACAGTTTCAGTTTCAAGAATTATTCCACCAACTGGTGCATTTGTCTATTCACACCCATTTGAGCTTGCCTTTGGTTGGCATTGTTCCCATTTATAGCAGCAGTCACTGTGGCTTCGGCAGCCTGGGCAATGTTGGCGGCCCTCTCCTGAGCCTGCCTACCCATCAAATTTCCAATCTCTTGCAGAGTCTGAATCACATCCTCCATTCTGGGGTTTCTGGCCTCTTGGCCTAGAGCACTTGGCTAACCTTGGGGTTCCTTCCCTCTTCTACTCATCTCTACAACTCAACACTAACCACCTACCTGCTATAATTCCACTTAGGAATTAGAGACCTAACCAAGCTAAACTGATCTAAGATCCTAGGCAGGTAAACAACACCACAATCAAGCACTCAGCATGCGGCCCAACACAAACAACACAAAACTTCACCAAGGAGATACGTCTACTTACCTCGGGTCCTGCCGCACCTACACTATTACGGGTCAATTCAACCAATCAATCAAGACACAAACAGTCGGGAGGTACACTTAGCACATGAGGGCACCCTATTGACTACCCATGGTCATCGCTCCTTACCACTCTAGGCTTCGACCGAATTGGACCGAGCTAACCTTGCTCTGATATCAAGTCTGACCGGGGGATGTCACGCCCCGAACCCTACGGCACGCGAGCATCCCGCCTTCGATCGTATTCGTGCGATGTCCGAAGACGCGCTGCCGACCCAACACCCAACATAGAGATCATTGCACATGCGGAAGCAATATAATGAAACACCCGTACAAAACTACACGAGACCAAGGATAGCCACATAAAATAAAAAGAACAACAACAACAATAACAATAATATAAACAAATATACACTTGGTATTATCACTGAAAACATATACAATATCTAATTACAACAACATACAAACGACCCAAACAAAAATGGATCAGCGGCCACTACGGTCAAAAAGGAGTAAGTGGCCCAGGCGATCAGGGATACTAACTAAGGTGGGGCTCCAGTCAAAAAGTTACTGGCCCGACCTAACTGAGACTAAGCCTGGCCTATAGGACCCAGTTCGGGTCAGATCTCAATGACTCGGAAGAGCTATTAGACAGCTTGACCTTAGAGTCTAGGGAATCCAGCTTGGGCTCGGCCTCTGCTAGCTCCTCCTCGAATCCATCTGCTCGAGCTCGCCCTCCTGCACAGGGTCCTGCTCCATAAGCTCTAACTCAATCTCCGAATTCATCGGCTCCGGGTCCGCGTCTAAAACCACCGGATCCTCGTCCATCGCATCTGGCTCATCCACCTCCCAAACAGTAGGTTCGTAGTCGGAACTCAAACTCTCATCGTCCACGTCTAAGGGGTCTACTGTATCTCCGTTAAGGCACTACAGATCCACCTCACCTTGCCGTCGAATGGGACATCAAAAGTCCGGAGAGGTCCATGCTCTCCGAAGCGATCCCTAAAACACCAAGCGACGTACTCATGGGTCTCGTAATACATCTCCCCTACGTTAACCCATATTATAGAGTAATGCCTAACATACGCATCCCCATTCCCTACGAGGTGCACGATCACTGCGCGCTCTATCTGGTGCGGGATTCCAAAACGTACTGATACCTCGAACATCCTCAGGGCTGGGGGTCTGAAAAGCTGGATTTATACAACAATGAGATGAATCTCAGCGAGTAAAACCCCTTAAATCTAAACTAGGCTAACATGCATCTCCTGACATGCAACCAATACACACTGCAGTTCAACAAACAGAACAACAATTGACCTTGGCCCTCGGGTCCATATCGCTCACCTTTCTGACCCTGTAGGTTAGGCAGTTCATAATAATATCCATGACACATACGCGAACACACTTAGTCATGCGTACGCCATACGCATGCTCATACTCATTAGTGTCTGCCTTGCACGCGAGTCACCGATTCGCACATACTCGCACTCATGCACACACGTACCATCAATATGTCATGCTCATAATTCGGCTCAATACTGCACACTGGCACACTGCTTAATTCTCAATTAGAGCTCGACCAGCGTAAAACGCATCAAGTCTGATCCGCGTAAAATGCATCAGGTCTATAATCAATATCAACACTTCATACCCCGTGTAAAACGCATCAAGCTCAGTGTCTCTAGCTCGCGTAAAACGCATCAGGCACAACACCGATCTCCTTACGGACCAAAACCCTCGTAAAACGCATCAGGCTGGCCATTTTCCAGACGTATCGGGCATTGTCCCACATAAAACGCATCAAGACTTTATGTGATCACACACTCACACAGCCAGTTTTATCTGAACCCCGCATAAAACACATCAGGGCATTTTAGGTGATCATATGCTCATGTTAGGCACGCATACTCGCACAATTTTCGTCTCACAACCATTCTCAGTATATGAAATGCGTGGCCATGCAATTCCCGAACTCGAGCAATAATGCAATGTACAATGAGCATCAAATTTTCACAGAGGCACATAACCATCCGATGCCAAATCAACGTGCGTCTCATCATGCCCAATTCACATCATAACGTGCTCAAAAATCGCACTAACATGCTCACTTAGCTAATTAATACCATTTGGCACAATACACACGATTGGCACTTACAAATACAAACTTGGGCAATAAAATTCACGCCAAATCAATGGCATTCACACTCCACATTACTCAGCCATACGAACATGCGACATGGCATAGTAAACTTGAGCACCCAATCAAGCATCGATTAGCCATCAATCAATCAATCAATCTAAGCACTCTTGGCAATTGCACAACTTAATCCCCAAGTAGCCGGTCTTAGTCCAATAATTTCCCGATATGGACAGCCACTATTTTGGTCACTCTAGGCCAATAATTCTCCACATACACGGCCAATTGATCCACCATATTCATCACGGATCGATCTTCCACAACCAGCCACTAATTTCCCCTAATTTAACCTTAAATTACCCTAATTTACCCCCAAATTACCCTAAACCCATCTAGAAATGCATAATTATCGTAATTAGGGCTTAGAGGATTATACTCACTTAATCTAGGCTTCAAAAGTAAGCTGGATAGATGGGACAAACAGGCGGATCGAGCTGGTCCTTGGCGGTGCTCCGGTGGTGCTCGGCGGTGCATGGCGACGGTAGTCTAAGGCTGTCCTTGGCTAGACCGAACGGCGGCAAGGAAGGGATGTTGGTCGGCGTCGGATGGGGAGAGAAAGAGAGAGAGAGAGTGGTCGATCGATAGTGGTGGCGATCGGAGTTTGGCGGCGGCGGCGTCCTCGCAGTGGTGCTCGAGCAGGCGGAGGTGGCTGATCGGCGGCGTCCTCACGCCTAACGAGGGAGAGGGAGATGAGACGGTGATGATGATAGTGGGACGAGGCGAGGCGGCGGCTCGATGGACACGCGGCGGTGTGAGCGGTGGCGCTCCGACGGCGGCGGTTCACGGCCAAAAGAGAGAACCGGCGAGAGAGAGAGTGAGAAATGAGAGGGAGATGGAGAGAGTGGAGGTGAGGAAGTGACTTAGTTGGGAAGAAATGAGGAGAGAGAGAAAAAATATATATTATTGGGGGTAATAATGAGGTTTGATCAATAATTGGATAATGTCCATCTTGCCCTCAAGTCCAAAGGTTGAGATTAAACCTTGCCCAATAATTGAGGGGCAATCTTGTCTTTCAATTCTTGAATTATTGGGCTTAAATATCCCATTAAAATGTCCAATTATCCTTCAATAATTCTCCTAAAATTCGGAATACCAAAAATAGGCCTAGGGGTAGCATCGTCATTTTTCGATTCCGGGCTGAAATTTCATTTTTCGATTGTACCAACCCCAAATATAGTTGGTCACTCAAAAATGACGTCGTCCTCGCAAAATAATCACGTACGTCCACGAAATTTGACGTCCAAGTCTAGATCTAATTTCACGATCAAAATCGCTCAATCTCAATTTTAAGGTTTCTCACTAACGGGCGGCTATTTAGGGGTTACGCGTATCAACCTAAGGTTACTCGAATCATGACGGTCTCAATTATTGGGGAAACATAAGAATGTATCACTAGTTCCGGAGGTCACGATCGTTCGGTTTAAGTTCGGGATTTATTCGCTACGCGTACTCTCGGTCGTACGGAATCACCCGCGATCCTATTGGATGGCATTGGCCAAACTAAATCCATCACCCTCCTATGATCGGCCCACATTAGCCCAAAATATTTTCTCGTCGTTTCTCGAAATCAGAGCTCGATTCACGATGAAGTCCCTGGTCCATGCACCGTTTTCCTAGTTAGCCATTCCCCATCAATTAGTATCCCGAGAGTGATTAGTTCCTGGCGAGACTTACTAAAATGAAATGAGAGATAATATCTATTTCATTGATTCCAGAAAATAGGTCGAAATTCGGGATGTTACAGTACGCAGTTGGCCATCATATTTCATAAAATGGATATAATTTTTACACTAAAAAATATGGAATGGGAAAAGCCACAATAAATAGTGGTGTGTCTAATCGGTCATCCAATGATAGTAGTTCGAAAGATAATTTTTATGGCTTGTTGGATGAAATCATAGAGATAGAGTACCTTGGACCATTAATGATGCGAGTTGTGTTATTTAAGTACGAGTGGTTTGACCCCGTCAAAGAAATGAAGGTGCATACGAAGTTTAATTTGGTTGAAATAAATCACAAGAAAAGATATATGAAATATGAACCATTTGTCTTCGCACAACAGGCAATTCAAGTGTGTTATGTATCATATCCTAGTTTGAAACGTGACAAAACTGATTGATGGGCTGTATGTAAAATCAAAGTACGGAGAAAAATCGAGGAACACCGGAAAGATATAGCCTATCAATAAGAGGAAGTTTGTAACATGGTTGAAATTGAGGAATATAACATTTCAACTTTATGAGATCAATGTGGAGTGATGATAGATGTAGATTGAATTGAAATTGGTGAATTAAATGTAGAAAATTGTACAGAATCTGATTTTGAGACAGATGATGAAGATGATGCCTATGAAGAAGATGAAGATCAAGATCAAGATCAAGATGAGGACGAAGACGAAGACGAAGATTAAAATTTTTTCGACAAAACACTAATGTTATGTAATTATTATTATGACATGTGTTATTTTGGTTGTCATAATTATTATTATTGTTCTTATTATTATTGTTATAGTTATTATCATTGTAATTCGCAGAAATTTTTTGAATCCGTCGCAAATTCTGTCCCAAATTTGCGACGGAAGATATATCCATCGCAAATTTGCTTGCGACGGAAGAATGGTTCCATCACAAATTTGCAACTGATTAGAATTTTTTTGAAATCCGTCGCAAATTTGCGACAAATTTATTTTTTTACCGCAAATTTACGATGGATTTACTTTTCCATTACAAAATCCGTCATAAATTCACCCACGTTCGAAATTTTTTTGGCCGCTGACCTCTCTCTCTCTCTCTCTCTCTCTCTCTCTCTCTCTCTCTCTCTCTCTCTCTCCTTTTTCCTGCTTCCTCCTCGTCGTCGTTGGGACTAGCCCATCAATCGCCGTTGTTCAACTTATGCCGCCGCTCGCGTAGCCGCCGCACCGTCTGTCCGGCCACGGTCTCCGACCCAACTACCCTCTCCTCCCTCTCTCCCTCAGTTTGCCGCCACAGCGGCCACCGTCTCCCACCCACAACAGTTTGCCGCTGCGGCCAGCCTCCGCCATGCCGCTGGCCAACTTGTCCGGTCTCACCCTGACACTTGCACCACCGCCGCGCCACCCCCGACGCTCTCTAGTTATGCTCCTGCTTCTCCATCATCGTCGTCGAGACCAGCCCACCCACTGCCGCCATCTGCCTTGCGCCGCCGCTTGCCTAGCCACCACGTCGTCCGTCCGGCTACCGTCGGAGACCTAACTGCCCTCTCCTCCCTCTCTTCCTCTATTTTGTCGTCATGGCAGCCACCCTATCCGACCTACAGCAGCTCGCCACCACAGCTAGCCTCTGCCATGCTGCTGGCTAGCTTGTCCGGCTTCACCCCGTCGCCTGCGACGCTGCTGCGCCGCCCTCGACGCTCTCTGGTTCTGCTCTTGCTTCCCCTTCATCGTTGCCGGGACCAGCCCACCCACTGCTGTTGTCCCCCTTGCACCGCTGCTCGCCTAGATGCCGTGTCTTCCGTCCAGCCACTATCGGACCAGCGACAGTCGCTGCCACTGTCCTGGCTACCGAGAACAACCTACAGCAGTCGCTCCCGTCGTCGCTCTAGTTCGTCATCCGTTCCCTAGCTGCCGAGCCCGAGCCGGAAACTACCGTGGACTGCCCTCATCGTCGTCATCGTCCTCGTGTTGTCGCCATTGTTAGCCGAGTAAGTTAACCCCTAATCTAGTGTGGAGGGTGTTAAACTTGCTTAGGGTAGTTTAGTTTAAGTTTATGGTTAATTAAGTGAGATTAGGTGATAGGTTATTGGTAAATTTGGCGATAGGTTATCGGGAATTGATTGATTAGTTATCGGTAATTGTTTGATAGGCTATTATTGGGTTGTGATAAGTTATCACGTATTTGTTGATATGTTATCAATTATTTCTATTATTATTGATTATTTTATTAAATAAATTATTTTCGTTATTAATTATTAATTTACTATTTATTTTCGAATTAAATATTAATATCTTATTATTAAATAATTAATTTTCGAAATTAAATGTTATTATTTTCGGAAAATTTCTAATGTCAAATTGTGATGCCAATATTGGATTTTGCCGTATGAGTTGACATTTTTAGCAAATGATTTGAATGTTTATGATTCAAGAAAATATTTTGAATTTTGGAAAATAAATTATTTTCGGATATTATTAAATAATTAATTTTCGAATTTATTTTGGAAAATATGATTCACAAAATGACGTAAAATATCTGCGGCCACCCACTTTGAGTGAAATTTAATTTTTTTAGGTGCACAAAAAAATTAAAAAATGAAAATTTCCAAACCTTTACAAAATTACTTAAAATACCTTTGGCCATCAACTTTGAGTGAAATTTAAATTTTTTTAGGTGCCCAAAAAATTAATAATAAAAAAAATTTCAAACCTTCATAAAATGGTTTAGAATACTTGTGGTCACCCACTTTGGGTGAAATTTACATTTTTTTAGGTGCCCAAAAAGAATTTAAAAAATAAAAAATTTCAAAACTTCTTAGAATGACTTATAATAACTGTGGCCACCCACTTTGAGTGAAATTTAATTTTTTTTAGGTGCCGAAAAAAGTTAAAAAATAATAATAAAATAAAATATTTCTAAACTTCATAAAATGGCTTAGAATACATGTGGCTACCTACTTTGAGTGAAATTTTAATTTTTTTAGGTGACCAAAAAAAATAAAAAGTTACAAAATTTCAAAACTTAACAGAATGGCTTAGAATACCTAGGGCCACCCACTTTTAGGGAAAAATTTTAATTTTTTTAGGTGCCAAAAAAAATTAAAAAATTTCATAACTTCACAGAATGGCTTAAAATACCTGTGGCCACCCACTTTGAGTAAAATTTAAATTTTTTTAAGTGAAAAAAAATCAACAAATCATAATAGACTTCTGTTTCAGAAATCAATTTCTGGAGTAGAATTAGTCATGTTTTACGAAACAGATTTCTCCTTTGGAAATCAAATTCTGGCAATAATTCCAGAAATCAATTTCTTGCAAAAATATGATTTCTGGAGCAGAATGGTTACCATTCGCACCCTTTATTGTTTAATGCCAATTGTATGGTTAATTAGTTTAATCGCGTGGTTGATTTGCTTAATTGTGTTTGATTGGTTAATTATGGCCCAATCGTGTGAGTTGCTTGATGATCATGTGGTCGAGAATGGAGATCATGTGGCTGAATTGATGTTTCATGGTTGATCTTGTACTTGATGAATAATCGTGTGGTTTGCAAGTGGATCGCGTGGTTAATTATGGCTATTGTTGGCTTAGTATCACATATTGTGATCATATATTGATATTTCATATCGAAATGAATGCGATTCATACTATATTTATTCGTAGGAAATTGCACGTCATAATCACTCGGCATTGGCTGATTAAGAGGATACATTTTCTGCTTCTGAAACAAAATGGTAAGCTTCATCATGTACATCATTATGTGTCCGTAATACGTGTTCATATTTTTTTACATATTTATCTAACCTTCCTACTTGTCAATATAAACGTGGAAGTCACATGCATAGAAGACCGGCCCCTTCCTCATCCTCATCCCTGTCACTTTCCTCTTCCCCTACCCTTTCAGCTAACCCTCAACCACTATATGCCAATGGATAATATGGACACGTAGGCCCTTCATCCAACACTCAAGAACATGTTAGGGGACTTGGACAAATGCGAACTGAATCTCCTTCAGATCCATCACCTTTAGACCCATCTCCTTCCGTTCCACCTTATTATTCAACGCAACAATCGAATAATGCCAGAAACACAGGTGAAGAAGATAACCGATTTATGATATGCCCATTTGGAGATTTATAAGTAGGCAATTTTTTTAAGTATATGTAATATTTATGATTTTAGATATGGATGTCAACTGAATTGACGATGTTACACAATATCTGTATGTTTGCAGATTCACGGATGCTCCGTTTGTTATGAGGAAACTAAACAAAACAGTCAAAAACTATTGGATGGGACAATATATTACTTACAGCAGTGCTCCATAAGAAGTGAAAGATTTGTGGTAGAATGAGTTCAAGGTAAGTTTTATATATTCTATTTTCCCACCAACTAAGTTCAGTGTAGTATATTGATAGTCAAGAATGATGTAAAGGGACTAGAACAACTCTTTAGTTTTCAGTACTAAAGGGATCAAACATTTTCCCAAAGATGACCTTTACAAAATCTATTGCCGAATTGTCTGGTGCATGGTAATGGATATGTGACCATCATAATAACTTTTAGTTATTTTTCTATTGATTGTAACGGAGGTTCAGGTGGGATGAAGAGGAAGAGAATGAAGTGAGAAGAATTTTTAAGAAGAAAGTCGGTGATTTTATACGAAATGTGATGAATAGAGCAAAGAACAAGCAAGTGAAGCCGGCTTTCATTACAGCTGACAATTGGACGGAAATTAACAAAATTTAAGAAACTGAAAAGAATTAGCAAATCAGTGGGCAGAATAAAAAGAATCGATTTTCTAGTTCTAGTGAAGGGTCTATGACATATGCTGGGGGCTCTATCAACATTAGGGAGTATCGCAAACGATTGCTAAGTCTGTTAAATAAGTTATAAGTTAATTTAATTCAATTACTCATGTTTACATTTTGTAGGAACATGAATTGGGGACGGAACTGACATTTGCAGCTACATTTGAACGCACATTTCAAAAAAAAGATAAGACATAGATTGGCAACCGAGCAAAATCTATTAAGGTATGTAAGGTTATACTTTCAACTTTATGGAAACTAGAATAAAAACCATGAATGCTTTTAATATTTATGGTAGTTATATATATGAAGTTATTTTATTTTCATCTATATTGTTAATATAGGAAAAATATGATGAACTTTTAATGAGCAATGATAGTGGTGGTGATGGTGTTGCTACGTTTGAGCCATTAGTTGACAGTATGACATTATGGGTGGAGGCAATGGGTGGGATGAAAAAAAGAAAAATATTTGGGATAAGATCCATGTCAAGGTTATCCATGATGAATCATGCTGCAACTTCATCATCCAATGCGGTTGTTCGAAGGAGGACACGACATGACGAGCAATTGATCCAAAAAGTGAACCAACTAAAAAATATACTTGTAGAAAAGGACGAAGAAATAAATGACTTGAAACAACAAATGCAAATCGTTATGCGACAGCTCAACCTCCATCACGATGAGATTCCTCCATACAACCCTGCCAATCCAATAGGTGATGGGCACGATGGTGAGCGACACAATGATGTTGAGATTGCTGATGATGATGATGATTTTCTTGGTTCTTTCTAGTTAAAATTCCCAAAATCGATGGTAAGTTTGCTTCACAATCTTTTGTGCCATAAGTGCAGTTTGCCCAATATGTTCCTGCACTACAATTACTTTCTGTGCAAAACTCTCTTATAACTAGGTTCTTTGCTTGCGAAAAACTGAAAATTTAGAGATCCCAGGATGACATGCTTGTTACAAAAAATCATGATATTTGAACATTATAGAAATACATGCCTTAATTGACTTTGAATCCTCTCTTCCTGAGAATTAGTGTTCGTAATTAACCTCTCTAAGTCATTAAACTATTGAATGCTATATGGAGAAGGTTCTAATTTTTTGTATGTGACAGAAATACGGTTTACAACGGTGAAAAAACTACAGTGGATGTCAAAGTTGACTCATATTCATATGTAAGAACATTGATGTTCGTCCTAAAACGTTTTTTTTTGTTAACCCTCTTACATGTTTTTTTATACCTAGTTCCACATCCATGCATGAACGCTTCTTTTATATTTTGGATTGATTGAATATCTTTATTTATGTATCCACATTTCATCAGATGTCGACAAAAGTGACTGCTTCTAGTGTCCTACTGAGTACCAAAGCTGCCCAATCTTGTGTCGGGTTTATCGATTTTTCGTTTTTGAAGCATAATCTATGGTTGTCCTGCTTCCTTTGAATGATTTTAATGTATTATAAGATTGAATCTCAAATAACATCATGTCGAACTTTGCAACTTTGCATATATTATTATTTTTTGCGAACTAGCATCTTTCCTTCAGTTATATTTTTCAATTATATGGCATTGTGTCTGGTTTGTTCGTTTTCTTTTTTTGAACCGAAATCTATGGTTGTCTCGTGTCCTTTGATTGTTTTCAATGTATTACATGATGTTCATTAATACGTAGCTATTGCTATTGACAAGATTTGATGGCCCACATGGTGTATAATTTGCGACGAATTTTGCGACCAATATAGTTCGTGGCTAATTTGCAACGAATTTTCCAACGGATAAAGTTTGTGCCTAATTTGTGACGAATTCTGCGACGAATAAAGTTCGTGGCTAATTTGCGACGAATTTTGTGACGAATTCGTTGCAACGAATTTTGCGACGGATAAAGTTCGTGGCTAATTTGCAAAAAATTTTGCTACGAAAAAAGTTTGTGGCTAATTTGCGACGAATAAAGTTCGTGGCTAATTTGCAACGAATTTTGCGACGGATTTTGTGATGAAATTTCTGACGAAATTTGCGACAAATAAAGTTCGTGGCTAATTTGTGACGAATTTTGCGACGGATAAAGTTCGTGGCTAATTTGCAACGAATTATTTGGGATGAATTTTGTGACGAATTTTTTTTCCGTAACAATTTAGCGACGGAAATTTAAATTTTCCGTCGCAAAAATTTGCGACGCCGAATTAGCTACGGAATTTTTTCCGTCGCTAATTTCGTCGCAAAATCGATTTGCGACGGATTTTGCCAAATTTTTCGTCGCAAAAATCATCGCTAATCCCTTGTTTTTTTGTAGTGAAAACTATTTGGTTTAGAAAGTAAAATTAAAAAAAAGTCCGAGGATTATCGAGAAAATAAGGTGATATGAATAGAATAAGTAGTACGATCAGTTTAACCAGACATTTACCAGTATGCAGCATTAAATTTCCAGCTACTGGCTTGATGGATTATAACTTCTGTCCAGTAATAAGGTAACTTTTTCTGTTAAAGAATTTCTTTTTCTTTTCTTTTGAATTGAACCAACATTAAGCAATAGATAAGACTAAGAATTTCCAGATGATCAAAACAAGTGGAGCACCATCGACATAAATCGTTTACCATATTATTCAAAGCTTGTGTATCTACTCCATGTACTGCTTTTGCATAAAACAGTGACCTTTAAGAAGGACATCAGCAAATCCAATGATGGAACTCAGAATCCCGTGCGCCATCATGCGTTATGGGTCATGGCGACGCAACATGGATGCTCATCAATCTTAATGACTCTCTGCCTCCATCTATTTTATTTTCTAGCAAACTGTAAGAAAGACTTTACAGAAAAAACTTCCATCTTTACCACTATTCCAACGGAGAGTATCCCCAGAAGCGAGAGAATACGTCAGAAAGGAGTACATAGATTAGCCATGTGTGAGTACAGCGAGAGCATTGCAAGGTACCATTTGATGTATCTAGCACTTTGTAAGTGTGTTCTACCAAGCACTATTTATTCGGCCAGAGTCTACCAAATAACAGTGAGAACATATACATCTAGCCATAACAATAAACCAAGCCTGCCTGAATTACCACATCAACCTGCATCCAATTTTTTACGGAATTTGAGACCGAAGCATGATCAAGATGATCTAGAAACAGAATGTTCTCCACGGATGAAAGCCTTCTTAACCTTAAACCGGATAATAAGTCGGCTACAACAGGCCAACAGAGGTGCTTAGCAACGAGAAGAACAGCCCATGTGTCATCCTCTGAGTGGATTGCACCAAGTAATAGAAGCCCTCTGTCCGAAGCTTGAATTGACTTCAAAATCTCTTCCATTTGACTCGTAGCATCTGCATTTGAGTGGTAATGTTGCACTTGGACATACTTGGTAAATGGTTCAGCATTGGCCATCCAAAAATCTAACCCATTCAAACAGCTAAGCATCCACTTCTCTGGTCAATGGTTCCCGAAAAGGACAGTTAAGATGAACAGAGCCACACGGCGCAGAGGTCGCCCAATGCACAGCAGAATCAAGTGTCGTAAGTTCCATTCCTGCAGGAATACAATCACTTGGCACAGGAAGACTGAAAAAGTACCTCACAAAAGAACCAAAATGGTTTACCTAGTATAGAAATTTAGGTGTGATTCACGAGGATGCACAGTATAATTTGATGTTTACAAGTACATCAAGTATTGCCAAATCAAGTGGGAATTCCAGTGAATGATTAAATTATACCTGATTGATTGGTTGGTTTGCTCCAACATCCTGCACCTCTGGAGGATGATCTGCAGTGAGTAATTGTGACATTCTAAATTTCGACCTACTTAATATTTATGAAATGCATAATTTCGATAACGCACTCGTAATAAATATTGCCCAGACTTGATCACTTTTGGAACACTAACCAATAGGAAAAGGCTAATTAGGGATTTAGATTCGTACGACTATAAAATCTGACCATGGACTGACTTTCAATCATAAGGATTATCGAGGTGATATTTGGGCTAATATAGACCGATCTAAGGATGGTCATGGATCGATTTGCGAATGTTGTATAATTTGATCGCGAGTAATTCCGCCTTGCCAGAATACGAAATTTGCGAACGATCTCAAACCTATTCCAAACGATCGTGTTCTTTAGAACTAATTATTGATCCTCGCAATTACATGACAATCAAGGTCGCCATGGCTCAAGTGAACTTAAACATGACTCGATTTAGTATCGATCACGGTTTGAATATACGAATTTTCTCGAAAGCCGCCCGTTAGTTTGAGATAAACTCTAGTCGCATTTATTTGAGTTTAGCCATTAAATAGAGACTGAGTTTGTGTGTTGAAAATTTTAAAAGTCATAATAGAGTAATTGGACGACGTTGTTATTATTGTGATCAGCCTCGGATTTATCTAGATTCGTCAGAAAACTGAAATTTTGACAGGAAGTGAAAAATGACCGTTTTGCCCCTAGAACTTTGTTAAGGCTAAGTATAAAAGTGGAAGGGCATTTTGGACATTTCAACCCCACTTTAGAGATATAAATTTTTGTACGATTTTGCCCCTATACTTTTTGTGAAATTCCCGTTTTACCCTTGGATATTTTTTGTGAGAGTTGATCTTGGCCGTCAATTTTTGGATAAGATTAAATCTTGACCGTTGGATGGAAAGTAGAGAGAGAGGCAAGATGGTAATTTTGGCTTGGGGTAGGACACCAATTATTGGTGTCACTTACATAAATTCTTTTCCTCACTCTTTCTCTCTCTCCCTCTCATTCACACCTACAGTCTCTCCTCCCTCTCCCCTTGGCCGAATTCCCCTCCCTCTCTCCCTCACGTGAAGTGGCCAGCCGGCCATGCCCTTGGCCGCCGCCGCACGTCCGTCCGCCGTCATTCGCCCGTAGCCGCCAGTGGTTCTTGCCGCTCGCCGCCAGTGGTTCTTGCCGCCCACCGCCGTCTCTGCTCCTGTCCCTCCTCTGCTCAGTCACCTTTGAGTGCTCGAGCTTGCGTAGGATCTCGAGTAAGTGATATCCTAACCCTCGCCTAGGATAACGGGTAATTTCAGGTTAGTTCGAGGCCACCTTAGTGAGTTTTATGAGTTATTTATGGAGAAATTGGTGGACTGAATTGGCTGAGTTGTTTGGATGAATTTATGGAAATTTTAGAGGTGGAATTGAGGTTAGAATTGATTAAGTTGGTGATTGGATGATTACGAGCTATTATCAGGAATTATTGCATGAAAAACAAGCGTAAATGTGATTTTTTGGTGACTTTCTGTTGTGGCTGAATTATTGTGCTCCTTGTGGTTAAGTGAGTGCGTGATTATGTTTGAAATGCAATACGTGGTGAATCGGGGTCGACAGCATGTATGCGACACTCTTGATTAATGAAAAATAGGGCAAAATGTGAAAATCGTGTTAAATTTGGTGACATTGATTTTGTGGTTATTTTGTTGTAGCCCTCGTGGCTATATTGAATGCTTGGTGAGATTGAAATGTGTCGTGTTATGGATTGAGGTTGATGGCTTTGACGAGAATGGCATGGTTTATAAAACGCGATGAAAATTGTAGAAATGATGGTGAAATTGTTATGGTTGTGAATTGATTGGTAATAGTTGAGGAAATTGAGTAGGTTGCTTAATGTTTGAGTATGTTGCAAGACTTGCATTGGTTTGGGAGTGCGATGTGATGATACATACATTAAATGCCCTGAGGCATGTACATTTACGCGAGGTCCGGAAAATAAATGGAAAATGTGTGCACGTGTGATAACATAATCCCTGAGGCTTGTTACATGGGACGATGCCCGGTTTTACCGGAAGACCGCCAACCTGATGCGTTTCAAGCGGGTTGTGCCGTAAAAAGGGAGATCGATATTGCGCCTAAGGCATGTTACGCGAGCTAGAGACACTGAGCCTGAGGCGTTCTTACGCGGGTTATAGAAGTGTTGTTCAACCTGATGCGTGTTATGCGAGTTGTGTTATAAAAAGGGAGACCGGTGTTACACCTGAGACGTGTTCGTTTACGTGGGCTATAGAAGTGTTGTTGGACCTAAGGCGTGTTTATGTGAGTTAGAGATCGACGGCTAGTTTTAGACCTGAGGTGTGTTTACACGGGTCAAAAATGAATTGGATGCGTGTGTTTGAGTGGAACGGGAATCGTATGATGTTGTATTTGTTATGCGAATGTAGGCATGATTATGGGTTGATTGGTATTATTGAGTGCGACATGGTGTCGGCTTTTAGTAATAATGCTTGAATTCGCATGTAAGATTTCGTGCGTATCAAGGTGAGATATTTGTGCCTGCTATTGTTCTGGCTTGATAGTTGTGTGATTTGTGTGCTCGATCATGCCTAGAGATACGTGTTAGCCTAGGTGAGGTTTAGAGTTTCGCTTACTGAGAAGTGTTCATATGGTTTTATTTAAAACCATTTAGCCGATCGAAGTTCCAGCGAAGTCGAGAAACAAGGACAATTTGATTGAGATCAATGCTGAGTCCAAGTCTTCAGAGGAACAGACTGGCATAGACGAGATTGATTCTGAGTAGACCCTCTCTGGGGCGAATAGGGGTTAGTTAGAAGTTAAGAGTTGGACAGTTTTAAGAGGCGCCCCTTTTTGGTGTAAGTGATAGTCTACCCGAAGCCGATAGTCCTTTTTGGTATTGGTGGTTATTGGTGCAGAGGTTGCTGGTTGTGATGGATTGTAATGGATATTGTATATCGCGATGTAATAAAATGCTTGGTGGTTTGGTGATTTATCCCTTCCTGTTACCCCTTTTCTAATTCTTGTCCGGGAGTTATTTTCGTTTCTGCCGTGTTCGAACTTTGATGTGTTGGTTTGGATCGGCGATGTTCTTGGGACGTTGCACTAATTCGACCGAAGAGGGATGTCACGAGTTCGATGGGGTTCTGGGCGTGACATCCCTAGTTGATTTGGTATCAGAGTAAGGTCAGCTCGATCAAAGTTGATCGAAACCTGGAGTGATAAGGAGCGGAGACCTCGGGTAGATATAGCTATTCAGGGAGACTTTAGTGAGTCATAGGTGGTCTAGTGCTACGCATATCTCTAGATGGTTTGTTATGATTGATGGGTGAATTGAGTGCTTTAACGGTTGAGTTGCAGGTGCGTCTAGACCTGAGGTAAGTGCACGAACCCTATTGATTGTGCTCTCGTGTTGTGGTGGTTGATTACCTGTTAAGTGAATTATCGAGATAATTCACTGCTTAGGGCTGTAGATCAAAATAGTTGGCCTAGGTAGTCATGGCCACGGGCCAGTTTCGGCCCGGTCAAACCCGAGCCCGCGGTTTGGAACCGGAACCAGCCCGTGGCCTACTAGCCCGATTCCGATTCTAGAAATTTTTGAATCGGCTCGGAACAGGCAGTTCCGAGCCCGATTTTTAGAAAAAAAAAAAAATACCTGCAGTAGGGCCTGCACGTCTGCATGCCCTACTATGCTGCAGCCCATTGCTAGGGCAGCCTTGTCAATGGGCAAAAGCTGCCGCAAAAGTTAAAAAAAAAAAAAAAAAAAAAAAAAAACCCTTGCATTGCAATAGGGCCCGCACGTCTGCAGACCCTACTGCGGCCCGTTGCTAGGGCAGCCTTTACAGGCTGCCCTGGCAACGAGGAAAAGCCGCCGCAAAAGTAAAAATTAAAAAAAATTAGAAAAATTAAAAAAGATAACCGTTGCAATGCTACGGTTTTCTAGCTTTTTTTTTAATCCTAAATTTTCTTCGCATTTTTTTCTTATAAATTCTCTAAAATTCTCTCAATACTCTCAATTCTCTCAAATTTTCTTAAATTCTCTCAATTTTCTCAATCCGTGCAATTCTCTCTTAATTCTCCCAATCAATTCACTCAATTCTCTCAATCCACTTGAAAAATGGCAAGTGGAAGTTGAGTGCCAACTGGCAAAGGTAAGAATATCATGACAGAATCCTACTATTCTTTTGATCATCATGATTATGTAGATTTTGAAGATAATGAAATCAACATTTTTCCCAATGTGGAGCACATCCCGACGCAAGAAAGTCTTCATTCTCCTGCTGAAATATCTACAACAAAGGAGGCAGAGCAGGAACTTATATCTGACATTTGGCATCACTTCATGAAAATGGAAAGGTTTGATATTGGTAAAAAAATGTATGATATAATTTGTAAACATTGTGGGAAAATATATAAATATACAGGTGGACAAGAATATGGAACATTCAAACGATATCTTAGGAGCAAACATCCAACTCAAGCGGGAATCAATATCGGGCAACAACAAATTTCTAGGTATGTCAATCCTAACACTTCCCCTTTATTTCATTTTAATGAAAAAACTTATAAGGAAGAATTAGGTGTCGCGACCCTAAAAAAAATTTGTTCATTTTTCCTCGGGCTAATGGATTATTAAGAATAATCTTAACTCGGGCCCTCCCAAGCCCTACCAATTCGCAACTTAGGGTTTAAGTTCTTAACATGCAATCGTTTTCATGCTTGGAGTCGCCACTAATCAATTTGTGGTAGGCTGATTAGAAACCTAAATAAAACATAGGGAGATATGTTTTATTCCTACGAACCAGAGATTCTAAGCCCGGGGACTTGATTACGCTAGATCTTGTCTAACGCCCTTTCGGTACCTTTTCATTTCAAAAATATTTTGGCAGGCAGCTTGGATCCATTTTAACCTAATGTCGCTAACATGTGAGGTGTTCATGCAGGTGCGCAAACCACCAATTTAACACCCATAAATCAAAGCATTAAATAAATTGCAAGCTTAAGAGGAACAACTTACCCGGGATCCAGCAAGCATCTGCATTGTTAGCGAAAAATCATACAGACAATCCTAATATGATTTCTAATTAACAAAGCATTCACTCAATCTCTTTTTTGGATTTTCATTTTATTAAATGCAATCTAGCCTATATGCAATGACATGCAAAAATATGACATGCGAAATAATGCAATCTAGCATGCAAACTATATGACACGCGACGACGTGACTTAATTCTAATGACGTGTGAATGAACATTTTTTGGTATTTTCTAATGAATGAAATTCGGAATTAAATGAAATTCGGAATTAATGAAAATGTCTAAAATGACATGCAACCTAATGACTTCTATTTTTGGTATTTTCTGTTTAAAATTCGAAATTCAAAAATACCTAAGTTAACATGCAATCTATGATGACTTAATCTACCCTAGATTTATTTTCTTTTTGGGATTTTTGATTAAAAATTCGGAATAATAAAATAACGTGAATAATCCATTAGGGTTTGAAATAATACCTAATTTAAATTAGGAAACTTGCCACGTTACGTCCTAATTTAAATTAGATATTTATCTCATCCTTCGGGATATATTCAAAAACCCTAGACATGCAAAATTCTAATTTAAACTAAATGATATTTTTTGAATTTTCTATTTTATTTGAAAAGGAAAGCAATTTAAACAAAAAAAAAAGGATAGCAATCAATTCAAATCAACCATGCAATCTGCCAAATTTGTTTCAAACTCGGATTAGGCACAAAAATCGAAATATCGGTCATATCTAAAGGGTTATAGATATTAACGGATATCCGATTATTCAAATTTGGAAAGCTATTGAAATTTATCATTGTATCTAAGTGATTATAGATAGGATGATAATTTCCCGTATTGCCGCGTATCGGACCTTAGGGTTAAGGTCGGATAGACGTCCAAATACGTTGCTAAATTAGGAAATTTTCCTAATTTGAATATTCAAATATTGCGGATATCTAGGACATTATCCAAATATATCTAGACGTCTATCGGATATTCATGCAATATTCCAAACATGCAAAATCAGGAAACTAAATATTTTGAGAGAAAATTCAGAATATACCCCGGATAATCATCTTGCCTAATTTAGATAACTTCCGAATTTGAATTGGCTCGGGATCGGGATCGACTTGCGGATCGGGATCGGCGACGTCGGTGACGGACGACGACAACACGGCACCGGCGGAATCGACTCACGACACCGGCGGGCGTTGAGATGGCGAGACACACAGCGACACCGAGGCTCAAATCGACGCTTGATGGGACTCCGGCACGGCTGTCCGGACAGGACAAACGTGGACTTGGGCAGAAGAAGCAGCAGCCCGGGTCGTCACTTGGGGGGGCAAGACCGAATGACTTCACTTCAAGGCCTACTGCATGGGGAAAAATCTTCACGTCCTGGTGATGAAGAGGAAGTCAACAAAGTCGATTGTCTTCGGTGAAGGAGCAGGATGGTTGACTTCTTCTTCAATTTCACGTGGGCTTCTGCATGGGGAGATTATCAAGACCAGCTGGCTTCAACGGTGGACAAGTCTTCACTAGGCTTCACTGGAGGCGTAGTGATGCATCGGAAACAGAAGCGTGGGCAGTAGATGGGGCTGACGTTGAAGAAGCAGCAGCAACGAAGACCCACGAAGAAGCAACAACAGAAGCGGCGGCTTCTCGGTTGACTGGAAATCCGTGACCGCCAAGAGGGGAGCTCTCGGATGGGAGGAATTTCGTCGAGGATGGCTCTCGGAGTAGCTTCTCGGGGCGGGCTGCTCGGCACGACGTGTGGCGGCGCGAAGGCGGGAGAGGCTGCGGCGGTTGGCGGTAGCGTACAGCGGGACGGCACACGACGAGCGGCCACCGAGGCGCGACGATCTCTCTCTCACTTTTTCTCTAAATTTTCAGCTCTGAAAATTGTGTCCCCTCCTTTAATTTCTGACCTAATGTATATTTATATAGTCTAATCTAGGTCAAATTAGATGGGCTTAATTAACCTAATGGGCTTAGGCTTGGGCTTAGGTCTTAATTAAATTAAATGGGCTGAATTAACTTGGGCTAAATTAATTAAACTCACATTATTAAATTAAGCCCAAATTAAATCAACCAAGCCCGTGTAACGTGAAATTCTCTGCCCTAACATTCCCGAGCGAACCGAGTCTCGTCCGATAAAATTTAAGTTCGTTGCCATCGCCAATTTGATGCAAATGTAATTAAATTAAAAATGAACCTAAACTATATGTTATGCAAAAATCAAATATTTTTGTTTAGGGGTTAAAAATTTAATCCCTAATTTTATATGCAAATTAAACTAAATGAATGTCGGTAAAATTTAGGTGTCAACAGCTGCCCCTCTTTGAAGGTGAGCTCGCAGAGGTTGCATTCAAAGATTAAATGATACCTAAATTTCAACCATGCAAATGCAATGAATGTTATTTTTGTCGGGATTATGAGTCCCATTTTGAATGCATTAAGAAATGATGAATGCTGACATGAAAAGGAAAACATACCTGGAATTACTTACCTGACTGGTGCGAGATAATGCATTTCGAGGCACAACTCAGCTTTGCTTGTTGTTTGGCAAATGTTTGGGCTCAGTCCCATATGTATTGCCTGATAAACTGTTGATGAGTGTCGGTGATCTGCAGTTAAGTCAAAACACACGAACACGAAGAAAACTCAACGTATCCAATCATCACCTGGATTCGCGAGAGATAAAAAAATGTAAAAACGTTCCGACCTTTACAAATTACCCATACATCTCCATAGGTATTTGTAAAGATTTGGCCGCTGCGCCTATATCCTTGACTCATAGACACGACACGGGGGAACTGGGGAGGCTATTCCGACCTTTACATATATCTGCTCATATGCAAAGATTTGGTCGCTTCACCTATATCCTCGACTCATAGGTGAGTAACGGGGGAACACCTGGGGGTTGAGAGAATATTCCGACCTTTATGAACCACCTATACATCGCCATAGGTATTCATAAAGATTTGGCCGCTTCACCTATATCCTTGACTCATAGGTGAGTAGCGGGGGAACATCCGGGATAGGGAGAATATTCCGACCTTTACATATACCTGCTCATATGCAAAGATTTAGCCGCTGTGCCTATATCCTTGACTCATAGACACGTCGCGGGGGAATATCTCGAGATTAAAGAAGCATTCCGACCCTTACATATACCTGCTCATATGCAAAGATTTGGCCGCTTCACCTATATCTTTAACTCATAGGTGAGTAGCGGGGGAATACCTCAGATTAGAGAAAAATTCCGACCTTTACAAGATGCCTATACATCTCCATAGATACCTGTAAAGATTTGGCCACTTCACCTATATCTTTGACTCATAGGTGAGTAGTGGGGGAATCCTCTCGAGATTGTACGAAAACAATGATTTGGTGAACAGCGGGACTAGCCCGAATGTCCGAGAGTTCCTTGACAGAATACCTGGATATCATCAGAGGTAGCTGAAAAGGCTTGATCAATAAACACCTAAACATCATCAAAGGCATTTAGAGATCGCAACAAAATGATCAAATGGGGGACCTGCCGATTGCTCGAACAGGTTAGGGATATAGAGATATACTTACCTAGCGATATCTCTGACTCTTGAGAGTGCGTCTTCTGTTAGACACGACTTTGAGCAACATATGACATGCATTCATGAACAGTTTAGAACACATGTATTCATGTCTTATGATTTCAACTGGTTTTTCATGCACGATGGTTTTGTCAAATCGGCATTACAAACTTCGTTGGGGAAAAATCATGATAAGACAATTCGAACTCACAGGCGGGTGTCTTGAAAATGTCGAATGAGGGACTTTCGATCCGAAAGGGCTTTCACTCATTCTTATCAAAAGGCTGATTTATTTGAGAATCGCTCATTTGCACTTTCATCATGTCAACAAGGGTCCAAGTATTCTCGCAAGCAGCACGACCTTACCAATCCAAGAGGTCTTTACCAGGACTGTAACATGGGCTTGGTCAACGGCTTATCAAAAGGGACTCTTCGAGTCGAAGTTATTGAAAGAAAATACCCTGCAATTGTCTCCGGGTTTACAAGTCAAGAACCCTGCAACATGAGATAGAAATGTACTTGCTTGCACTTCTTCGAGCTAAGCTCATACACATTTGAAATTCTACGTTAGTTCAAGTGCCCTAATCCGAAGAGACTTTGTAAGGGACGTAACGTAGGCTCGGTTTATGGGTTGAGAAATGAATGGATCATTTAAGCTCAAAATGTATATGATTGGGGTGAATAAGTTGGTGATCATCTTGGCATTGTCACCGGTCTTCTTCTTCACCAGAGATTATCTTCTTGATGAACGCTCCATTGGCTTCAGATATCCATCACTTGATTCCTTTGGGACTTGTCCACTGGGAATTTTGATATGCCGTGTCCTGACACTTTTCATTGGGCATTGACCTTGCTTTTGCCAGGCATACTGCTTTTTCTTGCCCTTTTTCCCTTTCATCTTTTTTTTTTTTTTTTTCGACACATGTCGCTTACAATGTAAACACTAACCAGCTAATTTGACTGAATGACTTGCTGTTTGAACTCAGAAGCTTCTTGTCTTCAGTTGACACTCCTGATACTCTGCTTGAACAATGATGACCTTTGCCTTGCCCCAGTATGGGGGATGATCACCAACTGGGTTTATATGAAACGAATTTGTAGGCTCAATTGGGCTCAACAAAGGGTAAAAATATGTGTAGGATAGAGAAAGAAATGCTCTTCGTCATCCTAAGGCACTTGAACTTTCGCATGAATTCATCTGAAAAAGCAACACTTGAAGATTGATGCAAGTGAGAGCAAGATGATTTCTACACATTTTTCACCATATGATACTGATTTACCTCCAGCTTGCCCCGATGTGGGGTGGTTCTTGACAGGGGTAATTTGAATGAATTTCTCCAACTGTTTAGGCTCAAAGTGATTGAACAATGGATAACCTGTATTGTTTGGGATAGAGAAATGAAATGCCTCTTGTCATTTCGGTCACCGTATCTTTTGCGAGAGAACTCTTTACCTTGCAGTCATGGAAATTTTTCCACTCCACTCGCTGGGGATTTTTATTTTTCTCACTGGGGATTAATGCATGGGACAGTGTATAGGATAGGGCTTGCCTTTCATCGTCCCGATGTACCTCATTCGACACACTCAATTCATTTTATATGAGTTATCAAATTGTCTAAATAGACTTCCCCCTCGCAGCTCAATGATGCAGATTGACAAAATAATCATGCAGAAATTGAAGCCAATGCACACATTTCAACTTGACATGAAATTGATTAAAATCATTTGTTCATCAGTGAAATATTTGCAATTTAGAACATAAAACCAAACATTGGAAAACTTTTGTTGCAAAATGTCAGGTTTGATCAGGGATAGTACATCTTCACAGCATCAGAGTTGACAGGATTGGAAAACACACGACCATCCATCTCTGCAAGAATCAAAGCACCTCCAGGAAGTACCTTCTTAACTACATATGGACCTATGTAGTTTGGAGCAAACTTACCTCCGGGAACAGGAAAGATTTGCAGCACCTTCCTTAGGATTAGATCATTTACCTCAAAGTGTCTTGGACGCACTTTTTGGTTGAAGACTTACCTACTCATGTGGCAACCGGATCGAGCGTTTGGTTTCACCTTCGGGAAGGGTTGCCCCTATCTTCAGTTCCTTGGGTTCTCCGGAATCACTCAGATTAACGATGACAGTCTGATCTGATGTGAGGACTTTGGACATTTCATGTCGCTCTAGATCGCGGTGAATATCTGAGGAATCGTCAAGTTCACCGGCATCATTAGGATCAAGCTCGACGACGCATAATTCATTGGATTTGACCGTTCTCATACCCTCACATGTCACAAGATTGCCCCTGAAACATAAAGTAATGGATTCAGAAGGACAAACAGGGCTAAACATTACATTTTTTGTAAATTTTTTTGTTTTTGTTTTTTTTTTCTGTGTTTTTGATTTTCTGAAATTCATTTCGAAAAAGTTTTAACACAAGGAAACATGAAGAAGCCCAGGCCTCAGAATTCTCCTTGGACTATATTTCCTTTTATCGGTTGGATATCATCACCGGGCTGGTTTGATGTACCTCAGCATGCCCTCAAAACTGAAAATAACTTGTAATTTCATTGAATATTTCGAAATGAATTACATTTATTGAATGGAAATTGCAGCAATCAAAACCTAGAAACGGAAATAGAAAGCAGCACCCGAAACGGGGCAAATCCTAGAAAGCAATAAAAATTCCCACGCAGGGGAGTGTGCGGAAAAGGAAAAGTTTTACTCTTGTGGGCCTGTGCCCATTCCCTCTAACAGTCCTTCTTCGATAGCTCCAATGAAGACGTCGTCGAACAGGGTAGTGATTCCCTCTATCGCATCGTCGGGGTCTTCTGTCTTTAGAGGCGTTGGATCGTCCATACCTCCCCATCCGTCAAGGACGATGTCGCGGGGATCCGAATAAAAGCTTGGGGGCGCCGAGTACTTCACATAGTAATCAAACTTGCCACTCGGTTGCCCCAGCGTGTCGATCACCTCTTTCTCTTCGTCCGCTTTAAGCGTGCTCTCTACGATCTCTTCATCATTGGCCGCGTCTTCGAGCGTAGGCATATCTTCAGACAAAGGATCGAGCTTGTGCTTCCCGGTGTTCAACGTAGCAACTTCTTCGTCCCGATTAATGACTACCTCAGAGATAGTAGAAACAATGCCCGTATGGTCAGCATAGACGATCATCCCAGCTTCTACCATCCTTGAGATTCTCTCCCTCATGATAGCCAGGGAGATAATTTCATCACTCGGGTAATAACCAGCCTTTACCAATTCACCATAGACGTCAGTGGTGTGTACCTTGACGTTTTTGACTCGACCAGCATTGAAACTGAATACGGCATTCACATTACCCGCGTGATCAGGGAGCGGGTTACTCTGAACATTTGGCTTGGCGGGTTGGAACGAGAACGCTTTCGTGTCAAGGAGGTTTTGGATTCGGTGCTTGAGGACAGAACAATCATCGGTTGAGTGCCCGACCTTGCCAGTGTGATAGTCGCATTTCTTCGATGGGTCGAATCTATAGAACTTCTCAGGATTGGGCCGCTTTGGCTCGGTAGTAAGCAAGCCTTTCTTCCGGAGTACCGCCAATACTTGTGACAATGAACCAGGGAGGGGGGTGAATTGTCTCCTGTTGTTCCACCTCTGGAACGGTTGACGGCTCGTGTTTTGCTGCTGAGCTTCAGCCACCTGAATTGCCGGGGCTGGGTTAGTGTTCCGCTGGCTCGGTTGTTTATAAGCCATATTCACTTCCGCAGCCAGTTCTTTCTCCTTTCTCGCACTGTATCTCTTGGCTGACGAGGACGGCTTGACAAACCATCCATCATTCAATCCTATCTCGATTTGTTCGCCTATAGGGATCAGCTGGTTGAAGTTGTCAGCTGGAATGACGACCATTCGATTACGGTACTCGAACGGGAGAGTTTTGACGAACATCCTCTTCAGCTCACTGTCAATAGGTTCCGGGACAACCTGAGCGGATAAATTTCTCCACCTAATAGCATAGTCTTTGAACGACTCGATCTTCTTCATTTGAGCCCGCTCGAGATCATCACGGGTGGGAGCGATGTCCGTTATGAACCGGTATTGTTTGAGGAACGCCTCACTGGCCTCCTTCCAGCTTTTGAGGCTATTGATCTTCTTCATGAGGTACCAGTGCAGAGCGGGGCCGGTCAAGCTTGCTTGGAATGCATGAATCATCAGGAGTTCGTTGTCAACGTACGAGGTCATCTGTACGTGGTACAACTGCAGGTGGGCCTTCGGGCACGTGGTGCCGTTGTATTTGTCGAAGTCTGGCATCTTGAACTTCTTCGGGATTTTGATTTGGGAGTACATGGACAGATCAATCGAGGGCGAATCCTGCGAACCCTCTAACTGCTTAACTCTCTCCTCGAGCTTGTGGACCCATTCGTCCGGCTTCGGTTTGTCGACAATAATCTGGATAGGGTCATCCTCCAATTCAGGCATATCATCATCCTCCTCGACATCGACATTCTTCGCACTTGTATGCTTCGGGACTGACACTTCAGGGGATGCCGGAACAGGGACCGACCGAAGAGCCTTGATCTCAGCGGTCATTTGTTGCATGGCGACGGCGAGTTGATTGATCTGGTCTGCCATACCGTCAACACGTTCCTGCAACTCAGTTTGATCGGCCATTCTAGTTTTTGACCGTGTGAGAATAGGTGATCGTGACCGGCCCGTAGTTACCTAATTTCAGAAATAGAGCATGGTAAGTATGAGTCCTCAAAACGATCGGTCCATGACTCAGTCTAATCGTATCTTTTATTCCCATTTTCATGACATTTTTCATTATTCCATGTATTTGTGAAAATGATGTCAAATTTCTTAGGAAATAATGAATTATGACAGACTTAGGAAAATAATGATAAGAGTTGAAAGTAATTTTTTTTTCAAAGCTTTATCTTTTCTTTTTCTTCCTCTTTGAAAAAAATTTCAATGATTTTTACTTTCAAAAATTACGATCGACTTAGACCTATCATGAACCGACCAAATGTACGAAAAAGTAAGTAAATTGCAAGATCAAGGTTCAGAAGACTTACTTCACCGGGTAGGAAAAATGGCAATCACATAGACATGCGCATGAAATGTGAGGTTCGATTTCTACCTAGACTCTGGCTTATAAAATGGAGACGAGAGGATTACCGAGCTAAACCAGTCATGGTGGTGGTTAGGCTAGGATTCCCTTGACTCCGGCTTGGTCAATGAGCCGACCCGGGTTGAGTGGAATACAACCGTGGTGGGTACTCAATGACACCTTGAAAGAAAATTCGGGACCGAGGAGGGCGACCTGTACCAAATGGTTTTGGTCGGGGTGTCCACTGTCTCAGTACCATCCTAAACCTGTGCCGCCCAGGACCGGCAGCGGGTAGTGTGTGCGGTGTAGTGAAAATGTAATGCATGCACAACAGTTTATATCAAACAGCGCTCCGTGCATAAATTAAACCATACATTCCACCACCTCCCTGCAAAACAAGGGTTAACAATCACGCCTCCCCTTATACCTCCCATACTGCAAAAACATTTAACACCTAAAAATGTTAGGGACGTACCTGGGATCCTCGCTGCCAAACAAAAATTATTTTTGAAACGAAAAATTGGCCTAAGTCCACTAAGAGTTTTACTCAAGTCCCCAGCGGAGTCGCCAAGCTGTCGCGACCCTAAAAAAAATTTGTTCATTTTTCCTCGGGCTAATGGATTATTAAGAATAATCTTAACTCGGGCCCTCCCAAGCCCTACCAATTCGCAACTTAGGGTTTAAGTTCTTAACATGCAATCGTTTCATGCTTGGAGTCGCCACTAATCAATTTGTGGTAGGCTGATTAGAAACCTAAATAAAACATAGGGAGATATGTTTTATTCCTACGAACCAGAGATTCTAAGCCCGGGGACTTGATTACGCTAGATCTTGTCTAACGCCCTTTCGGTACCTTTTCATTTCAAAAATGTTTTGGCAGGCAGCTTGGATCCATTTTAACCTAATGTCGCTAACATGTGAGGTGTTCATGCAGGTGCGCAAACCACCAATTTAACACCCATAAATCAAAGCATTAAATAAATTGCAAGCTTAAGGGGAACAACTTACCCGGGATCCAGCAAGCATCTGCATTGTTAGCGAAAAATCATACAGACAATCCTAATATGATTTCTAATTAACAAAGCATTCACTCAATCTCTTTTTTGGATTTTCATTTTATTAAATGCAATCTAGCCTATATGCAATGACATGCAAAAATATGACATGCGAAATAATGCAACCTAGCATGCAAACTATATGATACGCGACGACGTGACTTAATTCTAATGACGCGTGAATGAACATTTTTTGGTATTTTCTAATGAATGAAATTCGGAATTAATGAAAATGTCTAAAATGACATGCAACCTAATGACTTCTATTTTTGGTATTTTCTGTTTAAAATTCGAAATTCAAAAATACCTAAGTTAACATGCAATCTATGATGACTTAATCTACCCTAGAATGATTTCTTTTTGGGATTTTTGATTAAAAATTCGGAATAATAAAATAACTTGAATAATCCATTAGGGTTTGAAATAATACCTAATTTAAATTAGGAAACTTGCCACGTTACGTCCTAATTTAAATTAGATATTTATCTCATCCTTCAGGATATATTCAAAAACCCTAGACATGCAAAATTCTAATTTAAACTAAATGATATTTTTTGAATTTTCTGTTTTATTTGAAAAGGAAAGCAATTTAAACAAAAAAAAAGGATAGCAATCAATTCAAATCAACCATGCAATCCGCCAAATTTGTTTCAAACTCGGATTAGGCACAAAAATCGAAATATCGGTCATATCTAAAGGGTTATAGATATTAACGGATATCCGATTATTCAAATTTGGAAAGCTATTGAAATTTATCATTGTATCTAAGTGATTATAGATAGGATGATAATTTCCCGTATTGCCGCGTATCGGACCTTAGGGTTAAGGTCGGATAGACGTCCAAATACGTTGCTAAATTAAGAAATTTTCCTAATTTGAATATTCAAATATTGCGGATATCTAGGACATTATCCAAATATATCTAGACGTCTATCGGATATTCATGCAATATTCCAAACATGCAAAATCAGGAAACTAAATATTTTGAGAGAAAATTCAGAATATACCCCGGATAATCATCTTACCTAATTTAGATAACTTCCGAATTTGAATTGGCTCGGGATCGGGATCGACTTGCGGATCGGGATCGGCGACGTCGGTGACGGACGACGACAACACGGCACCGGCGGAATCGACTCACGACACCGGCGGGCGTTGAGATGGCGAGACACACAGCGACACCGAGGCTCAAATCGACGCTTGATGGGACTCCGGCACGGCTGTCCGGACAGGACAAACGTGGACTTGGGCAGAAGAAGCAGCAGCCCGGGTCGTCACTTGGGGGGGCAAGACCGAATGACTTCACTTCAAGGCCTACTGCATGGGGAAAAATCTTCACGTCCTGGTGATGAAGAGGAAGTCAACAAAGTCGATTGTCTTCGGTGAAGGAGCAGGATGGTTGACTTCTTCTTCAATTTCACGTGGGCTTCTGCATGGGGAGATTATCAAGACCAGCTGGCTTCAACGGTGGACAAGTCTTCACTAGGCTTCACTGGAGGCGTAGTGATGCATCGGAAACAGAAGCGTGGGCAGTAGATGGGGCTGACGTTGAAGAAGCAGCAGCAACGAAGACCCACGAAGAAGCAACAACAGAAGCGGCGGCTTCTCGGTTGACTGGAAATCCGTGACCGCCAAGAGGGGAGCTCTCGGATGGGAGGAATTTCGTCGAGGATGGCTCTCGGAGTAGCTTCTCGGGGCGGGCTGCTCGGCACGACGTGTGGTGGCGCGAAGGCGGGAGAGGCTGCGGCGGTTGGCGGTAGCGTACAGCGGGACGGCACACGACGAGCGGCCACCGAGGCGCGACGATCTCTCTCTCTCTTTTTCTCTAAATTTTCAGCTCTGAAAATTGTGTCCCCTCCTTTAATTTCTGACCTAATGTATATTTATATAGTCTAATCTAGGTCAAATTAGATGGGCTTAATTAACCTAATGGGCTTAGGCTTGGGCTTAGGTCTTAATTAAATTAAATGGGCTGAATTAACTTGGGCTAAATTAATTAAACTCACATTATTAAATTAAGCCCAAATTAAATCAACCAAGCCCGTGTAACGTGAAATTCTCGGCCCTAACATTCCCGAGCGAACCGAGTCTCGTCCGATAAAATTTAAGTTCGTTGCCATCGCCAATTTGATGCAAATGTAATTAAATTAAAAATGAACCTAAACTATATGTTATGCAAAAATCAAATATTTTTGTTTAGGGGTTAAAAATTTAATCCCTAATTTTCTATGCAAATTAAACTAAATGAATGTCGGTAAAATTTAGGTGTCAACATTAGGTAAATTTGTTTTTGTTGAGCATTTATCATTTAGTTTTGGAGAAAGATTTGATTTTAATCAATTTGTACAAAAAGCATGTGCTCTGCAAGCAAAACATGTTCTTAGAAATTCACTTAAACGAATAATTAAAGATCTTTACGGAAATGGAAAAAAGGATTTACAAAAAAATTTTGTGCAATTTAATGGATGCATGCATATAGGTAGTGATATTTGGAGTGATAATTGGCAAACGCATTCTTACATGGGAATAACATGTCATTGATTAGATGACGATTGGAGCATTCAAAAAAGAGTTATTGCATTTAGAGTTTTTGATGGTAAACATACGGCAAATAATATTTATAGAATTATTAGGAAAATTTTAAAAGAATATTATTTGCTTAACAAAATTTTTTCAATTGGTTTTGATAATGCCGCAGCAAATACCGCTTCAATTGTTGATTTAGAAAATATTTGTAAAGCTGCTTTTGGCGGAAAATTTTTTCGTGTTAGATGTGTTTGTCTTGTTTTAAATTTATGTGTACAAGATGGTTTGAGAACTCTTGATATTTTTCTTGAACTAATAAAAATGGCGATTCAATTTTTATGGAAACATCCCCAAAAAATGAAAGAATGGGGTAAATTTTGTAGAGAAAATGCCAAAAAGCCAAAAAAATTTCTAAGAGATGTTCCAACTCGTTGGAATTCTACTTTCTATTTGCTTGGTGAATCTTATGAGTATAAAGATTTATTATGTGCATTCATTTTTAATAATATACCTCATATTAATTTATACCCACAAGAGTGGGGTATTTGCAAAAAAATTTTAGATATTGTAAAGGTTTTTAATGATGCAACTTATACTTTGTCCGGTGTTTATTATTCTACTACGCATTTATTTTTAGTAGAGTGTATTAATATTGACAGAATTTTTAATGAATATGAAAATGATATTGAATTACAACATGCTATAGTAACAATGAAAATGAAGTGGTTACATTATTATGGCGAAATTCCCATTATTTATTTAGTTGCTTATGTTTTTTATCCGCATTGCAAATTAGATGGTTTAAGTGATTATTTGCATACGTATTATCGATGTTTACATTATGATACGGTAAATGTTGCAACTATACTAAGTGAGGTTAAAAGCGTAGTAATAAAATTATATAATGAATTTTATACTAAATATAATTTAGGTGATATTGGATCTTCTCAATCTACCGAGACACAAAATGAAAGTACAGGTAAAATTAGTAGAGGGTACCAACTTTTATTAAATAGACAAAAAAAACAAAAGAGAGTAATAGGAAATATTTTTGAATTAGAGCTTTATCTAATCGTTTCCTTTGAGTTTACTGAATCCAAAGGTAGTACAAGTTTTTTAATTTTGGATTGATAGAAGAGGCACGCAAGCTAATATCCAATCATTTCTCTTATTGCAAAACAAATTTTTGCAACCCCTTATTCCACAGTTGCGGTTGAACAAGCATTCAGTGCTGGAGGTAATATTTTGGACGAACATCATTCAAGATTAGCTCCAAAATCAGTGGTGATGCAAGCTTATGTCGATGATTGGACGAAGGCTCAATACTGATAATAAGAGACAGATCGGAATAATGATTCTGAATTCTTTAACGACGGATATATCACAGGTACTGATACTGCTACCGGCACCAAAATGGGTAGCGACGACTGAGGATAAAAGAACTGTTGGAATCGACAAATATTTCGGGGACTCTTGTTTCTCATACCGGGCACACCCACATGAGCTTAGGGAAACCGAAGTATAATCCAACAACATGTGACCCCTGCGCACGGAATGCAGGGGTTCGGATAGGCTTAGATTTTTGGGTCATTTTAAGGTATATATATTGTGCTTCTTTTTTTTTTATAGATTATTGTAACCAATGGTAAGACGCTTAATGATAATTTATTAAGTTCAAGCCCCCTCATTCTCTCTTTTTGTCTCCAAATTTGATTACAATTTACATTTTGATTACAATTTATTTTGCATAATTCATAATTTCATAATTTTTTTTAAATTTTAAATTATGAACCGGAACCGGCAGAAACCAAAATCGGAACCGAAAGAAATCGGCCCGGAATCGGAACCGGCACGGAACCATCCATTTCCAGTTTATTCATGGCCAGGAACCAGAATCGCCAGTTCCTAAACTGTGGCCATGACTAGGCCTAGGTCTCTAATTCCTGAGTGGAATTATAGTAGGTAGGTGAGTGATAGAAAACCGTGAGTATCAGTTCGAGAAGTAGAGGGACAAGAGGCCAATCAAGTTTGCAAGCCTAACCTGTGGAAGATCCAAGAATGGATGCGGTCATGAGGAACCTAGAAGAGATTGGAAATATGATGGAACAGCAGGCTCAGGAACGAGCTGCCACTATTGCCCAAGCTGCTGAGGCTGCTGCAGCCGCTGCCATTAATGGTAACAATGAGAATCAAGGGCAAGGGCAAGTAAATGCGACTCGTCATATGCATCAATTGGTAGAGCAGTTCTTAAAATTAAAGCCTCCTAAGTTTGATGGTAAAGGCGACCCTGAGGCTGCATCGCTTTGGATAGAGGAATTAGAAAAGGCCTTTGAGGTACTAGGGTGCACCGAAGAAGAGAAGGTAACCACTGGCGGTGTACCAGTTCCAAGGAAACGCAAGTGATTGGTCAAAAGCCACCAGAGGAAGGGTGTTCCCTACTGGTGCCACCTAGACTTGGGCAATATTTGTGAAAGCTTTCAATGGCAAGTACTTTTCTAAGACTGCTCGGGAACGAAAGTTGGTTGAATTCATGAGATTACGTCAGGGACAAATGTCTGTGGATCATTATGAGGCAGAATTTTCTAGATTATCCAAGTTTGGCCCGAGGATGGTAGAGGATCCTTTGGACAAGGCCCGAAAGTTCCGAGATGGGTTGACATCGGACTTTCATAGCCAAATGTTATCATTGGACTTAAGAGATTATGACGAGATTTGTGAGAGGGCCCAAATGATTGTGTGTGATTTGGCGGATAGGGCTGCTCGCTTCTAGGTCGAGGTTTGCCTCAGCTAGGGACAACCGCCACTTCGGAAAGAAACCGATGGTGGGAAATCGGTGCTTTGCCCCACCCGTTAAGAAGAATATTAGGAAGCCGAAATCACTTGAAGTTGTGTTATGCGTTAATACTCCGTTGAATGATAAGGTGTTAGTTTCGTTAGGATGCTTGGATTGTAAAATAATGATTAGTGATAGAGAAGAAAGGATAGACCTGGCAATCTTAGTCATGTATGATTTTGATATGATTATTGGCATGGATTGATTGGTTAAACAAAAAGCTGTAATGGATTGTAGTAACATGATGATTCAATTTAATCCGGTTGGACACCCTAGATACGAATTTGCGGGAAATCAAGAAGGAACCTCGATTCCCTGGATTTCGTTAAGGGAAGTGACTAAGTTGTTGGACGAAGAATGCAAAGGGTTTTTAGCGGCAGTAGTTGATTCGACAATTGAGGAACCAATGCTAGAAGATATAACCGTAGTGTGCAACTTTCCCGATGTCTTTCCTCGAGAACTACTGGAATTATAACATCCTAAATTCGACCCACTTCCGAGATCAATGAAATAGATGTTTATTTCTTATTTCATTTTAGTAAGTCTCGTCCGGATTTGATCACTCTTAAGGTACTAACCAATAGGAAATGGCTAACTAGGAAAACGGTACGTGGACCCAAGAACTCGATCGTGAATCGAGCCCCAATTTCGAGGAACGACGAGAAAATATTTTGGGCCAATGTGGGCCAATCCAAGGAGGGTGACGGATTTGATTTGGCTAACGACGTACGATTGGATAGCGGGTGATTTCGCACGATCGAGAGTGCACGTGACGAACAATCCTGAACTTATTCCGAATGATCGCGACCCCTCGGAACTAGCGATAAATCCTCACATTCTCTTGGAAATCGAGACCGTCATAACTCGAGTAACCCTAGATCGATATGCGTAACCCCTAAACAACCACCCGTTAGTAAGAGACGCTAAAATCGCATTTCAGCGAAATTGATCGGTGAATTGAATCCAGACATGAGTATCGAATTTCACCAACGCACGTGACTATTTTGCAAGGACGTCGTATTAATGTGGCCAATCATATTTGGGATCAGTATGGTTGAAAAATGGAATTTTGGCCTGAGAATGGAAAATTACCAATTTGCCCCTAAGCCCCATGCCTTAGTTCCGAATATGTGGAGGATAAAATGGACTTATTCAACCCCCTAGTGGCCGAAAATATTGGACACATAAGCCCCCACCATTCTTACTTATTACCCAATTGCCCTTAGATATTTTGGTCTAGAACCAATCTTGACCATTAATTTTGATTGGATTTGATTGGTCTTCAAATATTAGCCATTGGATCAAGTTTCTAGTGCGGTGGGTAGACTAGACATTTTTAGTGGAGTGGTTGAACCAACCCACTCAAGCTTGCGTTTAAACTCTCTAAATCTCTCTCCTCTCATTCTCCCCACCGGCCACTCCCTTCTCTCTCTCTCTCTCTCTCTCTCTCTCTCTCTCTCTCTCTCTCTCTCTCTCGCGTGGAGTCAAGGGAGCAGCCGCTACGGTTGCATGCCGCTGTCACCCGAGCTCCGATCGCCGCCGCCCGTCCGCACGACCAGCCCGCCGCACCACCATCATCCGGCCATCCCATTTTCCCTTTCTCTCTCCCTTGGCCTCGTGAACCGCCTGCCGTGAGCCGCCCGCCGGTGCAGCCACACGCCACCGTCACCCGATGGAACCACACACCGTCGCTATCCACGCTAGCCCGTCACCTCACTACCACCATTCGACCACCTCTCTCTCTCTCTCTTCGGTCTCATTTCGACGCCACCACCAGCCCCCGCCTTGGCAGTGTAAGGTCGTGAGACCGTTGGCCAAGCACCACCGAGCGCCGCTCACCGCCGAGCGTCGCTTATTGCCACGCACCGTCGCATGCCACCTCAGCCGACCTTGCCTTTCCCTCTCCACTTCCGTGACACCACCACTGTCACCAGTAACCCCTCCTTTGCCGCTGCGATCAACCGGGACGCCACCAGCCCGCGTCTGTCGCCGTGAGAGCCGTCGGCGCCGCCGCTTGTTCTGCCGTGAGCCGGTGACCACCCAGCCCATTTTCCCCCTTGTCCGGCACCCTTTGGAGCTTAGGAAATTTGGTGAGTGGAAACCCTAGCCCTTAATTAGGCCATTATGCATTTCTAGATAGGTTTAGGGTTTAATTAGGGTATTTTAGGGGTTAATTAGTAGTTGGTGATTAGGGCTGGTAATGTGGTGAATTTGGGAGCCTAATGTGCTATTTTAGAGGTGGATTAGAGGCTTAATAGGGCTGTTTATTGGATGAGCATGGTGGGCTTGAGTGGCCAATATATCGTAAGTTCATGGTTTTAATGTGAATTGCCATGAGTGATTGATTGAACCATGTGGTGGCCGACTTGTGTTTGAATTGTGCTTAATTATGTGATGCCATATTGGGTGCTTGGGTGACCGAGAATTAGGGATGCATTGTAGGGCATTGACACGTGCAATTTCAATGACTAATGACATGATATTGTGCACTAATTGATGAGCCGTGGCTGAACTGGTTTAATTGATTAATTGGGCATGTGGATATGTTAAATTGAGTGAATATTGCGGATTCAATTGATGCCCGAGTGTGGATGCTATGGCCATAAATGTGCATATCGAGCATTGGCATGACATGTGCATTGTGCGGGTGTGCACGATTGGCATTGAGCATGTGATTACCTAAATTGCCCTGATGCGTTTTATTCGGGATTCAGATAATAATTGGTGGAATGTGTACGTGCGATCACATAAATCCTTATGCGTTTTACATAGAGTATTGAACTCGTCCCAAGGCGTTTAACGCGAGCTGATACCCGGACTATCGGAAGATGGTCAACCTGATGCGTTGTTGACATCTAAATTTTACCGACCATTTAGTGTAATTTGCATAGAAAATTAGGGATTAAATTTTTAACCCGTAAACAAAAATATTTAAATTGCGTAGCATATAGTTTAGGTTCATTTAGTTTAATTGCATTATTGCATCGGATTGGCGATGGCGAACGAGCTTAAATTTCATCGAACGAGACTCGGCAAGCTCGGAAGGCCAGGGCTGGGAATTACAAGTCAAACGGGCTCGGTCGTTTTAACTTGAGCTTAATTCAGTCTATTATGCTTAATTAAATGAAAGCCCAAGTTAATTCAGCCCAGTTAAATTAAATTAAAACCTAAGCCCAAGCCTAAGCCCATTAGGAATAGCAAGCCCATCTAATTGACCTAGGTTAGCGTTATATAAACTTGTTTAGGTCAGAAATTTTGGAGGATAACACATAATTTCATATCAAAATTTTAGAGAGCTTAAGTGTGAGAAAAAGAGAAAGGCCGGCCACCACTACGCCCCTTTGCTATTGCGCCACCATAGCACCACCGCGCCACTGCCCGGAGCTGCCGTCGTCGCCACTGTTTCTTCTCCTCGGCCCTCTCGCCGGCGAAGCCACCGTACCGACGGGAGCCGCTCATGCCGCCGTGCCGTGCCCTTCACAGCCTTGCTACGCTACTGCACGCTGCCCCTATCATCCACAGCACCGTCTCTTCGCCGCCTATTCCCGTCAGAGCCATCCGTCACCGCTGCCTGGACGATGTCCCCGCTGCTTGCTGCTTCATCACACCAACCGCCGCCTCCTCCTGCACCGCCACGCCGGAAGGGCACACTGAAAAGCCATCTAACGCCGCCATGCCTCAGCCGTCGCTGCCCTTGCGTTGCCATTCCTGCCTCACCGCCGTGCCTTAGCCGTTGTCCCTAATCAGCCACCGTTCGCTGTCCTCTCCAGAGAGCATACGTCCGCCGGCCTGCTTTGCCATCTACAGCCGCCGACGCCACCGCCTGGACGTGCACAGCCAAGCGTCGCCGGAACAACCCCGCCGTTGTCCCTGACCAACCGCCGTGCCTCGCAACAGCTCCGCCGGAGTTGCTGCCCCTGATCAGTCCCTTTCCGCCGGCACAGCCATCTCAGCCGGTGTTGCTGTCCCGTCACCGATGTCGCCAATCCCGATCCGCAAAGTCGATCTCAATCTCGAGCTCGATCCGAGTTCAAATTTGGAGATTATCTGCAAATTAGGTAATTGGACATTATCTTATATTTTTCGGAATATTTAATTTTCTAATTTGAATGTTTGGACTATTGCATGAATATTTGGTGGATAATTTGATATTTTAGGATAATGTTCGATATATCCGCAATGTTTGAAATATTCAAAATTAGGAAAATTTCCTAATTTAACAACGTTTCTGGACGACTATCCAACCTTAACTCTAAGGTTCGATATGTGGTGATACGGAAAATTATTATCATATCCATAATCTCTTGGATACGATAATGATTTTTATCTGCTTTCCAATTTGAATGATCGACTTTCCGTCAATATCTATAACCCTATAGATATGACTGATAGTTCGAATTTTTTACCTAATCCGAGTTTGAAACAAATCTGGCGGATCGCGTGGTTGTTTTGAATGTGGATGTTTTCTGTGTTTTAATTGTTTTTCCTTTTCAAATAAAAAAGAAAATTCAAAAAATATCGGTTAGGATTTGAATTAGAGTTTTGCATGTTTAGGGAATCCTAATATATCTAGAAGATAGAGTAATTATTTAATTTAAATTAGGATTTGAGATAATCTATTTCCTAGCTCAAATTAAGTAATATTCTAATCTTAATAGATTATTTAGGTCATTTTTTAATTTCGAATTTTCATAAAAAACCCAAAAAGAGCCATCTTAGGATAGATTAAATTAGGATAGATTGCATTCATGATTTGGGTAATTTTTTTATTTCGAATTTTAACAAAAATCCCAAAAAATAAGTTATGTTAGGATATGTTAAATTATCATAGGTTGCATGTTAATTTAGGCATATTTTTAATTCCGAATTTCATTGATAAAAAATACCAAAAATAAATCATTTGCCTGTCAATAGAATTAGGTCACGTCGTCGCATGACATATAGCTTGCATGCTAGGTTGTATTAATTCGCATGTCATTTTTGCACGTCATTGCATATAGGCAAGTTTTCATTTAAATAAGCGAAAATCCGAAAAAATGAGTGAATTGCTTGTTAATTAGAAATCATATTAGGATTGTCAATGTGATTTTTTAGCTAACAATGCAGATGCTTGCATTGCTTCGAGGTAAGTAAATTCTTCCAAACTGGCAATTTATTTAATGCTTTCTTGGGTATTAAATTGGTGATTTGCGCACCCGCATGAACACCTGACATGTTAGTGACTAAGTTAAAATGAATCCAAACTGCTTGCCAAAATATTTTTGAAAAGAAAAGGTACCGAAAGGGCGTCAGACTAGATCTAACGTAATCAAGTCCCCGGGCTTAGAATCTCTAGTTCGTAGAAATAAAACATATCTCCCTATGTTTTATTTAGGTGTCTAATCGACCTACCACAAATTAATTAGTGACGACTCCAAACATGAAAATATTTGCATGTTAAAGACCTAAACCCTAAGTTGCGAATTGGTAGGACTTGGGAGGGTCCAAGTTAAGTTCAATCTTAATAATCCATTAGCCCGAAAAATGAAATTTTTTTTAGGGTCGCGATAGCTTGGCGACTCCACTGGGGACTTGAGTTAAAACTCTTAGTGGACTTAGGCCAAATTTTCATTTCAAAAATAATTTTTGTTTGGCAGCGAGGATCCCAGGTACGTCCCTAATATTTTAGGTGTTAAATGTTCTTGCAGAATGGGAGGTATAATGGGATGCGTGATTGTTAACCCTTGCTTTACAAGGAGATGTTCGGATGTATAGTTTAATTTATGCACGAAGCGCTGTTTGATATAACCTGTTCTGCATGCCTTCCATTTACACTACACCGCACACACTACCCGCTGCCGGACCTGGGTGGCATAGGTTTAGGATGGTACTGAGATAGTGGATACCCCGACCAAAATCATGTGGTACAGGTTGTCCTCCTCGGTCCCGAAATTTTCTTTCATGGTGTCATTGAATACCCACCACGATTGCCCCCTTTGCAACCCAGGTCGGCTCTTTGACTAAGCCGAAGTCAGGAGAATTCCAGCCTAACCATCACTCTGACTAGTTTAGCTCGGTAATCCTCACGTCTCCACCTTGCAAGCCAGAGTCTAGATAGAAATTGAACTTCACATTTCATGCGCATGTCTATGTGATTGCCATTTTCCCTACCCGGTGAAAGTAAGTTTTCTTCAATCTTTATCTCGTAATTTATTTACGTTTCATCTTTTCTTTGGTCGGTCCATGACATTAGGTCGGTCGTGAGTCTTGGTCTATACATTATGGGAGGGGCAGACATCTGGATTCTTGATGCTCCTAAGGACGAGTTCCCATGCCTGGTGGAATCTACTCAGTCCGACCAACCGCAAGCTAGTTGAAGGCCACATCGGAAGGCTGCTCCCCTTACTAGAAGTCAAAATCCGTACCGGCCTCGTTCAAGCATTAGCCCACTTTTGGTGCCCCGAGACATCCACCTTTATATTCGGTAAGCATGAGCTCACCCCGACTTTGGAAAAATATAGTGTGCTCATTGGAAAACCTTTAGGATCGGAGTTAATTACACCACCTTTGGGAATCGATTCCACTCCAATATGTTTTGAATTTTTGAACATTGGAAAGCATGAATTGGAAAAAGTTTTAAAAGCAAATCGTGGGACTTATCCTTTTTCATTCCTAAGTCAATGTTTTGAAAAAGCCACATCTTTTCAAAAGGGTAGAATCTTTTTGCTAGCATTCTTCGGGATCGTGATTTTTCCTCATTGCAAGAATGCATGTAACCCATTAATTGCATGGTTGGTCTAACAAGTCTGTCTTAAAAAGAATTTTGCTAACACCATTTTAGCCGAGACTTTCATTTCTCTCACTAAATTCAAGCAAAATGTTGACAAAACGTTTCGCGCCTCTCTTGAACTATTGCAAATTTGGTTTTTGTCTCACATAAAAGGGTGTGGCGATTTACTCAAAATATTTGAACTTAGTGATTCTAGTCATCCCGTTTTAAGTTAAAAAGAAAAACAAGGGAATGCGCCCGATTATCATTACTCCGAATAGATCATTTTCATGAAAAACGCTAGACCCCAAGGTTTCCAATGGCATGCTAACTAGTTCAATGTCGAGGAAGCTCGGCTTACGTGTAATGGTGTTGGACCGGTGCCACTTTTGGGCTTCACTGGCGCAATCGAATACTACCCTGCCAGAGTGTCCCGACAGTACCAGATTCTCCAGGGACTCCCTCCGGCGTTGCAACCGGAGCTCCTCCTTATCGATTTCTCTGACAAGGATGAAGACCACGAAGGGACCATTGCTCAGCTCCAAAAGATGTGGAAGAAATGCCGTGTGTTAAAGATGGCTTGACTCGAAGGAGAACTCAAGGGAGAGCAGAAGTCCTATTTCACAACGGCTAACTACATTTGACGGCACAAAATCCCGCAGGAGTTACTCCCGAAGATACCCAATGTGCCCCTCAAGACCACCAATCGCTGTCGCGACCTACCCCTCGAGGGCCGAACTCGATAAGGCGGGTTTAGAGATAAGTGTTCATGAAATGGTTCATATGGCATATCATAAAAATGACTTTAGTGAAGCATAAATCTTTTGGTTATTCATATGGCCCATTGATCATGAACGTTGATTTTCCCTAAATCCATATCTCGCGTGACAGCGGATCGATTTTATCTTTTTTAGGAGTCGCCACTAGCCTATGTCGGGGGTCGGCTAGAATACCCAATCGAAACGCGGGAATTTCGTTTCAATTTCTACGAAAACCAGAGATCAAAGGTTCGGGGACTAGCTTACGTTAATATTTCTATTAACGCCCTTTCGGTACCGCTAAACTTAACATGGTTGTCATCTAAGTTGTCATGCACTTGTTTTTTATCATTTTCATGTTTGAAGTCTTAGTCCACTAGGTGATCATGCATCTTGTTTTTGTATTTTCATTTAAGATTCTAAACTAATCCTATCTTAGTCTAGAAAAAGAAAGAAACAATCAATTGTATTGAAAGACAATTCGTAAGGTAAACACTCAAAGTATTGAAAAGACGAGCTAATTCTAAGTGCGAGAAAGTAAAAACCCGCAACTCGTCGGGTGTTTATGACAACACAAATTGAAAACCCGAGACATGATCGGGGATGAATGAATTGAATACAAATTGAAACCGGATCGGACATCGGTTTATCGCCATCATCCAATGAATACAAAATGGAACCGGATTGGACATCGGTCAATCGTCTTGGCCTTTTACCATTTTGGATTATTTCCTCATGGACCGCCTCTCGGATGTCGGCATTTACATTCATAATATACATTTATGACCAACAATGCACAAAGGGACAACCAAAGAAGAACAATGGTGCAAACAATTCACTAATCAAACACGGGCCTCGGGATCGGCCTTTGTTTCTCATGCGTTTCGATTCACCACCCACCTAATCATCTAACATTAATTGATTAATGGTTAATGATAATGGGCTACCATTTGCATTCGCAAAACAGCAACTCATATCAATTAACCCCTAAAGTCGGGTTCTAAGTGATCATAATGGGCTACCCGACGAACATGCACCGGGCCTAACATTCATCTAACAAACACATGCATAGCAATGGAATAAACATGCATTCAGGCCCATGGGCCTTATTTCGAAATCCATCAAACAATAAGAAGTGGGCTCCATAAGGAAACCACTTATTCAGTTTTATCTAATTCGGATTGCTTCTGTTCAGATGTGATTAACTACCCTAATAATGTCCAAATGAAGTGATTCAGGTGTCATTAGAAAGCTTATGACATGAGGAACAAAAGTCAAGAAGACCATTTTTTCTAAATCCTCACTGATTTTCGAGAAAATGACAAATTTACCCTCGGTGACAGGCTGGACCCGGTTCTGTTATGGATTTCAAAATAATGGCGGGAAAAATAACAAACCTTTTCAAAACTACACAAAACTTTTTGAGCAGTTGGGATTCTCCGTGTGCAACAAATTTCATGTTTTGAGTTTTTGCTAAAAAGCCCTTCAAATTTTTATAAAATTCAATTTTCGTGAAGGACTCAATTGCAAATCAAATTTTAACCCGAGAATGACTTATATGAAATTTTAAGCAAATTGACCCTCCAAAAATTGTTATTAGGCCCTCAAAATTTTCAGTCAACATAATGAGACCCCAATGAACAACTTTTTAATTTTTATTTTTTGCAAAAAAGGACTCTAACTTTATCAAATTCGGAAAAACATCTTTTGGATTCAAAAGGAATGAAAATCAGATCTGAACACAGATACTGATTCGATCATGAAAATTCCTTTTCAAAATTCAAATGAACTCCGATTTTGATGAAATTAGTATCAATGGAAAGATCTAGATCTCAATGTGAACTTTCGTGAAGAACACTTTTTCATATTTTGAACACACGAATTTAGGAAAATCGAAGAACACACGAAGGTCAGTCAGAAACCAGTCTGTCACCCGATTCATGCATAGATGACGATGCAGATCGTACCATGCTAACATGCTTGAAATTTTATGAAAATTTTATGATGAACAGATTGGAATGTGTTTTACAACTTTCATGAAGAAAGTATTTTCAAAAAATGATCATAGAAAATCGGAAAAATCGCATAACAGAATATCGTCGATCAGAACATCATCAGAACTGACTTGAACATTATTTTCCAGATTCTGATCCTAAGTTTCGAAGTAGTTTTAACATAGCAAATCAAGTCCGATTGAGGCGTATAATATATCAAATCGAAGCTCAAGACGTGTTTTACGATTCTCTAGTTCATCACTTCGTAAGATTTCGACACTAATGAGCTCAAATCGGCATCTCAAACATGCAGGTATTCCTGGATACGAATTCACAGAATCACAACTAAGCGCACTTACCTTGTTTAACGATGCTCCGACGCGTGATCGAGCGATCCGGTCTCCGTATTCAGATCAAGAACAGCACGGAGAAGTCTCGGAACGCTCAGCCAACCTATGAGAGGAGATTGTACAAAGTATGGTGAGAATAGATTCGTTTTCGCACTAATGGACTAATCAACAGAAAATCAAGTCGAGAGGTGCGATCCGGCGGCTGTTCAACGACGAGCCAGCCACCACAGCGACGTGAAGACGCCGGAAAACGTCTCTGGAAGTTCTGGATTGTGGAAGGGAACGCCGGTTAGCCGGTTCAGCCGCTTGAACCGGCTAATTGAATCACCGGCAGCAACGCCGGTGATGCTGCTATGGAGGAAAGCTCGCCGGAATGTGGAGCTCCGGCCACCAGCAAGCTCGGCTGGCCTTGCGACGGGCTTCGTGACACCGTGGGGGACGACGGTGTGGCGATGATCCGTCGGAAAATAGCCGGCGATGAGGTGAGATGGCCGGCGACCGAGAGAGAGAACGAGAGAGAGAGATCGTGAGTTGTTTTGAGAGAGAAGAGAAAGAGAGAGAGAGCTCGTGAGTTTAGGGAGAGGGAGAGAGAGAGAGAGAGAGAGAAAGAGGAGAGAGAAATCAGATCTGAAAAATGAGAGCCCCCCAATTTTGGAGGGAAAAAACACTATATATTTCTCTCAATTTTGTATTTTAACCCTCAAATTAATCCAATGGCCCAAAATATATTGTCGCGACCCTAAAAAAGATTTGTTCATTTCTCGGGGCTAATGGATTATTAAGAATAATCTTAACTCGGGCCCTCCCAAGCCCTACCAATTCGCAACTTAGGGTTTAAGTTCTTAACATGCAATCACTTTCATGCTTGGAGTCGCCACTAATCTATTGACGGTAGGTTGATTAGAAACCTAAATAAAACATAGGGAGATATGTTTTATTTCTACGAACCAGAGATTCTAAGCCCGGGGACTTGATTACGCTAGATCTAGTCTAACGCCCTTTCGGTACCTTTTCATTTCAAAAAATATTTTGGCATGCAGTTTGGATCAATTTTAGCTTATGTACTAACATGTGAGGTGTTCATGCGGGTGCGCAAACCACCAAATTAACACCCAATAATCAAAGCATTAAATAAATTGCCAGTTTAGGAGAACAACTTACCCAGAACCAACGCAAGCATCTGCATTGTTAGCTAGAAAATCACATCAAACACCCTAATATGATTTCTAATTAACAAGCATTCATTCAATTTCCCTTTTTTTGATTTTTCACTTTATTTTAATGAAATCTAAACTATATGCAATGACATGCAATTAATGACGTGCGAATTAATGCAACCTAGCATGCAAACTATATGACATGCGACGACGTGACATAATTCTAATGACGGATGCAATGATATATTTTTGGTATTTTTCTTTATGAAATTCGGAATGAAAAACATGCCTAAAATAACATGCAACCTATGACTTTCTATTTTTGGTATTTTCTGTTTAAAATTCGAAATTCAAAAATACCTAAGTTAACATGCATTCTATGATGACTTAATCTACCCTAGAATGATTTCTTTTTGGGATTTTTGATTAAAAATTCGAAATTATAAATTGCAGAAATTAAAATGCAATCTATCCTAATAAAACATGAAACAATTCACCATTTTTTGGGATTTTTTATGAAAATTCGGAATAATAAAATAACGTGAATAATCCGTTAGGATTAAAACCATATTTAATTTAAATTAGGAAACATGCCACGTTAAGTCCTAATTTAAATTAAATACTTATCTCATCCTTCGGGATATATTCAAAAACCCTAGACATGCAAAACTCTAATTTAAATCTAAATGATATTTTTTTGAAAATTTTCTGTTTTATTTAAAGAAGAAAATAATCAAACAAGCAAAGATAGCAATCAATTCAAACTCAACCACGCGATCCGCCACGTTCGCTTCAAACTCGGATTAGACACAGGAATCAAATTATCGGTCATATCTAAAGGGTTATAGATATTAACGGATAATTGATTATTCAAATTTGGGAAGCAAATTAAAATCATTATCGTATTCAAATAGTTATGAATAGGATAATGATTCTCCGTACCGACGCGTATCGGACTTTAGGGTTAAAGTCGGATAGTCGTCCCGATACGTTGCTAAATTAGGAAAGTTTTCCTAATTTGAATATTCTCGAATATTGCAAATATCTCTAATATTCCAACATGATATTCATAGAATATTCAAATATGCAAATCAAATATTCATTGAATATCCACAGAATATTCATGCAATATTTCAAACAGTCCAAATCAAGAAATTAAACATTGAAAAGGAATATTCACGATATATTGACTTACCTAATTTGGATAATTCCAAATTTCGAATCGCGGATCGGGATCGGGACGAGATGGCGGGACACGGCGAGGCTCGGCACGGCACCGGCGTCAATGACGATGGCACGGCGGGGGGGCAAGCAGCTCGAGGTGGATGGTGCGTCAACCGGATCGGTAACCGGTGTATGTTGCGATTCCTCCGGAGCTCTGGTTGCTGGCTTCGCTGAACAGAGACGAAACGGACAGCAACTGCTTCGTAAAGATGGGGATCGCCTGGACTAGTGTTGCTTCGAAGACTGATCAGCATTGGACCAAGGGGCCTTCGTGCATGCGCTCTCCTTTTCAGTGCCTTTTCTCGGTTGATTGGAGGGCTCGTCTGGACTGTGGGGGACGTCTTCCTCTACATAAGCTGCATGGCTGTTTGTTGCATGGATTCGAAGACTGCGAAGACTGTGGCTGCTTGCTGGACGTGAAGATCTTTAGGGAGCAGCAACACTGTGAAGGTCAGCAAGGATGGAGGAAATCAGCAGCGGGGCTCTTCAATCGTGGAATCAGCGAACAACCAAGAGGAAGCGTTGACAAGTTTTTTGTTGATTGGGTAGGGCAGTGGACGTCGGTGCTGTGTTCCACACGAAAGAGCAGCGCCAACGTCAGGTCGTTGACGTCGGGAATCAGCAGCAACGGAAGATTTTCACGGCTGCCATCGCTGCATGGATTCTCGGTTCATCAAGGAGCAGCAACCGTGGACAGCGCAGGGACTAGCTTCACTCGGACGAGTCTTCACGTGAGGAGGTGGTGGCGCGACGCACGGTGATGGCGCGCGAAGGAGTAGCGACGGCGCGAAGCGCGGCGTGCGGCGGCGCGATTCGCTAGTCTCTCTTCTCTCTCTCTTTCTCTCTCGAAAATTTTCAGATCTGAATATTATGACCTCCCCCCTTAATTTGACCTAATATTATGTATATATAGACTAATCTAGGTCAAATTAAATGGGCTTAATTGACCTAATGGGCTTAGACTTGGGCTTAGGGCTTAATTCAACTTAAATGGGCTGCATTAACTTGGGCTAAGTCCAAATTAAAACAACCAAGCCCACGTGACGTGAAATTCCCGGCCCTAGCATCCCGAGCGAGCCGAGTCTCGTTCGATAAAATTTAAGTTCGATTGCCATCGCTAATTTGATGCAAATGCAATTAAACTAAAATGAACCTAAACTATATATTATGCAATTTAAATATTTTTGTTTAGGGGTTAAGAGTTAATCCCTAATTTTTCTATGCAAATTACGACTAAATGAATGTCGGTAAAATTTAGGTGTCAACATATATCCTTAATGATTAAAAATTTTCATTAAAAGCTAAAGATTGGTGACATGGCATCATGGATGGACATGATCAATTCTAAATGAATGGCCATTATTGATTTGCTTATCCCCTAATTAATTCGCTTAATCCTTAATGAAGGGTATTTTGGTAATTTTCACTTAGGGGCATTTTTGTCCTTTTTGGGCTCAAGAGGATATGGCCGACCTTGGCTAGTCGGAGTGGATCGTCGATCGCCGGATTTTCAACCGGAAAGTGGCCAGTTCGATTGGATCGGTTTATTTCGAATCAAACCGAGTTGAGTTGGTGAGCCCCGAATTTGGCCTGATTAAACTGGTTCAATTCTTGATTCCATTTGTTCCAATTTTGTACAATTTGATCTTTATCATGATTAATTGATTCCATTAGTATTGAATTCGATCAAATTGGATTGAATCGATTTGAAATTCATGCACAAATTGATTCAATTTAACTTGATTAGTTCAATTGTTCTTGAATTTGGGTAATTGCATGGCTAAGCTAGACCAATAAATTTAATTGAAGTCCAATTAGCCAGATTGAGTCTCAATTCATCAAATTGAATATTAGTCTAGAGTGGGTCAAGTTGAATTGCACTAATTAGACCAATTACCCTTAGACTTCTTAATCATTGGATCACTAAATTGATCAAATTGACTCAAATTCATGTGAATCTTCCAAAATTGAATTTGAATTTGGATTTCATATAAGAAATTAAGCTCATTCGTGCATCAATTGCGCAAATCATGAAGAATCGATCCAAATCACTAATTATGGCCAAAATTGGGGGTTTTTGTGTTTGGCTTGGAATTACAAAATTGGTTCCAAAATTGAATATAAGATGACCTCTAGATCAAATGTCGTGAAGAAAACCAATCTAAAAAATGACTAGAAATGAAGTAATTTCATTTTTGGCCGATTTGAACCAAATTCCACAAATTGGGAAAAAGTTGATTCTAAATCGATTTTTGTAAAATTTCAAATGCCAAAGGTAAATTGAATGTAAAATAAGATGATTTTTGGATTTTTGTATTTTTCAATTTTTTTGATCAAAGGTTTGACCAAAAGTCAAACCCTAGTTGACTTTTCACTAGGAGTTTGATTTTATGATCAAATCTTTGAATTTTTATGAAATTTCCACTTCTAAAGTGAAATTAAACTTGAAAGGAATCTTTTTACGTGAAAAGCCCCAATTTGACCCGGGGTTGACTTTTGGTCAAAGGGTTGACCAAAAAGTCAACTCGAAAGTCGACTGTTTGACTTTTCGGGTTTTTGCATGAAATGAATAGAAAATCACTTACAGAAGCTAGGCCAACAGACAGAATTAAAAAACGACACTTTTTATTCAAGAAACGGGTTCCGTCGCGATCGGAAACCATAATCTCGAATTTTCTATTTTTAATGACGCGTCGACTAAAAATTAGGTGTCAACAATCGCTCAGAGAACAACCTCCTCAAAAGGAAGGCCGAAGAAGCTCAAGAAAAGGCAGCCAAGATAACTCGAGCTTATGAGCAGCTGAAGAAGGAATTCGCCTCCCATATGTTTATAGATCAAGCTAAAGAGAAAGCTTGAAGTTGTTTTCTCATTCTCGTTTCAATTTCGATCTTTTAAACTTTTGGTTAGGAATTGAGTCATTTGCTTCAGTTTAAAGTCATTTCAAGTCATCAGTCGTTGTAAAAATTTTCGTTATTTCAATAAAGAGATCTTTTCAATTCAAAGCGGTTAGACCAATGTCATGAATCGGCGTGTGCTTTTGCTTAACACTTATGTATGCCTGTTTCATTCTGAAATTAGGTAATTACGGACCGATCACGATCGCCTATTCGTATATGGTCGAGAGCTAGAATGGCCGACCAAACTAACCTACAAGAGCGTGTCGTTGGCATGGAGGACTAGATGAAGCAAGTCATCATCGTAATGCAACAAATGTCTGCCGAAATCAAAGCTCTTCGGTCATTCCCCATTCCAACTTCCCTTGAGACATCAGCTCCAAAGCACAAAGGTGGAAAGAATGTTGATGTTGAGGAAGATGACGATATTCCCGACTTGGAGGATGACCCCGTCCATATCGTCGTCAACAAACACAAGCCTGATGAACGAGTCAACAAACTCGAAGAGAGAGTGAAGCAGCTGGAGGGTTCACAGGATTCACCCTCGATCGATCTGTCCCTGTACTCACAGATCAAGATCCCAAAGAAGTTCAAGATGCCCGACTTTGACAAATACAATAGCACCACGTGCCCAAAAGCCCACTTGCAGTTGTACCACGTACAGATGACCTCGTACGTGGATAATGAACTCCTGATGATCCATGCATTTCAAGCAAGTTTGATGAGTCCTATTTTGAACTGGTATCTCATGAAGAAGATAAATGGCCTCAAAACCTGGAAGGAAGCTAGTGAAGCGTTCCTAAAGCAGTACAGGTTCATAACAGACATCATTCCTACCCGTGATGATCTCGAGCGTGCTTAGATGAAAAAGACTGAGTCCTTTAAAGATTATGCCATCAGATGGAGGAATATAGCCGCTTAGGTCATCCTATAACCCATAGACAGTGAGTTGAAGAGGATGTTTGTAAAAACTCTCTCGTTCGAGTACCGTAATCGGATGGTGGCCATTCCAGCTGACAACTTCAACCAACTCATCCCCATAGGTGAACAGATTGAGATAGGACTAAAAGACGGGCGGTTCGTGGAGCCGTCTTCGTCGACCAAAAGATTTGGTGCGAGAAAAGAGAAAGAACCGACAGCTGAAGTGAATGTGACTTATAACTAACCGAGCTGGCGGAATACTAACTCCGCCCCGGCAATCCAAGTAGCAGAAGCTTAGCAACAAAACACGGATCGTCAACCTTTCCAGAGGAGGAACAACAAGAGGTAATTCACTCCCCTCTCCGGATCGTTGTCTTAAGTATTGGCGGTGCTCCGAAAGAAAGGCTTACTTACTATTGAGCCAAAGAGACCCAATCTTGAGCAGTTCTATAACTACGACCTGTCGAAGAAATGCGATTATCACATGGGCGAGCTGGGGCACTCAACCGACGATTGCTATGCCCTCAAGTACCGAATCCAGAACCTCTTGGACACGAAGGCTTTCTCATTCCAACCCGCTAAGCCAAATGTTCAGAGTAACCCGTTTCCTGATCACGCGGGCAATGTGAATGCCATATTTAGTTTCAATGTTGGTCGAATCAAGAACGTCAAGGTATACACCACCGACGTCTATGGCGAGCTGGTGAAAGCTAGTTATTACCTGGGTAATGAGGTCGTTTCCCTGGCCATCATGAGAGAAAGAATCTCAAGGATGGTAGAGGCTGGGTTGATCGTTTATGCTGACCACATGGGCATCGTTTCCACTATCTCTGAGGTCGTCATTAACTGGGATGAGGAGTTCGCTACATTGAACTCCGGGAAGGACAAGCTCGATCCTTTGCCAGAAGACAAGCCTCCGCTCGAAGATGCGACCGATGATGAGGAGATCGTAGTAAGCACGTCTGCAGCCGATGAAGGGATAGTGATCGAGATACCTCAACCGTATGAGTATTCGAATAATAAAGCAGTCCCTTGGTCCTACAGTCTCGATGTCGACTTAGTTACCGGATCTGAACGTACCTATGGCCAAGCTAATACTCAACCGGCAAAACCTGTCACTGACGAAGAAGCCAAAGAGTTCCTGGCTGTGATCAAGGCTAGTGAGTACAACATAGTCAAGCAACTGCATAAGATGCCCGCGCAAATCTCTCTGCTCAAACTCCTCCAGACGTCTGTCAAACATCAAAAGGCCCTAATGAAGGTGTTGAGTGAAGTCCACGTGCCAGAGACGATCGACCATGATAAACTGGAAGAATTTGTGGGTTCCATACTCCTCAAAGACCTTATAGCCTTTTCAGATGAGGAATTCCCTCTAGAACGCAGGGGACATACCAAAGCGCTATATATTTCTATCAAATACAAGGCCACGCACGTAGCCCGGGTACTAATCGACAACGGATCAGCCCTAAACATCTATCCTCTGGCGACTTTACACCACCTCAAGATAGACCCGTCTAAAATAAATGTTGCGAAGACCTCCGTGCGAGCCTTTAATGGAACAAAGAAAGAAGTGATGGGAGAAATCCACCTTGACATACAGATAGGACCAACAGTGTTCAATGTCCTATTCCAGGTTATGGACATTCCCACTATATTCAATTTTCTGTTGGGTCGTCCATGGATTCATACTGTTGGAGCCGTGCCATCCGGTCTATATCAGAAGGTCAAGTTCGTTGTGGAGAGGAAGTTAGTTATAGTCCACAGTGAAGAAGAGCACCCGATTTATCATGCAACGGCTATCCCCTATGTCGAGCCGGATTGCAAAATCGAATCTAGTTATCAATCGCTTGAATTCGTATCAACCATACATGCAGCTAGAGGATCATCACCGCCCGTTTCTGAGGTGTCAAATACTGCTATCATAGTCGGAAGAGTAATGATGTCCCATGGCTTTATTCCGGATGAAGTTCTTGGCAGGGATGGTTAAGGTATCCGCCAATCGGTGGAAGTTTCTCAAAGACCCCGCACTTCTGGATTAGGATATCACGGGTCAACTGCGCCGAACAATGAGAGATGTGGATATGGTTGAGGTCGAGGTCAAGGAGTTGAGCAGAATAGACAACAATCCAATGAAGGGTTGAACAATGAAGAGCCTGGGCATGGTAGGCTGCCTCCACACATCCGCACCACATTCCCAGGCCCTGCGAGGATGATACACGAAGAGAAAGAAGTGATCGACACTCTGGGGCAATCGAGCAGCAAGTTTGATTACTATGTGAAGTACTTAGCGCCCCCGAGCTTCTATGTTGACCCCCGTGACATTATCCCGGATGGATAAGGAGATATGCATGATCCAACACCTCAAATGACAGAAGATTCTGATGATGTATCGGAGGGAATCACTGCCTTGTTCGATGACGTCTTCATTGGAGCTATCGAAGGAGAACCGTTAGAGGGAATGGGCACTGGCCCACAAGAGTAAAATCTTTACTTTTTTGCACACTCCCCTGCGTGGGAACTTTTACTACTTTTTAGGACTTGCCCCGTCTCGGGTGCTGCTTTCTATTTTCATTTCTAGGACCTGATTGTTGTAATTTCCATTCAATAAATGTAATTCCTTTGGTGATAATCAATGAAATTACAAATTATTTTCAGTTTTTTTAGGGCATGTTGAGGTACATCAAACCAGCCCGGTGATGATATCCAACCGATAAAAAATATATATATGGTCCAAGGAGAATTCTAAGGCCTAGGCTTCTTCATGCTTCGTCGTGTTAAAACTTTTTCGAAAAGAATTTAAAAAAAAGAGTAAAAAACCAAAAAATTACAAAAAAAACTGTAATGTTAGCCCTATCTGTCCTTCTGAATCCCTTACTTTATGTTTCAGGGGTAATCTTATGACGCATGAGGGTGTAGGAACTGTCTAATCCGATGAATTATGCGCCGCCGAGCCTGATCTCAATGATACCAATGAACTCAACGATTCCTCGGACTTTCGGCGCGACCTAAAGCATCATGAAAGACCTAAAGTCCTGATGGTAGATCAAACTATCACTGTCAACCTGAGAGATTCCGGAGAACCCAAGGAGGTGAAGATTGGGGCAACTCTCCCTGAAGGTGAAGCGAGACGCCTGGTCCAATTGCTGAAGGACTATTAGGACATCTTTGCCTGGTCGTACACCGATATGCCGGGTTTAGACTCTTCTATTGTAGAGCATGGATTGCCTACTAATCCCGGCATGCCGTCCAAGAAACAGAGGCTACGAAGAACCAAACCTGAGCTTTCGAAGAAAATAGAAGAAGAGGTCATGAAGCTCTTGAAAGTGGGATTCATCGAAGTCACCCAATACCCTACTTGGGTGGCCAACATCGTGCCAGTCATGAAGAAAGACGGTCGAGTTCGAGTTTGCATCGATTATCACGACCTGAACAAGATAAGAATGAAGGATAGCGATAAGGAGAAAACAACATTCATCACTCCTTGGGGCACATTTCACTATAAGGTCATGCCCTTCGGTCTTAAAAATATCGGGCCAACATATAAAAGGGCAATGGTGACTCTTTTCCATGACATGATGCATAAAGAGATCGAGATTTATGTTGATGACATGATTGTCAAGTCTAGACCCGAAGAGAGTCATATTAATACCCTGAAGAAATTGTTCGACCGACTCCATGAGTTTAAGCTCCATCTCAATCCAGCGAAGTGCATATTCGGGGTAACGTCGGGCAAACTACTTGAGTTCATAGTAAGCAGTAAGGGTATTGAAGTCGATCCTTCCAAAATAAAGGCTATATGTGAGCTACAACCCCCATCGACCGTGAAAGAAGTGCGGAGCCTCCTGGGTCGATTGAACTACATAGCCCGTTTCATTTCCCAGCTCTCTGAAACTGCTAAACCGTTCTTCAAACTTCTAAGGAAGAATGCTCAAGTGGAATGAGACGATGATTGCCAGGAAGCGTTTAATGAACTGAAGCAGTACCTGATAAAACCACCAGTGCTAGTCCCTCCAATGCCGGGCCAGCCTTTGATCCTTTACCTCACTATTCATAACGAGTCTTTGGGTGCAATGCTAGCCCAAAAAAATCCTGAAGATGAAAAAGAACGAGCCATTTACTACTTGAGTAAGAAGTTTATTGTCTCGAAGTTGAATTATCCTAAAGCCGAGAAGACTTGCGCTGCACTAATATGGGTGCTTCATAGGTTGAGACAGTATACATTGCATCACCAGACTTTGCTTGTGACTGAGAATGATCCCATCAAGTATTTACTTGATCAATCGGCTTTGGTAGGGAAGCTAGCCAAGTGGCAAATTTTGATTTCAGAATTTGATGTCCAGATGATGCCACAGAAGTTAATTAAAGGCCAAGTAATTACTAATGTGTTAATCGAGAATCTTGAAATCTCGGATGATGACAGATATTTCCCAGAAGAGCGCATTCTGGTAATAAAGGAGGACACCTGGATCATGTTCTTCGATGGAGCCGTGAACTTGGCTGGTTCCAGCACTGGGGCAGTTTTAATATCCCCAGATGGACAACATTATCCAGTAGCAGCAAAGTTGGTGTTCTCGTGTACCAATAATATAGCCGAGTATGAAGCTTGCATCCTCGAACTCCAAGCTGCAATGGAAATAGGGATAACCAAATTGAAAGTGTTTGGTGATTCCGCTATGATTATTCTCCAAATTGTAGGAGAGTGAAAGACGAGAGATACTAAACTGGTGCCGTATCATGAATACCTCGAAGAAATTATAGAGGAATTCGAAGATATCTCCTTCGAGTACTTGTCGAGGTCCCATAATTAGTTTGCCGATGCGCTAGCCACTTTATTATCCATGCTGCAAGTGACTGGTGGAGTAGAGGTAGAGTTCTTGAATATCGAAGTCTCAACAAAATTGGCCTACTGTATGGTGGTGACCGGAGAACCTGATGAAAAGCCATGGTATTACGATATCATGAACTACATCTAGAGACAAAAATTTCCTGAAGGAAGCACTCCGGCCGACATGAAGCACATATTGAAAATGGCTTCAAAATTCTTTATCAGTGGTGAAAAGCTGTACAAAAGATCTTATAATTCGATCCTACTAAGGTGTGTAGAAGCAGCTGAAGCTATTAGGATCATGCAAGAAGTGCACGAGGGGATATGTGGTCCATACATGAATGGCCACATGTTAGCTAAGAAGATCATGAGATTGGGTCATTATTGGCTCAATCTTGAAAGTGACTGCATCCAGCATGTTCGAAGATGTCATCGTTGTCAAGTTCACGGGGATAAAATAAATGTTCCCTCCATGGAGTTACATCAAGTGTCCGAGACATGGCCTTTTTCAATGTGGGGCATCGATGTGATTGGCCCAATCAATCCCAAGGCATCAAATGGACACCGATTTATCTTGATTGCGATTGATTATTTCTCCAAGTGGATTGAAGCCACGTCTTATGCCAACGTTACTGCGAAGAATGTTGTAAGATTCATCAGGCGAGACATAATCGCTCGTTATGGTGTCCCCGAAGCTATTGTCACTGATAATGGGACGAATTTGAACAACAAGTTCATGGATCAATTATTTAATGAGTTCAAGATCAAGCATCTGAATTCATCTCCCTATCATTCACAGATGAATGGAGCAGTCAAAGCTGCTAATAAGAACATCAAGAAGATCCTGGCCAAAACGGCTGAAAACTATCGTGACTGGCACAAAAGGTTGTCTTTTGCGTTAATGGCATATAGGACTTCCATCCGAACCTCTGTCGGGGTAACCCCTTTTTGCTTTGTGTATGGCATGGAAGTAGTATTGCCTATTGAAGTAGAGATTCCGTCCTTGCGTGTTTTATCCCAAGTGGAGTTGTCTGAAGTGGAATGGATGTGACAAAGACACGAGCAGTTGAACCTAATTGATGAAAAGCGGTTGAGAGCCATTTGCCACGGTCAAACCTATCGGCAGAGGATAGCTAGATCCTTCAACCAAAAGGTGCGTCCAATACACTTCAAGGTAAATGATCTAGTCCTAAGGAAGGTGCTGCCAATCTTCCCTGTTCCCGGAGGTAAATTTGCTCCAAACTACATCAATCTATATATGGTTAAGAAGGTGCTTCCCGGAGGTGCCCTGATTCTCGCGGAAATGAATGGTCATGAGTTCTCCAATCCTGTCAATTCTGATGCTGTAAAGATATATTATCCCTGATAAAATCTCACAATTTGCAACAAAAGTTTTCGAGTGTTTGGTTTTATACTTTAAATTGCAAACATTTCACTGATGAATAAATGGTTTCAATCAATTTCAAGTTAAAATATTTGCATTGGCTTTAAATTCTGCATGGTTTTTGTTGATCCGTATCATTGACTTCAAAGGGGAAGTCTATTTAGACAATTTGATAACTCATGTGAAATGAATTGAATGTGTCGAATGAGGTACATCGGGATGATGAAAGACAAGCCTTATCCTATACACAGTCCTATGCACTAATCTTCAGTGAATTGAGTTGAAAAGAAAATTCCATGTCTGCAAAGTAAAGAGTTATCTCGCAAAAGGTACGGCGACCGAAATGATAAGAGGCATTTCATTTCTCTACCTTAAACACTACAAGTTATTCATTGTTTCGCCACTTTGAGCCTAAACACTTGGAGAAAGTTTTCAAATTACCCCTGTCAAGAACCACCCCATATCGGGGCAAACCGAAGGTAAATCGGTATCATAAGGTGAAAAATGACTAGAAATTTTCTTACTCTCACTTGCATCAATCTTCGAGTGTTGCTTTTTTAGATGAATTCACGCGATGTTCAAGTGCCTTAGGATAATGAAGAGCATTTCTTTCTCTATCCTATACACATTTTTACCCTTTGCTAAGCACAATTGAGCCTGCAAATTCGTTTCATATAAACCCAGTTGGTGATCATCCCCTACACTGGGGCAAGGCAAAAGGTCATCATTGTTCAAACAGAATATACAGAGCGTCGATGGAAGACAAAAATCCTTGACAGTTCAAACAGCAAGTTATTCAGTCATATATAGCTGATCAGTGTTTACATTGCAAAAAAAAAGGGGCAAGAAAAAAGCAGGGTGCCTGGTAAAAGCAAGGCTAATACCCAATGAAAAAATGTCAGGTTATGACATGTCAAAATCATCCTCAGTAGAGCAATAGTCCTACAAATCTCAGGGAAATCAAGGATGAACTCTCGAAGCCAATGGAGCATCTACCGAGGAGACAATCCCTGGTGAAGAAGACGACCGGTGACAATGTTGAGATGATCACTAACTTATGTCACGCCCCGACCTCCGCGGCACGCGACACCCCGCTCGGTGGTCGATTCGATAGTACGACGTCCCAGGATGCGTCGTCATCGACCCGTTTCCCAAAACAGAACATAAGGCACAAGCGGAAGCAAAAAAAATTTAAAACATCCTGACATAATAACTATGAGAACCAGGGAAGCAACACAAGGAGAACTGGGGCAACGTACACATCCATAATCAAAAATCACTGGACACATTCTTACATCGTTTTTCGAGGAACGCAACGTTTGAGAGGAAGTGCAAACAAGAGAGAGACAACAGTCAAAAGTATAGGGTCCTAAATCCAAAAAGTGTCTACCCTCATAAAAAGAAAATCAAGCTTAGTCTAGGGCACCCAATCCGGGTCTGAGCCATCGGACTCGGACGAACTGTCAGGTATCTCTGAATCCTCGCTAGGTATCTCCTCCTCGGACTCCTCGGTGTCTATCGGCTCGGCCTCGTCGACCTCCATTGGCTCCACCACTGGGTCCTCCACAACTGGCTCGTGATCTACACCTCCTAACTCCTCGTCTTCGGCAGGCTCGTACCAGGCAAAAGGACCTATAGTCTCCTCCTCATCCATCTCGGAATCCACGATCTCACCATTCGGGCACTGCGGGTCAAGCTGGCCTTCCACAGTGAACGGGACATCCATCGTACGGAGGGGACCAAACTCGTCTCCAAAACGGTCCCGAAAACACCAGGCTACATACTCGTGAACTTCAGGATGTGCCGTACCCACGTCTACACTAATCGCAGAGTAATGTCTCAAGTACACCTCTCCATTCCCCATCGGATGTGCAGTCATAATGTGCTCATAATCTAGGGGAATCCCAAAACGTACCGGGACATGTGGCCTTGTCATGGACGCGGGTTTGAAAGGTTGGGTTATAAAAACCATGAGACACATCTCAGTGAGTGCAAACTCCTAAACCTAAATTAGGCTAACATGCATCTCCCGACGGGTAAAACAAATCACACGCATACAAGGATGACTTAGGCTCGTAGGCCCAAATTGACATTTCGATGACCCTGCAGGTTAGGCAATCCCATAATATCACATTTCACAAGCGGCACTCTCAATCATGCTTACGTCACACGCATGCTGAAAACCTTTAGTGACAGTTTCCAGTATAGATCACCGAGTCACACAAATCAGCATGCTAACTCATGCATTCATATGCATGTAAATGCCACTAACTTGCCATGTTCTCAAATAAACTTTTATGGCATCCCGGCACAAATTTTCCATTCGTGTTCCGATTATGGAATGAAATCTACTTAGACACGTCCCATACCATATCCGGCGGATTCCATCACATAATCAGACACTATGCATCACACGTTAACAATTTATCTCATTAACTCGACCCGAAGGCCCGACCCGAAGGTCCGATCCGAAGATCCGGTCCGATGACCAATCACAACACTCCGTGGCCAGCGTAGAGACGCCCCAGGCCCAGTGTCTCTAGCCCGCGTCCTTACGCATCAGGCGCAACACCGATCTCCTTTACGAACCAGAGCCCGCGTAAATGCATCAGGATGGTTGTCTTCCGGATGTACCGGACATCGTCCTGCTCCAAAGTGCATGAGGACGGCACACGTAAACGCATCAGGGCGATAGTGATCACACATTCACACAACCGGTTTTTATCTGAACCCCGCGTAAACGCATCAGGGCATAATTAGGTGATCACATGTCCATGGCATACACGCATTCTCGCACAATTTCCACAAGCCACATACTCGGCATGCATAATGTGTAGCCATACGATTCCGCACCCGGGCAATGATGCAATGTACAATGAACATCCAATTTACAAAGGTGCATCAACAATTCATGCCAAGGTCAGCGTGTATTTCAACGTGTTTAATGCCACCAAGGACTCGCCCAATTATAGTGCAACATGCTCAATTTAAATCATGACGTGCCCAATCAACATGCTAACAAGCCCAAATAATCGTTGCAATACGATCTTGCATGGCATGGCTTTAGTACTCATCAATCACATATTCAGGCAATATAATGCACGCCAACTATTGGCCAATCACCCGTCACACTAATTGGTCCCATGAACACGCGGCATGGCAATGTACATACAATTGAGCATGCTCAAATACAATTCAGCCAACGATAGGTCGATCTAGGCACTCTCGGCACTTATGCAATTTAATCTCCAATTTATCCAACTTAATCCAATTAATTTCCCAAGTGGACAGCCAATACTCAGCATGCTCCCGACCTATAATTCGTCTCTAAATTAACTTAATAGTCCACCAAAATCGTCACTAATTGACCATTAACCACACCCTAGGCCCACTAGAACGCATAATCGTTCTAATTAGGGTTTAGAGGTTTTCACCCACCTAAATCCAAGCTCGGGCGACGGGGAATGGCGGCCGATCACCGGTGGACGGTGAAACCGGCGGCACAAGTCCCAATGGTGCGACGGCGAGTGGTGGTCCGGCGGTCCACAGCAACTCCGGCAGTGCTCCACAGCCGGCGCGGTTGCTGATCACGGAGAGGGGACGACGGATAAGCCGCTGGACGGCCTCCGGACGGCTGCTGCTCACGGCGGTGAACGGCGGTGGCGACCAGCGAGCAGTCCGTCGACAGCGCGACAGGGCTGGCTTGGTCTCGGCGAATGGCGGTCTGTTTCGGCGAAGGGGGAACAGAACAGGAAGAGGCGGAGGAAACAGAGAGGGACGGCGAGGGAGGCGACGGAGGACAGCCACAGCGGCGGCGGTCGGCGACGGCGTGCAGCGGTGAGCGGCTCTGGCGGTGGTTCAGCCGTGCATGCAGCCGCGACGGAGAGGAAAGAGGGAGGAACGGCGACGAACGGCGGCATGGCTGGCCGGCGTTCAACTGTGCATGCACCGGGAAGGAAGGGACGGTGGCGAGGGAACAGCAGCGGCGGTCACAGTGCCATGGCGGCGGCGGTGCTTCTCGACGAGCGACGGACGATCAGCCAGTCCCTCCTCAGTTGACCGGCGCCGATCCTTGCTACATGCAAGCGGAAACAAGAGGAGACGAAGGGAAAAACAGGGAGGGCTGAAGGGGAAAACGGCAAGGGGTGACGGTGGTGGACGGCGGCGGCTTTGGCGGAGGCGCGGCTGAGCTGTGCTCGGTGTGAGGCCCTGCCTCGCCGAAGACAGTGAGGGAGAGAAGGACAGGGACGGCTAGCTGGCGGTGAGGCGAGAGGGAGGGGCTCACGGCGGCAGCACCGGCGGACAGGCGGTTCCGGCGGGCGGCGTGAGGCCGAGCTGAAGAGGAAGAGGTCGCCGGAGAGGGGAGAGGGAGAGAGTGGCCGGCTGAGGTGAGGGAGAGTGGGCGTGAGAGAGAGAGAGACAAGAGAGAGAGTGAGAGAAAAAAGAGGGAGTGATGAGGTGATGGGTGATGATGATTTTGCATGGGGGAGACAAAGGGGTAGAGTGAAATCTTGGTGCAAATCATGACTTGCATGGGGAAGGTTTAGGGTGACAAGTGTCACACCTAGGGCTAGTCTTAGGGATTCAAATTTTCGGAATTAGAAAGGGCATAGGGGCAAAATTGACATTAAGTTCCTGTACCGGGTCGAATCGCTAATTTTTCGACCGTACAAGTCCTATACACATATGGCCAACTTAATTTGACGTTGTCCTCATAAAAACTATCTCGAGATTCACGAAAATCGTTCTCGATGTCCGGATTAAATTTCACGATCAAATCATCAAATTTCAAATTTCTAAATCTCTCACTAACGGGCGGCCGTTTAGGATTCAAACGTTTTGACCTCGGGTTGTCCGAATCATGGCGAGCTAGAGAGAGGGAACGAGAGGAATTATCACTAGTTCCGATGGCACGATCGTCCGGTTCAGAAGATCGGTTCACATTGGCCTAAAATACTTCCTCGTCATTCTCCTATGTTAGGCTTGACTGGCGACCGGGTCCTTGGTTCACGTATCTATTCCTAGTTGGCCATTCCCATTTGGTCAGTATCCCGTGAGTGATCAGCTCTGGGCGAGACTTACGAAAATGAAATATCGAATAATACTCGTTTTATTCATTCCAGAGATCGAGTCGAATTTCGGGATGTTACAACTTATTCACTCTAGTTATACACATTTTGAGCCTAATGATCCATTCATTTCTCAACCCATGAGCCTAGCCTACGTTACGTCCCTTGCAAAGTCTCTTCAGATTAGGGCACTTGAACTAACGTAGAGTTTCAGATGTTTACTAGCTTAGCTCGAAGAAGTGCGAGCAAGTCCATTTCTATCTCATTTTGTAGGGTTCTTGATTTGTAAATCTGGAGACAATCGTAAAGTATTTTCTTTCAATAGCCTCGACTCAAAGAGTCTCCTTTGCTAAGCCATTGACCAAGCCCAGGTTACGGTCCTAGCAAAGACCTCTCATATTGGTAAGGTCGTACCGCTTGTGATAATACTCAGACCCTGGTCAACATGATGATGGTGAGATGGAGCGATTTTCATAAATCAGCCTTTTCCGATGAGAATGAAAAAAAGCCCTTTTGGATCGGAAGTCCCTCATTCGACATTTCAAGGCACCCACTTGTGAGTTCGGATTGTCTTGTCATGATTTTTCCCTAGCGAAGTTTGTAATGCCAATTTGACAAAACCATCGTGCATAAAAATCAGTTGAAATCATGGTGCATGTGTATGTGTGTTCTTGTTTGTTCATGAATACATATTACATGTTGCTTAAAACCGTGTCTAGCAGGAGACACAGCCTCAAGAGTCGGAGATATCGCCAGGTAAGTATATCTCTATCCCTTGGATGTCTATGACTATCCAGGTATCCCTAACCTGTTTGAGCAATCGTCAGGCTCCCACATTTAATCATCTTGTTGCGATCTCTAAACGCTTTTAATGATGTTTAGGTGTCTATTGATCAGGCCTTTTCATGTACCTCTGATGATATCCAGGTACTTTGTCAAGGAACCCTTGAACACTCGGGCTAGCCCCTCTGTTCACCAAATTACAGATTTTCACATAATCTCGAGAAGATTCTCCCGCGACATGCTTATGAGCAGGTATAGGTATGGTGGCCAAATCTTTATGAATACGTATGAGAAGGTATACATATTTCATAAAGGTCGGAATATTTTCTTTAATCTCAGGTATTCCCCTGCTACTCATCTATGAGTAGGTATAGGTGAAGCGGCCAAATCTTTATGAATGCATATGAGCAAGTATATGTATTTCGTAAAGGTCGAAATACCCTCCTTATCTCGGATGTTCCCCCGCTACTCACCTATGAGCAGGTATAAGTGAAGCGGTCAAATCTTTATGAATGCATATGAGCAGGTATATGTATTTCGTAAATGTCGGAATATTCTTATTATCCTAGAGGTTCCCCGCTACTCGCCTATGAGCAGATATAGGTGAAGCGACCAAATCTTTATGAATGCATATGAGCAAGTATATGTATTTCGTAAAGATCGGAATATTCTCTTAACTCCAGGTGTTCCCCCGCAGTTCACTTATGAGCAAGTATAAGTGAGGCGGTCAAATCTTTATGAATGCATATGAGCAGGTATATGTATCTCATAAAGGTCAGAATATCCTCTTGATTTCAAAAGCTCCCCCGCAGTTCACTTATGAGCAGGTATAAATGAAGCGGCCAAATCTTTGCAAATACCTATGGAGATGTATAGGTAGTTTGTAAAGGTCGGAACTGTTTTCACAAATCCAGATGATGATTGGATACGTCGAGCTTTCTTCGTGTGTTTTGACTTAATTGCAAATCACCAAAATTTATCAGCGTGTATCAGGCAATACCTATGGGACTGAGCCCAGACATTTGCCAAATAATATACAAGTCAAAGTCGTGCCTCGAATTGCGCTATCATTCATGTCAAGTAAGTAATTCCAGGTATATTTTCTATTCATGTTGGCATGCATCATTTCTTAATGCATTTAAAAAATGAGATTCATAATCTCGACAAAAATAACATTCATTACATTTACATAGTTGAAATTTAGGTATCATTTAGTCTTTGAATGCAACCTCTGTGAGCTTACCTTCAAAGAGGGGCAGCTGTTGACACCTAAATTTTATTGACCAGTTAGTGTAATTTACATAGAAAATTAGGGATTAAATTTTTAACCCCTAAACAAAAATATTTAAATTGCATAGCATATAGTTTAGGTTCATTTAGTTTAATTGCATTATTGCATTGGATTGGCGATGGCGAACGAGCTTAAATTTCATTGAACGAGACTCGACAAGCTCGGAAGGCCAGGGCCGGGAATTACAAGTTAAATGGGCTGGATCATTTTAATTTGAGCTTAATTCAGTCTATTATGCTTAATTAAATGAAAGCCCAAGTTAATTTAGCCCAGTTAAATTAAATTAAAACCTAAGCCCATTAGGAATAGCAAGCCCATCTAATTGACCTAGGTTAACATTATATAAACATGTTTAGGTCAGAAATTTTGGAGGACAACACATAATTTCATATCGGAATTTTAGAGAGCTCAAGTGTGAGAGAGAGAGAAAGGCCAGCCACCACCACACCCCTTTGCCATAGCGCCGCCGTGCCATCGCCACCGCCTGGAGCCGCTGTCCTCGCCGCCGCTTCTTCTCATCCGCCCTCTCACCGGCAAAGCCACCGCACTGACAGGAGCCGCTTATGCCGCCGTGCCGTGCCCTTCACAGCCTTGCTGCGCCGCTGCACGCTGCCCTTATCATCCACAGCACCGTCTCTCCGCTGCCTATTCCCGTCGGAGCCACCCGTCACCGCCGCCTGGACGACGTCCCCGCTGCTTGCTGCTTCATCACGCCAACCGCCGCCTCCTCCTGCATCGCCATGCCGAAGGGGCACACCGAAGAGTCATCTAATGCCACCACGCCTCAGCCGTTGCTGCCCTTGCTTCGCCGTTCCTGCCTCACCGTTGTGCCTTGGCCGTTGTCCCTGATCAGCCGCCGTTTGCCATCCTCTCTAGAGAGCCGATGTCCACTGGCCTGCCCTGCCATCCACAGCCGCCGACACCACCGCCTGGATGTGCACAGCCAAGCGTCGCCGGAACAGCCCCGCCATTGTCCCTGATCAACCGCCGTGCCTCGCAACAGCTCCGCCGGAGTTGCTGCCCCTGATCAGTCCCTTTCTGCCGACACAGCCATCTCAGCCGGTGTTGCCGTCCCATCATCGATGTCATCGATCCTGATCCGTAAAGTCGATCTCGATCCCGAGCTCGATCCGAGTTCAAATTTGGAAAATTATCTGCAAATTAGGCAATTGGACATTATCTTATATTTTTCGGAATATTTAATTTCCTAATTTGAATATTTGGAATATTGCATGAATATTTGGTGGATAATTAGATATCTTATGATAATGTTCGATATATCCGTAATGTTTGAAATATTCAAAATTAGGAAAATTACCTAATTTAGCAATGTTTGCATGAATATATCTGCCGCCTATTCCCGTCGGAGCCACCCGTCACCGCCGCCTGGACGACGTCCCCGTTGCTTGCTGCTTCATCACGCCAACCGCTGCCTCCTCCTGCACCGCCACGCCGGAGGGGCACACCGAAGAGCCATCTAACGCCGCTACGCCTCAGCCGTCGCTGCCCCTTCTTCGTTGTTCCTGCCTCACTGCCGTTCCTTGGCCGTTGTCCTTGATCAGCCGCCGTTCGCCGTCCTCTCCGGAGAGCCGACATCCGCCGGCCTGCCCTGCCATCCACAGTCGCCGACGCCACCGCTTGGACGTGCACAGCCAAGCGTCGCCGGAACAGCCCCACCGTTGTCCTTGATCAACCGCCGTGCCTCGCAACAGCTCCGCCAGAGTTGCTGCCCTTGATCAGTCCCTTTCCGCCGGCACAGCCATCTCAGCCGGTGTTGCCGTCCCATCACCGACGTCGCCGATCCTGATCCGTAAAGTCGATCTCGATCCTGAGCTCGATCCGAGTTCAAATTTGGAAATTATCTGCAAATTAGGCAATTGGACATTATCTTATATTTTTCGGAATATTTAATTTCCTAATTTGAATGTTTGGAATATTGCATGAATATTTGGTGGATAATTAGATATCTTAGGATAATGTTCGATATATCCGCAATGCTTGAAATATTCAAAATTAGGAAAATTTCCTAATTTAGCAACGTATCTGGACGACTATCCAACCTTAACCCTAAGGTTCGATACGTGGCGATACGGAAAATTATTATCCTATCCATAATCACTTGGATACGATAATGATTTTTACCTGCTTTCCAATTTGAATGATCGACTTTCCGTCAATATCTATAACCCTATAAATATAACTGATAGTTCGAATTTTTTACCTATTCCGAGTTTGAAACAAATCTGGCGGATCACGTGGTTGTTTTGAATATGGATGTTATCTGTGTTTTAATTGTTTTTCCTTTTCAAATAAAAAAGAAAATTCAAAAAATATCGGTTAGGATTTGAATTAGTGTTTTGCATGTTTAGGGAATCCTAATATATCTAGAAGATAGAGTAATTATTTAATTTAAATTAGGACTTGAGATAATCTATTTCCTAGCTTAAATCAAGTAATATTCTAATCTTAATAGATTATTTAGGTCATTTTTTAATTTCGAATTTTTCACAAAAAACCCAAAAAGAGCCATCTTAGGATAGATTAAATTAGGATAGATTGCATTCATGATTTGGGTAATTTTTTTATTTTGAATTTTAACAAAAATCCCAAAAAATAAGTCATGTTAGGATATGTTAAACTATCATAGGTTGCATGTTAATTTAGGCATATTTTTAATTCTGAATTTCATTGATAAAAAATATCAAAAATAAATCATTTGCCCGTCATTAGAATTAGTTCACGTCGTCGCATGACATATAGCTTGCATGCTAGGTTGCATTAATTCGCATGTCATTTTTTCACGTCATTGCATATAGGCTAGTTTTCATTTAAATAAGCGAAAATCCAAAAAAATGAGTGAATTGCTTGTTAATTAGAAATCATATTAGGATTGTCAATGTGATTTCTAGCTAACAATGCAGATGCTTGCGTTGCTTCGAGGTAGGTAAATTCTTCCAAACTGGCAATTTATTTAATGCTTTCTTGGGTGTTAAATTGGTGATTTGCGCACCCGCATGAACACCTCATATGTTAGTGACTAAGTTAAAATGAATCCAAACTGCCTGCCAAAATATTTTTGAAAAGAAAAGGTACCGAAAGGGCGTTAGACTAGATCTAGCGTAATCAAGTCCCCCCGTTTAGAATCTCTAGTTCATAAAAATAAAACATATCTCTCTATGTTTTATTTAGGTGTCTAATCGACCTACCACAAATTGATTAGTAGCGACTCCAAGCATGAAAATATTTGCATGTTAAAGACTTAAACCCTAAGTTGCGAATTGGTAGGACTTGGGAGGGTCTGAGTTAAGTTCAATCTTAATAATCCATTAGCCCGAAAAATAAAAAAATTTTTAGGGTCGCGACATGCGTTTTACGTGGATTGTGTCATGAGCCTAATGCATTTTATGTGGGTCGGAAGTTAATCAAGAAATTGACACGTGTGTAAGTGTGCAGAATCGAGCATGAGCATGTACATGGTAACGGCACGTATGCAAAAGTGCATTAACGAGTGCAAGCATGTTCATTGCATGTGTTCGTGGCCAGGTGATTTCGTGTATGTACCATGATTGAGCTCTGCATGATTATCATTGTTATTATGTGCCTAACCTACAGGGTCAATTATATGTTTGATTTGGGCCCTTGGGCCTAAGTCGTTTGAATGCTAGTCTAGTTGTGTGGCTAGTAGCTTGTCTGGAAATGCATGTTAGCCTAGTTTAGGTTTAGGGGGAACTTCTCACTGAGATTTATTCTCACTATTGTTGAAACCCCACTTTTCAGACCCCCAGCCCTGAGGATGGTAGGTATTCCAATACGTTTTGGGATCTCGTATCGCATAGAGCGCTCGATGATCAAGTACACCGTTGGGAATAGGGAGACTTATGTTAGGCATTTTACCACCGTTTGGGTCGACGTAGGTGAGCCACAGTTCCAGACTCATCAGTATCTAGGTTGGTGTTTTTGGAACCTGTTCGGCATTTATGGACCCCTTAGGACTTTTGATGTGCATAGATAAGTTAGGTCACTAGGACCTGCAGACAGCGGATGGGGAGGTGGCCAACCCCGAGACTGCGTTCGAGGAGGATTCTGACCCCCGGCCAGTCATCTTCGAGATAGATTCTGACCCCAAGAAGGAATAGCCGATGGAGTGAGAGTCCGATCCCGAGCCGAAGTCGATGGAGTTGGAGCTAGAGTCAGAGTACGATTCCGAGGAAGAGCCAGTGGAGGCCAAGTTCGAGCCGGATTCTATGGATTTCGAGTCCGAGTCATCCGATGATTCGTCCGAGTCCTCGGGATCCAACCCGGACTAGTTACCCTAGTGTTAGCCTCAAACATAGTTAGGTTGGGCCGACACTTTTTGACAGGAGCTCTTCTTAGGTTTAGTACCCTGACCGCCCGAGCCACATACCTCTTTTTGATGTTAGTATCTGCTGACCCGTTTTGATATTTATGTATATTTTGTGAATGGATATTGTAAATTCTCCGTATTAATACAAGTATGTATTTATAATGATTATTGTTCATTGCTATATGTGGTCCTGTTTAATTGTGTACGGGTGTATGATGTTGCTTTCGCATGTGTATTATTCTCTGTTTTGGGTTTTGGGTCGGCGACGCGTTCTGGGACATCAAAATGAATCGACCGCAGTAGGGTTGTCGCGTGCCGTAGGGTTTGGGGCGTGACAGGGATTGTCATCAGAAAGAGAAGTAGAGTTTGTAATCGAGTTGGCTCCTGGGACAGAGCCAATTTCAAAAGCACCCTATTGGATGTCACTATCTGAGTTAAAAAAATTGAAAGTTCAGATGCAAGAGTTACTGGACAAAAGTTTTATTCGTCCAAATGTGTCCCCATGGGGAGCGCCAATATTGTTTGTAAGGAAGAAAGATGAGTCATTGAGGTTGTGTATCGATTATAGGTAGTTGAATTAGGTGATGATCAAGAATAAATATCCCCTACCAAGGATAGATGATTTGTTTGATCAATTACAAGGGACTTCAATATTTTCTAAGATTGATTTGAGGACGGGATATCATCAGTTGAGGATTAGGAAGGAGGACATACCGAAAATGGCGTTTAGGATGAGATATGGGCATTATGAGTTTACAGTAATGCCGTTTGGGTTGACTAATGCCCATGCTGCCTTATGGATTTAATGAATCGAGTGTTTAAGGAATTCTTGGATCAATTTGTGATAGTTTTTATAGACGATATATTGATGTATTCGAAGAGCCCGAAAGAGCATAAGTTCCATCTGAGTAAAGTTTTGCAGACTTTAAGAGAAAACACACTATATGCCAAGTTTAGTAAGTGCAGTTCTGGCTCAATCGAGTAGCATTTCTTGGACACGTGATCTCTGGGGAAGGAATCTCAATAGATCTAACAAAGATTGAAGTTGTAATGGAGTGGCCAATACCAATGATGGTAACAGAAGTTCGAAGCTTTTTGGGTTTAGTAGGATATTATCGACGTTTCGTGGAAGGGTTTCGACAATAGCAACACCGTTGACACATTTGTTAAAAAAGGAAACAAGATTTGAATGGACCGACAAATGTGAAAAGAGTTTTCAAGAACTAAAGCATAGATTGCAGCGGCGCCAGTGTTGACTGTTCCATCAGGACCAGGAGGATACGAAATTTATAGCGATGCGTCGTTAAAAGGACTAGGGTGTGTACTCATGCAAAATGAATGAGTAGTGGCCTACACATCAAGACAGTTGAGACCGTATGAGTTGAACTACCCGACGCACGATTTGAAATTAGCCGTAATAGTGTTCGCCCCTAAGATTTGGCGACATTACTTATGCAGAGAGAAATTTCAGATATATAAGGACTATCAAAGTTTGAAATATCTGTTTTCCAAAAAAGAGCTTAACTTGAGACAGCATCATTGGATGGAGTTACTTAAGGACTACGATTGTGATATTTTGTATCACCCCGGAAAGGTCAACTGGGTAGCTGATGTGTTAAGTCAGAAGACGAGCATTGCATACTTGGTAGTTAAGGAATGGACCTTGTTGGAAGAAGTGCGAGACTCGAAATTTAGACTTGAAGTAAGTCAAATCTCGAGTTTGCTCGCCATATTAAGAATTGAACCGGAAATTAAAACTCGAATCAAAGCCCTACAATCTACAGACCAATAAATTCAGAAAATTCTGGAAATGGATGTTACTAAGAGGAAAGCAGACTTTCGAGTATCTAAAGACGGGATTTTGAAGTTTCGAGAAAGGCTATGTGTGCCCAATGATGCAGAACTAAAGGAGGAAATCTTATCGGAAACACACCGTAGCAAGTATAACATCCATCATGATAGCACGAAAATGTATTAGAACCTTAGATAACACTATTGATGGAATGGCATGAAGGTGGACATAGCTAAGTATATAGCTAAGTGTTTGACCTGCAGGCAGATAAAAACGTAACATTACAAGGTCAGAGGATTGTTGCGACCATTGGAAATTCCTGAGTGGAAGTAGGAGCCAATCACTATGGATTTTGTAATGAGATTACCAAGGAACCAAAAGGGCCATGATTTCATTTGGGTCATTATTGATAGATTGACAAAATCATAGCACTTCTTGGCACTGCGAAAGGACTTCGCATTGGATTGATATGCTGAATTAAACGTACAACAGATAGTTCATATGCATGGGGTAGGGTACTAGTGACGATTACTTAGGATCATGATCCCAAGTTTACCGCCAACTTTTGGAAAAGTCTATAGACAGCATTAGGATCAAAACTACCGTTTAGTACAGCTTACCATTCACAAATGGATGGCCAGTCTGAGAGGACAATTTAGACTCTAGAAGATATACTTCGAGCATGTGTATTGGATTTTCAAGGCAAATGAGAGCAACAATTACCCTTAGTGGAATTCACATGCAATGATAGTTTTCAGCAGAGTATCGGAATGGCACCATTTGAAGCATTGTATGGCAGAGCATTTAGGATGCCCGTATGTTGGGACAAAGTTGGAGAAATGAGTATAACCGGGCCAGAATTAGTTTAACAGTCAGTTGAGGCGGTTAAGATCATTTGTGAAAGATTGAAAATAGTGCAAACCCATCAAAAGAGTTATGCAGATAGAAGGCGAAGACCTTTGGAATTTCAAGTAGGGGATCATGTATTTCTCAAGGTATCACCAATAAAAGGATTGTCCCGATTTGGTAAGAAAGAGAAATTAAGTCTATTGTTTGTGGGACCTTTTGAGGTGTTGAAAAAGATTGGAGATTTAGCGTATCGACTTACCTTACCGCCAAACTTATCTCAAGAGCACAAATATATTCCACATGTCGATGTTGAGGAAGTATGAACCGGATTCAGCTCATGTACTGAAATTATGAGGAGATAGAAGTGGATGACAAAGTGTCATACGTGGAAAGACTGGTGCGGATCAAGGATAGGAAGGAACAAGTCTTAAGGAGCAAGCTAATCCCACTAGTTAAAGTGATTTGGGAACATCACGGGACCGAAGACGCTACGTGGGAAAGCGAGGAGCTGATGAGACGTCATTACCCCCGGTTGTTTGAATAGTTTGGTTTTGATCGTAAATTTCGAGGACAGAATTTTTATAAGGGGGGAAGAGTTGTGACATTCTAAATTTCGACCCACTTGGTATTTAAGAAATACATAATTTCGACAACGCACTTGTAGTAAATTTTGCCCAGACTTGATGACTCTTGGGACACTAGCTAGTAGGGAAAGGCTAATTAGGGATCTAGATTCGTGCGACCATAAAATTTGACCATGGACTGACTTTCGACCATAAGGATTTTCGATGTGATATTTGAGTTAATATAGACCGATCTAAGGATGGTCATAGATCGATTTGTGAATGTTGTATAATTTGATCATGGGTAACTCCGCATCGACAAAATACGAAATTTGCGAATGATCTCAAACATATTCCAAATGATTGCGTTCTTTAGAACAAATTATTGATCCTCGCAATTACATGATAATCGAGGTCGCCATGGCTCAAGTGAACTTAAACGTGGCTCGATTTAGTATCGACCACGAGTTGAATATACGAATTTTTCTGAAAGCCGCCCGTTAATTTGAGATAAACTTCAGTCGCGTTTCTTTAAGTTTGGCCATTAAATAGAGACTGAGTTTGGGTGTTGAAAATTTTGGAAGTCATAACAGAGTAATTAGACGACGTTGTTATTATCGTGGTCAACCTCGGATTTATCCGGATTCGTCAGAAAGCTGAAATTTTAATAGGAAGTGAAAATGACCATTTTGCCCCTAGAACTTTGTTAAGGCTAAGTATAAAAGTGGAAGGGCATTTTGGACATTTCACCCCCAGTTTAGAGATATAAATTTTTGTACGATTTTTCCCTTGCACTTTTTGTGAAATTCCAGTTTTATCTTTCGATATTTTTTGTGAGAGTTGATCCTGGCCGTCAATTTTTGGATAAGATTGAATCTTCGTCATTAGATGGAAAGTAGAGAGAAGGGCAAGATGGTAATTTTAGCTTGGGGTAGAACACCAATTATTGGTGTCACTTATATAAATTCTTTTCCTCTCTCTTTCTCTCTCTCCCTCTCCCCTTAGCCGAATTCCACTCACTCTCTCCTTCACGTGAAGTGGCCAACCGACCACGCCCTTGGCCGCCGCCGTACGTCCGTCTATCATCGTCCGCCCGTGGCCGCCGTGAGCCACCGATGGTTCTTGCCGCTCATCGCCGTCTCTGTTGCTGTCCCTCGTCTGTTCAGTCACCTTTGAGTGCTTGAGCTCACGTAGGACCTCGAGTAAGTGATATCCTAACCCTCACCTAGGATAACGGGTAATTTCGGGTTAGTTAGGGGCCGTTTTAGTGAGTTTTAGGGGTTATTCGTGGAGAAATTGGTGGATTGGGTTGGCTGAGTTGTTTGGACGAATTTGTGGAAATTTTAGAGGTGGAATTGAAGTTAGAATTGATTAAGTTGGTGATCGGGATGATTACAAGTTATTATCGGGAATTATTGCATAAAAAATGAGCTTAAATATGATGTTTTGGTGACTTTCCGTCCTGGCTGAATTATTGCACTCCTCGTGGTTGAGTGTGTGATTATATTCGAAATGCAATACATGGTGAATCGGGTCGACGGCATGTATGCGACACTGCTAATTAATGAAAAACAGGGCAAAATGTGAAAATCGTGTTAAATTTGGTGACATTGATTTCGTGGTTATTTTGTTGTAGCCCTCGTGACTATATTGAATGCTTGGTGAGATTGAAATGTGTCGTGTTATGGATTGAGGTTGATGGCTTTGGCAAGAATGGCATGGTTTTATAAAACGCGATGAAAATTGTAGAAACGATCGTGAAATTGTTATGGATGTGAAATGATTGGTAATAGTTGAGGAAATTGAGCAGGTTGCTTTATGATTGAGTATGTTGCGATGTCGCAGCCTAAAAATTTCTTTTTAAGGCTAATGGATTATTAATACTAAACTTAACTCGGGCCCTCCTAAGCCTTACCAATTCGCAACTTAGGATTTAAGTCTTTAACATGCAAATATTTTTATGTTTAGAGTCGTCACTAATCTATTTGCGGCAGGTCGATTAGAAACTTAAATAAAACATAGGGAGATATGGTTTATTCCTACGAACCAGAGATTCTAAGTTCGGGGACTTGATTACAGTAGATCCAGTCTAACGCCTTTTCGGTACCTTTTCTTTTCAAAAAATGTTTTGGTATGCAGTCTAGATCCATTTCAACTTAGTCACTAATAGGTGAGATGTTCATGCAGGTGTACAAACCATCAATTTAACACCCAAGAAAGCATTAAATAAATTGCAGATTGGAAGAATTACTTACCTCAAAGCAATGTAAGCATTTGCATTGTTAGCTAGAAAATCATGTCAATAATCCTAATATAATTTCTAATTAACAAGCAATTCACTCAATTTTTTTTGGATTTTCACTTATTTAAATGAAAGCTAGTCTATATGCAATGATGTACGAAATTGACATGCGATTAATATAACCTAACAACTTATTCAAATAAAATTCAAAATTAAAAAACTCAAACTAAGAATGCAATCTATCTTAATCTACCCTAAGCAACTTAATTTTTTTTTGGGGTTTTCATGAAAATTCGGAATTTAAAAACATTCTAAATAATCCACTAAGATTAAAACAATTTCTAATTTAAACTAGGAAATATGCTACCTTAAATCCCTATTTAAATCAAATAATTATCTAATTCTTTAGGATATATTTAAGAATTCCTAAGCATGCAAAATTCTAATTTAAATCGAGCTAATAGATTTTTATTTGGTTTTCTTTATCAAAAAGGGAAAAACAATTAAGCAAAGATAACGACCACATTCAAACCAACCATGCAATCCGCAAGATTCTTCTTATCAAACTCAAATTAGGCAAAGAAATCGAACTAAGAGTCATATCTATAGGGTTATAGATATTGACGGAAAGTTGATTATTCAAATTTGGAAAGCAAATAAAATCTATTATCATATCCAAGTGATTATGGCTAAGATAATGATTTTCCATATCGCCGCGTATCATACTTTAGGGATAAGGTCGGATAGTCGTCTAAATACGTTGCTAAATTAGGAACGATTCCTAATTTTGGATGTTTAAAAATATTGCGGATATCACAAACATTATCCTAAGATATCTAGCAATCCACACGATAATTCACGGAATATTCAAAATTTTCAGATTAGGAATCTAAATATTTTAAAAATATACCGGATAATATTCTTACCTAATTTGCGGATAATTTCCAAATTCGAATCACCAATGGCTTGGGATTGCGGATCACGGGATGACCGGCGATGGGCGGCCGACGGTGGCTCACGATGACAGTGACGGTGGCATTGGGACGACAAGGCGGCATGGCGAGGCAACGAGCGTAGGGGTGCTGTTCCGGCAGTGTAGGCAGCGAACGGCGAAGCAGGGGCAGCGGCAGGGAGTGGCGGCTGTGGACGTCGGCGGAGGGGCGGTCCAGCGCAACAGACGTGTAATGGCAGTGGCGGTGGCTTCACCGGCAGGCAACAGCGCGCGGTGGAGCAGCAGTGACGACACGGCGGGGCAACGGGCGTCTCCGGAGCGGCGTGTGCAGCATAGCTGTGAACGGCGCGGAGGGACAGCGACGCGAGGCACGCTGGCAAGGTTATGGACAGCGGCGGCGTTGACGTGGAGGGCGGCCTTAGCTGCAGCAGAATAGCAACGGTGCGGCTGCGGAGGGGCAGAGCACGGCGGCAGAGGGGCCCCGGAATAGCAGCGGCAGCGGTAGCTGGTGACAAGGGACGCCGGCAGGCAGCGTCGCAGCTATGGTGGCGCGGCAGGGCGCGAGCAGCATGTGTAGGCCCGGCGAGCGGCGATGCGGCTCCGGTGGTGGTGTACGACGGCGTGCCTCTCTCTCTCCCTTGAACTCTCAAAAAAATTCTAATATGAAATTGTATGTGTCCCGATTATGTGACCTAAACATATATTTATAATACTAACCTAGGTCAATTAGATAGGCTCGCTAATCCTAATGGGCTTAGGCTTGGACTTAGGCTTTAATTTAATTTCAAGTGAGCTGAATTAATATGGGCTTCTATTTAATTAAGCTTAATGGATTTAAATTAAGCTCAAATTAAAACAACCAAGCCCGTTTAACTTGTGATTTCCGGCCCTTGCCTTCCGAGTGAGCTGAATCTCGTTCGATGAATTTTGAGCTCGTTTGCCACCACTAATCCTATGTGAAATACAATCAACCTAAATTATATGTTATGCAATTTTAATATTTTTGCTTAGGAGTTAAAATTTAATCCCTAATTTTATACGCAAATTACAATTAAATGGTCGCCAAAATTTAGGTGTCAACAGCTGCCCCTATTTAAAGGTGAGTTCGCAGAGGTTGCATTCAAAGACTACATGATACCTAAATATTGACTATACAAATGCAATGAATGATATTTTTATCGAGATTATAAATCCCATTTCTGAAATGCATTATGTCATGATGCATGCTGACATGAATAACACATACCTGGAGTTACTTAGTTGACAGGAGTGATTGCGTAATTCGAGGCATGACTCTGATTCTGTAGGTTGTTTGGCAAATGTTTGGGCATTGTCCCAAAGGTATTGCCTGATAAACTATTTGGGGAATTCCGGTGTCCTGCAATTCAATCAAGACACATGAAGAAAGCTCGAGGCATCCGGTTATCGTCTGAGGTGCCTAAGAAAAAAACCCAACAAAATGGAGTTCATTCTGACTTTAACGAAATACTTAGTCATTATCTGAAGTAATCATTAAAGTTTAGCGATCACACCTAGATATCGTCATAGGTGTTTAACGAGGGAGTTTGTCCAATTTGTATAGATGTTCCGACCTTTACAAGATACCTATACCTTCCTCATAGGTACTTGTAAAGATTTGGCCACTGCACCTAATTATCATCATTGGCACAACATAGGGAACTCTAGATTGATTGGAAAAATGTTCCGATCCTTACGAGATACCTATACCTTCCTCATAGGTACTCATAAAGATTTGGTTGCTGCACCTAGTTATTGTCATAGGTACAATGCGGGGGAACTTTCCGAGATTAAGAGAATATTCCGACCTTTTCAAAATACCTATACCTTCCTCATAGGTACTCGCAAAGATTTGGCCGCTGCGCCTATACCTTTCTCATAGGCGTGTCACGGGAGAATCTTATGATATTAGGAGAATATTCTGACCTTTTCGAAATACCTATACCTTCCTCATAGGTGCTCATAAAGGTTTGGCCGTTGCACTTATACCTTCCTCATAGGCGTGTCACAGGGGAATCTTCTGAGATTGTGTGAAAAGTGTGCCTAACAAAATATCTAGTTATCATCTAAGATATTTGAAAGGACTTGATTTGATAAATACCTGGATATTATCACAGGTACTTAACGATTTGGCGAACAGAGGGGCTAACCCGAATGTTCAGGGGTTCCTTGACAAAGTTCCTGGATATCATCAGAGGTACCTGAAAAAGCTTGATCAATAGATACCTAGATATCGTCAAAGTCGTCTAGAGATTGCAACAAAATGATTAAATATGGGGCCTGACGATTGCTCAAACAAGTTAGGGATACCTGGATAGTCATAAATATCCAAGGGATAGAGATATACTTACCTGGTGATATCTCCGACTCTCGAGAGCGTGTCTCCCACTAGACACCATTTTAGGCAACATGTAATATGCATTCGCGCACTATCAAGAACATATATACACATACACCATGAATTCAATCGATTTTCATGCATGACGATTTTGTCGAATTGATATTACTAAACTTCACTGAGGAGAATCATGACAAGACAATCCGAACTCACAAGTGGGTGTCTTGAAAATGTCCAATGAGGGACTTTCGGTTTGAAAGGGCTTTCACTCATTCTCATTGAACAAGGCTGATTTATGAGAATCGCTTTATCTCACCATCATCATGTCGACAAGGGTCTGAGTATTCTCGCAAACAGTACGACTTACCAATCCGAGAGGTCTTTGCTAGGATCGTAATATGGGCTTGATCAATGGCTTAGCAAAAAGAGACTCTTCGAGTCGAGGCTATTGAAAGAAAATATTCTGCAATCGTCTCCGGGTTTACAAGTCAAGAACCTTGTAAAATGAGCTAAGAATGGACTTGCTCGCACTTATTCAAGCTAAGCTTGTAAACATCTGAATCCCATGTCAGTTCAAGTGCCCTAATATGGAGAGACTTTGTAAGGGACGTAATGTAAGCTAGGCTCATGGATTGAGAAATGAATGGATCATTAGGCTCAAAATGTGTGTAATTGGGATGAATAAGTTGGTGATCATCTTGGCATTATCACCGGTCTTCTTTTCGCCAGGGATTGTCTTCTCAGTAGATGTTCCATTGACTTTAAGAGTTCGTCACTTGATTCCTTTAACACTTGTAGGACTATGACTATCACATTGGAGATGATTCCGATATGTCATATCTTGACATTTTTTATTGGACATTAGCCTTGCTTTTACCAGGCACACTGCTTTTTCTTGCCCTTCCTTTTTTTTCTTTTTTTTTTTACTTATGACACACACTGTCTACAATGCATATATTGGCCAACCACACTTTAGTTTGTTTTGACCGAGCGACTAACATTTGGACTCTCAGGTGTCTTCATCTTTTATCGGCGCTCCGAATATGCTGCTTGAACAATGATGACTTTTGCCTTGCCCTAGTGTGGGGATGATCACCAACTGGGTTTGAAACGAATTTGCAAGCTCAATTGGGCTTAGCAAAAGGTAAAGCGTATATGGGATACGGAAAGAAATGCTCTTCGTCATCCTAAGGCACTTGAACTTCACGTGAATTCATCTGAAAAAGCAACACTGGAAGATTGATGCAAGTGAGAGCAAGAAAATTTCTATTCATTTTTCACCTTATGATGCAGACTTACCTCCAGTTTGTCTCAATGTGGGGTGGTTCTTGACAGGGGTAATTTGAATGGATTTCTATAAGCGTTTAGGCTCAAAGTGACGAAACAATGGACAACTTATAGTGTTTAAGGTAGAGATACGAAATGCCTCTTGTCATCTCAATCGTCGTACCTTTTGCAAGAGAACTCTTTACCTTGCAGACATGGAATTTTTTTCAACTCAACTCACTGAGGATTAGTACATGAGACTGTGTATAGGATAGGGCTTGCCTTCCATCATCCTGATGTACCTCATTCAACACATTCAATTCATTCCACATGAGTTATCATATTGTCTAAATAAACTTCCCCTTTGAAGTTGATGATACATATCGATAAAATAGCCATGCAGAATTTAAAGCTAATGTAAACATCTTAACTTGAAATTGATTGAAACCATTTATTCATCGGTGAAATGTTTGCGAATCAAACATAAAACCAAACACTTGAAAACTTTCGCCGTAAAACGTTAGATTTTATTAGGGATAATATATCTTCACAGCATCAGAATTAACAAGAGTGGAGAACTCACGACCATCCATTTCTACGAGAATCAGGACACCTCCGGGAAGCACATTTTTAACTTCATATGGATCGATATAGTTTGGAGCAAATTTATCCCTAGGAAAAAAAAAGACTGGGAGTACTTTTCTTAGGACTAGATCATTTACTTCGAAGTGTCTTGAATGCACTTATTGGTTGAAAGATCTAGCTATCCTCTACTGATAGGTTTGACCGTGGTAAATGGCTTTTAATCGCTTTTCATCAATTAAGTTCAACTTCTTATGTCTTTGTTGCATCCATTCCGCCTCAGACAATTCTACCTGAGATAAGACTCGCAGGGAAGGGATCTCTAATTCAATGGGCAGGACTGCTTCCATGTTATACACCAAGGAAAAAGGAGTTGCCCCGATAGAGGTTCGGATGGAAGTCCGATATGCCATTAATGCAAATGGCAATCTTTTATGACAGCCACGATAGTTTTCCGTTATTTTGGCCAGGATCTTCTTGATGTTCTTGTTAGCGGCTTCAACTGCTCCATTCATCTGTGAACGATAGGGAGATGAATTCAGATGTTGGATTTTGAACTCATTGAACAACTGATCTATGAACTTGTTGTTCAAATTCGTCCCATTATCGATAACAATAGCCTCGGGGACACCATAACGAGTGACTATGTCTCGCCTGATGAATCTTACAACATTTCTTGTAGTGACATTTGCATAAGATGCTGCCTCAATCCAACTAGAGAAATAATCAATCGTGACTAAGATGAATCGGTGTCCATTGGATGCCTTGGGATTAATTGGGCCAATCACATCGATGCCCCACATTGAAAAAGGCCATGGCTCAGACAACTGATGTAATTCTGTTGGGGGAACATTTATTTTATCCCCGTGAACTTGACAGCGATGGCATTTTCGAACATGTTAGATGCAGTCACTTTCAAGACTAAGCCAATAATAACCCAACCTCATAATCTTCTTAGCTAATATGTGGTCATTCATGTGTAGACCACATATCCCCTCGTGTACTTCTTGCATGATTCTAGTAGTTTCAGTTGCGTCTACACACCTTAATAGGATTAAATTATAGGATCTTTTGTACAGCTTTTCACCACTGACAAAGAATTTTGAAGCCATTTTCATTATGTACTTCCCGTCGGCCGGAGTGCTTCCCTAAGGAAATTCTTATCTCTGAATGTAACTCATGATATCGTAATACTATGACTTTTCGTCAAGTTCTCCGGTCACAACTATATAGTAGGCTGATTTTGTTAGGACTTCGATCTTCAAGGGTTCTTCCTCTATTCTACCAGTCATTTGCAACATGGATGATAACGTGGCTAACGCATCAGCAAACTGATTATGGGATCTCGACAAGTACTCAAAGGAGATGTCTTTGAATTCCTCTATGATTTCTTCGAGGTATTCATGGTACGGCACTAGTTTGGTGTCTCTCATTTTCCACTCTCCTACAGTTTGGAGAATAATCAGAGCGGAATCACCAAACACTTTCAACTAGATTATCCCCATTTCCACAGTGGCTTGGAGGCCGAGGATTCAAACTTTATACTCAGCTATATTGTTTGTACACGGGAACACCAACTTTGCTACTACTGGATAATGTTGCCCATCTGGGGATATTAAAACTACCCCAGTGCCGAAATAGCTAAGTTCACAGCTCTATCGAAAAACATGGTCCATGTATCTTCCTTTATTACCAAAATGCGATCTTCTGGAGAATATCTATCATCATTCGAGATCCTAGGATTTTCGGCTAACACATCAGCAATTACTCGACTTTTAACTGACTTCTGTGGCATCATCTGGATATTAAATTCTGAAATTAAAATCTGCCATTTGGCTAGCTTCCCTACCAAAGTCAGTTGATCAAGTAAATACCTGATGGGATTATTCTCAATCACGAGCAAAGTCTGGTGATGTAATTTATACTGTCTCAGCCTATGGAGTACCCATACTAGTGTAACGTAAGTCTTCTCGGCTTCAAGATAATTCAACTCTGAGACGGTAAACTTCTTACTTAGGTAATAAATGGCTCGCTTTTTTTCCATCTTCTTGATTTTTTTGAGCTAGCATTGCACCTAGAGACTCGCTATAAATTGTGAGGTAAAGGATCAAAGGCTAGCTCGGTATTGGTGGGACTAGCACTAGGGGTTTCATCAAGTACTGCTTTAGTTCATTAAACGCTTCTTGGCAATTATCGTCCCATTTCACTTGAGCATTCTTCCTTAAAAGTTTGAAGAATGGTTTAGCAGTTTCGAAGAGCTGGGAAATAAGACGGGCTATGTAGTTCAATCTACCCAGGAGGCTCCGCACTCCTTTCACGGTCGATAGAGGTTGTAGCTCACATATAGCCTTTACTTTGGAAGGATCGACTTCAATGCCCTTACTGCTTACAATGAACCCAAGTAATTTGCCCTAAGTTGCTCCGAATATGCACTTTGCTGGGTTGAGATGGAGTTTAAACTCACGAAGTCTGTCGAACAACTTCTTCAGGGTATTAACATGACTCTCTCTGGGTCGAGACTTGGCAATCATGTCATCGACATAGATCTTGATCTCAAAATGCATCATGTCATGGAAAAGAGTCACCATTGCCCGTTGATATGTTGCCCCGACATTTTTAAGGCCGAAAGGGCATGACCTTATAGTGGAATGTCCCTCAAGGAGTGATAAATGATGTTTTCTCCTTATCGCCGTCTTTCATTCTTATCTAATTATAACTCAAGAAACCATCCATGAAGGAAAATAGTTCGAATCCAGCAGTACTATCTACTATAACGTCTATATGCGGTAATAGGAAGTCATCTTTAGGGCTGACCTTGTTCAGATCGCGATAATCGATGCAAATCCAAACTCGGCCGTCCTTCTTCATGGCTAGCACGATGTTGGCCACGCAACTAGGGTATTGGGTGACTTCGATAAATCCCACTTTTAAGAGCTTCATGACCTCCTCTTCTATTTTCTTCTAAAGCTCAGGCTTGGTTCTCTGTAGCCTCTGTGTCTTGGGCGGCCTGCTAGGATTAGTAGACATGCCATGGTCCACAACAAAAACTCAGCATATCGACGTATGACCAAGCAAAGATATCCTGGTAATCCTTCAGCAATTGGACTAGGCGTTTGGCTTCACATTTGAGAAGGGTTGCCCCTATCTTCACCTCTTTGGTTTCTCTGGAATCACTCAGGTTAACGATGACAGTCTAGTCTGATTGAGGACTTTGGGCTTTTCATGCCGCTCTAGATCGCGTCGAATATCCAATGAATCGTTAAGTTCGCTAGCATTATTGGGATCAAGCTCGGTTGCATATAATTCATCATATTGGACCATTCATATATCCTCACGTGTCACAAGATTACCCCTGAAACATAAAATAAGGGATTCATAAGGACAAACAGGGCTAAACATTACATTTTTGGTAAATTTTTCTTGACTCTTTTTTTTTGAAATTCTTTTCAAAAAAGTTTTAACACGAGGAAGCATGAAGAAGCCTAGGCCTCAGAATTCTCCTTGGACTATATTTTCTTTTATTGGTTGGATATCATCACCGGACTAGTTTGATGTACCTCAACAAGTCTTCAAAAATGAAAATAACTTGTAATTTCATTGATTATTTTGAAATGAATTACATTTATTGAATGGGAATTGCAACGGTGAGACCTAGAAATGAAAAACCCTAAAAAGCAACTCCCGAGACGGGGCAAGTCCTAGAAAGCAGTAAAAATTCCCACACAGAGAAGTGTGCAAAAAAAAAGTAAAGGTGTTACTCTTGTGGGCCAGTGTCCATTCCCTCCAACGATTCTTCTTCGATAGCTCCAATGAAGAAATCATCGGATAGGGCAGTGATTCCATCTATTGCATCATCAGAATCCTCTGTCATTTGAGGTGTTGGATCATTCATACCTCTCCATCCATCCGAGATAATGTCACAGGAGTCAACATAGAAGCTTAGGGGCGCTGAGTATTTCACATAATAATCGAACTTGCCGTTCAGTTGCCCCAAAGTGTCGATCATCTCTTTCTCTTCATGCATCATTGTTGCAGGGACAGGGAACGTGGTGCGGATATGTGGAAGCAACCTGCCGCGCCCATTATTTAGGGTAATTCCACGTCCACGTTCTTCACCATTCGGCTCTTATTTGGATTGCTATCTATTCTGTCCGTCTCCTCGACCTTGACCTCGACCGCGTCCACGTCCGTGTCCGCGTCCGCGTCCACGTGCCCCGCTATTTGGAACACTTGGCCCTTGATACCCCAACCCAATAATGTGGGGCCTTCAAGAGACCTCCACCGATTGGCGGATGCCTTGACCATTCCTGCCAAGGCCTTCGCCCAGAGTAAAGCCATGAGACACTATTACTCTTCCGACCATTACTGCAACATTTGACACCTCAGGAACTGGTTGTGATGATCCTTTAGACACATGTATGGTCGATATGAGCTCAAGCAACTGATAGCTCGATTCTATTTTGCAGTCCGGCTCAATACATGGGATAGCCGTTGCGTGATAAATTGGGTATTCTTCTTCACCGTGAACTGTGACTAACTTTTTCTCCATAACAAACTTCACCTTCTGATGTAGACTGGATGGCACAGCTCCGGCAGTATGAATCCTTGGATGACCCAACAGAAAATTGAAGGCAGTGGGAATGTCCATAACTTGAAATAGGATGTTGAACATCGTTGATCCTATCTGTATGTCAATGTGGATTTCTCCCATCACTTCTTTCTTCATTCCGTTAAAGGCTCGCACGGTGGTCTTCGTAGAATTTATCCTAGAAGGATCTATCTTAAGGCAGTGTAAAGTCGCCAGAGGACAGATGTTCAAGGCTGATCCGTTGTCAATAAGTACCCGGGCTACATGCGAAGCCTTGTATTTAACAGAAATGTAAAGTGCTTTGGTATGCCCTCTCCCTTCTAGAGGGAACTCTTCATCTGAAAAGGCTATAAGGTCTTTGAGGAGTATGGAACCCACAAATTCCTTCAATTTGTCGTGATCGATCGTCTCGGACACATGGACTTCACTTAACACCTTCATTAGGGCCTTTTTATGTTTGACAGATGTTTGGAGGAGTTCAAGCAGAGAGATTTGTGTAGGCATCTTGCGCAGTTGCTCAACTATGTTGTATTCACTAGCCTTAATCACGGCTAGGAACTCCTTGGCCTCTTCATCAGTGACAGGTTTTGTAGGTTGGGCATTAGCTTGGCCATAGACACGTCCAGATCTGATAATTAAGGCTGTAGGACCAAAGGACTGCTTTATCACTACAGTACTTGTACAGCTGAGGTATCTCAATCACTATCCGTTCATCGGCTGCGGGCATGCTTACTATAATCTTTTCATCATCGGTCGCGTCTTCGAGCGGAGGCATGTCTTCAAGCAAAAGATCGAGCTTGTCCTTCCTAGTGTTCAATGTAGCAAACTCCTCGTCCTAATTGATAACCACTTCGGAGATAGTAGAAATGATGCCAGTGTGGTCAGCATAACATGATCATCCTAGCTTCTACCATTCTTGAGATTCTTTCTCTCATGATAGCCAGGGGAAGAACCTCATTACTCGGGTAATAATCGGCTTTCACTAACTCACCGTAGGCATCGGTGGTGTATACCTTGACATTATTGATTCGACCAGCATCGAAACTAAATATGGTATTCACATTGCTTGCGTGATTAGGGAGCGGGTTGCTCTAAACATTCGGCTTAGCTGGTTGAAAGGAAAATACCCTTGTATCAAGCAAGTTCTGGATCCGATGCTTGAGAGTGACACAGTTATCAGTTGAATGTCCCACTTCCCCTATATGATAATCACATTTCTTTGCCAAATCGTAGTTATAGAACTGTTCAGGGTCGGGCCGCTTTGGCTTAGAGGTAAGCAAACTCTTCTTCCGGAGGACCTCCAGTACTTAAGACAATGACCCGGGGAGAGGGGTGAATTGCCTTTTATTGTTCTTCTTCAGAAAGGGTTGACGATCCGTGCTTTGTTGTTAAGCTTCTGCTACTTGGATTGCTGCGATAGGATTAGCATTCTGCCGGCCTGGTTGGGTATATATCACATTCACTTCAGCTGCCGGTTCTTTCTCCTTTCTTGTACTAAATCTTTTGGTCGACGAAGACGGCTCCACAAACTACCTGTCCTTCAGCCCTATCTCAATTTGTTCGCTTATGGGGATGAATTGATTGAAGTTGTCAGCCGGAATGGCCATCATCTGATTGCAGTAATCGAACGGAAGAGTTTTAATGAACACCCTCTTCAATTCACTATATGGGTTCTGGGACAACCTAAGCAGCTATATTCCTCCATCTGATAGCATAATCTTTGAAGGACTCTGTCTTTTTCATTTGAGCACGATCGAGGTCATCGCGGGTGGGAATGATGTCCATTATGAACCTATATTGCTTTAGGAATGCTTCAGTAGCCTCCTTTTAGGTCTTGATGCCATTTATCTTCTTCATGAGATACCAGTTCAAAGTAGGACCCGTCAAACTTGCTTGAAATGCATGGATCATCAAGAGTTCATTATCAATGTACAAAGTCATCTGTATATGGTATAGTTGAAGGTGGGCTTTTGGGCAGGAGGTACCATTGTAGTTGTTAAAATCTGGCATCTTGAACTTTTTTGGGATTTTGATCCGTGAGTACAGAGACAAATCAATCGAAGGTGAATCCTGCGAACCTTCCAGCTGCTTCACTCTCTCTTCAAGTTTGTTGACCTGTTCATCAGATTTGTCTTTGTTGACGATAATCTGGACAAGGTCATCTACTAAATCAGAAAGATCGTCATCTTCCTCAACATCTGCAAATTTTTCACCTTTATGCTTTGGAGCTGATGCCTTAAGGGATGCTGAAACGGGGATCGATCGAAGGGCTTTGATCTCAGCGAACATCTATTGCATCGCGGTGACAACTTGCTTGATCTAGTCCTCGATGCCAACGACACGATCTCGTAGGTCAGTTTGATCAGCCATTCTAGCTCTTGATCGTGTACGAATAGGCGATCGTGATTGGTCCATAACTACCTAATTTCACGGATGAAACAGGCATATGTAAGTGTCAAGAACAATCACACGCCAATCCATGACATTGGTCTAACCGCTTTGATTAGAAAAAACCTCTTCATTGAAATGATGAAAATTTTTACAACGACTAGAACTTGAAATCACTTTAAACAAAATGCAAGAACCAATGACTCAATTCTTAAACAAGTTTAAAGATCGAAACTGAAACGAGAAAACAAATTCAAGCTTTTCTATTTAGCTTGATCCATAGACATATGGGAGGCGACTTCCTTCTTCAACTGCTCATAAGCTTGAGCTATCTTGAATGCTTTTTCTTGAGCTTCTTCGGCCTTCCTTTTGAGATAGTTGTTCTCTGAGCGAGTGGCTGTCTTGAGAGGCACCTTGGGTATCTTTGGGAATAACTTCTGTCGGACTTTGTGCCATCGAATGTATTTGGTTATCGTGAAATAGGATTTCTGCTCCCCCTTGAGCTCTTCTTTGGGCCGAGCTATCTTTAAAAGACGACACTTCTTCCACATCTTATTGAGCTGAGCTATGGTCCCTTCGTGGTCTTTATCATCATCGGTGAAGTCGACATGGAGGAGTTTCGATTGTAATGCCGGAAGGAGCTCTTGGAGAATCTGGTACTGTCGAGACACTCGGGCAGGGTAATATTCGATTACACCAATGAAGCCCAAAAGTGGAACCAGCCCGATACCGTTACATGTAAGCCGAGCTTCCTCAACTTTGAACCAATTAGCATGTCATTGGAAACCTTGGGGTCTAGTGTTTTTCATGAAAATGATCCACTCGGAGTAATGATAATCAAGTGCGTTCTCTTGCTTTTCTTTATACTTTAAGACGGGATGGCTAGAATCACTAAGTTCTAATATTGTGAGTAAATCGCAACATCCTTTTATGTGAGACAAAAATCAAATTTGCAATAGTTCAAGAGGGGCATGAAATGTTTTGTCAATATGTTGCTTGAATTTAGTGAAGGAAATGAAGGTCTCGGCTAAAATTGTTTCGACAAAATTCTTTTTAAGACAGACTTGTTGGACCAACCATGCAATTGAAGGATTACATGCATTCTTACAGTGAGGAAAAATCACGAACCCGAAAAATGCTAGTAAAAAGATTCTGCCTTTTTGAAAAGATGTGGCTTTTTCAAAACATTGACTCGGGAATGAAAAAGGACATGTCCCATGATTTGCTTTCAAAACTTTTTCTCAATTCATCTTTTCTGACATTCAAAAATTCAGACAACATTAAAGTGGAGTCGATTCCCAGATATGGTGTGACTAATTCCAACTCTAAAGGTTTTCCAATAATCACACTATATTCTTCCAAAGTCAGGGTGAGCTCATGCTTACCGAATATAAAGGTAGATGTCTCGGGACACCAGAAGTGTGTTAATACTCAAACGAGACCGGTACGGACTTTGACTTCCAATAAGGGGAAAAGCCTTCCAATGTGGCCCTCAACTAGCTTGCGGTTGGTCAAACTGAGTAAATTCCATCAGGCACGGAGCTCATCCTCAGGAGCATCAAGAATATGGATGTCTGCCCCTCCTATAGTATATAGATCAAGACTCACGACCAACCTAATGTCATAGACCGACCAAAGAAAATACGAAACATAAATAAATTACGAGATAAAGGTTCAGAAAACTTACTTCACCAGGTAGGATAATAGCAATTACATAGACATGCGCATGAAATGTGAGGCTTGATTTCTATCTAGACTCTGGCTTGTAAAATGGGGACGCGAGGATTACCGAGCTAAACCAGTCATGGTGGTGGTTAGGCTGGGATTCCCCTAACTCCGGCTTAGTCAAGGAGCTGACCCGGGTTGAAAAGGGTGCAACCGTGGTGGGAACTCAATGACACCATAAAAAAAACTTTCGGGATCAAGGAGGGCTACCCGTACCATATGAGTGTGGTCGGGGTATCCACTGTCTTAGTACATCCTAAACCTGTGCCGCCCAGGTCCGGCAACGGATAGTGTGCGGGGTGTAGTGCAAATGCAAGGCATGCACAGCAAGTTATATCATACAACATTCCGTGCATAAAACAAATCATACATTCATACACCTCCCTGCAAAACAAAGGTTAACAATCACTCCTCCCCTTATACCTCACATTCTGTAAAAACATTTAACACCTTAAAATGTTAGGGACATACTTGGGATCCTCGCTGTCAAGCAAAAAATATTTTTTCAAAAGAAAAACTAGCCTAAGTCCACTAAGAATTTTAACTCTAATCCCCAGCAGAGTCGTCAAGCTGTCACAACCTAAAAATTTCTTTCTCAGGCTAATTGATTATTAAGACTAAGCTTAACTCAGGCCCTCCCAAGCCCTACCAATTTGCAACTTAGGATTTAAGTTTTTAACATGCAAATGTTTTCATGTTTAGAGTCGCCACTAATCTGTTTGTAGTAGATTGATTAGAAACCTAAATAAAACATAGGAAGATATGGTTTATTCCTACGAACCAGAGATTCTAAGCTCGAGGACTTGATTATGCTAGATCTAGTCCAACGCCCTTTTGGTACCTTTTCTTTTCAAAAAATATTTTGGTATGCAGTCTGGATCCATTTCAACTTAGTCACTAACAGGTGAGATGTTCACGCGGGTGTGCAAACCACCAATTTAACACCTAAGAAAGCATTAAATAAATTGCAGAATGGAAGAATTACTTACCTCAAAGCAACGTAAGCATATGCATTGTTAGCTAGAACATCGCGTTAACAATCCTAATATAATTTCTAATTAATAAGCACTTCACTCAATTTTTTTTGGATTTTTACTTATTTAAATGAAAGCTAGTCTATATGCAATAACGTGCGAAATTGACATGTGATTAATGTAACCTAACATGCAAACTATATGTCATGCGACGATGTGACATAATTCTAATGACGGACAAATGATTTATTTTTGGTATTTTTCAAATGAAATTCGGAATAAAAAAAACTCAAACTAAGAATGCAATCTATCTTAATCTACCCTAAGCAACTTATTCTTTTTTGGGGTTTTCACGAAAATTCGGAATTTAAAAATATCCTAAATAATCCACTAAGATTATAACAATTTCTAATTTAAATTAGGAAATATGCTACCTTAAATCCCAACTTAAATCAAATAATTATCTCATTCTTTAGGATATATTTAAGAATTCCTAAGCATGCAAAATTCTAATTTAAATCTAGCTAAGAGATTTTTATTTGGTTTTCTTTATCAAAAAGGAAATCACAATTAAGCAAAGATAACAACCACATTCAAACCAACCACGCAATCCGCAAGATTCTTCTTATCAAACTCAAATTAGGCAAAGAAATCGAACTAACGGTCATATCTATAGGGTTATAGATATTGACGGAAAATTGATTATTCAAATTTGAAAAGCAAATAAAATCTATTATCGTATCAAAGTAATTATGGATAAGATAATAATTTTCTGTATCGCCGCGTATCATACCTTAGGGATAAGGTCGGATAGTCGTCCAGAAACGTTGCTAAATTAGGAACGATTCCTAATTTCGGATATTTAAAAATATTGCGGATATCACAAACATTATCCTAAGATATCTAGCAATCTACACGATAATTCACGGAATATTCAAAATTTTCAGATTAGGAATCTAAATATATTTAAAATATACTGGATAATATCCTTACCTAATTTGCGAATAATTTCCAAATTCAAATCATCGATGGCTCGGGATTGCGGATCACTGGACGACCAGCGATGGGCGGCCGACGGTGGCTCACGACGACGGTGATGGCGGCGTTGGGACGGCAAGGCGGCACGGCGAGGCAGCGGGCGTAAGGGTGCTGTTCCGGCGGTGTGGGCAGCGAACGGCGGAGCAGGGGTAGCGGCAGGGAGCGGCGACTATGGACGTCGGCGGAGGGGCGATCCGGCGCGGCAGACGTGTATTGGCAGTGGCGGTGGCTTTGCCGGTAGGCAGCAGCACGCGGTGGAGCAGCAGTGACGACACGGCAGGGCAGTGGGCGTCTCCGGGGCGGTGCGTATAGCACGGCTGTGGACGGCGCGGAGGTGGGCAGCAACACGGCGGGAAGCTGCGGCGAGCGACTGTTCTGGGCGGTGGTGTACGGCACAGAGGGACAGCAACGCAAGGCACGCCGACGCGACTGTGGATAGCAGCGGCATTGGCGCGGAAGGCGGCCTCGGCAGCGGCAAAACAGCAAAACGGTGCGACTGTGAAGGGGTGGAGCACGACGGCGGAGGGGCCCCGAAACAGCAGCGGCAACGGTGGCTGGCGACAAGGGACGCTGGCAGCTATAGTGGCATGGCAGGGTGCGGACGGCACGTGCAGGCCCGGCGAGCGGCGATGCGGCTCCAGTGGTGGTGTGCGACAGCGTGCCTCTCTCTCTCTCTCTCCCTTGAACTCTCAAACAAATTATGATCTGAAATTGTATGTGTCTCGATTATGTGACCTAAACATATATTTATAATGCTAATCTAGGTCAATTAGATGGGCTCGCTAATCCTAATGGGCTTAGGTTTGGGCTTAGGCTTTAATTTAATTTCAAGTGAGCTGAATTAATGTAGGCTTCTATTTAATTAAGCTTAATAGACAAAATTAAGCTCAAATTAAAACAACCGAGCCCGTTTAACTTGTGATTTCCAGCCCTTGCCTTCCGAGTGAGCCGAATCTCGTTCGATGAATTTTGAGCTCATTTGTCGCCATTGATCTGATGCGGAATACAATCAACCTAAATTTTATGTTATGCAATTTTAATATTTTTGTTTAGGAGTTAAAATTTAATCCCTAATTTTCTACACAAATTACGACTAAATGGTCGCCAAAATTTAGGTGTCAACATGCGAGACTTGCATTGGTTTGGGAGTGCAATGTGATGATACAGACCTTAAATGCCCTGAGGCGTGTACGATTTACGTGGTGTCCAGAAAATAAATGAAAAATGTGTGCACGTGTGATAACATAATCCCTGATGCGTTTTACGCGAACCCATCCTGAGGCGTGTTATGCAGGACGAAGCCTAGTTTTACCAGAAGACCGCCATCCTAATACGTTTTACGCGGGTTATGTCATAAAAAGGGAGATCGTTGTTGCGCCTGTGGTGTGTTACGCGGGCTAGAGACACTCAACTTGAGGCGTTTTTACACAGGCTATAGAAGTGTTGTTCAACTTGATGCGTGTTACGCGGGTTGTGTTATAAAAAGGGAGATCGGTGTTGCGCCTGAGGCGTGCTCGTTTGCGCGAGCTAGAGACACCGAGCCTGAGGCGTGTTCGTTTATGCAAGCTATGGAAGTGTTGTTGGACTTGAGGCGTGTTTACGCGAGTAAGAGATCTATGACTAGTTTTGGACCTGAGGTGTGTTTACGCGAGTCAGAAATGAATTGGATGCGTGTGCTTGAGTGAAATGGGAATTGTATGATGTTGTGTTTGTTATGCGAATGTAGGCATGATTATGGGTTGATTGGTATTATTGAGTACAACATGATGTTGGTTTCTGTTAATAATGCTTGAATTCGCATGTAAGATTTCGTGCATATCAAGGTGAGATATTTGTGCTTGTTATTGTTGTAGCTTGATAGTTGTGTGAATTGTGTGCTCGATCATGCCTAGAGATACATGTTAGCCTAGGTGGGGTTTAGGGCTTCGCTTACTTAGAAGCGTTCTCACAGTTTTATTTAAAACCATTTAGCGGATCGAAGTTTTAGCGAAGTCAAGAAACAAGGATAATCCGATTGAGATCAATGCTGAGTCCAAGTCTTCAGAGGAACAGACTGGCGTCGACGAGACTAATTCTGAGCGGACCCCTTCTAGGGCGAATAGAGGTTAGTTAGAAGTTAGGAGTTGGACAGTTTTGAGATGCATCCCTTTTTGGTGTAAGTGATAATCTACCCGAAGCCACTAGTCCTTTTTGGTATCGGCAATTGTTGATGCAAAGGTTGCTAGTTGTGATGAATTGTAATGGATATTGCATATCGCGGTGTAATAAAGTGTTTGGTGGTTTGGTGATTTATCCCTCCCTATTATGCCTTTTCTAATTATTGTCCAGGAGTTATTCTCGTTTCCGCCATGTTCGAACTCTGATGTGTTGGTTTGGGTCAGCGATGTTCCTGGAATGTCGCACTAATTCGATCGAAGAGGAATATCGCGAGCTCGATGGGGTTCGAGGCGTGACAGTAATAGAAGAGGCGAAAAATCTTGGCTCGTCTCAACAACCTGTGTCAACATAGACATTATGATATAATCAACAAATGAGAACATTAATTACAAATGAACAGAATCAATAATCAAAATTTCTGAGCTAATGGTGTTCAAAGTCAGCAACTATGCAAATCTTAGAACACTGGAGAAAGCCAAGGTTGACTATGATACAACCTAGTTAATTCAGGGGGAGAAAAGAAAGCCTTTCTTTTTTAATTGCTAAGAATTGAAAGAACATTATTTTCCTAGAAGTTCATACGAATTGCTCTTGCAGCTAATCTAACATACTCGAAATGACCAAATTTATAGGCATTTTAAATCTACAAAATCTTTGGCTTTTTAGTAAAATTCACAGCAGGAATAAGATTTGATATTGCAATGCCTGATGTCATTATTACAATGGCTGGTCTTCGAGATCCTCTTGCATAACTGTTTAGAGTACTTGGCTAATAGGAGCATATTTGTTTATTTCTTTTATTATTTTATATATTGTAGCAATAAGGGTAATATTGTAATTTTGGCCTTTTTGGCTTTATTATAAATAAATAGCTTGGGTTCACATAGACCTAACCAAGCATTCAGTTCAATTTTTTCTCTCAATATGGTATTAGAGCCGATCTGAATTGAAACCCTAACACTAATCTCTCCTCTGCGCAACCTTTCTTTTTACTCTCTTCACGCCTTCACTCTCACCCACTGCAATTCCTTCTCATCTTCTCCTTTGCTATCTCTCATAGTGTAGGACAGCACTAATGAGGTGATTCTTTGAATCTAGTGTCTATCCTAAACTTCGCCTCTATGACATAACTAAAACTTGTTTGCAGTCCGCGATAGGTGGTTCAACTTCTTCTGCGATTTTTTGGATCTTCTTGTCTGGAATTGTTTCTACCTTGCCGCTAGCCTACAATTCTCTCGTGTAAAGACCAAAGCACTACAGTTCGTGGATCACCATATTGTTTTTTCAGATTCTTTGGGACAAATTAGAATTATCGATTTTTTTCAAGTTTTCAAAATCTTGAAAAAATCGATTTTTTTCTTCCCTTGATCTGATCTTGCCAATTTTTGGAGGATATTTTTAACCTACTACCAATGACACAATGTCTAACAGTTCAGTTGAGAACCCTCCACATACAGAAGATGGTCGTACAGACTATATTACTTTCGCTACATTCTTTGTGAAGCTCGACGACACAAATTATTTGATATAGTATCGATCTGTATTCTTGATCAGTGCAAGCCATGAGCTTACAGGTCATATCAATGGCACTTCTGTGAAGCCGGAAACATCGGATGCTACTCAAGACAAATGGATCTCGAATGACTCTTTGGTAATGTCTTTTTTGCTTAACTCGATGCAGTCACATATTGCAAAAGGATATTTGCTTCTTGATACTGCGGTGCAAATTTGGTCAGTTGCTAGAGATACTTATGGTCAAATTGGGAATAATGCACAAGTGTATGAACTTCTCAAAAGGAGATGACTATATCTCAATATTATGCTGAGCTTCGGAGTTTATGGCAAGAGTTACATCATTATACCGATTATCAACCAACTAATGCTACGGATATTGTTGCCTACAAGAACCATGTGGACAATATTAGAGTTTATGATTTCTTGGCAGGATTGAATGTTGAATATGATCAGATACGTGTTCAAGTCCTTAACCGATCTCCATTCCCCACTCTGGAACAGTCCTATGCCTTAGCCCACTCAGAAGAAAGCCGTAGGACAGCAATACTCCACTCCTCTACTATTGATCGATCTGCTCTACAAATAAGTGTTGGCACTATTACTAAATCTAGTTCGTTCTCTCGATTTAATGATACCCCTAAGGAAGCCGTGAAGCGTGAATATTATCATAGGCATTATCATACTATGGCTATCTACTGGAAGTTACATGGAAAACCTACAGATTTTGAGGAAAAAAAAGACACATAAAAAGATAAAAAACAAAGCAAACCATACTAAAAATGTTACTGTTACACCTACTACTGATATCGATTTATCCCAAGAAGAGCTTCAGGCATTTCAACGCCTACTGAAAGCTTCTACTAATGCTACTTCCTCCACAGTTGTCAATTCATCTTCCTATTTTGCTTCAAATCTAGTCACTTCAGGTATCTTCTTTGGGGGGTTTAATACATCTATTATTTCCAGCCCATGGATCATTGATACAATGCCTACAGATCATGTGACAGGTTCTTCTGGTCTCTTTCATCAATACACCCCTACTTCCGGTAGAGACAAAGTTCGTGTAGTTGATGGAATCCTCTCTTCCATCGCTAGAAAAGGGTCTATCAATTGTTCCTCCACTTTTCCCTTGTCTTCTGTTTTACATATTCCATCATTCTCTACTAATCTCCTTTCTATTAGTAGTTTGACTTGAGACTTAAATTGTAAAGTAACTTTTTTCCCTTCTTACTATATTTTTTAGGATCTAGTAACGGAAAAAGAGATTGGATATGATAGATTGGATGGTGGTCTTTATTTGCTAGAGGGAGTGGAATTTCTACTTCTGTGTCATCTACTACGCCCCACCAAGTTAATTCAGCATTGACATATCCCCATCAGTGACATTTCATATTAGGTCATCCCCCTTTAGGAACTTTAGAAAAAGTTCTCCCGAGTCTCGTTTCAGTTTGTAATAAAGATGAGTTTTTTTGTGAAGCTTGTGTCTTTGCTACACAAACTCGTTCTCCATATTCATCTTCAAATACTAGAAGTTGTTTCCCTTTTCATGTGATTCATATTGATGTGTGGGGTCCTTCCCAACGTACTTCTATTTCTGGTCGTCGATGGTTTGTTACTTTTATCGATTGTCATTCTTGTGCAATTTGGGTTTATTTGTTGAAGCATAGAAGTGACGTTTTTCGTTATTTTCAAATTTTTCACAAAATGATTCAAACTCAATTCAACGCCACTGTGAAAATTCTTTGCAGTGACAATGGCACTGAGTACACTGAAGGTCAATTTAAACGGTATCTCTTTGATCATGGCATTATTCATCAAACCAGTTGTGTTGATAACCCATCACAGAATGGGGTTGCCAAAAGAAGAACCGACATTTGTTAGAGGTCGCCAGGTCTCTTATGTTTGCACGTCATGTCCCTTCTCAGTATTGGAGTGATGCTATTTTAACCGCTGCCTATTTAATCAATCAGATGCCAACTAGAATTGTCGATTTTCGCACACCTATTGATGTTTTACAAGGATCAACTTTTATTCTTCCTCCAAAAATTTTTGGCCGTGTTTGTTATGATCATCAACTTACTCTAAGAGTAAGTTGGAACCCCGCGGTCTCCGCTGCATATTTCTTAGGTATTCAGCTACTCAAAAGAGTTACAAGTGTAATCATCCTCCTTCTAGGCGCAATATTATATCTATGGATGTGATTTTTAATGAGTCTACTTCTTATTATTCCTCTCTACCTTTTCAAGGGGAGTGTCCTAGTGTAGAGGTTTTGCTAATTCTAAATGCTCCTAAGGATATTACTTACTCTTCTCTTTCTCCTCCTCCTCCTCTAATAGTCTCTGATCGTTCTCCTTCTCCTTCTCAAGAGGAGAATGATGCAACGCAAGTAGAGCATAATGCAATACCTCAGGGGGAGACCACACCTGTTAAGCAAAGTATCGGTATCTTTCAAAGGCGGATTGATAGTGGGGAAACATTGAAGACATATCATCATAGGAATTCCACTATCAATACGCAGGTTAAGACCATTGATACAATGCCTATTCAGTCATCATCTTTGGATCCAAATTCTACTACTCCTTCTTATGAGATTTCTCCTTCTGATCTTCCTATCGCACTCCGAAAGGATATTAGAACTTGTGCTCAACACCCTATATCCAATATTGTTTCATATGACTCTTTGTCCAGCTCTTATCGTACTTTATATCTTCTCTATCTTCTATTTCTATTTCACAGAATTGGCAAGAAACTTTTGTAGATAAGAAGTGGAAGATAGCAATGGTGGAGGAAATGCATGCTTTGAAGAAAAATGACACGTGGGATCTTGTTGTTCTTCCTCCTGGGAAACAACCGATAGGATGTAAGTGGGTGTTTGTAGTCAAACAGAAGATGGATGGTACTATAGACAGATATAAAGCACGGTTGGTGGCGAAGGGATTTACTAAGACTTATGGGATTGACTATCAAGAAACCTTTGCTCCTGTTGCCAAGTTGAAAACTGTTCGAGTGTTACTTTCGTGTGTTGTAAACCAGAGATGAGATCTTCAGCAGTTAGATGTGAAGAATGCCTTTCTTCATGGAGAGTTAGAAGAGGAGGTATATATGGAGATTCCTCTAGGTTTTTCTTGTGACAAAACTCAAGGTCAAGTGTGTAAGCTGAAACGTGCACTTATGATTTAAAGCAATCACCTCATGCTTGGTTTGGTAAGTTTCAGAAAGTTATGATCTTTATTGGGTATAAACAAAGTAATGCTGATCATACTTTGTTTGTGAAGAGTTCAAGTTATAAAGTCACTATTCTTATTATCTATTTAGATGACATTATTATCACAGGAAATGATATTGATGAGATATGTCACGCCCTGAACCCTATCGAGCTTGCGATACTTTTTCTTGGTTGAATTAAAGCAACGTCCCAGGAAAAACGTCGCCAACCCAACCCAACACATATGAATTCGCACACGACGGAAATGAATATAAACACACTCGTACTAAAAGATGACGGAGTAGGGCAACCAAAGAGTCAATGAACTAACAACATTAACTTTATACATTGCCATCGTACAGAGCATACAAATAGCATTAGTACAAGTAACAAGACGAGCAGCAACATAACACTGATACAATAAAAAGGGACATATGGTTTAGTTAACTTAGCTTCACTATAGGTTGACCTATCTTCCAAAAAGTGACTGGTCAGACTTACTCTACACAACTCCTAAAATACCCCGGTAGCTCCTAAGGATCAGCCTCCTCCCAATCTTCTGCTAAGTCCTCGGACTCGTACCCCGGAGGAATGCACGGATCGCAATATGGAGGGATCGCCCGCACAGGTTGCACAGCCTACGATTCTCCTGGGGGCACCTTGGGCGGCTCCTCCTCAGGCTCCTCGGGATCGATGATCTCGCCATCAGGAGGGATGATCGCCATAGGATTCTGCTTACCAACGCCGAAAAAGGGAATGTCGAAGCTTCTCAGCGAACCTGTCTCCTCTACGCCATCTCGATAAGTCTAGGCTATATATGAATAAGGCTTCCAGTATAATCCGTCCTCGTCAATCCAAACAGTGCTCGAATACCTAACAAAAGCTCGATCGCCTCCTAAAGGGTACTCCACCTCCTGATTATCCACATGTCTAGGGATCCCAAAACGAGAAGGCGGGTCTCCTGGGTTCACGGCTGGGGGTCTGAAATGGTGGTTATACAACTATGAGACGAATCTCAATAAGTGCACAACCCCAAACCCCCATAGGCTTTCACATACTGCCAGACAAAATATGCATCAAACAAACAACCAATCATACTAACAATCACATGTGAACCTACCTGGGATCCATCACACACATCCCTGCATGTCAGATAATAATACCGCCAATTCATTTATGTCCATACTCATCAAACACTATATCACGCGAGACAAACCACACTCACACACTAACTCACGCCATGAGTCAAATTTCACAAATCTCGTGCATCAACCGAGTCCAGCTCATTCTTAACTTTCCATCACTACCGCGCCCGCGTAAAAACGCATCAAGCTAACGGTCTTCTAACCTCGTTAGGCATCGTCACCCCATTGGGCAGAGCATCGTCATCTCGTCAGGGACGGCATCGTCCCGCATAACACGCCTCAGGACAAAACCTACCCCGCGTAAACGAACACACCTCAAGGTATCACTTTTCCAATATTCAAACTATCTCGTACCGTCAAGCCACTTGTGCCACACACAACACACGGCCACACAATCTCATGCCACACCTATACCTCACAAACACACATCACCATCACACAATCACACCACACGGTCACACATACTCGGTATATGGCCTCATTGCACGGTCGCACCACCACACTTTCATGGCCACACACATGGCACGCGGCTATACTACATTCAGCCCAATATTCATTCTAAAACCAGACAACAACCACAAGCCACACGATCACATATACGAGCTCATTCAAGGCATCAAACTACTAGTCAAACATACAATTCAACCAAGGTCGTTCCACCTCACCACAGCCCAATCCGAGCCTCCTAAACCTCGCATTTTCATTCCACAAATCAGTCCACAGCAACTATTTTCTAGCCCCTATCTAAGTCGCAAAACAGCCACCTAAACGTATCCAAACCGAACCCTAAACATGTCCAACAATACCTGGGGTCCTAAGGAAGGTTTGGGGAAATCACTTACCTTAAAAAGAAGTGACAACAAGCTGAACAAGTAGCCGGAACAGCAAGACCAACAGTAGGAGCCAAGCAGCATCGCCGGCGGCCAAGCGAGCAAGCGATTGTGGCCAAGCGAGCATGCGGTTGTGGCGCCGTGGACGGGCAGTTGGCGAGCGGCGATTGGGTAGCTAGGGGCGACAATAGGGACGTATGGGGCAAGGGAGGACGGTCGAGAGTGGCTCGAGTGGCGGCTAGACCGAACAGAAGCGGACGAGACAGAGAAAGAGGAACGGTTGCGATGGAGGCGCGACCGGGGAAAAAGAAGCGATGGCGACGGACGGCTGGGCCAGCGGCAACTAGGCGATTGGGCTAGCTGGTGGCTAGCCAAGCTTGGCTCACGCACGGGGGAGGGAGAGAGAGAGCTCCGGTCGATGGAGAGAGAGAGAGAGAGAGAGTGAATTATGAGAGAGAGAAATCAACATATAAATGGTGTACCAATTATTGGTGTCTAAAAGCCCACCACAAATTACCAAACTACCCCTCTAACTACCACACCAATCCAAGGGCCAAGGTTAGATCTTATCCAAATCCAACGGCCCACATTCAATCTTATCCAATAATTCAAGGGCAAAATGGCAAATGTTCATAGGAGGAGAGGGGCATTCTTGTCGTTCCATTTTCGGCCATATAGGGTATTTATCAGTCCCTCAATTTAATCCAGTCTTCAAAATTCCGTTCGCAGTGCAAAAGGGCAAAACGATCATTTTTCCAGTCCCGAACCAAAATTCATTTTTTTTAGAAAAATGGGTGGCCCCAAGGTTGGCCACACCAAAAACAACATTGGCCGCTAAAAATTGTCACTTTCGAAATTCTCGATTCCCGGGCCCGAATTATAAGAAATGATTAAAATCGAACATTCGCGACTTTAGCTTATCTCTTACTAACGGGTGGCTCATTGGGATTATGTGCTTCCGACCCGTGTCCGACACTAAGTCGAGTCACATTTAAGTTTTCTCGAATCAAGGCGACCTCGATTGTTATGTAATTGCGAGGGTCCGTCACTAATTCCATTCAAACACGATCGATCAAATGGATCAGTCTCTGTTGGCCCAAAACATTCCCTCATCAATCCTTATGGTCGAAGGTCGAACCAAGGTCGAGTTCTTTGGTCATGCGAACTCGATCCCGTGATAGCCTTATCCTTAAGGTTAGCATCCCGAGAATGATTAGTTCCGGGTGAGATCTCACTATAAGTGCATTGACTAAAATATTCATTTCATAAATCCCAGAAAAATGATCAAAAATTCAGAATGTTACAAGATAAGCCAGTTGAAGAATTTTCTTGGACAAGAATTCGAAATAAAGGATCTTAGAAAGCTTCGATACTTTCTTAGGATTGAAGTTGCCAGATCTTCAAAAGGTATCTTTCTATCCCAAAGGAAGTATGTCCTTGATCTTTTAACAGAAATTGGGTTATTAGGATGTCATCCCTCTGATACACCTATTGAGGTCAATACTCATCTTCAAGAAAAGGATGGCGATGCCGTAGATAAGGTCATTATCAACGGTTAGTGGGCAAGTTGATTTGTTTATCACACACCAGACCCGATATTGCTTTGACTATAAGCATAGTGAGTCAGTTTATGCATGATCCATACTCTCTACTCATATGGATGCTGTTCTTTGAATCCTTCGATATTAGAAGTCTACTCCTAGTCCTGGCGGTGGGTTGCTGGGCTAGCCTTCCCCCGGGTTTAGTACCGAATAGCCTGTCGGGCGAAAGGGAGGTTCCCGGGTCATCAAAAAAAAAAAAAAAAAGAAGAAGAAGTCTACTCCTAGAAAAGGGATTCTTTTATCTCCTCGTGATGGCTTGAATGTTGAAGCCTATACAGATGCTGATTGGACTAGATCTTTCGATAAAAAATCTATTTCTAGACATTATACTTTCTTAGGAGGGAATCTTGTGACTTGACGTAACAAAAAGCAAAATGTGATTGCTTGATCTAGTGCTGAAGCAGAATTTCGCGCAATGGCACATGGAGTTTGTGAACTGTTATGGCTTAAAGGATTACTTGAAGATCTTGGTGTATCTATTCCCATTCCTATGATATTATATTGTGATAATAAAGCCACCATTAGTATTGCTCACAATCCTGTACAGCATGACCGTACAAAACATGTGGAGATTGACATCACTTTAACAAAGAGAAGTTGGAGAGTGACTTAATTTGTATGCCATTTGTTCAGTCCGGTGATCAACTTGCAGATGTGTTGCCTAAAGGATTGGAGAGTAAATCATTTCATCTTATTTTAGTCAAATTGGGCATGTGTATCTATGCTCCAACTTGAGAAGTAGTGTTGAGAGTACTTGGCTAATAGGGGCATATTTGTTTATTTTCTTTTTTTATTTTATATGTTGCAGCAATAAATGTAATATTGTAATTTTGGCCTTTTTTACTATATTAAAATAGATAGTTTGGGATCACATAGACCTAACCAAACATTCAATTCAGTTTTTTCTCTCAACAATAACCAATAGTGTGAAATGCCAGTGAACGCTTGTCAAAGCAAGCAATACACGTAACCAAAGGATGACTTGCTGCAGCAATAGAAAGTGGAGATGATCTCGATCGCAGAGCTATACAAAAGTACTCTAATGGAGAACAATCAGGCAAGAAACGACTACCAGGTGTGAAGATGACTCGAAAGAAACGAGAGCCTAGGAAGGCCCACTTTAGGCCAGTGCTGCTGACAAAATAGAAACATCCTCACATTCATCCAGCTCGATCTGTCGAGATAGTCTGTAATAATTAATGAAGGATTTTATGCCTCTCTCACGTATAGTGCAATGCTTTTAATTTTGTCAAGGACAAGAACGTACTAGAGTGGCGAAAGAAAGAAACGTAGGAATATTAACACATCGGAACTTCGAAGACCTGTACAAGAGCAAAATTACCTGAGGAATGAAAAAGTAAAACGAGCCTGCCTCATGTTCCATAGAAGACAACTCTGCGCTGAAATTAACATCCAGAAAACCATAAGCCTTTATCAGTGCCGAATCATTTGATAAATATCTGCAGATGAAATATGCAATCATTCTTTACATTAAGAGTAAAGACAATGATCGTAATAGAGTAACAAACCAGACAAACTGCTAAAAGATTGATTTTATTGGTAAAGGAAATTATTACATAGAAAATGACCATACTAACGGAAGGAAAATAGACCGCTGAAATCCATGAACAAGAGTTGGTCTCAATCCCCTTCGTATAAAAGCTCTAGGCTATTCAACGGGCATGATCTAAAGCTCGAACTTACTCCAAAGATTCAGTTTCATTCAAGTTATTTGACACGAAGATTTTCAGTTCCCATGAAAAAGGAATCCAGACAATTGAGAAGCCTTAACTACAAAGCAGAGGAAAGCATACTCACCGCAGAGAAAGTGGCTAGCCACTTCTTACTACTAATGGAAATTACAGTTAAAAGGATATACATGAACTACGCAACTTCTCTACCGGCTTTATAAGGCAGAACATGGGAAACTACATAGCAATTGATTTTCATCTCCTTGCTTAAGACATCATTCTCAGTAATATTTATCAGAATCCAAGTTAAAAATGTGTTTGGTCTGGAGGCACACATTAAAGCATGTTGAATATTTTGGACAGTCCATAATAGCACTTGAAGAAGTTGGCAGATGCCTTGCTATTGCAATTAGAATAGAGATCATCTGTTCTTCCAGAGCTTCGGCCGAATCTGTCTAAAACCATTCATTTGAAGACAATCTATATGAAGTAATCAGGCTGAAAACTGACATAATAGTTATATCACGCTACCTCCAAGATGTAATGAATTCTTGGCAGAATTCCCATCCTGACTAAACTGCGGTAAAATCTTGACTAGCAACCACAATATCGTCCTGAATAGTGTGCTTCCCTTAAGATTCATCATCAGGTATTTCTTCCATAGGAAAAACATTAGAAGATTTAGAACTGTACTTCCAAAACCCACCACGAAGCAAACCACCATCAATTTCTGGTTTACTCCCAAAAACTAGGGCAGTGTAGAGATCCTTTCCATGCATACTCATCCTCCGAAAGAACAACACATATAACTTATACTCAACCAAATGAAGCCTTACACCAATGAGAAGAATCTTTGAAGAAAACTTTACCTCCAATTTGTCCAAGTTCTCGCACAAATCAGAGTATAGTATGAACTCAATGACCATTGCACAAGCTAAAATTACATAATCGTGGTTGTCATCAAGACGCATCCTACAAATGCACATCTTTTTTTTTTTTTTTTTTTTTTTGGTAACCCAGGAACCCCCCGCACGGCCGACAGCCGGAGGAGTAAACCTGGGGTGACGCTAGCGCAGGACCCACCACCACGGCGCCACATCATTAAAGTGAATTTCCAACTTTTTTCAATTAGTTGCATATGATAATAAAACCTAGAAAAGCTGCAACAAGAGCCAATTTTCGCGGGTACTGTTCACGGCAGAATGCTCTCACCGGTGATTCCCGCTGTTACTGTTCATCCGACTTTCCTCTCCTGAATCCGGTTGATTCCGGCAGCCATTTGGGCTGATTCTTGGAGGGTCGCTTCCCTGGACGTTCCTTGTTCACCTCTCCATAGGATTTTGCTCCTCGTTCTTCACTGAAATTGGATTTCCAGATCTGAGCTCGGCCAGCTCCTTGGGTTCTCGCTCACCGTCGTGCTCTAGTTGCTGGGTTATCGATCTTGGGAGACAATTCCGTTTGAAGTTTGCACATTATGGGTATCCCCTAAAGGTGTATTCGCCCTGGTCTCTGCTCCTTCTTGGCTTGGGTAGGTTTTCATCTTCCCTGTTCTGGCTCAAACTACTTACTGGTCTGTTGCTGTTGGAGACTGAAGGAGTGTTGCATAAACGAATTACTAGCTTTAGTTGTTGAAGTTCTGTTGGGGAGCTGGAGTTTGTGTTTGAGGCTATTTTATCCTGGGCGAGATGTTAATTCGTATCCTTAGGTGATTGTGCTGCTGGGCTGTCTGTTAGGTGTTTGTTGTTTTGCCCAAATGGAAGAGCCAGTAGCTTCCCCTTTGCCTGAATTATCCCCTGGCCTAGAGACGGAAACACTTCCATCTGAGGAAACTCACCAGGCGGCCATTAGAGCTGATGTGAACCAAACAGCTCATCCTATAGGAAAATCCTCTTCCTCTTTGGCACTTAATCGTCCCCTGGCTCCTAGACCTATCCTGAAGGGCTCCTCTAGCCGTAGTCAGAGCAGGGGTCGCCTGAGGTTTAGGAGCAGATCTCGGGGAAGGAAACACAATGTTGATGGGGCAGTTCACTTGGAGTCTAGAACTAATCCAGGTAGAGAATCAGAGGAGGTGGGGAACACCCCTTCTCGGCCTCAAGGATAGAATACCGCTGTTGCTCAAGCTCCACGAACTTGGGCAAACGTGGCCAAAGTACTGACTAAAGGCTACAACCTGACTTTTGTTCCTCCTGTGATAGAGGATGGTGAAACAATAGTGGACATAACGCCGGAGGTGGTCGCTGAACAGAATCCCAGATGGTCAGAATGCATAGTTGGGCATTACTTAGGGAAGAAAGCCCCCTTCAAGCTGACTGAGGAAGCCATCCGAAAAGCTTGGGGGGATCAAGTCACTGATATCAAACTCCATGAGAATGGATTTTATTTCTTCCGAGTGCCTAACTCAGATTTTGGAAGAAAGCAGCTTGATTTGGGTCCGGTGTCCATTGTCAGTTGCACTATGCTGCTCCAACAGTGGCACCCCAAAATGAAACTCAAAAAAGGCTTACTTGATACCATACCGGTGTGGGTTCGACTAAGAGAAATTCCTTTCTCTCTCTGGTCCCCTGCTGGCATAGGCCGGATAGCTAGTGCAATTGGCAAACCACTATATGTGGACAACCAAACTGAGCAAATGAGCAGAATATCCTTTGCTCGAGTGTGTGTGGAACTCAAGGCCACCGATCCTCGGATGGAAGAAATCAAAGTTAGATGGGATGGAGAGATAAACCTGATCAAGGTAGAATATGAGTGGAAGCCATTAACATGCTCAGCTTGTGGCATCTATGGACATAAACAGGGAACCAATGGGTTTGACTGTGCCCTTCCCCGTAATATCCTGCACTCTGAACCTTCTGCTCGTCCCCAAGCTACTGGTGAGTGGATTCAAGTCTCCAGGAACAAGGGCAAACCCCCTCTCAAGGAGGCCAACCTAGCTCTTCCTTCTAGATCACTAATGGGTCATAATCATGCAAGGGAAGGCTGTATGAACCCTGTATCGAGCACAACTGGTCCTCACACTCGGTCAGGCCATATTCCTCTTCCGACTACTGTAACTGATTCAGGCCTTCACCAAGCAAGTTGCCCCAGTCAGCACAAGCAAGATTCTTAGCAGGCTGAGGACCTGCCTTCCATAGAAGGTCTTACTGTTATTCGGGAGAAGTCAGCAGCAGTTCCCCCCCAGACTCAACCTGCTTTGGGACTCCAGTTGGCTTCCGATGGAGAGGAGCTGAGCACCTGCCTTCACGCGACTTCTCCAGCTGAGGAATCCCTCCAGACCGGGCCAGTTATGCTTATTCAAGGCCTATCCTCAGTCAGCTTCATTAGAGAGTCTTCTGATCAGCACAATGAAGGCCAAACCCAAACCTCCCAGTCCTCCATGGAGGAAGCCTCTGGCCATTTTGAAGATTTGTCGGAGGAGGAACCAGCCTCGGTATCCCTCCCCAACACCCGATCGCGCACCTTGGCGTCTATTAATGAAGGGACTTCCAATCTTTCTCATGGACCAGAACCTACTTTGGAGTAAAATGTGAAGGCTCTTAGTCTGTCATCCTCAAAGAAATCTAAGAGGAGACAGTTGAGGAAATCTCAGCGGTAACCTCCTCCGCTCATGCTATGTTTTTTGGAGCTTGGAATATAAGGGGGTTAGTAGCACCCCTCAGGCAAGCTGAAGCTCGGGATTTCATTAGGACTAACCGGCTATCTTGTGTTGGGATAGTTGAAACTAAAGTCAAGGAGTCCTTTTTTGGCCATATTTCTAATAATATTTGCTCTACTTGGAGGTGGTTATCAAATTATGAGCATTCCCCCTAGGTCGTATTTGGCTTGGGTGGGACCCTAATGAGATTGAACTTAACCTCATCTCCTCATCCTCCCAGCTGATGCATTCTGAACTTAGGCTGCTGAAGATGAACCGTTCTTGCTCATTCACGGTTGTATACGGTGAACACACTTTTGTAAATAGGCGGCCTCTGTGGGCTGACCTGATCCGGTACTCATCGACTGATCTTCCTTGGCTGGTAGCTGGTGATTTTAATGCAATTCGGTATCCAAGTGACAGACAGGGTAGTATAAATCCTTGGATTCCAGTTTTTGACGAATTTGATGACTGTCTAAACCAGGCGAGCCTTGATGACCTGCGGTTTGTGGGACACAGGTATACTTGGTCCCATTCTTCAGGTGCCAATTGCAAACTCCGGAAGATTGATCGAGCTCTTATCAACGACTTGTGGATCCACCACTTCTCCTATTCGGAAGCAAAATTTTTAGCTCCAGGCATATCCGATCATTCCCCCATGATGGTCAGAATCTTACCTCCACAGAATCCCAGGATCCCGTTCAAGTTCTTCAATTTCTGGACAACCTATTCAAACTTCCTGGAGTTAGTGGCTCAAACATGGAATACTCACATTGTTAGCTCGCCTATGTTTATGGTATGCTGCAAGTTAAAGCTTCTCAAACCAGTGTTCAGACAACTGAATAGGAACTCATTCTCTGCCATTTCCTCTAGGACGGAACAAGCTAGGCTCAACCTTTATGAGACACAGTCGGCTCTGGAACAAAGACCCTTTGATCCCGGCCTAAGTACTATTGAGGTTGAACAACTTCGAGCCTTCTCTCTTCTTAAGCTACAAGAGGAGTCGTTCTTCAAGCAAAAATCCAGAATCCGCTGGCTTCGAGAAGGGGACTCGAACACAAAGTTCTTCCATCATTATGTTAATAAAAGGAGATTACAAAATCGTATCCTATCTGTTTCTGCAGAGGATGGGACCATGCTATTTGATCCAATAGAGATCAGGAACCATATTGTTGGACACTTCCAACATTTGCTCACTGATAGGACTGATCCTGATCAGGCTCCCCCTTGGGAGATAAGTCCTTTCATCGGAAGGACATTGGATGAGAACCAACGGAACCTCTTATCACAACCGGTAACGGATGAGGAAATCCAGTTGACACTCTTCTCCCTTGCGAAAGGAAAGGCCCCAGGTCCGGATGGTTATAATGTGGACTTTTTTAGGTCCTCCTGGGAGGTTATCGGACCTTCTATACTGGAGGCGGTTAGGTCCTTTTTTCAAACCGGCCACTTGCTTAAGGAGTTAAATAGTACCATTATCACATTGGTGCCAAAGTACTCAAATGCTTCATCCATGAACGACTTCCGGCCAATAGCCTGTTGTAACACATTATATAAGTGCATTTCCAAAATCTTGGCTAGGCGTATTGCTCAAGTACTCCCAACCTTGATTAGTCACTCTCAAACAGCTTTTGTTAAAGGGCGTAGAATTACTGATAATATTTTGATTGCCCAAGAGCTATTTGCTGATTTTCATCATGAGGCCTATCTACCAAAATGTGCTTTAAAAGTGGATTTCCGGAAGGCGTATGATACCATTAACTGGGCTTTCATTGAAGAAACCTTAAAGGCACTCCAATTCCCGATGTTCTTCATCCGGTTGATAATGGCTTGTGTCACAACTCCAAAATTTTCAATATCGATTAATGGGGAACTTCATGGATACTTCTCTAGCAGTCGTGGTATAAGACAAGGGGACCCGATATCGCCATATCTCTTCATTATGGTGATGGAAGTCCTTTCTGGCATGATTAAGGAAAAAACTAATACTCCGGACTTCCGGTGGTACTCGAGATGTAAAAAAACCCAGGTTTCTCATCTCTTTTTCGCGGATGATGTACTCATTTTCTTGGAAGGCCATCTAAGATCGGCGGAGTTGATCAAGGAGGCTCTTGCAAAGTTTTCCCTTTGGTCGGGTCTTTACCCAAATTCATCCAAAAGTAATATCTTCCTTTCTGGAGGATCGCCAATTCTACTTGAGCAACTTTTACAATGCTTTGGATTTCAGCAAGGCATACTTCCATTCCGATACTTAGGCGTGCCTATCATCTCATCCAGGCTCAACAAAGAGGACTGCAAAATCCTGGTTGATTCTATTACAGCCCGTGCCCGCTTATGGACACATCGCTTCTTATCTTTTGCGGGGCGCCTCCAGCTCATCAAATCAGTGCTACACTCCATTCAAGTGTATTGGGCTTCCATTTTTCCTCTTCCCCAATCGGTGATTCAAGGAATTGAGAAAATTTTGAGACAATTCTTATGGAAAGGCCCTGAACTTGGTACCGGGGGCGCTAAGATTGCTTGGGACTCTATTTGTCTCCCCAAGAAGGAAGGAGGTCTGGGGATTCGTCGTCTCCAAGAGTACAATATAGCTTTGTCCCTCAAACACATATGGCTTTTGTTTACTGATAAGGAAGCCATGTGGGTTAAATGGATTCATTCAACCTTCTTACACAACTCCAACTTTTGGATTGTTTCAAAACCCACCTTTTGCTCCTGGACTTGGAAGAAGCTTCTAGATTTGCGCTCGACTGCCCAAGGTTTATTCAGGTGGACAATTGGAAATGGGCGGTCGGTCTCTTTCTGGTTCGATTGGTGGCATGCTAAAGGCCCCCTCTCCCGGATATTCTCAAATTTAATCATTTATCAATCCAGGATTCCTCGTGATACTTCGGTGCGGGATTTCTATGATGGTATCTGGCAACCTTCAACAATGGTTGATACCTTCTTTAGTTGGACCAATCCACATCCTAGTTTTATGGATGACATTCAGGATGTTTTGAAGTGGGCCCCTTCCCCCGCTATCCCCTTTTCCGTCGCCCGTGCATGGAACCAAATCAGAACCACCGGACAACCGGCCCTATGGCATTCCTTTGTGTGGGATAAGCATATAGCCCCCCGACACGCCTTCCTTCTGTGGGTAATTTCCCTTAACCGTTTACTCACTCAGACTTTACTTCTACAAATTCGAAGGATTGAAGTCGCTGTTTGTACATTTTGTGGTGAAGTCCCGGACTCCATCAACCATTTGTTCTTTGCACGCTCGACTACAAGAAGAATGGCTTTTTTCTGGGCGACTAAATACAACCTTCCATGGCATAATAAGGCCTGGCCTGAACTTATCTCCTGGGCAATGCAAGTCTGCAATACCTCCTCCTTTGCGCATAGAATATCTAGATTCGCCTTTGGCGCTCTATGCCACATCATATGGTCGGAAAGGAACAATGCCATTTTCAGGAATAAGTCTGTTTCTATCCCAGGAATGCGTAACCACCTTCTCAAGGTTGTCAAGGACAAAGCTCTAGCCATGGGGACTATTCCTGATACACCTGCAAATCGGAGAATGCAAAGGAATTGGGGCCTCTCGGCCACTATATTCGCCGCTAGTCTAGCCCCATCTTAGGCTGGTTTTCTTACCTGTTTACTTGTTCCTTGGTTGTATAGGTCCTGCTAAGGCTTTTGACCCCATTTTGACAAGTTGTCCATATTGGGTCGATGGGTGCATCTAGCTTTAGGTTGTAATTGGCTCATTGAATAGTTATAAAATCTTTACCTTACCAAAAAAAAAAATAAAACCTAGAAATATGTAGCCTTCTAATAGTAATAATCCCAAATATAGAATATATTGTCCAAAGAAGCTAAAAAAAGCAGCACTAAATTAGTTAGAAGCAGCTCAGGCCATAACCAAGCAACCTCGTTTCTTAGATTCCAGAAAGGTTTTCCCCCAAAAAACGAAAGGGATACTCAAACAAAAGCAGTCCCATCCAAGGCAGGGTATAGATTACAGACACTGGAAAACCGATTTAACATGTTGCGGAGTGTACCTATAACAGGACAACTGTTGCTCCAGTAAAAATGTAGTTGCAAACAAAAAAAACAGATTAGCAGTCTGTGCAATTTCCTCATACATGTAAGCTTTTTTTCAGGAAATACAAGAGCTCATGTCAGTAGTATGGCTCAGAATTTTTTGTATACATGAGCATAGCACCAGAAAATTATAATACAAATGTTCTAGTAATAACACGGAAATCAAGGCCATGTCCACTGCTCATTGAATAACAATATGAAGGAAGGATGATGACAGAACATATGCAATAAAGATCAACTCAATGTTAAGACAAGTTCAGGTTCTGGGCTGAGTACAAATGCCCAGACAGCCTCCCAATCGACTGAATCCTCATCAACATTAGAATATCAAGTAGCGAGATCAACTTGATCTCGACAAATAATGTGCATTGCCTTGTCAAGTACAGAAGCGAGAAGATGAAGTGCTAGGGCCCGTTGTCCTAGAACCTAAAGCATCAATTCATTATATACCAAATATGCCAGTAGTGAAGAAGGTTCTTGTAACTTAGCAGTAAAGGATATGAACTTAAGAACGAACACTAATGAGAAAGCAAAAACTATCTGATTAGCTTTGATTCTACATTAGCTAAGCACCGATATTGTAACATCCCGAAATTCGACTCGATCTCTGGAATGAATAAAACGAGTATTATTCGATATTTCATTTTCGTAAGTCTCGCCCGGAATTGATCACTCACGGGATACTGACCAAATGGGAATGGCTAACTTGGAATAGGCACGTGTACTAAGGACCCAGTCGCGAGCTAAACCCGACTTAGGATAATGACGAGGAAGTATTTTGGGCCAGTGTGAACCGATCATCCGAACCGGACGATTGTGTCATCGGAACTAGTAATAATTCCTCTCATTTCCTCTCTCGAGCTCGCCGCGATTCGGATAACCCGAGGTTGAAACGTTTGAATCCTAAACGGCCGCCCGTTAGTGAGAGATTTAGAAATTGGAAATTTGACGATTTGATCGTGAAAATTTAATCCGGACATCGAGAGCGATTTTCGTGAATCTCGGGATAGTTTTTATGAGGACGACGTCAAATTAAGCTGGCCATATGTGTATAAGCCTTGTAGGATCGATTTTTGGCGTTTCAACCCGGTACCGGAACTTGATGCCATTTTTACCCTTTTGCCCCTAAGAGTTCCGAATTTTTGAAATCCTTGAGGGGTGTGACACTTGTCAACGCCCCCCTTCCCCATGCATGGCATCACCTCACCCACACTCACACTCTACCTCTTCATCTCCCCCATGCAAGTCATGATTTCCCCATTTTGTCTCTTCATATTCTCTCTCTCTCCCTTGGCACTCTCACTCTCTCACTCTCACTCTCTCTCTCCCCCTCACCGACCACTCACTCCCTCACTCTCCCCCTCCGGCGATTTCTCTCTCCCTCATGGCCTCATGCCGCCACCGTCAGCCCGCCGGAGCCGCCGCCAGCCGCTGCACGCCGCCATGCACCGCCGCTCCCCTTGCCGTTCCTCTTCGCCTCAACCTCGCTTTCTCTCCACTCCGGCTGCATGCAAGGGAGAACGGCACCGGTCAGCCAAGGAGGACCGAGCTGACCGCCGCTGTGCACCGCCGGCCGCCGCCGCCTGGCTGCCGTCGCTGCCCTCTTCCCCCTCCGTCGTCTCTCTCTCTCTCTCGCCGGTGCATGCAGCTGGGTTGGCGTCGGACCAGCCACGCCGCCGTCGCCGCCGCCTCTCCCTTTTCCTCCCCGCCGCGGCTGCATGCAGGGGTGAACCGCCGCCGGGGCTGTCCATCGCCGTTCGCCGCCGCCGCTGTGGCCGTCCACCGCCGCCTCACTCGCCGTCCCTCCCTGTTTTCCCTCTGCCTCTTCCTGTTCTGTTCAGCCCTTCGCCGGAGCAGACCGCCGGTCGCCGCCGCACGTCGCCGCCGGACCGCTCGCTGCTCGCCATCGCCGCTTCAGCTGAGCCGTCCTCTCCCCCGCCATTCACTGTTCCCTGCTCCCCTTCGCCGGAACAGTTCGCCGCCGCCGCTCGCCGCCGAGACCGCCGTACGTCGTGCGCCGCCGTGAGCAGCAGCTTCCGTGCTGCTCGGCCGCCCGTCCAGCCACCGCCGCCGTAAGCCAGCAGTCCCGCCGGCCTCTCACCGCCGCCCGAGGCTGCTGTGGACAGCCGGCCACCGCTCGCCGCCGCCTCCTTGGGAAGTGTGCCGCCGGTTCCACCGTTAACCGGTGATCGGCCGCCGTTCCCCGTCGCCCGAGCGTTGGATCGAGGTGGGTGGAAACCTCTAAACCCCGATTAGGACAATTGTGCGTTTCTAGATGGGCTTAGGGTGTTGGTTAGTCGGTTAGTATTGATTAGTGTTCATATAAACTTAGGTGTCATTGATAGGTGTCGGGAAATGGTTAGTGGGTGACGAAGCATGTTTAGAAGGGAAATTAGAGCTCGGAACGGCTAAATTGAGTTGCTGGCCGTATTGAAATTGTTGGCCAATTGCATGGTAGTTCAAGGTTTGAATTGACTTGGGTGCCGGGATTGCCGAAATGATCGAATTATGTGTTAGTTTGTCGACCATGGTGAAATTGAGTCTACCATGCCGTGTGTCTGTATGGCCGACGATTGTGGAATGTGAATTATGGTTGGTCAATGTGCATAATGTTGCCCGAGTTCGTCATAAGTGTTGATCTTGCATGAAATACCCCGTTGTGTGGATTGAGCCAATTGTGCAATATGACGAGAACCATTGAACAGTGTATCGTGTGGAACATTATGTCATGATACATCGCACTAGCATTCGTGTGCGAATTGCATGGCCACGCATTATGCATGTCGAGTATAGGGCTTGTGGAAATTGTGCGGGAATGCGTGTATGCCATGGACATGTGATCACCTAATTATGCCCTGATGCGTTTACGCGGGGTTCAGATAAAATTGGTTGCGTGAATGTGTGATCACTTTCGCCCTGATGCGTTTATGCGGGGTGTGCCGTCCTCATGCACTTTGGAGCAGGACGATGCCCGGTACGTCCGGAAGACAACCATCCTGATGCGTTTACGCGGGCTCTGGTTTGTAAAGGAGATCGGTGTTGCGCCTGATGCGTAAGGACGCGGGCTAGAGACACTGGGCCTGGGGCGTCTTTACGCTGGCCACGGAGTGTTGTGATTGGTCTTCGGACCGGATCTTCGGATCGGACCTTTGGGTCGGGCCTTCGGGTCGAATAATGGAATAAATGGTTAACGTGTGATGCATAGTGTCTGATTATGTATTGGAATCCACTGGACATGGTATGGGACGTGTCTAAGTAGATTTCACTCTATAATCGGAACACGAATGGAAGTTTGTGCCGGGATGCCATAGGGATTGGATTGTGGGCATGGCATGTTAGTGGCATTTGCATGCATATGAATGCATGAGTTAGCGTGCTGAATTGAGTGACTCGGTGATCCATACTTGGAATTGTCACGAAAGGTTTTGAGCATGCGCGTGACGTACGCTTGATCGAGGATGCCGCTTGTGATTTGTAATATTATGGGATTATCTAACCTGCAGGGTCATTGATATGCCGATTTGGGCCTACGGGCCTAAGTCATTGTTATATATGCGTGCTGTTTGTTTTTCCCGTCAGGAGATGCATGTTAGCCTAATTTAGGTTTAGGAGTTTGCACTCACTGAGATGTGTCTCACGGTTTTTATAACCCAACCTTTCAGACCCGCGCCCATGAACCGACCGCCTATTCCGATTCGCTTCGGGATCCCTTTAGAGTATGAGCATACGATGGTTGAATTCCCGGTGGCGAACAATGAAGTTTACATGAGGCATTATGCGATGATAACCGTAGACGTAGGCACGACACATCCTGAAGTTCATGAGTACGTAGCCTGGTGCTTTCGGGACCGTTGGGGAGAGGAGTATGGGCCCCTCCGTACCATGGATATCCCGTTCACCATGGAGGGCCAGCTTGATCCACAATGCCCGAGTGGTGAGGTCGTGGATTCCGAGATGGATTCGGAAGAGGCTATAGGTCCTTTTGCCTGGTACGAGCCTGCCGAAGACGAGGAATTAGGAGGTATAGATCACGAGCCCGTCGTGGAGGATCCAGTGGTGGAGCCTATGGAGGTTGACGAGGCCGAACCGATGGACACCGAGGAGTCCGAGGAGGAGGTTCCTAGCGAGGATTCAGAGATACCAGACAGTTCGTCCGAGTCCGATGGCTCAGATCCCGATTAGGTACCCTAGACTAGGCTCGGTTATCTGTTTATGAGGGTAGGCACTTTTTGAGATTTAGGACCCTCTACCGTTGGCTGTTGTCTCTCTTTTGATTGCACTTTATTTCTAAGGTCGTTTTCTTGGAACAATGTAAGAATGTTTCTAGTAGCTTTGATATGGATGTGTACGTTGCCTCAGTTTTTTTTATGTTATTGCCCTTGGTTCTCACATTTATGTTGTACGGGTATTCGTTTTAAATTCTTGCTTCCGCATGTGTTTCACACTCTGCTTTGGGAAATGGGTCGCCGACGATGCGTCCTGGGACGTCGTGTTATATTCTTATCGACCCACCGATCGGGGTTTCGCGCGCCGGGGAGGCCGGGGCGTGACAGATATAAAAGGCAACTTACCACACTTCTTGTAAGTGCCACCGCTTCTTTGATGGTATAACCTGCAGCACCAGGGTCACCTTCAGTCCTCAAGATGTCTGTTTTCAGCAACATTATCAGCGTTCTGACCATTCTGACCTGAAGAATAGTCTCAATAAGTGATATAATCACATAAAATACACATAAATCTAGACATAACTTGAAAAAATTCTTAAGCATTAAAAAATTCCTCTGATGCACACTTAGAACTCAATCATAGAGCACACAATACTCTGATCCAATTATATGAGGGAACTAGACAAGAAGGTATGTTATTGAACACACACTTCAAAAAAAATTCACCAAATGAAATCTGGAGAAAGGGAGCCAATCAGACCACACTGCATATATTAACCACCCTATCACTCATAGATAAAGCTGTCTTGTGAGGTTTAGTGCCGAGACAGCAGAAATGCTACACCTGTCAGACATCACCCTGGTGCAGCAATCTGGGAACAGGAAAATGTACATAAAGGTCGGAGTTAAGGTTGAAAAAGAGGCGCATGGAAATAAAGCTCATCCTACTTGTGTTTATCAAGGAATGAAAGCCGATCCTAAATTCTATAGGCATCATTTTGAATCAAAGTTTTTATACAGGTCAAAGTCTATAGCAGCTCAAAAAATTGTTGTCCCCAGCAACATTCAGCCAAAAAGTGAAGTTTTGGTACTTGAACAAGTTGAAGAAGTTGAAGAAGATGCCCATGCAACATTCTTGCATATTTCCATGAAAAAGAATAGGTCGAGCTAAAGTACCTTAAGTACTACATAGAAACACCTAAAGCTATAGAACCTTAGGTACTACATAGAGATTCATTAGTGTGACTAATGCATGATCTAGTTGGATAAGTTGTTCATCATCATCATCGAGTGACCAGTGCATTAGGGTGACTAGTACATGTCAAACCCACTTGTGATAACTAACAACATGTGAACTGACCGAAGAACTAGTTATCTAATTTTTGGAGAAGGAACCATCATCTGGACTCAAAAGGCACCAAAAGAGATGCCTAGCAAGAGACACTAACTGGAAGAGATTATATAAGCAATTGACTTACTGGTGCCCATGTCAAGTTCACTCTGAATGACATTTCCGTCTAATGAAAATCACAATTTTCATACAGCCCCAACCCTATCAGTCCAAGCACTCCACAAACTTCCATCTCTTGGTCCATCATTCTGGATACCAGCACAATCCTACTGAATTTGGCAATCTTTTACAGTCTCTGATGATACCAAATTAGATACTCCATCCCTCGTACTCTGTTATTCAGCATTCTGAAGAGACTGACCCCCAACTAATGGACTGCCCAATGTTCCATCCATAGCTATCTGAGAGCTTGACAAGTTTGGCTTCTTGAATTTCACTTGACCGATTCTTTTTAGCAACTAAGAAATGAAGGGTCCATCTTTTTCATTATCTCAGCCTGAGCTTCAGCAATTTCGTCAGAAGACATACTCTGTAATCCGGCACGGTTCTCAGCATCAATTTGACTCTCAAGAGAAGACTGACTTTGCCCATCATCATTGACATTGGATCTAAACAAGGACGCTGTAGGCAAGCTTGACGATTCCTTTTCCTTCTGTGTAGAATGATCAAGAAATGAGGAACTTAAGTCTTTTGCCTCAGTCAGCATTCTTACAGATTCATTGCTTGAAACTTTCAATGCACCAGTTCCGCTGCCAATATGCCTGGACCCTGAATCTCTAAGTAAATAAGCAGCCTCGGCCTTCTTGTAAAGATCAAAGGGAACATCCCTGAACTTGAGTACCCTTACCCGTATCACTTTGCAAACCAATTAATGCAGAAGTCTTACCATCTGTGATGGCCCCGACAATTTCATACATTGGCCCAACTTTCGAGAGTGGTTTTGCATATACTTCCATAGGAATTGCACCGGCAGAAGGACACCATTGGTGCCATAACTTGCGTACGGCGATCACTTTGGTGCCATAACTTTTTTTCGGATCACTTTAGTGCCAAGTCGGAGGAAAATAGATCACTTTAGTGACACCGGCCAAAATTCCGGCCAAAATGTTGACGTGGAATTTTTCATTTTAAAAAAAGAGTGTGACGTGGATATTGGGCTCAACATTTGATGTCCACGTGGACGAGCAAAACGACATCGTTCCATTTAGGACAGCAAACGACGTCGCTCAGTTCAAAGGTCTCCTTAGCATCGCGTCGTAGTCAGACCTGCTCTGTCTCCCTCGTCCCGTTGCCCTCGCCTGTCGCTCGTCGCCTGTGGCGCCCTCCTTTCGTCGCCGTCGCCGTCACCGTCGCCATCACCACCTCTTGCCTTCCCCTCGCGGTCGGTCGGCGTCGCTCCCTCGTCCCGTGGACTGAGCATCATCACTCGTCCCTTCGGCGTCGGTCCCATCTCCGTGGCAAATTACGAAGGTCGGTCTTCAAATAAGGGCTATTAATTTCTATTTTGCTGAATTGATCGACACATTGTGCTTCATTTGTCCTATGTTTCACTCAATTAAGTGGTAGATTAGTGCTGCCTTCGGGAAATTAGGGTTTGAAGTAGTAAATTAGGGCTCGAACTTAGGAAATTGGGGCTCGAACTTGAAATTAGATGTTGAACTTATGAAATTAAGGCTTGAAGTTCATAAATTATGGCTAGTTGTTCGGATATTAGGGCTTAAAGTGGATTCGATTGTGTTGGTGCCAGGCTGAGTATATGCGATAGACTGTGGTCCATGTGGGGACCTCTGTCATTGTCACCCATGTGGTCTGATGGTGGCTTTTTCAATCTTGTCGACCATGTAGGGCACCTTCATGTGAAGCTGTGCTCTTTTTCCTAGGTGGTGTGGTCCCGAAAGCTAAAATATTGAATTTTTTGGCTTTTTTCCTTCAATGCAGGGTCGATATGGGGGATAAAGACACAATTATCGGCATCATTGTTCGCTATAGAGGAGAATTTGTCATCGGCACTGACGAGTGGGAATACTTTGGAGGACTTGAAGGTATTGTTTATTTCGATAGAAGCAAGCCAGCATATATTAATCTCATGAGGGATATAGTTCAACAATTAAGATGTAAAATAGGATGTTTGCATTATTGTGTTCCTGGAAGTAGCTTGAAGGACGGTATTAGAAACTTTCACGATGATAATGGTGTTAAGGATATCATCTACCATTATCTTCATGGAAAAGAAGCTGTTGTGTACGTTGAGTCCTATAGTGATGGTGAATCTGATGAAGGGGCTGAGGGAGGAGACGTAAGGGATGGTGTTGTTTTACCTAGTACTCAGGTTGGTGCTAGTTCTATTATAGATGAAGCTGGACATGAGAGGGAGGCAAGCCATGCAGCAAGTGAAGAGTTCACTGGATTTGAGTTCACTGGATTGTCGTGGGAAGTTGCTGCATCTAGTGAATCAGATGATGAGGTTGTGGGAAATGTAAATTTACCAAGTGATGATGACGATGAGGAACTTGCACAGTCAAGGCAAAAGCAAAGGGAATTTGGGAAAAAATCAATAGCTGCATTTGGAAGATTGCATGAAGCTGAATTAGGACATAGCATTGATGGAGCTCCAGCTGAAGGTAATGATATTGATTATGAAGAAAGTGGATATGATGAACAGAATGATAATTCTGAAAATCAGCATGAAGATGATGATCCCGTTGTGCGCAGAAGGAAACGAAAGTATCCGTTATACGATCCTAGCTCTTCTTCTTCTGTGTTGACTGTAGGTCTAAAATTTTCTGATGCCAAACAATTCAAAGAAGGGATTATCAAGTATTCAATAGCTTAACAGAGGACTCTTCAGTTCACTCGAAATACGCGGGACTATGTTAGAGCAAAGTGTTCTCAACCTAGTTGTTCGTGGAAGATATATGGCGCACGTTCAAAGAGGGACGAGTCATTCCAAATTAGGTCATTACAGGAGGAACATACTTGTTCCATCATGTTTGACAACAAAAGGGTAACGAGTGCTTGGTTGTCGAAGCACTTCTTCGATACCATCAAAGCGATGCCTAATGTGAAGAGTGCTCAGCTGAAGCAGTTGGTGAGGGAGCAAGTAGGGATTAACGTGTCACTCAATCAGTGTAAAAGAGCCAAGCATAAGGTGATGAAAGAAATTCTAGGGAGGTACAAGGAAGAATATGGTCAAATTTGGGAATATGCTGGAGAATGTGGGCTGCAAAACCCGGGTAGTCGAGTTTATGTTGAGGTTATGGAGCGGCCACTGCCTAACCATGGGACTAACTTTGACCGAATTTATATTTGCTTTGATGCATGCAAGCGGGGATTTGTTGCTGGTTGTAGACGAGTCATAGGGTTAGATGGATGTTTCTTGAAGGGTGTGTGCAAGGGAGAATTGTTGGGTGCCATTGGGAGGGATGGCAATAATCAGATGTTTCCAATTGCTTGGGCTGTTGTGAAGGTAGAGAGCAAGGACACTTGGTCATGGTTCCTGAAAAATTTGATGGCGGACCTTGAGATCACTAATGGAGGAGGTTGGGCATTCATGAGCGACCAACAAAAGGTAATGCTGGTGCAACTACACAAAAAATATTTATGACATTTTATCGTGCACATGCCTTTATATTAATGCCTTAATGTATGCATTCTTGTAGGGACTTCTTCCTGCTTTAACTGAGTTGATGCCATTTGCTGAACATAGGATGTGTGCAAGGCACATATATGCAAATTGGGCAAAAATCTACAAAGGGGAGAAACTACAGAAGCAATTTTGGATGATAGCTAAGAGCACCAACATGGCTGATTTTAGAATTCATAAACAGCAGCTGCTTGACTTGACGAAGGACGATTATGAAGCACTTTTTCAAACTGAACCCAGGCATTGGTGCAAGGCCTTCTTCAGTGAAGAATTTAAGTGCGATATCATTGATAATAATCTCAGTGAAGCCTTCAATGGGAGAATTTTAGAGCCGAGATTCAAACCAATCATCAGCATGCTTGATGATATTCGAGTGATAGTCATGACAAGGCTGCAAAAACAGAGAGATGATGTTGCAAAGTGGACTGGACAGTGTGGTCCTAGGAATGCTAAAAGATTGGATGAGAACTTGGCGAGTAGTAGGTTCTGTCATCCTATCTGGAATGGAGATGATGGCTATGAGGTCATGGAAAAGACAGACAAGTATGTTGTCCAATTGGACAAACTAAAGTGCTCATGTCGAGCTTGGCAACTGTCTGGAATTCCCTGCGTACATGCCATTTGTGCCATCCAAGCGAAAGGCAAAAATCCCAACGATTACCTGCATGGTTGCTATCACAAAACCACATATCTTGCTGCGTACCAGCACATGATGCAACCTATTAGAGGCACAAAATTCTGGGAGCCGACACATCATGAAGCCCCTCATCTTTTACCACTTAAGAAAGAAATAGGAAGGCCTAAAAGGAGACGAAGAAAGCAGGAGGGAGAGCCCACAAGTAAGAAGATGAGCAGGTCAGGTGTACAGAAGAAATGCTCGTATTGTCGTGAGATAGGTCACAACAAAAGTGGTTGTCATTTGAAAAAGCAACATCAGTTGCTTCAACAGCCAAGTGGAGGGACTCAAATTGGATCAAGTGTAGCGCCAACACAAGAACCAGCGGAAGAGGCTGCTGAAAGGCCTGCTGGAGTGCCAGCTGATAGGCATGCTGATTGTCTAGCTGAAGGGCCTGCTGAAGGCCAAGTGCAAAAACCAGCCAAAGAGCCAACCGGAGGCCCAGGTTCAAGGGCAACCTCCTCGGCGACTGTTGCACAGGCTAGGAGAAAATATCCAGTAAGCTATATGTATTTGTATTAATCTTTAGTGAGCAGACTTTGGCTTTAGTTGATATTGTTTTGTTCTTATCAGTTGAGAAGAAAACCAACTGAACAAGCAGCTCAGGTTCCTCAAAGTGAGGCACCATATCAAACAAGAGGGGTCCTCGGCAGAAGATTGAGGCAATATGGTTATGGAATTTATACGGACTTCAATACTGGAATGACTATTTTGCACGTAAGTTTTGTACATCTCATGCATTTCATTTTTGAGTTTTTCACTTTTATGACAATATTGCTTCTTCTCATCCATGATTATGTTGTTGTAGCCTGGGAGGAGTTCAGAGGTTCTTATATCTCAAGTTGGCGTAAGCCAACAGTCAATGGCTGCACCAAAAAGAATCCAACCAACGTCGCAAGCAACTGGTCCGAAGAGAAGAAGGGTGGTTGCGGAGAAGAGTGTTCGTAAACTGCGACCAACAAAAAACTCAACACAAGTTCCTGATCAACCAGCAAATGCTGACAACTCCAAAACATCCGTCAACACCGGTAAGAAGAAGATAGTTGCTGCGCCTAAGAAGATATCTCAAGCAAAACGGCCAGTAGAACAACCTGCTGGGCCAGCAGTTGAAAAAGATGCAGCTGGAGCAGTTGAAGAAGAAGCAGCGCTAGCTGTTGAAGAAGATACAGCTCCATTAGTTCAAGAAGAAGCAGCTCCAGTTGTTGAAGAAGATGCAGTTCCAGCAGTTTAAGAAGAAGCAGCTCCAGCTATTGAAGAACCTGCATCTTCAGAAGAACAACCTGCTGTTCCTCCGGTTCGAAAGAGTCAAAGAATTATGAATCAATTCAAGAAGCCGTCGAAAGGAAAAGGATATGGTCGACTTATCACTATTGACTAATGGGAGGGTGTTGAGATGATAGTTCAATCCTTTGTCAAATTAGGAAGGTTTACCGTTTTGGCTAATAGGAGGTTGATTTTTTTTTTGTCCTGGAATGTTATGGACTAATGGGATGTTGTATGTAATGACTAAATTTGATGTTTACCGTGGTTAAGGCGGTTGTGATTTCCATATTTTTTCACATGTGTTTGTTCTGTTTTAGTATGGTACTAGTGTGGAGAGTGGGAATTGGTGCTGCTAGTGCTGGTTTTTTGTGCTACTTTCAGGTGCAATATGGTGCTTGCACTATCTACTGCTTTTGTACTGTTTGGAAGTATAGTATGGTAGCTGCTGATTTTGTCATATTTGGGAGTGGATTATTGTCCTTGCACCAGCACGCCCGCACGTGCTGGTGCAAGCATTTTGGACCGGATTTTGAATATGGTTTGCGGGTTATTTGGTGCTGCTGATTGAATATGGTTTGGGGGCTGTTTGAACCAGTTTATGAGTATGGTTTGGGGCGATTTGGTGCTGGTGAGCAGTGCTGGTACAGTTACTGCTTTGATTCTAAAATGATCTGGTTTAAACATTGGTTTGTTAGAACCAAAGTCTCCATTTTTCAAAGAAACACACGGCATGACACTAAAGTGATCAATTTTCGACCACAATTGACACTTCAGTGATCACTTTTGAACTGCGACTGGAACTTAAGTGATCACTTTTCAACCACGACTGGCACTTAAGTGATCACTTTTGAACCACGACTAGCACTTAAGTGATCACGATTAGATACATTTGGCACTAAAATGTCAACTTCTGAACTTGTGACGACTTCATAATTTGCTGCTACGCAGAGTTACAGCAATTGCAGCACCTGATTTTTTCAGTAGTGAGCCTTACTCCATATTATGCAATCATCTAACCAGATGAAAAAAATACAGCAAATGAGCAAGTGAATATGTAGCAAATGAGCAAAAATATGAAGCAAATGAGGAAGTGCAGCAAATGAGCCAAAATTTGCTGTCAATGTCCTCATTTGCAGCAATGATAGCAAATGAGCAAAAATATGCAGCAAAATATGCTGCAAATGAGGAAGTGCAACAAAAGACAGCAAATGAGCAAAAATATGCAACAAAATATGCTCCCAATGAGGCAAAATTGCATCAAAATATGCAGCAACAAAATACTAAGCAACTCAATATTGAGAACCAATAAATTCCAACCTTCCATTTGTCATAGATTGCAGCAAACCTCTTCTTACATACATAAATTGCAACAAACTAATAACACAACCGTAGCTACAAATTGCCAAATACAAGTACATAGTACAACCCTATCTTAAATTATGGTAGACTAAGAAGCTTTTGCTCATAACTGACAGTACGTTTGACCATAAAATAGGCTATAAAAATTATTAAGAACACAATCAACAATCGATAACACTTTCTTTCGATTTTCATCCTTCGAACTTCCTTCTTCAAATGGTTGGCCAGAGATGCGAAAGCCTTCATTTCAGCTTGCAATGAGTCGACATCGTCCAACTCGTCCAACTCGTCCATTAATGTAGGTGCATGTTGATGTCGACCTTCAAGTAGCTTCACTATCACCTCTGTTGCTCGATTTGAAAATTTCGCATCAACCCACTTGAAGAATTTGCACTTCGAGCCTTCTCTAAACCTGGCGCATCCATGGAATCTTCTCCCGGGGTTCAATTGAGTCCAAGATGTTCTTCTTGGACTCGGTAATCCACAATAGCAGAAGAACCGACCTTCTTCTTCACTTCGTTCAAACGAATTTGAGCCGCTAGTGAAGCTCCTCCCATCCATTTGCAACTTCAGCTGTCAATTTCGGGGAAAACAAGGAAATAATATGGCCGGTTAGGGTTTGCAATTGGGGAATATGTCCAATTAGACGATTTAGGGTTCCTATATTGGGAGGAGAAAGGTTGAACGACGTCGTTTTCTCTATAAAGGCTGACTGGACTCTCCGGCGAGCTCCGGCCAGCCATCTCAGCATCGAATATTAATAAAAAAGAGCCACATCAGATTTTCCGACGTGCCATGTCGGCATTGGCACTCAAGTGATCATTTTTCAAAAAAGTTGGCACCAAAGTGATTCGAAAAAAAGTTATGGCACCAAAGTGATCGCCGTACGCAAGTTATGGCACCAATGGTGTCCTTCTGCCGAATTGCACCACTTAAAGATGTATCATCTATGGGATTTGGCTTATATGCACTTTTGATCACCTCTCTATACTACCTTGCACTTCAGCCCCTGTCGATTGACGCTTTATAATTTTACTACCGAAAGAGGAATCATTCCTGCAACGAGCTCCCTCCAATTGTGTAGGTTCAATTCCATCTTCTCCATCCTTTGAACTGGTCTAGCAAGAGATGCAATTCGCTCAGAAGCAGAAAGTTTTCCATTTCCCGAGCATCTTCATCATGATCATCACTGTCAGTGATCTTCATCCCATCTCGTGCTAACTGGACCCCAATGCTGCAGATTGACATGTCACTATCAACCAAAAATAAAATACAAAGCAAGTTCCTTGTTCCATCAGTTCCCGCCCTTAAAAAAAAACAAAAAGGCGCCTCAAACTCAACCAATAACTCAATGTCATAATAGGATATTACCTTCTTCGAGCTCCCTACTCAACTAAAACTCCAACACTGCCTTTCCTCCTACACATTCCAACCTATTCGAAACACGTCCCAAACCTACCCTTAAACCAATGGCTAGTTGTATAAACCAAAAAAATGAAACTGCCAACCTTAACATTCATCCATTTCCCTCCCTTCACTGAATCAAGAACACCGAAGCAGGACTAATGAAGTGTCCGAAGCTCCACGTACTGCTTCCATTACTCAATAAAACCAAGAAAGCAGCAAATTTTCAAATTCCATCGCCCAGAAGAAGCACAAGTGCAGGAACTTACGGGGCCATGAGAACAGTGTCGCGCGACCGGGAAAGGAAGGACGGTGGCCCTCGGAGGAGGGGTTGGGGCGAGGGTCTTGGTCTCGGCGATTTCGGAAATGCCCTTTTCGACTATGCTTCCAATGAGCATCGAATCATTGTTATCGTTGATTTGGAGCTTGCTGGTCCCGGATATCTTGTGGCGAGGTGGGATTTTCTAGCTTCCTGACTCGCTGCTCCTTCGCTTGTCCATGGTGACCGCCTTTTTCAACATCCTCTGTGCTGTTCTTGAGTGACTTTGATGTCTTCTTCAAGTTCGAACCAACCTCTGGCTGATTCTTGCCAGAGGAGGCACTGATTTAAGACAACAGGAAGTGCAGAGCTCTTTACCTCTGGAGGCAAGGCATTGAATAGTAAGTGGTCATTTTGGGTCTCGCAGGTTTGAGTTTTTAATCCGCTCAGTATCCAAAATTATAAAAAAATTTTAAGTTCGGTAAGATGAAATGCAATGGATTGAAGGGAGCTACCACAAAAAGGGTAGAGGGGATCTCAAATCCTAATCCCAACCCAGTAACCCATATTCAACCTCTCCATAGCTTTGTAATTTTTTTTTTTGGTAAGGATTACTCTTGGAAGCTTTGTAATTTTCGTATTACTCAATACTAAGAATCCAGATCCTCAATCACCTGTTCTCCACTTCTAGCCCTAGCCAAGCTTTCCCGAGTTGTGGTGTTGAAAATATATGGACCCTCGACGCACCTTTTTCACCTCAATGTCAAACTTTGGTTGAGGTTTGTCTTCTGGGACTAGACCTTCTCCTGCACTGCAGCTGGGATTCAGGTGATGTATGAGATTTGCATTGTTACGTTGAGAAGAGCAAAGAAAATGGCAACTGAAGAGGAAGTGGATGTCGGCATCGCTACTCTTTGCAAAAATTAGTATGAGGGGGCTGCCGAAGCCTCTCGAGCACTCTTAGATGGTCCCAAGCCAAACCCTAACCTGCACCCGAAATGGATGTTCAGGAAAAAGCGGCAAGGATCACAAATCTCCAGCCAATAATAAATTGAGAAGGTACAATCTTTATGTTACCCGTGGGAAGGGTTCTAGTGACATTGATGAGGCTCAACTTCTTAAAGCTCCAATTCAAATCCTAGAAGACTCACAAGCATGGGCTTTGAGGGCTAGCCTTAATAAGCCATCGGGGTACAAATGAAGATTCTATGTTGGAATTGTTAGGGGTTGGGTACACCTATGACAATTCAAGCCTTAAGAGCTCTTGGGGCTCAAGAAAGACCAAACATCATCTTTCTCATGGAAACAAAAAACAAAGTAGATGTAGTTCAGCGTTTAAGGAGAAGGCTTCATTTTCAGCACTGTTTTGTCATGATTCCAGTAGGAATTGCAGGAGGGCTAGCAGTTTTGTGCACTGATCTTGCAACTTTAACCGTGGAATCTGCTTTGAATGAGCTTTTTAACTTAGTTTGCACAGAGAGTGTTAGCAATGAAACTATGAGAGTTACTTTTGTCCATGCACCGTATATTTTTCAAGAAAGGCTTAAACTGTGGGAAGAATTGAAAAGAATTCGATCTTGCAACCAGCTTCCTTGGATTTGCCTGGGCAACTCTAATGATATACTCTATCATAGGGAAAAGGTGGGGACTCGCATCATTAAGCATTATAGATTAACTGCTTTTCAAGATTTTCTAAATGACTCCGCATTAATGGATCTAGAGTGCACGGCATGTGCTTTTATGAGGGCAAATAATAGAGCAGGGGATGCTTTTTTCAAAAAGAGATTAGATAGAGTGTTGAGTAATGTTGAATAGAGAGTTCTATTTCCTAATGCTGAAGCTTATGCTTTACCAACTATTGGCTCAGATCACAGTCCCCTCTTATTGTCACTTTTTGCTGAACCAGTGAAAAGGAAGAGAGAATTTAAATTTGAAGCTTTTCTGGCTTGAGGATGCTGAATGTGGAAAAATTGCTAAAGATATGCGGAATACCCCTGAATTGGAAAATGCTGGTTTGCAGGAAAAAAATACACAAAGTCACATGCCCTGACAGAATGGAGCAGAAAAAAGTTCTCCAATGCTCAGCAACAGATCAACACATTGAAGAAGGAACTCCAGGCAATCATGAATAGCCAGGAAATCTTAATCAAACCGGTGGTGCAGGCTATTCCACAATATGCTATGTCTATATTTAAAGTTCCAGTTTCCATATGCAGAGCTATAGAGAGAAAAATCGCAGCTTTTTGGTGGAAAAATAACGAGTCCAAATCGAGATTGCATTGGAGGAAATGGGACCTATTGAAGCAAAGGACAATGAAGGGCTTGGGTTCAGGGATTTACTCACATTCATAAAAGCTATGCTAGGCAAGCAAGCTTGGAGAATTGCACAATCTTCATCAGCCCTCTAGTGCAAGATACTAAAAGGAATTTATTTCCCACATACAGATTTTTGGCGCGCAGGAAAGGAATCAAGACCATCTTAGCGATGGCAGAGCCTAATAATGGGGAGAGAGAGGCTATATCTAATGCAGTGATGTGGTCAGTGGGGAATGGAAAACAAGTCAGAATTAGAGAGGATAATTGGATGAAAAAAGTCATAATTACGGGACTAGCAAATTCGAATCAACCACAGATAGTTGCAGAGTCAATCAATTGAGAGAATTCGCAATGGAAAGATCAAACTCTGCGACTATTATTTGATGATCAAACAGTGGCTAAGATTCTAACTATCCCCTTGAGAGGGGGTGATACAGCAGACAAACTGGTTTGGACAGGCACTCGAATTGGAAATTATTCGGTGAAAAGTGGCCACAACTGTCTCAAAGCTACAGAGTCAAGGCTGGATGTAAACCAAGCCTCTTTGTACTACCAAGTTCCCAAAACACTCTAGAAGAAGATATGGTCTCTGAAAACTACCCCAAGCTCAGAATTTTCATGTGGAGTGTATGTTAAAATGCACTCCCTACCGGTGAGAATATATTCAAGCGAAGAATCTTACCTGAGCCACTTTGTCCACTGTGTCGTGGTGCACCAGAAACCATAGTTATCCTATGTCCCTGGACGAGCAATGTGTGGTCTGACCCTGCAATAGGCATTCAAATTTCTCATCTTGGACTAAACAGAATTGAGGAATGGCTTCTAAACTTTAAAAGTCTCACCTTAAATTCTTTATCTTTTGAGCTTATGGCCATCACTATTTGGAATATTTGGATATCAAGAAATCAAGCCGTCTTCAAGAAACAAAAACCAGAGGCGAAGATAACTGTGGAATCCGCTCTGGCCATGCATGAAAGCTTCAAGAAATGAAACTCAAAAGCTGAAATTCCCACTCAAAACCCAAAAACCTCACCAGCAATTTGGCAACCTCCAGAGCAGGGATATCTCAAATGGAACTTCGATGGCTCATTTGTTGAGGGGTCGATGGAGGTAGCAATTGCTAGCATCTGTCGAGAATCTTCGGGCAAGATCATGTATGGTCTCGCTAAATTTGTTCGAGCAAGCTCGGCTTTGCAGGCTGAAACCCGAGGACGTTTGGAAACTCTCAAGTAGTGGTGGCCACGGTTCGGAACCGGCGGTTCCGATTCATGGCCACATGTGAACCGGAACCGGAACCGGAACTGCCCCTAGCGGTTCCGGTTCCGATTCGTAATTTAAAATTTTAAAAAATAAATTATAAAATAAAAAATAAAATAATTATAAAAATATGAAATAATGAATTATTCAATATAAATTATAATCAAAATAAAAATTGGAGGGGTGATCGGTTCCCGATCGAAACCGGGAACCGAACCGGTAAGACCGGTCTTTTAATTTTAGAACTAAGAACCGAACCGGCAAACCATAGAACTAAGAACCGGACCATTGGTCCGGTCCGATACTAAGCGGTCCAATAAAACCCTTTGCTCTTAATTAGCAAAGGATCGTAGCCACAAAAGGCATACAACTTCACATTCTCATGGCTTGGCTTGGATTTTATAAACAACTACTTTGATGGTCTCTTTATTCTCATTCGATATGGGACTCTTGGCATTTGCATGAAGACAAAGCCAAAAGTCTCATATTGAAGGCGTTCAAGGCAAATCGAGAGTCCTACATCGAATGGGAATGAAAAGACTATGAAAGGGGTTGTTTATAAAACTCAAGCCAAGCCTTGTAATTAGAATTCAATACACCAAAGCCAAGCATTACAATTGAAAATCAATGCACTTACAATGCATGGCAATTGGAGTTTAATTTGTTTTATAAAAAAAATTAAATAATGAACGGGCCGGTTCCGGTTCCGAACCGCGGGTCCGGTCAACGGTTCCGGGCTCGGGTTTGACTGGTCCGGTTCCGGGCCGGCTCCGAGCCAATTCGGCCCGTAGCCACCACTACCCTCAAGTTCATCCTCCCACGATCCCAAGCGGCCTAATTTCCTAAAATTCTTCAACTTTAAGTTAAATCTCAATTTAACATGACTTTTTTTTATCTTAAAAAAATTTCAAACTTTAAATCAAATTTCAAATCTGCTTCAAATTTTATTTTATACAAAAAAATTATCAAAATTTAATTTATTTTTAAAAATATATCTCGGTAATTTAATCTTAACTTGACGAGACATATCTATGTCCATAATAAATTAAAGTTAACAAAATAATTTAGTTCTTTTTTAGATAAAAAAAAATTCAGAGCAAAACTAATCTAAAAAATTAAGTTTTTTTTAAAATTAAAAAAAATTAAATAAATTTATTATCATCCCCGACTTTCGACTTAAAAGTCTGACGGTTTAACCTTGATAAGCTTTTTTTTTTTTTTATTGGACCAAAAAAAAAAACTTGATAAGCTTTTTGTCAGGTTCAGGCCTCGCGGGAAGTTGCGCCTCTTGTCACTGAGTACATAATTTTCTTGGCCCATTGTAACAAAGAGGCGAACAAAGTTGCTGATTGGTTGGCAAAGGCCCAAAGATGTAATGTCCTGCCTTATAATTGGGCTTCTAGGCTCTGACCCAAAAAAAAAACAAATTGGGCTTCTAGGCCTCCTCAAGCCATCTGGAACCCTGTTTGTTCGGATGCTCCTTCAAGTTGTAATTGGATCTGTCCCTAACGTAATGGAAAGTTTTATTCTGACCAAAAAAAAAAAAAAGAGAAATATAATGAACTGAAACAGTAAAGTGAAAAAAATAAAATAATGAGTGACTCCATATGTTTCATGGAAAATCAATTATTCAAAAAAAAAATTTCCTAAAAATGATTACTTATATCACTTACAAAAATGAATGTAAGAAAAATATTTTCATTCTCCACAAAAATATTTAGACATAAATTGTAATTAATAATTTAACATTTATTAGTGACTAATTATTTCAAGCGATACAAGCAATCACTTTCTAAAAAATATTTTCTAAATCATTCATTTTTTGCAAAATAAACAAAATCAATATTTGTTCGTAAGGAAAATATGAGAATGTAATGGAATGATAATTTGGAATAAAATTTCGTTGGCTTGAACTTATGGCTTTGCAAGAGGTCACGCTTTTTGCACTCCCTTTTTCACTCCTAGGTGCATCACCCTCATCGTGACCCATTTCTTTTCTCAGTTTTCTTATACGCATGCGGAAGCGTGCCAAGAAAACCTATCACAGCACGAAGATACATCAAACATTCATATTATTAGACGTCGATGCATTTTATATGGTGGGGCATTATAACGATCCTTACATTACATACTTATACATACGGTAAACTAGGGGATACCAAAATTGGTTCCCTTCGTCCTTCCTCCATTCGTGGTCATCTATGGGAGAGAGAGACCCGTTGGGTCCCGATGGGCTGCTGAAGCCTCGGAGTGACCCCACAAGAACCTTGTCTATTATGGCGAACCAGGCATAACAGCAATGGGGGACCATTTTGTTAATCCCGACTTTAATCCAAATCGTTGAGTCACTCCTATAAAAAGTTACTTCATCCTCCACATTTATCACGTCATGAAAGGAAAATTCTATGTTCATCGAGACTCCAAACACAGGGGGAGGAAGGGCGTGTGCAGCCATACTATACATCTGTGAAAGAAAGGAGTGAGATAAGTTCAATAAGTAAAATCACTAGCTCGAAGGTAGGGGATCGATTTACCCTCTAACTTGGCACGACGATGTGTGAGACGGACATAGGCCACTATTATTGTTGACACCTAAATTTTACAGACCGTCTAGTCGTAATTTGCATAGAAAATCAGGGATTAATTTTTAACCCCTAAACAAAAATATTTAAATTGCATATCATATAATTTAGGTTCATTTTAATTTAGTTGCATTCTGCATCGGATTGGCATTGGCGAATGAGCTTAAATTTCATCGAACAAGACTCGGCTCGCTCGGAATGCAAGGGCCGGAAATTACAAGTCGAACGGGCTTGGTTGTTTTAATTTGAGCTTAATTCAGCCCATTATGTTTAATTAAATAAAAGCTTAAGTTAATTCAGCCCATTTAAATTGAATTAAGACCTAAGCCCATTAGGACTAGAGAGCCCATCTAATTGACCTAGGTTAGCATTATATAAACATATTTAGGTCAGATTTTTGGGGGGCTCACAAAAAAAATCAGATCAGAAAATTAGACAAGGTGAGAAAGGGAGAGAGAGACTAGCCGCGCCGCACCGCCACCGACGGTCCCATCGTTCCTCGCGCCGCTGCACGGCACCACCATCGCTCACCGCCATCGCCGCCACTCCGTCGTGGCGCGCGTCCCTTGCCGGCGAGGCCACCCAACTCGCAACGCCGTAGCAGCCCCGACCCTTCTGCTTTGCCGTGTTGCTCCCGGGGGCCCTCGTTTTCTTCACGGTCAGACCTGTGACCGTGAGGGCCACACTGCCACTGCTATTGATCCCCCTCCCCGACGACATCCTGCTGTGTGGAGCCTCACCTGGTGTCAACGACAATCGCTACTGCCCCTGCTACTTTCTTCGACGACGCTCTTCCATGCAGAAGACGTAGACATACATACAAGACAAAAGGTGGGCACGTCCAAAGAGGAATTAAAAAAGAAGACCATCAACAGAGGATCGGTCAACAGAGGCCAAGAAAAAAATCAACATTCACGTCTAACGTGGTCTGCCCTTCACGCCTCAGACGCTGCTCTAATAGTCAGCGAACTTCCAGAGAAGCCCCTACACAGTCAACAGAAAAACATCTTGAAGAGAAGCCAACCACTCGGCCATGCACAACGTGGACTCGCATGCAGGGACAAGACTCACACAAGTGAGACCGGTCTTCACCAGCAAGCCTACAGCGACCACCTTCGCTGTTCTTCTTTCAACGACCAAGCTGCTGCACCTGATCTGAACCGAGCAACGGACGACCAGCCACGAAGCCTACGCGACTTCCTCTCGCAAGCCACCGAACACTCCCACTGGCAAAGCCACCGAGCACACCACCGATCCTGTTGCTATCCACGTCCCTTATAGCCTCGCCGGAAACCCCACCGAGTTGCCGTCTTGCTGTGTCGATCCTCGCCGTGTCAGACCATTCCCGACGCCGCCTCAACGTGCCTCGCCGGAACAGCGTTCGTTGACCCCGCCGGTGTCGTCGTTGTCGTCGCCGGTTTCCCGATCCCGATCCGCAAGTTGATCCCGATCGATTCGAATTCGGGAATTATCTTCAAATTAGGTAAGATTATTATCCGATAAATTTCTAGAATATTTTATTTCCTAATTTGCATGTTTTAAATGTTTCATGAATATCACGTGGATATTTAAATATCTTAGGATAATATTCGATATATCCGCAATGTTTGAGGATATTCAAATTAGGAAAATTTCCTAATTTAGCAACGTATCTGGACGACTATCCGACCTTATCCCTAAGGTACGATATGCGGCGATACGGAATTTCATTATCTTATCCATAACTATTTGGATACGATGATGAAATTTATCTACTTTCCAAATTTGAATAATTGACTTTCCGTCGATATCTATAACCCTATAGATATAACCAATAGTTCGATTTTTATGCCTAATCCGAGTTTAAAACAAATTTGGCGGATCGCGTGGTTGATTTGAATTTGGATGTTATCTCTATTTAAATTGTTTTTCTTTCTTTTCAAATAAAAAGAAAATTAAAAAAATATCAGTTAGGATTTGAATTAGAGTTTTGCATGTTTAGGGAATTCTAGATATATCTAGAGGATAGAGTAATTATTTAATTTAAATTAGGACTTGAGATATTCTATTTCCTAGTTTAAATTAAGTAATATTCTAGTTTTAATAGATTATCTAGGTTATTTTTTTATTTCGAATTTTAACAAAAATCCTAAAAATAAATCATGCTAGGGTAGATTAAGTCATCATAGGTTGCATGTTAATTTAGGCATTTTTATTATTCCGAATTTTAATAGAAAATACCAAAAAAGGAAGTCATCATTAGATTGCATGTTATTTTAGGCATTTTTTAATTTCGAATTTCATTTGAAAAATACCAAAAAAATAAATTATTTGCCTATCATTAGAAATAGGTCACGTCGTTGCATGACATATAGTTTGCATGTTAGGTTGCATTAATCGCATGTCATTTTTGTACGTTATTGCATATATACTAGTCTTCATTTAAACAAGTGAAAATCCAAAAATTGAGTGAATTGCTTGTTAATTAGAAATCATATTAGGATTGTTGATGTGATTTTCTAGCTAACAATACAGATGCTTACGTTGCTTCGAGGTAAGTAATTCTTCCAAATCTTGCAATTTATTTAATGCTTTCTTGGGTGTTAAATTGATGGTTTGCGCACCCGTATGAGCACCTCATATATTAGTGACTAAGTTAAATGGATCCAAACTGCCTACCAAAATTTATTTTTGAAAAGAAAAGGTACCGAAATGGCGTTAGACTACATCTAGCGTAATCAAGTCCCCGGACTTAGAATCTCTGGTTCGTAGGAATAAAACATATCTCCCTATATTTTATTTAGGTTTCTAATCGACCTACCACAAAATGATTAGTGGCGACTCCAAGCATGAAAATATTTGCATGCTAAGAATTTAAACCCTAAGTTGCGAATTGGTAGGGCTTGGGAGGGCCCGAGTTAAGATTAGTCTTAATAATCCATTAGCCCGAAAAATGGAAAATTTTTTAGGGTCGCGACAGCTTGGCGACTCTGCTGGGGACTTCAGTTAAAACCTTTAGTGGACTTAGGCCAATTTTGCTTTTCGAAAAAATATTTTTGTTTGGCAGCGAGGATCCCAGGTACATCCCTAACATTTAAGGTGTTAAATGTTCTTACAAAATGGGATGGGAGGTATAAGGGGAGGCGTGATTGTTAATCCTTGTTTTGCAGGAAAGTGTTCGGATGTATGGTTTAATTTATGCACGAAGCGCTGTTTGATATGACCTGTTGTGCATGCCTTACATTTACACTACACCGCACACACTACCCGCTGCCGGACCTGGACAGCATAGATTTAAGATGATACTGAGATAGTGGATACCTCGACCAAAACCATGTGGTACGGGTTGCCCTCCTCGGTCCCGAAATTTCTTTCATGGTGTCATTGAGTACCCACCACGGTTGTAACCCCACGCAACCCGGGTCGGCTCTTTGACTAAGCTGGAGTCAGGGAATCCCAGCCTAACCACCACCATGACTGGTTTAGCTCGGTAATCCTCGCGTCTCCATTTTGCAAGCCAGAGTATAGGTAAAAATCGAACCTCACATTTCATGCGCATGTCTATGTGATTGCCAGTTTCCTACCCGGTGAAGTAAGTTTTCTTCAACCCTTATCTTGCAATTTATTTACCTTTCGTATTTTCTTTGGTCGGTCCATGACGTTAGGTCGATCGTGAGTCTTGGTCTATACAGTATGGGAGGGGCGGACATCCGGATTCTTGATGCTCCTAAGGACGAGCTCCGTGCCTGGTGGAATCTACTCAGTCCGATTAACCGCAAGCTAGTTGAGGGCCACATCGGAAGATTGCTCCCTCTATTGGAAGTCAAAGTCCGTACCGGCCTCGTTCGAGCATTAGCCCACTTCTGGTGCCCCGAGACATCCATCTTTATATTCGGTAAGTATGAGCTCACCCCGACTTTGGAGGAATATAGTGTGCTCATTGGAAAATCTTTGGAGTCAAAGTTAGTTTCACCATCTTTGGGAATCGATTTTTGAATGTCGGAATTTTTGAATGATGCCAGAATTTTTGAATGTTGAAAAAGATGAACTAGCAAAAGTTTTGAAAGCAAATCATGGAACATGTCCCTTTTTATTCTTAAGTCGATGTTTTGAAAAAGCCACACCTTTTCAAAAAGGCAGAATCTTTTTGCTAACATTTTTCGAGTTCGTCGTTTTTCCTCATTGCAAGAATGCATGTAACCTGTCAATTGCATGGTTGGTCCAACAAGTCTGTCTCGAAAAGAATTTTGTCAACACCATTTTAGCCGAGACTTTCGTTTCTCTCACTAAATTCAAATAAAATGTTGACAAAACATTTTATGCACCCCTTGAATTATTGCAAATCTGGTTTTTGTCTCACATAAAAGGATGTGACGATTTACTCAAAATATCCGAACTTAGTGATTCCAGTCATCCTATCTTAAGCTATAAAGAAAAACAAGGGAATGCGCCCGATTATCATTACTCCGAATGGATCATTTTCATGAAAAACTCTAGACCCCAAGGTTTCCAATGGCATGCTAGTTAGTTCAATGTCGAGGAAGCTCGGCTTACGTGTAATGGTGTTGGACCGGTGCCACTTCTGGGTTTCACTGGCGCAATCGAATACTACCCCGCCAGAGTGTCCCGACAGTACCAGATCCTCCAGGAGCTCCCTCCAGCATTACAACCCGAGCTCCTCCATATTGATTTCTCCGACGAGGGTGAAGATCACGAAGCGACCGTAGCTCAACTCGCGAAGATGTGGATGAAGTGCCATGTTTTAAAGATAGCCCGACCCGAAGGAGAACTAAAGGGGGAATAGAAATCCTACTTCGCCACGATTGAATACATCCGACGTTACAAAATTCCACAGGAGCTACACCTGACGATACCCAAGGTGCCTCTCAAGACCTCCAATTGTTCAGAGAATAACCGCCTCAAAAGGAAGATCGAAGAAGCTCAAGAAAAGGCAGCCAAGATAGCTTAGGCTTATGAGCAGTTGAAGAAGGATGCCGCCTCCCGTATGTCTATAGATCAAACTAAATAAAAAAAAAAAAGAGAGCTTGAAGTTGTTTTCTCATTCTAGTTTCAGTCTTTCAGTTTGTGTAGGAATTGAGTCATTTGTTTTTTACATTCAGTTTAAAGTAATTTCAAGTCACTAGTCGTTGTAAAAATTTTTACCATTTCAATAAAGAGGTCTTTTCAATTCAAAGCGATTAGACCAATGTCATGGATCGGCGTGTGCTTTTGCTTAACACTTATGCATGCTTGTTTTATCTTCGAATTAGGTAACTACGGACCGATTACGATTGTCTATTCGCACACGGTCAAGAGCTAGAATGGCCAATCAAACCGAGTTGCAGGAGCGTGTTGTTGGCACAGAAGACTAGATAAAGCAACTTACCATCGCAATGCAACAAATGACTGCTGAGATCAAGATCCTTCAATCGATCCCCGTTCCAGCACCCCTTGAAGCATCAGCCCCGAAGCATACAAGTGGAAAAAGTATTGACGTTGAGGAGGATGACGATATTCCTAATTTGGAAGATGACCCCGTCCAAATCATTGTCAACAAACACAAACCCGATGAACGAGTCAATAAGCTGGAAGAAAGAGTTAAGCAGTTAGAAGGTTCGCAGGATTCACCTTCAATCGATCTGTCTCTGTATTCACAGATCAAAATCCCGAAAAAGTTCAAGATGTCGGACTTTGATAAGTACAATGGTACCACGTGCCTAAAAGCTCACCTGCAGTTATACAACGTACAGATGACCTCATATGTGGATAATGAACTCCTGATGATCCATGCATTTCAAGCTAGTTTAATGGGTCCTGCTTTGAACTGGTATCTCTTAAAGAAGATAAATAGCCTCAAAACCTGGAAGGAGGCTAGTGAGGCGTTCCTGAAGCAATACCGGTTTATAACAGACATCATTCCTACCCGTGATGATCTTGAGCGTGCTCAGATGAAAAAGACCGAGTCCTTCAAGGATTGCGCCATCAGATGGCGAAATCTAGCCCTCAGGTCGTCCCAGAACCTATTGACAGTGAGCTGAAAAGGATGTTCATCAAGACCCTCCCATTCGAGTACCATAATCGAATGGTGGCCATTCCAGCTAACAACTTCAACCAACTCATCCCCATAGGCGAATAGATCGAGATAGGGCTGAAGGATGGGTGGTTTGTGGAGCCGTCTTCGTCGACCAAAAGATTTGGTGCAAGGAAGGAGAAAGAACCGGCAGCTGAAGTGAATACGACGTATAACCAACTGAGCCAACGGAATACTAATCCCGCCCCGGCAATTCAAGTTGCAGAAGCTCAGCAACAAAGCACGGGTCGTCAACCCTTTCAGAAAAAGATCAATAAAAGACAATTCGCCCCTCTCCCCGGGTCGTTGTCTCAAGTATTGGAGGTCTTTCGAAAGAAGAATTTGCTTACCACTGAGCCAAAGCGGCCCAACCCTAAGCAGTTCTACAACTATGATCCGTCCAAGAAATGTGACTATTATATGGGTGAAGTGGGGCATTCATCTGATAACTGCATCACTCTCAAGCACCGAATCCAGAACCTCCTGGACACTAAGGCTTTCTCATTCCAGCCCGCTAAGCCGAACAGAGTAACCTGCTCCTAGATCACGCGGGCAATGTGAATGCCATATTCAGCTTCGACGCTGGTCGAGTCAAAAATGTCAGGGTATACACCACCGATGTCTATGGTGAGTTGGTGAAGGCCAGTTATTACCCGAGTAATGAGGTCATTCCCCTGGCTTTCATGAGAGAAAGAATCTCAAGGATGGTAAAAGCCAGGCTGATCGTTTATGCTGACCACACTGGCATCGTTTCTACTATCTCTGAGGTCGTTATTAACTGGAATGAAGAATTTGCTACGTTGAATACCGGGAAGGACAAGCTCGATCCTTTGCTTGAAGATATGCCTCTGTTCGAAGACGCGACTGAGGATGAAGAGATCACAATAAACACACTTGCAGCCAATGAAGGAATTGTGATCGAGATTCCTCAACCTTATGAGTACTCCGACGATAAGGCAGTCCCTTGGTCCTACAGTCTTGACGTCGACTTAGTCACCAGATTCGGACGTGCTTATAGTCAAGCTAATGCTCAACCGGCGAAACCTGTCACTGATGAAGAAGCTAAGGAGTTCCTGGCCGTGATCAAGGCTAGTGAATACAACATTGTCTAGCAGCTACGCAAGATGCCTGCGCAAATCTCTCTGCTTGAACTCCTCCAGACATCGATCAAACATCAAAAGACCCTGATGAAAGTGTTAAGTGAAGTCCACGTACCTGAGACGATCAATCATGAGAGATTGGAAGAATTTGTGGGTTCCATACTCCTCAAGGATCTTATAGCCTTTTCAGATGAGGAATTCCCTCTAGAAGGCAGAGGACATATCAAAGCTCCGTACATTTCTGTCAAATACAAGGCTTCGTACGTGGCTCGGGTACTCATCGATAACGGTTCAGCCTTGAATATCTGTCCTCTGGCGACGCTACACCGCCTTAAGATAGACCCTTCGAGGATAAATGCTACGAAGATCTCTGTGCAAGCCTTTGACGGAACAAAGAAAGAAGTGATAGGAGAAATCCATCTCGACATACAGATAGGACCCTCAACGTTCAACATCCTGTTCCAAGTTATGGACATCCCCACTGCATTCAATTTCCTATTGGGCCGTCCATGGATTCATACTGCTGGAGCTGTCCCATCCAATTTACATCAGAAGGTGAAGTTTGTTGTCGAAAGGAAGTTAGTCATGGTACATGGTGAAGAAGAGCATCCGATTTATCATGCAACGGCTATCCCCTATGTCTAACCGGATTGCAAGATGGAATCAAGCTATCGGTCGTTTGAGCTCATATCAACCATACATGCAGCTAGAGGATCATCACCGCCATTCCCGAGGTGTCAAATATTGCTGCCATGGTCGGAAGAGTAATGGTGTCCCATGGCTTTATTTCGGGCGAAGGCCTTGGCAGAGATGGTCAAGGTATCCGCTGACTGGTCGAAGTCTCTCAAAGACCTCGCACTTCTGGATTGGGGTATTAGGGGTCAACTGCGCCGAACAATGAGAGACATGGATATGGTCGAGGTCGAGGTCAAGGAGCTGACCAGAATAGACAGCAAACCAGTGAAGGGTCGAACAATGGAGAACTCGGGCGAGGTAGGTTGCTTCCACACATCCGTACCATATTCCCGGGTCCTGCAAGGATGATGCACGAAGAAAAGGAAGTGATCGACACTCTGGGGCAACCGAGCGGCAAGTTCGACTATTAAATGAAGTACTCAACACCCCCGAGCTTCTATGTTGATCCCCGTGACATTGTCCCTGATGGATGGGGAGGTATGGACGATCCAACACCTCAAATGACAGAAGATTCTGATGATGTCATGGATGGAATCACTGCCCTGTTCGATGATGTCTTCATTGGAGCTATCGAAGAAAGACCGTTAGAGGGAATGGGCACTGGCCCATAAGAGTAACAACTTTTACTTTTCCGTACACTCCCCTACGTGGAAATCTTTACTATTTTTTTTAGGACTTGCCCCGTCTCGGGTGCTGCTTTCCATTTCCGTTTCTAGGTTTTGATTGTTACAATTTCCATTCAATAAATGTAATTCATTTTGAAATAATCAGTGAAATTACAAGTTGTTTTCAGTTTTTGATGGCATGTTGAGGTATATCAAACCAGCCCGGTAATGATATCCAACTGATAAAAGAAAATATTAGTCCAAGGAGAATTCTGAGGCCTGGATTTCTTCATGTTTCCTCGTGATAAAACCTTTTCGAAATGAATTTCAAAAAAAACAAAAACAATAAATTTTACAAAAAAAAATACAATGTTTACCCCTGTTTGTCCTTCTGAATCCATTGCTCTATGTTTCAGGGGCAATTTTGTGACACATGAGGGTATGGGAACGATCCAATCCGATGAATTATGCGCCGCCGAACCTGATCCCAATGATGCCGGAGAACTCGATGATTCCTCAAATGTTCAACGCGACCTAGATAATCATGAAAGATCTAAAGTCCTGACGGTAGATCAAACTTTCACCGTTAACCTGGGTGATTCTGGAGAAACCAAAAAAGTGAAGAGAAGGGTAAATCCCCCTGAGAGTAAGATGAAATGCCCGATTCAGTTACCACATGAGTAGGTAAGTCTTTCAACCAAAAAGTGCGTCAATGACACTTCAAGGTAAATGATCTAGTCCTAAGGAAAGTACTGCCAGTCTTTCCTATTCCTGGGGGAAAATTTGCTCCAAACTAGATCGGTCCATATGTGGTTAAGAAGGTGCTTCCCGGAGGTGCCCTGATTCTCGCCGAGATGGATGGTCGTGAGTTCTACAATCCTGTTAATTCTGATGCTGTGAAAATGTATTATCCTTGATAAAATCTATCATTTTGCAGTAAAAGATTTCCAGTGTTTGGTTTTATGTTCTAAATTGCAAACATTTCACTGATGAATAAATGGTTTCAATCAATTTCAAGCTTAAGATATTTACATTGGCTTTAATTTCTGCATGGTTATTTTGTCGATCAGTATCATTGACTTCAAAGGGGAAGTCTATTTAGACAATTTGGTGACCCATGTGGAATGAATTGAATGTGTCGAATGAGGTACATCGGGATGATGAAAGGCAAGCTTTATCCTATACACAGTCCCATGTACTAATCCCCAGTGAGTTGAGTAAAAATTTCCATGTCTGCAAGGTAAAGAGTTTTCTCGCAAAAGGTATGGTGACTGAGATGACAAGAGGCATTTCATTTCTCTACCTTAAATATTGCAAGTTATCCATTGTATTAGTGAGAGCAGTTTTTAACAAAAATGAAAAACGTTCCGACCTTTACAAACTACCTATACATCTCCATAGGTGTTTGTAAAGATTTAGCCGTTGCGCCTATATCCTTGACTCATAGGTGCGTCACGGGAGAACTCAAGAGGATATTCCGACCTTTAAGATACCTATACATCTCCATAGGTATTCATAAAGATTTGGCCGCTTCACTTATATCCTTGACTCATAGGTGAGTATTGGGGGAACACCTGGGATTGAGGAATATTTCGACCTTTAAGATACCTATACATCTCCATAGGTATTCATAAAGATTTAGCTGCTTTACCTACATCCTTGACTCATAGGTGAGTAACGGGGGAACATCCGGGAAGGGGAGAATATTTCGACTTTTATAAGACACTTATACATCTCCATAAGTACTTATAAAGATTTGGCCGCTGCGCCTATATCCTTGAATCAAAGGCACATCGCGGGGGAATATATTGAGATTAAAGAAGTATTCCGACATTTACAATATATCTATATATCTCCATAGATACTTATAAAGATTTGGCCGCTTCACCTATATCCTTGACTCATAGATGAGTAGCGAGGGAATACCTAAGACTGGGAGAATATTTCGACCTTTACATATACCTGCTCATATGCAAAGATTTGGCCGCCATGCCTATACCTGCTCATAGGCATCTAACGGGGGAATGTTCTCGAGATTGTGTGAAAATCTATGATTTGGTGAACAAAGGGACTAGCCCAAGTGTTCAAGGGTTCCTCGACAAAGTACCTGGACATCATCAGACGTACCTAAAAAGGCTTGATCAATAGACATCTAAACATCATCAAAGGTATCTAAAGATTGCAACAAACTGATTCAATATGGGGCCTGACGATTGCTCGAACAGGTTAGGGATACCTAGATAGTCATAGGCATCCAAGGGATAGAGATATACTTACCTGGCGATATCTCCAATTCTGAAGGTGTATCTCCTGCTGGACACGGTTTTAAGCAACATGTAATATGCATTCGCACATATATACATATGCACTATGAATTCAACTGGTTTTTATGCACGATGGTTTTGTCAAATCGGCATTACAAACTCCGTTGGGAAAAAATCATGACAAGACAATCCTAACTCACAAATGGGTATCTTGAAAATGTCGAATGAGGAACTTCCGATCCGAAAGGGCTTTCTCTCATTCTCATAAAAAAGGATGACTTATAGAATCCCTCTATCTCACCATCATCATATCAACAAGGGTCCGAGTATTCTTGCAAGCAGTACGACCTTATCAATCCAAGAGGTCTTTGCCAGGACTGTAACATGGGCTTGGTCAATAGCTTAATAAAGGGGACTCTTCGAGTTGAGGCTATTGAAAGAAAATACTCTGCGACTATCTCCGGGTTTACAAGTCAAGAACCATGTAAAATGAGATAAAAATGGACTTGCTCGGACTTCTTCAAGCTAAGCTTATAAACATCTGAAACTTTACGTTAGTTCAAGTGCCCTAATCTGAAGAGACTTTGCAAGGGACATAACGTAGGCTAGGTTTATAGGTTGCGAAATGAATGGATCATTTGGCTCAAAATGTGTATGATTGGGGTGAATAAGTTGGTGATCATCTCGGCATTGTCACCGGTCTTCTTCTTCACCAAAGATTGTCCCCTTAATAGATCCCATTGGCTTCGATAGTTCATCCCTTGATTCCTTTAGGACTTGTAGGACTACTGTTCTACTGGGGATGATTTTGCTATGTCATATCCCGACATTTTTCATTAGGCATTGGCCTTGCTTTTACCAGGCACACTGCTTTTTCTTGCCCCATTTTGCTTTTTTTTTTTTCGATACATGTCTCCTACAATGAAAACATTAGCCAACTATATCTGACTGAATGACTTGTCATTGAAACTTTCAAGGATCATCATCTCTCATCGGCATTCTGGATATACTGCTTGAACAATGACAACTTTTGCCTTACCCCAGTGTGGGGGATGATCACCAATTGGGTTTGTATGAAGCGAATTTACAGGCTGAATTAGGCTTAGCAAAGGATAAAATGTATGTAGGATAGAGAAAGAAATGCTCTTCGTCATCCTAAGGCACTTGAACTTCATGTGAATTCATCTGAAAAAGCAACACTCAAAGAATGATGCAAGTGAGAGCAAGAAAATTTTTATTCATATTTCACCTTATGCTGCTGATTTACCTCTAGTTTGCCTCGATGTGGGGTGGTTCTTGGCAGGGGTAATTTGAAAACTTTCTCCAAGTGTTTAGGCTCAAAGAGGCAAGACAAGGGATAACTTGTAGTTTTTAAAGTAGAGAAATGAAATGCCTCTTGTCATCTTGGTTACCGTACCTTTTGCGAGAGAACTCTTTACCTTGTAGACATGAAATTTTTCCACTCAACTCACTGGGGATTAACGCATGGGACTGTGTATAGGATAGGGCTTGCCTTTCATCATCCCAATGTACCTCATTCGACACGTTCAAGTCATTCCATATGAGTTATTAGATTGTCTGAACAGACTTCCCCTTTAAATTTAATGATACCGATTGACAAAATAACCATGCAGAATTTAAAGCCAATGCAAACATTTTAGCTTGAAATTGATTGAAATCATTTATTCATCATCGAAATGTTTGCAATTCAGAGGTGTAAAACTAGATACTGAAAAACTTTTGCTGCAAAATGATTTTATCAAGGATAATACATCTTCACAGCCTCAAAATTAACAGGATTGGAGAACTCACGACCGTCCATCTCTGCGAGAATCAGGGCACCTCCGGGAAGCACCTTTTTAACTACATATGGACCGATGTAATTTGGGGCAAATTTCCCTCCGAGAACAAGGAAGATTGGCAGCACCTTCCTTAGGACTAGATCATTTACCTCGAAGTATCTCGGACGCACCTTTTGGTTGAAAGATCTAGCTATCCTCTGCTGATAGGTTTGACCGTGGCAAATGGCTCTCAGCAGCTTTTCATCAATCAGGTTCAACTGCTCGTGTCTTTGTCGCATCCATTCCATTTCAGACAACTCCACTTGGGATAAAACTCGCAAGGAAGGGATCTCAATCTCGACAGGCAGGACTGCTTCCATGCCATACACCAACGAAAAAGGGGTTGCACCGACAGAGGTTTGGATAGAAGTCCGATATGCCATTAGTGCAAATGGCAATCTTTCGTGCCAGTCACGATAGTTCTCAACGGTTTTGGCCAAGATTTTCTTGATATTCTTGTTAGCGGTCTCAACTACTCCATTCATCTGTGGACGATAAGGAGACGAATTCAAATGACGAATCTTGAACTCATCGAACAACTGGTCCATGAATTTATTGTTCAAATTCGTCCCATTATCGATGATAATAGCTTCGGGGACACCATAATGAGCAATTATGTCCTGCCTGATGAATCTCACAACATTCTTCACAGTAACGTTGGCATAAGACGCGGCTTCAATCCACTTGGAGAAATAGTCAATTGCAACTAAGATGAATCGGTGTTCATTCGATGCCTTGGGGTTGATTGGGCCAATCACATCGATGCCCTACATTGAGAAAGGCCATGGCTCGGATAATTGATGTAGCTCTGTGGGGGGAACATTTATTTTATCCCCGTGGACTTAATAGCGATGACATCTTCGAACATGCTGGATGCAGTCACTTTCAAGACTGAGGCAATAATAGCCCAACCCCATGATGTTCTTAGCTAACATATGGCCATTCATGTGTGGACCACATACCTCCTCATGTATTTCTTGCATGATCCTAGTAGCTTCAGCTGCGTCTACACACCTCAGTAGAATCGAATCATAGGATTTCTTGTATAGCTTTTCACCACTGACAAAGAATTTCGAAGCCATTTTCATTATTTACTTTCTGTCGGCTGGAGTGCTTCCCTCAGGAAATTCTTATCTCTAGATATAGTTCATGATATCGTAATACCATGGCTTTTCATCAGGTTCTCCGGTCACAACCATACAAAGACTTCGATCTTCAAGGGTTCTACCTCTATTCCACCGGTCACTTGCAGCATGGAAAATAACGTAGCTAGCGCATCGGCGAACTGATTGTGGGATCTCGACAAGTACTCAAAGGAAATGTCTTCGAATTCCTTTATGATTTCTTCGAGATATTCATGATACGGCACTAGTTTGGTGACTCTCGTTTTCCATTCCCCTATAGTTTGGAGAATAATCAAAGCGGAATCACCAAATACTTTCAACTTGGATATCCCCATTTCTACTGCGGCTTGGAGTCCGAGGATGCAAACTTCGTACTCGGCTATGTTGTTGGTACACGGGAACACCAACTTTGCTGCTACTGGATAATGTTGCCCATCTGGGGATATTAAGATTGCCCTAGTGTCGGAACCAGTCAAGTTCACGGCTCCATCGAAGAACATAGTCCATGCGTCTTCCTTTATTAACAAAATGCGATCTTTTGGAGAATATCTGTCATCATCCGAGGTTCCGGGATTCTTGGCTAACACATAAGCAATTACTCGACCTTTAACTAACTTTTGTGGCATCATTTGGACATCAAACTCTGAGATCAAAATTTGCCACTTGGCTAACTTCCCTACCAAGGCCAGTTGATCAAGTAAATACTTGATGGGGTCATTCTCAGTCACCAGCAAAGTCTGATGATGTAATGTATACTGTCTCAGCCTATGGAGCACCCATACTAGTGTAGCGCAAGTCTTCTTGGCTTCAGGATAATTCAACTCCAAGACTGTGAACTTCTTACTCAAGTAGTAAATGTCTCGTTCCTTTCCATCTTCCGGATTTTTTTGGGCTAACATCGCTCTCAGGGACTCGCTATGGATCGTGAGATAGAGGATCAGAGGTTGCCCTGGCACTAGAAGGACCAGCACTGGTGGTTTCATCAAGTACTGCTTCAGTTCACTAAATGCTTCTTGGCAATTATCATCCCATTCCACTTGAGCATTCTTCCTTAGCAGTTTGAAGAACGGTTTAGCAGTTTCGGAGAGCTGGGAAATGAAACGGGCTATGTAGTTCAATCTGCCCAGGAGGCTCTGTATTTCTTTCACGGTCGATGGGGTTTGTAGCTCACATATGGCCTTCACTTTGGAGGGATCGACTTCAATGCATTTACTGCTTACTATGAACCTAAGTAGTTTTCCTGACGTTGCCCCGAATACGCACTTTGCCGGGTTGAGACGGAGTTTAAACTCACGGAGTCGGTCAAACAGCTTCTTCAGGGTATCAACATGACTCTCTCGGGTCGAGACTTGGCAATCATGTAATCGACATAGATCTCAATTTCCTTATGCATCATGTCATGGAAAAGAGTCACCATTGCCTGTTGATATGTTGCCCCGGCATTTTTAAGACCAAAAGGCATGACCTTATAGTGGAACGTTCCCCAAGGAGTGATGAATGTTGTCTTCTCCTTATCACTGTCCTTCATTCTTATCTGATTATAGCCCGAGAAATCATCCATGAAGGAAAACGGTTCGAATTCAGCAGTATTGTCTACCAGAACGTCTATGTGCGGTAATGGGAAATCGTCTTTAGGGCTAGCCTTGTTCAGGTCGCGATAGTCGATGCAAACCTGAACTCGGCCGTCTTTCTTCGTGACTGGCACGATATTGGCCACCCAAGTAGGGTATTGGGTGACTTCGATGAATCCCACTTTCAAAAGCTTCATAACCTCTTCTTTTATTTTCTTCGAAAGCTCAGGTTTAGTTTTTTGTAACCTCTGTTTCTTGGGCAGCATACCGGGATTAGTAGGCAAGTCGTGCTCCATAATAGACGAGTCTAAACTCGGCATATCGGCATATGACCAGGCAAAGATATCCTAGTAATCTTTTAGCAACTGGACCAGACGTTTGGCTTCATCTTCGGGAAGGGTTGCCCTTATCTTCACCTCTTTGAGCTCTCCGAAATCACTCAGATTAACGGTGATAGTTTGATATACCGTCAGGACTTTAGGTCTTTCATGATGCTCTAGGTCGCAATGAAGGTCCAAAGAATCGTCGAGTTCGTTGATATCATCAAGATCAGGCTCGACGACGCATAATTCATCGGATTGGACCGTTCCTATACCCTCATGTATCATAAAATTGCCCCTGAAACATAAAGTAATAGATTCAGAAGGACAAACAGGGCTAAACAGTAAATTTTTTGTAATTGTTTTTTGTGTTTTTCTTTTTCTGAAATTCATTTCGAAATGGTTTTAACACGAGGAAGCATGAAGAAGCCCAGGCCTCAGAATTCTCCTTGGACTATATTTTCTTTTATCGGTTGGATATCATCACCGGGCTGGTTTGATGTACCTCAACATGCCCTCAAAAACTGAAAACAATTAGTAATTTCATTGATTATTTCAAAATGAATTACATTTATTAAATGGAAATTGCAACAATCAAATCCTATAAATGAAAATGAAAAGCAAAACCCGAGACGGGGCAAGTCCTAAAAAACAATAAAGATTCCCTCGCAGGAGAGTGTGCGGAAAAGCAAAAGTTATTACTCTTGTGAGCCAGTGCCTATTCCCTCTAACGGTCCTTCTTCGATAGCTCCGATGAAGACGTCATCGAACAGGGTAGTGATTCCCTCTATTGCATCATCGGGGTCTTCTATCACTGGAGGTGTTGGATCATCCATACCTCCCCATCCGTCAGGGACGATGTCACGGGGATCAACATAGAAGCTCGGGGGCGCTGAGTACTTCACATAATAGTCGAACTTATCGCTTGGTTGCCCCATAGTGTCAATCACCTCCTTCTCCTCGTGCATCATCCTTGTAGGACCTGGGAATGTGGTGCGGATGTGTGGAAGCAACCTACCTCTCCCGAGTTCTCCATTGTTCGACCCTACACTGGTTTGTTGTCTATTCTGGTCAACTCCTTGACCTCGACGTTGACCATATCCACGTCTCTCATTGTTCGGCGCAGTTGGCCCTTGATACCCCAATCTAGAAGTGCGGGATCTTTGAGAGACTTCCACCGGTTGGCGAATACCTTGACCGTTCTTGCCGAGGCCCTCGCCCGGAACAAAACCACGAGACACCATTACTCTTCCAACCATTACTGCAGCATTTGAGACTTCAGGAACTGGTGGTGATGACCCTCTAGCCGCATGTATGGTTGATACGAGCTCAAACGACTGATAGCTCGATTCAATCTTGCAATCCGGCTCGACATAGGGGATAGTCGTTGCATGATAAATCGGGTGTTCTTTTTCACCGTGTACTGTGACTAATTTCCTCTCGACAACAAACTTCACCTTCTGATGTAGACTAGATGGCACAGCTCCAGTAATATGAATCCATGGACGACCCAACAGAAAGTTGAATGTAGTGGGAATGTCCATGACTTGGAATAGGACGTTAAACACTGTCGGTCTAATCTGTATGTCGAGGTAGATTTCTCCCATCACCTTTTTCTTTATTCCATCGAAGGCTCGCACGGAGGTCTTCGCAGCATTTATTCTAGACGGATCTATCTTGAGGCGGTGTAAAGTCACCAGAGGACAGATATTTAAGGCTGAACCGTTGTCGATGAGTATCCAAGCTACATGTGAGGCCTTGTATTTGACAGAAATATACAGGGCCTTGGTATGTCCTCTGCCTTCTAGAGGGAATTCCTCATCTGAGAAGGTTATAAGGTCCTTAAGGAGTATAGAACCCACAAATTCTTCCAGCTTCTCATGGTCAATTGTCTTTGGCATGTGGACTTCACTTAACACTTTCATCAGGGTCTTTTGATGCTTAACAGATATCTGGAGTAGTTCAATCAAAGAGATTTATGCAGGCATCTTGCGCAGTTGCTCCACTATGCTATATTCATTAGCCTTGATCACGGCCAGGAACTCTTTAGCTTCTTCATCGGTGACAGAATTCGCAGGTTGGGCATTAGCTTGGCCATAGGTACGTCCAGATCTAGTGACTAAATCGGCGTCAAGACTATAGGACCAAGGAATTGCCTTATCGTCGGAGTATTCATACAGTTGAGGTATCTCAATCACAATTCCTTCATCTACTGGAGGGGTGCTTATTGCGATCTCTTCATTATCGGTCGCGTCTTCGAGTGGAGGCATGTCCTCATGCAAAGGATCGAGCTTGTCCTTCCCGGTGTTCAATGTAGCAAATTCCTCATCCCAGTTAATGATAACCTCAGAGATAGTAGAAACGATGCCCGTGTAGTCAGCATAAACAATCATCCCAGCTTCTACCATTCTTGAGATTCTTTCTCTCATGATGGCCATGGAAATGGCCTCATTACTTGGGTAATAACCAGCCTTCACCAGTTCAACATAGACCTCGGTGGTGTATACTTTGACGTTCTTGATTCGACCAGCATTAAAATTGAATTTGGCATTCACATTACCCATGCGATCAGGAAGCGGGTTACTCTGAACATTTGGCTTCGCGGGTTGAAATGAGAACGCCTTCGTGTCAAGGAGGTTTTGGATTCGATGCTTGAGGATAGAGCAATCGTCGGTTGAGCGTCCGACCTTGCCGGTGTGATAATCGCATTTCTTCAATGGATCGAAGCTATAGAACTGCTCAAGATTTGGCCGTTTCGGCTCAGTAGTAAGCAAGCTTTTCTTCCAGAGGACTGCCAATACTTGAGACAACGATCCGGGGAGGGGGGTGAATTGCCTCCTGTTGTTCCTCTTCTGAAAAGGTTGACGACCCGTGTTTTGTTGCTGAGCTTCTGCTACTTGAATTGCCGAGGCTGGGTTAGTGTTCCGCCGGCTCGATTGGTTATACATCACATTCACTTCAGCTATCGGTTCTTTCTTCTTCCTTACACTCAATCTTTTGGTTGATGAAGACGGCTCCACGAACCACCCATCCTTCAGCCCCATCTCGATCTGTTCGCCTATGGGGATGAGTTGGTTGAAGTTGTCAGCCGGAATGGCCAACATCAGATTACGGTATTCGAACGAGAGGGTCTTGATGAACATCCTCTTCAGCTCATTGTCAATAGGTTCTGGGATAACCTGAGCGGCTAAATTTCGCCATCTGATGGCGTAATCCTTAAAGGACTCAGTCTTTTTCATCTGAGCACGCTCGAGATCATCACGGGTAGGAGTGATGTCCGTTATAAACCTGTATTATTTCAGGAATGCCTCACTAGCTTCCTTCCAGGTTTTGAGGCTATTTATCTTCTTCATGAGGTACCAGTTCAGAGCAGGGCCGGTCAAGCTTGCTTGAAACGCATGAATCATCAGAAGCTCGTTGTCAACGTACGAGGTCATTTGTACGTGGTACAACTGCAGGTGGGCTTTTGGGCACATGGTGCCATTGTACTTATCAAAGTCCGGCATCTTGAACTTCTTCGGGATTTTGATCTGTGGTACAAGGACAGATCGATCTAAGGTGAATCCTGCGAATCTTCCAGCTGCTTAACTCTCTCTTCCAGCTTATTGACTCGTTCATCGGGTTTGTGTTTGTTGACGATGATCTGAACGGGATCATCTTCCAAGTCAAGCATATCGTCATCTTCCTCAAAATCAACACCTTTTCCACTTTTATGCTTCGGAGCTGATACTTCAGGGGGTGCTGGAACAGGGATCGACCGAAGGGCCTTGATCTCAGCGGTCATTTGTTGCATTACGATGGCAAGTTGCTTGATCTGGTCCTCCATACCGACAACACGCTCCTGCAACTCGGTTTGATCGGCCATTCCAGCTCTTGACCGTGTGCGAATAGGCGATCGTGATCGGTCTGTAGTTACCTAATCTGAAATGAAACAGGCATAAATAAGGGTCAAGCAAAATCATACGCCGATCCATGATATTGGTCTAGCCGCTTTGTATTGAAAAGATCTCTTTATTGAAATGAGGAAAAATTTTTACAACGACTGATGACTTGAAATGACTTTAAACTGAATGAAAGAGCAAACGACTCAATTCCTAAACAAACTAAAAGACTAAAACTAGAACGAGAAAACAACTTCAAGCTCTCTTTTTTATTTATTTAACTTGATCTATAGACATATGGGAGGCGACATCCTTCTTCAACTGCTCATAAGCCCGAGCTAACTTGGCTGCCATTTCTTGAGCTTCTTCAACCTTCCTTTTGAGGTGGTTATTTTATAAACGATTGGCAGTCTTGAGAGGCACCTTCGGTATCTTCGGGAGTAACTCTTGCGGGATCTTGTGTCGTCGGTGTCACGCCCCGGCCTCCCCGGCGCGCGAAACCCCGATCGGTGGGTCGATAAGAATATAACACGACGTCCCAGGACGCATCGTCGGCGACCCATTTTCCCAAAGCAGAGTGTGAAACACATGCGGAAGCAAGAATTTAAAACAAATACCCGTACAACATAAATGTGAGAACCAAGGGCAATAACATAAAAAGAACTGAGGCAACGTACACATCCATATCAAAGCTACTAGAAACATTCTTACATTGTTCCAAGAAAACGACCTTAGAAATAAAGTGCAATCAAAAGAGAGACAACAGCCAACGGTAGAGGGTCCTAAATCTCAAAAAGTGCCTATCCTCATAAACAGATAACCGAGCCTAGTCTAGGGTACCCAATCGGGATCTGAGCCATCGGACTCGGACGAACTGTCTGGTATCTCTGAATCCTCGCTAGGAACCTCCTCCTCGGACTCCTCGGTGTCCATCGGTTCGGCCTCGTCAACCTCCATAGGCTCCACCACTGGATCCTCCACGACGGGCTCGTGATCTATACCTCCTAATTCCTCGTCTTCGGCAGGCTCGTACCAGGCAAAAGGACCTATAGCCTCTTCCGAATCCATCTCGGAATCCACGACCTCACCACTCGGGCATTGTGGATCAAGCTGGCCCTCCATGGTGAACGGGATATCCATGGTACGGAGGGGCCCATACTCCTCTCCCCAATGGTCCCGGAAGCACCAGGCTACGTACTCATGAACTTCAGGATGTGTCGTGCCTACGTCTACGGTTATCATCGCATAATGCCTCATGTAAACTTCATTGTTCGCCACCGGGAATTCAACCATCGTGTGCTCATACTCTAAAGGGATCCCGAAGCGAATCGGAATAGGCGGTCGGTTCATGGGCGCGGGTCTGAAAGGTTGGGTTATAAAAACCGTGAGACACATCTCAGTGAGTGCAAACTCCCAAACCTAAATTAGGCTAACATGCATCTCCTGACGGAAAAAACAAACAGCATGCATATATAACAATGACTTAGGCCCGTAGGCCCAAATCGGCATATCAATGACCCTGCAGGTTAGATAATCCCATAATATTACAAATCACAAGCGGCATCCTCGATCAAGCGTACGTCACGCGCATGCTCAAAACCTTTCGTGACAATTCCAAGTATGGATCACCGAGTCACTCAATTCAGCACGCTAACTCATGCATTCATATGCATGCAAATGCCACTAACATGCCATGCCCACAATCCAATCCCTATGGCATCCCGGCACAAACTTCCATTCATGTTCCGATTATAGAGTGAAATCTACTTAGACACGTCCCATACCATGTCCAGCGGATTCCAATACATAATCAGACACTATGCATCACACGTTAACCATTTATTCCATTATTCGACCCGAAGGCCCGACCCGAAGGTCCGATCCGAAGATCCGGTCCGAAGACCAATCACAACACTCCGTGGCCAGCGTAAAGACGCCCCAGGCCCAGTGTCTCTAGCCCGCGTCCTTACGCATCAGGCGCAACACCGATCTCCTTTACAAACCAGAGCCCGCGTAAACGCATCAGGATGATTGTCTTCCGGACGTACCGGGCATCGTCCTGCTCCAAAGTGCATGAGGACGGCACACCCCGTATAAACGCATCAGGGCGAAAGTGATCACACATTCACGCAACCAATTTTATCTGAACCCCGCGTAAACGCATCAGGGCATAATTAGGTGATCACATGTCCATGGCATACACGCATTCCCGCACAATTTCCACAAGCCCCATACTCGGCATGCATAATGCGTGGCCATGCAATTCGCACACGAATGCTAGTGCGATGTATCATGACATAATGTTCCACACGATACACTGTTCAATGGTTCTCGTCATATTGCACAATTGGCCCAATCCACACAACGGGGTATTTCATGCAAGATCAACACTTATGACGAACTCGGGCAACATTATGCACATTGACCAACCATAATTCACATTCCACAATCGTCGGCCATACAGACACACGGCATGGTAGACTCAATTTCACCACGGTCGACAAACTAACACATAATTCGATCATTCCGGCAATCCCGGCACCCAAGTCAATTCAAACCTTGAACTACCATGCAATTGGCCAACAATTTCAATACGGCCAGCAACTCAATTTAGCCGTTCCGAGCTCTAATTTCCCTTCTAAACATGCTTCGTCACTCACTAACCATTTCCCGACACCTATCAATGACACCTAAGTTTATATGAACACTAATCAATACTAACCGACTAACCGACACCCTAAGCCCATCTAGAAACGCACAATTGTCCTAATCGGGGTTTAGAGGTTTCTACCCACCTCAATCCAACGCTCGGGCGACGGGGAACGGCGGCCGATCACCGGTTAACGGTGGAACCGGCGGCACACTTCCCAAGGAGGCGGCGGCGAGCGGTGGCCGGCTGTCCACAGCAGCCTCGGGCGGCGGTGAGAGGCCGGCGGGACTGCTGGCTCACGGCGGCGGTGGCTGGACGGGCGGCCGAGCAGCACGGAAGCTGCTGCTCACGGCGGCGCACGGCGTACGGCGGTCTCGGCGGCGAGCGGCGGCGGCGAACTGTTCCGGCGAAGGGGAGCACGGAACAGTGAATGGCGGGGGAGAGGACGGCTCGGCTGAAGCGGCGATGGCGAGCAGCGAGCGGTCCGGCGGCGACGTGCGGCGGCAACCGGCGGTCTGCTCCGGCGAAGGGCTGAACAGAACAGGAAGAGGCAGAGGGAAAACAGGGAGGGACGGCGAGTGAGGCGGCGGTGGACGGCCACAGCGGCGGCGGCGAACGGCGGTGGACAGCCCCGGCGGCGGTTCACCCCTGCATGCAGCCGCGGCGGGGAGGAAAAGGGAGAGGCGGCGGCGACGGCGGCGTGGCTGGTCCGACGCCAACCCAGCTGCATGCACCGGCGAGAGAGAGAGAGACGACGGAGGGGGAAGAGGGCAGCGACGGCGGCCAGGCGGCGGCGGCCGGCGGTGCACAGCGGCGGTCAGCTCGGTCCTCCTTGGCTGACCGGTGCCGTTCTCCCTTGCATGCAGCCGGAGTGGAGAGAAAGCGAGGGTGAGGCGGAGAGGAACGGCAAGGGGAGCGGCGGTGCACGGCGGCGTGCAGCGGCTGGCGGCGGCTCCGGCGGGCTGACGGCGGCGGCGTGAGGCCGTGAGGGAGAGAGAAATCGCCGGAGGGGGAGAGTGAGGGAGTGAGTGGTCGGTGAGGGGAGAGAGAGAGTGAGAGTGAGAGAGTGAGAGTGCCAAGGGAGAGAGAGAGAATATGAAGAGACAAAATGGGGAAATCATGACTTGCATGGGGGAGATGAAGAGGTGGAGTGTGAGTGTGGGTGAGGTGATGCCATGCATGGGGAAGGGGGGTGTTGACAAGTGTCACACCCCTCAAGGATTTCAAAAATTCGGAACTCTTAGGGGCAAAAGGGTAAAAATGGCATCAAGTTCCGGTACCGGGTTGAAACGCCAAAAATCGATCCTACAAGGCTTATACACATATGGCCAGCTTAATTTGACGTCGTCCTCATAAAAACTATCTCGAGATTCACGAAAATCGCTCTCGATGTCCGGATTAAATTTTCACGATCAAATCGTCAAATTTCCAATTTCTAAATCTCTCACTAACGGGCGGCCGTTTAGGATTCAAACGTTTCAACCTCGGGTTATCCGAATCGCGGCGAGCTCGAGAGAGGAAATGAGAGGAATTATTACTAGTTCCGATGACACAATCGTCCGGTTCGGATGATCGGTTCACACTGGCCCAAAATACTTCCTCGTCATTATCCTAAGTCGGGTTTAGCTCGCGACCGGGTCCTTAGTACACGTGCCTATTCCTAGTTGGCCATTCCCATCTGGTCAGTATCCCGTGAGTGATCAATTCCGGGCGAGACTTACGAAAATGAAATATCGAATAATACTCGTTTTATTCATTCCAGAGATCGAGTCGAATTTCGGGATGTTACAATCTTCCCCCCTTACAAAATTTCGTCCTCGAAATTTGAAACCCATAATAACCTACTCGAACAGCTGGGGGTATTGACGTCGCATGGCCTCTTCACTTTCCCAAGTAGCACCTTCTGTTCCATGATGCTCCCAAACTACCTTGACCATCGGGATCGTCTTGTTCCTTAGTACCCGGTCCTTTCTGTCCTCGATTCTGACCGACTTCTCCACGTATGTCACTCTGTCGTCCACGTCCACTTCTTCGTATCTTAAGACATGAGTCGGGTCCGGTTCATACTTCCTTAGCATCGACACGTGGAAAACGTTGTGCACCTGGGATAGGTTGGGAGGCAAGGCTAGTCGGTATGCCATATCTCCAATCTTCTCTAGGATCTCAAATGGCCCGACATACCTTGGGCTAAGCTTTCCTTTCTTGCCGAATCGGGATAGTCCTTTCATTGGCGACACCTTGAGAAACACATGATCTCCTACTTGAAACTCCAAGGGTCGTCGCCTTCTGTCGGCGTAACTCTTCTGGCGACTTTGAGCAGTCCTTAGTCTATCCCGGATAACCTCCACTACTTCTACCGTTTGCTGAATAAGCTCCGGACCAGTGATACTGCGCTCACCAACTTCATCCCAGCACAGTGGCGTCCTACATGCCCTACCATACAAAGCTTCAAAAGGCGCCATCTGAATACTTTGCTGAAAGCTGTTATTATAGGCAAACTCTACCAAATGCAATTGCTCTTCCCACTTGCCTTGGAAATCCAGAACGCAAGCTCTCAGCATATCCTCCAAGGTCTGAATCGTCCTTTCCGACTGACCGTCTGTTTGGGGATGGTAGGCAGTACTGTACTGCAACTTCGTTCCTAAGGCCGTTTGCAGACTTTTCCAAAAGTTGGCCGTAAACCTTGGATCACGATCCGAGGTGATCGTCACTGGCACTCCATGAAGGCGCACTATTTGTCGCACATATAACTCCGCATACTTCTCTAATTCCAAATCCTTCCGTACCGCCAGGAAATGTGCAGACTTCGTCAAACGATCCACTATGACCCAAATCGAGTCATGTCCTCTTTGGCTTCGTGGTAAACCCGTCACGAAGTCCATTGTAATATGCTCCCACTTCCACTCGGGGATTTCTAAAGGTCGTAACAATCCACCTGGCTTGCAGTGCTGTGCCTTCACTTGCTGGCACGTCAGACACTTGGCCACATGCTTAGCCACATCCTTCTTCAGGCCATTCCACCAATAATGTTGACGTAGATTCTGGTACATCTTTGTACTACCCGGATGGATACTATACTGACTCCGATGAGCTTCGCTCAAAATTTCCTCCTTAAGTCCTTCATCATCTGGCACGCAAAGTCGGCCACGATACTTTAAAATTCCATCCGCGGATACTTGGAAGTCGGGCTTCCTCTTTGCCGCATCCATTTCCATAATCTTCTGGATCTCGGGGTCCGAAGGTTGCAGTTCCTTGATCTTAACCTGCACCTCTGGTTCGATCCTTAATGTTGCGAACAAGCTGGACACTCGGCTCACTTCGAACTTAAATTCTGAATCTCTCAACTTCTCCAATAACGTCCACTCTTTAACCAGTAAATGAGCCATACTCGACTTGCGACTTAAAGCATCTGCTACCCGGTTTGCCTTACCCGGATGATACAGGATGTCGCAGTCATAGTCCTTCAACAATTCCATCCATCGACACTGCCTCATATTTAACTCCTTCTGCGAGAACAGATACTTGAGGCTTTGGTGATCCGTGAAAATCTGGAACTTTTCCCCGCACAGATAATGTCTCCAAATCTTAAGTGCGAAAACAATCGCTGCTAGTTCCAAATCATGCGTCGGGTAATTCATCTCATGGGGTCTCAACTGACGTGACGCATACGCTACTACTTTTCCATGTTGCATGAGCACACATCTGAGTCCTCTTAGGGAAGCATCACTGTAAATTTCAAATCCTCCTGGTCCGGACGGAATGGTCAAAACAGGAGCGGTCGTCAACTTACGCTTCAGCTCTTGGAAACTCCTTTCACACTTGTCATCCCAGACATACTTCGCCTCCTTCTTCAGCAACCTAGTCAAGGGCATGGCTATCGATGAAAATCCTTCCACAAATCGTCTGTAATAGCCAGCCAAACCAAGAAAACTCCTTATCTCTGTTACTGTCGTTGGCCTGGGCCACTTCGTCACTGCTTCTATCTTGGTCGGGTCCACAGAAATCCCATCTCCAGAGATAGTATGTCCAAGAAATCCAACTTGGCTGAGCCAGAACTCGCATTTGCTGAACTTGGCGTACAATGCGTGTTCTCTTAGGGTCCGTAGTACCTTCGTCAAGTGTTCCTCATGCTCTTGAGGACTCTTCGAATAAACCAAGATATCATCAATGAACACTATGACAAACTGATCCAGAAACTCTCTAAACACCCTGTTCATCAAATCCATGAAAGCAGCTGGGGCGTTTGTCAAACCAAAAGGCATCACTGTGAACTCATAATGCCCATACCTCGTCCTAAAGGCAGTCTTAGGAATGTCCTCCTTTCTGATCCTCAACTGATGGTAACCTGTCCTCAAGTCTATTTTGGAGAACACCGAGGCTCCTTGCAATTGATCGAACAAGTCATCAATCCTAGGGAGAGGGTACTTATTCTTCATAGTCACTTGGTTCAATTGTCGATAATCTATGCATAGCCTTAGGGTCCCATCTTTCTTTTTCACAAATAGGACTGGCGCTCTCCATGGGGACGCACTAGGGCGGATGAAACCTTTGTCCAACAATTCCTGCATTTGGACCTTCAACTCCTTTAGTTCGGACAGGGACATTCGATACGGGGCCTTCGATATTGGTTCAGTCCCGGGTGCCAATTCAATAACGAACTCCACTTCCCGGTCGGGTGGTAAACCCGGCAATTCCTGAGGAAAGACTTCGGGGAAATTACACACCACTGGTATATCATCCAACTTAGGTTCCACCATGGTCGGGTCTACAATATTCACCAGATAGCCTTCGCACCCATCATCCAGCAATTTACTCACTTCTAACGAAGATATCCATGGGGTCAAGGTTCCTCCTCGGTTCCCCTGGAATTCAAAGCTAGGACGCCCATCAGGATTAAACCGGATCGTCCTATTACTACAATCCAATACAGCCTTCTGTCGGACTAACCAGTCCATCCCTATAATCACATCGAAATCGAACATGGCCAGCACTGCCAAGTCGATACTCTCATCCTTACCCCCAATATTTATCTCACAACTAGGGCATCCAAAGGAAACTAGCACCCTATCATTCATTGGCGTCGTCACACAAAGTGCAATCTCTAACATCACTGGTACTAAGCCAATCAACTTGACAAATTGCTCCGAAATGAATGAATGGGTTGCCCCTGAATCAAATAGTGCATAGGCAGCATGACCACATAAGGAAATCGTACCTGTGACCACGCCCGGCGCGTTCTCTGCTTCTCCACGCGCGACAGCATACACCCTTCCTTGAGCGGGCGGTCGTCCTTGATTCGCCGGTGGGGGATTCCCGGCCTGATTTCCTGCTCGGGGCTGATACTGCTGAGGTGCCCGTTGCTGTTCTTGGGGACGCGCCTGAGGACAGCTGCGAATCTGGTGCTCCGTACTCCCACACTTGAAGCATGCTCCAAACCTTCCTGGCGGGGCAGCTGGCTTCCCTATATTCCGTCTGACAGGGGGAACAAATCGCCGATTGTCTATCATAGGCTTCTTTCCCAGGCGACGGTTATCCTTTCCCCGAACAAACCGCGATCCAGATGCGGCCATCCTTTCTTGCTGATCCCGCTCAATTATCTGAGCTCTCCTGAACATCTCTCCATACTCCTTGATGTCGTGCGACAGAATCTGGCTTCGAAGATCCGGCTTCAGCCCATCCCGGAACCTTCGAGCCTTGTCCCTTGGATTCGCCACCATGGTTGGTGCGAACTTCGCCAGTCTTGCAAATTCAGCCTCATACTGGTCCACGGTCATCTGGCCTTGGCGCAACCTCATGAACTCCGTCAGCTTCTTCTCCTGGGCATTCTCCGAGAAGTATTTCCCATAGAAGCTCTCCACAAATACAGTCCAAGTTGGGGCCGTTCCTTCTGGGAACACTTCACCTTCCATGGCGCTCCACCAGTCATTGGCACCATCCTGGAGCTGGTACACAGCCAATGTCACCTTCTCCTCATCATTGCATCCCAACACTTTAAAGGTCTTTTCCAGCTCTTCAACCCATCTTGGTGCAGCCTCGGGGTCACCACGACCATTGAACTTTGGCGGTTTCATCCTCAAGAATTGCTCTACCAACCGGGGCATCTGTCTAGCCCCAGCGGGGTGATCCTGTCCCTGCTGGGCGTGATTTCCTCCATTCCCTGCGATTGCTGCAGCCTCGGCAGCCTGGGCATGGGCTGCAGCTCTCTCCTGCGCCTGCAGTCCGAAGATGTGTCCTATCTCACGAAGGGTCTCCATGACCTCATCAAACCTAGGGTCCCTAGCCTCGCGGGCACCCTCGCTAGACTGTCCTTGCGACTCCTTTCCTCTTCTCTTACTCATCCCGACGACTTGACCGCTCAACTACCTGCTATAATTCCATTAAGGAATTAGAGACTTAAACCAATCTATCCCGATCTAAGTCCTAGGCAGGTCTCAACAATCAACCAAACAATCAGCATGCGGCTTAACAGGAACTAATCAACACATCACCCAAGGGTTCACATACTCACCTCAGGTCCTGCCGCACCTGTACATCATGGGTCATTATAATAGTATATGCCAAGTCATCACACAATGTCAGGAGATACATGTAGCACACGCGGTCATCCTAACTGGCTACCCATGGTCTCATCGCTCCTTATCACTCCAAGCTTCGACCTAATCGGATCGAGCTGACCTTGCTCTGATACCAATTCAACGAGGGGGTTGTCACGCCCCGGCCTCCCCGGCGCGCGAAACCCCGATCGGTGGGTCGATAAGAATATAACACGACGTCCCAGGACGCATCGTCGGCGACCCATTTCCCAAAGCAGAGTGTGAAACACATGCGGAAGCAAGAATTTAAAACAAATACCCGTACAACATAAATGTGAGAACCAAGGGCAATAACATAAAAAGAACTGAGGCAACGTACACATCCATATCAAAGCTACTAGAAAACATTCTTACATTGTTCCAAGAAAACGACCTTAGAAATAAAGTGCAATCAAAAGAGAGACAACAGCCAACGGTAGAGGGTCCTAAATCTCAAAAAGTGCCTACCCTCATAAACAGATAACCGAGCCTAGTCTAGGGTACCCAATCGGGATCTGAGCCATCGGACTCGGACAAACTGTCTGGTATCTCTGAATCCTCGCTAGGAACCTCCTCCTCGGACTCCTCGGTGTCCATCGGTTCGGCCTTGTCAACCTCCATAGGCTCCACCACTGGATCCTCCACGACGGGCTCGTGATCTATACCTCCTAATTCCTTGTCTTCGGCAGGCTCGTACCAGGCAAAAGGACCTATAGCCTCTTCCGAATCCATCTCGGAATCCACGACCTCACCACTCGGGCATTGTGGATCAAGCTGGCCCTCCATGGTGAACGGGATATCCATGGTACGGAGGGGCCCATACTCCTCTCCCCAACGGTCCCGGAAGCACCAGGCTACGTACTCATGAACTTCAGGATGTGTCGTGCCTACGTCTACGGTTATCATCGCATAATGCCTCATGTAAACTTCATTGTTCGCCACCGGGAATTCAACCATCGTGTGCTCATACTCTAAAGGGATCCCGAAGCGAATCGGAATAGGCGGTCGGTTCATGGGCGCGGGTCTGAAAGGTTGGGTTATAAAAACCGTGAGACACATCTCAGTGAGTGCAAACTCCTAAACCTAAATTAGGCTAACATGCATCTCCTGACGGGAAAAACAAACAGCACGCATATATAACAATGACTTAGGCCCGTAGGCCCAAATCGGCATATCAATGACCCTGCAGGTTAGATAATCCCATAATATTACAAATCACAAGCGGCATCCTCGATCAAGCGTACGTCACGCGCATGCTCAAAACCTTTCGTGACAATTCCAAGTATGGATCACCGAGTCACTCAATTCAGCACGCTAAGGGTGCGCATGAGAACGTTTCTGTGCCCGGGAACCATTTCTGAACAGAAATGATTTTTTTTTATTCTGTGCCCGGAAACAATTTCTGAGTATTTTAAGGCGTTTGGTAACTGTCCAAAATTTTTATTCCTGGAATAGAAATATGTTTGGTAACTACACACAATTTCTTTTTATTAATAATATTTTAAATTGTTTAAGGTTTTTTTTTCAAACTATTTTCTCCCTTGGCCATGGCCGGTCGCCGGCCGCCGGTCGCCGGCGACCGGCCAAACCCAAGAACAAAAACACAAAAAGAAGAAAACAAAAAAAAGAAAAAAAACTGATTCTCAAAATTGTGCCGAGAAACAAGAAGCTACTTTTTTTTACTTCTTGTTTCTCTTCCAAAACTGTTTCTCGGCACAAATATTTGCAAAAATGTGCCCGGGCACAAAAAATTTACCAAACGCATTTCTATTCCCAAACTATTTCTGGGAACAAAAGAACAGAAATTTTTACTATTTGGCACGTTACCAAACGGGCCCTAACTCATGCATTCATATGCATGCAAATGCCACTAACATGCCATGCCCACAATCCAATCCCTATGGCATCCCGGCACAAACTTCCATTCGTGTTCCGATTATAGAGTGAAATCTACTTAGACACGTCCCATACCATGTCCAGCGGATTCCAATACATAATCAGACACTATGCATCACACGTTAACCATTTATTCCATTATTCGACCCGAAGGCCCGACCCGAAGGTCCGATCCGAAGATCCGGTCCGAAGACCAATCACAACACTCCGTGGCCAGCGTAAAGACGCCCCAGGCCCAGTGTCTCTAGCCCGCGTCCTTACGCATCAGGCGCAACACCGATCTCCTTTACAAACCAGAGCCCGCGTAAACGCATCAGGATGGTTGTCTTCCGGACGTACCGGGCATCGTCCTGCTCCAAAGTGCATGAGGACGGCACACCCCGCATAAACGCATCAGGGCGAAAGTGATCACACATTCACGCAACCAATTTTATCTGAACCCCGCGTAAACGCATCAGGGCATAATTAGGTGATCACATGTCCATGGCATACACGCATTCCCGCACAATTTCCACAAGCCCCATACTCGGCATGCATAATGCGTGGCCATGCAATTCGCACACGAATGCTAGTGCGATGTATCATGACATAATGTTCCACACGATACACTGTTCAATGGTTCTCGTCATATTGCACAATTGGCCCAATCCACACAACGGGGTATTTCATGCAAGATCAACACTTATGACGAACTCGGGCAACATTATGCACATTGACCAACCATAATTCACATTCCACAATCGTCGGCCATACAGACACACGGCATGGTAGACTCAATTTCACCACGGTCGACAAACTAACACATAATTCGATCATTCCGGCAATCCCGGCACCCAAGTCAATTCAAACCTTGAACTACCATGCAATTGGCCAACAATTTCAATACGGCCAGCAACTCAATTTAGCCGTTCCGAGCTCTAATTTCCCTTCTAAACATGCTTCGTCACTCACTAACCATTTCCCGACACCTATCAATGACACCTAAGTTTATATGAACACTAATCAATACTAACCGACTAACCGACACCCTAAGCCCATCTAGAAACGCACAATTGTCCTAATCGGGGTTTAGAGGTTTCCACCCACCTCGATCCAACGCTCGGGCGACGGGGAACGGCGGCCGATCACCGGTTAACGGTGGAACCGGCGGCACACTTCCCAAGGAGGCGGCGGCGAGCGGTGGCCGGCTGTCCACAGCAGCCTCGGGCGGCGGTGAGAGGCCGGCGGGACTGCTGGCTCACGGCGGCGGTGGCTGGACGGGCGGCCGAGCAGCACGGAAGCTGCTGCTCACGGCGGCGCACGGCGTACGGCGGTCTCGGCGGCGAGCGGCGGCGGCGAACTGTTCCGGCGAAGGGGAGCACGGAACAGTGAATGGCGGGGGAGAGGACGGCTCGGCTGAAGCGGCGATGGCGAGCAGCGAGCGGTCCGGCGGCGACCGGCGGTCTGCTCCGGCGAAGGGCTGAACAGAACAGGAAGAGGCAGAGGGAAAACAGGGAGGGACGGCGAGTGAGGCGGCGGTGGACGGCCACAGCGGCGGCGGCGAACGGCGGTGGACAGCCCCGGCGGCGGTTCACCCCTGCATGCAGCCGCGGCGGGGAGGAAAAGGGAGAGGCGGCGGCGACGGCGGCGTGGCTGGTCCGACGCCAACCCAGCTGCATGCACCGGCGAGAGAGAGAGAGACGACGGAGGGGGAAGAGGGCAGCGACGGCGGCCAGGCGGCGGCGGCCGGCGGTGCACAGCGGCGGTCAGCTCGGTCCTCCTTGGCTGACCGGTGCCGTTCTCCCTTGCATGCAGCCGGAGTGGAGAGAAAGCGAGGGTGAGGCGGAGAGGAACGGCAAGGGGAGCGGCGGTGCACGGCGGCGTGCAGCGGCTGGCGGCGGCTCCGGCGGGCTGACGGCAGCGGCGTGAGGCCGTGAGGGAGAGAGAAATCGCCGGAGGGGGAGAGTGAGGGAGTGAGTGGTCGGTGAGGGGGAGAGAGAGAGTGAGAGTGAGAGAGTGAGAGTGCCAAGGGAGAGAGAGAGAATATGAAGAGACAAAATGGGGAAATCATGACTTGCATGGGGGAGATGAAGAGGTGGAGTGTGAGTGTGGGTGAGGTGATGCCATGCATGGGGAAGGGGGGTGTTGACAAGTGTCACACCCCTCAAGGATTTCAAAAATTCGGAACTCTTAGGGGCAAAAGGGTAAAAATGGCATCAAGTTCCGGTACCGGGTTGAAACGCCAAAAATCGATCCTACAAGGCTTATACACATATGGCCAGCTTAATTTGACGTCGTCCTCATAAAAACTATCTCGAGATTCACGAAAATCGCTCTCGATGTCCGGATTAAATTTTCACGATCAAATCGTCAAATTTCCAATTTCTAAATCTCTCACTAACGGGCGGCCGTTTAGGATTCAAACGTTTCAACCTCGGGTTATCCGAATCGCGGCGAGCTCGAGAGAGGAAATGAGAGGAATTATTACTAGTTCCGATGACACAATCGTCCGGTTCGGATGATCGGTTCACACTGGCCCAAAATACTTCCTCGTCATTATCCTAAGTCGGGTTTAGCTCGCGACCGGGTCCTTAGTACACGTGCCTATTCCAAGTTGGCCATTCCCATCTGGTCAGTATCCCGTGAGTGATCAATTCCGGGCGAGACTTACGAAAATGAAATATCGAATAATACTCGTTTTATTCATTCCAGAGATCGAGTCGAATTTCGGGATGTTACAGTCGGATGTACTTGGTCGTCGCGAAGTAGGACTTCTGCTCCCCTTTGAGCTCTTCTTTGGGTCGAGCTATCTTTAACACACGACACTTCTTCTACATCTTATGGAGTTGAGCTAGGGTCCCTTCGTGGTCTTCGCTCTCATTGGAGAGATCAACGAGGAGCTCGGGCTATAACGCCGGAGGGAGCCCCTGAAGAATCCGGTACTGTCGGGACACTCTGACGGGATAGTATTCGATTGCACCAGTGAAACTCAAAAGTGGTACCGGTCCAATACCATTACACGTAAGCCGAGCTTCCTCGACATTGAACCAACTAGCATGCCATTGAAAACCTTGGGGTCTAACGTTTTTCATAAAAATGATCCACTCGGAGTAATGGTAATCAGGTGCGTGCTCTTGTTTTTCTTTACAGCTTAAGATGGGATGACTAGAATCACTGAGTTCGGATATTTTGAGTAAATTGCCATACCCCTTTATGTGAGACAAAAACCAAATTTGCAATAATTCAAGGGGTGCATGAAATATTTTGTCAACATTTTGCTTGAATTTGGTGAGAGAAATGAAAGTCTCAGCTAAAATGGTGTTGACAAAATTCTTTTCAAGACAGACTTGTTAGACGAATCATGCAATTGACGGATTACATACATTCTTACAGTGAGGAAGAATTATGAACCCGAAGAATGCTAGTAAAAAGATTCTACCGTTTTGAAAAGGTGTGGCTTTTTCGAAACATTGACTCAGGAATGAAAAAGGGCATGACCCACGGTTTGCTTTCAAAACTCTTTCTAAGTCATGTTTTCCGACATTCAAAAATTCCGACAACATTAATGTCGAATCAATTCCCAAAGGTGGTGTGATTAACTTCGATCCCGAAGGTTTTTCAATGAGCACACTATACTCTTTCAAAGTCGGGGTGAGCTCATGCTTACCGAATATAAAGATAGATGTCTCGGGATACCAGAAGTGGGCTAATGCTCGAACGAGGCCGGTACGGACTTTGACTTCCAGTAGAGGGAGCAGCCTTCCGATGTGGCCCTCAACTAGCTTGCGGTTGGTCGGACTGAGTAGACTCCACCAGGCACGGAGCTCGTCCTTAGGAGCATCAAGAATCCAGATGTCTGCCCCTCCCATAGTATATAGACCAAAACTCACGACCGACCTAATGTCATGGACCGACCAAGGAAAAAGACGGAACATAAATAAATTGCGAGATAAAGATTTAGAACACTTACTTCACCGAATAGGAAAATGACAATCACATAGACACACGCATGAAATGTGAGGTTCGATTTCTATCTAGACTCTGGCTTGCAAAGTGGAGTCACGAGAATTACCGAGCTAAACCAGTCATGGTGGTGGTTAGGTTAGGATTCCCCTGACTCCAGCTTAGTCAAAGAGCCGACCCGGGTTGCGTGGGATACAACCGTGGTGGGTAATCAATGACACCATGAAAGAACTTTCAGGATCGAGGAGGGCGACCCATACCACATGGTTTTGGTCGGGGTATCCACTATCTCAGTACCATCCTAAACCTACGCCGCCCAGGTCCGGCAGCAGGTAGTATGTGCGGTGTAGTGTAAATGTAAGATATGCACAACAGGTTATATCAAACAGCGCTTCGTGCATAAATTAAACCATACATCCAAACACCTCCCTGCAAAACAAAGGTTAGCAATCATGCCTCCCCTTATATCTCCCATTCTGCAAGAACATTTAACATCTAAAATGTTAAGGACGTACCTGGGATCCTCGCTGCTAAACAAAAATTATTTTTAAAAAGAAAAATTGGCCTAAGTCCACTAAAAGTTTTAACTCAAATCCCTAGCAGAGTCGCCAAGCTGTCGCGACCCTAAAAAATTTTATCAATTTCTCGGACTAATGGATTATTAAGACTAATCTTAACTTGAGGCCTCCTAAGCCCTACCAATTCGTAACTTAGGGGTTAAGTTTTTAACATGCAAATGTTTTCATGCTTGGAGTCGCCACTAATCAATTTACGGTAGGTTGATTAGAAACCTAAATAAAATATAGGGAGATATGTTTTATTCCTACGAATCAGAGATTCTAAACCCGGGGACTTGATTACGTTAGATCTAGTCTAACGCCCTTTTGGTACCTTTTCTTTTCAAAAATATTTTGGCAGGCAGTTTGGATCCATTTTAACTTATGTCACTAACATGTGAGGTGTTCATGTGGGTGCGCAAACCACCAATTTAACACCCAGGAAAGCATTAAATAAATTGCAAGCTTAGGAGAACAACTTACCTCAGTGCAACGTAAATATCTGCATTGTTAGCTAGAAAATCACATCAACACCCTAATATGATTTCTAATTAACAAGCAACTCACTCAAATTTTTTTTTTTAATTTTCATTTATTTAAATGAAATCTAACCTATATGCAATGACATGCAAAAATGACATGTGAATTAATGCAACTTAACATGCAGACTATATGTCATGCGACGGCGTGACCTATTTCTAATGACGGGTGAATAAATTATTTTTGGTATTTTTCGATGAAATTCGGAATTAAAAATATGCCTAAATTAACATGCAACTTAATGACTTCTATTTTAACATGATTTCTTTCTGGAATTTTTGTAAAAATTCGAAATTAAAAAATGACCTAAATTAAGAATGCAATCTATCCTAATTTAATCTACCCTAAGATGACTCTTCTTGGGTTTTTTTTTATGAAAATTCGGAATAATAAAATAACATAAATAATCCATTAAGATTAGCATATTACTTAATTTAAACTAGGAAATAGATCATCTCAAGTCCTAATTTAAATTTAGGATCCCTAGACATGCAAAATTCTAATTCAAATCCTAACTAATATTTTTTGAATTTTTTTTATTTGAAAAGGAAAGAAAGCAATTTAAACAAATAAGGATAACAACCACATTCAAATCAATCACGCGATCCGCCAAATTTGTTTCAAACTCGGATTAGGCACAGAAATCGAACAATAGGTCATATCTATAGGGTTATAAATATCGACGAAAAGTCGATTATTCAAATTTGGAAAGCTAATGAAATTCATCATCGTATCCAAGTGATTATGGATAGGATGATAATTTCCCGTACCGCCGTGTATCGAACCTTAGGGTTAAGGTCAAATAGTCATCCAGATACGTTGCTAAATTAGGAAATTTTTCTAATTTGAATATTTGAAAATATTGCAGATATATAGAACATTATCCTAAGATATCTAAATATCTACACAATAATCACGAAATATTCAAACATGCAAATTAGGGAACTAAATATTTGAAAAGAATATTCAGAATATATCCACTTACCTAATTTGAAAATATTTCCAAATTTGAATTGCTTCGGGATCGAGTCAGGCTTGCGGATCAGGATCGGAACGACGACAGTGAGGCACGGCACCGACGGGACTCACGGCAACACGGCGGGGCTGCTCCGGCGTCGGGACGGTGAGGGATGCTCCGGCATGGCTGGGCGTGCTTCGCCGAGCACGGATAGAGGTGGCGGTGATGATCGGGATCGGTCCGGCGCGGCGAGGCAGCACACGAAAACCAAAACAATGAAGCCCGAGGGGGCTATTCCGATGACGCTGTGAACGGCGGTTCTCCGATAGGGCACGCGGCGACGCGGTAGCTTGAAGGGAGCTCCGACAACAGCGGCATCACGGCAAGGAAGTAGAACAGTGGCGTCCGAGACGGCGTCACGGTGGGGTGCTCGGTGTAGTTGTGGTACGGCTCCGGCGACGGCAGTGTTGTAAGTGTCTGGCGGCAGCGTTGTAAGTGTCTGGCGGCAGCAAGGACAGTAGCGTCTTCGCCGGCGGGAAACAGGGCGGAGCAGGGATGCCTGGGCGGCGGCACAGCTCCGGCGAGAGGGGCTAAAGCCTGCAGCGTCCGGTGCGGCAACAGGAACGGCAGTACAGCAGCGGCGGAGGCTTCACCTGCAGGCAGCAGCGCGCGGTGGAGCAGCTATGACGGCACGGCGAGGCAGTAGGCGTCTCCGGGGCGATGGCTGAGGCGCGGCTGAGACATCGGAAGGAGAGGCGGCACCGTGGGGACGTCCAAGGGATGGAATGGTGGGCAGTGATGTGTGGAGAGCGGCGGTCTGCGACTTCTCCGATGACAGCAGCCACGTGCGGTTGCGTGGATGCCGACGTGCAGCGGGGACGGCGGCGGTGTGAGGTGTTGCGCTGGTCTCTCCTCTCCTTCTCACTCTCACTCGCACTCTCTCTAAAAAAAAACTGATCTAAAAATTGTGTCGTCCCCCCAAAATTCTGACCTAATTATGTTTATATAATGCTAATCCTAGGTCAATTAAGTGGGCTTTCTAATCCTAGTGGGCTTAGGCTTGGGCTTAGTTTTAATTAACAACTAAATGGGCTGAATTAACTTAGGCTTTAATTAATTAAGCTCAACATACTAAATTAAGCCCAAATTAAAACAACCATGCCCGTTTGACTTGAAATTCCCGGCCCTTGCATTCCGAGTGAGCCGAGTCTCGTTCGATGAAATTAAACTTGTTTGCCATCGCCAATTTGATGTAAAAAATGCAATTAAATTAACGTGAGCCTAAACTATATGTTATGCAATTTAAATATTTTTGTTTAGGGGTTAAAAATTTAGTCCCTAATTTTTTATGCAAACTACACTAAATGTTCGATAAAATTTAGGTGTCAATAAAGCCCAATTGAGCCTGCAAATTCATTTCATATAAACCCAGTTGGTGATCATCCCCTACACTAGGGCAAAGCAAAAGTCATCATTGTTCAAGCAGTATATCCAAAGTGTCGATGGAAGACAGGAAGTTTCTGAGTTCAGACAGTGAGTCATTCAATCAGATATAGCTGGCCAGTGTTTACATTGTAAGCAGAAACAAAAACAAAAAAAAAGAAGAAAAAGAAGAGGGGCAAGAAAAAGCAATGTGCCTGGTAAAATCAAGGCCAATGCCCAATGAAAAATGTCAAGATATGACATATCAAAATAATCCCCAGTAGAGCAGTAGTCCTACAAGTCTCAAAGGAATCAAGTGATAAACTTTCGAAGCCAATGGAGCATCTACCAAGGAGACAATCCCTGGTGAAGAAGAAGACCGGTGACAATGCCAAGATGACACCAACTTATTCACCCTAATTACATATATTTTGAGCCTAATGATCTATTCATTTCTCAACCCATGAGCCTAGCCTACGTTACGTCCCTTGCAAAGTCTCTTCAAATTAGGGCACTTGAACTAACGTAGAGTTTTAAATGTTTACAAGCTTGGCTCGAAGAAGTGCGAGCCAGTCCATTGCTATCTCATTTTGCAGGATTCTTGACTTATAAACCCGGAGACAGTCGCAAAGTATTTTCTTTCAATAGCCTCGACTCGAAGAGTCCCCTTTGTTAAGCCATTGACCAAGCCCATATTACAGTCCTGGTAAAGACCTCTTGGATTGGTAAGGTCGTACCGCTTGCGAGAATACTTAGACCCTTGTCAACATGATGATGGTGAGATAAAGAGATTCTCATAAATCAGCCTTTTTTTATGGGGATGAGAATGAGAAAAAGCCCTTTCAGATCGAAAGTCCCTCATTCGACATTTTCAAGGCACCCACTTGTGAGTTCGGATTGTCTTGTCATGATTTTCCCCAACAGAGTTTGTAATACTGATTTGACAAAACCATCGTGCATAAAAACTAGTTGAGTTCATAGTGCATGTGTATATATGTTCTTGATAGTGTGCGAATGCATATTACATGTTGCCTAAAATCGTGTCTAGTAGGAGATACACCCTCAAGAGTTGGAGATATCGCCAGGTAAGTATATCTCTATCCCGTGGATGTCTATGACTATCCGAGTATCCCTAACCTGTTCGAGCAATCGTCAGGCCCCATATTGAATCAGTTTGTTATCATCTCTAGATACCTTTGATAATGTTCAGGTGTCTATTGATTTATTGATCAACCCCTTTTCAGGTACCCTTGATGATGTCCAAGTACTCTGTCAAGGAACCCTTGAACACTTGGGCTAGTCCCTCTGTTCACCAAATCACATATTTTTACAATCTCGAGAAGATTCCCCCGTGATTCACCTATGGCGATGTATAGGCGCAGCGGCCAAATCTTTACAAGTATCTATGGAGATGTATAGGTATCTTGTAAAGGTCAGAATATTTCTTTAATCTCAGGTATTCCCCCACGACATGCCTATGGCGATATATAGGCACAGCGGCCAAATCTTTATAAGTACCTATGGAGATGTATATGTATCTTATAAAGGTTGAAATACTCTACCTATCCCGGATATTCCCCCGCGACTCACCTATGGCGATGTATAGGTGAAGCGGCCAAATCTTTATGAATACCTATGGAGATGTATATGTATCTCATAAAAGTCGGAATATTCTCTCAACCCCAGGTTTTCCCCCGCCATTCACTTATGGATATGTATAAGTGAGGCGGCCAAATCCTTATGAATACCTATGGAGATGTATAGGTATCTTATAAGGGTCGGAATATCCTCTTGAGTTCCTCCGTGATGCACCTATGGTGATGTATAGGCTTGGCAGCTAAATCTTTACAAATACCTATGGCGATGTATAGGTAGTTTGTAAAGGTCGGAACGTTTTTACATTTTTTTTTGCTACAAAACTGCTCTCGCGAATCCGAATGATGATCGGATGCGTTGAGCTTTCTTCATGCGTTTTAACTCAATTGCAGATCACCAAAGTTCATCAACAGTTTATCAGGCAATACCTATGGGACTGAGCCCAAACATTTGCCAAATAACATACAAGTTAGAGTCATGCCCTGAATTGCATTATCTCACTTTTGTCAGGTAAGTAATTCCAGGTACGTTTTTCAATTCATGTTGACATGCATCATTTCTTAATGCATTTAAAAAATGGGACTCATAATCCCGACAAAAACAACATTCATTGCATTTGCATAGTTGAAATTTAGGCATCATTTAGTCTTTAAATGCAACCTCTGCGAGCTCACCTTCAAAGAGGGGCAGTTGTTGACACTTAAATTTTACCGACCGTCTAGTCGTAATTTGCATTGAAAATTAGGGATTAATTTTTAACCCCTAAACAAAAATATTTAAATTGCATAGCATATAGTTTAGGTTCATTTAAATTTAGTTGCATTTTGCATCGGATTGGCGTTGGCGAATGAGCTTAAATTTCATTGAACAAGACTCGGCTCGCTCGGAATGCAAGGGCCGGGAATTACAAGTCGAACGGGCTCGGTTGTTTTAATTTGAGCTTAATTCAGCCCATTGTGCTTAATTAAATAAAAGCTTAAGTTAATTCAGTCCATTTAAATTAAATTAAGACCTAAGCCCATTAGGACTAGAGAGCCCATCTAATTGACCTAGGTTAGCATTATATAAACATGTTTAGGTTAGATTTTTGGGGGGGCTCACAAAAAAAATCAGATCAGAAAATTAGACAAGGTGAGAAAGGGAGAGAGAGACTAGCCGCGCCGCACCGCCACCGACGGTCCCATCGTTCCTCGCGTCGCCGCACGGCACCATCGTCGCTCGCCACCGCCACCGCCGCCGCCGCCGCCGCCGCCGCCGCTCCGTCGCGGCGCACGTCCCTTGCCGGCGAGGCCACCCAACTCGCAACGCCGTAGCAGCCCCGACCCTTCCGCTTTGCCGTGTTCCTCCCGGGGGCCCTCGTTTTCTTCACGGTCAGACCTATGACCGTGAGGGCCACACTGCCACTGCTGTTGATCCCCCTCCCCGACGACATCCTGCTGCGTGGAGCCTCACTTGGCGTCAACGACAATCGCTACTGCCCCTGCTACTTTCTTCGACGACGCTCTTCCATGCAGAAGACGTAGACATACATACAAGACAAAAGGTGGGCACGTCCAAAGAGGAATTAAAAAAGAAGACCATCAACAGAGGATCGATCAACAGAGGCTAAGAAAAAAATCAACATTCACGTCCAACGTGGTCAGCCCTTCACGCCTCAGACGCTGCTCCAATAGTCAGTGAACTTCCAGAGAAGCCCCTGCACAGTCAACAGAAAAACATCTTGAAGAGAAGCCAACCACTCGGCCATGCACAACGTGGACTCGCATGCAGGGACAAGACTCACATAAGTGAGACCGGTCTTCACCAGCAAGCCTACAGCGACCACCTTCGCTGTTCTTCTTTCAACGACCAAGCTGCTGTGCTTGATCTGAACCGAGCAACGGACGACCAGCCACGAAGCCTACGTGACGTCCTCTCGCAAGCCATCGAACACTCCCATTGGCGAAGCCACCGAGCACACCGCCGATCGTGCTGCTGTCCACGTCCCTTGTAGCCTCGCCGGAAACCCCGCCGAGTTGCCGTCCTACTGTGCTAACCCTCACCATGTCAGACCATTCCCGACGCAGCCTCAATGTGCCTCGTCGGAATAGCGTTCATTGACCCCGCCGGTGTCGCCATCGTCATCGCCGGTTTCCTGATCCCGATCCGCAAGTCGATCCCGATTGATTCAAATTCGGGAATTATCTTCAAATTAGGTAAGATTATTATCCGGTAAATTTTCAGAATATTTAATTTCCTAATTTGCATGTTTTAAATGTTTCATGAATATCACGTGGATATTTAAATATCTTAGAATAATATTCGATATATCCGCAATGTTTGAGGATATTCAAATTAGGAAAATTTCCTAATTTAGCAACGTATCTGAACGACTATCCAACCTTATCCCTAAGGTACGATACGCGGCGATAAGAATTTTCATTATCTTATTCATAACTATTTGGATACGATGATGGAATTTATCTGCTTTTCAAATTTGAACGATTGACTTTCCGTCGATATCTATAACCCTATAGATATGACCGATAGTTCGATTTCTGTGCCTAATCCGAGTTTGAAACAAATCTGGCGGATCGCGTGGTTGATTTGAATTTAGATATTATCTCTATTTAAATTGTTTTTCTTTCTTTTCAAATAAAAAGAAAATTCAAAAAATATCAGTTAGGATTTGAATTAGAGTTTTGCATGTTTAGGGAATCCTAGATATATCTAGAGGATAGAGTAATTATTTAATTTAAATTAGGACTTGAGATAATCTATTTCCTAGTTTAAATTAAGTAATATTCTAGTTTTAATAGATTATCGAGGTTATTTTTTAATTTTGAATTTTAACAAAAATCCTAAAAAGAAATCATGCTAGGGTAGATTAAGTCATTATAGGTTGCATGTTAATTTAGGCATTTTTATTATTCCGAATTTTAATAGAAAATACCAAAAAAGGAAGTCATCATTAGATTGCATGTTATTTTAGGCATTTTTTAATTTCGAATTTCATTTGAAAAATACCAAAAAAATAAATTATTTGCCCGTCATTAGAAATAGGTCACGTCATTGCATGGCATATAGTTTGCATGTTAGGTTGCATTAATTGCATGTCATTTTTATACGTTATTGCATATAAACTAGTCTTCATTTAAACAAGTGAAAATCCAATAATTGAGTGAATTTCTTGTTAATTAGAAATCATATTAGGATTGTTGATGTGATTTTCTAGCTAACAATGCAGATGCTTACATTGCTTCGAGGTAAGTAATTCTCTCCAAATCTTGCAATTTATTTAATTCTTTCTTGGATGTTAAATTGGTGGTTTGCGCACCCGCATGAGCACCTCACATGTTAGTGACTAAGTTAAATGGATCCAAACTGCCTGCCAAAATTTATTTTTGAAAAGAAAAGGTACCGAAAGGGCGTTAGACTAGATCTAGCGTAATCAAGTCCCCGGGCTTAGAATCTCTAGTTCGTAGGAATAAAACATATCTCCCTATATTTTATTTAGGTTTCTAATTGACCTACCACAAATGATTAGTGGTGACTTCAAGCATAAAAATATTTGCATGTTAAGAATTTAAACCCTAAGTTGCGAATTGGTAGGGCCTGGGAGGGCTCGAGTTAAGATTAGTTTTAATAATCCATTAGCTCGAAAAATGGAAAATTTTTTAGGGTCGCGACAATTATGTATCGATGACAGATCAATAGCAAAACTAAAGCAACTATTCAACCACATGCATATCAAGAATCTATGTCTTACCATGTAACCATAGAAGAAACATGAACATGTGCAAGGCTTCTTTCATCATTATCCATCCCATCATCAAACGGGACATCCTAGCTCAACCGGGGCATCCTGAAACTCTCCCCGTGGCATTTCGTTGTCAAGAGGCATCCCGACTCAACCAGGGCATCAACGCCACCATCAAGTAACGCCAGATCTTATCTTTCGTTAAGTGTTCATACAAATGAAATTTTCATAACAATTCCCGGATTCATTGGTTCTTACTCTTCAACTTAGCCAATGGCTCGAAGGCATAATATGCAACAAGTGTTGTGATACACATGCGACCATGATATGACCAAGCATGGGGTGTGGCTCGCGACCAAGATTGGTTCATGACCAGCCGGTACGCAACTTGCCCATGGTCCTGGACGTCAAATGACTTGTACACACCAAAATCATTATCAAACCGAAACTCAAGCAAACAACCAAGCATAAACGATAAAAAGGCCACCTAGCTTAGTTCTAGGGATTCCACTTACACTCTACGGTCGATGGCAAGAGAGGCACGTGAGCGAATGGCCGCGGTAAGGGGAAAGGGGAAGCGATACGTCCGAGAGAGAGATATATATGTATGTATATTTGTGTGTGTGTGTGTGTTGGTGGAAAAATGGAGGGGGAGGGTCTATTTATACTCATTCTTGTAATGATGACCCTCATATTAATGTATGCTAAGTGATCCAATGGATTTTTTACACATTTCCTAGCTAATGGCAAAAGGTGGCACTCTAACTTGTTTATGTGTTCATCTAGGCTCATAATGACGTTATTTACTTGGCCAATAATTTCCCTAGTGGTCTTAACATTTAAGAGCCTAAGATTTGGCAATTACGAGTCTTAGATTATACTAAGTAGCCTAGGCACAAGTGGTCCAATAAGCTTGGTTTACTTGGCCAGTCTAAGTGAGGATGTGGCATGTCTTGGTTCTTAAGGTGGCAATCATTAGTTGGCCATTAAATGAAGGGGAGAGGTGGTACAATAATGTGGGCTCACTTGGTTAGGCTAAGAAAAGAGTGTGGTATGCCTAAGTGGTGAGGTGCGATTTTAGTATAATCGTTGTGGGACAAATCGGTGGCCACCTTGAAAGAGCATTTCTGCTAGTGCCAAGTTGCCCTATGAGTCATCTTGGTAATTATTGTCTAAAGATTTGGTCGTGATGGCATGAGACTTGCATGACTCTTCATTTGCCAAATAAGACGGTGAATCATTCCATCATTATTGTTTTGGCTCATGATTGAAGCTTGGACGTGAGAGATGGAGTAAGCACTTGACTTAAGGGATGTCATCGGGCGAGGTCACATGCGATCACCCATGGCCGCATCTGCGTAGTCATGGCCACGGGCCGGTTTCGATCCGGAATCGACCCGGTCAAACTCGGGCCCGGCTCATTGACCGGCCCGCGGTTCAGAACTGAAATCGGCCCATGGCCTATGGGCCCGATTTCGATTCCCGAAATTTTGGAACCGGTTTCCAAAAAAAATTAAAAAATAAATTAATTAAAAAAAACCTGCAGTAAGGCTTGCACGTCTGCAGGCCCTGCTGCGGTGCGGCCCGTTGCCAAGGCAGCTTGAAAGGCTGCCCTAGCAAAGGGCAAAAATTTAAAAAAAAAAAAAAGATATCCGTTGCAATTGCAACGGTTATCTAGTTTTTTTTTAATCCTAAATTTTCTTCTCATTTTTTTCTCTCAAATTCTCTCAAATTTTCTCAATACTCTAAATTCTGTCAAATTATCTCAATTTTCTCAATCCGCGCAATTCTCTCTTAATTCTCCTAATTAATCTGCTCAATTCTCTCAATCCACTTGAAAAATGGCAAGTGGAACTCGAGTGCCAACTGTCAAAGGTAAGAATATCATGACGGAATCCCATCATTCTTTTGATCCTCATGATTATGCAGATTTTCAAGATGATGAAATCAACATTTTTCCCGATGTGGAGCACATCCCGATGCAAGAAAGTTTTCATCCTCCTACCGAAATATCTACAACAAAGGAGGCGGATCGGAAATTACATCTGACATTTGGAATCACTTCACGAAAATGGAAATGTTTGATATTGATAAAAAAAGGTATGATATAATTTGTAAATATTGTGAGAAAATATATAAGTATACAGATGGACAAGGATATGGAACATTCAAACGACATCTTAGAAGCAAACATCCAACCCAAACGGGAATCGATATCGGGCAACAATAAATTTTCGGGTACGCCAATCCTAACACTTCCCCTTTATTTCTGTAACAACCCGAATTTCGATATAATTCCGGGATCAATGAAATTGATATTATTTCGCAATTTCATTTCAGTAAGTCTCGCCCAAAGCTGATCACTCTCGGGATACTAACCAAAAGGATATGGCTAACTAGAAAATGGTACGTGGACTAGGGACCCGATCATTGAATTGGACACCGATCACGAGAAATGATGAGAAAATATTTTGAACCAGTGTGAACCGATCTTAGGAAAAGTGATGGATTGGGTTTGGTCAAAGCCAACGATGTACGATTGGATTGTAGGTGATTCTGCAAGACCAAAAGTGCACGTGGCCAACCAGTCCTGAACTTGAACTGAACGATCGTAACTTCTGGGACTAGTGATAATTTCTCATTTTCTCAATGAACGGAACCGTCATGACTCGGATAACTCTAGGTCGATACGCGTAACCTCTAAACAGCCACCCGTTAGTGAGAGACCTTAGAAAAATTGAAAATTAACGAGTTTGGTCACAAAATTAGGCTCGAATTCCGATATCGATTTTCGACGGCTTAAGAGACAAATTTTGGGAATCTGACGTCATATTACGTTGGCTGCGCACATTTTGAGTAAGTGCGGTTAAAAATTGGAATTTCGGTTCGGGGTTGAAAAATTACGATTTTGCCCCTCGGGGCGTCGACTTGAATTTGGAGACCGTATGAGGTCATTTGGAGAAACCGATGTCATTTTGGGGTGGGCACAGGCATTTAGAATGGTTTCGGTCAAAAATTGAAATTTTGGCTCGGAAGTGAAAAATAATAATATTTTATTCCCGGAACTTTGCAGTCAATTTTCAAGGGCTTAAGAAGCTATTTTCGCGATTCCGACGCCATATTATGTTGGCCACACTCATTTGGAGTTGATCTAGCCAAAAATTGGAATTTCGCCCCGGGACCTGAAAAATGACCGTTTTGCCCCTAGGCCGTTTCGGGTCCGAATTTTTGAAAATTATTTGGGATATTTCAGAGCACTTATCAGCTGCATTATTGGCCCTAATTACCTTTTTGCCCTCAATTATTGGATAGGGTTGAATTAAGGCTGTTAGATTAGGGATATTTTAGTCTTTTGGCCAGGATCGGCGACACGTGGCGGCCCCTAGCCCCTATATTTGACCAGCTGACCTTTCTTTCTCTCTCCTCTCCCCCTCCTTCGGCCAGAACAGCCCAGACCAACAGCCCTCTCCCAATTTTCCTCTCACTTTCTCTCTTTCTCTCTCTCGGCAAGCCTTGCCGAAGCTCGCTGGAGCGCTGCCGCCGGCCACCGTACCTTGCCGTCGACCACCTCAATCCTCAGCCTCACCCGACCCCTTTCTCTCTCTCTCTCTCTCCCTTTTTCTCTCTTTCTCTCTCTCGGTCAAGGACCGCCAGAGCTTGTCGCCGTCGCGCCGGAGCTTGAATGGTCAAGGTGCTGCCACAGGGATGTCCGGCCTCGTCGTACGTCACCATCAATACGGTGTCCGTACAGTTCGTACAGTGACCGTACGGTGTCTGTACGCCATCCGTACGGCCGTCGCGCCGGCCACCGCGGCCTCACTGGCCACCGTCCCCCGCCCCGTCCGTACAGTCGTCGCCGTTCGTACACCGCCGACCGCCCTATCTGTACGCCGTCCGCCGGGAACGCCGCCGCCGGTTTTATTGGTCACCAGTAATCAGCCGCCGTTCCTCGTCTCCGTGGTCTAGAAATTAAGTGAGTATATTTCCTAAACCCGGATTAGGACCGATAGTACATTTTTCTAGACCGGCTTAGGTATTATCGGTGTATTTTGGATTGGCTTAGGTAGTGTTAGTGTATAGTTCGGATTGAATTGAGATTTGTGTACTGGACTATACGGTATTAGATGGGCCATGTGAGCACGTGGTTGTGGCATTGTATTGATTGGGTGCTTGAATTATTGTTTAATGCTCATAGTGCATGGTGTGGCATTACATGGACACGCATTGCGTATGCCGAGTATGAGGCATGAATTGATATTGTGTGAAAATACGTGCTTGTCATGAGCATGTAATCACCTAAAATATCCTGAAACGTTTTATGCGGGGTTTAGATAATAATGGATTGTGTGATCACTTAAGGGCCTTTGGGTCGATGCCGTCCTCATGCAATTTGAAGTAGGACGATGCCCGGTACGTCCGGAAGACGACCATCCTCATGTACTTTGAAGCAGGCTCTGGTTCGTAAGGAGATCAGTGTTGCACCTCATACATTTTGAAGCAGGCTAGAGACACTGGGCCAGATCGATGTTGCGCCTCATACACTTTGAAGCAGGCTAGACACATCGGGCCGTGAGAATCGTTGACTCGAGTCGTAATAAATAATTGAGTTAGTGTGCTGAGTGAATCGAAATGAAAGCATAGCATGTGTTGACACCTAAATTTTACTAACCGTTTAGTTTAATTTGCATAGAAAATTAGGGATTAAATTTTAATCTCTAAACAAAAATACTAAAATTGCATAGCATATAGTTTAGGTTCATTGCATTTTGCATCGGATTGGCGATGGCGAGCGAGCTTAAAATTCATTGAACAAAACTCAGTTCGCTTGGAATGCAAAGGCCGGGAATTTCAAGACGAACGAGCTCGGTTGTTTTAATTTGGGCTTAATTTAATCTATTGTGTTTAATTAACTAAAGTCTAAGTTAATTCAGCCCATTTAAATGCTAAATATGAGCCTAAGACCAAGTCTAAGCCCATTAGAACTATAGAGCCTATCTAATTGACCTAGTTTAGGATTATATAAACATGTTTTATATCATAAATTTGAAAGGAGGACACATAATTTTCATATCAGAATTTTTTGAGAAAGGAAGAGAGAGAAGGAAGGAGAGACCGGCGCCCTAGTCACCACCGCACGTTGTCCTCGTCGCCGCCACACGCCGTCGTCGCCGTGCCGTGCTACCACCCGTGCCGGACGTGCACCCCCCTTCCGCACCGCCTCACCGCCGACGCTGCACCGTCGCCTCCCGCCACTCTTCCGCCTCAGCCACGTCCGGAGCTCCCCTCAGCCATGCGCCGCTGCGCACTGCCGTGGCTGCCTTGCCTGCTGCCGCCAGTCGCCGTGTTCGAAGCAGCTACGCCGGAGCTAACGTCGACGACCACCGCCTCTGCCTCTGTCCGCGCTGCCCCATCACCAGCCACGATCGCCACGCCTTCCGACATCCCTGTAGTCTCCCACCTCGCCTTGCCAGTGCTGCTGCCCGCCGTGCCTCACCGGAGCCTCGCCACCACAAAGACGATCCCGGTGCTGCCCCGTCACTGACCGTGCTCCCGCCGCCGCCAGAACAATGCTCGGAGACGCCCGCTGTTCCCTATGCCGCCCTGCTGGTCGTCGTCCGGAGTAGCCCACCGGAAGTCGCGGTCCACAGCGACCGGAGCACCCCCGCCGACGTTGCTCCCCCTTGAACAGCCGTCGTTTACCGTGAAGCAGCGGACACCGCCGCTATTCGTTGTCGCTGGAATAGTGCCATCAGCCCCGCCGGTGTTGCCCCGTCGGTGCCGTCCTCGCCGTGTCGACACTTGGTTATCCCAACCCGATCCGCAAGCCGATCCAGATCCAATTCGAAATTTGGAAATATTTTCAAATTAGGTAAGTGGATATATTCTGAATATTCTTTTCAAATGTTTAGTTTCCTAATTCGCATGTCATCTTTGCACGTCATTGCATATAGATTAAATTTCATTTAAATAAAGTGAAAATCCAAAAAAGAAATTGAGTGAATTGCTTGTTAATTAGAAATCATATTAGGGTGTTGATGTGATTTTCTAGCTAATAATGCAGATGCTTACGTTGGTTCGAGGTAAGTTGTTCTCCTAAGCTTGCAATTTATTTAATGCTTTCTGGGTGTTAAATTAGTGGTTTGCACACCCGCATGAACACCTCACGTGTTAGTGACATAAGTTAAAATGGATCCAAACTTCCTGCCAAAATATTTTTGAAAAGAAAAGGTACCGAAAGGACGTTAAACTAGATCTAGCGTAATCAAGTCTCCGGGCTTAGAATCTCTGGTTCATAGGAATAAGACATATCTCCCTATATTTTATTTAGGTTTCTAATCGACCTACCGTCAATAGATTAGTGGCGACTCCAAGCATGAAAATATTTGCATGTTAAGAACTTAAACCCTAAGTTGCGAATTGATAGGGCTTGGGAGGGCCCGAGTTAAGATTAGTCTTAATAATCCATTAGCCCGAGAAAATTGATAAAATTTTTAGGGTCGTGACAGCATGACATCGACATTGCATGCATAGAATGCATGACCCGACATGAGAAAGGAACATTGTGAACATGAGTATGTGTGTAGTGCACGTGTGACCATTGTATTTGTGTATGTGCCTTGAGGAATTTAATGAGCTGCCTAACCTGCAGGGTAAATTTTATGTTCTATTTAGGCCGAAGGCCAAGTCATTGTTGGTATATTATGTTGTTCTGCCTATCAGGAGAATGCATGTTAGCTTAACCTAGATTTAGGGGTTATACTCATTGAGATTCGTCTCACGGTTGTAATAACCCACCTTTTCAGACCCCCAGCCGTAAGGATGCCGAATTCGCCACTTTTTGGAATACCTGTACAGATGCATCAGTATACTAGTATACACCCCACAGGAAATGGAGAATCGTATGTAAGATACCGATCTTTGGTGTTTGTAAATGTGGGTGACTATTTTCATTAGACTCAAGAATATGTGGCTTGGTGTTTGAGAGATGCCGATAGAAATCTAGGGCAACCCCTTAGGACTTTTGATGCGCCAATCGGTCCAAATGGATTGATGGAGCCCATATATGTGGATGGCGAGGTAATCAATCCTCAGGATATCTCTGATGAAGATGATGTTGATGAGCCCATGGATGAGGAGCCACAGGAGCCACAGATGGAAGCAGAAGATCAGGATCAAATGGCGAATGAATTTGAGGTACCGGAGGGCATGTAAGTGGATCAAGCTGAGGATGAAGAGGTTGCTGGACCCGATTCAGATGAGGAAGAACTAGGACTTTACCTAGATCCAAAATTAGATCCGGACTCAGAGGATAAGCGAGCAGCAGCGGAGGATATGGACTCGGAGGAGTTAGAGCCCCAGGAAAGTTCCTCGGAGGAGTCCGAGCCTCAAGAGAGTTCGGAAGACGACTCGTCAGGGTCTGATCCGAACTGGATGCCCTAGTTTAGTCCTAGTTTTGGTCTAGAAGTTGACCCTTTTTGTTGGTGACCTAACCCTGACCTGTAGATGATGTCGCGACCCTAAAAAAATTCATTTCTCTCGGGCTAATGGATTATTAAGACTAATCTTAACTCGGGCCCTCCCAAGCCCTATTTATTCGCAACTTAGGGTTTAAGTTCTTAACATGCAAATGTTTTCATGCTTGGAGTCGCCACTAATCAATTTATGGTAGGCTGATTAGAAACCTAAATAAAACATAGAGAGATATGTTTTATTCCTACGAACTAGAGATTCTAAGCCCGGGGACTTGATTACGCTAGATCTAGTCTAACGCCCTTTCGGTACCTTTTCTTTTCAAAAATATTTTGGCAAGTAGTTTGGATCCGTTTTAACTTATATCACTAACATGTGAGGTATTCATGCGGGTGCGCAAACCACCAATTTAACACCCAATAATCAAAGCATTAAATAAATTGCAAGCTTAGGAGAACAACTTACCTCAGTGCCACGCAAGCAGCTGCATTGTTAGTTAGAAAATCACATCGACATCCTAATATGATTTCTAATTAACAAGCATTCACTCAATTTCTTTTTTTTTATTTTCACTTTATTTAAATGAAATCTAGTCTACATGCAATGACGTGCAAGAATGACATGCAAATTAATGCAATCTAACATGCAAACTATATGTTGTGCGACGATGTGACCTAATTCTAATGACGGACAAATGACTATTTTTGGTATTTTTCTTTATGAAATTCGAAATTAAAAAATGTGCCTAAATTAACATGCAACCTAATGGCTTCTCTTTTTGATATTTTTTTATTAAAATTCGGAATGGCAAAAATACCTAAAATAACGTGCAACCTATGATGACTTAATCTACCCTAAAATGACTTATTTTTGGGATTTTTGTGTAAAATTCAGAATAATAAAATAACGTGAATAATCCGTTAAGATTAAAATAATACCTAATTTAAACTAGGAAATATGCCACCTTAAGTCCTAATTTAAATTAAATACTTATCTCATCCTTCGGGATATATTCAAAAATCCTAGACATGCAAAAATTCTGATTTAAATAACAAAACAGATTTTTTTGAATTTTCTTTTTGTTTGAAAAAGGAAAGACAATCAAACAAATAAGGATAACAACCACATTCAAATCAACCACGCAATCCGCCAAATTTGTTTCAAACTCGGATTAGGCACAAAAATCGAACTATCGGTCATATCTATGTGGTTATAGATATTAACGGATATTTGATCGTTCGAATTTGGAAAGCTAATGAAATTCATCATCGTATTTAAGTGATTATAGATATGATGATAATTTCCCGTATCGTCGCGTATCGGACCTTAGGGTTAAAGTCAGATAGTCGTCCAAATACGTTGCTAAATTAGGAAATTTTCCTAATTTTGAATATTCAAAATATTGCGGATATATAGAACATTATCCTAATATATCTAACTATCCACGTGATATTCTTGAAATATTCAAAACGTGCAAATCAGGAAATTGAATATTCTGAAAAAAATATTCTGAATATATCCACTTACCTAATTTGAAAATATTGCCAAATTCGAATTGCTTCGGGATCGAGCTCAGGGATCGGGATTGGGATCGACTTGCGGATCGGCAACGGGACAGTGTCGGGAATGGACTGACACGGTGAGGCGTCGGCACGGCAGGACGGCAATTTGGTGGGGTTTTCGACGAGAACAGCAGCTGTTTCGTCGATAGAAGGCTCTCGGTGGCTTGGTTCCGGCGTCCGGTTCGGTGACTTGCGTGAGGACTTCGTGGGGTGTTCGGCAAGGCTGACCGGCGAGGCTGCTAGGCTCTCGGTGATGCTCGTTGAATTAGTGGGCCACGAAGGACTGTCAACGCTGGATGAAGAAACATTAATAAGCTTCTAGATCAACGTGACGTCTTCTGCATGGGGTTCGTCGATCGTGGGGCAGCAAATCAGAGAAGAAGCGGCAATCCTCGTTGACGCCGCATGAAGTTCAACGCAAGAGGTCTTCGTCTGGCTTCTTCTTTTGCTGGACTAATCTTCTTTTTCTTTTTTGCTTCCTTGAGTGCATAACGTGGACACCTTTTGCTATCCACGTTGACCTTCGTTAGGTGATCCTCTTGCTGAAAAGAACATAGACAATCTCTCTCTCTCTATTTTTACTTTCTTGTGGCCGTAAAACGTGAAAACAATGCCCCCCTTTCTCCGAAAAGTTCCCTTCTCCGAAAATTCTCTAAGTCTCTCTCTAAAACTGATTTCTGAAATTTCTGAGCACCCCTCCATTTCTAACCTAATGTTATGTTTATATAGCACTAATCTAGGTCAATTTAAATGGGCTTTATGTCTTAATGGGCTTAGGCTTGGGCTTAGGTTTAATGGGTTGAATTAACTTGGGCTTTTGATTAATTAAACTCAACATATTAAATTAAACCCAAATTAAAACGACCGAGCCCGTTTGACTTGAAATTCCTGGCCCTTGCATTCCGAGCGAGCCGAGTCTCGTTCAATGAAATTTAAGCTCATTCGCCACAACCAATTTGATGCAAAAAATGCAATTAAACTAAATGAACCTAAACTATATGTTATGCAATTTAAATATTTTTGTTTAGGGTTTAAAAATTTAATCCCTAATTTTCTATGCAACTAACACTAAATGATTCGTCGAAATTTAGGTGTCAACAGATGACCTAACCTTCTCCCAGCCATTGCCCCTTTTTGATCATGTGGCTGCTGTGTGTCAGTTCTTGCTGTTTTTATAACTTGGGTTGTATTATGAATAGTTTGTTCTAGAATGTGTATATGTATATTGTAAATATTTTATGGTAATGAAAAAGTATGTTTTTAATCATACTGATTTTGTCTGTCGTGCTATCCTTGGTCGTCTTATTAATCGTACGGGTGTATATATATTTATATATGTTGCTTTTGCATGTGTAATATTCTCTATGTGTGTGTTGGGTCGGCGACGCATTCTGGGAGCGTTGCACCATAATCGACCAAAGAGGGATGGTTGCGCTTCGTAGGGTACGGGGCGTGACAATTTCGTTTTAATGAAAAAACTTATAAAGAAGAATTAGGTAAATTTGTTTCCGTTGAGCATTTATCATTTTATTTTGGAGAAAGATTTGATTTTAATCAATTTGTACAAAAAGCATGTGCTCCATAAGCAAAACGTGTTCCTAGAAATTCACTTAAACGAGTAATTAAAGATCTTTACAAAAATGGAAAAAAAGATTTATAAAAAAAATTTATGCAATTTAATGGATGCGTGCATATAGGTAGTGATATTTGGAATGATCATTGGCAAATTCATTCTTACATAGGCATAACATGTCATTGGATAGATGATGATTGGGGTATTCAAAAAAGAGTTATTGCATTTAGAGTTTTCGATGGTAAGTATATGTCAAATAATATTTATAGAATAATTAAGCAAATTTTAGAAGAATATTATTTGCTTAACAAAATTTTTTCAATTGGTTTTGATAATACCGCGGCAAATACCGCTTCAATTGCCGATTTAGAAAATATTTGTAAACCCACTTTTGGCGGAAATTTTTTTCACGTTAGATGTGCTTGTCATGTTTTAAATTTATGTGTACAAGATGATTTGAAAACTCTTGATATTTTTCTTGAACCAATAAAAACGGCGATTCAATTTTTATGAAAACATCCCCAAAAAATGAAAGAATGGGGTAGATTTTGTAGAGAAAATGGCAAAAAGCCAAAAAGATTTTCAAGAGATGTTTCAACTCGTTGGAATTCTACTTTTCACTTGCTTAGTGAATCTTTAGCATATAAAGATTTATTATGTGTATTTATTTATAATAATATACCTCAGATTAATTTATACCCACAAGAGTGGGATATTTGCAAAAAAATTTTAGATATTTTGAAGGTTTTTAATGATGCAACTTATACTTTGTCCGGTGTTTATTATCTTACTACGCATTTATTTTTGGTAGAGTGTATTAATATTGTTGGAGTTTTTGATGAATATGAAAATGATGTTGAATTACAACATACTATAGTAACAATGAAAATGAAGTGGCTACATTACTATAGCGAAATTCCCATTATTTTATTTAGTTGCTTATGTTTTTTATCCTAGTTGCAAATTAGATGGCTTAAGTGATTATTTGTATATGTATTATCAATGTTTACATTATGATACAGTAAATGTTAGAACTATACTAAGTGAGGTTAAAAACATAGTAATAGAATTATATAATGAATTTTATACTAAATATAATTTAGGTGATATTGGATCTTCTTAATCTACCGAGACACAAAATAAGAGTACAGGTAAAATTAGTAGAGAGTACCAACTTTTATTACATAGACAAAAAAAAAACAAAAGAGAGTAATAGGAAATATTTCTGAATTAGAGATTTATCTAATAGTTTCCTTTGAGTTTACTGAATCCGAAGGTAGTACAGGGTTTTTAATTTTGGATTGGTGGAAAAGTCACGCAAGCCAATACCCAATCCTTTCTCTTATTGCAAAACAAATTTTTTCAACCCCTTATTCCATAGTTGCGGTCGAACAAGCATTCAGTGCCGGAAGTAATATTTTGGACGAACATCGTTCAAAATTAGTTCCAGAATCAGTAGAGGCTCAAGCTTGTGTCGATGATTTGACGAAGGCTCAATACCGACAACAAGAGATAGATCGGAATAATGAATCCGAATTCTTTAACGACGGAGATACCACCGCTATTGGTACCGGAACGTGTAGTGACGACTGAGGGTAAAAGAACTATTGGAGTTGGCAAATATTTCGGGGACTCTTGTTTCTCACACCGGGCATGCCCACGTGAGCTTAGGGAAACCGAAGTATAATCCAACGACATGTGACCCCTGCACACGAAATGCTTAGATTTTGGGGGTCATTTTAGGGCATATATATTGTGCTCCTTTTTTTTATAGATTGTTGTAACGAATTGTAATGTGCTTAATGATAATTTATTAAGTTCAAGTCCTCTCTTTCTCTCTTGTCTTTTTATCTCCAAATTTGATTACAATTTACATTTTAATTATAATTTATATTGAATAATTCATTATTTCATAATTTATTTTTTGAAATTTTAAATTATGAACCGGAACCGAAACCGATTCGAAACCGGAACAGGAACCGCTAGGGGCGGTTCCGATTTCGATTCATACTTGGCCATGAGTCGGAACTGCCGGTTCCGAACCATGGCCATGACTACATGTGCATCTCTGTAGTCGAGGGTTATGATCGGGCTTGTGGCTAGGCATGTTGAGCCCAATTCTTAGATGTCACAATTAACTCCATACCATATTGTTTTAACCACTAAATCCTTTATGGGTCCACGTTTTTGGCATACGCAAGTCAAACGTGGTGTGGTGGTGTTTTTCCAAAAAAAAAAAATGTGACGCCTTTCCTTTTGTTGACACATGATTTTTAGTCAACATATCGTAAAGGTAAAAACTAGAGATTAGAGTTTCTTGATAGCGACAAAGCCCATTTCTCAATAATAATAAAAAAGTCATTTAACACTTTTTCTTGTATTAGCACTTCATTTCCTTGTCATTTGTATTTTAATCTCAAATAGTCAAAACGTTGACTTGTGGTCAAACTTTAACCGAAAAGTCAATCCTAAGTCAAATTTTGATTTTTTGCATGATAACCCCAAAATAATGTCAATTTCACTTTTGCATTGTCAATTTTTGAGAAAATCAAAGTTTGACCCATTATAGTAACTAATTACTAAAATGTTAACTTTTGGTCAATATTTTGTCCAAAAAAATTAAAAAAATATATAAAACGCTATATAAACTCCTTCTTACTTCAATTTGACTTTGGTATCATCAATTTCGCAAAAATATATTTAGAATTAACTTTTCCCCAATTCGTGGATTATGATTCAAATTCGGCCAAAAATGAAATTACTTTATTTCTTGCTTAGAATAGCTTCCTTCATGACATTTGATCTAGATGCCATTTTGCATTCAATTTTCAATCCAATTTCAAAATTCCAAGCCAAGGGTAAAAACCCCCAATTTAAACCCTAATTAGGGGTCCCAATTGGTTTTTCATGAATTGCACAATTAACCCACAGATAAATACAATTTCTAATATGCAACTCAAATCTAATATCAATTTTATGTATTCAAGTCAATTTGATCAATTTGGCTAACCAAAGACTTGTAAAATCAAGTGTTTTTTGGTCAAAATTGTAAAATCAAGCTAGCTTGGTCCAATTGATGCAATTCAACTTGACCCCTTTTAATTTGGGGATTAATTTGATAAAATGAGCTTCAATTTGAGAGTTAAGCTCCAATTTCTTTTTGGGTTTAGTTTGAGTCATTATGTGAAAGTTAATTCGAGTGCATTAGAGTGCTTTGAAGCCATTTAATTGAATCCATTGAGTGCTTTCAAGTCAATTGAGTTTAATTAAAATCAATTTTGTCAATTAAGAACAAAAATTGCATAAATTGATTAAAATCCTCAATTTGTGTGAAGCAAATCAATTGGGATAAAATTTGTGACATCCTGAATTTCGCTTAACTGATTAATAAGTCAAGGGAATAGTTTTTGGTGACGGTGATCGAATTTATTTAAACGACACCTTTCCAATGGTCATTTAAGGAATTGAGGAACGTTGGCACTTAACCTATGCCTCGTCCGAAAATTATAAGAGCCTAGGTTACATGATATACGATACAATTGGGACATAATATGTACCTATGCATGGCCGGCCAACCTAAATCCATTTTACATTCAATTTAATTGATTTTAAGCTCCCTAATCAATGCATGCCGCCCCCTTGCCCAATGAATTTTCATGCAAGGGCTAGAAGAGTGTCAAACACTCTACATAGGCTCATGATGAGAGCCAACTCTCATTTTGCTCTCTCCCTCTCCCCTTAACCCTCTCGGCCGAGCTTCCCCTCTCCCTCTTCCTCCCATTTTTCTCGTTTTCCTCTTTCCCTCACCCCTCACCCCTCACTCTCTCTCGGCCGCAACCCCCTCTTCCTCCTCATCTTCCTTTTCTTTCTTTTTCTTTACTTTAGAACTCACGCCCAGCACTCAAAGAAGAGGAAATTTAGTTTTAGAAATCTCAAGGCAAGGAGAAGTTGTTAGTTTCTACTCCCATTGATCTTCTTAATACTCGGTTTTGAAGTGTTTTTACGTCGTGGTTCGTTTTGGTCGTGCATGTCCCTTGGCCGACTCATATGTGGGAAGAAAATGTGTGTGATGGCTGTTAGTGAACTGATGAGTTGAGATTTGTGGAGTTAAAACTCTTGCATGTAGGATTCTAGAGCTCGTAGGGTGTGCATGTGATATTTGTGGGTTTCAGGTTGTGTAATGAGCTTATTTTGTTGAGTCTTGGTCGAGATGGCTTGTGCATGTGGCTGTTAACTTCTGGTTTGGATGATTCTTGAGCAAAAAAAATTTGAATGGTTCAAGTTGGGGTTGATTTATGAGCTTTTGAACTTATTTCCAGATTTGTGGCAGCTTTGACCTTCGCTGTTTGCCAATTTTATAGGACTCTTTGTGGTTTGAATCATACCATGAAAGTTGTCCGAGACATCTTGGACTACACATACTTTAATTTCATATTTTTTGAGTTAAACTGGTTTGCACGAAGGCCTGAATCCTTATCGTGTTCTACCTGTTCAATGCAGAAAAACTACGGCCGTTGTGTATTCTTGATTTTTTTTAATAAAATTTTCCAGTTTGAATTTAGACATGCTTTCTTCACAAAAGTTGTAAAGGACATCCGTGTTTAGAACATATAAAAATTTAAAAATATTTTAAATAGGTTTGAGTTGTGAAATGATTATTCCTTGAGATGCATCAATTCTGTTCCGAGAACCTGTTTTGCCTCACCTTGAACGGCTTGTTGCCCTTCATGAAAAATGTTAATTATGGTAAGCAAAGCTTACCTAGGGCATGACATTCATACACCAAGACTTCCAAGCTTTGCTTACCTAGGGCATCACATCAAAGTTCTTGGTTTGCTTGAAATGTGTGAGAAAAGAAGATGTTATGTGATGCCCTAGGTAAGCAAATCTTGGAAGTCTTGGCAAGCAAACCAAGAACTTCGATGATGACAGGTAGGGTATCGAGATGCCCAAGACTAGCAAACCTTGGAGGCCTTGGCTAGTAAACCAAGATGCCCCGGAGTAGGGATGCCTAGGGCTAGCAAACCAGAGGTGACCTGCACGGACCGGCTAGCAAACCCGTTGTAGCGTAAAATGGGGGTGGACACGATGACATGACGAGTTGTGAAATGAGATGTGTGATACATCAAATGCTTGCTGGTGTTGTGTGTATAACCATTGTGTGAAAGGTGGTGAATTGGAATGTGTGATGTATGAAAGGTAAGTTGGTATTGCAAATGTGGTCATGGGTGCAACGTTGTATAAGACTCTTATTGGCATTGCATATTTATAGTCATAAAATGCTGCATTTGAATTGTAGTTTATACTCATCATAGTATACTTGATGTTTCTCATGCTAGAAGTGTCCTAGGAATCGAGCGTTAGACAGATCGATTGGTTTATAAGCTAATTATTTCTCTTGTTTAGCATTAGCTCACTCCTATTGTTTTTACAAATCATTAGCCATGCCTGCCATTCCTGCGACCCCCATCTCTCGCAATGGCGCTCTTGTTGATTTTGAGGGTGAGTTACATGAGTTTACTGATCCTGCCTTCTCGTCTGTGATGTTTGTGAGATATAGAGCGACTTTATGGGTGGATTGGTTCACTGGCTAGTCGTATACCATATCGCTTTGTTTTATTATATATGTTGGTGCATGGACGACTTGTTGGACCGATACTTTGCCTAGATGATTGTGGTACTGAGGATGGAGGAGATGGCGAGGAGTAGTGGCTAGGGTGATGGTGTAGCTTGGATAGGAGGATGACTTTTGGTTGCCACAGTCATATCTTTTTGGCATAGACCGTGAGGTTGGGTGATGATTGGTAGTGACAGTGGTGTCACGTAGTGGTGGTTAGGAAGTAGTATCCCTTTTTGATTCTCTCAGACTTGTTTCCTTTTGTTTATATCATTTGATCACCTAATGTACTTAAATAAGACTAATGAAATGAATATGTGATATTCCCTACTTGATCTTGTGTTCCCCTTTAATTAGAAACATTATGTTTAATGGTACATAATTCATGTTATAAATGCTTAGTAATTATCACTATCTTCGCTTGCGTGACAATATAAAAGAATCTAATGGATCGCCTTTGTAGGTGGCGTAGTGGGACGTCACAAAATTGACAGCACCCATGATGTAATTAGAACAAATTAATTCAAATGGGATGTTAATAATGAGTTTGATTGATTTTAATCAATTAGAGTTGGGTTGTATTCTTTTAATTTGGCTTATTATTTTGATAATTGGTTGGTAATTATTTGCAATTAGGTTTTCTAGAGGACAAATTGGATTAAATTGCACAAAAGTTTTGTAGGGAACCAATTGAACTGATTGAACCGAACTAACCGAACTAAACTGGAACGAACCGGTTTGACCGGTTCGACCGGTTTAACTAGTGAGAGATAAGATCTGGCGAGAATGGCTGTATGCCAGCCATTTTCAGGCCAATATCCAGCCACCTCCGGCTCCCTCAAGCCATGGCCGACCAAGCTCTCTCCCATGAGCCAAAATTTCCCTCAAGCCATGGCCGACCAAGCTCTCTCCCATGAGCCAAAATTACGCAAATGCGCCTATGTGAAATTACAAAAATGCCCATAATGCCAGGTCATTAATTCATGTTATCAAATTTAGATCAATTAGAATGACCATTCATCAAGAACACATCTTAGCCATCTAATGTGACATGTCATTGATTGAAGTGAATAGAAATTGGCCAATCAAATATTTGCTTACCCAAGAAGCAAATGATTGGAGCCCTTGGATTAATCCATGGGCCACCACTCAAACTTAGGGGAGTATCCATTTTTCAAATCTAAATTCTCTCTCTAGCTCTCTCTATCTCTCTATTTGTATATCTCTCCCTCTCTCTCTATTCAAGATCGGCCGAGCCAAGGAAAAAGTGGAAAAAAACAAAGCAAATTCTCGCCCATGCTCTCTCGCAAAGTGGATCTCCACTAATTCTCTTTCCGATTGAGAGATAATAGAAGCGGCTCATTCTGTATTTTGCGGAGTAGGTTAATAAAACTATCCACGATCTCTCTTTACAACTTCTCTACCCATTCTCTCTCATATATTTTTTTTTTGTCAGTCCTACTCTATCTCTCTCACGATACATACTCAGACTTGCATCCCGCTTCTTGCAGAGCGTGAACGCGACCCCACCCCTACTCCCGCGAAGGTGAGGATTCGAACTCTCCATCTCCCCATTCTTAAGTGAGAATGGTGGCCATTAGGGTAAACCCCCAGTGGTTCTCTCTCATATTTCATCAAGCTTATGTTGACACCTAACTTTTAACTAACGAGTTTTTAATGGTAAAAACTTGAGATTGAGGTTTCTGATTTTGACAGAGCCCATTTCTCAAACAAAAAAAGTCATTTTAACACTTTTGTTAGCATTAGCCTTTTATTTTCAAGATTTTTGAATATTATTCTCAAAAAGTCAAAGCGTTCACTATTGCGTTGACCAAAAAGTCAACTCAAAGTCAAAATTTGGTCTTTTGTATGAAAAATCCCAAGATGTTGTCAATATCACTTTTTCATCATCAATTTTCAAAAAATTTCAAAATTTGACCTATTAATTGACATTTTAGTATTTAATTACTAAAATTTTGACTTTTTGTTTTGACAAAAAAATTGAAAAAAAAATGCTTTACCAAAAAAAAAAAAAATTGAAAAAATTGAAAACTCCCAAATCATCTTATTTTCGTCCCAATTTGACTTTGGCATCAACATTTGTTTCAAAATTGATTTAGAACCATCCTTTCCCAATTTGTAGATTTTGGTTCAAATCGGCTAAAAATGAGTTACTTCATTTCTAATCATTTGTTAGAATAACTTTATTCACGACATTTGATCTAACGGTCATTTCACATCCAATTTTTTGGCCAATTTCATAGTTCCAAGCCAAGGATAAAAACCCCTAATTTGAGCCCTAGTTAGTGATTCCAACCGATTCTTTATGATTTGTGCAATTAAACTATGAATGCGTCCATTTTCTTATTTGAAACTCAAATCCAATATCAATTTTGGAAAATTCACATAAATTCAAGCCAATTTGATCAATTTGGCCAAACATTGATTAGTAAAACCAAGCTAGATCAATCTAATTGACCCAATTCAATTTGGCCTATTCTAATCTAAAGGTTAATTTGATGAATTGAGTTTCAATTTGACGATTAGACTTCAATATCTTTTGGGTTTTAATTTGAGCCATCATATGAAAGTCAATTTGACCACATTAAAGGGTCTTAAACCTATTCAATTGAATCAATTGATTGTTCTTCAAGTTAATAAGGTTTAATTAGAATCAATTTTGTCAATTGAGAGCAAAAAGGCCACAAATTTTATCAAATGGCGAAAATCCCCAATTTATGCGAGATAAATCAATTGGGATGAAATTAGCATTATCCATGGCATAATTCGAACAAATTTGATCAATTGAGGTATCATAGTAGATTTAGTTGAGTTTAATTATTTGCATGTGAGTCATCTTTTTCAATTTGGCTCATGCATTGGCCAATTGGACTGAAAATTCTTTTTAATTAGGTCATCTAGAGGACAAATTGGATTAGATTGCACAAATTAATTTGTAATGGAATTAGCCGATCCAACCGAACCGTTTTAGACAGGCCTGAACCGGCTTGATCCAGGCCTGAACCGGCTTGATCCGACCTAGCTGGTCCAACCGACGTGAATGGCCATTCAGTGAAGAATGCTGGTTTCCGGCCACGTCTGGTCACCATGAGGGTGGGCGGCTAAACACTCCCCCTTGAGCCCTAGAATTACTAAAATGCCCTTGTTATCCAACTAATAGGATAACTCCTTAATTATTAAGGAAGCAATATGAGCTCTTAGATCAATCCAAGAGCCACAATTCAAACTAGAGGGAACATATATACCTTTTTCCCTCTGAAAAATTGGGGGAAGCCATTTTTGAGATCAAAATTCTCTCTGTAACTCTCTCTCACTCCCTCTTAGCCGTGAGGCTTCTTCACCCAAGCCAACTGCCGGCCAATTCTCTTCTGGTGAGATACTACTGTGCCGACATCCCTCGGAGACCTCCTTGGCCGGTTGCAAGGTCAGCCAACGCCTCCTAAGGCCAGAGTACCCTGATCTGACCTCCATTCCCTCTTAGCTTCATCACCAGCGCATAAGCCGGTTTGCTCGTTGATCGTTTCCAACTGCTGATCGATTGTCCGCCAGCTCTCCAAGGCATCCCGAGCTCCCTGATTACGTTCCTCAGCCTATCCTCAAGGCTGTGGTGGCTGGCCTTCGCCGAAACGGCCACAGGATTACTTCAGTTCACTTGTTTTTAAGCTAGTTACTTCTTGTTCTTTCTTTATCGATAACTAGCTTTCTTACGTCAGATCTTTCCTGTCGTGAACTAAATATCAGAGAGCTATCTTTGATGCCGTATCAAAGTCTATCAGTGGCCAAATAGCTCACACGAGCTCAACAAGTTCATCACTCTAGGTATTCATCCTTAACTTTGGTTATGTGATTCTCGAGTACTAAGAATCAGTGTCCTTTCATTGCCGATTTTAGTTCGAAGATGTCGAAATCTGTAAAAATCTTCAACTAGAGATGTGAACTAGACTTCATGAGCTTCGATTTGATAGGTTTCGTGCATGAAATGGATGTTGTTTGCTCGGTGAAAAACTCTTCTTCATTTTGGCCCAGAATCTGGAAATATTGATATCCTGTTCTGTTTTCATGATTCCTGATCGACATTACTCGATTTTTATGATTTTCTACGTTCATCATTTGAAGAAATTTCCTCCATGAAAGTCATAGAACACATTTTGATTTTTCTAGTATAAAAATTTTAGAAAATCCCATGTTGATTTAGCCTGCACCATTGATGCTCAAACTTACGTTTCTTAGTCTGTGAAGATCTGTTCTTGATTGACCTTGCTCGATTCAATGATTTTTCTGATTTTTTGTATTCGTCATTTGGAAAAACTTCCTTCATGAAAGTCGTAGAACACATATTGATATGTGAAGTCTCAAAATTTCATGCAATATCATATTGATTAGAATAGTCCGATTCACGTGTGAAGAAAACATCAGAATCCTGTGTTTTGATCAAAAAATTTCCAGTTTGAGTGACCGATTTGGTTTTGTAATTTTCATAAAGTTCATGTCCTTCTTTTGCAAAAATTCAAAAAAATTCAAAGTTGCTCATTAGGGTCTCATTTTGAAAACTGAAAAGTTTGAGGACCTAATAACAACGTTTGAGGGGTCAATTTGTCAAAAGTTGCAGATAAGGTCTACCCAGCCGCAAAAGCAGTTTGCAAATGAATCCTTGGTGAAAATCGATTTTTCAAAAACAATGAAGGGCTTTTTAGCAAAAACTCAAAATAGGAAAGTTGTCCATCACATGGCATTCTAACTACTTCAAAATTTTCACACAGTTTGGATAACGTTTGTTTTTTTTTCTTGCCTTTTTTCAAAGAGTTTTTTTTTTTGGTAAAATAAGAATTTATATAACTTTTCTAAAACACCATATACAACCTAAGCCAGACCAAGGTCCTGACCCGAAAAGGACATTAAAATGTCCAAACAAGGTCAAGAAAGGGTAGGCAGGAACTATACAACAAGCCAAAAAGGCTAGCAAAGGGCAAAAACTAAGACCGGGGAGAATACAACCGGTTTACAAAGAAGAAGAGAAGCCTAAAGAAAAGGCTACCAAGGGAAGAGAGAACAAGAACGAGACTAGGAGAACGACCGGTTTACATCAAAGATAGAAGAAGGAAGCCTCCACTTAATTTGAAATAAGCGGTTCCTGGGTGTATCTTGTACTCCCCCTAAGGAGATGGCTTTGTCCTTGACAACCTTGACAAGACGCTTACGCATTCCAGGGATGTAGATGCATTTGCTCCTGAAGAGAGCATTGTTTCTTTCGGTCCAGATAATATGGGTAAGAGCGCCAAAGGAAAAGCGAGAAAGGCAGTGTGCAAAGGAAGAACCGCTGCATACTTGCATAGCCCACAAAATGTGATCTTGCCAAGGTCGGTTGCGCCACGGGAGGCTACAATTAGTAGCCCAGAAGGAAGCCAACCTGCTAATAGTAGGGCACTCAAAGAAAATGTGATTGACTGAGTCCGGACGAGAGCCACAGAAGGCACATAGTGCTGTGTCAATCCGGTGAGTTTGAAGAAGGAGAGTCTGGGAAGGCAGTCTGTTAAGGGAAACTAACCACAAGAGAAAAGCATGACGTGGAGCAATGTGGCGGTCCCAGATAAAGGTGTGCCAAGAGGTGGGGCGCCCTTTCCTTCTGATGTGATTCCAAGCAGAGGCCACCGAGAAGGGATTGGTAGGTTGAGGAGTCCAAGTCAGCGTATCGAAAGTATTATCCTCAAAGTTGGGTGGAGGGTCCATCCAACTGAGGATTGTGTCAAGTGTATTTGAGGGTTGCCAAACGCAAGAATAGAACTGCCGAACGGTTGTATCCCTAGGAATCCGTGATTGATAGATGGCGACATTACTGAAGATAAGATAAAGAGGACCTCTATCATGCCACCAATCAAACCATAATGAAACCGAATGGCCATTGCCTATTTTCCAACGGAAGAGAGTATGGGCAGTGGCACTCAAATCCAGAACCTTCTTCCAGATCCAAGAACAGAAGGTTGGTTTGGTAACAACCCAAAAATTTGATTTTAAGAAAGTTATATGGATCCATTTACACCATAACGATTCTTTGTCTGTGAAGAGGAGCCATATGTGCTTAAGGGTTAAAGCTCGATGATAGTCGACAACTCGCCTAATCCCAAGGCCGCCTTCTTCTTTGGGTAGGCAAACAGTGTTCTAATCAACTTTAGCTCCTCCCGAGCCTAAATCTGGTCCTTTCCATAAAAATTGGCGCAAAATGGTTTCAATTCTATACAGGACAGATTTCGGTAAAGAGAAAATGGTGGCCCAGTACACTTGTATAGAGTGTAGAACGGCCTTGATTAGCTGCAGTCTCCCAGCAAAGGATAGGAAGCGTTGGGACCAAGAGCGTGCCCGAGCCGTTATAGCCTCAACTAGTATCGTGCAGTCCTCTTTACGCATTCTAGTTGCAATGATGGGTACACCTAAATAGTGAAAGGGTAGAGTACCAGGTTGAAAATTAAGGCACTCTAGTAACTGACTATAGAGCGCGGGTGTCCCTCCGGAGAGGAATATGTTGCTTTTCCTGTTATTGGGTGTAAGCTCAGACCAGCTAGAAAACAGCTGAAGAGATTCCTTGATGATTTCGACTGACCTCAAGTGAGCTTCAGAAAAGAGTAGCACATTGTCCGCGAAAAAGAGATGGGATAGGTGTGTTTTCTTGCACCTCCAAAACCAGTGAAATTCCGGGGATTCAGTTTTAGTCTGGAGGATTGCGGAGAAAACTTCCATAACTAATATGAAGAGATATGGCGATATAGGGTCGCCCTGACGAATTCCCCGACTACTGCAAAAGAACCCATGTAGTTCCCCATTAATCGAGACCGAGAATTTGCTTGTAGAAACACAAGTCATAATCAACCTTATGAAGGAGATCGGAAATTTGAAAGCCAAAAGTGTCATTTCAATGAACTTCCAGTCGACCGTGTCAAAAGCTTTCTCGAAATCCACTTTGATGGCACATTTGGGAAGGTAAGCGTCATGGTGGAAGTCCACAAACAACTCTTGTGTAATCATAATATTATCACTAATCCTGCGGCCACGGACAAAAGCTGTTTGGGAGGGGCTAATTAGAGAGGGAAGAATTGATGCAAGCCATCTCGCCAAGATTTTGGAAATGCATTTATAGAGGGTGTTGCAGCATGCAATAGGACGAAAGTTTGTCATGGCCGAAGCATTTGGAGACTTCGGTACTAATGTAAGGATGGTATTATTTAACTGTTTAAGCAAACTCCCAGACTCAAAGAAATCCTTTATCGCCAAGAGAACAGAGGGCCCAATGATTTCCCAAGAAGCTTTGAAGAAGTCCATATTATATCCATCTGGCTCGGGGGCTTTGCCTCTGGCCAGCGAAAAGAGAGTAGTTTTGATTTCATCATCGGACACCGGTCGTTCCAGAAGAAGTCGTTGGTTATCATCGAGAGTCCTGCGAATGTGGTCAGCTATCTCTTGGACTGATGGCTGAACCGAAGAGGAGTTTCCATTAATAAGGGTTTGGAAGTGGCAAACAATGTGGTTTCAAACCTCATTTGGTTCGGTTAGTAGAACTCCATCTTCTGTGGACACAGAAAGAATGCGATTCTGCAAGCGCCGTTTGTTAACGTAGTGATGAAAGAATTTAGTGTTTTGGTCTCCTTCTTTAAGCCATCTGATACGGGATTTTTGCCTGAAAAAGGAATCTTCCTGCAGTCGAAGAGATGCGAAAGATTTTAGAAGCACCACTTCATTATCCAGCAGCCGTTGATCATACGGGTGATGTTCCAAAGCTTCTTGGACAGCATAAAGGTCAACTCTGGCTTGCTCCGTTCGAGAAGATATATCTGAGAAGGAAGCCCTGTTCAGTTGTTTTAGCATCGCCTTCAGCAATTTGAGTTTTCCACAAACCTGAAACATAGGGGTGCCCACAACTGGAGAATCCCAGGCTTGAGCTACCAGTTTCAAGAAGTTCGAGTGGGTAATCCAGAAGTTAAAAAACTTGAAAGGTTTATTGGAACTTACTGGCGAGAGAATTTTAACCACCATGGGAGAGTGGTTAGAGATGCCTGGGACAAGGAAGGATGCTTCCGAGTAAGAGAAGTGCTGGTTCCAAAGGTGATTAATGAGGACCCGATCTATTTTACGGAGTTTCCGATTTTCACCTAAGGAGTGAGACCATGTATACCTGCATCCCACATATCGAAGGTCATCCAGTCCAGCCTGGTTGAGGCAATCTCCAAATTCTTCAAAGATGGGAATCCAAGGGGTTGAGCTACCCATTTTGTCCTGAGGAACTTTGATGGCATTAAAATCACCAGCCACTATCCATGGCAGGTCACATGAGGAGAGCCGGATAAGATCATTCCAAAGAGTGCGGCGAAGCGTAAAGGTGTGCTCGCCATATACTATAGTGAGGAGGCAAGACTTGTGAATATTTATAAGGAAGAGCTGAGCATGGATCAGCTGGCTTGAGGAGGAAATAAACCTCAACTCAATTTCGTTGGGGTCCCAGCCGAGCCATATTCTGCCATGGGGGGAGAAATCATAGTTTGAAATCCATCGCCAGTTGTGGATTAAGTTCCCCGAGATATTCGCAAAATGAGGAGCTTTTACTTTAGTTTCAATAATGCCAAGGCAAGAGAGGCGATGAGTCCTGATAAAGGTTCGAATTTCTGCTTGCCTTAGGGGAGCAACTAGTCCCCTAATGTTCCAAATGCCAAAAAACATCAAAAAATATCAGAAGGATTACCTCTGAGAGTTTCTAGGTCTCCTCCTTTTCGATTTTTCCTTAGAAGAGGAAGGACCAGGTGTCTTGAGAGGGAGAGTTGAAATAGGCATGGAACCAGGGGAAGGTTTTGAGGCCTCTTCCGTTGCACTGGATGCCATGGCTCTGGATCGGGTGTTGGGGGGGGGAGATCTCCACCAATTCTTCATGAGTAATGGGTCTGTCCAAGTCTAACCGAGAATCAGAGGAGTCCTTTGTCAACGGCTGGGAGTGGGGAGAAGAATCCCCTTCCTGCTGATCCAGCGGGCCAGGAGTATTAGGAGTTTTAGAAGGCCCTGGTTCAGAATTGGAATCATTGTGTTGAAGCATGAAAGGATCCAATCGAACAGATTCAGTAACAGAAATCGTGCCTGGAAGCTGTGGTTCAACTTCCCTTAGCTTGGAAACAGAGGGTTAAGGTATTATAGGAACCAACGGTACAGATTCAGCGGCAGGGATAGAGCCTGGAAGCTGAGGCATGATAGGAACCAACGGAACAGATTCAGCAGCAGGAATAGTGCCTAGAAGCTGAGATTCAGTAGCAGGAATCATGCTTGAAGTAGGTTCCAGTTGGGCTTCTGAAGGGTTTCTGAAGTGCTGAGATTCAGTAGACAAGGGCTGGGACGAGTGCTTAACAGAAGCTGAAGTGCTTTTCCTCCTGCTGACCTGTGTCCATTCATTTGCTTTTGGAGGTTGTGCAGTAGCTACCTCACGGTGGTCAAGATGAGGGATAGCACAGTCATGTCCAGTGGTACCCGTCTTGTGACAAAAAATGCCATATACAGGGCAAGCTAAGGGCTTCCATTCGTATTCTATGCTGATCAAATTAACCTCCCCATCCCATCTGAATTTGACAGATTCCACTCGTGGTTCTGTGGCTTTCATCGCAATACATACATGGGCATATGATATCCTAGTCATCTGCTCAGTCTGGCTATCCACATAGAGTGGTCTTCCAATGGCACTTGCAATGCGACCAATACCCGCCGGGGACCAGAGGGTGAAAGGAACATCCCTCAATCTAACCCAGATAGGGAGGGAGTCTAACGTGCCCTTTTTGAACTGCAATTTTGGGTGCCATTGTTGCAGCAACATGGTGCTGCTGAATATGGAAATAGGCCCCTCATCAATTATCTTCCTGCGATACTCGTCATTCGGTACACGGAAGAAATAAAAACCATGTTCATGGAGTTTAATGTCAACTACGTTATCACCCCAAGACTTCTTTATGGCTTCCTCAGTAAGTTTGAAAGGGATTTTCTTCCCTATATAGTTGCCCACTATACATTCCAGCCACCGTAGGTTCTGCTCAGCAACCACTTCATGGGTAATATCCACAATGGCTTCACCGTTCTCCTCATGGGGTGGGACAAACGCCAGGTTGTAACCTTTTGTTTGAACCTTTGCTATGTTAGCCCAAGTTCTAGTTGGAGGGGTGGCTTTACCAGGATGCTGGTTCAACAAATTTGAAGAGCCAGTAATAACAGTCCTGGGATCAACAGATTGTGAAGGACCATCCGAGCGGGCAGTCCTAAGAGAGTTGCTTCTGTTCTTAGAGCGGCCTCTACTACGACTACGACTTGCATTGGCTCTCAAGTTAATTATGGGTCCAGGGGGAGGTTTGAAATTTTTTGAAGGTGCCGAAGGGTGTTCTATGGTCTGAGGTATCATAGATGGACCTGCATTACCAACTATGGCCATGGAGCTTTCTGCAACAGGGGGGTGTCTAGGCCAGGGGATCACAGCATTTAGTTCCATAATTCAATTAATAGGCTAACACACCGATTCCACCAGCCACCATCCAAACAACCAACATCCTCAGCAAAAGCCAATTCAGAGCAAGGTAACAGTAGTAGCAACAGCAGCAGAGTCGTCTACCAAACTCTCAATTCCAGCCCACCTCTAGGGAAAGAGACGAAGGGATTACCTTCAGAAGAGCGACCTCCAAAGGAACAACCAGCTTAACAAAGCTCAGCAGGTCGGAAGTCCAGCGGAAGGGACGCTCGAAGGCCAGACGGAGAAGAAAACGAACGAAGCTCAGATCTGTAGGACCGCCCTCTACACTTGAAGAAATGGGAATTCCGATGGAGGGTGGAGAGAGGAGGGTTCAGAGGGCCAAGGCTCCAAATCTCAGCTCCAACGGTCGCCGGAATCAGCTGGAATCGGAGGAGTGCAGGCGGGTGAACAGTACCCCTGAGCGCACCTGGGGAGAGAGCATTCTGTCCGCATGAACAGTGTTCCGAGATGGTGAAAATGAGAAAAGTAAACCTTTTTACAAAGAGTTAATATTACGAAAAATCTCAAACCGGTACATCTATGATAAATTTACTCCAAACTAATTTTTCGACCATAAAAAACTACCAAAATGGTACACCTATGACAATTTTATCCTAAATTAATTTTGTGATAAATTTAGCCTCTATTAGTTTTAGTTAAATTGGATTAATGTAAAAAAAATCACAAACTGATACACCTGCGATAAATGGAGGGTAAAACCCAAAACTAGTATATTCGTCAACTATGCTTATCGTTTAACAAAGTAATTTAACAGTAAAATTTAACGAAAACTAACGCAGGGTAAAATTATCATAAGTGTACTAGTTTGGGATTTTTGATAGTCAAAAATTAGTTTGCGGTAAAATTGTTACAGGTATATCAGTTTGAGATTTTCATAGTATTAACCCTTTTTCAAATTTCAAAATAGAATGGAGTCGAGCCTTTCATTTCAAATCAAATTTTAATTTTCAGAAAAATTGGGTGTGAATTAGACGAAGTGGTTTTCATGAACTTTGATCCTTATTATTCAAACTTTCTAATGACACCTAATTCATATCATTTGGACGTCATTAAGTGGGTTAATCACATTTAAACATAATATGCCCGAATTTAGCAATTATAATTGAATAAGTGATCCTCTCACAAAGCCCACTTCCTATTGCTTGCTTGATTGAGAAACATGGCTCTTGCGGGTTTTCTTTTATCTCACTTAGACTAGCTCGCTTTCCAATTGATTGTGTGTTTACTTACGCAATGTCTTTATAATACAATTGCATGTTAATTTTCTTTTCTAGACTAAGATAGGATTAATTTGGATTATCAAATGAAAAACACAAAAACAAAATGTGTGATCACCTAGTTTATTAAAACTTTGGCATGAAAAACGATAAAAATAAACGCATGACAACTTAGATAACAACTATGTTAAGTTTAGCGATACTAAAATGGCGTTAGTGGAAATATTAACATAAACTAGTTCCTGAACTTATGATCTTTGGTTTTCGTAAAAATCGAAATGAAATTTCCGTGTTTCAGTTGGGTATACTAGCTAACTCCCAACAAAGGCTGTTGGCAACTCCTATTTGTTAAAAAAAGATAAAATTAATCCCGTGTCACTCGAGGTATGAATTGAGGGAGAATTCACATTCATCGAAAATGAATCAAATGGGAAAAAATCCAAAAGAATGACGCCATTGTTTGCCAACGTTTGGACAAAACCATTTGAAATTTTTTCAATGAATGCTTACCTCTAAACCCACACCACGAGGCAAACCTCGTGGGGATAGGTTCCGATAAGTTTAGCGACTCCGTTGTTGACTAGGTTACAAATCTAAATGGACTAAAGTCATAATGAACTTGTTGGTTGTTATCTAACTTGTTTGCCTTTTGTAGCATCGACTGAATGTCAAAGTCACATGGAAAACGAGGTTAGTCCACTATCGACGTGTTAAATGATTTTGTAGGTGGGAGATATAAGGGGTGGTGTGCTTGTAAACCCTTTCTTGGTAGGTGGCATTCGGATGTATGTCGACCGCATGTGATTAAATTGAAGCGGTGATTGCTTTACTTTTAAATGCAGGTATACCTACTTTAGCACGACACAATGCACGCATAACCCGTGGTCTAAAACCCCATATCACTTCAGGATAACCATTAGGAGACATTGAGAATGGAATTCACATGAGAACACATGTGGCAATCCATTCCTCAATGCCATTCATCTTGATTAGTAAGAAGTGCACCGACCAACGTTAAAAGTGGGGAGTAAACTATCAAGGTGGGGGCCTTAAACATTTAGAATCCCAACCTTAAGGCGTCAAACCTCACATGTCCTCATGCGACGTGGCTTTGTGATTGCCGTTCCTTTTTTTTGGTAAGGTTTGTATGTATCATATCAATATTTCCTTACTGTACTTTCATATATGCCATTCAAATTCCATGTTTTGTTTTTCATAACATGTGGTGATTAATCTCGATGCCCTAATTAGGCTAAGAAAAATGAAATTGTCGGAAATTTGAGTCATCCCAGTATTGAGAGCTCTCGTGAGGACGTGGAAAAGCCTTGAGGCGAAGCATAAAGAATACGTTCAAAAGAGGATTGGATACCTTCCTGCACTTTTGTACGTGGAGCCACGTGTTGCCATGATCAAAGCATTGTCCCATTTTTGGAATCCAAAGACATTAACCTTTGTGTTTGGTCGAAATAAATTGACCCCTGACCCCTATAATTGAGTAGTCGCGATTTCATGTAGGGAGACTTGTCGTGTGAGAATGGTTTCGGTTTGCTGGAGCTTGCCGTACTTGTCAATCAAAAAGATTCCAAAATGGATATTACACATTTAACGGAAAGTGTTATAACAAGTGCTCTGGTAGTGAAGGCATACCGGACGAGATTAATGTCATTTGAGTGCATGTCATGAGAGACAATATCAAAAGGGTATCATCAATGAAGAAGCATTGATCACATAAGCAAATCAAACTAATTTCAATTGTTTGGAAAATATTTGGCATCATTGAATACTACAAAATTGCCATTAGGCTTGGAAAATGTCATCAATCATCAAATTCCCTTAGGAGAAAAGTCTTTGTCAAAATGATCTTGCCTATGAAGAGAGCTCATTAAGTATGCCAAATGAGAACTCCTTAGTTAGAAAGGGTTTCTCATATACTCTCAAGAAGGCTGTTTAACCCCACCCATTAATGTGGGAAGTAGATCAGATCACTTAAAATATCTCACATTACCGGTGTCGAAAATATTCGCAATGATACATTTTGATCAATTGAAAGGTCTTTTCAAAGGATCGCAATGTCGGCTTGGTTAATGGTTTGACAAAGGGGATTGTCCGAGTCGAAGCTATGAAAGAAATACTCTGCGATCATCTCCGAGTTTACAAGTACAGAACCCTACAAAATGAGAAAGAAATTGTATTGCTCACACTTCTTCGAGCAATGCTTATAAACATATGATTTTCTACGTTAATTGAAATGCCCCGATTTAAAGAGACTTTGTAAGGAATGTAATGCAGAATAAGATTCAGGGGTTGAGAAAAGGATTCGTCAAGCTACAAAATGTGTATAGAGGGGTGAAAGAGTTGGTGATCATCTTAGAATTATCACCAATCTTCTTCTTCACCATCGGGGATTGTCTTTATAGACACTCCATGTCACGCCCCATACCCCACGAAGCGCGAACATCCCAACCTAGGTCAAGTTTATTGCGAGGTCCTGGGACACGTTGCCGACCCAACACCCCACTCAAGATCAATGCACATGCGGAAGCAACATATATAAATATATATATACACCCGCACATTAAACAACATAACCAAGGATAGCACCAAAACACTGAAAATCGGTATGATTAAAAACATATACATTTCATTACTATCAAAATATATACAGTATCTGTTAACGACCGATACAAACAAGAGACCAAAACAAGCCGACGGCCACAATGATAAAAAAAGGGAAAGTGGTTCAAGGTTAGACGACTAACTAAGACTGGCATAGGTCAAAAAGATATAGCTCGATCTATGAAAAGCTAAGGCTAACCTAGGGGACCTAGTCCGGGTCAGAATTAGAGGACTCAGAGGATGAAGAGCTATCAAGCATCTCCTCCTCAGAGTCTAATGAGTCTAACTCGGACTCAGCCTCCGCTGGCTCCTCCTCTGCGTCCATGGCTTCAGGCTCGAGATCATCCTCGATCGACTATCCTAGCTCCTCATCTGACTCTGCCTCCTCGTCTGGCTCCATCGGCTTCAGATCAATATCCCAGTCGGCTGGCTCCATGTCCATCGAATCGAACTCATCAACCTCATAAACCACGGGATCACCATAAGAACTCGAGCTCTCCTCAGCTGAAGTACCAGGGTCTACCACATCGCCGTCAGGACACTGAGGGTTAAACACACCCTGCCCATTGTACAGGACCTCAAAATTCCTAAGTGGTCCATACTCCCCAGTATAATCTCTCCAGCACCACGCAACATACTCATGAGTCTCAAAATGTGTCTCCCCCACGTCGACCCAAACTAAGGTATAGTACCTAAGGTACATCTCCCCATTCCCTAAGGGGTAAACCGATACCGTCTTCTCTATATGGTCGGGGGTACCAAAACGCACTGAAGCCTCTACCATCTTCAAGGCCGAGGGTCTAAAAAGATGGGTTTATACAATAGTGAGACGAATCTCAGCGAGTAAAACCACCTAAATCGAAACTAGGCTAATGTGCACCTCCTGACAGGCAAACAATTGCACACAACGATAATAATTGCCAACCAATTGACCTAGGCCCTCAGGCCCGGATCGAGCATACAAATGATCCTATAGGTTAGATAATTCGCAATAATAATCACGGCACATACGTGCGCGCACCTAGTCACACGTACACCATATGCATGCTCAAGCCCATTAGTGCCTTTCTCACACATAAATCACCGGCATGCACGATCGCCAATATACCCCGGCACACATTTTGCCATGCTCATGATTTGTCCCAAATAATGTACTCTGGCACACGGCTCATTTTGCATTTATAAACCTACCCGCAGGCCAACAATTATTTTGACCCACGTGAAACGCTTTTGGGCCCGACCTGTAGGCCAACAAATATTTCGACTCGCGTAAATACGTTTTGGGCTCGACCCATAGACTAACAACACTTCATGGCCCACGCAAAAGCACATTTGGCCTAGTGTCTCTAGCCCGCGTAAAACACATCAGGCGCAACACCGATCTCCTTATGGACCAACTCCATCTTTCGGACGAACTGAGTACCATCCCTCAGGACTTATAATGATCACGCGGCATACAGCCAATTTTTTTATCTGAACCCGACGTAAAACGCATTGGGCATTTAGAGGTGATCACATGCTCATGCCAGGCACGCATACTCGCATAATTTTTGGCTCATGCCCATTCTCAGCATACGAAATGCGTGGCCATGCGAAATGAGCACTCAATTCCAATCATGGACACCCAATCCAACAATACCAACATGCTCAAATTGTATCACAATATAACCAAACCATATTTCATTGGCATGTCCAATTTCTATCAAGCATAAATTAGCATGGCACACAATTCACATCATTAGTGCACACAGACTTGCACAATCAAGGCCTGCCCTACCTAGTCGTACTTGGCCACTCTAGGTCCATAATATGGCATCATCCAATTGACCACCAATGAGTATGATTCAGCCAATAAATCATCTAAATATGGCATAATTGTGAAAATTGCAATTAAGCCCCATATTGTCCAATCAATACTCAACATGGGTAGCCCCTAATCCGGTCCGACAAGGGCAATAATTCAACATTAAATTGCCTCATTAAACTCCTCAATTAGTCCCAATTCAGCCATGACATGTTCAACCACTAATCGCCCTTAAAACCATCCTAATTAACCCCTAAAATCAACTAATCCTATCTAGAGAGGCATAATTAGTCCTATTTAAGGTTTAGGAGTTAATACTCACCCTTGAACCTAAGCTCCAAGCCGAGCTAATCGACGGGGTACGAGCGACCGATCACTGACGAGCAGTGAAATCAGCGGCGGCGTCCCGGTGTGGTACACGGACGGGCGACACTCGGCGGCGATCAAACGGGACGGCGAGGGCTGTTCGACGGCCTCACGGCCAAGGGGAGGCTGATCCAGCGGTCTGTCGGCCTAAACGAGAGAGAGAAAGAGACGGTGAGAGAGAGAGAGAGAGAATGGTCGGTCGATGGTGAGGCTGACGTGGACGGCGAGACGACCAACGGCTGGGAGTCCCAACGGTCTGGTAGCTCTTTCACGCCGACGGTTCACAGCTCAAGCTGATCGGCGTGTTCCTCACACCGGTGAGGAAGAGAAAGATGAGACGAGAGACAGAGTGGGACGGTGGTGGTGACGGCAAGGCCGGACGGCATGCGGTGGTGACGTGCTCCGACAGTCAGCGATCTAAGGCCGAGCAAGGAGGGGGTGGTTCGATGAGGGAGAGAGGCGACGGTAGAGAGGTAGAGGAGAAGGAGAGAGAGAGAGAGACTTGGCTTGTGGAGGAAGAAATGATAATGGGAGAGAGACAAGGGCATTTATTAGCCTTGACCAATTTTTCTAAATTCCAAAAATGCCCTTGAATGCTTGGCCCTCACTAAATCTTATCCAAAAAGTTGGGGGCAAATTGGTCCAAAGAAATATTCATTATTGGGCTGATATATATCCTTAAATTAATCCCTAAAATTATTCCAAAATTCGGAATGCCCAAAATTAGCCTAGGGGAAAAATGGTCATTTTCTGATTTCGGGCCGAATTTCCATTTTTCAATCGTACTAGTCCCAAATACATGTGGCCACACTAAAATGATGTCGTCCTCGCAAAATAGTCGCATACGACCCCGAAAATCGATGTTCAAGTCCAGATCCAATTCTGCGATCAAAATTGCTCAATTGAAAATTTTAGGGTCTCTCACTAGCGAGCGGCTATTTAGGAGTTACGCATATCGATCCAGGGTTACTCAAGTCGTGACGGTCTCGATTATTGGGAGAACGTGAGGAATTATCACTAGTTCCAAGGGTCACGATCGTTCGGTTTAAGTTCGGGATTTGTTTGCCACGCGTACTCTCAATCGTACGGAATCACCTGCGATCCGATCGTACGTTATTGGCCAAACTAAATCCGTCACCCTCCTAGGTCCGGCCTATATTGGCCCAAAATATTTCCTCGTCGTTTCTCGGAATCGGTGCCTGATTCGTGATCAGGTCCTTGGTCCACGTAACTTTTCCTAATTAGCCATTCCCTTCCGGTTAGTATCCCGAGAGAGCTCAATTTCGGGCGAGACTTACTAAAATTAAATGAGGAATAATATCAATATTATTGATCCCGGAAATGAGTCAAATTTCAGGATGTTACACTCCATTGATCTTGGGAGTTCGATACTTGACTCTTTGAGACTTGTAGGATGACTGCCGCTTTAATGGGGATGGCTTTGCGATTTTGATGCACACCTTTCCAACATTATGGGCATCGGCCTTGCTTTTGCCCAGACACACGGCTTTTTTGTGCCTCCTAATTCACCATCATTCATTGTTTTTACTCTTCTTCTTCTTTTCATTTATAGGCATCGACCTTACTTTTATTAGGCATAATGGTTTTTCATACCCTCTAGTTTCCATCCTTTTTTTCCTAGGAACTAACCTAGATAATTTTAAATAGAACAATGCTATTAGATCCTCAATGTCTTCATCTTTTATTATTGACGCTCCGGACCATAATGCTCGAACAGTGGTGACCTTTGCCTTGTCTTAGTGTGGGGATGATAGCCAACTGGGTCCAAATTCAATGGTCTTTGTTCGATCGGGACATAGTAAGGCAGAGGGATTGAATTACACCGTAGCCAAAGTTGACAGGTTTATTATGTTCTTAAAGCGTTCACATTGTTTGGGTAGCCATGATATATTGTTAGATGTCAATTATGACTTGTAAGACCCAGTGGTTGATTGGGGCAATCAATTCTCTTAAGAGTACTAATGTGTCAGTGCAAGTCTTATTACCAGTTCAGTGATGAATCTAGGGATATCACACACCATAACCAATTCAGGACGACATTGAACGTGAGAAACGATATTGTAAATTTGTTTGCAATCACAGCAATCGATTAGTCGGGCTGAAACTAAATTAAATAAGATTCAATGTAATTTTTTTTTCATGAGCGTGTGCATAAGATGCATACATACACCCAAAGTGGACACATGTTAATGTGTCAAAAATGATCGTGCACTCTTACGAATTAAAAGTGCACACAATCAACATTATTGACTGTGTGTAGCACACGATCAGCACACTGATTGCGTACGTTTTAATTATATATATATGGTCAGTTTGTTGGCCGTGTGCATGGCACATGGACAATAATCGTTGATGTTCGTGTGCGCACACGCACGATCGGCAACTATTGCTGATCGTGCATGTGAGGCGATTAGCAACTGTTGCTGATCGCACATAATAGAGTGATCAGCAACAGTTGCTAGAGAGAGTGAAAGTTGTTGTGCAATATGTGTGCCTGAGAGAGGTAAAAAGGTTTTTCTCTCTTTTGATGTCGTGATTGAAATATCGAGAGTGCCAAGAATTGCTGTCACTAGATTGCTAGCACAATTATAGTGGTGATTACCTGCAAGTGCTTTCTTCCACGAGACGTGTAATTGGTGACGTGTCTGAACTAGAGGTCCGACAGTTATGGGGCTTGAATTGAAGAACATCCAAACTGAAATCGTTTTGGGCATGCTACAAGAGATAATCCATTTAACCACCTATGATCTTTCCATGTTTTATTGAAACACCCGAACAACGTCTTTGGAGATACATGTAATGTTATAGTTTTCCATTGCATTTATATTTAATTTTAACTATGCATGTTCCATAGAAAACCAACATCATCATGATCAACCGAATAACCATAGTCAGGATCCAATTTTGCTTGTTTAAAATCCATATCAGTCACAACATTTCTTCGTATATAATTGTGCACAACCATTGTCTTTACGACAATTTGTACTTGCTTTTCATACGGATAACTTGGCATATGACTTAGAATCCCCTACTTATATTTTAATACACCAAAAGCTTGCTCAATTGTTGAGCGTAGCGATGAATTGGTATGACTAAACACTTCTCGATATCTCGTAGTTGAAGGACCTTCTTGCAACTCTAGCAAATGATATTTGACCTCTTTATATAGCCCCAAATAACCCATGAGATTTGGATATCCATCATCCACTAATTGATATTTACCTACACAAATATATCGTAAATTTAATCAATAAATGCCACATAGATGCATGGATGTACCTAAACCATTTAATAACAAATTTGGAGGAGGATGGGGAAAATGTGCATCACCTCTTCCAATAGCTTCATAAAATATAAGGATATCATGAGCTTGTCCCTCCCAACCGGCCCAAACCTAGACAAATTCCATATTGAAATTAAATATGGCCAACACATTTTGAGACATCATCGTTCATTTTCGACCAATAAATCGAATTTGATTGCATGTAGGTCCCACCGCTGAGATATGCGTACCATCAATATCTCCAATGCAATCCTTAAAATATGGATAAAATCGCCGGTTTTTTTTTATCTTCTCTAGAACTTCCTTCTATTGTCGATCGGTTGGTTTGATTAAATCTTTTTCCATATCATATACTTTATCTAAAACTAAGTTAAAGTGCCTACTTATGGTTTTCCCATAGCGCTGAAAGTACTCTTGTGCTAACATATTACTTATATTATGTCTCAAAATATGAAGAAACATACCAACCATTTATGCAACATTAGTATTCCTAAATCTTTGAAGACCATATCATTACTAAGTTGTGCGTTAAATTATTAAATACAACCTTATACATTATAATCGTATTATAGCACCTTATCGAATTAGCATCTTCGCCCATAAACTCTTTTAACTATGCATAACCTGTATATGTTGAGGTTAGGCAATATTGTTTGCAAAGGTACATTGCTTGATAACAAATTGCAGCTCTAGTGATTGAGACAAAATCCCAGTATTCCTGGTCCTCTTGTTCATGATTTTCCCTTGCATGTGAATCATCCATAATGCTTCATGCAACAAAATACAAAAGCGTATGAGAAACAATGAATAATCTTGGTCATCTATGAAGAGAAACAATGTATTAACCATCATATATATGCAAACTCAAAAATATAAGGAGAACACAAATTGAAAACAATTCTCACATTAAAGCATTAATAGAAATTGAGTTCACAAGAAATGTAAATAAAAATCTATCAACAAAAACAAAGTAACATCACTCTCTTCAAACAGGAAAAAAAGTAGCATGACTTTCTTCAAACATGAATACAATAAGATGCTAACATCCTATTTATGAAAACCTGAGTCTCTTCCCAACTCATACTTGAGATACTCGACTTTCTTTACATCATCCTTTAAGCTCATGAAAACTTGTCTATTTTCTATCTTTTCTTTCAAATGATAGATTGCAAAATAGTACAACATTTCATCTTCCACAATCTCAAGTATGATATCCAATATATCTATGAGGTCCTTGTAAGGACCGACAACATTGGTTGATTGAGATGTAGCAATAGCAGCACTCCTACTTTCAACAACTGCAACTAGCCTATTAATTTGCATTCCAAGCTCCTCTTATGCTCAATTTCTTATCTTTCTTTCCTCGAGCTAACCTCATTGAAGTTTGCGTGGCTCTTTTTACGACTCTGAGTTCCAATTCATTCACCAATGGTTTCATCCACATGACACTCCAAATTTTCATTAGTAGATTCTGCACCAATATCGATACCAGGTTGTGTGGCCTCACCATCATCATTAATACATAAACCTTGTGTAGGATTTCATGTGATTCCTTCAGTAGTAATTGTATCTCTGAACATCATATCCAACTTCTCTCCAAGATCCAGATATATTCCTTTCGTCCTAAAAGTCATAAACTTTGCATTGGCCGGTCATAATAAAGCATTTGCGTAAGTTATATCATTGAAGGTGATCCTAACACAAAAGCAAAAGAAGTGATGAAAACCTGAATTTTACACTCCCACCATTTGTCACTCGCATAAATGGTTTTCTTCCTTGAATCACATCCTAGTCTTGTTTCATTGTAAATCAATGACCCCCATTTTTTCCATTCTTCCTTGAGATTATACCACTTGCTCTTTATTTGAATTTTATTATACTTTTTGCCTGTTAGCTCATCAAACTTGCTAATTATAACCGTCTATCCATCTCTTTTGTTGTTTGCAAGACAATTGCCTTTTTCAATTTGTTCAATGAATAACTTACAAAAGATTTCTATATCTTCCGAGCTCCAAAATGCATTTTCCTTTGATGAACTTACCATCTACTAGTTAAGTGACATGAACAAATTTGGGAGGCACAAACAGAAGAGATTAACCATGAAGCTACAAATAAAAACTAACAAAGGCAGGTGGAGAATACATATATCCTGATAGAAATCTCTAGAATAAACATAGCATGAAGCTACAAATAACATCAACACTGATGGTCAACACACCAGGGATAACTTCACAGCACTTCGAATTAGATTCAATCTATACTCTTGAAGAGTTCTCCAGAGCAAAACTGAAAATTTGCTGTCTAATTCAAGCCTAGATAGATGATGATCCTACCAAGTAAGTTAAAACTAAATGGGTCAATACTTTAGCATTCACAATTTGTAGAAGCCATAGGTGGGACAAGTGGTATACCATAGATCAATGAATGGCCAAAGACAAGAATGACATAACGTAAGGGGGTAATTGTGGGAAAAATGTGAATTATTTGCCAACAGTAAACCTGCGGAAGTAGTTGTTATCAAGTAAAAGTTCCTTACTAGCCAGACTAGATAGGAGAGACCCATGACAAGTAAGATTATCTAACTACATAGATCTGGGTCATGCATAATCAACCGAACTATTTACAAAAACATAGCCGTGTCGTAAAGAGCATTCCAAACCTCAAGGACAACCAAGGAAACAGATCATACGCATTAAAATATTTCACACTAACAATCAAAGCAAAATAACTGAGCCCACTCCAAAAATGTTTACAAAAGCCAAGAGCAGTTGACTGCAAATTCGAAGCATCAGGATGCGGGAGACACAATCATCAGTGAAAATACCTGCGTTGATTGCACAGCGCATGGCTTCGAGAGAACGAAGATAGAATTCCAGAATAGAGAAGGCAACTTGGACGCTCGGTGGGTACTGTAAACAATTTTTAAAGCAAACACCCCAATCGAAATGAGACGCAGCGTCTCGCTTGGGTACTTGCTTCGTGACTCCTCAAACATGGTCAATCGATGTGCGAGGATACAATTCGTCAAGCCATAGAACATTCTTTAACTCTACAGAGAGAGAGAGAGAACCGGGGGGGGGGGGTGGGAGAAGGGGGAGAGGGGGGTTGGGGAACCTGTAGTCGAGCGAGTGAACGAGTGAAGTGAATGAGTAGTCGAGTGATCAGTTTGAAGCAGAACTAAGAAACCAAAGCGAGCAAGAGAGGCGAGCAGGGGAGAGTGAGAGCGAGGCGAATAATCAAGAGTGAGAAAGGAAAAAACATCGAGCGAAGTGGAGACATTAGGCTATTGTTTTTTCAAATGGGCAAAATTGGACTTTCATCCATATTTTGAGAGCAAAGTAGGCAACTGGCCAAAATTCATTAATTGAAGGCAATAGCATTTCGAAAATATTGAAAGCCCAAGGTAGGTGGTGGGGACACCTGCCTTGGGCTTTTAACATTCTCAATGCTAACATTTGGTCAATGGAGTCCCAAAAACACTTGCCAAACACCTTATATTTTTCCCACAGGGCTTTGTAGGCCTAAATCCCCTTGGGAAAGCTGAACCAAATGGGCCTGAATGGCTTGTGATGTTTAGAAATGGCTTGACATTTGCTGGTTGCTTGATTGATGATTGATTTGCTTGATTTGGAAAATCGCGGCTCACTGAACCAGTAAGCTTCACTTAATAATTTGAGCTTGAAAATGTTGAAATCTTAAGAAGTATTTAACTAGAGAATCGAAGTTGACATACTGAGCTTTGATTTGATTGGTCATGTGTCGAAATTGAACATCGTTTGCTAGGTTAAAACATCTTTGAGATTTGAAGTCAGAATCTAGAGAATATGTTTTATATTCTGAGATAATCTGTTCTTGATCGATTATGTCTGGTTCCATGATTTTTATAATTTTTTTTGTTCAGGATATGGGAAAAGTGTCTTCATGAAAGTTGTAGAAAATATCTTGATATTTCTAGCTTAAAAATCTCAGAAAATTCCATAATTATTTGATCAGTACGATCAGTGCTCAAAGTGATGATTTCAGTTTTGTGAAATTTGTTGTCTGACTTATTCCTTGATTTTTATGATTCTTTGTGTTTGAAATTTCGAGATATTATCTTCATGAAAATTTTAACTGAGATTCTAAGATTTCTAATGGTATCAATTTTATCAAAATTGAAGCTCGTTTGTTTCTTTCAATATTTTGATCAATGTGCCGTTTCACTTAGATCAGAGAATTTACTTCTCTGAACATCCGAATGTTTTTCGCAATTTTGGCAAACTTGAAGCCCTTTTTTACGAAAACTCAAAACTTAAAAGTTGTTTATAGGGTCTTAATTTTTTCACTGGAAAATTTGAGGACCTAATAGCAATATTTTGGGGGCCAATTTGGCAGAAATTTCGGATAAGGTCAGTCAGCCTTGAAAATTGTTTTGCAATTGGGTTCTGAGTGAAAACTGAATTACTAGGAAAAATTATGGGGTTTTCAGCAAAATGTTAAAACACAAAAGTTATTCAGAACACGTTTTCCTAACTCCCTGTAAAATTTGATGTATTTTTTTTATGTCATTTGATATTTTTCCCATTTTTTTTCAAATCACGGGCTGGAATCGAGGTCAGATCAGGGGTATCCGGGTTAATTCACATTTTTCGAGTAAGTCGGGTTAGAACCAATCGAAATGGTCTTCATGATCCTTGAACCATATATCCTAAGCTTTCTAATGACATTTGAACCAATGCAATTGGACTGCATTTGATAAGTCAATTGGGTCCAAACAGAACCTGTTTGAAACTTAAACTTTAATTGAATGAGTGAATTGTTAAGAGGCTCACTTCCCTTTGTGTGATTTGTCACGCCCCGGACCCCACCGAGCTCGCAACACCCCTTCAGCGGCTTTATTGAAAATGCGACATCCCAGGACTTGTCGCCGACCCATCTCCCATAACAAATCATAAGGCACATGCGAAAGCATTAATTAAAACACCCGTACAAAAACAATACATGACCAAGGGTAGTAGAACAATTGAACCACATACTTCATTCAACGGCACGTACTTACAAAATCCAACCTTACATACAAAGGCCACTAGGGTTAAAACCACCATCATCAAAAGGGGCAAGTGGTCGGGTAGGTTAGCCTAGTTATACAAAAAGGGTCCACCAACTCCATGGGCTCCTCTTCGGGATTTTGCTCCATCGGCTCTTCCTCGGGATCCTAGAACGCGGTGGTGGACCGCTCATGGTCGGAGTCGGGGGTCTGAAATGGTTATATAATAACCATGAGAATGAGTCTCAATAAGCAACACCCTAAGCCCTACCTAGGCCAATGCGTACCCAGATAAGTCATACCCAAACACATAATAGAACAACCACACGACTTAGGCCCTCGGGCCTAAATCAAACATATGTTAACCCTGCAGGTTAGGCACTTAATAATATCACGTCACATACGCAGCATCCTCGATCACACGTACGTCACACGCATGCTCAAAACCTTTAGTGTCAGTTCAAAATGTAGATCACCGAGTCATACAAATTCACACACTGACCCATGCATTCATATGCATGCAAATGCCACTACCTTGCCATGCACACGATTTAACTCATATGGCATTCCGGCATAAGATTCCATTCGTGTCCCGATTATAAAATAGAATCCGCTTAGGCACGTCCCATACCATACCTAGCAGATTCTATTACATAATTAGGCACTATGCATCACACGTAATAATTCGCGTGTGTTCCGATTATAGAATAGAATCCACTTAGATATGTCCCATACCATATCCAGCAGATTCCATCGTATAATCAGGCACTATGCATCACACGTAATCATTTATCCATTAATCCGACCCGAAGGCCCGACCCGAAGGCCCGATCCGAAGATCCGGTTCGAAGACCAATCACAACACTCCGTGGCCAGCGTAAAGACGCCCCAGGCCCAGTGTCTCTAGCCCGCGTCCTTACGCATCAGGCGCAACACCGATCTCCTTACGAACCAGAGCCCGCGTAAACGCATCAGGTTGGTCGTCTTCCGGACGTACCGGGCATCGTCCTGCTCCAAAGTGCATGAGGACGGCACACCCCGCGTAAACGCATCAGGGCGAAAGTGATCACACATTCACACAACCGGTTTTTATCTGAACCCCGCGTAAACGCGTCAGGGCATAATTAGGTGATCACATGTCCATGGCATACACGCATTCTCGCACAATTTCCACAAGCCTCATACTCGGCATGCACAATGCGTGGCCATGCAATTCGCACACGAATGTTGGTGCAATGTACTACAGCATAATGTCCCACACAATTCCATGCCACAATTTCATGTTCAATGATTCACGTCATATGCTTAATTAGCCCAATCAACACCACGGGGCATCACATGCGAAATTGGCACTTATGACGTATTCGACATTATGATGTACATTGACAAATCACCAATCACATTCCACAACGGTCGGTCACATGAGCATGCGACATGGTAGACCCAAGCCATCACGATTGCCAAACCGACACACAACTCAATCACCCCGGCAATCCCGGCACTCCAATCAATTCACTCCTCAAATTACCGTGGAATTGGCCATCAAAACCCAAGGTGGACAGCAGCTAATCCTCATCATTTCGACCTCTAATCCACTTCTAATTTCTGTTTTGTCACCTACCATTAGTTTCCCGATGCCCACTAATAACATGCAAATCCATATAAGCTCTAATTAACACTATCGGACTAGTAATCACGCCCTAAGCCCGTTAAAACGCATAATTGTCCTAATTAGGGTTTGGAGGTTTACACCCACATATTAGTCATACAAGGCCCAATTAAATCCGCAATGGACAGCCACTACTCAGTCCGAGAGAGGAAAACCGAGAATATACAAAATCGGGTCCAAACGGGGCAGTTACACAGTGATAGAAATCCATTTGAAATAAATAGCAAATCAATTCCAAAAATTATGAAATTTGGATATGTTATACAAAACATCTTGATAAACATTTCCTATGCAGAACTCGAAACCCAATTCCAACCATAAGCACCTCGTTTTGACACTCAAAGCCGGACAGAACCCGGTTCGCTCAAACAGCCCCTCAGACCATCAAAAATACAACTCATTCAGTACCAAAATCATTTTGGAAAGCCCTGAAATTTTTATATGTCATAGAAAAAAGTGTCTTTAACAATTTTTGTGAAGGAAGTTTGTTGAAATAAGGTCTGGAAAATTTTATAAAAATTCGGAAAGACAGAAAGGTCGGATGAACAGTAAATCGGGCAGTTTTGTGACGGTCTGAAGACTGACCTCCGAATGGCCCCAAAAAAACTCCAAAAATTCTGAATTTAAAGTATGTTATACTTAAAGATGTTGGGAATAAATTTCATGAGAACACTTCCTCAGATTCGGCCCACAATGATCATAAAAAAAAATAATAAGGCACGGGGGTACAGTAACAACCAGAAATCCGAGAACATAAATCTTGCACCATTAAGCAAATCAAGCTTATCCAACCACAAACCAACCATGCACAGCCCCTAATCCATCCCTAAACATGCCATTGGTAACCCACTAGCCTAACCAAGGATTAGGATGTCACTTACAAGATAGCCTAAGCAAGACAACCTAGCAAGAGGGCAAACGAGAGCCTTGGCACGGCAACGGCTACTCCGGCGAAGCAACGGCGTGGGTGGACAGCGGATGGTAGCTCAGGTGGTCGGTGATGGTGTGAGGTGGCCGTGGGTGGTGGTGATGAGACAAGGGGGACGGCGGATCACGGCGGCGGCACCGGCGGGCGGTGGCTCCGGCGAGCGGCGAACGGCGACGTGAGGCCGGCAAGGGGAAGCTCACGGGAGAGAGAGGAGAGAGGAGTGGTGGCTGGCTGAGTTGAGAGGAAATGAAGTGGGGAGAGAGAGAGAAGAGAAAGAGGGAAAGAAGTGAGAAGTGATGATGATGAACATGGGGAAGGCCAAGAGGTGGAGTGGAAATTTGGATGACATGATGATATGCATGGGGAAGGGGGATGATGACAAGTGTCATCACCCTAGGGCTGTCACATCTCCACAAAAACCAATAAACAAAACCCCTAAAACCCAAAAATTCGGAATACTAGAGGGCTCAAGGGCAAACTTGTAATTTTCCTCCGATACCGGGTCGAATCGCCATTTTCCGGCCGTATAAGTCCTATACATAAGTGCCCAACATAATTTGACGTCGTCCTTATAAAAATCATCTCGTAACCCACGAAAAATCGATCTCAAAGTCCGGATTAAATTTAACGATCAAAATTGCCAAATTTCCAATTTTCAAATCTCTCATTAACGGGCGGCCGTTTAGGAGTTACGTGTATCGACCTCGGGTTGTCCGAATCGCGACGATCTCGATTGTCAAGAGAACGAGATGAATTATCGCTAGTTCCGGAGACACGATCGTTTGGTTTAAGTTCGGGACTGGTTGGCCACGTGTATTCTCGGTCTTGCAGAATCACCTGCTATCCGACCATACATCGTTGGCCTCGGCCAAACTGAGTCCGTTACCTTCCGAAGATCGATCCATACTAGCCCAAAATACTTCCTCATCTTTTCTCGAAATCAGGCTTAATTCGCGATCGGGTCCCTGGTCCACGTACCTATTCCTAGTTAGCCATTCCCACTTGGTCAGTATCCCAAGAGTGATCAGCTCCGGGCGAGACTTACGAAAATGAAATATTGAATAAGACTCGTTCTATTCATTCCGGAGATTGAGTCGAATTTTGGGATGTTACATGATTGATCGAGAGACTAGGTCACTTGGCAAAACTTGCATGTTCAATTCTTTGTTTACGTATGTATTTGCTAGATGAATGATTAGGTGTGGTGCTTGTTCGGCGGGTAGTCTATTGTGGACATCTAAAACTGACTTTAGGGGTTAATTGATATCAACCATCATTTTGTGAATGCAAATGGTGGCTGATTATCATTAACCGTCAATTAATGAATCTTAGTCATTAGAAATAACAGGACGGCCGGTGATCGAAACGCATGGAAATCAAAGGCCGACCAATAGGCTATCCCGTGTTTGCTTTGTTCGTTGTTTGATTGGTGACATTACTCGAATGATCATTGTATAGATGTGTGAAACAATGAGTGAATGGTTCAATCGAAACCTACACCACCAAGGCAGTCCATGGAGGAGGTGGCCGAGGGTCACGAATGTGACATTCCGAATTTCGGCCCATTTTTGGGATTTATAAAATGTGTATTTTGTCGGTGCGCTTATAGTTAAATTTCGCCTAGAACTGATCATTCTCGGGTTATTTTCAAATTTGAAATTTCGCTAAAATCACACTTGATCGAATTTGACCGTTATTTAGAGCTCGAACTTTGGTATCGAATTTCTCGGAGTTTCATGATGAATTTACTTAGACGGTATCGATATTTTATGGCCAGCGTCGATATTGCCCGGAATTGGTGAAAAGTGAAATTTGGACCGAGTGCGGATTTTGACTAATAGACCTTTCTCTTAGTGTATTTTAGTTAGAGTTTTTGGCCTTTTTCTAATTTATAAATTAGGGTTTTTCGTAGACCGTCGAATCAACTTTGAGTTTGAACATGGGCCATTGGATCGCACTCGATAAGTTGACTTTCTCTCTCTCTCTCTCTCTCTCTCTCTCCCTCTTTCTCTCTCTGCCGCGCACGTCCCCTCCTTCCCTCTGCCCCATGCACACATCCCCCCTCTCTCTCTCTCTCCTCATTTTTTTCTTCTTCTTTTTCTTTCTTCTTCTTCTTCCTCATTTCCCCTTCGCCGCTGCTCCTGCTCCCCTTCTGCCCGACTGCCGCTCATCCAGTCGCAACTCACCCGCCGTCTGCCTGATCGCCATTGCCGTCGCCGCCAGCTCACCCAACAGTCCCCACCGCAAGTCTCGCCGCCCAGCCCGCTACTTGGCTGCTCACTCATCCTATTGCCACCCAACAGTCGCTCGTCTCGCCACCATCCACTGGCCAGCCCAGCTTCGCCCAGGCGCTTGTAGTCCCACAATGCCACCGGCCGCTCCATCTCTACTGCAATACTCCCTTTCCTCCCTATCCTCTATTCTCCTCGCTCGCGACCACCGCACGCCGCCATTCGTGCTGCCGTTGCCTCCACCTACTCACCACCGCCACCACTCCAGCTTCCCCCTAGGTCGCCATCGCCCTTGCTGCTCTGGTGACGACGTGGCTGCCTCCTTGTCATCCCCTATTCTAGCCAAGTCCTCCGCCGCCCCAGCTCGCCGACTGTATGCTCAGCCAACTCGCCGTTGCCATCGGCCGCTCGCCCAGTTCGCCGACCGTGCTGCCCAGCTCGCCCAGGCCATTACCTATCTGCCTGGCCGTTGCCTCGGGCCGTGGCGGTTCTAGTCGGTGCCTTGCCAGCCATGTTGGCTAGTCCGCTGCCCAAGCCATGGCCGAGCTTGCTTGGCCGTTGCCCCAGTTGTGCCTGTGGCATGCCTAGTTGCTCGCCCGCTGGCCTAGCCGCTCACCTGGCCATGGCCGAGAGCCCCGGGCCGTGGCCGAGGGCTGCGCCAAGCCTGGCCCGTCACCTTGCTCGTTACGCTTGTGCCGCGCTGAGCCCGCCGCTATTCCACCGAGCCATTTAGCCCCTTGCTAATTTTCCTTGGGCCAAAACCTAGGTAAGTGACTCCCTAAACCCTACTTAGTACTTTGGGTATTATTAGACTTGTTTAGGGGTTGATGAGTGTTGGTTTAGTGATTAAGTTAGGTATGGTATTAGTTAATTGAATGTGATTGGGTTATGGATTATGTGGTGGTGATTTTTGTGGTTAAATTAGTAATTGTTTGAGATGGGTTCAATGACTGGGTTGTTGTGATGTGTGTGGGAGAAATCGATGCTTGACTGTGGTCGACTTGAAGGTCAGGTTGGTGGGTTAATGTGGTAAGCATAACTTGATTTGAATAGTATGACGTGTTAGATTGGTATTGGCAAATTGTGTTATGGCGTATGTGCATGAGGAATGCCCTGAGGCATGGTTACGCAGGACTAACCCCGGATTGATCAGAGGGGTGCCAACCTCAGGCGTGGTTATGGGGGTGTGTCTAAAAAGACAAGAAAAGACCTGAGGTGCGATTACGCGAGTCGAGAGAAATGTCTTGAGGTGTGGTTACATGAGATTGAGCTTGGATTGATCGGAAGGCAGCCAACCTGAGGCGTGGTTACACGGGTCAAGAGAAATGTCCTGAGGCGTGGTTACGCGGGATTAAGCCTGGATTGATCGCAGGGTTGGACATGAGGAGTGTTGATGCTGGTCGTGGTTTGTTGGTTGGACACGCATGCGAAATGTGTTTAGTTGAATTAGGTGAATGTACGTGGTTATGGCGCTCAAGTATTTATGTTATGTTCTTGAGCTATTATTGTATTATTATGATTTGACTAATACGCGGAGTTGGCGTGTGATTTGAGGTGAGGTAAGTGTGCATGAGAATTCTATTATGTCGATTGCTAGATTGCATGTTGGGACTCGTTTGGGTACGCATTAGGAGGGGTTTAGCTTGTCTGCTTATTGGAATTTATTCTCATTGCTGTAATATAAACCATTTCAGATCCTTGACCCCGACCTTAATTATGTCGCCACCTTAGCGTTTTGGGGTCCCTATGCATACGGCACATGAGGAGACCGAGTATCCAGTAGGTCCACATCATACTTATATTAGGCACCTCACTACAGTTTGGGTAGATGTAGGCCTAGACGACTTATAGCGCCACACTTACTTGGCCTGGTTTTATTGTGATGAGTTAGAGTTAGTTGGCCCAATCTAGAGTTTTGAGGGACAGCAGCACGGCAACAAGGATGTCGTGGATTGGGAGCCCAAGGATCTGTATGCTCCTGATGGTGAGATTTTGGACCCGAAGATCCCCCGGAGAACCTTGGTCCCGAACCCGAGCCTGTACCAGAACCTGTAGCACCTGTGGATCTCGAGCTCGAAGAGGAATTTGAGGAGTCCGAACCTGAAGAAAAGCCTATGCCTGTGCCAGAGCCTGTGGAGTTAGAGCCTAAGGAGGAGTAAAGTAATGAGAAAGAGCCGATCGAGATCAACTCTGACATGGAGTAGGAGTCTTCAGGATCTAATTCAAATTGGGCACTATAAGAGTGTTTGGGTGCTGGGTTTAGAACTTTTTGGTAGAGCCCTTTTTGTGTAGTTAGTCAGTCTACTCTCCCACTTGTCCCTTTTTTATGATAATGGTGGACGTTAACCCTAGGAATGTCATGTCTGATTGTCTAGCCGAATGTTGTAAGTGATTGTTTTCCATTGCTATGAAATTTTTGTTTTATACTATTATTAACCCTCTATTAGTGTCTATTGTCTGGGTTGTTATATTTCGCTTCCGCTTGCGTATTCTTGTAGGTATTTCGTTTGGGTCGGCAACACATCCTGGGACGTCACATTCAATACGACCGTCATGTTCTATGTTTGATACCCGATCTGTTAGTCTCATGTACGATGATAAGGGTGTCGTGAGCCCGTTAAGGTCCAAGACGTGACAACGAAAGTGGGAGGCTACGGACTGATGTCCGATCTATTCTCGTTTGTACTATGTTTGATACCCGATCATGTCTCGGGTTTTCCACTTGTTTTGTAATAATTACCCGATGAATTGCGGGTTTTCCTTTAGTGCTCTTAGATTAGCTCATCTTTCAATATATTGGATATTTACTTTACGCATCGTCTTTCAATAGAATGTTTGTTAATTTTCTGTTGCCACTTGATTTTTAGCCGACGTGTCTCGAAAGGTAGAAACTTAAGATTAGGATTTCTAATCATGACAACACTCGTTTCTCAAACAAAAAGAATCATTTAATACTTTTACTAGTATTAGCCTTTCATTTCCAAGCTTTACACATGAGTCTCAAAAAGTCAAAGAGTTGACTTTTGAGTTGACTTTTGGTCAAACTCCGATCAAAAGTCAACCCAAAGTCAAAATTTGATTTTTTGTATAAAAAATCCCAAAATAATGTCAATTTCAATTTTGCATTGTCCATTTAATATTTAATTACTAAATGTTGATTTTTGGTCAATACTTTGACCCAAAAAATTCTAAAAATAAAAAGTCCTAAAAAATATCTTATTTTCACTCTAATTTCACTTTGGCATCTACAATATTTCAAAAATCGGTTTAGAATCAACTTTTTCCCAGTTTTATGAATTTTGGTTTAAATCAACCAAAATTGAAATTACTTTATTTCTAGTCATTTTTTAGAATAGCTTTCTTCATGACATTTGATATAACATCCTCAATTTCGGTCCCTGAGAAATGCCTATGGTTTAAATTTGGTAGTTTTTCAATTGGGGCCAATTTTACTCTTGTCCTAGGAATCCCAGATTTGGATCCTCTATACCCCTTTCATTTTGTTATTTCTGCGCAGACTTTTGTGATCCTAATTTCCAAGCACTTCCTTCATAAAAGTTTCTCCAAACATCTTGAAGTTTTACATACTTTAATTTCAGAATTTTGGGACTTGATATGAGTAGTACGATGACCTAATTTTCGGACCATATAAATCTACCCAGAATGGAAATTTCTGTGATGTTCACACTTTCTCGATTTTCTACAAAAGTTTCTGGGAAGAATTTGAACAATTCTTCCTTCACAAAATTTGTTGAGAACTTATTTATATAGAAAATATATAAATTTGGGAAATTTTGGAGATGATTTGAATGCTGGAAAGATCTTACTTTGAAAAGCAAAGATTCTATTCTGGAAAACCAATTTTAGTTTGTCTTTCAGCTACTAAAATATGAGTTTACAGAAAGATTCAAATTTTATGTTCTTCACAGAAAATGTTTATTAAGGTCTTTTTTATGACATATTCAAATTTGGGCATTTTCGAAGTTCGTTTACTATGTTTTTAAGCCCGATTTCTAGAACAGTGCAAAAGCTACCGATTTTGTCAGATTTTAAAGATTTGTCATGTTCTATATGAGAACGTTAGAATCTCAACTTAATATCTTCTGGTGATTTAATGTACTCATTCTAAGCTTTAAAAATGAGCTATGCTAAACTTTGATTAGAGGTCAGCCAAGGGAGAAGCCGAGAGAGAGAAAGAAAGAATGTTTATTGCAACTTGGAGACCAAGTTTTAGGATCTTAATTGCTCCTCTAGGTCATCATAAAACCTAGTTTGAAACTTAGGGCCCAAGTTTAGGTTATGTGGCTAAGATTATATCTTGCTCAAGAAGCCACATTAATGGCTAAGACTTTAGGGGCATTTCATCAAGATATTTTGGCTTTTCTCATTTTTTTTTTGGTAAAGATTTGGCCTTTCTCATTAATACCTAAGATTCTCAAGATTTTCTCATCATGATCATTTGACCTTACTTCATTAATGACTTACATTCTCAAGATCATTTCATCATGATATTTTTGTCTTTTTTCATTAATAGCCAGGATTTACAAAATCAAAATAATGATGACAAAATCTTAGAAGATTTGGTATTGATGGCTAAATCTAGACATTAATGAAGGAAGATTTGGTAATGACCACGAGAAGATGTGGCTTGGGAAACAAATTGGTTTGCCTATAAATAGGCTTGGTTCCCCCCTTAGCTACACACATCACCTCTTCTTCCTCTCATCTCTCTTTCTCACCATCACGGCAATCATCTCTCTCTCTTGTTGGCCGTCGCCGACAGCTGTAGACGTTTTCTTGTGATTATAGGTGATTATAGGTGAGTGAATTCCCTAACACTTGGATAGGGAGGTGTGTTACGTGGTTGGAACCCAGCATGTAAGTGGATTCCCTAATCTCGGGATAGGAAGTTATGATACGTTGTTGGCTTGAGTTCTTACCGAACCTTTGTTGAAACCTATGTGTTTGTCTTGATGTTGCACGTATCACTTGTTACCATACTTGATGTTTTCATAAGTGCTTGTTGATTTATAAGAGGATAGGACATAGTATTATGACTTTTGCTTGAATAGTGACCGTGTCTGTAATACTCTATGATTACATGAATGCTTGTTGTTTTGCTTTATAATCATAAGTCAAGGCACGTATAAGTCACGAAACGGGATGTCATATGGTCTCATATTCATGTTGTGGCGTCATGGGACGAGTTCGGCTTGGTGTGAGTTTACATTGAGATGTGTAGATCTGGGCCAAGTTCAGCTTTGAGCCGATGCTCGGTATGGCGGATCGAACCACGTGCCCTCGACCACAACCCGCATGATAGGCGAATATTCTAGAGATCATGGTTACACATGCACAGCACGCCTTCGGGCTTAATTGCATGGATTAATGAAATCAAGATAATAAACCGGCTTGTGTAACCCATGATGTGTGATCACTAAATGAAAGAAGAAGATCATCGTCACGTAGCGTTGGCGGCTATGCCTCGGTAAACTAGCGTCGGGATGCCCTAATTGAGCTATGATGCCTATGTTGAGTTCGAATGCCTCGGTAAATTAGTGCCGGAATGCCCTAGTTGAGTTAGGATGCTTGGGTTGAGCTCGGATGCCTTGGTAAACTAGTGTCAGGATGCCCTAGTTGAGCTAGGATGCCTTGGTTGAGCCCGAATGCCTTAGGTGAGCTAGCCTTGATATGCCTCGGTTGAGCCGAGATACCTTGGTTGAGCCAAGATGCCTAGCATGAAGCTGGATGCCCTGGTTGAGCCATGATGATGATAAATGAATTCTATATGTGTGTCGGTATGTGTATTTATTGATAAGCTGCATTTATGTGATCGGATAAAAGTGAGTTTCCATGTGAACATAGCAAGGGTAAGGTCGAAGGCTTTGCTATTGATTTGCCATCAACATAAGGCGAGGAAAACTATTTGTCTGCATTAGTACGATGGCGAGGCATCATCCTGCACGAGTATTAGTGAATTTACTCATTGAGTCTCCCCAACTCACGCTCTATTGTTTTTCCTCTTTTTAGGTCCGTAAGACGAAGGATGACGTAGAGGAGTTAGGATTAACCTCAGCCTTCACTTGTGATATGATTTGTATAGGCTGTTTCCACATGTGTTTAATAATAAGATGTTATATATTTATACAAGGTTTGCTCATGATGCTTATCATAACCCCATTGTTTGTTCTGATTGTGATTGTCACGAATTAATTGCTTCCACTTGGCTTAGTGAAAAATAATAACAAACAGGATGTCGCATGAATTGCCCCGAGGTAAGGTAAGGACGTTACATTTGATCTACAAGTCATTTCACATCCAATTTTAGAGCCAATTTCGCAATTCTAAGCCAAAGGTAAAAACCCCCAATTTGAGCCCTAATTAGTGATTCCGATTGAGTCTTCATGATTTGTGCAATTAAGCCACGTATGAGCCTAATTTCTTATATGCAACTAAAATCCAAAATCAATTTTGGAAAATTCACATGAATTTGAGTCAATTTAATCAATTGTGCTAGTCAATGACTTGCAAAACCAAGCTAAGTTCGTCTAATTAGTGCAATTCAACTTGGTCCATTCTAGACTAACATCCAATTTGATGAATTGAAGTTTAATTTGGTCAATTGGACTTCACTTAAATTCATTAGTCCAGTTTGGCAATGCAATTTAATTCAAATTTAAGAGCAATTGAACCGAACAAGTTCAATTTGGTTAATTTGTACTTATATTTCAAATTGGTTCAATCCAATTCAGTCAAATTCAATTCAATTGGGTCAATTAATCATAATAGGGATGAAATTAGAACAAAATTGAGTCAAGAACTAAGCTAGTTTAACTCGGTTGAACCCGGGTCAAATCGGTTTGACCGGTTCAACTCAGTTTGATTAGAATTGAAATGGCCAATCGAGCCGATCATTTCCTGGCCAAATTCTGACGGCCGGCAGTACACCTCCGACTAACTGAAGCCTTGGTTGACCATCACCTCTCCCTTGTGCTTAAAACTACAATAATGCCCCTAGTGAAATTACAAAAAATGCTCCTTTAATCCAAATTTTAGCCAATAAGAATATTTCCTAAACGGTTAAGCAAATTTCATTAAGGATTAAGCAAATGATCGTGACCATCTATCAAGAAAGCATCATGACCGTCTATTGTGACATCTTATTTATTTTTAGCTCTTAAGGAATATTTTTAACTACTAAAGAAACAATTTATGCCATTGATCAATCCAAGGGCTAGTATTTAAACTTGAGAAGGCATATATTCATTTTCCCTCCAAAAATTGGGGAGGGGGCTCATTTTCATATTTACTTTCTCTCACTAAACTCTCTCTCTCTCTCTCTCTCTCTCGGCCTGATCACTTCTTGCCGCTCCGCTGGCAACTTGCCGGCCGGTTCTCGGTGTGTCGCCACCTCACCGGTGTTCCCCCGGCATCCCCAAGGCTGGTCACAAGTCCAATTATTGTCTACAGTGGCTGAACCTCCCTTCGCCGGCTTTATCTTCTTTTCGGACACAACACCACGAAGAAGCTGGTGATCTGTCAGCTGGTTCAACCGGCTGAATCGGCGGTCCGACATCCCTCTTTGGTGGTCCAAGGCTCTCGATTGGCGTCCTCAGCTCCCTCATAAGACTGTGGTGGCTGGCCTCCACCAGAAAAGCCACTAGAGTTCCATTTTAAGTTTATTTTTTACTTCTCGTTCGTTCTTCTTTCTCGGATAGTTATCGTATGCCAATCCTTTTTATGTTGTGACATAGATATTGGGAGCCATTTTGGCGCCATTCCAAGGTTCCTTAGTAGCCGAAATAACTCATTTGAGCTCAGCAACTTTATTGAACAAGGTAGGCACTTTTACATCCTATTCTGTAATTTTTGTGCACTGAAGAGGCAGCATGCTTACACTGCTGATTTGACCTTGAAAACGTCGAAATCTCATAAAATGTTGAATTAGAGAATTGGAGCATACATCCTAAGCTTTGATTTGATAGGTACATGTGCCTGAATCGAATTTCATTTGCTAGGTGAAAATCACTTCGTGAGTTAGAGTCAGAATCAGAAATGTCGAGTTTCTATTCTGTTCTTGTGTTTTCCTGATTGACGTTATTTTATTCTATGATTTTTATGATTTTATATGATTATTACATGAGGAAACTTCCCCATGAAAGTCGTAGAAATCATCTAGATATATCTAGCTTAAAAATTTCAGAAAATTTCATGCTGGTTTAGTATGTAAGATTGATGCTAGAGTCACGTCATCTAGTCTGTGATAATCAGTTTCAAACTGACCTTGGCGTGTTCCACGATTTTTATAAATTTTTATGATAGTTATTTGGGAAAACTTCCTTTATAAAAGTTGTAGAACACACCTTGATATACAAAACCTGAAAATTTCATTTAATTCCATGGTAATTTGGATAGTCCGATTGGTCTGTGATGAAGATGTCTAGATTTTGTGTTTTGATCCAAAAATTTCCAGTTTCAATGACCGGATTGATTTCGTAATTTTCATAAAGTTCCGGACCTTTTTTGCAAAAACTCAAAACTTCAAAGTTGTTCATTAGGATCTTATTATGTAGAACAGAAAGTTTGAGGCCTTGATAGCAACAATTTAGGAGTTAATTTGCTAAAAATCCCGGATAAGGTCTTCCCAGCCTCAAAAATGGTTTGCAAATGAGTCCTCGGTGAAAATCAAATTTTGTAAAAACAAATCAAGGGCTTTTTAGTAAAAACTAAAAACATGAAAGTTGTTAGAAATAGGGAATTTTGCAAATTCCACAGCAGAATTGGGTCCAGCCTATCATCCTGAGCTAAATTTGAATTTTTAGAAAAATTGGTTGAGAACTAGAAAAGTGGTCTTCTTGAACTTTAATCCTAATTGCCTAAGAAGTACAAGAAGATGAAGATTAAAGGGAGAAACCTCAAAGGAAAGAGGCCTTTTGAAAAGAAAAAAACTTCTGATGAAGCGGATAAATCAAAATGAAATAATCTGCTTTCACTGTAGAAAGCTAGGACACATCAAGCCAAACTGTCCTCTTCTGAAAAAGAAGAATAAATTCGAAAAGGCAAAAAAGGCCTTGAAAGCAGAAACGTGGAGTGATACAGAGTGTGAAGATAGTGATGACGACATTTCAAACTTCTGTCTAATGGCCAACTCAGATGCAGACTCAGATTCAGAATCAGATGCAAAAATTGAGTTTGAGGTAAATCATTCTGCAATGCCTATTGAAGTTTCAAATTACATTGATGAACTATGTTTCGAATTTAAGGCTGCTCTTAAAAGAATCTCTTCCCTAAAAAAGGAAAATTCATCAATTAGACAATAGGAGATTTCACAAAAAGAAAAAATCAATTTTCTTCAAAAAGAATTTCATCAACTCAAGGAAAGTTGAGATTTTCTTTCCAAAGAAAATGTTGCTTTGAAAAAGAAAGTTTCAAAACTAGTTTCCAAATTTTCAAAAGGTTCAGAAACCTTGAAAAATATTCTTTCTGTACATATTCCTTATTTCAATAAGTCTGGTCTTGAATTTGTAAAAGAGAATGATAGTTTAATTGATTTTTCAAAGGTCAAGGAGAGATTAAGACAAAGACTTCCTCGACAAGTTTACAAAAATCATTTCAAAAAGAATTTTATTAAACCTGTTGGTTGAAGTGCTCTAAAGTGCTCAAAATGTGGAGATCCAAAACATTTTGAGAATGAATATCCTAAGGTTTGGAAATTTATTCGAAGAAACTTTGTTAAGACAGCATATACTAACTTTCAAGGACCCAAACAAATTTGGGTACTAAAGAAAACATGAGATGTTGTAATTTTTACAGGTCACCACAAAGAGGAAAAGAAAGTGGTACCTGGACAGTGGATGTTCCAGACACATGACTGGAGATCCTAGCATATTTATTGATCTACAAAGTTTGAATGGTGGGAAATTTGGAGGAAATAATAAAGGAAGAATAGTTGGAAAAGGAACCGTTGAAATTGGAAGACTCACAATCAATGATGTTTCATTGGGAAAAGGTCTCAACTACAATCTGATAAGCATAAACCAACTATGTGATTCAGGATTCAGAATCAACTTTCAAGAAGATACTTGTTCAGGAACAAGCAAAGATTGTTCTTAAACATTCACAGGAGGAAGACATGGGAACATCTATCTACTAGACGTCAACTCAAACTCCATTCATTGTTTGATTTCAGTCAAAGAAGATGAAGATCTTTGGCACAGAAGATTAGGACATATCAGTATGAAGCAGATCTCAAAAATATCAAACAAGAAACTGGTACAAGGACTGCTAGATTTGAGATACAGAAAAACAGAACTATGAAATGCTTGCACTCTAGGAAAACAAGTAAGAAGCCCTTTTAAGCCTATACATCATGTTTTCACTAATCGTGCTTTGCAGCTTCTTCATATGGATCTTTTTGGACCAACCAGAACATAGAGCATTGGTGATAAGAAATAATGTCTAGTTATTGTTGATGATTTCATCATATTTATATGGGTATTCTTTCTTGCTCATAAAAATGAAGCTTTTTCATATTTTTCAAAGTTTGCAAGAAAAATTCAGAATGAAAAGGGTTATACTATTTCCTGCATCAAAACTGATCATGGGGGAGAATTTGATAATCAAAGCTTCTCAAATTTTTGTGAGGAAAATGGCTTTCAACACAATTTCTCTACTCCATATACACCAGAACAAAATGGTGTTGTGGAAAGGAAAAATCGTTCTTTGCAAGAATGGCAAGAACTATGTTGATTGAAAGCAAGATTCCTTTTCATTTTTGGGCGGAAGCAGTTTTTGCAGTCTGCTATGTCATTAACAGAGTCTTTATCAGAACAATTCTTGACGAAACCCCCTATAAGCTTTTTAAAGGTAGAAAGCCCAACATTTCATATTTTCATGTGTTTGGTTGTAAGTGCTTTATTCTAAAAAATCCAAATGATCGTTTTGGTAAGTTTGATGAGAAGGCAGATGAAGGTTTCTTCCTTGGATAGTCAACTACAAGCAAAGCATACAGAGTCTTCAACAAAAGCTCTCAGACTTTGGAAGAAACAATGAATATAAAGTTTGATGAAAATATCCAGACTCAAAAAGATGAATTTGAACCTTCTCTTATTGTTCAAGAATTTGAAAACTCTCTAAAGATCGTTAAGTCTGAAGAAGGAAGCAGAAAAGCAATAATTTAGACTCAAGTTGATATTTCAAAGTTTGATGAGATTCAGAAGGATAAATTCGACAGAAACTGGAAACACAAATTCAGTCATCCAAAGAACCTCATCATTGGTGATATAGAAGAAGGGAACAAAACAAGGTCCAAATACAAAGAGAACATCAGCAATTTGGCATTTATCTCAAAAAGAGAACTAAAGGAAGTTGGTGAAGCTTTATCAGATGAAAACTGGATCGAAGCCATGCAGGAGGAGCTTCAACAATTAAGAATCAATGAAGTCTAGGAACTTGTGTCAAGACCCAAACATCATCCAGTAATCGGAACAAAATGGGTATTCAGAAACAAACTGGATGACAAAGGGAAAGTCACAAGAAACAAGGCAAGACTGATTGCAAAAGGCTATTCTCAAGAAGAAGACATTGACTATGACGAAACCTATGCACCAGTTGCTAGGTTAGAAGCCATTAGGCTATTATTAGCTTATGCTTGTTTCCATGACTTTAAATTGTTTCAGATGGACATGAAAATTGCCTTCCTAAATGGCTGTATCAAACAAGAAGTTTATGTAGAACAACCTCCTGGTTTGAAGAACCAAAGAAGACTGACCAGGTTTACAAACTCAATAAATCTCTTTATGGTCTGAAGAGATTGAGCAATTTCCTTCTGAAAAATGGCTTCACAAAAGGGAAAGTGGACACAACTCTTTTTATTAAAAGAAAAGGTAAGGAATTTCTATTAGTTCAAATCTATGTTGATGATATTATATTTGGATCCTCTAACGAGTTGTTGTGCAAGGAATTCTCAAAATATATGCAGAAAGAATTTGAAATGAGCATGATGGGCAAACTTACATTCTTTCTTGGTCATCAAGTGAAACAAACCAAGAATGGAACATTCATTTGCCAAGAGAAGGATGCAAAGGAAATTGTCAAAAAGTTTGGACTGCAAAACTGCAAGAAAACAGACACTCCTATGTCTCAATCTTCCAAACTAGACAAGGATGAAAATGGTAAAAATGTTGATCAGAAGGTATATAGAAGTATGATAGGATCTTTATTATATCTTACTGCATCTAAACCTGACATACTTTTTAGTGTCTGTATGTGTGCTAGATTTCAGTCTGACCCAAGAGAATCACATCTTTATGTAGTTAAGAGAATAATCAAATACATTTGAACATATCCAATATTAGGTCTTTGGTATTCTAAAGACTCAGATTTTACTCTTACTAGTTATTCTGATGCTGACTTAACTGGTTGCAAAGTGGATAGGAAAAGTACTACAGGTACATGTCAACTACTTGAAAATATGTTGGTATCCTGGTACTCAAAGAAGCAAAACACAGTAGCACTTTCAAAAGTTGAAGCAGAATATGTTGCCTTGGGGAGTTGCTGTGCACAAATTCTTTGGATGAAGCAACAATTACAAGATTTTGCAATTGAAGACTCAAGTATTGCAATCAAATATGACAACACAAGTGCTATAAATTTGACCAAGAACCCTATTCTTCATTCTTGTGCAAAGCATATTGAAATTAAGCATCACTTTATTAGAGATCATGTTCATAATGGTGATGTGAATATTCAATTCTTTGATTCTAAGAATCAATTAGCTGATATATTCACAAAACCACTTGATAAATCTTCTTTTGAATATATTAGAACTCAATTGTGCATTATTTATCCTTTTTCATGAAGTGTCTAATAGATAGGAATTTTTCAAACTCAGAGGTTCTCCGTCTGAATAATTCAGACTCAAGAGATAGGTACTTTCTAAACTGTTATGGCAGAAATATCTTGGCGAGAAATTTTTTGGCAAGATATTTTCATATTTGTTAATTTTGGAAAGCAAGCCAGGTAAATATTCTATATTATTTGATTGATTGCTTATGCTTAATATACATATATACTCTTTGTTTGATTGCCTGTTATAACTCTTGTCCGTAACTCTTCTCTATAAATACCGTCTTTCTCTTAGTAAAACCTTATCAGTAGAAACTCTTTCGTACTTTTTCTCTCTCTCAACCATCTCGTCTCTCAGATCGACTCGTACCAAAAGAGCTCACATTTTCTCTTCTCCTTCTCCAAAAATCAAATCTTTCACCTTCAAACCTGTTCATCATGCCTTACAAGATCAAATTTACTCGGATTCTCAATTGAGACTCTAAATCTACTGCTCCGCCAGAGTATATGGAGTTATCAGATACGGAGTCCGATCAGCAAAACCCTATAGGATCCACTCAACAGGAGCATCGGTCTATGTCTACACCAGTAACCATAGGTAAAATAGATTTTCGGTTCCAAAATACAAATCTGGTGTGGAAGGCTTATGAAAGACTAAAACGGAGTAATGCCTCCACCTCTATTCTTTATGACTGCTTAAAAGACAACGGTTTTTATGATGAGGCTAGTCTTGTTCAAGAATACACTCAGTCATGTTTTGAACCTGCTGAGGAACAAGCCCGTTCTACTCCCATAAAGACTTTTTCGAGAAAAGGGAAAAAAAGTTGGAGAATCGTCTCATTCCCCTATTGAGGAAACAACTCCTATTAGCCCTAAATCACTTAGTGCTTCAAAATTCGTTATTCCAGATGATGATGCGAAGTTCTTTGAGAACTTTGTTATGCGAGTAGGTATTGCTTATGGGTTAATAGTTGCTTATGAGTTAATAGGTACTGGTGGTCTATTCAGAAGTTCAGAGCATAATGTGTTCTATAAGATGCTGCTTGTGCGAGGGGTAATGAACCATCACAACGCTGATTTTGATTATCTTGACAGAGCTGGTATACCTGCTCTACATCTTTTTAATAGGCTAGGGATTTCTGAATACTGTATGGAGTCTGCCAAAGTATATGCTGAATTGACTGCATATTTTTATTCTAATCTCTCAACTTTATCAACAAACTCGATACAATTTACTGTTTGTGATAGAAGATATGATCTGAACGTTGAAGACCTAGCCTTAATAATTGGAGCAAAGCACTCTAAATTCACTCCTTTGGAAGTGAGTATTGAAGATGCTTGGATATCTACTTCTGGGAATCAGCAATTCGCTTCAGGTTCAAAGCACAATATCACATACTCTGACTTGACCAGAACCTCGGTGATCTTGCACAAAATCATCATCAACTGTTTGAGGCCCAAGGCTGTGTCCAAAATAGATCTTCAAAATCTGAAGTCAAACTTATTTGGGCAATTCTAAGTGGAAAGGTTTTCTCTTTTCCTCATATTATCATCTTTCATATGTATCGAGCACTTCAGAAAGGAAAAGGACAGCTTCCATATGGTTCACTCATCTCTACCATATTTTCATATCTGAATATCCCTATTCCAACTGAATTGCGCGAAATTGTGATACCTTCTATGGCTATTGGAGAGAAAATGATTCAAAAGATGAAAAATTTTGATGATGTAAGGGAGAAAGCAAGAAAATCCAGAAGCAAGGAAACTCAGCCCTCAGAAGGCAGGAAGAAGGTTGAGAAAGAAAAAGAGGTCAAGAAAAGAAAGGAACCAGAAAAGAAACAGTCTGCTTCTTCCACTCCGCTCAAGGTATATACAAAGAAAAGAAGAATCCTTCTTCAGGATGAAGAAGAAGAGGACCTTGAATCTGGAAGAACAGCTGATCCAGAAGTTGCTAAAAGGGTTCCAGAACCAGTTTCTGGAGAATCTAATCTGCATGGTTAGGGTGATGAACAACATGAAACTGATGCTAATCCTTCTCCAGTTCATCTTGAAGAACCAGTTGATGCAGAATCTTCTGTAGTACATGTAGAATTTCAGGGAGAGATTCCACCAGAAACAGGGGGAGGATTCGAACAGCCTGCTCAGGAAAATGTCCAGAACTAGTCTTATGAAAATCTGTGAATTTTGACCCTTCTGCTGGAAATCAAAGACAGGCAAGCTGCACTAGAGGAAGATATGAAAAATCTTCACAAAATTGTTGAGGAAAACAATCAAGCTCAACATTTTCAGGCAAAAAAGGATAAAACAGAATTGAGGGAGGCTATTGCTCAGTGTTCTTCAAATATGGAGCAAGCCATGGGTCAATACGTCAACAAAATTGATGAAGCTATTTCAATTCTAAACAATTTTCAGCTTATTTGTACCCCCTCTAAAAAATGACCTATCTTTTGTTCTTTCCTTCTTCAAACATTCAACAATTTGTACTCATAACTCTTGATTCTGATACTTTGTTTGTTTGAATGATTTCTATATACTGCTTATTCTGCTCATTGTTCGTTTTGCTGATGACAAAAAGAGGGAGAATCAATGCAGAAAGTGTTATACTAACACTGCTTGATTTGCAAGTTATGCAGGTATTCAAGCATAAGAGAAATACACATATCCTCCAGTTTTTGATATCTGTATTTCGTGCACTTAAAATGTTTATTCTCTTCAATTTAAGTCAATTTTATTTGAACCTACATGGAAGTTTTGTCACCATAAAAAAAGGGGGAGATTGTTGAGGAAAACCCTAATAGATTTTGAAGTTGACAAAACTTTCTATGTATAACTTGTAATTTTGACATGAAGTTTTTCTAGGTTATTATAGTTTGGAAGTTTAGAAGGAGATATCGGACTTTGCAAGTTTTTCAGAAGCTGAAATTTTCCGAACGCAGAAAATTTTCCAGACTCAGAAGAAGAAAATTTTTCAAACGCAAAAAATTTTCTGGACTTAGACACTGAAGTTTTCAAATGCTGAAATTTTCCAGACGCAGAAAATTTTCCAAACTCAAACGCTGAAATTTTTTAGACGATGAAATTTTCCAAATGTAAAAAATTTTCCAGACTCAGATGCTGAAGTTTTTCAGACGCCAAATTTTGCAAATGCAGAAACAGAACTTAACATAACAGCTAGTGATATGGCACGAATTTCACATAAGGAAGGTTTTGATTAATTCAATCTAAATCAATTTGATTGACAATCAAAATATTATCACAACAGATTAATCTCTGCTTACGAAAACCAAGATTCTGATTGTATGGGCGACCAGAATTTGTGGGATTCAGAATCTATCACTCAACGGCTACTTAATTCCTTCTATACAAATCTGTCCAAGGTGAAGTTTGGAAGATAATCCTTAGAAGACTGTCCAACGGCTAGTTTGGAAGTGAAGGAGTATTTAAGGAGATCAACGAGCAGCAGGAAAAAACAACAGATTCAAGAATCATCAAGTCTAAAGCCTAAGCTTATTCCAATTCTCTTTCTTGAGCTAAACTTTAGAATCTTTAGGGACACTTTGTAAGAGTGTTTGTGTGAGATAGAGAGTTCTATCATACACAAGAGTATTATCATTTTAAATCTGTAATACCTCTTGATTACATAGTGAAATCCAGCTGGTAGGTTGTCAGCGTGGGAGAGTGGACGTAGGCTTACTATAAGTCGAATCACTATAAATTCTGTGTGCAGTTTTTCTATCCCTTAATCTTTATTTTACACACTGCACATTCAAGAGCACCGTCCTTATAGAATCTGAATATTATTCAAACTCAAACCGTATTTTATCATTTCCACTTAAATTTGTTAAAATTGTTTAAGATCACCTATTCACCCCCCTCTAGGTGATCCTTGCTAGCCGCTTCATCATGAAAATTGAAGTGAAATTCTTGTGTTTCGGTTGGGTATTCTGGCCGATTCCTAATCTAGGCTAACGGCAACTCTTAATTGTTAAAAAGATAAAATCAATCTGCTGTCATGTGAGGTATAGGCTAAGGGAAAGCCCACGTTTGAATTTTATGGATGAACAAAGGATTGATGCTTCAACAAGCTATCATTTAAGATGTGCCGTTTGGTCCGTTTCATGAACACTTACCTCGAAACCCACTTCCCGCGTTCGAACCTCGAGAGGTAGGTCGCGACATTTCCATTTCTAGGCTAGAATTATGATTAACTTGGAACTAAAATGGAAAGTAACGAAAATAAGATGTATGGACATTTAGTTGTTTAAGCCTTTGGCATGAAACTAATTACTCAAGATTTCATGACCACCTTAGATATGATAGACTAGTTAGCGGTACCGAAAGGGCGTTAGTGGAAATATTAATTAAGCAAATCCCCATACTAAGACATCTCTAGTTCGGTGGAAATCGAAGTGAAATTCCCGTATTTCGATTAGGTATTCTCGTTGACCCCCGACAAAGGCTATCGGCGACTCCTAAAAACATATTTTGGTATAAATAACTTAAAAACAATCCCGTGTCATACGAGATATGGACTGAGGGAAAGTCCATGTTAGGGATTGATGGTTCTTATGGATGAACTAAAAGATGACACTTTTTGAACCATCTTTTGGGTTGTACCATTTGGACCGTCTCTCAAACAATTACCTCTAAATCTTTTTACTAGGTGGTTCTCGAGAGTTAGGTCATGACAGACTTGGCAACTCCACTAGGGACTTAGTTATGAACCTAAGCAAACTTAAGCCTTAATAAACTTGTTAGTTGTTATCTAACTTGGCTTACCTTTTGTAGATCAATTGCATGTCAAAGTCATGTGGAAAACGAGGTTAGTCCACTAACGACGTGTTAAATGGTTTTGAAGGTTGGGAGACATAAGGATGGTGTGTTTGTAAACATCTTGTTTTGTAGGTGGCATTTGGATGTATGTATGACTATATGTGATTATATTGAAGCGATGTTTGCTTTAAATTTAAATGTGTGTTTACTTGCTTTAGCATGACACAATGAACACACAACCATGGTCTGAAACCCCAATCGTATTAGAGAAACCATTAGGAGGTGTTGAGAATGGAACCCGCTTGGGCAAAATTAGGGTAATTCATTCCTCAATCCCGCACATCTTGATTAGTAAGAAGTGCACTAACCAATGTTAGTAGCAGGGGTAAACTCTTCTTATCCAGTTAACATTCGAGCCTTAAGCCTTTAGAATCCCAATATTTAGGCATCAATTAAGGTTTTTAGATATGGGGGTTTCCTTCAAAACACAAATTCAATTTTGGCTAATTTGTATTACTCATGAAGAATTGATTGAAACCTCTAATTGGCTCAAAATTGGGAAAATTCGCCTTCAACTTGGAATCTTGTAATTGGCTCAACAATAGAATGCGGAACGACCTCCTAATCAAATGTCGTGAAGGAAATGTTTCTAAAAAACGATTAGAATAGAATGCATTTCGAATTTGGCTAATCAAAATTCGAGATTTCCAATTTTGGGGAAAAGTCAATTCTTAATTGATTTTTGTAAAAGTAACGATACCAAAGTCAAATTAATGTAAAAAGGAGTTGATTTGATAATGTTTTTGAAAAAATGTGTTGACCAAGAGTTGACTTTTTTAGTTGTGTGTCCCTAAAAAGTCAATTAATCGGTCAATATTTGACTTTTTTGAAAATTAATAGTGCAAACATGAAATTGACACTATTTTATGGCTTTTCATGCAAAAAGCCATGTTGACCAATGGTTGACTTTTTCAATGATAGTTTGACCAAAAAAGTCAACTTTTAACTTTTCAAAAACATAGTGTGTAAATGACATGGAAATGAAATGCTTATGTGAGAAAAAAATGTTAAAGGACTCTTTTTTGTTGACAAACGAGTCCTATCGTGATTAGGAACTCCAAATCTCGAGCTTTGCCTTTATCAAATGGTCGGTTAAAAAATGAGGTGTCAACATATCACAAATAATTTATGATTCTCTTGGTGAGCGATTCTAATTTCTCATATGCACACAATTTCCGAGAGCCAAATGCATATGCTAAATGACTATCAACGGAAGTTTACTTGATCCAGATTCCGAGGACCACACAAAATGGGTAGGTAGTAAACACTTAGGGGTGAGAGACAACTTCTTTATGCCACTTCTCTTTCCCTCTTTTGTTATCTAGCCAAATGGCAGCTGGTTTCTCCAGTTGCAGAAGAATTACCATAGAAGTTACCAATAATTATGGAAATATTTCGAATTACCTTTGTAGTTAAATTATTAAGGATCATTTGGTCAATTTTTTTCACAAAATCAAAATGAGATTATGCAATGGTTCCCTTTTGGCATTCAAACTAGAAATATCAATTAAAATTTTGATACATCATGGTAGTGTAAGTTCTCAAATATGTTCAGCAGTTCCTAACATTTTATGATTAAAAAATAAAATCAGTGAATGCGTTGCATCTGTGAAGTATAATTGCTTCCTTTTCCAAACCATAGCTATAACAAAGTTGTTTTGGTTTTCTTTCCTTTAACTAAGCCATACATTATCGACCAAAAACAAAATTAAGCTATACTTCAAATATTATACTTGATTTTAGCTGATCTTACGTGGCAACTCTTATCCCAAAGTAAAAAAAGGAAACATAAAAGATAATATGGAAATTCTTATACCAAAGTAAAAAGGAAAGAATATTCAATTTAATACAAAATTCTTATCCCAGGTTATAAAAGAAGGAAAAAAAAGGGTAATACACCAATCCTTATCCCAAAGATCAGTGAATGCATGGCATTTGCAAAAAAGGAAACTTCAATAAAAGGAAAAAAGGTAAAAAAATCAAAAGAAGGAAAAAAAATCACAGGAATTTGGAAATTATAATCCCAGAATAGGAGCAGTAATACGGTTATGGCAAGAAATAAGAGATCCTCCATTCTCCATCCTTAAATAGTTGAATGATGTACACCACAATGAACTCATTAGCTAAGCTCATATTTATTTTTTCTTTATTCCTAACTAGTTGTGTAAAAGATGTTTGTGGCAAGGTATATGTTGAGATGAATAACAACTTGCCGATTGGAACTCCTCTACCTGTTCACTGCAAATCCAAGGACGACGATCTCAGATTCCATGATATAACATATTGTTGATACCTGATTTTTAACTTAGTTTTTTTATATTTTCAAAAATCTCAAAATTAGGACTAGGGATCTTAGCCAAGCTTAGAAACCTACTTCTAAACCAAAAGTGAAGTTTTTAGCATTTTCCTGCATTTTTCCATAATTGTTTTAGTCAAAATAAGTTAGAAAATCAAGAAAAATAGCAAATGGAATCAGAAAATTCCATAAAAAAAATCATTAGTCTTCTTTTAAATCCAATTTCATTAATACATCATCAATTTTGAAAAATATCAATCGGGTATATGTTTTTCTCAAAATTGGGCAAAATCAAACCCGAATTGAACTAAAAATGCAATTAAATCTTTTCTAGTCATTTTTAAATCATAGTGTCTTCACAACAAAAATGCGAAAGGTTGAGGTGAGACGACGACGGTGTGGCGGCGTACAACGTCCCCCGAGGTGGTGGTGCGCGATGGGAGACGCGGTGGTGCTGTTCCTCTCTCTCTCTCTCGTTTACTCTCTAAAAAATTCTGAACTGAAATTATGTCGTCTCCCCCTAATTCTGACCTAATGTTATGCTTATATAGTACTAATTTAGGTCAATTTAGATGGGCTTTATGTCCTAATGGGCTTAGGCTTGGGCTTAGGTTTAATGGGCTGAATTAACTTGGGCTTTTGATTAATTAAACTCAACGTATCAAATTAAACTCAAATTAAAACGACCGAGCCCGTTTGACTTGAAATTCTCGGCCCTTACATTCCGAACGTGCCGAGTCTCATTGAATGAAATTTAAGCTCATTCGCCACAACCAATTTGATGCCAAAAAATGTAATTAAACTAAATGAACCTAAACTATATGTTATGCAAGTTTAATATTTTTGTTTAGGGGTTAAAATTTAATCCCTAATTTTTTTATGCAATTTAACACTAAATGATGCGCCGAAATTTAGGTGTCAACAGGTAAGTCAATTTTGGCACCAATTTTGCCTAATCAGGTCATTAAGACATCGAATTGAATAAAAACCTTGATAACCCGAATACAAAATTTTAAAAATCTTGGATGTGATTTTAACAAAAATTGAGGAAAATCACATATTTGGCTTCAAAATGTGATGGGGAATTCAATTTTGGGATTTAATTTGAAAAAATCGGTTGAAATTGAGCTCAATTTGAGTTTTTAATCAAAACCGGGCTTTCTGGGGGTCGACCCAACGACCCGTCTTCTTTATCTGGTTTCCCTAGAATTCAATAAAACCCAGAAAAAAAGCAGTTCGACCCCGCCACTTTACCGACTCAAGCAGATCAAATAAACACGTGTTTATCTCGACTAACAGCTGTAGAATCTACAACTGTCGTCGGAAATCGAATACAACCCATTGGAAGGCGGTGGCAACTGATTTTGGGCAGGAATTTTGATCAACAAAAACAAAAGAAAAATTGAACATTGGGAGAGAAGGTGTTCGACGAAATTATCGAGACAAGAGAGAGAGAGATAGAGATAGAAAGAAGGCAAAATACAGAGAGAAGGTGTGGAGTTGAGATCCCCAGATCAAGTGATCAGCGCTAGTCAATTGGCTAGCACCGGCGAATCGATCGTCCAGAAAGGATCTCCTCCTTCAACGACCAGTGAAGACCTGATCACGAAGGTTTGAAAATCACCATCGACCGGCATGTCTAAAGCCTCCCCGGCGAAGCCAAGATTATTTTCTTGAAGTATAAGTGTCAAAGAATGACTCCATAGGCACGGAGCAACTCGGCGATTTCTCCTGATCATCGGATGAAGCAGGTAAAAATCAATCACAGTCACAGTTTTTCCAAAATTTCCAGAATTGAGTTCTATGCTCATGTGAATTCGTTGATGAATTTTTCGCATTTTTTATGTTTAAAACATGTTCTTGATAACAATTTGTGTTGTTTGATTGTATTTTTGGCCATTAAACGTGTATAAACCGAGTCAGCCATGCATTTGACCACCTTGCCGAAGCTTGAAGGACCTCGCCGAAGTGCCACCATGGCCCTAAGCCACTCAAGTTATGTCACACCTCGAACCCCATCGAGCTCGCTACATCCCTCATAGATCGAATTAGCGCGATGTCCTAGGAAACGTCGCCGGCCCAAACTTTCCCATCAGAGTTCAAACGCGGCGGGAGCAAGAATATAAACCCTGATAGTAAAATCATAGGGTACTAAAGAGGGATAAATCACCAAGCCACCAAACATTATATTACACCCCAATATATATACAATATCCATTCTCATCTATTACACAACAACTAGTCACTATAAGCACTCACCAAATTTTACATCAACCTATAATACAAACCCGAGCTGACTTCCACAGATCACACCATCAACCTCAAAAGGATTAGTAGTCTGGGTATATTCTATTTCCAAAACTGGGACACTTCAAAAGGCTCGGCTACCCCTAGCCTAGCCCCTATGCCTTGTAGACGGCGTCCACTCCGATTCGGTCTCCCCAGAATCTGAATCTGAATCCTCCTAGGGCACGTTCTCATCTAAAGACTCTGAATCTACCTTGATCTCGATCGGGTTATCAACATTCCCGACTCTAATGGCACCTCAATCCGTTCCTCTGATCCAGATTCCTCCTCCAAATTCTCCTCTGGTTTCTCTCCTGGTTCCTCCTCTGACTACTCTTCTGGTTCCTCCTTCGGGGCCTCTTCATACTCCTCTTTGGGTGGCTCTTCTATAGGTTCCTCCTCCAGCTTTACATCTAAGTCCATATCCATTGGGTCGTATCTGGCATGAATTTGGCTTATCTATTGTAGGCCCAGGCGTTGCAGGAACATGCTGATGCCCTGACTGTGCGAGTCTAGTATCTATGCTAGTCATCTCGCCATCGAAAGGGGGTATAGCTGACAGATCCCAGTCTACCACTCCGTCAAAGGGGACATCAAAACCTCGGACAGGGCTAAACTCGTCAAATCCATCTCAAAAACACCGGACAATATATGTGTGGGCTTGCCAGAGGGGTTACCTTATGTCTACCTAGACTACGGTTATATGTTTGATCCAAGCCATATTCTCCTCTACCGGATATTCTACCACTAAATGCTCGGTATGCATGGGTATACCAAAACGCTGGGGCGGTGATGGCAGTGGTGGATTCATGACTCAGATCGGGGTTCTGAAATGGTTTGGTTACACAATCATGAAACGAATCTCAATAAGTTGATAGCCTCAACCCCACTTAAGCTACCACGTATCTCCATACAGGTCCAAACACACAATCATTCAATATATACATATCATGCACACAAATGCACTTACCTGGGCTCGACCTGCACATTAGTCTCAAATACACGAATTACAAATCACATGCACTTTCCAAACTATTCTCATGCCCAAAAGCACATGCCGAACACATGACATTTCCAAACTCCACATTTCACACTCGTCATGCACCGCCACATCATTTTCATTTAACTTGCCAATGACCCGCGTAAACACACTTCAGGTCCGATCTCACTCTTACTTGCCACATCACACATCTCATTCTCATTCTCATTATCATTCCTCAGCCCGCGTAAATACGCCTCAGGCTTATATTCCTATCGCGACTTGCGTAAACATGCCTCAAGCCCGATCACATTCTCACTTGCCACATCACGTGTCTAATTCTCATTCTCTTTCCTCAGCTCGCGTAAACACGTCTCAGGCTCACAGTCGTATTATGACCCGTGTAAACACTCCTCAGGCCAGTTCAATTCCCCGCATAAACACGCCTCGGGGATTAAGTGATCACACGAACATACCAACACACCGTATTTTATCTTTACCCTGCATAAACACGCTTCAGGGCTTTTTAGTGATAACACGCACATCGCACACCTCAAATCTGACTCGTGAACACACTCGGCATTAATCAAACGCACTCCAATGCATCAAATCCGACCGTCACAATTCAGCCCACATACGTACATACGACCGTCATACAACATGTCAATTTTCGTCACAAAAGTCATGGCACAATAATCACGGCACTTCACAATAATTTCACGCAACTAAGCACCGAATCAAATCGCCCGCTCTATGCACCGAACAGAATTTTCCAGCATATAAACAAACTAATCTCTACCATTATTTGGCCTCTAATTTTCCACCAAAACATCTCAATTTCATCCCTAAGGCCCCTAATCCAAAATAGCCCTTAAAACCAAACTAAACCGTGTCTAAACGGGTCCGTTAATACCTAATATTCTAAATAGGGTTTAGATTGTAACTTACCTGGAATTCTAAGCGTGTCCAAATAAGTGAGAGGGGCGGTGAGCCAGCGGATCACACGGCGGATACGGTGGTGATCGGCGACTACGGTGGTGATCGGCGACGACGACGATCGGCCACGGCGGCAGTGGCCTGGCTTGGCCGGCTTGGCATGGCCATAGGAGGGAGAGAGAGAGAGAGAGGTCGCCGAGAGGGAGAGGGAGAGGGGGAAACGGTGGTGACGTGAGGGTGGTGAGGGCACGGCTCAGTGACATGGCGGCATACGGATGGTGGCTCGGGGCGGCAATGGCACAGCCAAGGGGGAGAGGGGAGGGCGTTTGGTGAGAGGGAGAGGGAGTGAGCCGAGCGAGGGAGAGAAAAGAGAGTGAGAGAGATAGAAATGGGCTTATAAACCAATAATTGGACCCCTTTTATGGCAAAATGACCATCTTGCCCCTCTCTCTACTCTCCAATCGACGGCCGAGATTTGTCCTTATCTTGGAATAGACGGCCGAGATCAAATCTTTTTCAAAAATATCCAAGGGTAAAATGAGAATTTCACAAAAATTCAAGGGCAAAATTGTCCAAAATTGTCATTGTCACGCCCCGATCTACACGGCACGCAACGACCTGTTCGGTGGTCGATACAGTAGTATGACGTCGCAAAACGCGTTGTCATCGACCCGTTTCCCAAAGCAGAACATAAGGCACATGCGGAAGCAAAAATTTAAAACACCCATACAGAATAAATATGAGAACCAGGGAAAGCAGCATAAGAAGAACTGAGGCAACGTACACATCCATAACAAAAACTGTCAAAAACATCCTTACAAAAATACTACAAACAACAACAGAAATACGATGCAACACGGAGGGTACTGTCATATGAGTTAAGAGGCTAAGAACCAAGAGTGTCAATAGCCAAAAAGGTGGAGGGTCCGAAATCCAAAAAGTGTTTTTCCTCACAAAAAGACTAAACCTAGCCTAGGGCACCCAATCCGAATCTGAGCCATCGGACTCTGACGAACTTTCGGGTATCTCTGAATCCTCGCTGGGAATCTCCTCCTTGAACTCTTCGGTATCCATCGGCTCAGCTTCGTCGACCTCCATTGGCTCCACCACTGGGTCCTCCACTACTGGCTCGTGATCTACACTTCCTAACTCCTCGTCCTCAGCAGGCTCGTACTAAGTGAAGGGACCTACAGTCTCCTCCGAATCCATCTCAGAATCCACGATCTCACCACTCGGGCACTGCGGGTCAAGCTGGCCATCTATGGCGAACGGAACATCCATTGTACGGAGGGGTCCAAACTCATCTCCAAAACGGTCCCAGAAGCACCAGGCTACATACTCATGAACTTCAGGATGTGTCATACCTACGTCTACACTAATCAGAGAATAGTGCCTCAAGTACACCTCTCCATTCCCCACCGGATGTGCAGTCATAATATGCTCATATTCTAGAGGGATCCCAAAACGTACTGGAATAAGTGGCTTCATCATGGACGCGGGTCTGAAAGGTTGGGTTATAAAAACCATGAGACACATATCAGTGAGTGCAAAACTCCTAAACCTAAATTAGGCTAACATGCATTTCCTGACGGGAAAAACAACAAACCACACACATATAAGGATGACTTAGGCCCGTAGGCCCAAATCGGCATTTCAATGACCCTGCAGGTTAGACAATCCCATAATATCACATCTCACGAGCGGCACTCTCGATCATGCGTACGTCACACGCATGCTCAAAATCTTTAGTGACAGTCCCAAACATAGATCACCGAGTCACACAGTTCCGCACACTAACTCATGCACTCATATGCATGCAATTTCCACCAACTTGCCATGCTCACTATTTACTTCATACGGCATTCCAACATAAAATTCCGTTCGTATTCCGATTATAAAATGGAATTCGCTTGGACACGTCTCATACCATGTCCTACAGATTTCATTGCATAAACAAACACTATGCATCACACAAGATTGTTTATTCTGTTAATTCGACCCGAAGGCCCGACCCGAAGGCCCAATCTGAAACCACGATCCGAAGACCACGACCCGAAGGCCCGACCCGAAGGCCACGATCCGAAGACCAATCATAACACTTCATGGCTAGCGTAAAGATGCTCCAGGCCTAGTGTCTCTAACCCGCGTAAACGCATCAGGCGCAACACCGATCTCCTTACGAACCAGAGCCCATGTAAAGTATCAGGATGGTCGTCTTCCGGACACACCGGGCATCGTCCTACTCCAAAGTGCATAAGGACGGCACGACCCGAAGGCCACGACCCGAAGGCCTTAGGTAATCACACGGCACACTGTCGATTGTTATCTGAACCCCACGTAAACGTGTCAGGGCATAATTAGGTGATCACATGTCCATGGCACACACGCATTCTCGCATAATTTCCACAAGCCTCATACTTGGCATGCATAATGCGTAGCCATGCAATTCGCACACGAATGTTGGTGCAATGTATCACAGCATAATGTCCCACACAATTCAATGCCATAATTTCATGTTCCATGATTCACGTCATATGCTTAATTAGCCCAATCGGCACCACGGGGCATCACATGCGAAGTCGGCACTTATGACGTATTCGACATTATGATGTACATTGACAACTCACCAATCACATTCCACAACAGTCGGTTACACGAGCATGCGACATAGTAGACCCAAGCCATCACAATTTCCAAACCGACACACAATTCAATCACCCCGGCAATCCCGGCAATCCAATCAATTCGATTCTCAAACTACCGTGGAATTGGCCCTCAAAACCCAATGTGGACAGCAGCTAATCCTTAACATTTCGACCTCTAATCCACTTCTAATTTTCTGTTTGTCGCCTACCGATAGTTTCCCGATGCTCACTAGTAACCTACAAATCCATACAATTCTTAATTGATACTAATCAAATCCTAAACACACCCTAATCCCGTTAAAATGCATAATCGTCCTAATTAGGGTTTAGAGGTTCACACCCACCTAAATCCAAGCTCGGACGATGGGGAACGGTGGCCGATCACCGGTGAACGGTAGAACCGGCGACACACTTCGCAAGAGAGCGACGGCGAGTGGCGGCCAGCTGTCCACGGTAGCCTCAGGCGGCGGCTCACGGTCAGCTGAGCTGTGAGCTCACGGTGAGGACGGGCGGCGAGCGGCTGAGCGGCGCGGGCAATTGCTGCTCACGGCGGCGCACGGCAGACGGCGGTCTTGGCGGTGGACGGCGAACGGCGGTCTGTTCCGGCGAAGGGGGCAAAAGAGGGAGAGGCGGAGGGAAAATAGAGAGGGACGGTGAGGGAGACGGCCGTGGATAGCCACGGTGGCGGCGGCGAACGGCGGCGTGCAGCGGCGAACGGCTCCGGCGGTGGTTCACCCCTGCATGCAGCCGTGGCAGGGAGAAAAAGGAGAGACGGCGACGACAGCAGCGTGGCTGATCCGGCAGCCACTCAACTGCATGTAACCGAGAGAGAGAGAGAGAGAGAGAGAGAGAGAGAGAGAGAGAGAGAGAGAGAGACGGAGGCGAGAGTGGGGGCAGCAGCAACGGCGGCCACGGCGGACGGCAGCCGGCGGTACTCCTCGGCGAGCGGCGGACGATCAAGTTGTCCCTCCTTGGCTGACCGGCGCCATTCCTCACTGCATGCAGGCGGAAATGAGAGGAGACGAAGGTGAGACAGAGGGGGACGACAAGGGGCGACGGCGGCCTTGGCAAGACGGCGACGACTCGGTGGAGGCGTGGCCGAGCTGACCTCGGTGTGAGGCCTTGGTCGGCCGTGGACAGCAAGGGAGGAAGGACAGGGACGGCTGGTTGGTGGCGAGGCGAGAGAGAGAGGATGGCGCACGGCGGCGGTGCTGGCTGGTGGCGGCTGTTCCGACTGCGGCAAGCGGCGTGAGGCCGTGAGGGGGAGAGAGCTCTTGGGAGAGGAGAGGGAGAAGGAGGGGGGTCGGTTCCGAATGGGGAGAGAGAGGGAGAGAGAGAGTGAGTGAGAGAAAGAAAAGAGAGAGAGATGAAGTGAAAGGTGATGATGTGTTTCATGGGGAAGACCAAGAGTTAGGAAGGATTTTTGGATAAAATGATGGCTTGCATGGGGAAGGGTTAGAGCGACAAGTGTCACACCCTAGGGCTAGGTCAAGATACTCCAAAATTCGAAACTCCAAAGGGCATAGGGGCAGAACCGACGTTAAGTTCCAGTATCGGGTCGAATCGCCGATTTTTCGACCGTACAAGTCCTATATATAAGTGGCCAGCTTAATTTGACGTCATCTTTATAAAAACTATCCCGAGATTCATGAAAATCGTTCTCGGAGTCCGGATCAAATTTCACGGTCGAATTTGCTGAATTTCAAATTTCTATATCTCTCACTAACGAGCGGCCGTTTAGGATTTATGCGTATCGACCTCTGTTTGTCCGAATCGCAGTGAGCTCGATTGTCGAGAGAACGAGAGAAATTATCACTAGTTCCGATAACACGACCGTCCGGTTCGGAAGATCGGTTCACACTGGCCCAAAATACTTCCTCGTCATTCTTCTAAATCAGGCTTAACTCGCGACCGGGTCCATGGTCCACGTACCTATTCCTAGTTGGCCATTCCCATTTGGTCAGTATCTCGAAGTGATCAGCCCTGGGCGAGACTTACGAAAATGAAATATCGAATAATACTCGTTTTATTCATTCCAGAGATCGAGTCGAATTTCGGGATGTTACAGTCATTTCTAAAGTTAAGGTGAAATAACCAAAATGCCCTTCTCCATTTACAATTGGCCTTAACAAAGTTCTAAGGATAAAACGGTCATTTTCCATTTCACGTAGAAATTAAATTTTTCTGAAGGATCAGGACAATTCTGAGGTTGACCATGCTAATAACAACGTCGTTCAGATGTCCTGTTGTGACTTCCTCAATTTCAAATGCCTAATTTGGTCTCTAATTGATGACTTAATTTTAAATAACGTAACTTGAGCGTGTCTCAAACTAATGGGTGCCTTTTGGGAAATTTGCATGTTCGACCCATGATTGATACTAAATCAAGCCACGTGTAAGTTCATTCGGATCGTGACGACCTCGGTTGTCATGTAATCGCGAGGATCGATCACTAGTTTCGACGGGCACGATCGTTTGGTATAGGTTTAGGGTCATTCGCCAATTCATTTCGTGGTAAAACAGAATCATCCATGATCCACTCATATGATAGTGGCGAATCGGCCCATAACTATCCTCAGATCAGCCTACATTGGCTCAAAATGTCACCTTGGCAATTCTATGTTCGAAAATCAGTTCACAATCTAATTTCTTTGGTCGCACGAATTTAAGTCCCTAATTAGCATTTCCCTAATGGTTAGTATCTCAGGAATGATTAGTTCCGGGTGAGATCTAACTACAAGTACGTTCATAAAATTATCCGTTCCCAAGTGGGTTAAATTTCAGAATGTCTCAACTCTTCCCTTCTTATAAAAATTTCGTCCTCAAAATTTACAATCCAACCTACTACTCAAACAAATGGGGGTATTGACGTTGTATTAACTTCTCACTTTCCCTAGTTACGCCTTCTGTCTCGTGATGTTCCCACACAATCTTGACCATCATGATCGTCTTGTTCTTTAAAACTCGTTCTTTCCGATCTTCAATCCTTATTGGTCTTTCAACATACGACACCTTGTCGTCAACTTCTATCTCTTTATAGTTTAACACATGAGTCAGGTCCGGTTCGTACTTTCTCAGCATTGATACATGGAATACATTATGTACTTGTGACAAATTTGGCAGTAACGCAAGACAATAAGCTAAGTCTCTAATTCTTTCCAACACCTCAAAAGGTCCCATGTACCTCAGACTCAACTTTTTTTTCTTGCCAAATCGAGATAATCCTCTTATGGGCGATACCTTAAGAAATACGTGATCCCCTACTTGAAATTCCAAAGCTCTTCGCCTTCTGTCTGCATAACTCTTTTGACGACTTTGCACTGTTTTCAGCTTTTCGCGTATGATCTTAACCGCCTCAACCGACTATTGAACTAATTCTGGCCCGGTTATGCTCCTCTCTCCAACTTTATCCCAACATACGGACATTCTGCATGCCCTACCATACAACGCTTTAAATAGCGCCATCCTAATACTCTGTTGAAAACTATTATTATATGCGAATTCCGTCAAAGGCAATTGTTCTTCCCATTTGCCTTGAAAGTCCAACACATACGCCCGAAGCATATCCTCTAGAGTCTGAATTGTCCTCTCAAACTGGCCATCCATTTGCGAATGATAAGCTATACTAAATTGTAGCTTTGATCCCAATGCCGTTTGCAGACTTTTTCAAAAGTTGACAGTAAACTTAGGATCACGGTCTGAAGTAATCGTCACTGGTACCCCGTGCAACGAACGATTTATTGCACATACAATTCAGCATATCGGTCCAATGCGAAGTCCTTTCACACTGCCAAGAAGTGCGCTGACTTGGTTAATCTATCGATAATCACCCAAATAGAATCGTGGTCTCTTTGGCTCATTGGTAATTTCATTACAAAATTCATAGTAATATGTTCCTATTTCCATTCTGGGATTTCCAAAGGTTGCAATAATCCTCCAGGCTTACAATGTTGCGCTTTCACTTGCTGACACATCAAACACTTAGCCACATGCCTGGCTATGTCTATCTTCATGCCATTTCACCAATAATGCTGTCTTAAATTTTGATACATTTTCGTACTCCCTGGATGGATACTACAATTACTACGATGCGCTTCCGACAAAATCTCCTCCTTAAGCTCCGCATGGTCGGGCACACATAATCGTCCACGGAACTTCAAGATCCCATTCTCGAATACTTGGAAGTCCGGTTTTCTCTTAGTAACATCCATCTCTAAAATCTTATGAATTTCTTGGTCCGTAGATTGTAAAGCCTTAATCTTAGTCCGGATTTCTAGTTCAATCCTTAGCATGGCTAGCAAACTTCAGACTTGACTTACTTCAAATTTAAATTTCGAGACTCGTACTTTTTCCAACAAGATCCATTCTTTGACCATCAAGTACGCGATGCTTGACTTTCGACTCAATACATTCGCTACCCAGTTAGCCTTTCAGGGGTGATACAAAATATCACAATCATAGTCTTTTAGCAATTCCATCCAATGAAGCTGCCTCATATTTAACTCCTTTTGAGAAAATAGATACTTCAAACTCTGATGATATGTATATATCTGAAATTTTTCTCCGCATAGACAATATTGCCAAATCTTAAGGGCGAATACTATAGCGGCTAATTCCAAATCATGCGTCGGGTAGTTCAACTCATATGATCTCAACTATCTTGATGCATAGGCCACTACTCATCCATTTTGCATGAGTACACACCCTAGTCCTTTCAATGACGCATCACTATAAATTTTGTATCCTCCTAGCCCTGATGGAATAGTCAACACCGGCGCAGTTGTCAATCTATGCTTTAATTCCTGAAAACTCCTTTCACATTTGTCTGTCTACTCAAACCTTATTTCCTTTTTCAACAAATGTGTCAACGGTGTTGCTATTGCCAAAAATCCTTCCACAAAGCGTCGATAATATCCTACCAAACTCAAAAAGTTTCGAACCTCTATTATTGTCGTTGGTCTTGGCCACTTCATCACCGTCTCAATCTTTGTTGGATCTACTGAGATTCCTTCCCTAGAGATCACGTGTCCAAAAATTGCTACTCGATTGAGCCAGAACTTGCACTTACTAAACTTAGCATATAATGCGTGTTCCCTCAAGGTCTGTAAAGCTTTACTCAGATGGAGCTCATGCTCTTCCGGGCTCTTTGAGTACACCAATATGTTGTCTATGAAGACTATGACAAATTAGTCTAAAAACTCCTTGAACACCCGATTCATTAAGTCTATAAACGCAACATGGGCATATGTTAACCCAAACGGCATTACTGTAAATTCATAGTGTCCACATCTCATCCTGAATGCCGTTTTCGGTATGCCTTCCTTCCTAACCCTTAATTGATGATACCTCGTCCTCAGATCAATCTTGGAAAATACCGAAGCCCCTTGTAACTGATCAAACAGGTCATCTATCCTTGGCAAGTGATATTTATTCTTGATGGTCACTTGATTCAACTGCCGATAATCAATACATAATCTTAGTGACCCATCTTTCTTCTTCATAAATAAAACAGGCGCTTCCCATAGAGATGCACTTGGACGAATGAATCCTTTGTTTAATAATTCCTACATTTGCACCTTTAACTCCTTAAACTCCGACAACGACATTCTATAAGGTGCCTTCGAGATTGGCTCAGTCCCAGGAGCCAACTCTATTACAAACTCTATTTCTCTTTCTGGTGGTAATCCCGGTAATTCCTGAGAAAAAACATCGAGAAAGTTGCACACCACGGCTATATCCTCTAGCCTTGGTTCCTCAATTATGGAATCAACCACTGCCAATAAAAATCCTTCGCATCCTTCGTCTAACAACTTAGTCACTTCCAGTGACGAAATCCAAGGAATCGAGGTTCCTCCTCGATTTCCTACAAATTAAAATTTAGTATGTCCAACCAGATTAAATTGGATCACCCTACTACTACAATCCATTACAGCCCTCTGCTTAACTAACCAATCCATACCCACAATCATATCAAAATCAATCATCACTAAACTGCTAGATCTATCCTTTCCTCCCTATCACCAATCACAAATTTGCAATCCGGGCACCCTAGCGAGACTCGCGCTTTATCATTTTGCAATTTTGCAATTGCGGCTCCATACCAGTCAATTTAACAAATTGCGCTGACACAAATGAATGTGACGCCCCCGGATCGAATAAAGCATATGCAGCATGATCACAAAGAGAGACGGACCTGTGACCACGCCTGGTGCATTCTCAGCTTCCCTTCTAGTTATCGCATACACTTGTCCTTGAGCCGGTGGTCTGTTCTGGCTCGTTGGTAAGGGAGTCCTGACTTGATTTCCAATTGAGGGCGGTTGCGGTAGCATAGACGACCTAGCTTGTCTGTTATTGGAACAGTTCCTCACTTGGTGGTCCACTCCGCCACATCTATAGCATATAATACTCCAACTTGGATAAGGTCCAGTCCTATGTCTTCCACCACACAACTAGCACACCGAACCCTGATAACAGTTCGGCTTTCCGATGTTCTTCTTAATGGAAGGAGTAAAATGCTGATTCCCCTACATCGGTCTCTTCCTGAGATTTCGATTGTCCCTAGCTGAAGCATATCTCGATCTAGAAGCAGCGGCTTTATCCTCTAAGTCACGCTCAATCGCTTGAGCGCGCTCGTAGATCTTATTATAATCCCTTAAGTTCAGTGAAATCATTTGGCTGCGAAGGTCCTGCTTCAAACCATCTCGAAACCTCTGAGCTCTATCCAATGGGTCCTCCACCATCCTTGGGGTAAACTTAGCTAATCGCGTGAATTCAGCCTCGTGCTGATCCACTATCTTCTGCCCCTGACGAAGCCTCATAAACTCCGCCAACTTCTGTTCCCGGCACTCTCCAAAAAATACTTACCATTAAAGATTTCCACAAACATTGCCCAAGTCTGGGCGGCACTAGCAGGGAACACCCTTCATCTGGTGGCTTTCCACCGATCACTTACACTTCCTTGGAGTTGGTACATCGCCAAGGTCACTTTCTCTTCCTTGGTGCATCCTAATACCTCAAAAGCTTTCTCCAACTCTTCTACACAAAGCAATGCAACCTCAAGGTCGCCTCTACCATCAAACTTAGGGCTTTAATTTCAAAAACTAGTCAACTAGTTGATGCATCTACCTATTCACATTCACTTGTCCTTGCTTTTGATTTCCATTGTTGCCATTAATGGCAACGACTGCAGCGGCCTCAACAGCTTGGGCAATAGTGACAGCTCACTCTTGAGTCTGCCTACCCATCAAAGTCCCCACTTCCTCAAGTGTCCTTAAAATTCCATCAACTCTGAGGTCTGCTAGAACTCTAGCACCAACTTCTAGATCCTCTACAGCTTTAGCTCGAGCACCACCTCGACCTCTTACTTTTCGTCCTGTACCTTTTCCTTGGCTGCTCATTTTGATAATTTCTATCACTCTCCTACCTACTATAATTTCATACAGGAATTAGAGACCTAGGCCAACTATATCAGTCTAGTCCTAAGCAGTGAATTGCGATAATAATTCACTTAGCAGGCAATCAACCACCACAACATGAGATCACAATCAATAAGTTTCGTGTACTTACCTTAGGTCCATACGCACATGCACTTCAACCATTAGAGCACTCAATTCACTTAGCAATCACAACAAACAGTCCGGAGGCATGCGTAGCTTATTCCACACCTATGACTCACTAAGGTCCCCCTAATCAAATATCCCAGAGTCTCCACTCCTTATCACTCCAGGCTTTGACCGACTTGAATCGAGCTGACCTTGCTTTGATACCAATTCGAACTGGGATTTCACGCCCCGAATTGCATCGAGCTCGCGACATCCCTCATTGGTCGATTAGCGCGACATCCTAAGAAATGTCGCCAACCTAAACGATCCCATTAGAGTTTGAATGTGGCGAAAGCAAGAATATAAACCCCGACAGTAAAATCATGGGGTACTAGGGAGGGATAATTCACCAAGCCACCAAACATTATATTGCACCTCGATATATATACAATATCCATTCTCATTCATTACACAACAACCAGTCACTATAAGCACTCACCAAATTTTACATCAACATATAACACACCCGAGCTGAATTCCACAAATCACACCATCAACCTCAAAAGGATTAGTAATCTGGGTATATTCTCTTTCCAAAAATGGGACACTTCAAAAGGCTTGGCTACCCCTAGTCTAGCTCCTACGCCCTGTAGACGGCGTCCACTCCAATTTGGTCTCCCTAGAATCCAAATCTGAATCCTCCTGAGGCACGTGCTCATCCGAAGACTCTAAGTCTACCTCGATCTCGATCGGGTTATCCTCATTCCCTGACTCTAATGGCACCTCAATCCGTTCCTCTGATCCAAACTCCTCCAAATTCTCCTCCAGTTTCTCCCTGGTTCCTCTTTTGACTCCTCTTCTGGTTCCTCTTTCGGGGCCTCCTCATACTGCTCTTCGGGCGACTCTTCTACAGGTTCCTCCTCCGGCTCTACATCTAAGTCTATATCCATCGGGTTGTATTCGGCCTAGGACTCCTCTGGCTCTAGATTCGGCTTGGCTACTGTAGGCTCGGGTGTTGCAGGAACATGCTGATGCCCTGACTGTACGAGACTAGTATCTATGCTAGTCATCTCGCCATCGAAAGGGGGTATAGCTAATAGATCCCAGTCTCCCACTCCGTCAAAGAGGACATCAAAACCTCGAATAGGGCCAAACTTGTCAAATCCATCCCGAAAACACCAGGTAGTATATGTGTGGGCTTGCCAGAGGGGTTGCCTTATGTCTACCCAGACTACGGTCGTATGTTTGATCCAAGCCATATTCTCCTCTATCGGATATTCTACCACTGAATGCTCAGTGTGCATTGGTATAGTAAAACGCTGGGGCGGTGGTGACAGTGGTGGATTCATGACTCAGATCGAGGTTCTGAAATGGTTTGGTTACATAACCATGAGATGAATCTCAATAAGTTGACAGCCTAAATCCCATTTAAGCTACCACGTATCTCCAGACAAGTTCCAACACACAATTATTCAATACATACATATCACGCACACAAATGCACTTACCTGGGCTCGACCTGTACAGTAATCTCAAATACACGAATTACAAATCACATGCACTTTCCAAACTATTCTCATGCCCAAAAGCACACGTCAAACACATGTCATTTCCAAACTCCACATTTCACACTAGTTCAAGCACCGCCACATCATTTTCATGTAACTTGCCAATGACCTGCATAAACATGTCTCAGGTCCGATCTCACTCTTACTTGCCACATCACACATCTCATTCTCATTCCTCAGCCCGTGTAAACACGCCTTAGGCTTACATTCCTATCGCGACCCGCGTAAACACTCCTCAGGCCCGATCACATTCTCGCTTGCCACATCATGCGTCTCATTCTCATTCCTCAGTCTGCGTAAACATGCCTCAGGTTCACAGTCGTATCACGACCCGCGTAAACATGCCTCAAGCTAGTTCAATTCCCCGCGTAAACACGCCTCAGGGATTAAGTGATCACACGAACATACCAACACACCGTATTTTATTTGTACCCTGTGTAAACATGCCTCAGGGCTTTTTAGTGATCACACGCATATCGCACGCCTCAAATCTCACACGTGCATACACTTGGCATTAATCAAACGCACTCCAATGCATCAAATCCGACAGTCACAATTCAGCCCACGTACGTACATACGACCGTCATACAACATGTCAATTTTCGTCACAAAAGTCATGGCACAATAATCACGGCACTTCACAACAATTTCACGCAACTAAGCTCCGAATCAAATCGCCCACTCTACACACCGAACAGAATTTTCCAGCATATAAACCAACCAATCTCAGCCCTTATTTGGCCTCTAATTTTCCACCAAAACATCCCAATTTCATCTCTAAGGCCCCTAACCCAAAACAACCCTTAAAACCAAACTAAACCGTGTCTAAACGGGTTTGTTAATACCCAATATCCTAAATAGGGTTTAGATTGTAACTTACCTGAAATTCTAAGCGTGTCCAAGTAAGCGAGAGGGGTGGTGAGTCGGTGGATCACACGGCGGCTATAGTGGTGATCGGCGACGACGGCGATCGGCGATAGGGCAGTGGCTTGGCTTGGTTGGCTTGTCACGGCCACGGGAGAGAGAGAGAGAGAGGTCGCCGAGAGGGAGAAGGGGAAATGACGGTGGTGTGAGGGTGGTGTAGGCATAGCTCCGTGACACGGCCACGGACGGATGGTGGCTCGGGGCGGCGGTGGCGCGGCCAAGGGGGAGAGGGGAGGGTGTTCAATGAGGAGGAGAGGGAGTGAGCCAAGAGATGGAGAGAAATGAGAGCGGGAGAGAGAGAAATGGGCTTATAAACCAATAATTGGACCCTCTTTATGGAAAAATGACCATCTTGCCCCTCTCTCTACTTTCCAATCGACGGCCGAGATTTGTCCTTATCTTGGAATCGACGGTCGAGATCAAATCTTTTCCAAAAATATCCAAGGGTAAAATGAGAATTTCGCAAAAATCCAAGAGCAAAATTATCCAAAAATTATCATTTCTAAAGTTAGGGTGAAATGACCAAATGCCCTTCTCCATTTACACTTGGCCTTAACAAAGTTCCAGGGGTAAAACAGTCATTTTTCATTTTGCGTCGAAATTAAATTTTTTTGAAGGATCGGGACAATTCTGAGGCTGATCATGCTAATAACAACGTCGTCCAAATGTCCTGTCGTAACCTCCTAAATTTCAAATGCCCAATTTGGTCTCTAATTGATGTCTTAATTTTAAATAACGTAACTTGAGCGTGTCTCAAACTAACAGGTCGCTTTTAGGAAATTCGCATAATCGACCCGTGACTGATACTAAATCAAGCCACGTGTAAGTTCACTCGAATCATGACGATCTCGGTTGTCATGTAATCACGAGGATCGATCGCCAGTTCTGACGGGCACAATCGTTTGGTATAGGTTTAGGGTCATTCGCCAATTCATTTTGTGGTCAAACGGAATCACCCATGGTCCACTCGTATGACAGTAGCGAATCGGCCCATAACTATCCTTATATCAGCCTACATTAGCTCAAAATGTCACCTCGATAATTCTATGTTCGAAAGTCAGTTCACGATCGAATTTCTTTGATCGCGCGAATTTAAGTCCCTAATTAGCCTTTTCCTAACGGTTAGTATCTCATGAATGATTAGTTCCGGGCGAGATCTAACTACAAGTACGTTCATAAAATCATCCATTTCATAAATTCCAACTGGGTTAAATTTCTCGGTTAATGAAATTCTCAGAAATTTAATTTTGAAAAAATAAAAAATAAAAATTTCAAAAATTTACAAATTGGTTCAAAAACACTGTGGCCAATCTTAGAAAGTGAAATTTGAATTCTTGGAAGTGCCCAAGTGGCATTTTTGAAAAATCTCAAATTCAAGGGTTATAACCCCTAAAAAACTCTAAAACCCTAAAAAATGCAAATCATGAAATGAATAATCTTCTAGGGTTCCATTAAGGTTTGGATGTCTCGATTGATTTTCATTTTTAGAGACCATTTAGGATTGATTGATTTAATTGACATTGATTGCACATTTAATTTTTGTTTGATTTTCCTGCGATTAGAATGGATAGAATTAGTGGGAAAGCCTCGAAAATTGCATGACACATTAGACATCGTATCGTTCTTAGGTACCGAAAGGGTGTTAGGGATCTCAATTTGGGATCATAAACGTAATCAAGTCCCCGTACTCAGAATCTCTGGTTCGTAGAATCGTGGTATTTCTCCCATATCCCGATTAGATTTCTAGTCTACCTACCAATAATTACTAGTGGTGACTCTAAAATCAAAAACTTAGACCAAATAGGAAATTACCATCCGCCGTCACGTGAGGTATGGTCCGGGAGAGACCCTTACACGGAAATACCTCCTTAGTGCGCAAATCCCGAAAGTCCAAAAAAAAAAGCACGACGCGACAGGCTTGGCTACTCCACTGGGGATTGACCTTTTCTAAGTGGGACTTAGGCCTAGATAGAATGATATGCTTGTGTTTTGTGCTTGCAACGATCCCAGGTACGTCTTGCTAATGATAATGTTAAATAGTTTTGCAGGCGAGTGGTATAAGGAGTGTAGTCTTTGCTAACCCTTGTTTTGTAGGATGGTGTTGGGATTGAATGTGGTTTGAATGAATTTTAGAAGTGATGTTTGATCATTAATTACTATGCATGTTTTTAAATTGCTTTAGCACTACACTATTAGCACACACCACCCGTGGCCCAACCTCAGCTACATTTATGATTACCTTTAGGAGGTATGTGTTTAGGTGAAACTATGAGCCGATTGCTCATGAGATCGTTTAAATGCAATACTAATCACCAAGATGAAATAATATTCCATTACTTTAGACCGATTGCCTATTAGAATGGAATCCCTTGTCCATTAAGGTGGTAACCTTAAGCCTTTAGCATATCCTACCCTTTTAGGCGTCAAAACTTCACTAGTTGCATTCGTTTGTCTTTGTGGTTGGTATATCTAAAACCAAACAAAAATGTTCTGGTAAGCAAGTATCATTCTATTTCATTCTTTTACAATTACGCAAGTTAGTTAGCACATTTTCAAAAAAAATGCCTAAATGACATTCAATGCTTGGTCTAAATGTCCTTTCATATGAGAATGCATGATTAGGGTGTCATACTCCATTTGACCATTCTTTCATTGTTAGATGAAATGTATAGGTCTATGGTGGATTTTCAATATAATTCAAGTGCTTATTCATTCATTTCAATGTATTCGAAGTTGTAAATCATAGTTTAGGACTTTACGGTCTAAATGGAGTATGATAGAATGGGCATTTACATCACACATTGAATTTGTATATGATCTCATATATATGTTCTTTTAAGGTCTAAATGGACTCAAAATGACATTGGCATTACTTTCTAGGCATGCAACTATAATTTACCTCCATCTTATCTTAAAAGGATATATAATTGAAATGGAGGCATTAAAATCAATCGGTAATCCATGGTGAATAATAATCAATTTCTTTTACGTGCTTTAAATTGAAATGGGGAAACTAGATATACAAGTCATTCCTATTCCAAGGAAGGAGCTTTTGGCATGGTGGGTAAACATGACAAAGGACAACAAAGCATACATAAGGGAAAGGCTCAGATATTTGTTCAAGCTCATCAACCTGGAGTACCAAGTAAGCTTAATTCAAGCATTATCCCATTTCTGGGAAGTTACCACTATCACATTTCAATTGGGCAAGCACGAGATGGTACATACACTAGAAGAATATAAGGCAACTATTAGGATTGATTTCGAGTTAAGAACCGATGAGCCCCCAATTGGATTAAAACCCACAAGTGTTATAGCTAAATTCTTAAACTTGAAGACCCCTCAAGTGGAAAAGTTGATCAAGTCAAATACCGAGAGATTTCCTCTATCTTACTTGGTGGCCAATTACTCCAAATTGCCAAAAGAAATTGGAAATACTTCCACGAGGGTTTCTATTCTTGCCTTCTTCGGATTCGTCTTATTCCCTGCATCAAGGACGGGATTAAATCCTCTCGTTGCAGTAATTGCTAGGCAAACTTGCCTAAAATGTGACTTCTCCAATATACTCTTGGCAGATACCATCATTTTATTGAACAAATGCCAAAATCAACAAAAGGGTGTATTGCAAGTTTCAGCTGGGTTACTTTCTGTGTGGTTTATTTCCCATATCCGACCTTGGAAACGTTATATGCGTATTCGAGAGATTGACTCATCTACCAACCCTATTGAGAAGTATTTGAAACTCCAAGACTAAATGCCAAAAATACTCTTTTCATGAGTAGGCAAACTTCATTAGAGCATTAACTCCCGACCAGTTTCAATGCAGAATTTAACAGCCGAAGATAGTGAAAGCTCAAATTACTACCCAAGATGGCAATTTGGTGCCTTTGCTTGGATTGAGCGGCGGAACTGCTTATTGCCCACTAAGAGTCATATGACAATTTAGAATGGTTCAATAACTTCCACCTATTTGGCATCCTAAGGAGTTCACATTTGAGATACCATAAAAATCCCTATTGAAAAAGGAAGGAAAAGAGCCACGAATAAGAGTTGATGGGATTGTGAATTCCTTGAAGAAATCAACCAAGCAAATAGTACACTGGCCTGAAGATTTGGAAAGAGAAATGAAGCTGTTTTTGGCATCCAACGAGTATATAAAGTGGTTGAAGGCTAAGCGACCAATCGATGTCGAACCCTATGTACCCTTAAGTGTTATTGCTCGTTTTGATGAGCTATACATCCTACAGTATATTGTGCCAAGCACGCCAAGTGTAGAGCTGTATGTTCCCGAGGAGGTTGTAATTAATGTGGAAGAATGAGAGACACGAGCCAAGGAATATGAAGAAGCTGAAGCTACCTTAGCTAGCAAGAAGCCTAGACTTGCTTAAGCTAGTGTTTCCCTATTTTGATGAATAGCATTGTAATAAAAATTTTTAAAATTGAAACAATTGCTTAATGAACAATTTTTAATGAAGTTTCAAAGTATATTTTGTAAAGAATCACCATGAATTACAATTTTTTGCATTGTATGATTCCTTGAGAAAAAGATTAATGAAGAAATTTATATAAAGCTAAGGCTTGTATGAAATTTCTTATCTTTGACAATATCATGAAACCATACGATTAAAAGGTATGTAGGGTTTCATGATCATTTTACCATGCTAATATCGGGTCTTTTTGCGAGACATGTTGTTTAGCAACAAAAGGTAAAAGACCTCGGACTCGCTTCCAAGTTAGAATGGCGAAAGAAGAAACCTGTGCTCGACTAGCTGAAGTCAAGAATCAAATGACCCAAATGGTTGTAATGATGGCAGAAATGAAGGCTTTTATTCTTATATTCCGTGGACAGTATCCTACTACTCCAAATGCAAAAACTTCAAAGGCTACTGAAACACCAATTAAAGAACCAGCCAGAAACAAAGAACCGATTCAAGAAAATTCTCTAAAGACTACGCCTGAGGTGGTAAATTTGGAAGATGATGATCAAATCAAGAAGATGTCCAAAACAAAAGGATGAAGAAAAGGCCAAGAGATTGCCCAAAATTGAAGAATACTTAGCGAGTCAAGGCTATGAACTTCAAAGGTTCGACAAGTTCTCACCGTATGTGAAGGTGATTATTCTAGAAAATTATAAGGAACCAGAGTTCGTGAGCAAGTATAATGGCACCAGTTGTTCCAAAAGCCATTTGAAGTATTATTTCCATAAGATGGCAAGATATTCAGATAACACGCCACTTCTGATTAGCACATTTCAAGATAGTTTGAGAGGAGCGGCCCTCGCATGATACACAACTCTCAACATAGAATACTTCACTGAATGAGATCCTTTGTTGGGAGAATTCCTTCGCCAGTATAAGTTAATGTTGAAGTACTCCTAACTAGAGAAAATCTCGTTAGAACCGAGAAACGGAAGAATGAAGGGTTTAGAGTCTATGCTCAAAGATGGAAAGCTATTTCCTCACAAGTAAAGCCCGCCATAAGTGAAGACAAGCTCATTGAGCTCTTTCTAAAATCATTGCCAATTGAGTATCATGACAAGATCAGGCTGTCAAACATTCACTATATTGGTAAAAGTGGGTGAGAGAATTGAATGGGGATTGAAAGAGAAGAAAGCTCAAAAAACAGTAGTACGAAGGCCTTACCCAAAGAGACAAAGAGCCCATCCGAGAATTGACTATGGTGTCTAGCCCAAATATTCATCAAGCATCATTTCCAAAGCAATCGAATATCGCTTGGAAAAACCAAAGGTAGTTTGAGCCAAATAAAAGGCCCGTGAGGCAATACAGACCGTTGCCCCAACCCCTGTCAAAGCTATTATCAATGCTTCTAAAAAGACATTTTGTGGCCAAAGAAGTACCAAGGAACAATCCTACAAGATTTTATTGGTATGATGAACAAAAAACCTGCACCTATCACATGCGAGAAATGGGACATGATGTAGAAAATTGTCCCACTCTAAAGTACAAAGTTCAACAGCTCATTGACAAGAAGATATTAAACTTCCAAGAGCCCGAGCCAAATGTACATCAGAATCCTCTTCCTGATCACAAAACAGTAAACATGATCAAAGATGAAGAAGCAATGATCAAGTATGACAATGAAAATGGATATGAAGTCAAGATTAAAGCTTCTTGATTAGGAGATGTCCGCTTTCGTCAAGAAGCACTCCTAAAAGTTGAGATTATAGACAACTTGGAAGAAGACTATGAAGATATAACTTCCAAGTGAAATATACCTTACTGCTATGGGCATTCAAAAATAAAGTAATTTTGCCTAATGATTGGGGTGATATAGATGATGAAATCGATCTCAAGGAAAAAGCCCTGTCTAAGAAAGAAATGCTCTAAGATGAAACGGATGAGAATGAAAAGGAGAAAGAAAAAGTCTGACAGGGTAGAAGGAGTTTCACCTAAAAATCATCCGAGGAAGGCGAAACCATAGATTTACTCGGTCAAGACAACAGTAAATACAATTACTATGTCAAATATACTCCACCACCATAGGCATTTAAAAATGAAGACATTGTACCTGATGGATGGGGTGACATGGATGAGGTTCCGATCAACCAACTAAATCTTAAAGAGAATGAAGAGCAAGAGGAGAAAAAGAAGAAAAAGATTCACCGAGGTGATAAGTGATTTGCTCGAAAAGTACGAAAACAAGATAAAGTTATTGATTTTCTAGGTCAAGATAGTGGTCGGTATAATAACCGTGTCAAATATACACCTTCTCCGTGGGCATTCAAGAATGAAATGATCACACCTTATGGCTGAGGTGGAATGGATGTTGACGAAGCCAATAAAAGTATGGTATCCATGATTACACCATTTTTTTATCAAGCTTGATGAGGTAGATAAATATAAGGAGGAGGAAGGTCCTGTCAAACCAATCACTATCTAACTTCCCATTGATCAACTAAAGATTGAAAGAGAAGAAACACAGTCTGTGATTATCACTCTCCCTCCGAAAGAAAAGTTTGATACTAAGTGTGTACCTTGGGATTACTCTCCTAAAGAAGTTGATGCTATAATCCAATCAGGGAGATGCAATGTCTCGAAAGAAGGTGAGCACGAAAAGAAGGGAGTAATCGAAGAAGATGTCAAACAATTGCTTTCAGTTATGAAGACGAGCGAATTTGAGGTAATTGAACAGTTGAGAAGGATGCAGGCATAGATTTCTCTATTGGATCTCTTCAAGACTTTAGAAAGCCATAAAAATGGTGCTTATGAATCTTCTCGATGAAGTGCACGTCCCGGAGACAATTAATGAAGTACAATTGGAAGATTTTGTTGGCACTATTCTTCTGAAAGATTAAATTGCCTTCTCCGATGAAGATTTCCCAATTGACGGGCGTTCTCATAATAAGGATCTATATATTGCCTTCAAATGCCGGGGCAAAGAGGTGTCACATGTGCTGATCGATAATGGTTTCGCACTTAATTTGTGTCTACTAAGCACACTGCATCGCTTGAGAATTAGTGAAGAGCTTATCAAACTGTCTAAGGTAACCGTGCGTTTGTTTGATGGAATGAAGAAAGACGTTATTGATGATATCGAGCTCAAGGTGAACATAGGTCCTATGCCTTTCCTGATTGATTACCAATTAGTGGATATTCTGAGAACTTTCAACTTGTTACTCAGAAGACCTTGGATTCATATGGCCAGTGCTATTCCTTCAAGTCTCAATCAGAAGGTCATGTTTGTCATTAATGGTAAGATGATCACCGTACACGGGGAGACGGATTTAACCACTTACAAAGAGAGTGCAATAACATATATTGAGCCCGAAGTGAAAGAAGAACCAAGCTATCATTCCTTTGAAATGATCTCAATGGTGCAAATTCCTGTCTGTTGCATTATAAAATCCCTAGAGTTCTCAACATCATCCATTATGTCTGGAAGGGTGTTATGTCAGTATGGATGTACTCCTGATAATGGTCTTGGATCAAAATCCCAAGGAATCAAAGAACCTATCACTCCGCTTGCTACGAGAATGAAACGCGGAGTAGGTTATATTCCAAATAGCTCTAAAGATCACCATGGAGGCCAAGGCCGAGGTCGAAAGAACCATGGAGGCTACAGAGGCCGAGGTAATCACATCATTAATCCATCCATATAAAAGGACAAAGCTAAAGAGCTTCCCTATCATCATATCCACATCAAGGAAACTTTTCATAGACCTTCCAAATTACTTCGAGAAGAAAACTTACATGCAGTGGAAGAATCGGTTCTGCCTGGTTTATTCAAAGAGAATACCATCAATGTTATCATAACTGAGGCAAACGATACCTGTGCACTGGAGTAGGAAGATTCTCTTGAACTTTTGCTGTTAGCCTTTTCCATTGCATTTTGTTAATTACAATTTCAAATTTCTTGTGATTTCATTTGCAATTTTAGTTCAGTTGCAATTTACATTCTTGTTGATATAGATGTAATCACATTTTTCAATTCAATAAAAGTGGTCAAATGTTTTGTTAAGGATATGTAGAAACAAAACAAAACCTATGATGAACATTATCCTCATTCGTGAGGCTTGAGGCTTTGGGTTTCTATATTACTCCTCATTGTGAAAGTGATTTTAAGAGCAAGGAAGTCTAATGATATGATGACTAGCTCTGTCTTTATATTCTTTCAAAATAGATTTTAAAATGAAGTTTCAATAGGTTTTTCATAGGACCACATGCGTTGCATACTTCATATACAATTACTAACCATGTTCGTTACATGTCAAGCATGAGCATTCGTTTATCCATAATAGGTTCATATGTGGCCCAAATTTTTCCAAGGAGATCACTTGCGATATTGAAGTGGATAATAAGGATAAGAAATGGGTCATAAAGGAATGGATTCGTCATGAAGAATCAAAGCCACTCACATTAGAGAAAACGATCACTATTAATCTGAGCGATAAAGAGAATCCCAAAGAAGTTAAGATTGGAGAAAGTTTTCCCTCAGCAGAAGTAGAAAGAATCATAGATTTGGTCAGAGAATATCAAGATATATTCGCATAGTCTTATGTTAACATACCAGGCCTTAATCCGAGCATAGTTGAACATGCTTTGCCAATTGATCCAAGTATTCCGCCAAAGAAGCAAAAACTTAGGCAAACGAAGCCGAATTTGGCAAAGAAGATAGAAGAAGAAATTATGAAATTGCTTAAAGTCAGTTTTATCGAAATAGTGTCATATCCAAAATGGGTTGCTAACATAGTACCCATAATTAAAAAAGATGGTCGAGTACGGGTATGCGTTGATTATTGCAATCTAAATAAAGCATGCCCTAAGGATGATTTCCCGCTTCCACGTATCGACATATTAATGGATAGCATTGTCGGTTCGAAACATTTTCATTTATAGATGGTTTCTCAGGATATAATGAAATCCTCATGAAGAAAGAGGATAAGGCGAAGACATCATTCATAACACTATGGGGCACGTTTTGTTATAAGGTGATGCCTTTCAGTTTGAAAAATGCTAGTGCTACATATCAAAGGGCAATGGTAACTTTGTTCCATGACATGATGCACAAAGAGATTAAGGTATATGTGGATGACATGATAGCAAAATCTAAACAAGGAGAAGATTATGTTGAGGTGCTTCGCAAGTTGTTCGAAAAACTCAGAAGATACAAGTTGCGACTAAACCCCAACAAGTGTGTATTTGGGACAAAATCTGGAAAACTACTAGGATTTGTGGTCAATAGCGGGGGCATCGAAATAGATCCCTCCAAGATCAAGGAAATATATGACTTAAAGACTCCTTCTACGGTAAAAGAAGTGAGAAACCTATTAGGGCGATTAAACTACATTGCCCGTTTCATCTATCAGTTTTCCGAGACTGCTAAACCATTCTTTAAATTATTGAAGAAAAATGCCAAGGTGAAGTGGGATGCAAAATGTCAACAAGCCTTTGACAAGATCAAAGAATATCCGGTATGCCTACCAGTGTTGGTACCACCAATCCCTGGGGCTCCACTGATCTTATATTTGACGATTCACTATGGGTTGTTAAGAGTGGTGCTTGTACAAAGAAGACCAAATGATTGTAAAGAACAAGCCATTTATTACTTGAGCAAGAAGTTCACAATATTAGAAATGAATTACCCGGCAGTCGAGAAGATGTGCGTTGCATTGATTTGGGTATTACATAGATTAAGGCAATATACCCTTCATCATCAAATATTGCTAGTGACTGAGAATGATCCGATCAAGTACCTTGTTAAGAAATCCTCCTTGATCGGGAAAATAGCAAAGTGGCAAGTCTTGTTATTTGAATTTGACATCATAAGTTCATCCTAAAAGTCAGTCAAAGGATGAGTAATAATAGACATGTTGGCAAAAAATTCGCAAAATATCGCCAATCCTGAAGAACAAATTAATGATCATATATTAACAATGGTTGATGATAAATAGACCATGTATTTTGATGGTGTAACCAACTTATCTAGATCAGGAACTAGGGCAGTACTGATCTCCCCAGAAGGATAACACTATTCGGTATCTATAAACCTAGTATTTCCATGCACCAATAACGTCGCTAAATACAAAGCATGCATTCTTGGCTTATAATTAGCCTTCTCAAGGAAAGTAAAGAGGTTGCAAGTATATGGAGATTATATGCTTATCATATTGCAAACAACGGGTGAATGGCAAACTCAAGATGCCAAACTAATTCCTTATCATAGATATTTTAAGAGATGATAGAAAACTTTGAAGAAATAACATTCGATTATCTCCCAAGAGCTCAGAATCATTTTGCATATGCTATTGCAACTTTGTCATCCTTGCTACAAGCTAAAGATGGTATAGATATAAAACTATTGAGAATTAATATTCTTGAACAACTACCTCATTGCATGATGGTCCAAGCAGAGTTTAACAATGAACCATGGTATCATGACATCAAAAGGTATCTTCAATCAGGAGAATTTCCTGAAAGAAGCCAACCAGGTGATAGGAAATGTACAAGGAAGAAATCATTTGATTCAACTCTACTAAGATGTGTGGATGCTACAGAAGTTGAATAGATCATGAAAGAAATTTATAAAGATGAATGTAGACCGCACACGAATGGACATATTCTAGCCCGAAAGATTATGAGGTTAAGATATTATCGGATGACAATGGAAACAGATTGCATCTAACATGTGAGGTGTTGCCATCAATGTCAAGTTTATGGAGACAGAATTAATGTATCGCCAAATAAGCTACATCAAATGTCCGAGCCATGGCCATTTTGAATGTGGGGCATTAATATGATTGGTCCAATCAACCCCAAGGCTTCAAATTGGCACCGGTTTATCCTTATTGCTATTAACTATATCACTAAATAGATTGAAGCAAACTCCTACACGAATACTACTATCAAGAATGTTGCAAGATTCATTAGGCAGGATATTATTGCTAGATATAGAGTTCCAGGAGTAATAATTGTGGATAATGGCTTAAATCTAAATAACAAGATTATAGGTGATTTACTCGAACACTTCCACATCTAACATCTAACTCACCTCCATATCGTCCACAAATAAATGGAGCAGTTAAAGCGGCAAATAAGAATATTAAGAAGATATTGGCTAAGATAACTGAAAATTATCGTGATTCGCACGAAAGGTTACCATATGCTTTGATAGCATACCGAACTTCAATTCCAACATTGATTGGAGCAGCCCCGTTTTCCTTAGTTTATGAAATGGAAGCAGCGCTACCTGTTGAAGCAGAAATTCCTTCATTAAGGATACTATATCAATTGAAGCTTTCAGAAGTGTCGTGACCTAAAAAAATTTTACTTTTTTGGGCTAATGGATTATTAAGACTAATCTTAACTCGGGCCCTCCCAAGCCCTACCAATTCGCAACTTAGTGTTTAAGTCTTTAACATGCAAATATTTTCATGCTTGGAGTCACCACTAATCTATTTGTGGTAGGACGATTAGAAACCTAAATAAAATATAGGGAGATATGTTTTATTTCTACGAGCCAGAGATTCTAAGCCTGAGGACTTGGTTACGCTAAATCTAGTCTAACGGCCTCTCGGTACCTTTTCTTTTCAAAAATATTTTGGCAGGCAGTTTGGATCCATTTTAACTTAGTCATTAACATGTGAGGTGTTCATGCGGGTGCGCAAACCATCAATTTAATACCCAATAAAGCATTAAATAAATTGCAAGTTTGGAAAGAAGACTTACCTCGAACCAACGTAAGCATCTGCATTGTTAGCTAGAAAATCACATTGACAATCCTAATATGATTTCTAATTAACAAGCAATTCACTCAATTTCTCTTTTTTTGGATTTTTACTTGTTTAAATGAATTCTAATCTATATGCAATGATGTGCAAAAATGACATGCGAAGTAATGCAATCTATCATGCAAACTATATGACATACGATGACATGACATAATTCTAATGACAGGCAAATGATTTATTTTTGGTATTTTTTAATGAAATTCGGAATAAAAATATGTCTAAATTAACATGCAATCTATGATGACTTAACATATCCTAACATGATTTATTTTTGGGATTTTTGTGAAAATTCGAAATAATAAATTACTTCAATTCAAAATGAAATCTATCCTAATTTAATCTACCCTAAGATGACTCTTTTTGGGTTTTTTCATGAAAATTCGAAATAAAAAAATAACCTGGATAATCTATTGAGACTAGAATATTACTTAATTTAAACTAGGAAATAGATCATCTCAAGTCCTAATTTAAATTAAATAATTACTCTATCCTCTAGATATATTTAGGATTCACTAAACATGCAAAACTCTAATTCAAATCCTAACTGATATTTTTGAATTTTCTTTTATTTGAAAAGGAAAAAAAATAATTTAAATAGAGATAACATCCACATTCAAATCAACCATACAATCCACCAGATTTGTTTCAAACTCGGATTACGCACAAAAATTGAACCATCGGTCATATCTATAGGGTTATAGATATAGACGGAAAGTCGATCATTCAAATTTGGAAAGCGGATAAAAATCATTATCATATCCAAGTGATTATGGATAGTGTAATAATTTTCCGTTTCACCGCGTATCGAACCTTAGGGATAAGGTTGGATAGTCGTCCAAATACGTTGCTAAATTAGGAAATTTTCCTAATTTTGAATATTCAAAATATTGTGGATATATCGAACATTATCCTAAGATATCTAATTATCCATATGATATTCATGCAATATTCAAAACATACAAATTAGGAAATTAAATATTCTGAAAATATTGGATAATGTCCACTTACCTAATTTGAAATAATTTCCAAATTTGAATCACCGATGGATTGGGATTGGGTTTGCGGATCAAGCGATAAGCGGTCGACGTCGGGGTCAGCGGCGACGTCGGGAACGGTGGGCTCGTTCGGTGCGGCTCTCACGTGCGATATCAGCGCGGCGTCTCCGAGAACAGCGGTGTGGGCGTCGAAGACGGCAGGGGCGATGACCGGCTGAACAGCAGCTTGGCGGAGGCTCGCGGCGATGCACGAACGGCTCCGAGTGATGTGGCTTTACCGTAGTGCCTGCGGCAAGGGTGGTGCGACCAGCAAAGGAGCGGCTGTGAGAAAACGTGAAGACGAGTTTGGACGCCAATCAACTTTGCTAACACTGCTGCAGGGACGCTTGGGATTGGCGTTGCTCGGTAGAGACTTCTCGAATTGCTCGCACAGCAGCTTGATCAGAGAGTCTCCTCCACGTCCTCATCTCATGGGCACGGTTGAAGGGAAAAACCCCTATGTGAGTCTGAAACAATGCTGAAGCACTAAAAAAAAATTGTAGAAAATCGTCAAGCAGTAGGAATGTTCTGTATCTTTCCTTGTCCCTGCATGTGAACCTACGTGTTATGCATGACCGAGATGCATGTGAAGATGGGGGCTCGTCAGGATCAGCATGGGCTGTTGCTTCGAGGACACCAAGATAGAGCAACATTGACAAAGTCAACTTCTTTGACTCATGGGTTTAGCCTTTAACTTGGGCAAGTCTTCGATCGGGCGGGGGGAAGCGACTGATCTAATGCTTCGTGAAGATGCTCCGCTGCAATTGCAGGTTCAGTGATGAAGACTTGCTGGTGCTGCTCACGATGTAGTGCGGCGAGCAGTGCTACGCACGGTGGGAGGCGCGACGACGTGCGGCGACGGCGATAGGGGGTGAGGCACACCGGTCTTTCCCCCTCTCTCTCTCTCTCTCAATTGGTCTCATGTCTCTCTCTCAAAATAATTTTAGATCTGAATTCTGAGCCCCCTACGAAAATTCTGACCTAAACATGTTTATACAATACTAACCTAGGTCAAATAGATGGGCTTACTAATCCTAATGGGCTTAGGCTTGGGTTTAGGTTTAATTTAATTTAAATGGGCTGATTTAATCAAGGATAATGAGCTGAATTAAGCTCAAAGCATAATGGGCTGAATTAAGCTCAAATTAAAACAACCGAGCCTATTTGACCTGAAATTCCTGATCCTTGGATTCCGAGCGAGCCAAGTTTTGTTCGATGAATTTTAAGCTCGCTTGCCATCGCCAATCCGATGCAAAAAATGCAATTAAACTAAAATGAACCTAAACTATATGTTATGCAATTTAAATATTTTTGTTTAGGGGTTAATATTTAATCTCTAATTTTCTATGCAAATTACACTAAAGGGTCGGTAAAATTTAGGTGTCAACAACTGCCCCTCTTTGAAGATGAGCTCGCAGAGGTTGCATTCAAAGACTAAATGATACCTAAATTTCAATTATGTAAATGCAATGAATGTTATTTTTGTCGGGATTATGAGTCTCCTTTTGAATGCATTAAGAAATGATGCATGCCAACATGAATAGAAGATATACCTGGAATTACTTACCTGACAGAAGCGAGATAATGCAATTGGAGGCACGACTTTGACTTGTATGCTGTTTGGCAAATGTATGGGCTCAGTCCCATAAATATTGCCTGATACATGTTGATGAACTTCGGTGATTTACAATTAAGTCAAAATACACGAAGAAAGCTCGACGTATCCAATCATCATCTGGATTCGCGAGAGCAGTTTTTTTTTAAAAAAATGTTCCAACCTTTATAAAATACCTATACATCTCCATAGGTATTTGTAAAAATTTAGCCGCTGCGCCTATATCTTTCACTCATAGGTGCGTCACGGGGGAACTTCAAAAGGATATTTCGACCCTTATGAGATACCTATACATCTCCATAGGTACTCATAAGGATTTAGCCGCTTCACCTATACATCTCCATAGGTGAGTCGCGGGGGAATACCTGAGATTGAGAGAATATTCCGATCTTTATGAGATACCCATACATCTCCATAGGTATTCATAAAGATTTGGCCGCTTCACCTATACATCTCCATAGGTGAGTCGCAAAGGAACATCCGGGATGGGGAGAATATTCCGACCTTTATAAGATACCTATACATCTCCATAGGTACTTAAAAAGATTTGGCCGCTGCGCCTATACATCGCTATAGGCATGTCGCGGGGGAATACCTAAGATTAAAGAAATATTTCAACCTTTACAAGATACCTATACATCTCCACAGATACTTATAAAGATTTAGCCGCTTCACCTATACATCTCCGTAGGTGAGTCACGGGGGAATCTTCTCGAAATTGTGTAAAAATCTGTGATTTGGTGAATAAAGGGGCTAGCCCGAATGTTCGAGGGTTCCTTGACAAAGTACCTAGACATCATCGGAGGTACCTGAAAAGGCTTGATCAATAGACACCTAAACGTCATCAAAGACATATAGAGATCGTAGCAAAAAGATCAAATATGGAACCTGACGATTGCTCGAACAGGTTAGGGATACCCGGATAGTCATAGACATCTAAAGGATAGAGATATATTTACCTGGCAATACCTCCGATTCTCGATGGTACGTCTCCTACTAGACACAATTTTAGGCAACATGTAATATGCATTCTCGCACTATCAAGAATACATATACTCATGCACTATGATTTCAACTGGTTTTTATGCACGATGGTTTTGTCAAATCGGCATTACAAACTCCGTTGGGGAAAAATCATGACAAGGCAATCCGAACTCACGAGCGGACATCATGAAAATGTCGAATGAGGGACTTCTGTTTCTAAAAGGGCTTTCTCTCATTCTCACTGAAAAAGGCTGATTTATTAAAAATCGCTCCATCTCACCATCATCATGTTGACAAGGGTCTGAGTATTCTCGCAGGCGGTACGACCTTACCAATACAAGAGGTTTTTGTTGGGATTATAATATGGGCTTGGTCAATGGCTTAGCAAAAGAGACTCTTAGAGTCGAGGCTATTGAAAGAAAATACCCTGCAATTGTCTCCGGATTTACAAGTCAAGAACCCTGCAAAAATGAAATAGAAATGGACTTACTTGCACTTCTTCGAGCTAAGCTTGTAAACATCTGAAACTCTATGTTAGTTCAAATGCCCTAATCTGAAGAGACTTTGCAAGGGACTTAATGTAAATTAGGTTCATGGGTTGAGAAATGAATAGGTCATTAGGATCAAAATGTGTATAACTGGGGTGAATAAGTTAGTGATCATCTTGGCATTATCACCGGTCTTCTACTTCATCAGAGATTGTCTCCTCGGTAAATGCTCTATTGGCTTCGAAAGTTCATCACTTGATTCCTTTGAGACTTGTAGGACTATTGCTCTATTGGGGATGATTTTGATATGTCATATCCTGACATTTTTTATTGGACATTGGCCTTACTTTTATCAGGCACACTGCTTTTTATTGCCCCATTTTGCTTTGCTTTTTTTTTTTTACACAAGTTTCTTACTATGTAAATACTAGCCAACTATATCTGACTGATTGGCTCACTGTTTGAACTCAGAAGCCTCTCGTGTTCAATCGACACTCCGGATACACTGCTTGAACAATGATGACCTTTTTCCTTGCCCCAGTGTGGGGGATGATCACCAACTGGGTTTATATGAAACGAATTTGCAGGCTCAATTAGGCTTAACAAAGGGTAAAGTGTGTATAGGACAGAAAAACAAATGCTCTTCATCATCCTAACGCACTTGAACTTCGCGTGAATTCATCTGAAAAAGCAACACTCGAAGATTGATGCAAGTGAGAGTAAGAAAATTTCTACTCATTTTTCACCTTATGACTCTGATTTACCTCCAGTTTGCCCCGATATGGGGTGATTCTTGGCAAGGGTAATTTGCATGAATTTCTCTAAGTGTTCAGGCTCAAAGAGGCAAAACAAGGGGATAACTTATAGCGTTTAAGATAGAGAAATGAAGTGCCTCTTGTCATCTTGGTCGCCGTACCTTTTGCGAGAGAACTCTTTACCTTGCAGATATGGAATCTTTTTTTCAACTCACTGAAGATTAGTGCATAGGACTGTGTGTAGGATAGGGCTTGCCTTTCATCATCCTGATGTACTTCATTTGACACATTCAATTCACTTGACATGAGTTATCAGATTGTCTAAATAGATTTCCCCTTCGAAGTCAATGATACTTATCGATAAAATAACCATACAGAAATTAAAGCCAATGCAAACATATTGAAATTGATTGACCATTGATTCATCAGTGAAATATTTGCACTTCATAAGTAAAAACGAACACTAAAAAACTTTTACTGCAAAATGTCAGGTTTTATCAAGGATAATATATCTTTTCAGCATCAAAATTAACAGGATTGGAGAACTCACGACCATGCATTTCTGCGAGAATCAAGGCACCTCCGAGAAGCACCTTCTTAACCACATATGGACCGATGTAGTTTGGAGCAAATTTACCTTCGGGAACAGGGAAGATTGGCAGCACCTTCATTAGGACTAGATCATTTACCTCGAAGTGCCTTAGACGCACCTTTTGGTTAAAGGATCTAGCTATCCTCTGCTGATAGGTTTGACCGTGGTAAATGGCTCTCAACCGCTTTTCATCAATTAAGTTCAATTGCTCAAGCCTTTGTCGCATCCATTCTGCTTCAGACAACTCCACCTGGGATAAAACTCACAAGGAAGGGATTTCTACTTCGACAGGCAGGACTGCTTCCATGCCATACACCAGAGAAAAAGGGGTCGCACCGATAGAGGTTCGAATGGAAGTTCGATACGCCATTAGTGCAAATAGCAATCTTTCATGCCAGTCATGATAGTTTTTAGTCGTTTTGGCCAGGATCTTCTTGATGTTCTTATTAGTGGCTTCGACTGCTCCATTCATTTGTGGACAATAGGGAGATGAGTTTAGATGCTGGATTTTGAACTCATTGAACAACTGATCCATGAACTTGTTGTTCAAATTCGTCCAATTATCTGTGACAATAGCCTCAGGGACGCCATAACGGACGATTATGTCTCGTCTGATGAATCTTACAACGCTCTTCGTAGTAACGTTGGCATAAGAAGCGGCTTCGATCCACTTGGAGAAATAATCAATCGCAATCAAGATGAATCAGTGTTCATTCGATGTCTTGGGATTGATCGGGCCAATCACATCGATGCCCCACATTGAAAAAGGCCATGGCTCGGATAACTGATGTAACTCTGTGGGGGGAACATTTATCTTATCCCCGTGAACTTGACAGCGATGACATCTTCGAACATATTTGATACAGTCACTTTCAAGACTGAGCCAATAATTGCCCAACCTCATGATTTTCTTAGTTAGCATATGGCCATTCATGTGTGAACTACATATGCCATCGTGTACTTCTTGCATGATTCTGGTAGCTTCAGCTGCTTCTACACACCTCAGCAGGATCGAATCATAAGATCTTGTCGCGATCCTAAAAAATTTTATTTTTTCGGGCTAATGGATTATTAAGACTAATTTTAACTCGAGCCCTCTCAAGTCCTATCAATTCGCAACTTAGGATTTAAGTTGTTAACATGTAAATATTTTTATGCTTGGAGTCGCCACTAATCAATTTATGGTAGGTCGATTAGAAACCTAAATAAAATATAGGGAGATATGTTTTATTCCTACGAACCTGAGATTCTAACCCCGGGGACTTGATTACGCTAGATCTAGTCTAACGCCCTTTCGGTACCTTTTCTTTTCAAAAAATATTTTGGTAGGCAGTTTGGATCCATTTTAACTTCGTCACTAACATGTAAGGTGTTCATGCGGTTGCGCAAACCACCAACTTAACACCCAAGAAAGCGTTAAATAAATTACAAGTTTGAAAGAATAACTTACCTCATAGCAACGTAACCATTGCATTGTTAGTTAGAAAATCACATCAACAATCTTAATATGATTTCTAATTAATAAGCATTTCACTCAATTTTTTTGGATTTTCGATTATTTAAATGAAAACTAATCTATATGCAATGGCATGCAAAAATTGACATGCGAATTAATGCAACCTAACATGCGAACTATATGTCATGCAACGACGTGACATAATTCTAATGACGGGCAAATGATTATTATTTTTGGTATTTTTTGATGAAATTCGGAATAATAAAAATGCCTAAAATAACATGCAATCTATGATGACTTAACATATCCTAACATGACTTATTTTTGGGATTTTTGTTAAAATTCAAAATTATAAATTACTTGAATTAAGAATGCAATTTATCCTAATCTACCATGAAGCAATTCATTTTTTTGGGGTTTTCATGAAAATTCGGAATTAAAAAATGGCCTAAATAATCTATTAAGATTAGAATATTACTTAATTTAAACTAGGAAAAAGATTATCTCAAGTCCTAATTTAAATTAAATAATTACTCTATCTTCTAGATATATTTAGGATTCCCTAAACATGCAAAATTCTAATTCAAATCCTAACTGATTTTTTTGAATTTTCTTTTTTTTTGAAAAGGAAAACAAATTAAACAAAGATAACATCCACATTCAAAACGACCACGCGATCCGCCAAATTTGTTTGAAACTTGGATTAGGCACAAAAATCGAACTATCGGTCATATCTATAGGGTTATAGATATTGACGGAAAGTCGATTATTCAAATTTGGAAAGCAGATAAAAATCATTATCATATCCAAGTGGTTATGGATAGGTTAATAATTTTCCGTATCGCCGCGTATCGAACCTTAGGGATAATGTCGGATAGTCGTCCAGATACGTTGCTAAATTAGGAAATCCTCCTAATTTTGAATATTTTTAAACATTGCGAATATCAGATAATTATCCTAATATACCTAAAATTCCACTTGATATTCACAAAATATTTAAAACAATTAACTTAGGAAATTTAATATTCTTAAAAATATAGGATAATGTCCAATTATTTAATTTGCGGATAATTGCAAATTCGAATCGATCGGGATCGAGTCTGCGGATCGGGATCGGGACAACCGGCGACGGGACAGCGACGCGGCATCGGAGCGGCGGTTCACGGTGGCATCCGGCATGGCCGTAGGGTTCACGAACTTGCTGAACACCTGCAAAAAGAGAATTTAGACACAACAATGAGCTAGTCTAGTGCGGTGGATAGCTACTGGTGCTACTGGAAGCTGCTGCAAGGATCTGCAGGGGCCTTGACTTGCTGGTGGACGTCGGGAAGACTTGCAAGGAGAGGACAAGTCGCTAAGCCTTGTCGCCGGGAGTGCTGCGTGGACTGCTTGGAGTCTCGCCGATGCTGTTTGACTGCTGTAGGTGATGGCAGAATTCTTTGACCGCCTGACTCGATCAAGTGAAGCTGCTAGAATCTTGTTGAAGTTGCGGCTGAATGGTCAGCAAGCGTGAAGGAGAGAGGAAGTCAGCGGCGTGGGCAGTGAATCAGAGAAGCAGCAACGGTCGTCGTTGATGCCAGGTGAGGTTCAACGCAGCAGGACGTCGTCGGGGAGGGGGATCAACAGCAGCGGCAGTGTGGCCCTCACGGTCACAGGTCTGACCGTGAAGAAGACGAGGGCCCCCGGGAGCAACACGGCAAAGCAGAAGGGTCGGGGCTGCTACGGCGTTACGAGTTGGGTGACCTCGCCGGCAAGGGATGCACGCCGCGATGGAGCGACGGTGGTGCCATGCGGTGGCACGAGGAACGACAGGACCGTCGGTGGCGGTGTGGCGCAGCTAGTCTCTCTCTCCCTTTCTCACCTTGTCTAATTTTCTGATCTGAATTTTTTTGTTATGAATTGTGTCCCCCAAAAAATTTGACCTAAACATGTTTATATAATCCTAACCTAGGTCAATTAGATGGGCTCTATAGTCCTAATGGGCTTAGGTTTAATTTAATTTAAATGGGCTGATTTAATTAAGGATAATGGGATGAATTAAGCTCAAATTAAAACAACCGAGCCCGTTTGACTTGAAATTCCTGGCCCTTGGATTCCGACCGAGCCGAGTTTTGTTCGATGAATTTTAAGTTCGTTCGCCATCGCCAATCCGATACAAAAAATGCAATTAAAGTAAAATGAACCTAAACTATATGTTATGCAATTTAAATATTTTTGTTTAGGGGTTAAAATTTAATCCCTAGTTTTCTATGCAAATTACATTAAATGGTGAGTCGAAATTTAGGTGTCAACAGCTGCCCCTCTTTGAAGGTGAGCTCGCAGAGGTTGCATTTAAAGACCAAATGATACCTAAATTTTCAACCATACAAATGCAATGAATGTTGTTTTTGTCGGGATTATGAGTCCCATTTTTGAAATGCATTAAGAAATGATGCATGCTGACATGAATAGAAAACATACCTGAAATTACTTACCTGACAGAAGCAAGATAATGCAATTCGAGGCACGACTTTGACTTGTATGCTGTTTGGCAAATGTCTAGGCTCAATCCCATAAATATTGCCTGATACACATTGATGAACTTAGGTGATTTGCAATTAAGTCAAAACACACGAAGAAAGCTCGACGTATCCAATCATCATCTAGATTCGCGAGAGCAGTTTTTTTTAAAAAAAATATATAAAAACGTTCCGACCTTTACAAAATACCTATACATCTCCATGGGTATTTGTAAAGATTTGGCCGCTACGCCTATATCTTTCACTCATAGGTGCGTCACAAGGGAACTTCAAAAGGATATTCCGACCCTTATGAGATACCTATACATCTCCATAGGTACTCATAAGGATTTAGCCGCTTCACCTATACATCTCCATAGGTGAGTCGCGGGGAAATACCTAGAGTTGAGAGAATATTCCGATCTTTATGAGATACCTATACATCTCTATAGGTATTCATAAAGTTTGGCAGCTTCACCTATACATCTCCATAGGTGAGTTGCGGAGGAACATCCGGGATGAGGAGAATATTCCGATCTTTATAAGATAGCTATACATCTCCATAGGTACTTATAAAGATTTGGCCATTGCGCCTATACATCGCCATAGGCATGTCGCGGGGGAATACCTGAGATTAAAGAAACATTCCGACCTTTACAAGATACCTATACATCTCCATAGATACTTATAAAGATTTGGTCGTTTCACCTATACATCTCCATAGATGAATCACGGGGGAATCTTCTCGAGATTGTGTAAAAATCTGTGATTTGATGAACAAAGGGGCTAGCCCGAATGTTCGAGGGTTCCTTGACAAAGTACTTGGACATCATCAGAGGTACCTGAAAAGGCTTGATCAATAGACACCTAAACATCATCAAAGACATCTAGAAATCGCAATAAAAAGACCAAATATGGGACCTGACGATTGATCGAACAGGTTAGGGATACCTAAATAGTTATAGACATCCATGGGATAGAGATATATTTACCTGGTGATATCTCTGACTCTCGATCGTGCGTCTCCTGCTAGACACAATTTTAGGCAATATGTAATATGCATTCGTGCACTATCAAGAATACATGTACTCATGCACTATGATTTCAACTGGTTTTTATGCACGATGGTTTTGTCAAATTGGTATTACAAACTCCGCTAGGGAAAATCATGACAAGACAATCCGAACTCATAAGTGGGTGCCTTGCAAATGTCGAATGAGGGACTTTTGATTTTAAAGGGCTTTCTCTCATTCTCATAAAAAAAGCTGATGGATGAGAATCTCTCCATCTTACCATCATTATGTCGACAAGGGTCCAAGTATTCTCGTAAGCGGTACGACCTTACCAATCCAAGAGGTCTTTATTGAGACTATAACATAGGATTGGTCAATGGCTTAGCAAAAGGGACTCGTTGAGTCGAGACTATTGAAAGAAAATACTCGGCAATTGTCTCCGGATTTACAAGTCAAGAACCCTGCAAAATGAGACAGAAATGGACTTGCTCGCACTTCTTCGAGCTAAGCTTATAAATATCAGAAACTCTACGTTAGTTCAAGTGCCTTAATCTAAAGAGACTTTGCAAGAGACGTAACGTAGGCTAGGTTTATGGGTTGAGAAATGAATAGATCATTAGGCTCAAAATATGTATGATTGGGGTGAATAAGTTGGTGATCATCTTGGCATTGTCACTGGTCTTCTTCTTCACCAGAGATTGTCTCCTCAGTAAATGCTCTATTAGCTTCGAAAGTTCATCACTTGATTCCTTTGAGACTTGTAGGACTATTGCTCTACTGGGGATAATTTTGATATATCATATCCTGACATTTTTATTGGGCAATGGCCTTACTTTTACCAGGTACACTGCTTTTTCTTACCCCATTTTTTTGACACATGCCTCTTACAATGTAAATACTAGCCAACTATATCTGACTAATTGGCTCACTGTTTGAACTCAAAAGCCTCTCATGTTCAATCGACACTCCGGATACACTGCTTGAACAATGATGACCTTTTGCCTTGCCCCAGTGTGCGGGATGATCACCAAGTGGGTTTATATGAAACGAATTTGCAGGCGCAATTGGGCTTAGCAAAGGGTAAAATGTGTATAGGATAGAGAAAGAAATGTTTTTCGTCATCCTAAGGCACTTGAACTTCTCGTGAATTCATCTGAAAAAGCAACACTCGAAGATTGATGCAAGTGAGAGCAAGAAGATTTCTATTCATTTTTCACCATATGACATTGACTTACCTCTGGTTTGCCCCGATGAGGGATGGTTCTTGACAGGGGTAATTTAAATGAATTTCTCCAAGCGTTTAGGCTCAAAGTGGCGAAACAAAGGATAACTTATAGTGTTTAAAGTAGAGAAATGAAATGCCTCTTGTCATTTCGATCGCCGTACCTTTTGCGAGAGAACTCTTTACCTTGCCGACATGGAATTTTTCCAACTCAACTCACTGAAGATTAGTTCATGGGACTATGTATAGAATAGGGCTCGCCTTTCATCATCCCGATGTATCTCATTCGACACATGTCGCGACCCTAAAAAAATCTAGTCCATTCATTTTCTCGGGCTAATGGATTATTAAGATTGAACTTAACTCGGGCCCTCCCAAGCCCTACCAATTCGCAACTTAGGGTTTAAGTTCTTAACATGCAAATATTTTCATACTTGGAGTCGCCACTAATCATTTTACGGTAGGCTGATTAGAAACCTAAATAAAACATAGGGAGATATGTTTTATTCCTACGAACCAGAGATTCTAAGCCCGGGGACTTGATTACGCTAGATCTAATCTAACGCCCTTTCGGTACCTTTTTCATTTCAAAAATATTTTGGCAGGCAGTTTGGATCCATTTTAACCTAATTACTAACATGTGAGGTGTTCATGCGAGTGCGCAAACCACCAATTTAACACCCATAAATCAAAGCATTAAATAAATTGCTAGTTTAGGAGAACAACTTCCCCGGGATCCAGCAAGCATCTGCATTGTTAGCGAAAAATCATACAGACAATCCTAATATGATTTCTAGTTAACAAAGCAACTCATTCAATTTCTTTTTTTTGGATTTTTCACTTATTTAAATGAAACCTAGTCTATATGCAATGACGTGCAAAATATGACATGCGAATTAATGCAACCTAGCATGTAAACTATATGTCATGCAACGACGTGACCTAATTCTAATGACGTGCAATGATATATTTTTTGTATTTTTCTTTAAAGAAATTCGGAATTAAAAACATGCCTAATTTAACATGCAACCTAATGACTTCTATTTTTGGTATTTTCTATTTAAAATTCGAAATTCAAAAATACCTAAGTTAACATGCAAACTATGATGACTTAATCTACCCTAGAATGATTTCTTTTTTTGGGATTTTTGATTAAAATTCGGAATAATAAATAACGTGAATATTCCGTTAGGATTTGAAATAATGCCTAATTTAAATTAGGAAACTTGCCACGTTAAGTCCTAATTTAAATTAGATATTTATCTTATCCTTCAGGATATATTCAAAAATCCTAGACATGCAAAAATTCTAATTCAAACTCAAACTAATTTTTTTGAATTTTCTGTTTTATTTTGAAAAAGAAAGATAATCAAAACATGGATAGCAATCAATTCAAATCAACCACGCGATCCGCCAAATTCGTTTCAAACTCTGATTAGGCACAAAAATCAAATTATCGGTCATATCTAAAGGGTTATAGATATTAACGGATAATTGATTGATCAAATTTGGAAAGCTAATGAAATTTATCATCGTATCTAAATGGTTATAGATAGGATGATAATTTCCCGTATCGCCGCGTATCGGACTTTAGGGTTAAAGTCGGATAGACGTCCAAATACGTTGCTAAATTAGGAAACGATTCCTAATTTGAATATTTCAAATATCGCGGACATCAAACATTATCCTAAAGCTATCTAATATTCCAACGTGATAATCATGCAATATTCAAAATACTCAAATTAGGAAATTGGATATTCTGAAAATTGATTGGATAACATTCACTTACCTAATTTGAAATATTGCCAAATTTGAACTCGGATCGGGACGAGCTTGCGGATCGGGATCGAGATCACGACGACGGGATCGACTCGCGGCGGGGCTACTCCGGTGGATCACGGCTGTGTGGCTGCTGTTCCGGCGGGCTGCTCCGGCGACGAAGGGTGTGAACAGCGGCAGCAAGGCTGTCGGGCGCCTGTCCTGGTGAGGGCGGCGGCGACGCGGCTTGAGGGGAGCTCCGGCGGGAGGCGAGCAGAGGGGCGGCAGCAGGCGATCAGCGGCTGTGGCGCGGCTGAGGTGGTGTTCCGCGTGATAGCGCGACGGCGGGAGGCTCGGGCGGACGTCGGCGCACGGCTAGGCAGGCACAGCGTCGAACGGCAGCAGCGGTGGGGCGCGGTGAATAGCGGCGCGGGCGTGGGCCGGCGGCGGACAGGCGAGTGACGGCGTGGAGCAGGCGACACCGTGACTCCAGGCGCGGCGGTGGGCGTCTCCGACGGCTTCAGGCGCGGCAGGCAGCGGGCGGAAAGCAGCGATGCGCGGGCAGGCGCGACGGCGGGCGGTGTGGCCGCTTCGCCGGCGACGGCGCCGGGCGGTCTCGGGCGCGCGGTGGACAGCGGCGGCGTGGGGCGTGGCTCTTCCTCTTTCAATTTCACTCTCCCACACTTGCTCTCAAAAAATTCTGATCTGAATTATCACGTGTCCCTCTCCCTAATTTGACCTAATAACATGTTTATATAGTTCTAACCTAGGTCAAATTAAATGGGCTTAATGTCCTAATGGGCTTAAACTTGGGCTTAGGCTCTAATTAAATTAAATGGGCTGATTTAATGTGGGCTTCTAATTAATTAAATGGGCTGAATTAATTAACTCAATATCACTAAATTAAGCCCAAATTAAAACAACCAAGCCCGTGCGACATGAAATTCCCTGGCCCTTGCATTCCCGAATTAATTAACTCAATATCACTAAATTAAGCCCAAATTAAAACAACCAAGCCCGTGCGACATGAAATTCCCGGGCCCTTGCATTCCCGAGCATCCCGTTTTTGTTCGATAAAATTCAGACTCGCTCACCATCGCCAGTCCGATGCAATAATGCAATTAAATTAAAATGAACCTAAACTATATGTTATGCAATTAAATTAAAATGAACCTAAACTATATATTATGCAATTTAAATATTTTTTTCTAGGGGTTAAAAATTAATCCCTAATTTTCTAATGCAAATTATACTAAATGAATGTCGGTAAAATTTAGGTGTCAACAGCTGCCCCTCTTTGAAGGTGAGCTCGCAGAGGTTGCATTCAAAGACTAAATGATACCTAAATTTCAACCATGCAAAATGCAATGAATGTTATTTTTGTCGGGATTATGAGTCCCATTTTGACTGCAATAAGAAATGATGCATGCTGACATGAAAAGAAAACATACCTGGAATTACTTACCTGACTGGTGCGAGATAATGCAATTCGAGGCACAACTCTGACTGGAATATTATTTGGCAAATGTTTGGGCTCAGTCCCATAGGTATTGCCTGATAAACTGTTGATGAGTGTCGGTGATCTGCAGTTAAGTCAAAACACACGAACACGAAGAAAGCTCAACGTATCCAATCATCACCTGGATTCGTGAGATAAAAAAAAGTGTAAAAACGTTCCGACCTTTACAAACCTCCTATACATCGCTATAGGTATTTGTAAAGATTTGGCCGCTGCGCCTATACATCGCCATAGGTGCGTCGCGGGGGAACTAAAGAGGATATTCCGACCCTTATGAGATACCTATACATCGCCATAAGTACTCATAAGGATTTGGCCGCCTCACTTATACATCGCCATAAGTGAATTGCGGGGGAAAACCTGGGGGTTGAGAGAATATTCCGACCTTTATGAACCACCTATACATCGCCATAGGTATTCATAAAGATTTGGCCGCTCCACCTATACATCGCCATAGGTGAGTCGCGGGGGAATATCCGGGGGAGAGAGTATTCCGACCTTTATAAGATATCTATACATCGCCATAGGTACTTATAAAGATTTGGCCGCTGTACCTATACATTGCCATAGGCATATCGCAGGGGAACACCTGAGATTAAAGAAGAATTCCGACCTTTACTAGACATCTATACATCGCCATAGACACTAGTAAAGATTTGGCCGCTTCACCTATACATCGCTATAGGTGCATCACGGGGGAATCCTCTGGAGATTGCAACAATCTGATTTTGGTGAACAGTGGGATTAGCCCGAATGTTCGAGAGTTCCTTGACAGAATACCTGTATATCATCAAAGGTACCTGAAAAGGCTTGATCAATAGACACCTGAACATCATCAAAGGTATCTAGAGACCGCAACAAACTGAATCAATGTGGGGGCCTGACGATTGCTCGAACAGGTTAGGGATATAGAGATATACTTACCTGGCGATATCTCTGACTCCTGAAAGTGTGTCTCCTGTTAGACACGACTTTAAACAACATAGAATATGCATTCATGGACAAGCAAGAACACACATATTCATGCACTATGATTCCAACTGATTTTTCCATGCACGATGGTTCTGTCAGATCGGCATTATAAACTTCGTTGGGGAAAAATCATGACAAGACAATCCTAACTCATGAATAGGTGTCTTGAAAATGTCGAATGAGGGACTTCCGATCCGAAAGGGCTTTCACTCATTCTTATCGAAAAAGGCTGATTTATTTGAGAATCGCTCATTTGCACTTTCATCATGTCAACAAGGGTCTGAGTATTCTCGCAAGCGGTACGACCTTACCAATCCAAGAGGTCTTTACCAGGACTGTAACATGGGCTTGGTCAACGGCTTATCAAAGGGGACTCTTCGAGTCGAAGCTATTGAAAGAAAATACTCTGCAATTGTCTCCGGGTTTACAAGTCAAGAACCCTGCAACATGAGATAGAAATGTGCTTGCTCGCACTTCTTCGAGCTAAGCTTGTAATCATCTGAAACTCTACGTTAATTCAAGTGCCCTGATCTGAAGAGACTTTGTAAGGGACGTAACATAGGCTAGGCTCATGGGTTGAGAAATGAATGGATCATTTGGCTCAAAATATATATGATTGGGGTGAATAAGTTGGTGATCATCTTGGCATTGTCACCGGTCTTCTTCTTTACCAGAGATTATCTTCTCGGTGAACGCTCCATTGGCTTCAGATATCCATCACTTGATTCCTTTGGGGCTTGTCCACTGGGGATTTTGATATGCCGTGTCTTGACACTTTTTATTGGGCATTGACCTTGCTTTTGTCAGGCACACTGCTTTTTCTTGCCCATTTTTTTTTCTTCTTCTTCTTCTTCTTTTTTTTTTTTGGACACATGCTGCTTACAAGGTAAACATTGACCAGCTAATCTAACTGAATGACTTTCTATTTGAATTCAAAAGCCTCTTGTCTTCGGTTGCCACTCCTGATACTTTACTTGAACAAGGATGACTTTTGCCTTGCCCTAGTGTGGGGGATGATCACCAACTGGGTTTAAGAAGTGAATTTGCAGGCTCAATTGGGCTCAACAAAGGGTAAAAATGTGTGTAGGATAGAGAAAGAAATGCTCTTCGTCGTCCTAAGGCACTTGAACTTCACATGAATTCATCTGAAAAAGCAATACCCGAAGATTGATGCAAGTGAGAGCAAGATGATTTCTATTCATTTTTCACCATATGATACTGATTTACCTCCAGTTTGCCCCGATGTGGAGTAGTTCTTGACAGGGGTAATTTGAATGAATTTCTCCAAATGTTTAGGCTCAAAGAGGTGAAACAATGGATAACCTGTATTGTTTGAGATATATATTTCCTGTTAACCGGAGTGCTTCCTTCAGGAAATTCTTGTCTCTGGACATAATTCATGATATCGTAATACCATGGTTTTTCATCAGGTTCTCCAGTCACAGCCATACAGTAAGCCGGCTTTGTTAGGACTTCAATCTTCAAGGGTTCTACTTCTGCTCCACCAGTCACCTGTAGCATGGATGACAGCGTAGCTAGCGCATCAGCGAACTGATTGTGAGATCTCGACAAGTATTCGAAGGAAATGTCTTCAAACTCCTTTATGATTTCTTCGAGATATTCATGGTATGGCACTAGCTTGGTGTCTCTCGTCTTCCACTCTCCTACAGTTTGAAGAATAATCAGAGCGGAATCACCAAACACCTTCAACTTGGTTATCCCCATTTCTACTGCGGCTTGAAGTCCGAGGATACAAGCTTCGTACTCGGCTATATTATTAGTGCATGGGAATACCAGCTTTGCTACCACTGGATAATGCTGCCCATCTGGGGATATCAAGACTGCCTCAGTGCCGGAACCAGCTAAGTTCACGGCTCCATCAAAGAACATGGTCCATGTGTCTTCTTTTATTAACAAAATACGATCCTCTGGGGAATATCTATCATCATCCGAGATTCCAGGATTCTTGGCTAACACATCAGCAATCGCTCGGCCTTTAACTGACTTCTGTGGCATCATCTGGACATCGAATTCTGAAATCAAAATTTGCCATTTAGCCAACTTCCCTACCAAGGCCGGTTGATCAAGTAAATACTTGATGGGATCATTCTCTGTCACTAGGAGAGTCTGGTGATGCAGTGTATACTGTCTCAGCCGATGGAGCACCCATACTAGTGCAGCGCAAGTCTTCTCGGCTTCAGAGTAGTTCAATTCCGAGACAGTGAACTTCTTACTCAAATAATAAATGGCTCGCTCCTTCCCATCTTCGGAATCTTTCTGGGCTAACATAGCTCCCAGAGATTCGCTATGGATCGTGAGATAGAGAATCAGAGGCTGCCCCGGCACTGGAGGGACTAGTACTGGTGGTTTCATCAAGTACTGCTTCAGTTCACTAAATGCTTCTTGACAATTATCATCCCATTCCACCTGAACATTCTTTCTTAAAAGCTTGAAGAAGGGTTTAGCAGTCTCGGAGAGCTGGGAAATGAAACGGGCTATATAATTCAGTCTGCCCAGGAGGCTGCGTACTTCTTTCACGGTCGATGGGGGTTGTAGCTCGCATATAGCCTTCACTTTGGAAGGATCGATTTCAATGCCCTTACTGCTTACTACAAACCCAAGTAGCTTGCCCGACGTTGCCCCGAATATGCACTTGGCTGGGTTGAGACGGAGTTTAAACTCACGGAGTCGGTCGAATAACTTCTTCAGGGTATCAACATGACTCTCTCCGGGTCGGGACTTGGCAATCATGTCATCGACATATATCTCAATCTCCTTATGCATCATGTCGTGGAACAAAGTCACCATGGCGCGCTGATATGTTGCCCCGGCATTTTTAAGGCCGAAGGGCATGACCTTATAATGAAACGTTCCCCAAGGAGTGATAAACGCCGTCTTCTCCTTATCACCATCCTTCATTCTTATCTGATTATAGCCCGAGAAGCCATCCATGAAAGAGAACAGCTCGAACCCAGCAGTACTGTCTACCAGAACATCTATATGCGGTAATGGGAAGTCATCTTTAGGGCTAGCCTTGTTCAGGTCGCGATAGTCGATACACACCCGAACTCGGCCATCTTTCTTCATGACTGGCACGATGTTGGCCACCCAAGTAAGGTATTGGGTGACTTCGATAAATCCCACTTTCAAAAGCTTCATAACTTCCTCTTCTATCTTCTTCGAAAGCTCAGATTTGATTCTTCGTAGCCTCTGTTTCTTGGGTGACATGCCGGGATTAGTAGGCAAGCCATGCTCCACAATAGAAGGGTCTAATCCTGGCATATCGGCGTACGACCAGGCAAAGATATCCTGGTAATCTCTCAGCAGCTGGACCAGGCATTTGGCTTGATCTTCGGGAAGGGTTGCCCCTATTTTCACCTCCTTGGGTTCTCCGGAATCACTCAAGTTGACAGCGATAGTTTGATCGACCGTCAGAACTTTAGGTCTTTCGTGATGTTCTAGATCGCGTTGAATATCCGAGGAATCGTCGAATTCATCGGCATCATCGGGATCAAGCTCGGCGGAATATAATTCACCGGATTGGACCGTTCCCATACCCTCATGCGTCACAAGATTGCCCCTGAAACATAAAGCAACGGATTCAGAAGGACAAACAGGGCTAATCCTCGCATTTTTTGCAATTTTTTTGTAATTTTTTCTGTGCTTTTGATTTTTTGAAATTCATTTCAAAAAAGTTTTATCATGAGGAAACATGAAGAAGTCCAGGCCTCAGAATTCTCCTTGGACTATATTTTCTTTTATCGGTAGGATATCATCACCGGGCTGGTTTGATATACCTCAACATGCCCTCAAAAATGAGAATAAAACTTTGTAATTTCATTGATTTTTGAAATGAATTACATTTATTGAATGGAAATTGCAACAATCAAAACCTAGAAATGAAAATGCAAACAGCACCCGAAATAGGGCAAATCCTAGAAAGCAGTAAAAATTCCCACGCAGGGGAGTGTGCGGAAAAGTAAAGATTTTACTCTTGTGGGCCTGTGCCCAATCCCTCTAACGGTCCTTTCTCGACAGCTCCAATGAAGACGTCGTCGAACAGGGTAGTGATTCCCTCTATCGCATCGTCGGGGTCTTCTATCTTTAGATCATCCATACCTCCCCATCCGTCAGGGACAATGTCGCGGGGATCCGAATAAAAGCTAGGGGGTGCCGAGTACTTCACATAGTAATCAAACTTGCCACTCGGTTGCCCCAGCGTGTCGATTATTTCCTTCTCTTCGTGCATCATCCTCGCTGGACCCGGAAACGTGGTGCGGATATGTGGAGGCATCCTACCACGTACAGGCTCTTCATTATTCGACCCTTGGTTGGATCGCTGTCTGTTCTGCTCAGCTCCTTGACCTCGACTTTGACTGTATCCACGTCTCTCATTGTTCGGCGCAGTTGGCCCTTGATACCCTAATCCAAAAATGCGGGGTCTTTGAGAGACTTCGATCGGTCGGCGGATACCTTGACCATCCCTGCCAAGGCCTTCGCCCGGAATAAAGCCATGCGAGACCATTACTCTTCCGACCATGACAGCAGCATTCGATATCTCAGGGACCGGTGGCGATGATCCTCTAAACGCGTGAATGGTCGATACGAGCTCGAGCGACTGATAGCTCGATTCAATTTTGCAGTCCGGCTCAACATAGGGGATAGCCGCCGCGTGATAGATCGGGTGTTCCTCTTCACCGTGGACGGTTACTAACTTCCTTTCCACCACGAACTTCACCTTCTGATGCAGACTGGATGGGACAGCTCCAGCAGTATGAATCCATGGACGACCAAGCAGAAAGTTGAATGCAGTGGGAATGTCCATAACCTGGAATAGGACGTTGAACACGGTCGGCCCAACCTGTATGTCGAGGTGAATTTCTCCCATAACTTCCTTCTTTGTTCCGTCGAAAGCTCGCACGGAAGTCTTTGCAGCATTTATCCTCGAGGGATCTACCTTAAGGCGATGTAGAGTCGCCAGAGGGCAAATGTTCAGGGCCGAACCGTTATCGATTAGGACCCGGGCCACGTGCGAGGCCTTGTATTTGACAGAAATGTACAGAGCCTTGGTATGTCCCCTGCCTTCTAGAGGGAATTCCTCATCCGAAAAGGCTATTAGGTCTTTGAGGAGTATGGAGCCCACAAACTCCTCCAGTCTTTCATGATCGATCGTCTCAGGCACATGGACTTCGCTTAACACTTTCATTAGGGCCTTCTGATACTTGACCGATGTCTGAAGGAGTTCTAGCAGAGAGATTTGTGCGGGCATCTTGCGCAGTTGCTCGACGATATTGTATTCACTAGCTTTGATCACAGCCAGAAACTCCTTAGCCTCTTCATCAGTGACCGGTTTTGCGGGTTGAGCATTGGCTTGGCCATAAGCACGTCCGGACCTAGTGACCAAATCAACATCGAGGCTGTAAGACCAAGGAACTGCCCTATCGTCAGAGTACTCATAAGGTTGAGGAATCTCGATCACTATTCCTTCATCAACTGCGGGGGTGCTTATTATAATCTCCTCGTCATCAGTCACATCTTCGAGCGGAGGCATGTCCTCGGGCAAAGGATCGAGCTTATCCTTCCCGGCGTTTAATGTGGCGAACTCCTCGTCCCAGTTAATGATGACCTCGGAGATAGTGGACACGATGCCGGTATGGTCGGCGTAAACAATCATCTTAGCTTCCACCATCGCTGAGATTCTTTCCTTCATGATAGCCAGGGGAAGGGCCTCATTACCCGGGTAATACCCGGCTTTCACCAATTCACCGTAGACCTGAGCGGTGTACACCTTGACATTTTTTATTCGACCAGCATCAAAACAGAATATAGCATTCACATTACCTGCGTGGTCAGGAAGCGGGTTACTCTGAACATTCGGCTTGGCGGATTGGAATGAGAAAGCCTTCGTGTCCAGGAGGTTCTGGATTCGGTGCTTGAGGGCTAAGCAATCGTCGGTCGAGTGTCCGACCTCACCCATATGATAATCGCATTTTTTCGACGGGTCGAAGTTACGATACTGCTCAGGATTGGGCCGCTTTGGCTCGTTGGTGAGTAAACCTTTCTTCCGGAGCACTGCCAATACTTGAGACGACGATCCGGGGAGGGGGGTGAACTGCCTCCTATTGTTCCTCCTCTGAAAAGGTTGAAGACCCGTGTTTTGCTGCTGAGCTTCAGCCACCTGAATTGCCGGGGGAGGATTAGTATTTCGCCGGCTCGGTTGGTTATAAGCCATATTCACTTCCGCAGCCGGTTCTTTCTCCTTTCTCGCACTGTATCTCTTGGTTGACGAGGACGGCTCGACAAACCATCCATCCTTCAGTCCTATCTCGATTTGTTCGCCTATAGAGATGAGCTGGTTGAAGTTGTCAACTGGAATGGCGACCATTCGATTACGGTACTCGAACGGGAGAGTTTTGACGAACATCCTCTTCAGCTCACTGTCAATAGGTTCTGGGACAACCTGAGCGGATAAATTCCTCCACCTGATGGCATAGTCTTTGAAAGACTCGGTCTTCTTCATTTGAGCGCGCTCGAGATCATCACGAGTGGGAGCGATGTCCGTTATGAACCGGTATTGTTTGAGGAACGCCTCACTGGCCTCCTTCCAGCTTTTGAGGCTATTGATCTTCTTCATGAGATACCAGTGTAGAGCGGGGCCGGTCAAGCTTGCTTGGAATGCATGAATCATCAGGAGTTCGTTGTCAATGTACGAGGTCATATGTACGTGGTACAACTGCAGGTGGGCCTTCGGGCACGTGGTGCCGTTGTATTTGTCGAAGTCCGGCATCTTGAACTTCTTCGGGATTTTGATTTGGGAGTACATAGACAGATCAATCGAGGGCGAATCCTGCGAACCCTCTAACTGCTTAACTCTCTCCTCAAGCTTGTGGACCCGTTCGTCCGGCTTCGGTTTGTCGACAATAATCTGGACAGGGTCATCTTCCAATTCAGGCATATCATCATCCTCCTCGACATCGACATTCTTTGCACTTGTATGCTTCGGGACTGATACTTCAGGGGATGCCGGGACAGGGACCGACCGAAGAGCCTTGATCTCAGTTGTCATTTGTTGCATGACGACAGCGAGTTGCTTAATCTGGTCTGCCATACCGTCAACACGTTCCTGCAACTCAGTTTGATCGGCCATTCTAGTTTTTGACCGTGTGCGAATAGGTGATCGTGATCGGCCCGTAGTTACCTAATTTCAGAATGAGACAGGGCATATATAAGTATTGAGCAAAAATCACATGCCGATCCATGACATTGGTCTAGCCGCTTTGAATTGAAAAAGACATCTTTATTGAAATGATGAAAAAGTTTTACACCGACTGATGATTGAATTAAAGACAAATGACCCAGTTCCTAAACAAAATTTAAAACTGAAATGGAAATGAAGAAAAATAACATCAAACTTTGACTCTCTTTTTATTTAGCTTGATCTATAAACATATGGGAAGCGACATCCTTCTTCAGCTGCTCATAAGCTCGGGCTATCTTGGCTGCCTTCTCTTCAGCTTCCTCGACCTTTCTTTTGAGGCGGTTGTTCTCTGAGCGATTGGCGGACTTGAGAGGCACCTTGGGTATCGTCGGGCGTATCTCCTGAGGGATCTTGTGTCGATGGATGTATTTGGTCGTTGCGAAGTAAGACTTTTGCTCGCCTTTTAGTTCTCCTTCGGGTCGGGCTACCTTTAGGAGACGACACTTCTTCCACATCTTGTTGAGTTGAGCTACCGTCCCTTCGTGGTCTTTGTCATCGTCGGCGAAATTGACACGGAGGAGCTCAGGTTGTAACGCCGGAGGGAGTCCCTAAAGAATCTGGTACTGTCGGGACACTCTGGCGGGGTAGTACTCGATTGCGCCGGTGAAGCCCAAAAGTGGCACCGGTCCAACACCATTACACGTAAGCCGAGCTTCCTCGACATTGAACCAACTAGCATGCCATTGGAAACCTTGGGGTCTAGCATTTTTCATAAAAATGATCCACTCGGAATAATGGTAATCCGGTGCGTTCTCTTGTTTTTCTTTGTAGCTTAAAATGGGATGACTTGAATCACTGAGTTCGGAAATTTTGAGTAAATCACCACACCCTTTTATGTGAGACAAAAACCAGATTTGCAATAACTCAATTGGTGCATGAAATGACTTGTCACCATTTTGCTTGAATTTGGTGAGAGAAATGAAGGTCTCAGCTAAAATGGTGTTGACAAAATTCTTTTGAAGACAAACTTGTTGGACCAGCCATGCAATTGACGGGCTACATGCGTTTTTACAGTGAGGAAAAATGACGAACCCGAAAAATGCTAGTAAGAAGATTCTGCCCTTTTGAAAAGGTTTGGCTTTTTCAAAACATTGACTTAGGAACGAAAAAGGGCATGACCCACGGTTTGCTTTCAAAACTTTTTCTAAGTCTTGTTTTTCGACACTCAGAAATTCAGCCAACATTGATATCGAATCAATTGCCAAAGGTGGTGAAACTAGTTCTGACTCCAAAGATTTTCCAATGAGCACACTATATTCTTCTAAAGTCGAGGTGAGCTCATGCTTACCGAATATAAAGGTGGATGTCTCGGGACACCAAAAATGGGCTAATGCTCGAACGAGGCCGGTACGGACTTTGACCTCCAGTAGGGGAAGTAGCCTCCCGATGTGGCCCTCGACTAGCTTGCAGTTGGTCGGACTGAGTAGATTCCACCAGGCACGGAGCTTGTCCTTAGGAGCATCGAGAATCCGGATGTCTGTACCTCCCATAGTGTATAGACCAAGACTCACGACGGACCTAACGTCATGGACCGACCAAAGAAAAAGACGAAACATAAATAAATTGCGAGATAAGGGTCAAAGAAAACTTACTTTACCGGGTAGAAGAATGGCAATCACATAGACATGCGCATGAAATGTGAGGTTCGATTTCTACCTAGACTCTGGCTTGCAAAATGGAGACGAGAGGATTACCGAGCTAAACCAGTCATGGTGGTAGTTAGGCTAGGATTCCCCTGACTCCGGCTTGGTCAAAGAGCCGACCCGGGTTGAATGGAATACAACCGTGGTGGGTACTCAATGACACCTTAAAAGAAAATTCGGGACCGAGGAGGGCGACCCGTACCAAATGGTTTTGGTCGGGGTGTCCACAGTCTCAGTACCATCCTAAACCTATGTCGCCCAGGTCCGATAGCGGGTAGTGTGTGCGGTGTAGTGAAAATGTAAGGCATGCACAACAGGTTATATCAAACAGCGCTTCGTGCATAAATTAAACCATACATTCAACCACCTCCCTGCAAAACAAGGGTTAACAATCACGCCTTCCCTTATACCTCCCATACTGCAAGAACATTTAACACCTCAAATGTTAGGGACGTACCTGGGATCCTCGCTGCCAAACAAAAATTATTTTTGAAATGAAACATTGGCCTAAGTCCACTAGGAGTTTTGACTCAAGTCCCCAGCGGAGTCGCCAAGCTGTCGCGACCCTAAAAAAATCTAGTCCATTCATTTTCTCGGGCTAATGGATTATTGAGATTGAACTTAACTCGGGCCCTCCCAAGCCCTACCAATTCGCAACTTAGGGTTTAAGTTCTTAACATGCAAATGTTTTCATACTTGGAGTCACCACTAATCATTTTACGGTAGGCTGATTAGAAACCTAAATAAAACATAAGGAGATATGTTTTATTCCTACGAACCAGAGATTCTAAGCCCGGGGACTTGATTACGCTAGATCTAATCTAATGCCCTTTCGGTACCTTTTTCATTTCAAAAATATTTTGGCAGGCAGTTTGGATCCATTTTAACCTAATTACTAACATGTGAGGTGTTCATGCGAGTGCGCAAACCACCAATTTAACACCCATAAATCAAAGCATTAAATAAATTGCTAGTTTAGGAGAACAACTTCCCCGGGATCCAGCAAGCATCTGCATTGTTAGCGAAAAATCATACAGACAATCCTAATATGATTTCTAGTTAACAAAGCAACTCATTCAATTTCTTTTTTTTGGATTTTTCACTTATTTAAATGAAACCTAGTCTATATGCAATGACGTGCAAAATATGACATGCGAATTAATGCAACCTAGCATGTAAACTATATGTCATGCAACGACGTGACCTAATTCTAATGACGTGCAATGATATATTTTTTGTATTTTTCTTTAAAGAAATTCGGAATTAAAAACATGCCTAATTTAACATGCAACCTAATGACTTCTATTTTTGGTATTTTCTATTTAAAATTCGAAATTTAAAAATACCTAAGTTAACATGTAAACTATGATGACTTAATCTACCATAGAATGATTTCTTTTTTTGGGATTTTTGATTAAAATTCGGAATAATAAATAACGTGAATATTCCGTTAGGATTTGAAATAATGCCTAATTTAAATTAGGAAACTTGCCACGTTAAGTCCTAATTTAAATTAGATATTTATCTTATCCTTCAGGATATATTCAAAAATCCTAGACATGCAAAAATTCTAATTCAAACTCAAACTAATTTTTTTGAATTTTCTGTTTTATTTTGAAAAAGAAAGATAATCAAAACATGGATAGCAATCAATTCAAATCAACCACGCAATCCGCCAAATTCGTTTCAAACTCTGATTAGGCACAAAAATCAAATTATCGGTCATATCTAAAGGGTTATAGAAAATTCCCAAATTAACTCAATATCACTAAATTAAGCCCAAATTAAAACAACCAAGCCCGTGCGACATGAAATTCCCAGGCCCTTGCATTCCCAAGCATCCCGTTTTTGTTCGATAAAATTCAGACTCGCTCACTATCGCCAGTCCGATGCAATAATGCAATTAAATTAAAATGAACATAAACTATATGTTATGCAATTAAATTAAAATGAACCTAAACTATATGTTATGCAATTTAAATATTTTTGTCTAGGGGTTAAAAATTAATCCCTAATTTTCTAATGCAAATTATACTAAGTGAATGTCGGTAAAATTTAGGTGTCAACAACATATTCAATTCATTCCACATGAGTTACCAAATTGTCTAAATAGACTTCCCCTTTGAAATTAATGATACTGATTGACAAAATAACCATACAGAAATTAAAGCTAATACAAACATCTTTAGCTTTAAATTGATTAAAACCATTTATTCATCAGTGAAATGTTCGCAATTTAGAACATAAAAACGAGCATTGGAAATCTTTTGCTGCAAAATGTCAGGTTTTATCAAGGATAATACATCTTTACAGCATCAGAATTAACAGGATTGGAAAAGTCACGACCATCCATTTCTGCGAGAATCAAGGCACCTCCGGAAAGCACCTTCTTAACCACATATGGACTAGATATAGTTTGAAGCAAATTTACCTCTAGGAATAAGGAAAATTGGCAGCACGTTCCTTAGGACTAGATCATTTACCTCGAAGTGTCTTGGACGTACCTTTTAGTTGAAGGATATAGCTATCCTCTGCTGATAGGTTTGACCGTGGCAAATGGCTCTCAACCGCTTTTCATCAATTAAGTTTAATTGCTCAAGCCTTTGTCCCATCCATTTCGCTTCAGACAACTCCACCTGGGATAAAACTCGTAAGGAAGAGATTTCTACTTCGACAGGCAGAACTGCTTCCATGCCACACACTAGAGAAAAAGGGGTCGCATCGACAGAGGTTCGGATGGAAGTTTGATACACCATTAGTGCAAATAGCAATCTCTCATGCCAGTCACGATAATTTTCAGCTGTTTTAGCCAGAATCTTCTTGATGTTCTTGTTAGCGGCTTCAACTGCTCCATTTATCTGTGGACGATAGGGAGATGAGTTTAGATGCTGGATTTTGAACTTATTGAACAACTGATCCATGAACTTGTTCAGATTCGTCCCAATATCTGTGACAATAGCCTCGGGAACACCATAGCGAGTGATTATGTCTCGCCTAATAAATCTTACAACATTCTTTGCAGTGACGCTGGCATAAGACGCGGTTTCAATTCACTTGGAGAAATAATCAATTGCAACCAAGATGAATCGGTGTCCATTTGATGCCTTGGGATTAATCAGGCCAATCACATCGATGCCTCACATTGAAAAAGGTCATAGCTCGGATAACTGATGTAACTCTATGGGGGAACATTTATCTTATCCCCATGAACTTGACAGTGATGACATCTTCGGACATGTTGGATGCAGTCACTTTCAAGACTAAGCCAATAATAGCCTAACCTCATGATCTTCTTGGCTAACATGTGGCCATTCATGTGTGGACCACATATCCCCTCGCGTACTTCTTGCATGATCCTAGTAGCTTCAGCTGCGTCCACACACCTCAGCAGGATCGAATTATAAGATCTTTTGTACAGCTTTTCACCACTGACAAAGAATTTTGAAGCCATTTTCATTATGTATTTCTTGTCGGCGGGAGTGCTTCCCTCAGGAAATTCTTGTCTCCAAATATAATTCATGATATCGTAATACCATGGCTTTTCATTGGGTTCTCTATTCACAACCATAGAGTAAGCCGATTTCGTTAGGACTTCGATCTTCAAGTGTTCTACCTCTACTCCACCAGTTACTTGCAGCAAACTGATTATGGGACCTCAACAAGTACTCGAAGGAAATATCTTCGAATTCCTCTATGATTTCTTCGAGGTATTCATGATACGGCACTAGTTTGGTGTCTCTCGTCTTCGAGGACTATCCGAGTGGTTATGCCACTCTCCTATAGTTTGAACTCTGGTCCCTTCCACTCTCCACCGCTGCGGGCGGTGGTAATTCCACTTGAGCATTCTTCTTTAAAAGTTTGAAGAATGGTTTAGCAGTTTCGGAGAGCTGGGAAATGAAACGAGCTATGTAGTTCAATCTGTCCAGGAGGCTTCGTACTTCTTTCACGGTCGATGGGGGTTGTAGCTCACATATAACCTTTATTTTGGAAGGATCGACTTCAATGCCGTTACTACTTACTACGAACCCGAGTAGCTTGCTTGAAGTTGCTCCGAATATGCACTTCGTTGGATTGAGACGGAGCTTAAACTCATGGAGTCGATCGAACAACTTCCTCAGGGAATCAACATGACTCTCCCCAGGTCGAGACTTAGCAATCATGTCATCGACATAGATCTCGATCTCTTTATGCATCATGTCATGGAAAAGAGTCACTATTGCCCGTTGATATGTTGCCCCGACATTTTTAAGACCGAAAAGCATGACCTTATAGTGAAATGTGCCCCAAAGAGTGATGAATGTCATTTTCTCCTTGTCGTCGTCCTTCGTTCTTATCTGATTATAGCCCGAGAAACCATCTATAAATGAAAACCATTCAAATCCAACAGTACTGTCTACCAGAACGTCTATGTATGATAATAGGAAATCATCTTTAGGGCTAGCCTTATTCAAGTCGCGATAATCAATGCAAACCCGAACCCGGCCATCTTTCTTCATGACTAGTACGATGTTGGCCACTCAGGTAGGGTATTGGGTGATTTCGATGAATTCCACTTTCAAGAGCTTCATGACCTCTTCTTCTATTTTCTTCGAAAGCTCAGATTTGGTTCTCCGTAGCCTCTGTTTCTTGGGCGGCATGCCGGGATTAGTAGGCAAGCCATGCTCCACAATAAAAGGGTCTAAACCTGGCATATCAACGTATGACCAGGCAAAGATATCCTGGTAATCTTTCAGCAATTGGATTAGGCGTCTTGTTTCACCTTCAGGAAGGGTTGCCCCTATCTTTACCTCCTTGGGTTCTCTAAAATCACTCAGATTGACAGTGATAGTTTGATCTACCGTCAGGACTTTAGGTCTTTCATGATGCTCTAAATTACGCTGAATATCTGAGGAATCATCGAGTTCTCTGGCATCATCAGGACCAAGCTTGGTTGCATATAATTCATCAGATTGGACTGTTCCCATACCCTCACGTGTCAGAAGATTACCCTTGAAATATAAAGTAAGGGATTTAGAAGGACAAACAAGACTAACATTACATTTTTTTTTGTAATTAATTTTTTGTGTTTTTTTCTAAAATTCATTTCGAAAAGGTTTTAACACGAGGAAGCATGAAGAAGCCCAGGCCTCAGAATTCTCCTTGGACTATTTTTTCTTTTATCGGTTGGATATCATCATCGGGCTGATTTGATATACCTCAACATGCCCTCAAAAATGAAAACAACTTGTAATTCCATTGATTATCTCGAAATGAATTACATTTATTGAATAGAAATTGCAACAATCAAATCCTAAAAAATGGAAAGCAGCACCCAAGATGGGGCAAGTCCTAAAAAAGCAGTAAAAATTCCCACGCAGGGGAGTGTGCGAAAAAGTAAAAGTTTTACTCTTGTGGGCCTGTGCCCATTCCCTCTAACGGTCTTTCTTTGATAGCTCCAATGAAGACGTCATCAAACAGGGCAGTGATTCCCTCTATTACATCATCAGAGTCTTCTATCATTTGAGGTGTTGGATCATCCATACCTCCCCATCCGTTAGGGACAATATCACAAGGATCAACATAGAAGCTCGGGGGCGCTGAGTACTTCACATAATAGTCGAACTTGCCGCTTGAATGCCCCAGAGTGTCAATCACTTCTTTCTCTTTGTGCATCATTCTTGCAGGGCCCCGGAATGTGGTGCGAATGCGTAGAAGCAACCTACCACGCCCAAGTTCTTCATTATTTTGAGTAATCCCATAGCTACGTTCTTCACCATTTGGCTCTTCTCGACCTCGACCATGTCTATATCCACGTCCCCCATTGTTTGGAACACTTGGACGTTGGTACCCCAAGCCGGAAGCGCGGGGCCTTTGAGAGACTTCTACCGATTAGCAGATACCTTGGCCACCCCTACCAAGGCCTTTGCCCGGAATGAAGCCATGGGATACCATTACTCTTCCAGCCATTACTGCAGCATTTGACACCTCAAGAACTGGCGATAATGATCCTCTAGACGCATGAATGGTCGATACGAGCTTAAACGACTGATAGCTCGATTCTATTTTGCAATCCGGCTCGATATAGGGGATAGTCGTTGCTTGATAAATCGGGTGCTCTTCTTCATCGTGGACCGTGACTAACTTTCTCTCCACAATGAATTTCACCTTTTGATGTAGACTGGATGGTACAACACCAGTAGTATGAATCCATGGACGTCCCAATAGGAAATTGAATGTGGTGGGAATGTCTATGACTTGGAATAGAACGTTGAACATTGTTGGCCCTATTTGTATGTCAAGGTGTATTTCTCCCATCATTTCTTTCTTCGTTCCGTCAAAAGCTCACACGAAGGTCTTCGCAGCATTTATCCTTGAAGGATCTATCTTAAGGCGGTGTAAAGTCGCCAGAGGACAGATATTCAAGGTTGAACCGTTGTCAATTAGCACCCGAGCTACGTGTGAGGCTTTGTATTTGACAGAAATATACAGCACCTTTGTATGTCCTCTCCCTTCTATAGGGAATTCTTCATCCGAAAATGCTATAAGGTCTTTGAGGAGTATGGAACCCACAAACTCTTCCAGTTTCTTATGATCAATTGTCTTTGATATATGGACTTCACTCAACACCTTCGTCAGGGCCTTTTGATGTTTAACAGATGTTTGGAGGAGTTCGAGCAGAGAGATTTATGCAGGCATTTAGCGTAGTTGCTCAACTATATTGTACTCACTAGCCTTGATGACAGCCAGGAATTCCTTAGCTTCTTCATCAGTGACAGGTCTTACAGGTTGAGCATTAGCTTGGCCATAGGCACGTCCGGACCTAATGACTAAGTCGACATCGAGACTATAGGACCAAAGGACTGCCTTATCATCAGAGTACTCGTACGGTTGAGGTATCCCAATCACTATCCTTTTATCAGCTGTGGGCGTGCTTATTACGATCTCTTCATTATCGATCGCGTCTTCAAGCGGTGGCATGTCCTCATGCAAAGGATCGGGCTTGTCCTTCCCGGTATTTAATGTAGTGAACTCCTCATCCCAGTTAATGACGACCTCAGAGATAGTGGAAACGATGGCCGTGAGGTCAGCATAAACAATCATCCCTGCTTCTACCATTCTTGAAATTCTTTCTCTCATGATAGCCAGGGAAATGGCCTCATTACTCGGGTAACAACCAGCTTTCACCAGCTCACCATAGACCTCGGTGGTGTATACCTTGACATTCTTGATTCGACCAGCATTGAAGCTAAATATGGCATTCACATTGCCCACGTGATCAGGCAGAGGGTTACTCTGAACATTCAGCTTAGCGGGTTGAAATGAGAAAGTCTTAGTATCCAGGAGGTTCTGGATTCGGTGCTTGTGGATAGAGCAATCGTCGGTTGAGTGTCCCAGTTCGCCCATGTGATAATCGCATTTCTTTGATGGGTCGTAATTATAGAACTGCTCAGGATTGTGCCGCTTTGGCTTAGCAATAAGCAAGCCTTTCTTCCAGAGCACTGCCAATACTTGAGACAATGATCCGGGGAGGGGGTTGAATTACCTCTTATTGTTCCTCCTCTGAAAAGGTTGACGACCCGTATTTTGGTGCTGAGCTTCTGCTACTTGGATTGCTGGGACTGGGTTAGTATTCCACTAGCTCGGTTGGTTATACATCACATTCACTTCCACTACCGGTTCCTTCTCCTTCCTTGCACTAAATCTTTTGGTCGACAAAGATGGCTTCACAAACCACCCATCCTTCAACCCTATCTCGATCTGTTCACTTATGGGGATGAGTTGGTTGAAGTTATCAGCTGGAATGGCCACCATCCGATTACGGTACTCGAACAGGAGAGTTTTCACGAACATCCTCTTCAACTCACTGTCTATGGGTTTCGGGACGACTTGAGCGGCTAGATTCCTCCATCTGATGGCGTAATCCTTGAAAGACTCAGTCTTTTTCATCTGAGAACGTTCGAGATCATCACGGGTGGGAATGATGTCTGTTATGAATCTGTACTGCTTTAGAATGCCTCGATGGCTTCCTTCCAGGTTTTGAGGCTATTTATCTTCTTTATGAGATACCAGTTCAAAGTAGGACCCGTCAAACTTGCTTGAAATGCATGGATCATCAGGAGTTCATTATCCACGTACAAGGTCATATGTACATGATACAACTGCAGGTGGGCTTTTGGGCACGTGGTGCCATTGTACTTGTCAAAGTCCGGCATCTTGAACTTCTTTGGGATTTTGATCTGTGAGTACAGGGACAGATCAATCGAGGATGACTCCTGTGAGCCCTCCAACTGCTTCACTCTCTCCTCGAGTTTGTTTACTTGCTCATCAGGTTTAGGTTTGTTGATGACAATCTGGATGGGGTCATCTTCCAAATCGGGAATATCATCATCTTCCTCAAGATCAACATTCTTTCCACCTTTATGCTTTGGAGCTGATGCCTCAAGGGATGTTGGAACGGGGACCGACCGAAGAGCTTTGATTTCGGCAGACATTTGTTACATTACGATGACGACTTGCTTCATCTGGTCTTCCATGCCAACAACGCAATCTCGAAGGTCGGTTTGATCGGCCATTCTAGCTCTCGAATGTGTACGAATAGGCGATCGTGATCGGTCTATAATTACCTATTTTCAAAAATAGAGCATGGTAAGTATGCGTCCTCAAAACGATCGGTCCATAACTCAGTCTAATCGTCTCTTTTATTCCTATTTTTCATGACATTTTTCATTATTCCATGTATTTGTGAAAATGGTGGCAAATTTCTTAAGAAATAATGACTTATGACAGACCTAGGAAAATAATGATAAGAATTCAAAGTAAAATTTTTTTCAGAGCTTTCCTTTTTCTTTTTCTTTCCCTTTGAAAAAAAATTTGATGATTTTTACTTTCAAAAAATTACGATCGACTTAGACCTATCATGGACTGACCACATGTACGAAAAAGTAAGTAAATTGCAAGATAAAGGTTCAGAACACTTACTTCACCGAGTAGGGTAATGGCAATCACATAGACATGTGCATGAAATGTGAGCTTCGATTTCTACCTAGACTCTGGCTTGCAAAGTGGAGACGCGAGGATTACCGAGCTAAACCAGTCATGGTGGTGGTTAGGCTGGGATTCCCCTGACTCCGACTTAGTCAAAGAGCCGACCCGGGTTGTAAGAGGCGTAACCGTAGTGGGTATTCAATGACACCATGAAAGAAAATTTCGAGACCAAGGAGGGCGACCCGTACCACATGATTTTGGTTGGGGTATCCACTATCTCGGTACCATCCTAAACCTATGCCACCCAGGTCCGGCAGCGGGTAGTGTGTACCGTGTAGTGTAAATGTAAGACATGCACAACAGGTTATATCAAACAGCGCTTCTTGCATAAATTAAACCATATATCCGAACACCTCCCTGCAAAACAAGGGTTAACAATCATGCCTTCCCTTATACCTCCCATTCTGCAAGAACATTTAACACCTAAAATGTTAGGGACGTACCTAGGATCATCGTTGCCGAAAAACATTTTTTTGAAATGAAAAATTGGCCTAAGTCCACTAAAAGTTTTAACTCTAATCTCCAGCGGAATCGCCAATCTGTCGTGACCCTAAAAAATTTTACTTTTTCGAGCTAATGGATTATTAAGACTAATCTTAACTCGAACCCTCACAAGCCCTACCAATTTGCAACTTAGGGTTTAAGTTGTTAACATGCAAATGTTTTCATTCTTGGAGTCGCCACTAATCAATTTATGGTAGGTCGATTAGAAACCTAAATAAAACATAGGGAGATATGTTTTATTCCTACAAACCGGAGATTCTAAGCCCGGGGACTTGATTACGCTAGATCTAGTCTAATGCCCTTTCTGTACCTTTTCTTTTCAAAAAATATTTTGACAGGCAATTTGGATCCATTTTAACTTAATCACTAACATGTGAGGTGTTCATGCGGGTGCGCAAACCACCAATTTAACACCCAAAAAAGCGTTAAATAAATTGCAAGTTTGGAAGAATAACTTACCTCATAGCAACGTAAGCATTTGCATTGTTAATTACAAAATCACATCAGCAATCCTAATATGATTTCTAATTAACAAGCATTTCACTCAAATATTTTGGATTTTCGATTATTTAAATGAAAACTAATCTATATGCAATGGCATGCAAAAATTGACATACGAATTAATGCAACCTAATATGTGAACTATATGTCATGCAACAACGTGACATAATTCTAATGACGGGCAAATGATTATTATTTTTGGTATTTTTTAATGAAATTCGGAATAAAAAAAATGCCTAAAATAACATGCAATCTATGATGTCTTAACATATCCTAACATGACTTATTTTTGGGATTTTTGTTAAAATTCAAAATTATAAATTACTTGAATTAAAAATGCAATCTATCCTAATCTACCATGAAGCAATTCATTTTTTTGGGGTTTTAATGAAAATTCGGAATTAAAAAATGGCCTAAATAATCTATTAAGATTAGAATATTACTTAATTTAAACTAGGAAATAGATTATCTCAAATCCTAATTTAAATTAAATAATTACTCTATCTTCTAGATATATTTGGAATTCCCTAAACATGCAAAACTCTAATTCAAATCCTAACTGATGTTTTTGAATTTTCTTTTTTATTTGAAAAGAAAAACAAATTAAACAGAGATAACATCCACATTCAAAACGACCACGCGATCCGCCTGATTTATTTTAAACTCGGATTAGGCACAAAAATCGAACTATTAGTCATATCTATAGGGTTATAAATATTGACGGAAAGTCGATTATTCAAATTTGGAAAGCAGATAAAAATCATTATCGTATATAAGTGGTTATGGATAGGATAATAATTTCCGTATCGCCGCGTATCGAACTTTAGGGATAAGGTCGGATAGTCGTCTAGATACGTTGCTAAATTAGGAAATCCTCCTCATTTTGAATATTTTTAAACATTGCGGAAATCCTAATATACCTAATATTCCACATGATATTCACGAAATATTCAAAACATTCAAATTAGGAAATTTAATATTCTGAAAAATATAGGATAATGTCCAATTACCTAATTTGCGGATAATTCCAAATTCGAATTGATCGGGATCGTGACAACCGGCGACGGCACGGCGACGCGGCATTAGAGCGGCGGTTCACGGTGGCATCCGGCATAGCGATACGGTTCACGAACTTGCTAGACACCTGCAAAAAGAGAATTTGGACACAACAATGAGCTAGTCTAGTGCGGTGGACAGCTACTGGTGTTGCTGGAAGCTGTTGCAAGGATCTGCAGGGGCCTTGACTTGCTGGTGGACGTCGGGAAGACTTGCAAGGAGAGGACAAGTCGCTAAGCCTTGTCGCCGGGAGTGCTGCGTGGACTGCTTGGAGTCTCGTCGATGCTGTTTGACTGCTGCAGGTGATGGCAGAATTCTTTGACCGCCTGGCTTGATCAAGTGAAGCTGCTGGAATGTTGTTGAAGTTGCGGCTGAATGGTCAGCAAGCGTGAAGGAGAAAGGAAGTCAACGGCGTGGGCAGCAAATAAGAGAAGCAGCAGCGGTCGTCGTTGACGCCAGGTGAGGTTCAACGCAGCAGGACGTTGTCGGGGAGGGCGATCAACAGCAGCGGCAGTGTGGCCCTCACGGTCACAGGTCTGACCGTGAAGAAGACGAGGGCCCCCGGGAGCAACACGGCAAAGCAGAAGGGTCGGGGCTGCTACGGCGTTGCGAGTTGGGTGGCCTCGCCGGCAAGGGACGCGCGCCGCGACAGAGCAGCGGCGGCGGTGGCGGTGAGCGACGGTGGTGCAGTGTAGCAGCGCGAGGAACGATGGGACCTTCGGTGGCGGTGCAACGCGGCTAGTCTCTCTCTCCTTTTCTCACCTTGTCTAATTTTCTGATCTGAATTTTTTTGTTCTGAATTATGTCCCTCCAAAAATCTGACCTAAACATGTTTATATAATCCTAACCTAGGTTAATTAGATGGGCTCTATAATCCTAATGGGCTTAGGCCCGGGCTTAGGTTTAATTTAATTTAAATGGGCTGATTTAATCAAGGATAATGGGCTGAATTAAGCTCAAATTAAAACAACCAAACCCGTTTGACTTGAAATTCCCGGCCCTTGGATTCTAAGCGAGCCGAGTTTTGTTCGATGAATTTTAAGTTCATTCGCCATCGCCAATCCGATGCAAAAAATGCATTTAAACTAAAATGAACCTAAACTATATATTACGCAATTTAAATATTTTTGTTTAGGAGTTAAAATTTAATCCCTAATTTTCTATGCAAATTACACTAAATGGTGAGTCGAAGTTTAGGTGTCAACAGATCTTTTGCATAGCTTTTCACCACTGATAAAGAATTTTGAAGCCATTTTCATTATGTATTTCTTGTCAGCCGGAGTGCTTCTTTTAGGAAATTCTTATCTCTGGATGTAGTTCATGATATCATAATACCATGGCTTTTCGTCGGGTTCTCTGTTCATAACCATACAGTAGGCCGGTTTCGTTAGGACTTCGATCTTCAATGGTTCTACCTCTACTCCACTAGTTACTTGCAGCATGGATGATAATGTAGCTAGTGCATCAGCAAACTGATTATGGGATCTTGACAAGTACTCAAAAGAGATATCTTCGAATTCCTTTATGATTTTTTCGAGGTATTCATGATACGGCACTAGTTTAGTGTCTCTCGTCTTCCACTCTCCTACAGTTTGAAGAATAATCAGAGCGGAATCACCAAACACTTTCAACTTGGTTATCCCCATTTCCATTGCGGCTTGGAGTCCGAGGATGTAAGCTTCGTACTCGGCTATGTTGTTGGTACACGGGAACTCTAACTTTGCTGCCACCGGATAATGTTGCCCATCTGGGAATATCAAAACTGCCCCAGTGCCGGAACCAATCAAGTTCACAGCTCCATCGAAAAACATAGTCCATGTATCTTCTTTTATTACCAAAATGCGATCTTCTGGGGAATATCTATCGTCATCCGAGATTCTAGGATTCTCGGCTAACATATTAGCAATTACTCGACCTTTGACTGACTTCTGTGGCATCATCTGGACATCAAATTCTGAAATTAGAATATGCCATTTGGCCAGTTTCCCCACCAAGGTCGGTTGATCAAGTAAGTACTTGATGGGATCATTCTCAGTTACCAACAAAGTCTAGTGATGCAATGTATATTGCCGCAGCCTATGGAGCACCCATACTAGTGCAGCGCAAGTCTTCTTGACTTCAGGATAATTCAACTCTGAGACGGTAAATTTCTTACTCAAGTAATAAATAGCTCGCTATTTTCTATCTTCCGGATTTTTCTAGGCTAGCATCGCTCCCAGGGACTCGCTATGAATCGTGAGATAGAGGATCAGAGGTTGGCCCGGGATTGATGGGATTAACACCAGAGGTTTCATCAAGTACTACTTCAGTTCATTAAATGCTTCCTGGCAATTATCGTCCCATTCCACTTGAGTATTCTTCCTTAGAAGTTTGAAGAATGGTTTAGCAGTTTCGGAGAGCTGGGAAATGAAACGGGCTATGTAGTTCAATCTACCCAAGAGGCTTCGTACTTTTTTCACGGTCGATGGGGGTTGTAGCTCACATATAGCCTTTATTTTGGAAGAATCGACTTCAATGCCCTTACTGCTTACTACGAACCTGAGTAGCTTGCCTGAAGTTGCTCTGAATATGCACTTCGCTGGATTGAGATGGAACTTAAACTCATGGAGTTAGTTGAACAACTTCCTCAGGGTATCAACATGACTCTCTCCGGGTCGAGACTTAGCAATCATGTCATCGACATAGATCTCGATCTCCTTATGCATCATGTCATGGAAAAGAGTCATCATTGTCCGTTGATATGTTGCCCCGACATTTTTAAGACCGAAAGGCATGACCTTATAGTGAAATGTGCCCCAAGGAGTGATGAATACCGTTTTCTCCTTGTTGCCATCCTTCATTCTTATCTGATTATAACTTGAGAAACCATCCATGAAGGAAAATAGCTCGAATCCAGCAGTACTGTCTACCAGGACGTCTATGTATGGTAATGGGAAGTCATCTTTAGGGCTAGCCTTGTTCAGGTCGCGATAATCAATGTAAACCCGAACTCGACCGTCCTTCTTCATGATTGGCATGATGTTGGCCACCCAGGTAGGGTATTGGGTGACTTCGATCAACCCCACTTTCAAAAGCTTCATGACCTCTTTTTCTATTTTCTTTGAAAGCTCAGGTTTGGTTCTCCGTAGCCTCTGTTTCTTGGACAGCATGCCGGGATTAGTAGACATGCCATGCTCCACAATAGAACCCGGCATATCGGCGTACGACCAAGCAAAGATATCCTGGTAATCTTTCAGCAACTAGACCAGGCGTTTGGCTTCACCTTCGGGAAGCGTTGCCCCTATCTTCACCTCCTTGGGTCTCCGGAATCACTTAGGTTGATAGTGATAGTTTGATCTACCGTCAGGACTTTAGGTCTTTCATGATGCTCTAAATTGCACTAAATATCTGAGGAATCATCGAGTTCTCTGGCATCATCGGGATCAAGCTCGGCGGCGCATAGTTCATTGGATTGGGCCGTTTCCATACCCTCACATGTCACAAGATTACCCTTGAATCATAAAGTAAGGGATTCAGAAGGACAAACAGGGCTAAACATTGATTTTTTTGTAATTAATTTTTGTGTGTTTGTTTTTTTTCTGAAATTCATTTCAAAAAGGTTTTAACACGAGAAAACATGAAGAAGCCCACGCCTCAGAATTCTCCTTGGACTGTATTTTCTTTTATCGGTTGGATATCATCACCGAGCTGGTTTGATGTACCTCAACATGCCCTCAAAAATGAAAATAACTTGTAATTTCATTGTTGATTTCAAAATGAATTACATTTATTGAAGGGAAATTGCAACAATCAAATCCTAAAAAAGAAAATGGAAAGAAGCACTCGAGACGGGGCAAGTCCTAAAAAGCAGTAAAAATTCCCACGCAGGGGAGTGTGCGAAAAGTAAAGGTTTTACTCTTGTGGGCCTGTGCCCATTCCCTCTAACGGTCCTTTTTCAATAGATCCAATGAAGACATCATCGAACAGTGTAGTGATTCCCTCCATTGCATCATCAGAATCCTCTATCATTTGGGGTGTTGGATCATCCATACCTCCCTATCTATCAGGGATAATGTCACGGGGGTCGACGTAGAAGCTCGGGGGCGCTGAGTACTTCACATAATAGTCGAACTTGCTGCTCAGTTGCCCTAGAGTGTCGATCGCTTCTTTCTCTTCGTGCATCATCCTCGCAGGACCTAGGAATGTGATGCAGATGTGTGGAGGCAGCCTACCACGCTTGAGTTCTCCATTATTTTGGGTAGTTCCAAGGCCACGTTCTTCACCATTCAGCTCTTCTTCGGATTGCTGACTATGTCCACGTCCACGCCTTTCATTATTTGGCACAGTTGACCTCTGGTACCCCAATCCAAAAGTGCGAGATCTTTGAGAGACTTCAACCGGTTGGCGGATACCTTAACCATTTCTGCCAAAGCCTTCGCCCGGAATAAAACTATAGGACACCAATACTCTTCCGACCATGACAACAGTATTTGACACCTCAGGAACGGGCGGTGATGATCCTTTAGACGTATGTATAGTCGATACAAGCTCAAGCGACTGATAGCTCAATTCTATTTTGCAATCCGGCTCGACATAGGGGATAGCCATCGCATGATAAATCGGGTGTTCTTCTTTACCGTAGACTGTGACTAATTTCCTCTCCACAACGAACTTCACCTTCTGATGTAAACTGGATGGCACAACTCCGACAGTATGAATCCATGCAGTGGGAATGTCCATAACCTGGAATAAGACGTCAAACATTGTGGGCCCTATCTATATGTCGAGGTGGATTTCTCCCATTACTTCTTTCTTCGTTCCGTCAAAGGCTTGCACGGAGGTCTTTGCAGCATTTATCCTCGAAGGATCTATCTTAAGGCGGTGTAAAGTCACCAGAGGACAGATGTTCAAGGCTGAACCATTGTCAATGAGTACCCGAGTTACATGCAAGGCCTTGTATTTGACAGAAATATACAGTGCTTTGGTATGTCCTCTGCCTTCTAGAGGGAATTCCTCATTCGAAAAGGCTATAAGGTCTTTGAGAAGTATGGAACCCACAAATTCCTCTAGTTTCTCATGATCGATCGTCTCAGGCACATGGACTTCACTCAACACCTTCATCAGGGCCTTTTGATGTTTGAGAGATGTTTGGAGGAGTTCGAGCAGAGAGATTTGCGCAGGCATCTTGTGCAGTTGCTCAACTATGTTGTACTCACTAGCCTTGATCATGGCTAGGAACTTTTTGGCTTCTTCGTCAGTGATAGGTTTTGCCGGTTGAGCATTAGCTTGGCCATAGGCACGTCCAAATCTGGTGACTAAGTCAACATCGAGACTGTAGGACCAAGGAACTGCCTTATCATCCGAGTACTCATACGGTTGAGGTATCTCGATCACAACCCCTTCATCGGCTGCAGGTGTGCTTATTATAATCTGCTCATCATCGGTCGCGTCTTCGAGCGGAGGCATGTTTTCAGACAAAGGATCGAGCTTATCCTTTCCAGTGTTTAACGTAGCAAGCTCTTCGTCCCAGTTAATGACGACCTCGGAGATTGTAGAGACAATGCCGGTGTAGTCAGCATAAACGATCAACCCAGCCTCTACCATCCTTGAGATTCTTTCTCTCATGATGGCCAGGAAAAATAGCCTCATTACTCGGGTAATAATCGGCTTTCATCAGCTCGCCATAGACGTCAGTAGTATACACCTTAATGTTCTTGATTCGACCAGCATCGAAACTGAATATGGCATTGACATTGCCCGCGTGATCAGGGAGCGGGTTGCTCTGAACATTCGTCTTAGTGGGTTGGAATGATAAAGCCTTCGTGTCCAGGAAATTCTGGATTCGGTACTTGAGGGCATAGCAATCGTCGGTTGAGTGCCCCGGCTCACCCATGTGATAATCACATTTCTTCGATGGGTCGTAGTTATAGAACTGCTTAGGATTGGGCCTCTTTGGCTCGGTAGTAAGCAAGCCTTTCTTCTGGAGCACCGCCAATATTTGAGATAACGAACCGGGGAGGGGGGTGAATTGCCTCTTGTTGTTCCTCCCCTGAAAAGGTTGACGACCCATGTTTTGTTGCTGAGCTTCCACTACTTGGATTGCTGGGGCAGGGTTAATACTCCGCCGGCTCAGTTGGTTATAAGTCACATTCACTTCAGCTGCCGGTTCTTTCTCTTTTCTCGTACTGAATCTTTTGGTCGACGAAGATGGCTCCACGAACCACCCATCATTCAGTCCTATCTCGATCTGTTCGCTTATGGGGATGAGTTGATTGAAATTGTCAGCTGGAATGGCCACCATCCGATTATGGTACTCGAACGGGAGAGTTTTCATGAACATACTCTTTAACTCACTGTCTATGGGTTTCGGGACGACTTGAGCGGCTAAATTCCTCTATTTGATGGCATAGTCTTTGAAGGACTCGGTCTTTTTCATCTGAGCTTGCTCGAGATCATCACGGGTAGGAATGATGTTTGTTATGAACCTGTACTGCTTTAAAAACGCTTCACTAGCTTCCTTCCCGATTTTGAGGCCATTTATCTTCTTCATGAGATACCAATTCAAAGCAGGACCCGTCAAACTTGCTTGAAACGTATGGATCATCAGGAGTTCATTATCCACGTATGAGGTCATCTGTACGTGGTACAACTGCAGGTGGGCTTTTGGGCAAGTGGTGCCATTGTACTTGTCAAAGTCCGGCATCTTGAACTTCTTTGGGATTTTGATCGGTGAGTACAGGGACAAATCAATTGAGGGTGAATCTTGTGAACCCTCCAGCTGCTTCACTCTCTCTTCGAGTTTGTTGACTCGTTCATCAGGCTTGTGTTTGTTGATGACGATCTAGATGGGGTCATCTTCCAAGTCGGGAATATCGTCATCTTCCTCAAGATCAACATTCTTTCCACCTTTATGCTTTGGAGCTGATGTTTCGAGGGATGCTGGAATGGAGACCGACCGAAGGGCTTTGATCTCAGCGGACATTTGTTGCATTGCGATGACGACTTGCTTCATCTGGTCTACCATATCAATAACACGCTCTTGCAAGTCAGCTTGATCGGCCATTCTGGCTCTCGACCGTGTACGAATAGACGATCGTGATCGGTCCGTAATTACCTAATTTAAAAAATAGAGTATGGTAAGCATGCGTCCTCAAAACGATCGGTCTATGACTCAGTCTAATTGTCTCTTTTATTCCTATTTTTCATGACATTTTTCATTATTCCATGTATTTATGAAAATGGTGGCAAATTTCTTAAGAAATAATGACTTATGACAGACCTAGGAAAATAATGATAAGAATTGAAAGTAAAATTTTTTTCAGAACTTTATTTTTTCTTTTTCTTTCCCTTTGAAAAAAAATTCAATGATTTTTACTTTCAAAAATTATGATCGACTTACACCTATCATGGACCGACCACATGTACGAAAAAGTAAGTAAATTGCAAGATAAAGGTTCAGAACACTTACTTCACCGGGTAGGGTAATGGCAATCACATAGACATGCGCATGAAATGTGAGGTTCGATTTCTACTTAGACTCTGGCTTGCAAAGTGGAGACGCAAGGATTACCGAGCTAAACTAGTCATGCTGGTGGTTAGGCTGGGATTCCCTTGACTTCAGCTTAGTCAAAGAGTCGACCCGGGCTGCAAGAGGCGTAACCGTGTTGGATATTCAATAACACCATGAAAGAAAATTTCGTGGCCGATGAGGGCGACCCGTACCACATGGTTTTGATCGGGGTATCCACTACCTCAGTACCATTCTAAACCTATGCCGCCCAAGTCCGGCAGCGGATAGTGTGTGCGGTGTAGTATAAATATAAGACATGCACAACAGGTTATATCAAACAACGCTTCGTGCATAAATTAAACCATACATCCAAACACCTCCCTGCAAAACAAGAGTTAACAATCACGCCTCCCCTTATACCTCCCATACTGCAAGAACATTTAACACCTTAAAATGTTAGGGACGTACCTGGGATCCTCGCTGCCAAACAAAAATTATTTTTGAAAAGCAAAATTAGTCTAAGTCTACTAAGAGTTTTAGCTCAAATCCCCAATGGAGTCACCAAGCTGTCGCGACCTAAAAAAATTTTACTTTTTCGGGCAAATAGATTATTAAGACTAATATTAACTCGAGCCTTCCTAAGCCCTACCAATTCGCAACTTAGGGTTTAAGTCTTTAACATGCATATATTTTCATGTTTAGAGTCGCCACTAATCTATTTGTGGTAGGTCGATTAGAAACCTAAATAAAACATTGGGAGATATGTTTTATTTCTACGAACCAGAGATTCTAAGCCTGGGGACTTGGTTACGCTAAATCTAGTCTAGCGCCCTTTCGGTACCTTTTCTTTTCAAAAATATTTTGGCAGGCAGTTTGGATCCACTTTAACTTAGTCACTAATATGTGAGGTGTTCATGCGGGTGCGCAAACCACCAATTTAATACCCAATAAAACGTTAAATAAATTGCAAGTTTGGAAGTAAGACTTACCTCGAATCAACGCAAGCATCTGCATTGTTAGCTAGAAAATCACATTAACAATCCTAATATGATTTCTAATTAACAAGCAATTCACTCAATTTCTTTTTTTTTGGATTTTCACTTATTTAAATGAAATCTAATCTATATGCAATGACGTGCAAAAATGACATGCGAAGTAATGCAATCTATCATGCAAACTATATGACATGCGACGACGTGACCTAATTCTAATGACGGACAAATGATTTATTTTTGATATTTTTTAATGAAATTCGGAATAAAAATATGCCTAAATTAACATGCAATCTATGATGACTTAACATATCCTAACATGATTTATTTTTGGGATTTTTGTGAAAATTCGAAATAATAAATTACTTAAATTAAGAATGCAATCTATCCTAATTTAATCTACCCTAAGATGACTCTTTTTGGGTTTTTTCATGAAAATTCGAAATAAAAAAATAACCTAGATAATCTATTAAGACTAGAATATTACTTAATTTAAATTAGGAAATAGATCATCTTAAGTCCTAATTTAAATTAAATAATTACTCTATCCTCTAGATATATTTAGGATTCCCTAAACATGCAAAACTCTAATTTAAATCCTAACTGATATTTTTGAATTTTCTTTTATTTGAAAAGAAAAAAAACAATTTAAACAAAGATAACATCCACATTCAAATCAACCACCCAATCCGCTAGAATTGTTTCAAACTTCGGATTAGGCACAAAAATCGAACCATCGGTCATATTTATAGGGTTATAGATATAAACGAAAAGTCAATAATTCAAATTTGGAAAGCGGATAAAAATCATTATCGTATCCAAGTGATTATGGATAGGGTAATAATTTTCCGTATCGCCGCGTATCGAACCTTAGGGATAAGGTTGGATAGTCGTCCAGATACGTTGCTAAATTAGGAAATTTTCCTAATTTTGAATATTCAAAATATTGCAGATATATCGAACATTATCCTAAGATATCTAATTATCCACATGATATTTATGCAATATTCAAAACATGCAAATTAGGAAATTAAATATTCTGAAAATATTGGATAATGTCCACTTACCTAATTTGAAATAATTTCCAAATTTGGATCGCCGGTGGATCGGGATTGGGTTTGCGGATCAAGCGACGAGCGGTTGACGTCGGGGTCAGAGGCGATGTCGAGAATGGCAGGCTTGTTCGGTGCGGCTCTCACATGCGATATCGACACGGCGTCTCCGGGAACGGCGGTGTGGGCGTCGAAGACGGCGGGGGCGATGACTGGCTGAACAGCACCTTGGTGGGGGCTCGTGGCGATGCATGAACGGCTCCCAGTGATGTGGCTTTACCGTAGTGCCCGCGGCAAGGGTGGCGCGACCAGCAAAGGAGCGGCTGTGAGAAAACGTGAAGACGAGTTTGGACGCCAATCAACTTTGCTAACACTGCTGCAGGGACGCCTGGGATTGGCGTTGCTCGGTAGAGACTTCTCGAATTGCTCGCACAGCAGCTTGGTCAGAGAGTCTCCTCGACGTCCTCATCTCATGGGCACGGTTGAAGGGAAAAACCCCTATGTGAGTCTGAAACAATGCTGAAGCACTAAAAAAAAATTGTAGAAAATCGTCAAGCAGTAGGAATGTTCTGTATCTTTCCTTGTCCCTGCATGTGAACCTACGTGTTATGCATGACCGAGATGCATGTGAAGATGGGGGCTCGTCAGGATCAGCATGGGCTGTTGCTTCGAGGACACCAAGATGGAGCAACGTTGACAAAGTCAACTTCTTGGACTCATGGGTTTAGCCTTTAACTTGGGCAAGTCTTCGATCGAGCGAGGGGAAGCGACTAATCTAATGCTTCGTGAAGATGCTCCGCTGCAATTGCACATTCAGCGATGAAGACTTGCTGGTGCTGCTCACGGTGTAGTGCGGCGAGCGGTGCTACGCACAGTGGGAGGCGCGGCGACATGCGGCAGGGGCGGTGAGGGGGGCGCGACACACCGGTCTTTCCCTCTCTCTCTCTCTTTCTCTCAATTGGTCTCACGTCTCTCTCTCAAAATAATTTTAGATCTGAATTCTGAGCCCTTTATAAAAATTCTGACCGAAATATGTTCATACAATTCTAATCTAGGTCAAATAGATGAGCTTACTAATCCTAATGGGTTTAGGCTTGGGCTTAGGTTTAATTTAATTTAAATGAGCTGATTTAATCAAGGATAATTGGCTGAATTAAGCTCAAAGCATAATGGGCTGAATTAAGCTCAAATTAAAATAACCGAGCCCGTTTGACTTGAAATTCCCGGCCCTTGGATTCCGAGCGAACCGAGTTTTGTTCGATGAATTTTAAGCTCGTTCGCCATCGCCAATCCAATGCAAAAAATGCAATTAAACTAAAATGAACCTAAACTATATGTTATGCAATTTAAATATTTTTGTTTAGGGGTTAACATTTAATCCCTAATTTTCTATGCAAATTACTCTAAATGGTGAGTAAAATTTAGGTGTCAACAAGAAGCTAAGTGGATTCAATAAAGATATGAACAACTCATTATGATCGATGAAAAGAGATTAAGAGCTATATGCTATGGACAAACTTATCAGAGAAGAGTAGTTAAATCCTTTAACCAAAAAGTGAAACTAATGCATTTTAAAACAGAGGATTTAGTAGTGAAGAAAGTCATTTTCAACAATTTAGATCCCCGTGGCAAATTCACTCCGAATTATGAGGGTCTATATATTGTTAAGAAAGTTCTTCCTGGAGGAGCATTGATTCTTGTAGATATGACAGGAATAGAATTAGCCTATCTTGTAAATGCAGATGCTGTCAAGATTTTCTACTCATGAAATGAAGACAAACATTCAAAAAGAGATTTGGGTTACTATAGAACATGCGCAATATCATGCATATCATGCATTTCATGAACATGTTGTCGCGCTGCGCTTTTGAGTGTTTTTTCGGGATTTGCGCGCTAAGGAGGTATTTCCGTATAAGGGTATCTCCCAGATCATACCTCACGTGACAGTGGAAGATGATTTCTAAATTTGTAATTTTAGAGTCGCCACTAATCATTATTGGTAGGTAAACTAGAAACCTAATCGAGGTACGGGAGAAAAACCACGATTCTACAGGCCAGAGATTATGAGTACATGGACTTGGTTACGTTATTGATCCCAAATTGAGATCCCTAACACCCTTTCGGTACCTAAGAACGATATGATGTCTAACGTGTTATGTGAATTTCCGAAGCTTACCCACTAATCCTATCTGTTGTAATCGCAAGAAAGTCCAAATAAGCATTAAATGCACAATCAAAGTCAATCAATCCTAAGTGGTCTCTAAAACAAAAGTCAATCAAAACATCCAAATCCTAATGAAGCTCTAATAGCTTGTTTATTTCATGATTTACACATTTTTAGGGTTTTAGGGTTTTTTAGGGGTTACAATCCCTAAATTTGAAATTTTCTAAAAATGCCGCTTGGGCACTTCAAAAGGTTCAAATTTCACTTTTTATGACTGGCCACAATGATTTAGGACCATTATATGAATTTTCAAAATTTTTTATTTTTTTAAAAAAATTTTATTAAAATCTTTATGATTTTTCATGGTTTTCTGAAAATCTTTATGAATTTTCCAATTTTTCAAATTTTTTATTGATTTTCCAAAATTTTTATTTTTTATTTTTATTTTCCGAATTTTCTGAATTTTTATGAATTTTCTGAAAATTTCTGAATTTTTATGAATTTTCTATAAATTTTTGAATTTTCTGAATTTTTTTTTGAATTTTTATGAAATTTTCTGATTTTCTATAAAAATTCTAAATTCTTTTATGATTTTTGTGATTTTTTTGATTTGTTTTTTAATTTTCAGATTTTTTATTTTTTTAGAAATTTTTTTTAAATTATCTCTCGAAGGACACGAATTGGACCGACTCGACTAGACTCGATTCGGTCAAGCCGAACCGAGTGTCGCTGGCGCCGGTCGCCGGTCACTTTCTCCGGTGGGAAACAGCGCCAAAATGGCGTCATTTCACCATTTCTCATTGGGGCATTTCCCCAAATAGGTGGTGTGCATGGGTCCGTTTTTTTTTTTTTGTTTTCACGACTGCAACTTTAGATTAATCTCCGGCGATCTTCCAGTGATGTTTTGGTGTCGATTTTAGGCTCTTTATCATCCTCACATCCCCACTTATCATTCCTACCTAATCAACTCGTCGTCGGACCTTCACAGGCCGGCGAAAACTGATCTTAAATAACCTAACCTAGAATTGATCAAAACATGCTTTTCAGGCCTTCAAATCATCACACAGTACACCCTAGCAGTCCAAAACGATCCTAAATGAATTTCAATCTATCAAACAAAGTTAGGAGAAGTTAACTTGGAAGGCCTTATGGCCACAGTGACCCTCCAACAACATTGTCCGAGCTTCCGCGAGTGGTTTAATGGGCGCCTGAGGCGATTTATGCACATTTTTCAACCAAAAATGCAAGTAAACAACATAAAGCATGGTCAGAATCAAATTCTGAGCATCGACAATCAAGAAAGTTGCAAGATCTAGCACGGTAAATTCAAATGTTCAATTTGGAATTCTGGAAATGATTATGATACCGATCGATATTTACCTATCTCGTTCGATGATCAAACAACTTCTTCGAGCTGATTTGCTGCTACAGAGTCCTTCTCCGACACCCAGGCTTCAAGTAGACGGTCTCAGGACTTCCGGAGGTGCTCTGGATACGTTGACCGAGGCTGAGTTTTAGGCCTTCACGCATGGTCGACCTTACTGAACCCAGGAAGGGAGGTCACACCGAAGCTCTGATTTGCCAACGCTCCGCCGTAAAGGGCGACGCCGAACGTTCAAAAGGGGACCTCTACCTTCTTTTCTCTTTGGATTTTACGCTCTTTCTCTCTGTTTCTATCTCCTCTCTGTTTGGCCATTCGTCGAACACGTTCTCTTCAATGTTCAGTTTTTTCTCCTTTTTTGTTTTGCAATTTTTCCCGCTCAAAATTTGTTGGAACCGATTTCCGATCGGTTACCTAGTGCTAGCTGGATATTTTCCAACTAGCCAAATCGATAAAAACGTGTTAATTTGATCGGGGGAAGTCAGTGAAGTTCTGGGGTTTGATTCGGTTTTTCTAGGTTTTATTGCACTTTGAGCAAGCCGGGTGAAGAAGACGGGTCGTCGAGTCGGGTCGGGTCGGGTCGGGTTGACCCGGTCGACCCGACAGGCTCAATTTTGATTAAAAACTCAAATTGAGCTTAATTTCAACTGATTTTTTCAAATTTAATCCCAAAATTGAACTCACCATTATATTCCGAACCCAAATATATAATTTTTCTCAATTTTTATTATAATTGTGCCCAAGATTTTCTTATTTTTGTATTCAGGTTAATAGGGTTTTGTTCAATTTGATGTCCTAATGGCCTGATTAGGTAAAATTGATGTCAAAATTGGATTACCCACACCTGATTAACCTTAGAAATAAGAATCTCATATTTCGACAATTTCATATCGGGCACGATTCCCAATTTGGGTTCAAAATCCTTCATTTTGAATCGAATTTTGGGGATTTTTTATTCTTATGTCATATTGTGCAATTGGATTGACCATTATGCAATTCAAGGTCCCTGAATCATTTGTTGTGAAGACACTATGACTTAAAAATGACTGGAAAAAATTTACTTGCATTTTTTGTTCAATTCGAGTTTAATTTTACCCAATTTTGGGAAAAACATATACTCGATTGAGTTTTTTCAAAATTGATGATGTATTCATGAAATTGGATTTAAAATAAGACTAATGATTATTTTTATGGAATTGGCTAATTCCATTTGCTATTTTTCTTGATTTTCTCACCTATTTTGATTAAAAAATTAAGAAAAAATGCAGAAAAATGCTCAAAAAAATATTTTTTTGGTTAGAAATAGGTTTCTAGGCTTGGCCAAGATTCCTAGTCCTAATTTTGAAATTTTTGAAAATATGAAAAAATGAGCTAAAAATTAGGTATCAACATCTGTTTATCTGTTTTGCAGAAGAAAGCAAAAGGAGTCCGAACCAGTCAATGGTTTCAAAAATCCCAATAAAGTTGTCAAATAATAGAGGGAAGTATTATTTACAATTCAATTTTCCATTAATGTTCCATAATGTGCTTTTCTTTTTATCATCCCTAAGGAGACAAAGAAAAGGGAGCAACAAAAGAAAAATCCCCAATGGAATCAAAGAAAAACATGCAAACAAAAGGGATCTTGGTAAGTTGATCAGACATGTATCCATAAATCATAAGTACATGCGTTAAAGAAGTTGCCTTTCTAAGAGAAAATCAAACTTCTTCTTTCCCAAGCGGAATGACACTAAGACTGAGCAAAACAAAACAAATTATTTTGAAAAGAAAATACCTCATAAAATGTTTCAATCAAAAGTTTTGAAACACGCTTTCTTTGAGAATGCATTAAGTATCAAAATTCCCTAAAATGGATAATTTGACAAAAGGCTTTGAAAAATTTTAAAGAAAAAGTTTGGATCAAATTGAATAGAAAGACCTTCAAATGATTAAAGGTAGCCATATCCAAACACATTCCTTATACACTCGAAGTCAAAGTGAAAGAGTGAATGAAAAAGAACTCATCCAAAGGAAAATAGAGAAAGTTCGCAATGATTACATGGATTGAAATGATGAAAGGCAGTTATTTCACTATCTCAAACACATGCTTATCCTTTGCAAACCAAATTTGAGCCAGAACAATAGAGAAGTTTTTCTAAAACAACCCTATTAAGAACCACCCCACATTGGGGCAAACCAGGAGGTTTATAGTTGATAGCTATGGAGAATAAGATCAAGAAAGATTTTATTGCATACTCTTGCATCAATCTTTCTGTGATAACTTCAGATGAAGTCATATGAAAGCTCAAGACATCCCAAGAGGAAGAAGAAAACTTCATTTCTTATACCCAAACACATTACCTTTGACAAAACCCAATTGAGCCCGAATGTTCATTTTAGAACCCTAAATTGGTGATCATCTCTTCACACTGGAGCATGAGCATATGATCCACTTTAATAGATAAGAAACAAAAGGGCATAACATAGAGTCCTTAGAATTCAAAAAGGTCACAGGCAAAAAATCAAGGGCATGAAAAAGCAGTGTGCCTAGTAAAAGTAAGGCCAAATGCCTAAGAAAAATGAAAAGGAAAAAGAGTTCAAAAGAAAGCTCAAAATGACAAAAAATTATGATAAAGCAAAATCAAGATCATGAGAGATCATATACCACAGCAAGTGAGAATAAGCCAAAGAAAAGAGATTGTAAAGAATGTCTAAGGGACTTTGATGTTCATAAAAAAAAGATCCCTAGTGAGCAAAAGAGAAAAAGATTGGTGATGATAAGAAGATCACCAATTTCATAAAAACCTTGAATCCAAACAAATGAGCCTTTTTTAGCCTACTCAATACCAACAATACAACATCTCCTCAAAGACTCTTCAGATTGAGATTGAGATGTTGAGAGTAGAAATATGACTTTATGACAATAAGTCATCACTAAAAGAAGTGTATTCAATAATATCTTGTCTTGTCCTCGAGGTTCTTAACTTGTAGACCCAAAGTCAAATATGATGAAATCCTTTTTCTTGGCCTCAAAATGCCTATCCTTTGAATAACCATTGACCAAGCCAACATTACAACCTTTTGAAAGACCTTATCGGATCAATTAGATTGTATACATTACGAACATCTCTGAATACCTAAGGATTGGTTAAGAGAGATAAAATTGAGGGATATCAGACGAGTTCCATTTCAATAAGGTAAAGAAAAGACCAAGCTCATAGATTGAAACAAATCATTTCTAATGAAAGTCTTTCAAACGATCATTTCAAACACTTTTTGAAAGATTGCAAGTATTTTGTTCAAATAATTCCTTGAAAAGGAAATTTGATTGTCTGAAATGAATTAATGCAAAGAATGTATGTTTCTAGACCAAGTTTCAAAAGTTTTTGGTCAACTTCAAATCAAGTTCTCAAATAGTTTGCAGTAATCTAAGAAAAAAACCACGCTTTAAACGGTTTTGATTAATTTCAAAACTATTTTTCAAAATAGTTTTTGGTCAACTAAAAACCATACAAAGGTTAGTGAAATCTCAAAAATCACATAACTCATGGTCAAGACATTCATTATTTGAAGTCTTCCCAAAGTCTTACGGGCGAGGAGCTCCTAGGCAAATTCAAATCCTATTGATGAGGAACCACTAGGCAAATTTAAAGTCCTGCAGGCGAGGAGCCCCTAGGCAAATTCAAGTCCTATAGGTGAAGAGCTCCTAGGCAAATTCAAGTCCTATAGGCGAGGGACCCCTAGGCAAATTCAAGTCTTACAGGTAATGAGCCCCTAGGAAAATTCAAGTCCTACAAGCAAAGAGCCTATAGGTAAATGCAAAGTCCTACAAGCGAGGAGCCCATAGGCAAATTCAAAATCCTACAGGCGAGGAGCCCCTGGGCAAATTCAAGTCCTACTGGTGAGAACCACTAAGCAAATTCAAGTCCTACAGGCAAAGAGCGCCTAGGCAAATTCAAAGTCCTACTGGCAAGGAGCCCCTAGGTTAATCCAAGTCCTATAAACTAGGAGCTCCTAGACAAATTCAAGTCCTACAAGCAATGAGCCCTTAGACAGATCCAAAGTCCTACAAGCGAGGAGCCCCTAGGCAATTTCAAAAATCCTACTGGTGAGAAACCACTAGACAAATTTCCAATTCCTCAAGTGAAGAGCCTCAGGTGTTCATGATTCGTGAGTTCGTTCTTAAACCACGAAATCTAAATAATCATTATAATCATCATCACCATCAATTCATGCCCTTGGATAAGCAATAAAGAGATGCTCACAAACAGGTAAGTTTCTCTCCCTCAATCATTAAGAACCTTTCAAAATGTGTTCTGAAAAGAAAATTTTTGGATTAGATCACGAATTTCAAAAGCAAGATTCCTAATTAATTGTTGTGAAATTTCCATCTTATCTTGCCCATTGAGTCGGCTAAAAATTCAAGTGTCACCTTATTTTTTAGATCAACCTCTAACGAGCTCAATCTCAAAGAGGGGCAGATGTTGACACTTGATTTTTAGCTCATTTTTTTGTATTTTCAAAAATCTCAAAATTAGGACTAGGAATTTTGGCCAAGCTTAGAAACCTACTTCTAAACCAAAAATAAATTTTTTAGCATTTTCCTGCATTTTTCCTTAATTTCTTTTAGTCAAAATAAGTGAGAAAATCAAGACAAATAGCAAATGGAATCAGAAAATTCCATAAAAATAGTCATTAGTCTTACTTTAAATCCAAATTCATTAATACATCATAAATTTTAAAAAATCTCAATCGAGTATACGTTTTTCCCAAAATTGGGCAAAATCAAACTCGAAAAGAACAAAAAATGCAATTAAATCTTTTCTAGTCATTTTTAAGTCATAGTATCTTCACAACAAATGATTATGGGATCTTGAATTACATAATGGTTGGTCCAATTGCACAATTTGTTTAAGAAATCAGAAAATCCCAAAATTCAATTAAAAATTAGAAATTTTGAGTCTAAATTGGGAATTGTGCCCAATCTGAAATTGTCGAACCATGAGACCATTATTTCTATGGTTAATCATATGTGGTAATTCAATTTTGGCACCAATTTTGTCTAATCAGGTCATTAAGATATCGAATTGAATAAAACCTTGATAACTCGAACACAAAAATTTAAAAATCTTGAACATGATTTTAACAAAAATTGGAGAAAATCACATATTTAGGTTTAAAATGTGACGGGCAATTCAATTTTGGGATTTAATTTGAAAAAAATGGGTCGAAATTGAGCTTAATTTGAGTTTTTAATCAAAACTGGGCTTTCCGGGTCGACCGGGTCAACCCCACCCGACTTGACGACCAGTCTTCTTCACCCGATTTGCCTAGAATTCAATAAAACCCAGAAAAAAAGCAGTTCGACCCCGCCACTTTACCGACTCAGGCCGATCAAATAAACACATGTTTATCCCAACTAATAGCTGTAGAATCTACAACCGTCATTGGAGATCGGTTATAACCGATTGGAAGGCGGTGGCAACTGATTTGAAGGTAGTGGCAATTGATTTTGGGTAGAAATTTTGATCAACAAAAACAAAAGAAAAATTGAACATTGGGAGAGAAGGTGTTCGACGAAATAATCGAGAGAAGAGAGAGAGAGATAGAGAGAGAAAGAAGGCGAAATACAGAGAGAAGGTGTGGAGTTGAGATCCCCAGATCGACAGTGATCGGCGCTAGTCAATTGGCCAGCACCGACTGAATCGATCGTACTAGAGAGGATCTCCTCCTCGAACGACCAGTGAAGACCTGATCATGAACGTCTGAAAATCACCATCGACCGGCATGTCTAAAGCCTCCCCGGCGAAGCCAAGATTATTTTCTTGAAGTATAAGTGTCAAGGAATGACTCCATAGGCGCGGAGCAGCTTGGCGATTTCTCCTGATCATCGGACGAAGCACGTAAAAATCAATCACAATCACAGTTTTTCCAAAATTTCCAGAATTGAGTTCTATGCTCATGTGATTTCGTTGATGATTATTTTTTCGCATTTTTTATGTTTAAAACATGTTCTTGATCACATTTTGTGTTATTTGATTGCATTTTTAGCCATTAAACGTGCATAAACTGAGTTGGCTATGCATTTGACCACCTCACCGGAGCTCGAAGGACCTCGGCAGAGTGCCATCATGGCCCTAAGCCACTCGAGTTAGCCTCCCTTAATCCTTGTTTGATGTTTTGAATCGTTATTTTGATTGATTGAGATGGCTAAGGCGATTAGATTAGTCATTTGAAGTCTGAGAATGTTAGCTTATATTAGTGATGATTTAGGTTTTTCCGACTAGATTTTCGTTGGCCAGCGACGGTCGATGAACATCCAGTCAGTCTAGTTCAATAAAAGACGACATGAACTTGATAATGGATCAAAATAAATGGCGAAATAGTCACCGGAAGGTCGTCAGCGATGAGTTCAAAGTCACGGCCTTGATAACTATAAGTTTGGGATTATGCACCTTAGGTGCTCGATGTAATGTCTCAATGAAAATCGCCAGAAACGGCGTCGTTTTGGCACTGTTTCTTACTGGAGTAGACCACCGGTGATCGGCGCTGGCTAGGACCGGTTCGGCCAAGCCAAACTGGGTTGAATCGAGCCGGTCTGGTTCACTAATCCTGCAAGAAAAATAAAAAATAAAAAATAAAATAATTAATAAAAATTTAGAAATATTTCGGAAAACATAAAAAATTTTAGAAAAAATAGGGAATTCACACAGAAAAAAATAAAAAAATCATAAAATCATAAAATTTTCAGAAAATTCATAAAAATTGAGAAAATACAACTAAAAAATGTGAAAAAAATAATAAAAAATCTAAAAAAACTAAAAAAAATAGAAAATTCATAAAAATTTTTAGAAAATCATAAAAATCAATTCTCTGTTAATGAGATTCTCAGAAATTCAATTTCCGAAAAGAAAAAATAAAATAAAAAATAAAAAATTTCAAAAATTCACGGAATGGTTCAAAAACACTATGGCCAATCTTAGAAAGTGAAATTTGAATTCTTGGAAGTGTCCAAGCGACATTTTTAGAAAATCTCAAATTCAGGAGTTATAACCTCCAAAAAACCCTAAAATCCTAAAAAAATGCAAATCATGAAATGAATAAGCTTCTAGGATTTCATTAGAGTTTAAATGTCCTGATTGATTTTCATTTTTAGAGACCATTTAGAATTGATTGATTTGATTGATATTTAATTCTTGATTGATTTTTCCGTGATTAGAATGGATAGAATTAGTGAGTAAGCCTCGAAAAATTGCATGACACGTTAGATATTGTATCGTTTTTAGATACCGAAAGGGCATTAGGGATCTTAATTTGGGATCATTGGCGTAACCAAGTCCATGTACTCAAAATCTCTGGTTTGTAAAATCATGGTATTTCTCCCATACCCTGATTAGATTTCTAGTCTACCCACAAATAATAACTAGTGGCGACTCCAAAATCAAAAACTTAGACCAAATAGGAAATTACCATCCGCTGTCACGTGAGGTATGGTCTAGGAGAGACCCCTATACGGAAATACCTCCTTAGCACACAAATCCCAAAAGTCCAAAAAAAAAGCGGGGTGCGACACATATCACAACTAGGGATTCTCATTCAATCTCAATTATTTTATTTGGAATACATTGTTCTTTTGCAGCTTTGTATGGCCGGGTCAATTTAAGTATTTTGATATATATGTGCGGCATGGAGAAAATAGACTGCGGGGCATGTCTTTGGAAGATCTTTGCCGATGGTCCTTGTAGGTATAATGGATCGTCCCAAAAGTTTGATCTTTGTTATCCATGGAATCCTCCTACACAATTGCAGAAGAAACCCCTTATCTAAACATATGATTGAGAAAGATGATGTTGACTGTGACATTACAATTTGAATGGAATGAGAATCATGTTAGTTACCACTCAAATATACCTATACACTGTGTGTGTTTTTTCTACTATCCTCATATTTTAAATTTCGACAGGCATCACTTTCCTTACAGTGTTCTCTTTTCGTTTGTGTCATTGCATTTATCCTTATTATTAGTATTGTTTTTTTTATCACTATAAAGTGTTTCAATGTAAATTTTTTTCAATTGGAAAAAGGTAAAAAGTGTTAAATCGTGTCAGTTTCGAATTTGTAAAGCTGGTGCCGTATCAAATTTTAATATTCTTGAGCTGATGATGAAAGCACAGTCGACGGTGTATTGGGCCATTGATCATGGAGTAATTTTAAAAGCAACCTGGCTAGAGAGATTTGCAATGGCCAGTTTAGGTGCGTGCCATGGGAGAACAATAATCACATTCTTAACTTTGACTTCAAGTAACGTTGTTGTTCAACTCGAGGAAGCTAAGATTGCAGGCCATATTCATCAGAATCGGCAACGTTGCTATGAATCTAAACGAGAAAGGTATGGCCCTAACACTATTGTGATAGAAATTGGAAACCTAATGATGTTGTACATCATCACAATCTAAATAGATCGTACATGCCGAACCATTAAGAATTGTAAGATTTATTAGCGGAAGCGTACCTGAATCCATAGCGAGATTGATCTGTAGAGTAGTGCGGACGGCCTTCCAGATCTACGTATTCTCCTAGAGAGTCCTTTATTGTTTTTCTGGGATCTCTCTTTCTCGGTGATGGATGCCAGAGAAAGAATATGTTGTGTATTCTGTGTGTCGCGACCCTAAAAAAATTTATCAATTTCTCGGGCTAATGGATTATTAAGACTAATCTTAACTCGGGCTCTCCCAAGCCCTACTAATTCGCAACTTAGGGTTTAAGTTCTTAACATGCAAATATTTTCATGCTTGGAGTCGCTATTAATCTATTTACGGTAGGTTGATTAGAAACCTAAATAAAACATAGGGAAATATGTTTTATTTCTACGAACCAGAGATTCTAAGTCCGGGGACTTGATTACGCTAGATTTAGTCTAACGCCCTTTCGGTACCTTTTCTTTTCAAAAATGTTTTGGCAGGCAGTTTGGATCCATTTTAACTTAATTACTAAAATGTGAGGTGTTCATGCGGGTGCGCAAACCACCAATTTAACACCCATAAAGCATTTAAATAAATTGCAAGTTTAGGAGAACAACTTACCTCGAACCAACGCAAGCATATGCATTGTTAGCTAGAAAATCACATCCAACACCCTAATATGATTACTAGTTAACAAGCATTCACTCAATTTCCTTTTTTTGGATTTTCAATTATTTAAATGCAATCTAGTCTACATGCAATGACGTACAAAAATATGACATGCGAATTAATGCAAACTATATGTCATGCGACGACGTGACCTAATTCTAACGACGTGCAAATGATTTATTTTTGGTATTTTCTGACGAAATTCGAAATTAAAAATATGCCTAAATTAACATGCAATCTAATGACTTTCTTTTTTTTGGTATTTTCTGTTGAAATTCGGAATAATAAAAATACCTAAAATAACATGCAACCTATGATGACTTAATCTACCCTAGCATGATTTATTTTTTGGGATTTTTGTGTAAAATTCGGAATAATAAAATGACCTAAATAATCTATTAAGATTAGAATATTACTTAATTTAAAGTAGGAAATATATCATCTAAAGTCCTAATTTAAATTAAATAGCTATTATATCTTCTAGATATATTTAGGATTCCTAGACATGCAAAACTCTAATTTAAATCTAGCTAATATTTTTGAATTTTTCGATTTTATTTGAAAAGGGAAAGGACAATTTAAATAAAGAGATAAACACCACATTCAAGACAACCACGTGATCCGCCAAATTTGTTTCAAACTCGGACTAGGCACAGAAATCGAACTATTGGTCATATCTATAGGGTTATAGATATCGACGGAAAGTCGATCATTCAAATTTGGAAAGCTACTGAAATTCATTATCATATCCAAATAGTTATGGATAAGATAATAATTTCCCGTATCGCCGCATATCGAACCTTAGGGTTAAGGTCAGATAGACGTTCAAATACGTTGCTAAATTAGGAAATTTTCCTAATTTGAATATTCAGAAATATTTTGGATATCACAAACATTATTTTAAGACATCTAATTATCCACGCGATAATCACGAAATATTCAAACATGCAAACTAAGAAATTGAATATTCTGAAAATATATGGGATAATGATCATTACCTAATTTGAAATATTTCCAAATTTAGACTTGGATCGAGCTTGGGCTTGTGGATCGGGATCGAACAACCGACGACGACTGCAACTCCGGTGTGCTCGGTGCCGTGCTCGGTGCGGCTGAGGCGCGGCTCCGGCGACAAGGGACAGCGGCGGTGCTCCGGTGAGACAGCGAGCAAAGGCACGCCGGCGATGACAGCACCGGCGGCGGTGGGACGACGGCCATGGGGCGACTGTTCCGGACAGAGGCAGGGGGCGACAGTACGGTGGTTGGCACGGAGACAGCAGCAGCAAGGGCTTCGGGCGTAGCTCTCCGGCAGTGTGGCTCTGGCGGGCATGCAGCGGCTGAAGCAGGGGCAGCAATGTCGGCGGGACTGTGGCGGTGGAAGCGGGCGTGCAATGGCTGAGAGGGGCAGCAGCGGGCTTAGCTGAGGCAGTGAGGAGAGCTCCGATCAGTGGCAGTGCAAGCAGCGGCGGTGGAGCTTCAAATAGCGACTGGCGGTCCTCCAGTGTGACGGTGGCGCAACTCCGGGCAGCAATGGCGTGGCTATTCCGGTGCGGCGGCTATGAGGCGCGACAGGGACGGCGGAGCAGAGCGTTTCCGGGGCTGTTCTGGACAAAAGCAGGGACGTGGGGATGGCTGACGCGGCGGGACGGCGCGGCTGACCTCTGGCGCGGCGGTGGCGCGCAGTAGGAGACGCGGTGGCGGCTGTTCTTCTCTCTCTCTCACTCACGTGTTTCACTTGTGCCTCTCTCAAATTTTCTGATCTGAATTATGTCGTGTCCCCCTAAAATTCTGACCTAATGTCCTATTTATAAGATTAATCTAGGTCAGATTAGATGGACTTAATGTCCTAATGGGCTTAGGCTTGGGCTTAGACTCATGTTTAGCATTTAAATGGGCTGATTTAATTAAGCATGATGGGCTGAATTAAGCTCAAATTAAAACGACCGAGCCCGTTCATCTTGAAATTCCCGGCCCTTACATTCCCGAACGAACCGAATTTTGTTCAATGAAATTTAAACTCATTCGCCAACGTCAATTTGATGTGAAATGCAATTAACGTAAACCTAAACTATATGTTATGTAATTTAAATATTTTGTTTAGGGGTTAAAAATTAATCCCTAATTTTCTATGCAAATTACACTATATGGTTGGTAAAATTTAGGTGTCAACAGTTACCCATCTTTGAAGGTGAGCTCGCAGAGGTTGCATCTAAAGACTAAATGATACCTAAATTTCAACCATGCAAAATGCAATGAATGATGTTTTTGTCGGGATTATGAGTCCCATTTTTGAATGCATTAGGAAATGATGCATGCCAACATGAATGGAAAACATACCTGGAATTACTTACTTGACAGTAGCTAGATAATGCAATTCGAGGCACGACTCTGACTTTTATGATGTTTGGCAAATGTCTGGGCTCAGTCCCATAAGTGTTGCCTGATAAACTGTTGATGAACTTTGGTGATCTGCAATTAAGTCAAAACACATGAAGAAAGCTCGACGTAAAAATAAAAATGAAAAAACGTTTCAACCTTTACAAATTACCTATACATCTTCATAGGTGTTTGTAAAGATTTAGCCGCTGCGCCTATATCCTTGACTCATAGGTGCGTCACGGGGGAACTCAAGAGGATATTCCGACCTTTAAGATACCTATACATCTCTATAGGTATTTATAAAGATTTGGCCGCTTCACCTATATCCTTGACTCATAGGTGAGTAGCGGGGGAACACCTGGGATTAGGGAATATTCCGACTTCTAAGATACCTATACATCTCCATAGGTATTCATAAAGATTTGGCTGCTTCACCTATATCCTTCACTCATAGGTGAGTAGCAGGGGAACATCCGGGATGGGGAGAATATTCCGACCTTTATAGGATACTTATACATCTCCATAAGTACTTATAAAGATTTGGCCGTTACGCCTATATCCTTGACTCATAGGCACGTCGCGGGGAAATATCTCAAGATTAAAGAAGTATTCCGACCTTTACAAGATATTTATACATCTCCATAGATACTTGTAAAGATTTGGCCGCTTCACTTATATCCTTGACTCATAGGTGAATCATGGGGGAATCTTCTTGAGATTGTAAAAATCTGTGATTTGGTGAACAAAGGGGTTAACTCGAATGTTGGAGAGCTCCTTGACATAGTATCTGGACATCTTCAGGGGTACCTAAAAGGATTGATCAATAGACACCTGAACATCATCAAAGGCATCTAGAGATCGCAACAAAATGATCAATATGGGGCCTGACGATTGCTCGAACAGGTTTAGGACGCCTGGATAGACATCCAAAAGATAGAGATATACTTACCTGATGATACCTCCAACTCTCGAGGATGTGTCTCCTGCTAGACACGATTTTAGGCAACATGTAATATGCATTCGCATTATCAAGAACTCATATACACATGTACTATGAAATCAACTGATTTTTATGCACGATGGTTTTGTCAAATCGGCATTACAAACTGCGTTGGGGAAAAATCATGACAAGACAATCCTAACTCACAAATGGGTGTCTTGAAAATGTCGAATGAGGAACTTCCGATCCGAAAGGGCTTTTCTCTCATTCTCATTGAAAAAGGCTAATTTATGAGAATCTCTCTATCTCATCATCATCATGTTGACAAGGGTCTGAGTATTTTCGTAAGCAGTACGACCTTACCAATTTGAGAGGTCTTTATTAGGACCGTAACATGGGTTTGGTCAATGGCTTAGCAAAGGGGACTCTTCGAGTCGAGGTAATTGAAAGAAAATACTTTACGACTATCTCCGGGTTTACAAATCAAGAACCCTGCAAAAATGAGATAGAAGTGGACTTGCTCGCACTTCTTCGAGCTAAGCTTGTAAACATCTGAAACTCTACGTTAGTTCAAGTGCCCTAATCTGAAGAGACTTTGTAAGGGACGTAACGTAGGCTAGGCTCATGGGTTAAGAAATGAATGGGTCAAGAAATGAATGGGTCATTAGGCTCAAAATGTGTATAATTTGGCTGAATAGATTGGTGATCATCTTGGCATTGTCACCGCTTTTCTTTTTCACTAGAGATTGATTTTCTTCTCAGTAAATGCTCCATTGGCTTCGAGAGTTCATTACTTGATTCCTTTGAGACTTCTCGACTAGGGATTTTGATATGTCATATCCTGACATTTTTCATTGGGCATTGACCTTACTTTTACTAGGCACACTGTTTTTCTTGCGCCTTTCTTCTTTTTCTTTTTTTTTTTTGCATGTCTCTTACATTGTAAACACTGGTCATCTAATCTGTCTGATTGACTCACTGTTTGAACTCAAAAGCCTCTTGTCTTCAGTTGACACTCCTGATACTCTGCTTGAACAATGATGACTTTTGCCTTGCCCTAGTGTGGGGGATAATCACCAACTGGGTTTATATGAAATGAATTTACAGGTTCAATTGGGCTTAGCAAAGGATGAAATGTGTGTAGGATAGAGAAAGAAATGCTCTTCGTTTTCCTAAGGCACTTGAACTTCGCTTGAATTCATCTGAAAAAGCAAAACTCAAAGATTGATGCAAGTGAGAGCAAGAAAATTTCTACACAATTTTCACCATATGACACTGATTTACGTCCAGTTCGCCCCAATATGGGGTAGTTCGCCCCAATATGGGTAATTTGAAAGAATTTTTCCAAGTGTTTAGGCTCAAAGAGGCGAAACAAGGGATAACCTATATTGTTTGGGATAGAGAAATGAAATGCGTCCTGTCATTTCGGTCGCCGTACCTTTTGCGAGAGAACTCTTTACCTTGCAGACATGGAATTTTTCTACTCAACTCGCTGGGGATTACTGCATGGGACTGTATGTAGGATAAGGCTTGCCTTTCATTATCCCGACGTACCTCATTTAACACGTTCAAGTCATTCCGCATGAGTTATTAAATTGTCTGAACAGACTTCCCTGTTAGATTTAATGATACTGATTGACAAAATAACCATGCAGAATTTAAAGTCGATGCAAACATTTTAGCTTGAAATTGATTGAAATCATTTATTCATCATCGAAATGTTTGCAATTCAGAACATAAAACCAAACACTGGAAAACTTTTGCCGCAAAATGTCAGGCTTTATCAAGGATAATACATCTTCACAGCATCAGAATTAACAAGATTGGAGAACTCACGACCATCCATTTCGGCGAGAATCAGTGCACCTCCGGAAAGCACCTTCTTAACCACATATGGACCGATGTAATTTGGGGCAAATTTTCCTCCGGAAACAGGAAAGATTGGCAGCACCTTCCTTAGGACTAGATCATTTACCTCGAAGTATCTTGGACGCACCTTTTGGTTGAAAGATCTAGCTATCCTCTGCTGATAGGTTTGATCGTGGCAAATGGCTCTCAGCCGCTTTTCATTAATCAGGTTCAACTGCTCATATCTTTGTCGCATCCATTCCGCTTCGGACAACTCCACTTGGGATAAAACACGCAGGGAAGGGATCTCTACTTCAACAGGCAGAACTGTTTCCATGCCATACACGAGGGAAAAAGGGGTTGCACCGATAGAAGTTTGGATGGAGGTCCGATACGCCATTAGCGCGAATGGCAGTCTTTCGTGCCAATCACGATAGTTTTCAACTGTCTTGGCCAGGATCTTCTTGATGTTCTTATTAGCGGCTTCAACTGCTCCATTCGTCTGTGGATGATAGGGAGACGAATTCAGGTGTCGGATTTTGAACTCATTGAACAACTGATCCATGAACTTGTTGTTCAAATTTGTCCCATTATCAGTGACAATAGCCTCGGGGACACCATAACGAGCGATTATGTCTCGCCTGATGAATCTTACAACATTCTTCGCAGTAACATTTGCATAAGACGCGGCTTTAACCCACTTGGAGAAATAATCAATCGCAACCAAGATGAATCGGTGTCCATTCGATGCCTTGGGATTGATCGGGCCTATCACATCGATGCCCCACATTGAAAAAGGGCATGGCTCGAATAACTGATGTAACTCCATGGGGGGAACATTTATTTTATCCCTGTGAACTTGACAATGATGGCATCTTCGAACATGGTGAATGCAGTCACTTTCAAAACTGAGCCAATAATAGCTCAACCTCATGATCTTCTTAGCTAACATATGGCCATTCATGTATGGACCACATATCCCTTCGTGTACCTCTTGCATGATCTTAGTAGCTTCAGCTGCGTCCATACACCTCAGCAGAATTGAATCATAGGATCTCTTGTACAGCTTTTCACCACTGACAAAGAATTTCGAAGCCATTTTCATTATGTACTTCCTGTCGGCTGGAGTGCTTCCCTCAGGAAATTCTTGTCTCTGGATATAGTTCATGATATCGTAATACCATGACTTTTCATCAGGTTCTCCGGTCACAACCATATAGTAAGCCAATTTCATTAAGACTTCAATCTTCAAGAGTTCTACCTCTACTCCACTGGTCACTTGCAGCATGGAAGATAACGTAGCTAACGCATCAGCAAACTGATTATGGGATCTTGACAAGTACTCGAAGGAGATGTCTTCGAATTCCTTTATGATTTCTTCGAGGTATTCATGATACGGCACTAGTTTGGTGTTTCTCGTCTTCCATTTTTCTACAGTTTGGAGAATAATAAGAGCAGAATCACCAAATACTTTCAACTTGGATATCCCCATTTCTACTGTGGCTTGAAGTCCGAGGATGCAAGCTTCGTACTCAGCTATGTTGTTAGTACACGGGAACACCAACTTTGCTGCTACCTGATAATATTGCCCATCTGAGGATATTAAGACTGCCCCAGTGCCGGAACCAATCAAATTCACGGCTCCATCGAAGAACATGGTCTACGTATCTTCCTTTATTACTAGAATGCGATCTTCTGGGGAATATCGATTATCATCCAAGATTCCAGGATTCTCAGCCAATACATCAGCAATTATCCGGCCTTCAACTGACTTCTGTGGCATCATCTGAACATCAAATTATGAAATTAGAATTTGCCATTTGGCCAGCTTCCCTACCAAGGCTGATTGATCAAGTAAATATTTGATAGGATCATTCTCAGTCACCAGGAGAGTCTGGTGATGCAGTGTATATTGTCTCAGCCTATGGAGCACCCATACTAGTGCAGCACAAGTCTTCTCGGTTTCAGGATAATTCAACTCCAAGACGGTGAACTTCTTACTCAAGTAATAAATGGCTCGCTCTTTTTTGTCTCCTGGATTTTTCTGGGCTAACATCTCTCCTAGGGACTCGCTATGAATCATGAGATAGAGGATCAGAGGCTGCCCCGGTATTGGCGGGACTAGCACCGGTGGTTTCATCAAATACTGCTTCAATTCATTAAATGCTTCTTGGCAATTATCGTCCCACTCCACTTGAGCATTCTTCTTTAGAAGTTTGAAAAACGGTTTAGCAGTTTTCGGAGAGCTGAGAAATGAAACGGGCTATGTAGTTCAATCTACCGAGGAGGCTCCGTACTTCTTTCACGGTCGATGGGGGTTGCAGCTCACATATAGCCTTTATTTTGGAAGGATCGACTTCAATGCCCTTACTGCTTACCACAAACCCGAGTAATTTACCCGACGTTGCTCCGAATATGCACTTCGCCGGACTGAGACGGAGCTTAAACTTACGGAGTCGATCGAACAACTTCTTCAAAGTATCAACATGACTCTCTCTGGATCGAGACTTGGCAATCATGTCATCGACATAGATCTTAATCTCTTTATGTATCATATCATGGAAGAAAGTGACCATTGCTCGTTGATATGTTACCCCAGCATTTTTAAGACCAAAAGGCATGACCTTATAGTGGAATGTTCCCCAAGGAGTGATGAATGCTATTTTTTCCTTATCGTTGTCCTTCATTCTTATCTGATTATAGCCCGAGAAACCATCCATGAAGGAAAACAGTTCGAATCCAGCAGTACTGTCTACTAAAACGTCTATATGCGATAATGGAAAATCGTCTTTAGGGCTAGCCTTGTTCAGATCGCGATAGTCGATGCAAACCCGAACTCGGCTATCTTTCTTCATGACTGGCACGATGTTAGCCACTCAGATAGGATATTGGGTGACTTCGATGAATACCACTTTCAAAAGCTTCATGACCTCCTCTTCTATCTTCTTCGAAAGCTCAGGTTTGGTTCTTCGTAGCCTCTTTTTCTTGGGTGGCATGCCGGGATTAGTAGGCAAGCTATGCTCCACAATAGAAGAGTCTAAACCCGGCATATCGGCGTACGACCAGGCAAAGATATCCTGGTAATCCTTCAGCAATTGGACTAGGCGTTTGGTTTCATCTTCGGGAAGGGTTGCCTATACCTTCACCTCCTTGGGTTCTCCGGAATCACTCAAATTGATGGTGATTGTTTGATCTACCGTCAGGACTTTAGGCTTTTCGTACAGCTCTAAGTCGCGCTGAAGGTCCAAGGAATTGTCGAGTTCTCCGGCACCATCGGGATCAAACTCAGTTGCATATAATTCATCATTTTGGACCGTTCCCGTACCCTCACGTGTCACAAGATTGCCCCTGAAACATAAAGTAATGGATTCAGAAGGACAAACATGGCTAACATTGCACATTTTTTGTAATTTTTGTAATTAATTTTTTTTGAGTTTTTTTTTTGTTTTTTCTAAAATTCATTTCGAAAAGGTTTTAAGACGAGGAAGCATGAAGAAGCCTAGGCCTCAGAATTCTCCTCGGACTATATTTTCTTTTATCGGTTGGATATCATCACCGGGCTGTTTGATATACCTCAACATGCCCTAAAAAATGAGAATAAAACTTGTAATTTCATTGATAATTCGAAATGAATTACATTTATTGAATGGAAATTGCAACAACCAAAATCTAGAAACAAAAATGAAAAGCAACACCCGAGATAGGGCAAATCCTAGAAAGCAATAAAAATTCCCACGCAAGGGAGTGTGCGGATAAGTAAAAGTTTTACTCTTGTAGGCCTATGCCCATTCCCTCTAACGTTCCTTCTTCAATAGCTCCGATGAAAACATCATCGAATAGGGCAGTGATTCCCTCTATTGCATCATCGGGGTCTTCTGTCTTTAGAGGCGTTGGATCATCCATACCTCCCCATCCGTCAGGAACAATGTCACGGGGATCGACATAGAAGCTCGGGAGCGCTGAATACTTCACATAATAGTTAAACTTGCCACTCGGCTGGCCTAGAGTGTCGACCACTTCTTTCTTTTCGTGCATCATCCTGGCAGAACCTGGAAAAATGGTGCGGATGTGTGGAAGCAACCTACCACGCCCAAGTTCTTCATTGTTCGACTCTTCATTGGATTGCCATCTATTCTGCTCGGTTCCTCGACCTCGACCTCGACCTCGACCATATCCACGTCTTTCATTGTTCGGCGCAGTTGGCCCTTGATACCCCAATCCAGAAGTGTGGGGTCTTTAAGAGACTTCCACTGGTTGGCGGATATCTTGACCATCCCTGCCAAGGCCTTCGCCTGGAATGTAGCCCTGCAATACCATCACTCTTCCAACCATTACTGCAGCATTTGACATCTCAGGAATTGGCGGCGATGACCCTCTAGATGCATGAATGGTCGATACGAGTTCGAGCGACTGATAACTCGATTCGATTTTGCAATTCGGCTTGACATAGAGATAGCCGTGGCATGATAGATCGGGTGTTCTTCTTCACCATGAACCATTACTAACTTCCTCTCCGCAACGAACTTCACCTTCTAATGTAAACTGGATGGCACAGCTCCAGCAGTATGAATCCATGGACGACCCAACAGAAAGTTAAATGCACTGAGAATGTCCATGACCTAGAATAGGATGTTGAACACTGTCGGCCCAATCTGTATGTCGAGGTGGATTTCTCTCATCACCTCTTTCTTCGTTCCGTCGAAGGCTCGCACGGAGGTCTTCGCAGCATTTATTCTAGACAGATCTATCTTGAGGTGGTGTAAAGTCGCTAGAGGATAGATATTCAAGGCTGAACTGTTGTCGATGAGTGCCCGAGCTACATGCGAGGCCTTGTATTTGACAGAAATATATAGGGCCTTGGTATGTCCTCTGCCTTCTAGAGGGAACTTCTTATCCGAAAAGGCTATGAGGTCTTTGAGGAGTATGGAACCTATAAATTCTTCCAGTTTGTCATGATCAATCGTCTCAGGCACGTGGACTTCACTTAACACCTTCATCAGGGCCTTTTGATGCTTGACAAATGTCTAAAGTAATTCAAGCAGAGAGATTTGTGCAGGTATCTTGCACAGCTGCTCGACAATGTTGTATTCGCTAGCCTTGATCACGGCTAGGAACTCCTTAGCTTCTTCATCAGTGACAGGCTTCGCATGTTGGGCATTAGCTTGGCCATAGGTACGTCCAGACCTGGTGACTAAGTCGACGTCAAGACTGTAGGACCAAGGGATTACTTTATCGTCAGAGTACTCATAAGGTTGAGGTATCTCAATCACAATTCCTTCATCGGTTGCAGGCGTGTTTATTGCGATCTCTTCATCATTGGTCGCGTTTTCGAGTGAAGGCATGTCTTCAGGCAAAGGATCGAGCTTGTCTTTCCCAGTGTTCAATGTAGCAAATTCCTCATCCCAGTTAATGACAACCTCGGAGATAGTGGAAACGATGCCCGTGTGGTCAGCATAAATAATCATCCCAGCTTCTACCATCCTTGAGATTCTTTCTCTCATGATAGCCAAGGAAATGGCCTCATTACTTAGGTAACAACCAGCCTTCACCAGTTCAGCATAGACCTCAGTGGTGTATACTTTGACGTTCTTGATTCGACCAGCATTAAAACTGAATATGGCATTCACATTACCCACGTGATCAGGGAGCGGGTTACTCTGAACATTTGTTTTGGCGGGTTGGAATGAAAACGCCTTCATGTCAAGGAGGTTTTGGATCCGATGCTTGAGGATGGAGCAATCGTTGGTTGAGTGTCCGACTTCGCCGGTGTGATAATCGCATTTCTTTAATGGGTCGAAGATATAGAACTGCTCAGGATTGGGCTGCTTTGGCTCGATAGTAAGCAAGCCTTTCTTCCGAAGCACTGCCAATACTTGAGACAACGATCCGGGGAGGGGGGTGAATTGCCTCCTGTTGTTTCTCCTCTAAAAAGGTTGACGACCCGTGTTTTGTTGTTGAGCTTCTGCTACTTGAATTGCCGAGGCTGGGTTAGTGTTCCGCCGGCTCGGTTGGTTATACGTCACATTCACTTCAGCTGCCGACTCTTTCTCCTTCCTTGCACTGAATCTTTTGGTTGACGAAGACGGCTCCATAAACCACCCATCTTTCAACCCTATCTCGATCTGTTCACCTATAGGGATGAGTTGGTTGAAGTTATCAGCCGGAATGGCCACTATTCGATTACGATACTCGAACGGGAGAGTTTTCACGAACATCCTCTTCAACTCACTGTCAATAGGTTCTGGGACAACCTGAGCGGCTAAATTCCTCCATCTGATGGCATAGTCTTTGAAAGACTCGGTCTTCTTCATTTGAGCACGCTCGAGATCATCACGGGTAGGAGTGATGTCCGTTATGAATCAGTATTGCTTCAGGAATGCTTCACTAGCCTCCTTCCAGATTTTAAGGCTATTTATCTTCTTCATGAGGTACCAGTGCAGAGCAGGGCCAGTCAAGCTCGCTTGAAATGCATGGATCATCAGAAGCTCATTGTCAACGTACGAAGTCATTTGCACGTGGTACAACTGCAGGTGGGCATTTGGGCATGTAGTACCATTGTACTTGTCAAAGGCCGGCATCTTGAACTTCTTCGGGATCTTGATCTGTGAGTACAGGGACAGATCGATCGAAGGTGAATCCTGTGAGCCCTCCAGCTATTTAACTCTCTCTTCAAGCTTGTTGACACGTTCATCAGGCTTAGGTTTGTTGACGACAATCTGAACGGGGTCATCTTCCAAGTCAGGCATATCATCATCTTCCTCCAAATCAACACCTTTTCCACTTTTATGCTTCGGGAGTGATGCTTCAGGGGGTGTTGGAACGGGGATCGACCGAAGGGTCTTGATTTCAGCAGTCATTTGTTGCATTGCAACGGCAAGTTACTTGATCTGGTCCTCTATACCGACAATACGCTCCTGCAACTCGATTTGATCGGCCATTCTAGCTCTTGACCGTGTGCGAATAGGCGATCGTGATTGGTCCGTAGTTACCTAATTTCATAATGAAACAGGGCACACATAAGTGTCAAGCAAAAATCATACGCCGATCCATGACATTGGTCTAACCGCTTTGAATTGAAAAGACCTCTTTATTGAAATGGTGAAAATTTTTACAATGACTAGTGACTTGAAAATACTTTAAACTGAATGTAAAAAAAACAAATAACTCAATTCCTAAATAAATTGAAAGACTAAAAGTAGAACGAGAAAACAACTTCAAGCTCTCCTTTTTTTTTTATTCAGCTTGATCTATAGACATATGGGAGGCGACATCCTTCTTCAACTACTCATAAGCCCGAGCTATCTTAGCTGCCTTTTCTTGAGCTTCTTCGACTTTCCTTTTGAGGCGGTTGTTCTCTAAGCGATTGGCGGTCTTGAGAGGCACCTTGGGTATCGTCGGGAGTAACTTCTACAGGACTTTGTGTCGTCGGATGTACTTGGTCGTCACGAAGTAAGACTTCTGTTCCCTCTTTAGTTCTCCTTCGGGTCGGGCTATCTTTATAACGCGACACTTCTTCCACATCTTCTGAAGTTGAGCTAGGGTCTCTTCGTGGTCTTCGCTTTCATCGGAGAAATCGACACGAAGGAGCTCAGGTTGTAACGCCGAAGGGAGCCCCTAGAGAATCTGGTACTGTCGGGACACTCTAGCGGGGTAGTACTCGATTGTGGCACCGGTCCAACACCATTACACGTAAGCCGAGCTTCCTCGACATTGAACCAACTAGCATGCCATTGAAAACCTTGGGGTCTAGTGTTTTTCATAAAAATGATCCACTCGGAGTAATGGTAATCCGATGCGTTTTCTTATTTTTCTTTATAGCTTAAGATGGGATGACTGGAATCACTGAGTTCGGATATTTTGAGCAAATCGCCACATCCTTTAATGTGAGACAGAAACCAGACTTACAATAGGTCAAGGGGTGCATGAAATATTTTGTCAACATTTTGGTTGAATTTGGTGAGAGAAATGAAAGTCTCAGCTAAAATGGTGTTGACAAAATTCTTTTCAAGACAGACTTGTTGGACCAACCATGCAATTGACGGGTGACATGCGTTCTTGTAATGAGGAAAAATGATGAACCCGAAGAATGCTAGCAAAAAGACTCTACCCTTTTGAAAAGGAGTGGCTTTTTCGAAACATTGACTCAAGAATGAAAAAGGACATGACCCACGGTTTGCTTTCAAAACTTTTTCTAAGTCATGTTTTCCGACATTCAGAAATTCAGCCAACATTAAGGTGGAATCAATTCCCAAAGGTGGTAAAATTAATTCTGACTCCAACGATTTTCCAATGAGCACACTATATTCTTCCAAAGTCGAGGTAAGCTCATGCTTACCGAATATAAAGGTGGATGTCTCGGGATACCAGAAGTGGGCTAATGCGTGAATGAGGCCAGTACGGACTTTGACCTCCAGTAGGGGGAGTAACCTCCCGGTGTGGCCCTCAACTAGCTTGCGGTTGGTCGGACTGAGTAGATTCCACCAAGCACGGAGCTCGTCCTTAGGAGCATCAAGAATCCGAATGTCTGCCCCTCCCATAGTGTATAGACCAAGACTCGCGACCGACCTAATGTCATGGACCGACCAAGGAAAAGAACGAAACATAAATAAATTGCGAGATAGAGTTGCAGAAAACTTACTTCATGGGGTGGAGAAATGGCAATCACATAGACATGCGCATGAAATGTGAGGTTCGATTTCTACCTAGACTCTGGCTTGCAAAATGGAGACACAAGGATTACCGAGCTAAACTAGTCATGGTGGTGGTTAGGCTAGGATTCCTCTGACTCCGGCTTAGTCAAAGAGCCGACCCTGGTTGAGTGGGATGCAACCGTGGTGGATACTCAATGACACCTTGAAAGAAAATTTCGGGACTGAGAAGGGCGACCCGTACCACATGGTTTTGATCGGGGTATCCACTATCTCAATACCATCCTAAACCTATGCCACCTAGGTCCGGCAGCGGGTAGTGTGTACGGTGTAGTATAAATGTAAGGCATGCACAGCAGGTTATATCAAACAGCGCTTCGTGCATAAATTAAACCATACATCCGAACACCTCCATGCAAAATAAGGGTTAACAATCACGCCTCCCCTTATACCTTCCATACTACAAGAACATTTAACACCCTAATATGATTTCTAGTTAACAAGCATTCACTCAATTTCCTTTTTTTGGATTTTCAATTATTTAAATGCAATCTAGTCTACATGCAATGACGTGCAAAAATATGACATGCGAATTAATGCAACCTAACATGCAAACTATATGTCATACGACGACGTGACCTAATTCTAACGACGTGCAAATGATTTATTTTTGGTATTTTCTGACGAAATTCGAAATTAAAAATATGCCTAAATTAACATGCAATCTAATGACTTTCTTTTTTTTGGTATTTTCTGTTGAAATTCGGAATAATAAAAATACCTAAAATAACATGCAACCTATGATGACTTATTCTACCCTAGCATGATTTATTTTTTGGGATTTTTGTGTAAAATTCGGAATAATAAAATGACCTAAATAATCAATTAAGATTAGAATATTACTTAATTTAAACTAGGAAATATATCATCTCAAGTCCTAATTTAAATTAAATAGTTACTCTATCTTCTAGATATATTTAGGATTCCTAGACATGCAAAACTCTAATTTAAATCTAGCTAATATTTTTGAATTTTTCTGTTTTATTTGAAAAGGGAAAGGACAATTTAAATAAAGAGATAAACACCACATTCAAGACAACCACACGATCCGCCAAATTTGTTTCAAACTCGGATTAGGCATAGAAATCGAACTATCGGTCATATCTATAGGGTTATAGATATCGATGGAAAGTCGATCATTCAAATTTGGAAAGCTAATGAAATTCATTATCATATCTAAATAGTTATGGATAGGATAATAATTTCCCGTATCGCCGCGTATCGAACCTTAGGGTTAAGGTCAGATAGACGTCCAAATACGTTGCTAAATTAGGAAATTTTCCTAATTTGAATATTCAGAAATATTGCGGATATCACAAACATTATTTTAAGACATCTAATTATCCACGCGATAATCACGAAATATTCAAACATGCAAATTAGGAAATTGAATATTCTAAAAATACATGGGATAATGATCATTACCTAATTTGAAATATTTCCAAATTTAGACTTGGATTGAGCTCGGGCTTGTGGATCAGGATCGAATAACCGACGACGGCGGCAACTTCGGTGTGCTCGGCGGCGTGCTCGGTGCAGTTGAGGCGCGGCTCCGGCGACAGGGACAGCGGCGGTGCTCTGGTGGGACAGCGAGCAATGGCACGTCGGCGATGACAGCACCGGCGGCGGTAGGACGGCAGCTATGGGGCGACTGTTCCGGATAGAGGCAGGGGGCGGCAGTGCGGTGGTTGGCACGGAGACAGTAGTAGCAGGGGCTTCGGGCGTAGCTCTCCGGCGATGTGGCTCTGGTGGGCATGCAGCGGCTGAAGTAGGGGCAGTAACGCCAGCGGGACTGTGGTGGTGAAAGCGAGCGTGCAGCGGCTGAGAGGGGTAACAGCGGGCTTGGCTGAGGCGGTGAGGAGAGCTCCGATCAGTGGCAGTGCAAGCAGCGGCGATGGAGCTTCAAACAACGACTGGCGGTCCTCCGGTGTGACGGTGGCGCAACTCCGGGCAGCAATGGCGTGGCTGTTCCGGTGCGGCGGCGATAAGGCGCGACAGAGACGGCGGAGCAGGGCGTTTTCGGGGTTGTTCCGGACAAAAGCAGGGACGTGGGGATGGCTGCACGCGGCGGGACAGCGCGACTGACCTCCGACGCAGCGGTGGTGCATGGCGGGAGACGCGGTGGCGGCTGTTCTTCTCTCTCTCTCACTCACGTGTTTCACTCGTGCCTCTCTCAAATTTTCTGATCTGAATTATGTCGTGTCCTCCTAAAATTCTGACCTAATGTCATATTTATAAGATTAATCTAGGTCAGATTAGATGGGCTTAATGTCCTAATAGGCTTAGGCTTGGGCTTAGGCTCATGTTTAGCATTTAAATGGGCTGATTTAATTAAGCATGATGGGCTGAATTAAGCTCAAATTAAAACGACCGAGCCCGTTCATCTTGAAATTCCCGGCCCTTGCATTCCCGAGCGAGCCGAATTTTGTTCAATGAAATTTAAACTCATTCGCCAACGTCAATTTAATGTGAAATGCAATTAACGTGAACCTAAAGTATATGTTATGCAATTTAAATATTTTGTTTAGGGGTTAAAAATTAATCCCTAATTTCTATGCAAATTACACTAGATGGTCGGTAAAATTTAGGTGTCAACACTGTGATATCGTGATCTGGGGACCATAACCGCTTTTTTTTTTTTTAGATAACTTCTCTATTATCCCTTCTTTTTGGTATTTCTATTTTAGCCCATCATAAAAATAGAAATTACCCCAGAGTCTCTACACATTAAAGGCCCACACCCTATCAGATACATTAAAACCCAATTACCTTATTAGATCACTTTTGATTGGCTTAAGTTCACATGACAGTCTGCAACACATAATTATTTTACATATAAGCCCAATGTTGGATTAAGGATCCAACAATCTCCCACTTAGGCTATGTGTAATACCTTATAATTATGCTTTGCCAAAATAATTGTATGAGCTCAACTTTATGTCATGACTCTTGTGTATCTATAACCAATCCGGTCCAATAATCATATCAACATAGGATCAAAGCGGCCTTTGTTACAACTATCGTAACTCGACCCTTCAATGGTCACATATGTTGATACAAATAAATGGCACAAATTATGATGTGGATGTGCAGCATGGTAATTTCATGTAATGTGATCTTAACATGCCTATTTCTAACTGGTCCTCCTTAAACCTTAATGAGATCAAACTATAACAAGAATAGAGTGTGAATTGATCAAAAACTTTATTTATGCAGAAAACAACTTTCCAATATCCATAAACTGAAATAACAAAGTTATCTATATCAAAAGCGTCTAAATGTACAAACTCCCACTAAAACTGAGTATCCTCAATCGACATGCCACCCATGCGAGCAGTGTGCTCATGAAATACCTTGGGTGGTAATCCCTTAGTAAGCGGATCCGCAACCATGGAGTTTGTACCGATGTGCTCTATAGATAGCTGTCCACTCTGAACTCTTTCTTTAACAACTAAGAACTTGATATCTATATGCTTTGACTTGGACGAGCTCCTATTATTGTTGGAATATAGAACTGCTGATTTATTGTCACATAGTAACTTGAGTGGTCTTTCAATACCATCCACTATGCGCAGCCCCGTGACAAAATTCCGCAACCATATTCCATGATTGGATGCCTCATAACATGCTATAAATTCTGCTGCCATGGTAGAAGAGGCTATAAGTGATTGTTTAGCACTCTTCCATGAGATGGCACCCTTAGCTAGCAGGTAGAAGTAGCCTGATGTAGATTTCGTACTATCTTGGCATCCAGCAAAATCGGAGTCAGTATACCCAACGATCTCAAGTTGATCTGACCTCCGATATGTGAGCATGTAGCCTTTTGTTTTTTGTAAGTACCGCAAGACTCGTTTAGCTGCTTTCCAATGGTCTACTCCTGGATTGCTCAAATATCTACCCAATATACCGATAATGTACGCAATATCTAGCCGCATACAAACCTGAGCATACATTAGACTTCCTACTGCTGATGCATAAGGAATCTTTTGCATTTCTCTTTCCTCAAAGTCATTCTTAGGGCACTGGCTGGCACTAAACTTGTCTCCCTTAGATATAGAGGTGTCACCTGGTTTGCAATCTTGCATGCCATATCTTTTGAGAACCTTTTCGATATAGCTCTTTTGTGATAATCCAAGAATACCCCGAGAGCGATTCCGGTGTATTTGTATGCCTAATACAAAAGAGGCATCACCAAGATCCTTCATCTCAAAATTCTTAAATAGAAATCTCTTGGTTTCGTGCAATATGCCTATATCGTTGCTGGCAAGCAAAATGTCATCGACATATAATACCAAAAAAATATACTTGCTCCCACAGAACTTATGATTTATACAATCATCGACCAAATTCACTTCAAAACCAAATGAGATGATAACTTGATGAAATTTATAATACCATTGTCGAGATGCTTGCTTGAGCCCATAGATGGATTTCTTAAGTTTGCAGACCATATTCTTTGAGTCTCTCGACATAAAGTTTTCTAGTTGCACCATATAGATTGTCTCATCAATGTTACCATTGAGAAACGCTGTCTTTACATCCATCTGATGCAACTCAAGGTCGAAATGTGCCACTAGTGCCATTATAGTATTGAAGGAGTCTTTCGAAGAAACCGGAGAGAAAGTCTCTTTATAGTCGATGCCTTCTTTCTGCGTAAAGCCCTTTGCGACAAGACAAGTTTTGTATCTTTCCACATTGCCTTTTGAATCCCTTTTGGTCTTAAATATCCATTTGCAACCAATGGGTTTCACTCCTTTTGGCAATGGGACGAGGTCCCACACGTCATTGTCCTTTATGGACTTAATCTCCTCATTCATGGCATCGATCCACTTTTGAGAGTTCGAACTTTCCATGGCTTGATGGAAGTTGATTGGATCATCTTCCATCATTCCAATGTCGACCTCATGTTCTTGGAGAAGTACAATGTAATCGTCTGGCACAGCACTTCTCCTTTCTCTTGTGGACTTCCTTAATGGCATGGGTTCTTGAGGTGGTAGAGTTTGTTCTTCTGGAGTAATTTCTTGAGGGGAAGGTTCTCTCGCATTGTCCTTAACTATTGTGTCTTGAGCAAGATTAGGAATGGGATCCTGATCAATGCCAATGGCACTGGTGGGATCCATGTTGATAGTAACTGTGGGAATATTAATATATTCCTCTTCAAAACCAAAGTTCCTAAATGTATCTCCCCTGGCAAACTCAACATCTTCAAAGAACCGAGCGTTTTCCGACTCAAAAATCGACTTAGTTGTGGGATCGTAAAACTTGTACCCCCTTGTTCTTTCAGAGTATCCAATAAAATAACTACTTACCATCCTTGAGTCCAGTTTCCTTTCATTAGGCTTATAAGGCCTTGCCTCGACTGGACATCCCCAAATGTGTAGGTGCTTTAGACAGGGTTTTTTGCCTGTCCAAAGTTCATAAGGGGTTTTGGTAGTCGCTTTAGTTGGAACTCTGTTAAGGATATGTGCTGCAGTCTTAATAGCCTCTCCCCAGAGTGATTCTGGTAAGGAAGAATGACAAATCATACTCCTTACCATATCCTTGAGTGTTCTATTTCGTCTTTCAGCAACACCATTCATAGTGGGTGAACTTGGCATGGTATACTGTGGGACGATACCACATTCCTCTAGGAATTTGGCAAACGGTCCTGGACGTTGTTCACCTGAACCGTCATATCTGCCATAGTACTCACCACCATGGTCAAATCTGACGCTTTTGATCCTTTTGCTGAGTTGGTTTTCAACTTCAGCCTTATAAGATTTGAACACATCTAGTGGCTGTGCTTTTTCTTTAATGAGATATATGTAGCCATATCTTGAAAAGTCGTCTATGAACGTTATGAAATATTGTTGACCATTCCACGCAATTGTAGGAAAAGGCCCACAAATGTCTGTATGTATAAGTTCTAAGACGTCTAAAGACCTGTTGGCTTCAAATCTCCTTTTATTGGTTTGTTTGCCTTTTATACAATTAACACAATTATTAAAGTCTATGAAATCTAAGGAATCCAGAATTTCATCTGACACATGTCTCTCTATTCTCCGTTTGGAGATATGATCTAATCTCTTGTGCCATAATGTAGCTGAATTCTCATTGGTTAATTTCCTTTTTACACCTCGAGTACTTAAATGCAAGGATTCATTAAATGAAGCAATTGTATCAAGTAAATAAAGATTATCATAATTCGATAAAGAACCAGAACCAACTAAATTTGAATCATGAAACAAACTGAATTTTCCATTCCCAAATGAACAAGAATAATCAGATTTGTCCAAAACAAAAATAGAAATCAAATTTTGTCTAAAAGACGGTACAATAAAAGTCTCATGAAGATCCAAATATGATCCAGTCCTTAATAATAATCTAAATTTCCCTATTGCTTTAACTTCAACTGTCTTGCCATCGCCCACATAGATGTATCTTTCACCATCACTTGGCTTTCGACAACTCAGGCAACTTGCATAGACACACTGATGTGAGTTGTTGCACCAGAATCTATCCATCATGTATGTCTAGGTACCGAAGTTAAATTAACCTCAGAACAAACCAAATTAAAAAAACACACCTTTCTTAGCACGCCATGCGTGATAGTTTGTGCATTGCTTCTTCCTATGTCCTTTAGCTCCGCAGAAGAAACAACCAGTACCTTCCGGATTATCCGTTTTCTTTTGTAGTTTCTTAGTAGGTGCTTTATTCGCAGCTTCCTTATCCCTTTTCCTTTTGTGTCCCTTGTCCTTAGAGGTGTTGACACCTAAATTTCGGCGCATCATTTAGTGTTAATTTGCATAGAAAAATTAGGGATTAAATTTTTAACCCCTAAACAAAAATATTTAAATTGCATAGCATATAGTTTTAGTTTAATTGCATTTGCATCAAATTGGCGATGACAAACGAACTTAAATTTTATCGGACGAGACTCGGCTCGCTTGGAATGCTAGGGCCGGGAATTTCACGTTATATGGGCTTGGTTGTTTTAATTTGGGCTTAGCCCAAGTTAATTCAGCCCATTTAAGTTTAATTAAGACCCAAGCCCAAGCCTAAGCCCATTAAGTTAATTAAGCCCATCTAATCTGACCTAGATTAGTACTATATATACATGTTATTAGGTCAGAAACAAGGGGGGGTCACAATTTCTGATCAGAATTTTTTGAAGCACGAGTGAAACACGTGAGTGAGAGAGAGAGAAGAACCGCCGCCACCGCGTCTCCCGTCGCGCCGGAGGTCAGCCGCGCCGTCCACAGCCTCACCAACGACAACACCGCTGCTCTCAGGCCCCCATCTTCTTCACGATCAGACTTGTGACCGTGAAGGGTCACGCTGACGCTTGCTGCTACTTCTCTGATCTTTTGCTGCTGTCGCTGTTTCTGCATGCCAAAGCCACGCTGACGTTTGCTGCTGACTTCCCCACCCTTCCACGAAGCCAGCAACGAAGACCCCATGCAGAATACGTAGGAGAAGATGCCAAAGGAAGACCAGACTTCTTCCTCTTCACCAACGCTGCTGCTCCTTGTCCACTTCCTCCCAGAATCGCTCACTCCACAGAGCTTATTTGTGGAAACTCAAAACACGAAAGTTGTAGATCTACGAGTCCTTGATCTGTGGCTTTTGGAATCGGGTCAATCCGACGTGTATTGAGGAAGTTACGCCTATTTTTCCGGAATCGTGCAGTCCTAAAATTTTCCACCCGAGCCGCCCGGACCAACGCGCCTAACGTCCACGTCATCCAGAGTAAACCCGCCGGAACAGCCGCGCCATTGCTGCTGTTCGTCCCCACGCCGGTGCCGTCCCATCGCCGGCCGTGTCCCGTCGTCGTCGTTCGTCGCAATCCGATCCGAAGTCGAGCTCGATCCCGATCCGAGTTCAAATTAGGAATTATCCAAATTAGGTAAGATGATTATCTAATAAATTTTCTGAATGTTCCAATTTCCTAATTTGAGTATTTTGAATATTGCATGATTATCACGTTGGAATATTAGATAGCTTTAGGATAATGTTTGATATATCCGCGATATTTGAATATTCAAATTAGGAAAATTTCCTAATTTAAGCAACGTATTTGGATGTCTATCCGACCTTATCCCTAAGGTACGATACGCGGCGATACGGGAAATTATCATCCTATCTATAATCACTTAGATACGATGATAAATTTCATTAGCTTTCCAATTTTGAATAATCGGTTATCCGTTAATATCTATAACCCTATAGATATGACCGATAGTTCGATTTTTGTGCCTAATCCGAGTTTGAAATGAATTTGGCGGATTGCGTGGTTGATTTGAGTTTGATTGTTATCCTTGTTTTGATTATTTTCCTTTTCAAATAAAACAGAAAATTCAAAAAAAATATTAGTTAGAGTTTGAATTAGAATTTTGCATGTTTAGGTTTTGAATATATCCTTAGAGAATGAGATAATTATCTAATTTAAATTAGGACTTAAGATGACATGTTTCCTAGTTTAAATTAGGTGTTATTTTAATTTCAATGGATTATTCACGTTATTTTATTATTCTGAATTTTTACAAAAAATCCCAAAAAGAAATCATGTTAGGATAGGTTAAGCCATCTTAGATTGCATGTTAATTTAAGCATTTTTACTATTCCGAATTTTAATGAAAAATACCAAAAAGAGAAGTCATCTTAGATTGCATGTTATTTTAGGCATTTTCATTAATTTCGAATTTCATTTAATTCTGAATTTCCTTAAAGAAAAATACCAAAAATAAATCATTCACACGTCATTAGAATTAGGTCACGTTGTCGCGTGTCATATAGTTTGCATGCTAGGTTGCATTAATTCGCATGTCATTCTTATACGTCATTGCATCTAGGCTAGATTTCATTTAAATAAAGTGAAAATCAAAAAAAGAGAAATTGAGTGATTGTTTGTTAACTAGAAATCATATTAGGGTGTTTGATGTGATTTTCTAGCTAACAATGCAGATGCTTGCGCTGGCTCGAGGTAAGTTGTTCTCCTAAGCTTGCAAATTATTTAATGCTTTGATTATTGGGTGTTAAATTGGTGGTTTGCGTACCCGCATGAACACCTCACATGTTAGTAACATAAGTTAAAATGGATCCAAACTGCCTACCAAAACATTTTTGAAAAGAAAAGGTACCGAAAGGGCGTTAGACTAGATCTAGCGTAATCAAGTCCCCGGGCTTAGAATCTCTGGTTCGTAGGAATAAAACATATCTCCCTATGTTTTATTTAGGTTTCTAATCAGCCTACCGTAAAATGATTAGTGGCGACTCCAAGCATGAAAATATTTGTACGTTAAAGACTTAAACCCTAAGTTGCGAATTGGTAGGGCTTGGGAGGGCCCGAGTTAAGATTAGTCTTAATAATCTATTAGCCCGAAGAAATTGATAAAATTTTTTTAGGGTCGCGACAAGAGGTTGAGGCCTGGTAAGCATATTCTGCCTTATCTTGCTTCAGTCTTTCCTCCTTCTAAACACAGTGTGAGATGAGCTCATTCAGAGACCAAGTCTCTTTCTGACAGTTGTAGCTCACCTTAAACTGATTGAACTGTGTTGGAAGAGATATTAAAACTAGAGGCACTAGCAAATCCTCAGAGGTCTAACTTAAGTGCTTCTAATTTAGAAGCAAGGTGAGACAATTCCATGATGTACTCCCTGATGTTGCCTTTCCCCTTACAGCGCATTGAAAGTAGATTTGTCAAAATCGTACCAATTTCAGCCTTTTCGTTCTTGACAAATCTCTTTTCAATGTTTGCGAGGAACTCCTTAGCTGTGGTGATCTTTTCAGACATTGTGCCCCTATATGCTTCTGGAATGGCCTTCTTCATGATCATCATACACATGCAATTCGATTTCTCCCACCTTTCCACATCCCTTATTGCATCAGAGGTACTCTTGTCAATGAGGGGTGGAGGAGAATTGGTCCTTAACGCAAGGTCGAGATCCATGACTCCGAGAACTATTAAAAGGTTCTCTTGCCATGATTTGAAGTTGGTGCCATTCAGCATAGGAATAGAATTGGTGTTGGCAGTAATATTAGCAGGAGTGATAGCTATATCAGAAAACAACAAACAAACAAAACAAACTCACATAAGTTTCATGAGAAAAAAAGAATTCAAATTAAGGTAAATCCCATCTCAAGATATTGGGCACTCCATTAATATCTTATCTTTGGACAACAATATTAACTAGTAAGTGATATCTTGGTGTAGTAATCAACCTTGACAATAAGAACATGTCAAACAACAAACCTTCCTTTGGGTCGATTTATTGTTCACATGTGAAAACCGAATAATCATCACATGTTTATTACAACAGGTGTATGCAAAATTTTGTTGAATGTCAACCTTCCTTTGGGCTGATCAATATCCACGTAAATTATACATACGCAACCGTTTATATTCTAAGACAAATTAATTTCCACAAAAGAGGTCACTTTGGTGGCATCTTGCTTTAATTAATTCATCTCAAAATATATATACATAAACATACCCAAATTTGAATTTGATTGGACTTAACGCAGGCGTTTAGCGCCAGGCGAGTGACACCCACGCCCAGCATGTGCGAAGCACGCGCCGGGCTGCAACATTGGCGAGTGGATTCTACGCACCTTTCGGGCAGAAAATAAAACCTACACCTGCGAACCGCCGTTGCACCGCAAACCGCCGCCTATTCTCCTCCATATGGCCATTTTCTAGACAAATTAACCCATGGGTCCTATTCTTCTCTCTGGCACGACCACATAGGTCCTAAATCCAGCAAAAGACCCACAAATTGGCCTTAATTTTTTTTTTTTGGAGATTTCTTTCCCGGTGCAAACCCTAACCACTAAAACTTCTACCGCCCAATTAGCCTCCGGCAAACACCCAAATGCCGAATTACCTTAGGGCTATTGTTACCTATGGTGGTGTAATCGTATTAGTCCAAAATCGGATTGTGGGTCATCGGAATTTGGCCGGAATCGGTGATTTTTCGATCAGATTTGCCTATTTTACAATTAACTTAATTCCTAATGATCCAACATGAAGAAGGCTCTGATACCAATTGATAGAAATTGGAAACCTAATGATGTTGTACATCATCACAATCTAAATAGATCGTACATGTCGAACCATTAAGAATTGTAAGATTTATTAGTGGAAGCGTACTTGAATCCATAGCGAGATTGATCTGTAGAGTCGTGTGAACGACCTTCCAGATCTACGTATTCTCCTAGAGAGTCCTTTATTGTTTCTCTGGGATCTCTCTTTCTCGGTGATGGATGCCAGAGAAAGAATACGTTGTGTATTCTGTGATATCGTGATCCGGGGACCATAACCGCTTTTTTTTTTTATAGATAACTTCTCTGTTATCCCTTCTTTTTGGTATTTCTATTTTAGCCCATCATAAAAATAGAAATTACCCCAGAGTCTCTACACATTAAAGGCCCACACCCTATCAGATACATTAAAACCCAATTACCTTATTAGATCACTTTTGATTGGCTTAAGTTCACATGACAGTCTGCAACACATAATTATTTTACATATAAGCCCAATGTTAGATTAAGGATCCAACATATTGTACTAGTATAGAAGGGATGCAGCTCTTGGCTCAAAGGGTGCGATTGTTGCCTTTTGGAGATTAGTTTCTTTTCTTTTTAAATTGTAGTTGTAAAACGAGATCGAATAAGGGTTCACTTGAAATTTTTTCGAGACAATCAAGAATGGTAGTCTCGGAAAATACGAAATAGTCCCGAAATAGGATGTTTTCACGCTCCCACATAGGGTGAGAGATAAATCGGACTCAGACACAAAAAAATGGATAATAATATATGGAGAAACAAAATAAAAATCATCACTCATTCGGTCGAGTCATTTTGTCGCAATGATAGAACACCCGGCAGCAAAAATCAATTTTTCCAATTGAATGAATCCCTTGAGCTCGATAGGCATAGAACCCAGAGATGTTGGATGGCATGCGTGCAATTTACGTTCAAGCAAAATTGGCCTCAGCAATACGTATTCTTGGCGTACCCTAATTACCCCAAAAGAATCGAAACATAAAGAAATCATGCAGAAAATATCAGAGCTTACCGCAGAGATGTGATTCTGGAGCCACCCAATGCCCAGAGAGACACGAACTTGGACCTTTCTACAACGAAGAAATTAAGCAACTTGGTTTTACCAAAACTTCCTTAAGCCACTCGTCTTCCTCTTTGTGGTATCTAGGCAAATGGCCGTTGGTTTTACTAGTTCCAGAAGATTTGGCATAGAAGTCACCATAATTCTGAAGATATTCCCAATTATCATAATAGTTAAATTATTAAAGATCATTCGGTCAAATTTTTTCACAAAATCAAAATGAGATTGTGCAATGGTTCCCGGTTGGCTTTTAAATTAGCAAATTACTATTTATCAATCTCACTTTTTTTTTTCCAAAAAAGTCCCTCAAATATTAATACATCATGGTAGTGTAAGCTCACAAATATGTTCAGCAGTTCCTAATGTTTTATGATTAAAAAATAAAATCAGTGAATGCATCGCGTCTGCAAAGTGTAATCGTTTCCTTTTCTCTACAATAGCTATTACAAATTTGTATTCATTTTTTCTCCTTATACCAGCGTAAAAAATAAATCAGTGTAATCATTTTTTCTCCTTAGATATTCTACCTGATTTGAGCTGATCTTTGTGGCAATTCTCATCTAAAAGTAAAAAAGAAGAAATGTCAATTCTTATACCAGCGTAAAAAGGAAAGAATGTAAAAGGTAATATGGAAACATAAAAGGTAATAAGTGAATTCTTTTCCCCAACTACTAAAAAAAGGAAAACAAAAAAGGTAACACAGCAATTCTTTTCCCATCTATGAGTGAATGCATGGCGTTTGCAAAAAAAGCAAACTTCGATAAAAGGAAAAAAGGAAAAAACAATGGTAAATATGTTGGTGACAAGCTGGCTTAATCCGATATGCTCCATTCTTTGACCTTAAATTGCTTAATGATGTTGATATTAGAGTAATGATATGGCACGACGACGAATTCATCAGCTGAGCTAGTTCTTTTTTTTTTTTTTTTTTGGTCGAATCAGCTGAGCTAGTTCATTTGTTCTTTGTTGCTAACTAGTTGTGCAGGAAATGTATGGGGCAAGAAATGTTGAGATTCAAAATAATTTGCTGGCCAGAACTACTCTAACAGTACATTGCAAATCCAAGGACAGCGATCTCGGAATCCATTATATAATAACACGCATCTCGGTATTCTCATTCAATCCCCATTTCTTTGGAAGGACTAGATACTTTTGCAGCTTTGCATGGCCGAGTCAATTTAATTGGTTCTATATATATGTGCAAAGTAGTTACCAATATTTTGGGAGCAGTGTATTTGGAAGATCTCACCAAATGGTCCTTGTAGGCTCGATGAAGTGACCAGAAAATTCGATACTTGTTTTCCCTGGAATCCTGCTACACAATTAGGGAAGAAATCTCTTATCTAAATGTATGAAAGAGAGAGATGATGTTGTGAACTGATTCATTACAGTTTATATGGAATAAGGATCATCTTAGTTATATACATATACATATATATGTTGTATATACACAAACATTTGTGTGTGTTTGTACACTAATATCCTCATTGTTATGATTTCAATGGGAAATCATGTGTATAGACAACATATATATGTATATATACATCTCCTCATCTTAGTTATATACATGTATATATATGTTTTGTTGTATATATACAAAACATTTGTGTGTGTTTCTACACTAATATCAGAGATGCTCATTTTGGAAAACATTTTCCTAAAAACGATAACATATATCACTTGAAGTAATTAGTTGATGGAAAATATTTTTATTATCGTTAATAATTTACATCTAAAGATTTTTGTGGATGTTAAAGATATTTCCATTCATTCATTTTTGTAAGCGATACAAACAATCATTTTAAGAAAAATATATTTGAATCATTCATTTTCTGCAAAACAAATGGAGCTTAAGTCCCGTAACAGGCTATTTTCGTGCTCCTACCCATGTTTAGAGATTAATCGAACTCGGACACACAAAATTAGGTGATGATATATGGAGAAATGAGTAGAGCTCAGAAAACTACTGTTGTACCTCAAAGGGATCTTTCTGCACAACTCGAAAACAAGCATTAATTCCTTTTCTGTCTATCTACCACTCTCTCTCTCTATTATTCACTTCTCTTTTTTGGGCTTGGCCATCATCTGAACGGGTGACCACAAACAACAAGGCTTGGAAAGAGGCCATTGGCAGACTCGGGGGCTGTGGTTAGTTTATTTGCTGAAGTTCTCTTCAATTATAGTGCCGACACCACTCCTTGCCTCTCCCCCTTGATCCGTATCACCGGAAGCAGCCAAGCTCCACTTGCTTTCTCCACTAGCTTCAAATGGAGCCAACTTATAAAGAAGAACACGGTACCCCAATAGGATGTCGAGTGAGAAAAAAAAATCTGGTCTTTTTTCACATATTCATGTCGAGTTTCAGTTTGAGCCTTTTACCGATTTTTAAGGAATTAGACTAGCCCTAACGATTTCTAACTATCCAATTCCATCTCATTCTACCTTGAGTATCAACTATAGATTGAAGTTAAATTTCAATTTTATACTGTAGATGATATTAGGATCATTGAGTGATGCTTTGGAATTGATCACTACAAAGCTATAGAAACCTACCTTGATTAATTGAAATCAACGAATGTCAATGAAATTGATCGAAAAAGGAATCATCTGGTGACAATTGGGAGAAACATCAGCCACGATCTCCACGAGGATGCCTTGAGAGAATTTTCTGGTGACGATGAACTTGTTTTGGTTGTTATCTAAGCGACCCCACATTTGTTGTCATCGTTTTCATGTCAAAGTCCTAATCCGCTAAGTGATCAAGCATATTGTTTTTGTGTTTTTCATTTGAAATTCTAAACTAATTCTATCTTAGTCTAGAAAGGAAAAAATTAACAATGTATTGAAAAGCGAGTGTATAATATAAACACTCAATGTATTGAAAGATAACCAAATCTAAGAGTAAGAAAAGAACATCCGCAACTCATTGGGTATTTATTACAACACAAATGAGAAAACCCAAGACATGTTTGGGTATCAAATTGGGTACAAAATGGGGACTGGATTGGACAACAGTCTTTTGCTTTCCACTTTCATGACTCTTGGCTGCCTCCTCCATGGACCGCCTTGGTGATGTGTTGGTTTTTTTTATTGAACTAAGATATTTCAAACAAGTAATGCAAGCATTCAATCAAAGCAAAACAACTGTCATTACCTACACCATCGAGGGCCATCTTAAGATGTAGATTTAGAGGTAAGTATTCATAAAACAATCCAAATGACACATAAAAAAATGGCTTACCAAAGCGTCGATCTTTTCACTACAAAAAAACAAGAATTTAGTCACGAAATTTGCGACAAAAAATTTGGCAAAATTTGTGGCTAAACGAATTTGCAACAAAAAAATTTTCGTTTCTAATTAGACATCATAAAATTTAGCGACGAAAAATTTCAATTTTCGTCGCTAAATTGTGACAAAATTTATTCATGGCAAAATTCATCGCAAATTATTCATGGCAAAATTCATCGCTAATTTTTCGTGGCAAAATTCATCGCTAATTTGGCACGAAAATTTTATTGTTTGGTCAAAAATTTGCAATGAACTTATTCGTGACAAAATTCGGCGCTAATTTGCCATGAAAAATTTTGACTTTTGCCATGAACATTGTTCCGGAATGAATTTAGCGACAAATTTTTATTAATTCTTTAGCGACGAACTCTACGATGAATATTGTTTATGGACGATTTTGATTTTAAATCTAATTAACAACAAAAATAATTTCTCAAATTTATATTTAACATTGATCATGCATTTAATAACATCAAAACATTATAATGATATGAAAATGAAATACATTCATCAACATTTTCCACAAAATTAACATAAACATTTTTCTTTATAGTACACATAATGAGAAAATAAATAATCTTTAACACTTTAAAGCACATGTTTAAACATCCTAGGGTTAAGCAAAATTAGTGACAAATTTTATAGTAGTGTGGCCGCTCGCAACCATGCCTCTGCTCGCGGCGTGGCCACCCACCGCTGCCCCTGCCACTGCTCATGGCGTGGTCCGCCAGTCCCCCTAGTTGCTGCTCACAATGTGGCCGCTTGTCCAGCCGCTGCTTGTGGGTCGACCAATGCTGCCCGTCGTCTCCTTCAGCTCGCCGCTCATCCATTTACCGTCCATTCTTGCATACCCACCGCCACTAACCGCAGACGTTGCTCCCCATCCGATCTCCCCCAGCAGCTGCTCGCGACGTGGCTACCGACGCCAACGCTGCTTGCCCAATGCAGCTCGTTGCTTATCTAATCGCTCATCTCCTCACCCCGCTCATCACAAATCGATGCCCTCTGCCACTCGCTGCTCGGACATCTTGAAGACCCAACTCAAAGCAAAGTAGTGACCGAAGCACAGATCTGTCCAAGGGGGAGAGGGGAGAGAGAGGGGGGAGAGGGGGGAGAGAGAGCACTCACTTGGATTGACCTCTTCTTCTCTTCCGGGGCGAGAGAGCACTCACTTGGATTGACCTCTTCTTCTTCACTCTCCTTCTCTTCCGGGGCGTCGTCCCCGTCGTCATCTTTAGTAGATGGCGGCGAATGAGCGCGGCAAAGGAGCAGGCTGTTATGGCTGGCCGGAGGTAGCTCGAGGGTTGTTCCTAGCATGAAATGGCTGCTGGTGGTGGCAGGTAGGAGGCAAGTGGCGGAGGCGGATCCAGCGAGAGGTGCAACACGTGTGTGGCTTACCTTGGTTGGAAAACAACCTGCGACGAGAGCCTGGGCGCTGCGAGGGGCGGTGCGGCTCGACCAGGGACGAAGCTGGGACGGCGGTGCTGCGGTGGCGGGGTAGAGCGGCGCACGATGTGGCTGTTTCAGGCGAGAAATGGACTGGTTCAACAGTTGTAAATGAGAAGGCAAAAAGAAGAAGAACAAACAAACAGAAGCGAACAAGGGAAAAAAAAAAAAGCAGCGAAGAAGAGGAAGAAAAGGAGGAAGCAACAATGAGGAAAGTCAGCGGGGGAAGGGGGAAGAGACAGAGAGAGCAGAGACAAGAATGCGGGTGAAATGATTATCCCACAAAAAAAAATCTTCCCGCTTTCTTTTGAAATTTTTCTCAATTTTGTTTTTTCAAATTAGGCACGAACTCAAAAAGTCCGTCACTAAATTAGCAATGGATTCTAATTGGTGGCTAAATCCATGGGTAAGCCATGGATTTAGCCACCGATTTAAAGTCTCGCAGCCATTCCTCGATTATTTTTATTTTTGTGGCTAAATCCGCCACGAAAATAAAGCCTTGCGTCACTTACTCGACTATTTTTTTTTCATAGATAATTAGCTACAGATTTAGTCACGAAAATAAAGTCTTGCGGCATTTACCCGATTATTTTTATTTACGTGGTTAATTAGCTACAGATTTAGCTACGAAAATAAAATTTTGTGGCACTTACCCGATTATTTTTGTTCCGTGGCTAAATCCATGATTAATTAGCCACGGAAATAAAGTCTCGCAGCTTACTGGACTATTTTTTTCCGTTGCTAAATCTATAGCAAATTAGCCACGGAAAAAAAAATTCTCAGGTCACTTACCTCACGATTTTTTTTCCATGACTAATTAGCCACGAATTTAATCACAAAAATTAAGTATCGTCGCATTTCTCTATTATATTTTTTTCCGTGGCTAAATTCATGGCTAACAGAAAAAAAAATATAATCGGGTAAATGCCGAAAAGAAGAAGAGATAGAGAGAGGAGAGAGAAGCAATGATGGGGAATTGGTGGTGGTTTGGTGGGGAAGTCAGAGGCGTGAGGAATAAGTCAGTGGCGGAAGGGGGAAGAGACAAAAAGAGGAGAGAGAAGAAAGGGGGTGAAATAATTATCCCACAAAAAAAAATCTTCCCATTTTCTTTTAAAATTTTTCTCAATTTTGTTTTTTTCAAATTAGCAACGAACACAAAAAGTCCGTCGCTAATTAGCAACGGATTTTAATCGGTGGCTAAATCTGTGGCTAATTAACCATGGATTTAGCCACGAAAATAAAGTCTTGCAGCCTTACCCGACTATTTTTTTTCCATGGCTAATTAGCCACTGAATTAGCCACGAAAATAAAGTCTCGCAGCACTTACCTGATTATTTTTATTTCGATAGTTAATTAGACACGGATTTAGCCACGAAAATAAAGTCTCGCGGCACTTACTCGACTATGTTTTTTTCGTGGCTAAATCCATGGCTAATTAGCCACAGATTTATCCACGAAAATAAAGTCTCGCGTCACTAACCTAATTATTTTTTTTGTGGCTAAATACGTGGCTAATTAGCCACAGAAATTAACTATCGCCACATTTCCCTACTATATTTATTTCCGTGGCTAAATTTGTGACTAATTACCCACAGATTTAGCCATGAAAATAAAAAAACAGTCGGGAAAGTGAAGCAAGAGTTTATTTTCATGGCTAAATCCGTGGCTAAATTAGCCACAAAAAATTTTTCTTCGCAAATTAGTCATGGAAAATTTTTTTGTCACAAATTAGTGACGAATTTTTTTTCGTCGCAAATTCCATCACAATTACGATAAATTTAGTTTTCTTCGCTAATTTTTCGTGGCTAAATCATTGGTTTTTTGTAGTGTTTGTTCATATATAAGGTCCATTAATCATGAATGTGGATTCTCTCTCAATCCATACCTCGCATGACACGGGATTGATTTTATCTTTCTTAACAATTAGGAGTAGCCACTAGCCTATATCGGGGGTTGGCTAGAATACCCAATCAAAACGTGGGAATTTCCTTTTGATTTCTATGAAAACTAGAGAAGACTAATCTAACAGACTGAATTTTCGATCCTTTTTCCGGGATTTAGGAAATGAATATTGATCAATGCACTATAGCGAGATCTCACCCGGGATCCGCTGTCGCGACCCTAAAAATTTTTATCAATTTCTCGGGCTAATAGATTATTAAGACTAATCTTAACTCGGGCCCTCCCAAGCCCTACTAATTCGCAACTTAGACGTTAAGTTCTTAACATGCAAATGTTTTCATGCTTGGAGTTGCCACTAATCAATTTATGGTAGGCTGATTAGAAACTTAAATAAAATATAGGGAGATATGTTTTATTCCTACGAATCAGAAATTCTAAGCCCGGGGACTTGATTACGCTAGATCTAGTCTAACGCCCTTTCGGTACCTTTTCTTTTCAAAAATATTTTGGCAGGCAGTTTGGATCCATTTTAACTTATGTCACTAACATGTGAGGTGTTCATGCGGGTGCGCAAACCACTAATTTAACACCCAGGAAAGCATTAAATAAATTGCAAGTTTAGGAGAACAACTTACCTCAGTGTAACGTAAGCATCTGCATTGTTAGCTAGAAAATCACATCAACACCCTAATATGATTTCTAATTAACAAGCAACTCACTCAAAATCTTTCTTTTGAATTTTCATTTAATTAAATGAAATCTAATCTATATGCAATGACGTGCAAAAATGACATGCAATTAATGCAACCTAACTGGCAAACTATATGACAGACGACGACGTGACCTAATTCTAATGACGGACAAATGATTATTTTTGGTATTTTCTCATCGAAATTCGGAATAAAAATATGCCTAAATTAACATGCAACCTATGATGACTTAATCTATACTAACATGATTTCTTTTTGGGATTTTTTTAATAAAAATTCGGAATAATAAAATGACTTAAATAATCTATTAAGATTAGAATAACACTTAATTTAAACTAAGAAATAGATCGTCTCACGTCCTAATTTAAATTAAATAATTACTCTATCTTCTAGATATATTTAAAATTCCTAGATATGCAAAATTCTAATTTGAATAACAAAAACAGATTTGTTTGGGTTTCTTTTATTTGAAAAGAAAAGAAAACAATTTAAACAAAAATAACATCCACATTCAAACCAACCACGCGATCCGCCAAATTCGTTTCAAACTCAGATTATGCACAAAAATCGAACTATCGGTCATATCTATAGGGTTATAGATATCGACGGAAAGTCGATCATTCAAATTTGGAAAGTAGATAAATTCCATCATTGTATCCAAATAGTTATGGATAAGATAATGAAATTTCGTATCGCCGCGTATCGGACTTTAGGGATAAAGTCGGATAGTCGTCCAGATACATTGCTAAATTAGGAAATTTTTCTAATTTTTAATATTTCAAACATTGCGAATATATCGAACGTTATCTTAAGATATTTAAATATTCACGTGATATTCACGAAATATTAAAACATGCAAATCAGGAAAATAAATACTTGAAGAAAATATTCTGAATATATCCACTTACCTAATTTGAAAATATTGCCAAATTCGAATTGCTTCGGAATCGAGCTCGGGGATCGGGATCGCGACGACCAGCGACGACGACGGCGACAGTCCCGGTGCGGCTCATGGCAACACGGTAGGGCTGTTCCGGCATCGGGACAGCGAGGGATGCTCCGACACGGCTGGGCTCGGTGACTCACGGCGGCAAGGTTGAAGTACGGCTCCGGAGCGGTGGCCGGTGGCGTGCAACGTTCGGCGCGGCAGCAGGAATGTCCGATGGTACCGTGGGCGTCGGAGGACAACAATGTATGGACAGAGGGAGCGGCGGCGTCAGGCTTGTCAGTGGCTGAGGGTGGCTGTGCACGGCGAGACTCGATCAGCGACGGTGGCAGCTGATCAGGGGCTCTGGACACGGCTACAGGGCAATCCGCACGGCGGTGACTGGTGGCGGGACAGCTCCGACAAGAAGGCTAATGCATGGAGTGGCGAGGTGTGAAGCAGCAGCGAGCGGCGACTCCAGGCGGCGGTCTCCGACGAGGTCAAGCAGCGGTATTCAACTTCGGGGACGGCTATAGGTGGAGGTTTTGCTGGCGGGAACAGCGAACGGGCATGGGCGCCAACGGTGGTGCTACAGCCTCGGCGAGAGGGGCTGGCGTGCGGAGGAGTTCGGTGCCGGCGAGGGGACGGCGGCAGCGAGGGGGCACGACGGCAACAAGGAGGGCATGACCGAACTCTCTCTCACTCTCCTTCTCGCACGTGTTTGCAAATTCTGATCTCGAATTGTGTTGTCCCCAAAATTCTGATCTAAAACATGTTTATATAATCCTAAACTAGGTCAATTAGATGGGCTCTATAGTCCTAATGGGCTTAGGCTTGGTTTTAGGCTCACATTAATATTAAATGGGCTGAATTAACTTAGGTTTTTATTTAATTAAACTCAACATACTAAATTAAGCCCAAATTAAAACAACCAAGCCCGTTTAACTTGAAATTCCCGGCCCTTGCATTCCGAGAGAGCGAGTCTCGTTCGATGAAATTTAAGCTCGTTCTCCATCGCCAATTTGATGTAAAAAATGCAATTAAATTAACGTGAACCTAAACTATATGTTATGCAATTTAAATATTTTTGTTTAGGGGTTAAAAATTTAATCCCTAATTTTTTATGCAAACTACACTAAATGTTTGGTAAAATTTAGGTGTCAACAGCTGCCCCTCTTTGAAGGTGAGCTCACAGAGGTTGCATTCAAAGACTAAATGATACCTAAATTTCAACCATGCAAAATGCAATGAATGATGTTTTTGTTGGGATTATGAGTCCCATTTTTGAATGCATTAGGAAATGATGCATGCCAACATGAATGAAAAACATACTTGGAATTACTTACCTGGCAGAAGCGAGATAATGCAATTCGAGGCACAACTCTGACTTGTATGTTGTTTGGTAAATGTCTGGGCTCAGTCCCATAAGTGTTGCCTGATAAACTGTTGATAAACTTCGGTGATCTGCAATTAAGTTAAAACACACGAAGAAAGCTCGACGTATCCGATCATCATCTGGATTAGTGAGAGCAGTTTTTAACAAAAATGAAAAACGTTTCGACATTTACAAACTACCTATACATCTCCATAGGTGTTTGTAAAGATTTAGCCGCTGCGCCTATATCCTAAACTTATAGGTGCGTCATGGGGGAACTCAAGAGGATATTCCGACCTTTAAGATACCTATACATCTCTATAGGTATTCATAATTATTTGGCCGCTTCACCTATATCCTTGACTTATAAGTGAGTAGCGGGGGAACACCTGGGATTGAGGAATATTCCGACTTTTAAGATACCTATATATCTCCATAGGTATTCATAAAGATTTGGCCGCTTCACCTATATCATTGACTCATAGGTGAGTAACGGGGGAACATCCGGAATGGGGAGAATATTCCAACCTTCATAAGACACTTATACATCTCCATAAGTACTTATAAAAATTTGGCCGCTGCGCCTATATCCTTGACTCATAGGCACGTCGCGGGGGAATATCTCGAGATTAAAGAAGTATTCCGACCTTTACAAGATATTTATACATCTCCATAGATACTTGTAAAAATTTGGCCCTTCACCTATATCCTTGACTCATAGATGAGTAGCGGGGGAATATCTAAGATTGGGAGAATATTCCGACCTTTACATATACCTGCTCATATGCAAAGATTTGGCCGCCATGCCTATACCTGCTCATAGGCATCTAATGGGAGAATATTCTCGAGATTGTGTGAAAATCTATAATTTGGTGAACAAAGGGACTAGCTCAAGTGTTCAAGGGTTCCTTGACAAAATACCTAGACATCATCGGAGGTACCTGAAAAGGCTTGATCAATAGACACCTAAACATCATCAAAGGTATCTAGAGATTGCAACAAACTGATTCAATATGGGGCCTGACGATTGCTCGAACAGGTTAGGGATACCTAGATAGTCATAGGCATCCAAGGAATAGAGATATACTTACCTGGAGATATCTCCAACTTTGAAGGTGTGTCTCCTGCTGGACACGATTTTAAGCAACATGTAATATGCATTCGCAAACATATATACATGCACTATGAATTCAACTGATTTTTATGCACGATGGTTTTGTCAAATCGGCATTACAAACTCCGTTGGGGAAAAATCATGACAAGACAATCCTAACTCACAAATGGGTGTCTTGAAAATGTCGAATGAGGAACTTTCGATCCGAAAGGGCTTTCTCTCATTCTAATCAAAATGGCTGACTTATAGAATCCCTCTATCTCACCATCATCATGTCGACAAGGGTCCGAGTATTTTTTCAAGCGGTACAACCTTACCAATCCAAGAGGTCTTTGCCAGGACTGTAACATGGGCTTGGTCAATGGCTTAGCAAAGGGGACTCTTCGAGTCGAGACTATTGAAAGAAAATACTCTGCAATCGTCTCCGAGTTTACAAGTCAAGAACCCTGCAAAATGAGATAGAAATGGACTTGCTCACACTTCTTCGAGCTAAGTTTGTAAACATCTGAAATTCTACGTTAGTTCAAGTGCCATAATCTGAAGAGACTTTGCAAGGGATGTAACGTAAGCTCGGTTTATGGGTTGAGAAATGAATGGATCATTAGGCTCAAAATGTGTATGATTGGGGTGAATAGGTTGGTGATCATCTTGGCATTGTCACCGCTTTTCTTCATCACCAGAGATTTTTTTCTCGATAAATGTCCCATTGGCTTTGAGAGTTCATCACTTGATTCCTTTGAGACTTCTCGACTGGGGATTCTGATATGTCATATCCTAACATTTTCCATTGGGCATTGACTTTGCTTTTACCAGATACACTGCTTTTTTCTTGCCCCTTTTTTTACGACACATGTTTCTTACAATGAAAATATTAGCCAACTATATCTGACTGAATGACTTGTCATTGTTTGAACTCAAAAGCCTCTCGTTTTCAGTCGACACTCATGATACTTTGCTTGAACAAATGATAACCTTTGCCTTGCCCCAGTATGGGGGATGATCACCAACTGGGTTTATATGAAGTGAATTTGCAGGCTCAATTGGGCTTAACAAAAGATAAAATGTGTATAGGATAGAGAAAGAAATGCTCTTCGTCATCCTAAGGCACTTGAACTTCGCGTGAATTCATCTGAAAAAGCAACACTCGAAGATTGATGCAAGTGAGAGCAAGAAAATTTCTATTCATACTTCACCTTATGCTGCTGATTTACCTTCAGTTTGCCCCGATGTGGGGTGGTTCTTGACAGGGGTAATTTGAAAACTTTCTCTAAGTGTTTAGGCTCAAAGAGGCAAGACAAGGGATAACTTGTAGTTTTTAAAGTAGAGAAATGAAATGCCTGTTGTCATCTCGGTCACCGTACCTTTTGCGAGAGAACTCTTTATCTTGCAGACATGGAATTTTTCCACTCAACTCACTGGGGATTAACGCATGAGACTGTGTATAGGATAGGGCTTGCCTTTCATCGTCCCGATATACCTCATTCGACACGTTCAAGTCATTCCACATGAGTTATTAGATTGTCTGAACAGACTTCTCCTTTAAATTTAATGATACTGATTGACAAAATAACCATGCAAAATTTAAAGCCAATGCAAACATTTTAGCTTGAAATTGATTGAAATCATTTATTCATCATCGAAATATTTGCAATTCAGAGGTGTAAAACCAGATACTGAAAAACTTTTGCTGCAAAATGATTTTATCAAGGATAATACATCTTCACAGCGTCAGAATTAACAGGATTGGAGAACTCACAACCATCCATCTCTGCGAGAATCAAGGCACCTTCGGGAAGCACCTTCTTAACTACATACGGACCGATGTAATTTGGGGCAAATTTCCCTCCGGAAACAGGGAAGATTAGCAGCACTTTCCTTAGGACTAGATCATTTACCTCGAAGTGTCTCGGACGCACCTTTTGGTTGAAAGATCTAGCTATCCTCTGCTGATAGGTTTGACCGTGGCAAATGGCTCTCAGCCGCTTTTCATCAATTAGGTTAAACTGCTTGTGTCTTTGTCGCATCCATTCCGCTTCAGACAACTCCACTTGGGATAAAACTCGCAAGGAAGGGATCTCAACCTCGACAGGCAGGACTGCTTCCATGCCATACGCCAACGAAAAAGGGGTTGCACCAACAGAGGTTCAGATAGAAGTCCGATATGCCATTAGTGCAAATGACAATCTTTCATGCCAGTCACGATAGTTCTCAGCGGTTTTGGCCAAGATTTTCTTGATATTCTTGTTAGCGGCTTCAACTGCTCCATTCATCTGTGGATGATAAGGAGACGAATTCAAATGCCGAATCTTGAACTCATCGAACAACTGGTCCACGAACTTGTTGTTCAAATTCATTCCATTATCGGTGATAATAGCTTTGGGGACACCATAACGAGCAATTATGTCCCACCTGATGAATCTCACAACATTCTTCGCAATAACGTTGGCATAAGACGCGGCTTCAATCCACTTGGAGAAATAGTCAATTGCAACTAAGATGAATCGGTGTCCATTCGATGCCTTGGGGTTGATTGGGCCAATCACATCGATGCCCCATATTGAAAAAGGCCATGGCTCGGATAACTGATATAGCTCTGTGGGGGGAACATTTATTTTATCCCCGTGGACTTGACAGCGATGACATCTTCGAACATGCTGGATGCAGTCACTTTCAAGACTGAGCCAATAATAGCCAACCTCATGATCTTCTTAGCTAACATATGGCCATTCATGTGTGGACCACATACCCCCTCATGTATTTCTTGCATGATCCTAGTAGCTTCAGTTGCGTCTACACACCTCAGCAGAATCGAATCATAGGATTTCTTGTACAGCTTTTCACCACTGACAAAGAATTTCGAAGTCATTTTATTATGTACTTCCTGTCGGCTGGAGTGCTTTCCTCAGGAAATTCTTCTTTCTGGATATAGTTCATGATATCGTAATACCATGGCTTTTCATCAGGTTCTCCGGTCACAATTATACAGTAAGTCGGTTTCGTTAAGACTTTGATCTTTAAGGGTTCTACCTCTATTCCATCGGTGACTTGCAGCATGACAGATAACGTAGCTAGCGCATCAGCGAACTGATTGTGGGATCTCGACAAGTACTCGAAGGAAATGTCTTCAAATTCCTTTATGATTTCTTCGAGGTATTCATGATACGGCACTAGTTTGGTGTCTCTCGTTTTCCATTCCCCTACAGTTTGGAGAATAATCAAAGCGGAATTACCAAATACTTTCAACTTGGATATCCCCATTTCTACTGCGGCTTGGAGTTCGAGGATGCAAGCTTCGTACTCGGCTATGTTGTTGGTACACGGGAACACCAACTTTGCTGCTACTAGATAATGTTGCCCATCTAGGGATATTAAGATTGCCTCAGTGCCGGAACCAGTCAAGTTCACGGCTTCATTGAAGAACATAGTCCACGCGTCTTCCTTTATTAACAAAATGCGATCTTCTAGAGAATATCTATCATCATCCGAGGTTCCGAGATTCTTGGCTAACACATCAGCAATTACTCGACCTTTAACTGACTTTTGTGGCATCATTTGGACATCAAACTCTGAGATCAAAATCTGTCATTTGGCTAACTTTCCTACCAAGACCGGTTGATCAAGTAAATACTTGATGGGGTTATTCTCAGTCACCAGCAAAGTCTGATGATGCAATGTATACTGTTTCAACCTATGGAGCACTTATACTAGTGCAGTGCAAGTCTTCTGGGCTTCAAGATAATTCAACTCCGAGACGGTGAACTTCTTACTCAAGTGATAAATGGCTCGTTCCTTTCCATCTCCCGGATTTTTCTAGGCTAACATCGCTCCCAGGGACTCGCTGTGGATCGTGAGATAGAGGATCAGAGGCTGCCCCGGCACTGGAGGGACCAGCACTGGTGGTTTCATCAAGTACTGCTTCAGTTGACTAAATGCTTCCTGGCAATTATCATCCCATTCCACTTGAGCATTCTTCCTTAGAAGTTTGAAGAACAGTTTAGCAGTTTCGGAGAGTTGGGAAATGAAACAGGCTATGTAGTTCAATCTGCCCAGAAGGCTCCGTACTTCTTTCACGGTCGATGGGGGTTGTAGCTCACATATGGCCTTTACTTTGGAGGGATCGACTTCAATGCCTTTACTGCTTACTACGAACCCAAGTAGTTTTCCTGACGTTGCCCCGAATACGCACTTCGCCGAGTTGAGACGGAGTTTAAACTCACAGAGTCGGTCAAACAGCTTCTTCAGGGTATCAACATGACTCTCTCCGGATCAAGACTTGGCAATCATGTCATCGACATAGATCTCAATCTCCTTATGCATCATGTCATGGAAAAGAGTCACCATTGCCCGTTGCTATGTTGCCCCGGTATTTTTAAGATCAAAAGGCATGACCTTATAGTGGAACGTTCTCCAAGGAGTGATGAATACTGTCTTCTCCTTATCGCTATCTTTCATTCTTATCTGATTATGGCCCGATAAACCATCCATGAAGGAAAATAGTTCGAATCTAGCAGTACTGTCTACCAGAACATCAATGTGCGGTAATGGAAAATCGTCTTTAGGGCTAGCCTTGTTCAGGTCGCGATAGTCGATGCAAACCTGAACTCGGCCGTCTTTCTTCATGACTGGCACGATATTGGCCACCCAGGTAGGGTATTGGGTGACTTCGATGAATCCCACTTTCAAAAGCTTCATAACCTCCTTTTCTATTTTCTTTGGAAGCTCAGGTTTGGTTCTCCATAGCCTCTGTTTCTTGGGTGGCACGCCAGGATTAGTAGGCAAGCTGTGCTCCACAATAGACGAGTCTAAACCCGGCATATCAGCGTACGACCAGGCAAAGATATCCTGGTAATCCTTTAGCAATTGGACTAGGCATTTGGCTTCATCTTTGGGAAGGGTTGCCCCTATCTTCACATCCTTGGCTTCTCCGGAATCACTCAGATTGACGGTAATAGTTTGATCTACCGTCAGGACTTTAGGCTTTTCATACAACTCTAGGTCGCACTGAATATTCAAGGAATCATCAAGTTCGCCGGCATCATTGGGATCAGGCTCGGTGGCGCATAATTCATCGGATTGGACCGTTCCCATACCCTCATGTGTCACAAGATTGCCCATGAAATATAAAGTAAGGGATTCAGAAGGACAAACAGGGCTAAACATTGCATTTCTTTGTAATTTTTGTTTTTGTTGAATCTTTCTTGACTCTTTTTTTTGAAATTCTTTTCGAAAAATTTTAACACGAGGAAACATGAAGAAGCCCAGGCCTCAGAATTCTCCTTGGACTTTATTTTCTTTTATCGGTTGGATATTATCACCGGGCTGGTTTGATGTACCTCAACATGCCCTCAAAAACTGAAAACAACTTGTAATTTCATTAATCATTTCAAAATGAATTACATTTATTGAATGGAAATTGCAGTAATCAAATCCTAGAAACAGAAATAGAAAGCAGCACCCGAAACGAGGCAAATCCTAGAAAGCAATAAAAATTCCCACGTAGGGGAGCGTGCGGAAAAGTAAAAGTTTCACTCTTGTGGGCCTGTGCCCATTCCTTCTAACGGTCCTTCTTCGATAGCTCCGATGAAGACGTTATCGAACAGGGTAGTGATTCCCTCTATTGCATCATCGGGGTCTTCTGTCACTAGAGGTGTTAGATCATCCATACCTCCCCATCCGTCAAGGACGATGTCACGGGGATCAACATAGAAGCTCGGGGGCGCTGAGTACTTCACACAATAGTCGAACTTGCCGCTTGGTTGCCCCAGAGTGTCAATCACCTCCTTCTCCTCGTGCATCATCTTTACAGGACCTGGGAATGTGGTGCGGATGTGTGGAAGCAACCTACCTCGCCCGAGTTCTCCATTGTTCGACCCTTCACTGGTTTGCTGTCTATTCTGGTCAGCTCCTTGACCTCGACCTCGACCATATCTACGTCTCTCATTGTTCGGCGTAGTTAGCCCTTGATACCCCAATCTAGAAGTACGGGGTCTTTGAGAGACTTCCATCGGTTGGCGGATACCTTGACCATTCCTGCCAAGGCCCTCGCCCGGAACAAAACCACAAGACATCATTACTCTTCCAACCATTACTACAGCATTTGAGACTTCAGGAACTGGTGGTGATGACCCTCTAGCTGCATGTATGGTTGATACGAGCTCAAACGACTAATAGCTCGATTCAATCTTGCAATCCGGCTCGACATAGGGGATGGTCGTTGCATGATAAATCGGGTGTTCTTCTTCATCGTGTACTGTGACTAATTTCCTCTCAACAACAAACTTCACCTTCTGATGTAGACTGGACGGTACAGCTCCAGCAGTATGAATCCATGGACGACCCAACAGAAAGTTGAATGCAGTGGGAATATCCATAACCTGGAATAGGATGTTGAAGATTGTTGGCCCTATCTGTATGTCAAGGTGGATTTTACCCATCACTTCTTTCTTCGTTCCGTTAAAGGCTCGCACAAAGGTCTTCGCAGCATTTATCATCGAAGGGTCTATCTTAAAGCTGTGTAACGTCGCCAGAGGATAGATATTCAAGGCTGAACCGTTGTCAATGAGTACCCGAGCTACATGCGAGGCCTTGTATTTGACAGAAATATACGGGGCCTTGGTATGTCCTCTGCCTTCTAGAGGGAATTCCTCATCCGAGAAGGCTATAAGGTCCTTGAGGAGTATAGAACCCACAAATTCTTCCAGCTTCTCATGGTCAATCGTCTCTGGTACGTTGACTCATTTAACACTTTCATCAGGGCCTTTTGATGCTTGACAGATGTCTGGAGTAGTTCAAGCAGAGAGATTTACGCATGCATCTTGTGCATTTACTCCACTATGCTGTATTCACTAGCCTTGATCACGGCCAGGAATTCTTTAGCTTCTTCATCGGTGACAGGCTTCGCAGGTTGGGCATTAGCTTGGTCATAGGTACGTCAAGATCTAGTGACTAAATCGACGTCAAGACTGTAGGACCAAGGAACTGCCTTATCGTCGAAGTATTCATACGGTTGAGGTATCTCAATCATAATTCCTTCATCTGCTGGAGGGGTGCTTATTGCGATCTCTTCATCATCGGTCGCATCTTCGAGCGGAGGCATGTCCTCAGGCAAAGGATCGAGCTTGTCCTTCCCGGTGTTCAATGTAGCAAATTCCTCATCCCAGTTAATAACAACCTCGGAGATAGTGGAAACGATGCCCTTGTGGTCAGCATAAACAATCATCCCAGCTTCTATCATTCTTGAGATTCTTTCTCTCATGATGGCCAAGGAAATGGCCTCATTACTCGGGTAACAACTAGCCTTCACCAGCTCAGCATAGACCTCGGTGGTGTATACTTTGACGTTCTTAATTCGACCAGCATTAAAATTGAATATAGCATTCACATTACCCTCGCGATCAGGGAGCGGGTTACTCTGAACATTTGGCTTGGCGGGTTGGAATGAGAACGCCTTCATGTCAAGGAGGTTTTGGATTCGATGCTTGAGGATAGAGCAATCGTCGGTTGAGTGTCCGACCTCGCTGGTATGATAATCACATTTTTTTACGGGTCGAAGCTATAGAATTGCTTAGGATTAGGTTGTTTGAGCTCGGTAGTAAGCAAGCCTTTCTTCCGGAGCACTGTCAATACTTGAGACAACAATCCGGGGAGGGGGGTGAATTGCCTCCTGTTGTTCCTCCTCTGAAGAGGTTGATGACCCGTGTTTTGTTGCTGAGCTTCTGCTACTTGAATTGCCGGGGTTGGGTTAGTGTTCCGCCGGCTCGGTTGGTTATACGTCACATTCACTTCAGCTGCCGGTTCTTTCTCCTTTCTTGCACTAAATCTTTTGGCTGACGAAGACGGCTCTACAAACCACCCATCCTTCAGCCTTATCTCGATCTGTTTGCCTGTGGGGATGAGTTGGTTGAAGTTGTCAGCCGGAATGACCACCATCCGATTACGGTATTCGAACGGGAGGGTTTTGATGAACATCCTCTTCAGCTCACTGTCAATAGGTTCTGGGACAACCTGAGCGGCTAAATTTTGCCATTTGATGGCGTAATCCTTGAAGGACTCAGTCTTTTTCATCTAAGCACGCTCGAGATCATCACGGGTAGGAGTAATGTCCGTTATAAACCTGTATTGCTTCAGGAATGCCTCACTAGCTTCCTTCCAGGTTTTGAGGCTATTTATCTTCTTCATGAGGTACCAGTTCAGAGCAGGGCCGGTCAAGCTTGCTTGAAACGTATGAATCATTCGAAGCTCGTTGTCAACATACGAGGTCATTTGTACGTGGTACAACTGCAAGTGGGCATTTGGGCACGTGGTGCCATTGTACTTGTCAAAGTCCGGCATCTTGAACTTCTTCGGGATTTTGATCTGTGAGTACAAGGACAGATCAATCGAAGGTGAATCCTGCGAACCTTCCAGCTGCTTAACTCTCTCTTCCAGCTTATCGACTCATTCATCGGGTTTGTGTTTGTTGATGATGATCTGAACGGGGTCATCTTCCAAGTCAGGCATATCGTCATCTTCCTCCAAATCAACACCTTTTCCACTTTTATGCTTCGGAGCTGATACTTCAGGGGGTGCTGGAACAAGGATTGACTGAAGGGCCTTGATCTCAGCGGTCATTTGTTGCATTACGACGGCAAGTTGCTTGATTTGGTCCTCCATACCGACAACACGCTCATGCGACTCGGTTTGATCGGCCATTCTAACTCTTGACCGTGTGTGAATAGGCGATCGTGATCAGTCCGTAGTTACCTAATTTGAATAAAACAGGCATACATAAGTGTCAAGCGAAATCACACGCCGATCCATGACATTGGCTTAACCGCTTTGAATTGAAAATACCTCTTTATTGAAATGGTGAAAATTTTTACAACGACTAGTTACTTGAAAATACTTTAAACTAAATGTAAAAAACAAATGACTCAATTCCTAAATAAACTGAAAGACTGAAACTAGAATGAGAAAACAACTTCAAGCTCTCTTTTTTTATTTAGCTTGATCTATAGACATATGGGAGGCGACATCCTTCTTTAATTGCTCATAAGCCCGAGCTAACTTAGCTGCCCTTTCTTGAGCTTCTTCGACCTTCCTTTTGAGGCGGCTATTCTCTGAACGATTGGCGGTCTTGAGAGGCACCTTAGGCATCTTCGGGAGTAACTCCTGCGGGATCTTGTGTCGTCGGATGTACTTGGTCGTCGCAAAGTAGGACTTCTGCTCCCCTTTGAGCTCTTCTTCGGGTCGAGCTATCTTTAACACATGGCACTTCTTCTACATCTTCTGGAGTTGAGCTAGGGTCCCTTCGTGGTCTTTATCCTCATCGGAGAAATCAACAAGGAAGAGCTCAGATTGTAATGCCGGAGGGAGCCCCTGGAGAATCTGGTACTGTCGGGACACTCTGGCAGGATAGTATTCGATTGCGCCAGTGAAACCCAAAAGTGGTACCGGTCCAACACTATTACACGTAAGCCGAGCTTCCTTGACATTGAACCAACTAGCATGCCATTGGAAATCTTGAGGTCTAGCGTTTTTCATGAAAATGATCTACTCGGAGTAATGGTAATCCGGTGCGTTCTCTTGTTTTGCTTTATAGCTTAGGATGGGATAACTAGAATCACTAAGTTCGGATATTTTGAGTAAATCACCACATCTTTTTATATGAGACAAAAATCAAATTTGCAATAATTCAAGGGGTGCATGAAATGTTTTGTCAATATTTTGCTTGAATTTGGTGAGAGAAATAAAAGTTTCAGCTAAAATGGCGTTGACAAAATTCTTTTCAAGACAGACTTGTTGGACAAACCATGCAATTGACGGATTACATGCATTCTTACAGTGAAGAAGAATTATGAACCCGAAGAATGCTAGTAAAAAGATTCTGCCTTTTTGAAATGGCGAGGCTTTTTCGAAACATTGACTCAGGAATGAAAAAGGGCATGTTCCACGATTTGCTTTCAAAACTTTTGCTAGTTCATCTTTTTCGACATTCAAAAATTCCGACAACATTAATGTCGAATCAATTCCCAAAGGTGGTGTGATTAACTCCGATCCTAAAGGTTTTCCAATGAACATACTATACTCTTCCAAAGTCGGGGTGAGCTCATGCTTACCAAATATAAAGGTGGATGTCTCGGGACAACAGAAGTGGGCTAATGCGCGAACGAGGCCGGTACGGACTTTGACCTCCAGTAGGGGGAGTAGCCTCCCGATGTGGCCCTCAACTAGCTTGCGGTTGGTCGGACTGAGTAAACTCCACCAGGCACAGAGCTCGTCTTTAGGAGCATCAAGAATCTGGATGTTTGCCCCTCCCATAGTGTATAGACCAAAACTCACGACCGACCTAATGTCATGGACCGACCAAGGAAAAAGACGAAACATAAATAAATTGCGAGATAAAGGTTCAGAACACTTACTTCACCGGGTAGGAAAATGGCAATCACATAGACACGCGCATGAAATGTGAGGTTCGATTTCTATCTAAACTCTGGCTTGCAAAGTGGAGTCGTGAGGATTACCGAGCTAAACCAGTCATGGTAGTGGTTAGGCTAGGATTCTTCTGACTCCGGCTTAGTCAAAGAACCACCCGAGTTGCAAAGGGAGCAACCGTGGTGGGTATTCAATGACACCATGAAAGAAAATTTCGGGACCGAGGAGGGCGACCCGTACCACATGGTTTTGGTCGGGGTATCCACTATCTCAGTACTATCCTAAACCTATGCCATCTAGGTCCGGCAGTGGGTAGTATGTGCGGTGTAGTGTAAATGTAAGGCATGCACAGCAGGTTACATCAAACAGCGCTTCGTGCATAAATTAAACCATACATTCAACTACCTTCCTACAAAACAAGGGTTAACAATCATGCCTCTCCTTATATCTCCCATTCTGCAAAAATATTTAACACCTAAAAATGTTAGGGACGTACCTGGGATCCTTGCTACCAAACAAAAATTATTTTTGAAATGCAAAATTGGCCTAAGTCCACTAAGAGTTTTAACTCAAGTCCCAAGTGGAGTCGCCAAGCTGTCGCGACCCTAAAAAATTTTATCAATTTCTCGGGCTAATGGATTATTAAGACTAATCTTAACTCGGGCCCTCCCAAGCCCTACCAATTCACAACTTAGGGGTTAAGTTCTTAACATGCAAATGTTTTCATGCTTGGAGTCGCCACTAATCAATTTACGATAGGCTGATTAAAAACCTAAATAAAACATAGGGAAATATGTTTTATTCCTACGAACTAGAGATTCTAGGCCCGAGGACTTGATTACGCTAGATCTAGTCTAACGCCCTTTCGGTACCTTTTCGTTTCAAAAATATTTTGGCAGACAGTTTGGATCCATTTTAACTTATGTCACTAACATGTGAGGTGTTCATGCGGGTGCGCAAACCACCAATTTAACACCCAGAAAAGCATTAAATAAATTACAAGCTTAGGAGAATAACTTACCTCAGTGCAACGTAAGCATCTGCATTGTTAGCTGGAAAATCACATCAACACCCTAATATGATTTCTAATTAACAAGCAACTCACTCAAAATCTTTTTTTTGAATTTTCATTTATTTAAATAAAATCTAATCTATATGCCATGGCGTGCAAAAATGACATGCAATTAATGCAACCTAACATGCAAACTATATGACAGGCGACGACGTGACCTAATTCTAATGACGGACAAATGATTATTTTTGGTATTTTCTCATCGAAATTCGGAATAAAAATATGCCTAAATTACCATGCAACCTATGATGACTTAATCTATCCTAACATGATTTCTTTTTGGGATTTTTTTAATAAAAATTCGGAATAATAAAATGGCTTAAATAATCTATTAAGATTAGAATAACACTTAATTTAAACTAGGAAATAGATCGTCTCACGTCCTAATTTAAATTAAATAATTACTCTATCTTCTAGATATATTTAAAATTCCTAGACATGCAAAATTCTAATTTGAATAATAAAAATAGATTTTTTTTTGGTTTTCTTTTATTTGAAAAGGAAAGAAAACAATTTAAACAAAGATAACATCCACATTCAAACCAACCACGCGATCTGCCAAATTCGTTTCAAACTCAGATTATGCACAAAAATCGAACTATCGGTCATATCTATAGGGTTATAGATATCGACGGAAAGTCGATCATTCAAATTTGGAAAGCAGATAAATTCCATCATTGTATCCAAATAGTTATGGATAAGATAATGAAATTTCGTATCGCCGTGTATCGGACTTTAGGGATAAAGTCGGATAGTCGTCCAGATACATTGCTAAATTAGGAAATTTTCCTAATTTTTAATATTTCAAACATTGCGAATATATCGAACGTTATCTTAAGATATCTAAATATTCACGTGATATTCACGAAATATTTAAACATGCAAATCAGGAAAATAAATACTTGAAGAAAATATTCTGAATATATCCACTTACCTAATTTGAAAATATTGCCAAATTCGAATTGCTTCGGGATTGAGCTCGGGGATTGGGATCGCGACGACCAGCAACGATGACGGCGATAGTCTCGGCGCGGCTCACGGCAACACGGTAAGGCTGTTCTGGCATCGGGACAACGAGGGATGCTTCGACACGGCTGGGCTCGGTGACTCACGGCGGCAAGGCCGAAGTACGACTTTGGAGCGGTGGGCAGTGGCGTGCAACGTCCGGCGCGGCAGCAGGAATGTCCGACGGTACCGTGGGCGTTGGAGGACAGTAGCGTACGGGCAGAGGGAGCGGCGGCGTCAAGCATGTCGGCGGCTGAGGGTGGCTGTGCACGACGAGACTGGATCAGCGACGGTAGCGGCTGATCAGGGGCTCTGGACACGGCTATAGGGCAATCCGCATGGCGGTGACTGGTGGCGGGACAGCTCCGGCAAGAAGGCTGATGCATGGAGTGGCGAGGCGTGAAGCAGCAGCGAGCGACGACTCCAGGCGGCGGTCTTCGGCGAGGTCAAGCAGCGGTATTCAGCTTCGGGGACGGCTACAGGTGGAGGTTTTGCCGGTGGGAACGGCGAATGGGCAGGGGCGCCAACGGCGGTGCTGCAGCCTCGGCGAGAGGGGCTGGCGTGCGGAGGAGTTCGGCGCCGGTGAGGGGATAGTGGCGGCGAGGGGGCACGGCGGCGATGAGGAGGGCACGACCGAACTCTCTCTCACTCTCCTTCTTGCACGTGTCTGCAAATTCTGATCTCGAATTGTGTTGTGCCCAAAATTCTGACATAAAACATGTTTATATAATCCTAAACTAGGTCAATTAGATGGGCTCTATAGTCCTAATGGGCTTAGGCTTGGGCTTAGGCTCACATTAATATTAAATGTGCTGAATTAACTTAGGTTTTTATTTTATTAAACTCAACATACTAAATTCTGCCCAAATTAAAACAACCAAGCCCGTTTGGCTTGAAATTTCCGGCCCTTGCATTCCGAGCGAGCCGAGTCTCGTTCGATGAAATTTAAGCTCGTTCTCCATCGCTAATTTGATGTAAAAAATACAATTAAATTAACGTGAACCTAAACTATATGTTATGCAATTTAAATATTTTTGTTTAGGGGTTAAAAATTTAATCCCTAATTTTTTATGCAAACTACACTAAAAGTTCGGTAAAATTTAGGTGTCAACACCCGCGCATTCTCGGGATGCTAACCTTAGGGGTAGGGTTATTACGGGATTGAGTTTGCACAACCAAAAAACTCGACTTGGGTTCGATCTTCGACCATATGGATTAATGAGGGAATGTTTTGAGCCAATAGAGACCGATCCAACTGATTGATCATGTCTGAATGGAACTAGCGACAGACCCTCGCAATGATATGACAATCGAGGTCGTTCTGGGTAGAGTGAACTTAAATGTGATTTGACTTGATGTCGGTCACAGGTCGAGAGCACAAAATTCCAATGAGCCACCCGTTAGCCAAAGATAAGCTAAAGTCACGAGTGTTCAATTTTAGTCATTTCTTGGAATTCGGGCCCGAGAGTCGAGAATTTTGAAAGTGACAATTTTGGACGGTCGATGACGTTTTTGACTTGGCCAACCTTGGGGCCACCCATTTCTGCAAAAAAAATAGATTTCGGTTCGGGACCGGAAAAATTACGGTTTTGCCCCTGTGGACACTGATATTGGATTTTGAGGTCGTTTGAGGTTATTTTTCGAGGCTAGTATCATTTTGGGATGGCCACGCGCATTTAGAGTGGTTTCGGTCAAAAATTGAAATTTTGGCTCGGAAGTGAAAAATAATATTATTTTATTCCCAGGACTTTGCAGTCGATTTTCGAGGACTTAAGAAGGTATTTTCATGATTCCGATGCCATATTATGTTGGCCACACTCATTTGGGGTTGATAGAGACAAAAATTGGAATTTCGCCCCAGGACCGGAAAATTGACCATTTTACCCCCGGGCCATTTTCAGTTCCGAATTTTGAGGTATTTTGGGGATTAATTTATGTTCATTTCAGCCCAATAATTCAGCCGGCAAATGACCGAAACGCCCCTCAATTATTTGGATGAGGATGAATGTGGACCAAGTATTCAAGGGCAATTTGGGGATTTTGGAAAAAGTGAGTCAAACCACTTTTGACTCACATACCTCTCTCTCTCTTCCTCCCCCATCAGACCATTCTCTCTCCCTCTCTCTCTCTCTCTCGTGTTTACTCTCTCTCTCTCTCTCTCTCTCTCATTTTCTTCTTCATTTCCTCCCGTTGCTGTTGCTGCTACTGTTCTGTTCCGCACCGTTCTAGCCCCGTTTTGTCTTGCTTTTTAGGTAAGTGACTTCCCCAATTGCCACTTAGGACCTCGGGTATTTCTAGGCTCGTTTAGGGTTCGGTTTAGGTATTTTTCGTGGCTGTTTTGGACTGATTTAGTGGTTGGTTTGCTTGGCGGTGCGTGTTGACTGATTTCCGGCTAGGCTGCTGCTGCATCGCCAGATTTTGTTATTTTTACTGTTACTTGTATGGCCAGAATTTGAGAAAGTTTTATTATGAAAGTTTCTCCCAACATCTTGAAGTATAACATACTTTAATTTTGGAATTTTTGAAAATCATTTGATACCATTCGGAAGTCCATCTTTGGACCGAAATAAAACTGCCCGATTTACTGTTCACCCGACCTTTGGGTCTGTTCGAATTTTTATAAATTGTTCTAGGCCTATTTTTAAAATACTTCCTTCACGAAAATTGTTGGGGACATTTGTGGCTATAACATATAAAAATTTCAAGGTTATGGCCTGAGGGGTTGTCCAAGCGAACCGGATTTCGTCTGACTTTGAGTGTCAAAACGAGGTGTTTACGGTTAGAACTGGATTTCGAGTTCTGCATGGAAAATGTTCATCGAGATGTTTTGTACAACATATCCAAATTTCAGAATTTTTGGAATTGATTTACTATTTATTTCAAATGGATTTCTGTCTCTGTGCAACTACCAGTTTGGACTAGATTTAGGTGAAATTGTAGCTTTTTTGTGGCTGTTTCTGGGACTGATTTAGAGGCTGGACAATTGTTGCTTATGAGCTAATTGGGCGATGAAATTCAAGGTTTATGAATGTTGAGTTAGGGCTGTGATGTCGAGGATTGATCGGGAATTAAATGAGTGATTAATTGGGATTGTATTGGCTTGATTGGATTTATTGGATTAATGGTATTATTTGCTGTTGTGGGCTGATTCGGGATAGTGTGTTGGGCTGAATGTGGATTGGCCGTGTGCCGTGTGTGAATGGCCGTGTGGTGTGGTGTTGTACCTCGTGTGAATGGCCGTGAAGTATGATGGCGTGATAGTGTTTTTGTGCAATGAATTTGCGTATTAAATGTGTATGGTTATGTGGTGTTCGTGTGACGGAAATGTGAAGTTGTGAAATGTGTGTGAGGTGTGTATGCTTGCACCATGCATTTGTTGGTCATGTATAAGTGTGGTTTGAGTGGAATGAGGGTACGGAAATGTAAGATTTGTTGGAAAGGATCCGTCCTGAGGCATGTACATTTATGCGGGACGATACCGTCCCTAACGAGGTGATGATGCCCGGCCTGACGAGGTGTCGATGCCTGACGTAGTCAGAAGACCGTTGGCCTAATGTGTTTTACGCGAGTGCGGTAGAAGGAAAGTGTGTGTAGGATTCCGTCCTGAGGTGTGATCGTTTACGCGGGACGATGCCGTCCCTAACGAGGTGACGATGCCTAGCCCGACGGGATGTCGATGCCTGACGAGGTTAGAAGATCGTTGGCCTGATGCGTTTTACGCAGGCGCAGTAGTGGTGGAAGAGTTGAGAATGAGCGGGAATTGGCTTGAGGTGCGAGGTTTGAGAAAGTGACGCATGGTGTGAGTAGTGTGCGAGTGTGTTTGTATCGCGTGATGTGATGCTTAATTATAGAGTAGAAACTGCTAGGCACGGTATGGGAAGTGCCCAAGTGGTTTCTGTCTTATAATTGAGGCACGCGCGCGTCTGTGATGTATTGCTACGACGTGCTGGCTGTATTATTGTTTAACGTGTAGGAACGTGCATGATGGATTCCAAGTAGGGTCGTGTGTGGTTGTTAGTTTGATTGATTATGTGTGTTCTGCGTGTTTTCGTCTGGCGGTAAGTGAGTGCCTACGTGGGGTTTGGGGTTATACACTTATTAAGATTCGTCTTGCGGTTGTATAACTGCCACTTTCAGACCCCCAGCCTTAAACCCGGGAAGTTCACCTCCTCTTTTTGGAAGTTCGGGAAGCTGCCTTTAGTGCCAGTGGAGCTGCAGGTGACCCTCCGTAGCAGAAGCCAGAAGAATCATGAGCAGGGTGAAAGTCGGCGACCAGTAGCTTCCCTAGGGTATTTTAGGGGTTATGTGAGATAAGTCGACCTGTAGCGAAGTTAGGTTAATCAGACCATCCGATCCCTTTGTTATATCGGTGGCTATGAATGTTCGCTTGATATTTACGTTTGTATTATAATGTTTATATATATGGTGTTCTACCTCGTTGTCGTCATCTTTTGTCCGGGGTTTTGTTTTATATATTTCGCTTCCACATGTGGCTCTAATATTTGAGTTGGGTCGGTGACGTTCCTGGGACGTCGCAATAATTTGACCGAAGCAGGGGATGTCGCGAGCTCATTGGGATTTGGGGCGTGACAACTAAGTTCGAGCACTAGCTTACATTAATGTTTTTATTAACACCCTATCAGTACCACTAAACTTAAGTTGGTTGCATTTGTTTTTACCAATTTCATACCAAAGTCTTTGTCCACTAGATGATTATGTATTTGTTTTTATGTTTTTCATTTGAGATTCGAAACTAGTCCTATCTTAGTCTAGAGAAAGAAATTAACAAATAATTGAATTGAAATGCATTGCATAAGTAAACACACATTGTGTTGAAAGCAACTTATTCAAAGTGCGAGAAAAGAAAAACCCACAACTCATCGGATATTTATTACAACACAAATGGAAAACCCGAGACATGATCAGGTATCACGAATTGGGTACAAATTGAGACTGGATTGGACATCGGTCTATTGTTACCGTCTTTCAAGCTTTTGGCCTTTTTTTCCATGGACCACCTCCTGCGTGTTGGTTTCTTGTTCAAGTCATTCATTTCACACAATATGCAAACAAGCAACCAAAGCGAAGCAAGTGCATTCAAACAACGGAATATTTAATTGGCCTTAGGGTCAGCCTTTGTTTTTCATGCATTTTGATTACCCCACTCACTTAATCAACTAAGATTGATTGATTAATGGTTAACAATAACAAGCCACCATTTGCATTTACACAATGATGACTTACATCGTTTAACACCTGAAGTCGCTTTTAAGTGTTCACCATAGGTTACCCACCGAACATGCTTTGGGCCTTGGCATTCATCTAACAAACACTCACATAGCAATGAATTAAATATGCATCTAGGCTGAAAGGTCTTGTTTCTCAATCAATCAAATAATGGGAAGTGAGCCTCACAAGAGGGTCACTTATTCAGTTATTATTGCCAAATTCGGGCTTATTCTATTTAAATGTTATTAACCCGCTTAGTGACATCCAAATGATGTGTATTAGGTGTTATTAGAAAGCTTAGATCATGAGGGTCAAAGTTCATGAAGACCACTTTGCCTAATTTCCTACTCAATTTTTCTGAAAATTAAAATTTAATTCGGAATGAACATTGAAACACTTTGATAGCGATAAAAAATGAGGATAATAATAAGGACACATAGAATGATACAAAATGAAGAGACAACTTAAAAACAAAGAGATGCCATCGAAATTTAAAGACGAGGATATTACAAGGAACACATACATGTGAATAAGTATATTTGAAGGATAACTAAGATGATTCTTATTCCATTTAAATCGTAATGTATCAGTTCACAACATCATCTTTCTCAATGATACGTTTAAATAGGACGCTTCCTCTCTAATTGTGTAGGAGGATTCCATGGATAACAAATATTAAACTCTCCAGATGCACTGAGCCTACAAGGACCATTAGCAGAGATCTTCCAAATACATCCGCGCAATGTCTTCCATCCCTTAGTTCCACATATATATCAAAATACTTAAATTGACCCGGCCATGCAAAGCTACAAAAGAATAAAGTGTTCAATAAAAAACTAGGAAAGAATGAGAATCCCCAGTTGTGGTATGCTATATCATGGAATCCGAGATTGTCGTCCTTAGATTTGCAATGAACTGTTCGAGGTGTTCCAACCAGCAAATTGTTATTGATCTCAACATATGTATTGCCCCAAACATCTCTTACCCAGCTAGTTAGGAATAAAGAAAAAAAAAGAGCCTAGCTAAAGAGTTCATCATTGTGGCATACATTGCTTCATATCAACATCATTAAGCTATTTAAGGATGGAGAATGGAGGATCTCTTATTTCTTGCCATAACCGTATTACCTTTTGTTTTTGCTCCCTTTTACTCTGGGAATATAATTTCCATATTCCTTCCATTTTTTCCTTCTTTTACTTTTGTTCCTTTTTGCCTTTCATCGAAGTTTCCTTTTTTGCAGATGCTACGCATTCAATGATCTTTAGGATAAGAATTGGCATATTACCTTTTTTTTTTCATTCTTTTGTAGTCTGGGATTAAAATTTTCATATTATCTTTATATTCTCTCCTTTTTACTCTAGTATATGAATTGACATAAAATCTTTTATTTTTCTTCTTTTTAACTTTGGGATAAGAGTTGCCATATAAAACCAGCTACAAATCAAGTATGATATCTGATGTACAGCTTAATTAAAGGAGAGAAAATGAAAACAACTTTCTTATAGCTATCGTCTATAAAAGGAAACAATTGCACTTTGCAGATGCTACGCATTCACTGATTTTATTTTTTAATCATAAATGCTAAGAAGTGCTGAACGTATTTGAGAACTTACACTACCATGATGTACCAAAATTTTAAGGGACCTTTTTGGATAAAAAATGATATTAATAAACAGTAATTCGCTAGTTTAAACAACAACGAACGATTGCACAATCTCATTCTAATTTTGTGGAAAGAATTGACCAAATGATCTTTAATTATTTAACTTCTATCGTAATTCAGAATATCTCCAGAATTATTGGTAACTTCTATACCATAACTACTATGGTAATTCGGAATATCTTTGGGATAAGAATTGGCATATTACCTTTTTTTTGGGTAGAAGGACACCATTAGTGCCATAACTTGTGTATGGCGATCACTTTGGTGCCATAACTTTTTTTCGGATCACTTTAGTGCTAAAATCGGAAAAAATAGATCACTTTAGTGACTCCGACCAAAATTCCGGCCAAAAAGCTGACGTGGCATTTATATTTTTTTAAAAAAATAATCTAACTTGTACACGTGGAAAATATGTGGCTTTTTTTTGAATTTTGAATTTTTTTTCCTTTTTTTATTTTTTTTCTCCGGCGAGGGCAACCCTCGCCTGAGTCGGGCGAGGGCCGCCCTCGTCGACGTCGTCCTCGCCGGCCCAGGCGAGGGTCGTCCTCGCCTGACTTCGGCGAGGGCCGCCCTCACTAGATCCAGCGAGGGCAATCTCGGCCGATGCCGGTGAGGGTTGCCCCTGCCGAAGAAGAAAGAAAAAAACAGAAAAAAATTAAATTTTATGTGGTATTTTCTTTTTTTTTATTTTTTTAATGCTGACTGGACCTCTCCGGTGAGCCATGGACCTCTCCGACAAGCCATGTCAGCGCCACGTAGGATTTCCAGCAAGCCACGTCATCATTGACACTAAATTGATCGTTTTTCAAAAAAAGTTAGCACCAAAGTGATCCGAAAAAAAGTTATAACACCAAAGTGATCGTCAAACACAAGGTATGACACTAATAGTGTCCTTCTGCCCTTTTTTTTGCTTCTTTTATTGTCTAGGATTAGACCAAACTAATTTTTTGACCACTAAAAACTCCAAATTGGTACATTTGTGATAAATTTATCCTATGTTAAACTTGATTAATACAAAAAAAACCCACAAACTGGTACACTTGTGACAATCGAAGGGTAAAACCCCAAATTGATACATTTATCAACTATCACATGTCATTTAACTCAGCAATTTAACTGTAAAATTTAACGGAGACTAAAAGAGAGTAAATTTATCACGAGTGCACCGGTTTGAGATTTTTGGTAGTCAAAAAATTAATTTGGAGTAAATTTGTTATAAGTGTACCGGTTTGGGATTTTTCGTGGTATTAAACCTTATATTTTTTAATCATAAATGCTAGCAAGTGCTGAACATGTTTGAGAACTTACACTACCGTAATGTATCAAAATTTCAAGGGACATTTTTGGAAAAAAAGTGAGATTGTTAAATAGTAATTCGCTAGTTTAAACGCCAACATCGAATGATTGCACAATCTCATTTTAATTTTGTGAAGAGAATTGACTAAATGATCGTTAATAACTCAACTACTTTGGTAATTCGGAATATTTCCATAATTATTGGTAACTTCTATATCAAATATCCTGCAACTAGAGAAACCAGTTGCCCTTTGGCTAGATACCACAAAGAGGGAAGAGAAGTGGCAAAAGGAAGTTGTCTCTCACACCTAAGCATCTGTTATCTACCCATTTTGTGTCATTCTTGTAATCTGGATCAAGTAAGCTTCTTTGGATGGTCATTTTGCACATTCATTTGGCTCACGCAAATTGGGCGCATTTGAGAAATTAGAATCGCTGGCCAAGAGGATCGGAAATTATTTGTGATAGAACATATTGATTCTTCTAAAATCCTTCTATGGCATTAAGGTAGTTTAAGCAAAATTATTACAGTTGCTCAATCGAGATACGTAACTTGACTAAAATATTAAATTTATGAACCGTGTATATAACCGAATCAAATGGAATTGCATAATTTGGTAAAATATCTATAATTAATATTTGTGTCACAGACTTTAATAGATTTTATAAACAATATTATGAGGTTTACAATTTGAGTAAGGATTATCATCATGGAAAAAACATTTTCTTTAAGGGTTAATACTATGAAAAACCTTAAATTGATACATTTATGACAAATTTACCCAAAACCAATTTTTTGACTGTAAAAAACCCAAAACTAGTACACTTGTAATAATTTTACCCTGTGTTAGTTTCCGTAAAATTTTATTGCCAAATTTATGAGTTGGATAACACGTGGCAGTTGACATGTGTGTCAATTTGGGGTTTGATCCTCCATTTGTTACAGATATACCAGTTTTGAATTTTTCATGATATTAATCTAATTTAAATGAGGGTAAATTTGTCATAAATATACCAGTTTGAGGCTTTTTGTGGTAAAAAAATTAGTTTGGAGTAAATTTATCACAAGCGTACTAATTTGGGATTTTTGGTAGTCAAAAAATTAGTTTGGAGTAAATTTGTCAAATGTGTACTGATTTAAGGTTTTCGGCGATATTAACACTTTTGCGTGTGGTGATCCCTACGTTCAGAAGATATAATTTCAATTTGGGTTTTTTTTAATAAAGACTTTATTCGAATATGAATCACAAATTACGTAGAAATCATAGGGGAAAATACTTAAAGTAATTATCAATTTGAAAAAAACGAGATGGGGAACAGACGGTCCATCACAGTTTGACGCCAAAGAGAGCGATGGAGAGATTGCCTGCAACTCCAGTCTCAACAACTTGGCACTACATACCCTTCAGACTCATTCACCATCCGCCACCTTTGATCTCCTCTAGAGCACACCAAATTTGTTCACCCCATATATCGTTCAGCATAGGAATTTCTCCTGGAAAAAGCAATTTGTTTAATTTCCTCACCGTAGAAAGATCCAAGTTCTTGTCTCTCTGGCTCAGCGGTTGGCTACAGGATCACATCCCATGGAAACTGCTGAGAAAGCTGATGAACCCATCTCCACCGTAAACTTTGATTCTTGTACGATTTCTTTGTGTTTTGGTTCTTTTGGGGTAAGTCGAGAATACATGTTGCATCCATGCAACATCTTTGGGTTTTATGCCTATGGAGCTCAAGTGATTCATTCAATTGGGAAAATTGGTTTTTGCTGCTGGCTCTTGTATCATTGCGACAAAATGACTCGACTAAATGAGGGATGAGTTCCATTATGTTGGAATATGCACGTTGTCGCCCACATGCTTGATATTCTACGTGAATTTCCGGTCCTGATTTTCCCATTAGCTGCATGAGAATCTTTAGCAGCGGTGGTCTGTAAAGTTATTACTCGGACTAGTTGAAGTGAAATGCCGATCAATGACTGTTCAGACATGGAATTCATTATTAATGACATGGAGAAAATCTTACTGACCAGCTGCTGGAGGTAGGGGTGAGCATCGGTCCACGGTTAACACCCAAGACCAACCCTAAACCAACCCAACCCGATTGGTCCTAGTTTGGCTCCCAATGGGACTAGGCCGGTCCTTGGTTCTGGGACCCCTAGACCCTACACTGTGAGAGTTGGTTCTCGGTCATGAGACTTTAGGATTGGTCCAACTTAGACCAACTCTATATATATTATATATAATTATTGTATATCATATAATATATTATATAGTTTTGTTTACTTTAAACCCTAACCTAACAATTGTGCCTCTGTTATTTTTGTTTCCTAAGCGGTTCTGCCGTGTAAGATTGTAAATTAGAAAGTAGAAACCCACTTTTTTCTAGTAAAAGGAAACCCACTTAATCAGTTAACCCAACCTTGATTTGACCAAAAAAATTAGAAACCCTCCTCTTCCTCACCAGTAGTCTCGCTTTGTTCACTTGCCGTTTGCGTGGGAGACCCTAATCCTCACGTCACATTGCTCGCCTCGCTCTCAGCTCGGTTTGCTCACGTCGCTTGACCCTCACCTCTTCGCTTGCCTTGGCCTCGCTTTCACGTGTTCAATTTTTATGATTTGTTGCTTTTAGCAAATAAAGATTTTTGTTATTATCTTATCTTAAATTTATGTTTGATGCATACCAGAGTTCATAGTTTGGTTGCTCTCTATCACATTATTGATGGCTATGAAATTTGAAAAGTATGTGTGTACTTTCAAGGAATACAAAAAATGAAACACAAAAATAATCGGTTCATCCTGGGTTGACCCTAGAACTGGACCAGATCCATAGGGTTGGTCCGATCCTCCGTCCCAAGCTCCACAGGATCGGCTCTCATTCCTAAAAATTGAGGACCAACACTGTGCACATTGGTCCTAGGATTAGATTTAGGACTGGCCCAACCTAGATCATGCTCACCCATAGCTGGAGGTGGGCATTTAATACGCCCATTGAGACAATAAGTTGCATTGGAGCAAGGCTGTAAAGTGTCAAAATAATTTTATGAGAACAAGCTTTGTGTGTTTGGGCATTACCATCGTATGCTCAAGTTGTTTGATTGATGACACTAGACGGACGCATATGTTTGTATGGGCTCACGTACTCTTGTTGATGGTCAAGCTTCTCGGAAGTGGCCAGAACAGTCAAGCGGGGTACAGCGACTGTTCATGGAGTGTTTGCTGTCATGTTATATGGAAGTAGCAAGGAGGCGGTTGCTCCTCTTGTAAGTTTTCATAAGCAAGAGATGTCGTAGAACTTCTTTAGTGAACCTAAGACGTGGTAATTGAGTCTCCATTATGTTCTGCAAAAATTACATTTTCTTCAGCGGTGGAGATTGTTAATCTTGAAAATGGCATTTGGTGGGACCCGTTTTTCCTCTTTGTTTAATAATGATGAGGTGATCTGTCACGACCCGCGGCCCTCTCAGATGGGTTTAGAGGTAATTGATCATAAGGTGGTCCAAGTTAGCGTCGCCCATAAAAGACAGCTCGAACACATCATTAATTATGTTGATCCAAACTTGGCGCATCAATTACAAAAGTGGACTCTCCCTTACCCTATACCTCGCATGACATGAGATCATTTTTAAGTTCTTATATAAACTACATAGGTTCCATGAGTCGCCACTGGCCATTATTGGAGGTGGGCTAGAAAACACAATCAAAACACAGGAATTTCATTTTGATTTCTACGGAATCATAGATTTCTAGGAACAGAGGGGGGCCTTGGTTACACTAATGTTTCCATTAACGTCCTTTTGGTATTGTTAACTAGTTGGTTATTTTCCAAAGTGATCAAGCAATCTTAATTTACCATATAAAAGTCCAAAGAGGTTTTTGTCACCATTCTAATGTTCATGCATCTTGTTTTTGTGATTTTCCATTTAAGTTCAAAACTACCTAATCTAGAAAAGAATTTTACAAGCAATGTATTGAAAAGCAGTGCATAAAATAAACACCCAATGAAATTGACAGATGGGCTATTCTAAGTGCTTTAAAAGAAAACTCGCAATTCGTCAGGTGTAAAGGAATAAAAACCTGATATGTTGTCGGGCAAAGAATATACATGGCTTTGTTATTGAGCCTCGAGACATGAACTCCCGAAAGCTTGCTATTGGAATTAAGTGAGTCCTAAGAAATTGACACTAGATAGGGGAATTGTTCCCTCATGACCAAGGCCACAAAAAATCATATGCTTTCACTCGTCCAAGGTCGAGTCATCAATTCTAGCCATTGAGACGTAGTGCGTCATTAAAAGTCACTAACTTCGCAAATTCCCCTTATTCATTATTGATTGTGTAGCCCAAGCTAAGCTAAAACTACAATTTATTTTTTTGGATTTTTGGTGGTCTTTCTAACTACAACCATTTTTTTATTAAAGATTTAGGCCAATCTTGTTTATTAGTCAAATCGAACTATCTATTACAAATTCGAGATCCAATAGGACATCAGTCTTGTGCCACCGTCTTCATGAGCTTTGGCCACCTCCTCCATGGACCGCCCCACATGGCCTTCGTTGGTGGTGTCTTTTTTTTTTTTTCATGCAATCACTCAAACGAAAACAATCAACGAAATTCACATCATTCAAGCAATCGGAATGCCCTCAGGGTCGGCCTTCTGATTTTCGTGCATTTCAATCATTCCAAATATTAATATATATTTCGAATTTGAGCATGCGAACAAAACCCGATCCGAGATGAATTATTATTTATGGATATCTAAATATAAGCCATGGAAATCCAGATTTTCTTTCTGGAAAGTTTCGTTGGACAAGGATTCCAAACAAAACAAGAAAAGGAAAGTCTGGGTGAGAGAAGAGGCAATAAAATAAAATTAAAGATAGGGGCACACAAAATATATTTCATGTCGCTCCAAATATGTGCTGAAGTCGGCCAAAAGAAAAAAAGTGAAGAGAAAAGTCAAACATTGGACTTTTGTTGATCAAATCCCACTTGATTTTGTTTCCTTCCTCAGTACGCGCGGCTATCTTAGACGATTTGCTGCACTTCTCTCTTTTTTTTTTTGTTAAAAAATTTGCTGCACTTCTTCAGGCTCAAATATATATAAACGTGCTCATATATATGGACATACGAGCATGTTTACATATATTTGTGGGTTGCTCTGTTGGTTATGTAGGGAAATATTAAAGTGTCGTTCACGAGTGCCAGGCAATTGGTTTTCTCCATGGATTTGTTCGTGAAATTACATCCAAGGAGGACAAGTGTTTGTAGTGATTTAAGATTTGTGTAATTCCTTCGCGAGATTGAGAGATTATTTCGTAAGGAATTATGGGATTAAATGTTGCATAAGTTATTGTCACGCCCTAAACCCCATCGAGCCCGTGACTTCCCTCTAGCTCGTTCGAATCAATGTGACGTCCCAGGAACACGTCGCCGACCCAATGTTCCCATCAGAGTCCATTTGCGGCGAAAACAATTATAAAATTTCTAACAATAAAATTGGAGATTACTAGGAATAACTAGATCGCAGACCCGCCAACATATATATACATTACACTTCCAAAGATTTACAATATTGATCATAATTTACAAGTACACTGAACCAGTAACTATTGACTTCCGAAATACAAAAAGGATTAGCATCCTAGATCAGCATTATCCAAAAATGGGGCACTCTCAAAATATTGCCTCACTCCTAGAACTAGTCCTTACGCCCTCTCAGAGGTATTCACTCTGACTCACTATCCTCGGTATCACCACCTGAATCCTCCTCAACTGTCTGATCACCCGACGGTTCCGAGTCGGCCTCAATATGTTCATGGCTCAGGCGGGGGCTCTAAAATGATTTGGTTGATACAACCATGAGACACTTCTCAATAAGTTGCAACCTAAACCCTACCTAGGCTGCCACATTATTCCACACATATTCAGACACGCAATCAAGCAATCAACACAAACACCAATCAAACAATCATACTAATATGGACTCTTATCATATGCAACCTGCACATTAGTTCACTACGACCACTTACAATTCTCATGTTCAATCAATTATACATTGCTCACGCAATAATTCGAACCCCACAATTCACACTCGATTTCATGCAAAAACATCATTCCCATTTCTCTTCCTTATCGTACCCGCGCACATTCCATCACTTTCCCGGCCCGCGTAAACACGCCTCTGGCCCACTCGATTGCGCCCCGAGCATCACACGCCTCGGTCCGATCCCACTTTAACACTTTCCTCAGCCTTCGTCAAATGCGACAGGCCTACGTGATCAAGGCCCGAGCCTAGAATGTCTTGGCCTGATCCCACATTCACTTTCTTTCCTCAGCCCGCGCCAAATGCGATAGGCCTACATGATCGCAGCCCGAGCTTAGAATGTCTCGGCCCGATCCCGATCTCATCCGAGCTAGTCGTGCCTCAGCCAATCTCAAATTTTCCCGCTTTCTCATACCTCAGCCAGCGCCAAATGCGACTAACCTACATGATTGTGACCCGAGCTTATAATATCTCGGCCCGATCCCACATTCTCGCACTTACACACGTTCACATAAATTTCCTTGCACACAATTGCACCCACAACCACATAATTGAATCACAAACGTGCATTCACGCACAAATCCACATTTTTCCACACCCAAACATTTTCAAATCAATTTCAGTCCTTCACGGGACTTTCACAGAATTCCGAGACGGACCTATTGGTACCCATCTCACACCCAACAGCAACCCACATTACATCACACGGCACATCACAGCAACAAACAGTATTTTCTGCACTCAAAATCACAATATTACACTCCCGGCTCTTCACAACACTCGCGTGAAATCCCGAGCCAGACTTAACGGTACAAACCGTGTCTCCAATAGCACCTCACAGCATACCAAACACGCAATCACAGCATTGATTGGCCTCTAAAATTTCCGTCAAAACTCCCCAAATTCAATCCTAGGCCCCGCATATCAACTTCGCCCGCAAAACCATACCGAACCGCGTCTAGTTATGCCCAAAACAACCCGACATACTAGATAAAGTTTAGGTTGAACTTACCAAGCTCTAAACTATCGCGGTTAGAGCGAAAACGGCGGCAAAACCCGAGATCTAACAGTGGCTTACGGTGTCGATGACGAACGGCAGCGATCGGGAGGAACGGCGGGCGGCGGCGGCTTGGGCGGTGGCTGGTAGGGTTCACAGCCAAGAGAGGGAGGCCGAAAGGGAGAGGGGAGAGAAAGGGGGGTGGCGGTCAGCGTGAGGGCGGCGTGAGGCGGGGACGGCAGTGGCTCGGCAACGGTCCGGCGCGGCGGCGACTCGGCGGGAGGGAGAGCTTACGGTAAGAGAGAGAATTTGGGAGGGAGAGAGATGGAGCCGTGAGAGTGAGAGAGAAATGGGGAGAGAGAGAGAGAGAGAAAGTTTTCTAACTTAATCTCCAAGTTTGGACCACTTTATGCTAAATGACCAAAATGCCCTTCTCTAAGCTTTTAATCCGACGGCCCAGATTGAATCTCATCCAAAATATCCAAGGGCAATCTTGTAATTTCTCAAAAACCCAAGGGTAAAAATGTCCAATCAAAATTTTGGGGCAAAATTACCAAAATGCCCTTTACCCTTAAAACATACCCTTTATTATTTCCCAAGGGTATTTTTGGCACTTTCTCCGTTTCTTGCCCAAATTGAATTTTTCTGAAGGATTCGAGCACACCCAAAAATCACACATGTCTTCCGCAACATCGTCCTAACATACCGTCGTGACTTCCTAATTTTCCGATATCCAATTTGGGCTAAATTCAATAATTAAACTCTATTAAATGCAACTCGAGCGTTTCTCAAACTAACGGGCGGCTTGTTGGGAAAATTCGCATATTCAACCCGTGACTGACAATAAGTCGAGTCACGTGCAATTTATTCAGATCGTAACTACTTTGGTTGTTAATAAAATCGCAAGGATCAATTACTAGATCCGAGGGGCACGATTGTTCGGTATAGGTTCAGGATCGTTCGTCAATTCATTTTGTGGTCCAGCGGTATCACCCGCGATCCACTACTGTGACAGTGGCGAACTGACCCCTAACTATCCTCAGATCGGCCAACAGTGGCTCAAAATATCACCTCGACGATTTAATAGTCGAAAGTCAATTCACGATCGAATTTTTATTTAGTTGACGAATTTAATTCCCCTATTAGCCTCTCCCTAATGGTTAGCATCCCAGGAATGATCAGTTCTGGGTGAGAATCAACTACGAGTATATTCATAAAACTCAGTATTTTATAAATCCCAAATGGACTATTTTTCAGGATGTCACAGTAATTGGGTATAATTGAATGCATCAGGTCCAACCCGCGTAAAACGCATCAGGTCTATCACTTTGATATCGATCTCTGGCCCGCGTAAAACGCATCAGGCTCATGACACATTACCCGTGTAAAACGCATAAGGTTGGTCATCTTCCGGTAAATCGGGCATCGTCCCGCGTAACACACCTCAGGACGGGTTCACTACCCTACATAAAACGCATCAGGGTTTATTATGATTACACATTCACAGGCACCAATTTTATCTGAACCTCACGTAAGACGCATCGGGGCATTTTTGGTGATCACAATGCACATGTCATTTGGGCACACTTATAAATGTACATGTCATGCCAATGCTCATGATACACATCCATGGCCATAATGTTCGCACTCGGCATTCGTGAAATTCACACTGGGCACTCAATATGATTTGGCTATTTGTTCAAATAACGCCACAACATGCTCAATTCACATTTTGATATGCCCCACCAACATAATAGAACGTCCACTAAGCAATTCAAAACACCCTTGCATGGCACATGATTTACACACAACAATTCACGCAATTGGATCAACAAGAATTCACGCACCCAAGGCCCACCAAGCTACTCTATTCTTAGTCACATTAGGCACATGACACTACGTCACAAAATTGATCACAACCAAGTACAAATCAGCCACTTAATCCGCCAATCTAAACATTCCTGATAATTGCACAATTAAACCTCGAATTGATCGCGCCTTGTCCAATTAAATCCTGATATGGCCAGCTCCTAAACAGATCATTCTGGGCCTATAAATATTCTCAAATTACTTCACTTGGCTCCCCACAACATCACCCAAAATAGCTACCATGAGGACAATGCGGGGCGCACACAAACTCCACAATTGAGCCCGAACTTAACCGAACTCGGGTCCATTTCGACCCCATAATTCCAGCCATCACACAGCCCTTTACAAGCCTCTAAACCTCAATAAAATCATCACGATAAACCACCAAATCAGCCACAATAATAGCCACCGTTTGGATCACAAGTTTCTCCCGCCAAATCCACAAATTTTATCCGAATCAAAGCGCCCAAGCTCATCCGACTCATAGCACCATACGGGCCTCTAAATCTCAATTAAATCATCGCACTAGGCCCCAAAATTTGTCATAATACCAGCCCTTAAAGTCCTCCGCAAGTTAACTCCTAAATTACCCTAATTAACCCCTAAAACTCATCTAGAAACACACATTAGCCTAATTAGGGTTTAGGGTTGTACTCACTGGGTGTCCTAAGCTTCAAACCGAGCCCAACACGTAGCGATGACGGCTAGACAGCGGCGACCCCTCGCCAGAACAGTGACGATAGTGGTGGCTCCGGCGAACGGCGTGAGCGACGGCGACGACCTAAGCTAATCCACGGCCTAGAGAGAGAGAGGCATGGTTAGAGAGAGAGAGAGAAATGGGACGGTTGGGCGAGGCGACGGGTCCACGCCGGAATAGTGACGGTGGCGGCGGAGCTCCTCCGGCTCAAGGCCTCTCATGGCCAAACCGAGAGAGAGAGAGAGCGAGAGAGAGAGAGAGAGAGAGAGAGAGAGGGGGAGGAAAGGGTCTTGCCGGCTGTTTGTGGTGGAAGACAGCGGCGACGTTGACGCGGGGCCGGTCGGCGAGCCGGTGAACCGCGGCGGTCGGGCGCGAAGGGCAGCGGCGACAAGCTCGCTGTTGTACGCGCGGAAGGGAGGAGAAGGTGACGTCGGGGCAACGGCTGGCAGCAACGGTCGAGCAGCACGCGGTGGCGATGAGCGACAACTGGCGACGAGCGAAACGGCATCGGGCGGAGTGGAGTCCAGGCGCGGCTTGTCGGGGAGGAAGAAAACCGAAGTTGAAAAAAGAAAAGAAGAAGAAAGAGAAGAAAAAGGAAAAAGAAGAGAGAGAGGAGAGAGGGTGTTAAAGGAAGGGGGGAGAATGGGCGTGAGTGGACTTCTACATGGGGGGTTGCATGCGGTCAAAGAGGAGAGAAGAGAGAGAGGGAGAGAAGGAGGAAAGGACATACGTGATGATGAGGGAGAGAGGGGTGCGTGCGGGCAGAGGAGAGAGAGAAGAGAGAAAGAAAGAAATAGAAATAATTTGAATATTCTAATATTAAATGCGATTCGAAGGCCCAAATTCAAAATCGAAAATGACCTACTGGTCCAAATTAAACCTTGCATATAAAAAGGGACAAAGGCCAAATTAATTAAACCAAATTATAACGAGGGAGGTATGCTAGTCCAAATTCGCACTCGATAAAAAACTCCCATTTTTCCACTATTTCTAACAATCTCAACGCTAGTTACCATAATATTGACACCGTCCTGAAACTCCCGAAAATCGACTGCCAAGTTCGGGGTCTAAATAACGGTCAAATTTGATCTAGTGCGATTCTAGCGAAATCTCTAATTTAAATGATAACTAGGAGTGATAAGTTCCCGGACGAGATTTTACTATAAGCACACTGACAAATTACGCATTTTATAAATATAAAAAATGGGCCGAAATTCGGGATGTCACAACTCTTCCCCCTTACAAAAATTTCATCCTCGAAATTTACAATCCAAACCTGACTACTCAAACAATTAGGGGTACTGGTGTCGCATCGCCTCCTCGCTTCCCTATGTGGCACCTTTTGTCCCGTGATGTTCCCAGATAATTTTAACCAACGGAATCGTCTTGCTCCTCAAAACCTGTTCCTTCCTGTCCTCGATCTGAACTGGTTTCTCCACGTACGACACCCTGTCGTCCACGTATATTACCTCATGATTTAGCACGTGGGTTGGATCCGGTTCGTACTTCCTCAACATCGACACGTGGAAGACGTTATGAACTTGAGACAAATTTGGCGGTAAGGCGAGAAGATATGCTAACGTTCCAATCCTTTCCAAAATCTCAAATGGGCCTATGAACCTTGGACTCAACTTTCCTTTTTTTTTTGTCAAACCGAGACAGTCCTCTCATTGGTGAGATCTTGAAAAATACATGGTCGCCAACCTGAACCTCCAACGGTCTACACCTTCGGTCCACGTAACTTTTTTGACGACTCTGGCTGTTCTCAACCTTTCTTAGATAACCTTTACTGCTTTCACCGACTATTAAACTAACTCTGGACTTGTTATACTTCTTTCCCCCACTTCATCCCAGCACAACGGTGTTCTGCACGCCCTGCCATATAGTGCCATCCCAATACTTTGCTGAAAACTGTTATTGTAAGCAAATTCCACCAAATGCAACTGTTCTTCCCACTTGCCCTGAAAGTCTAACACACACGCTCTTAGCATATCTTCCAAAAATTCGCAATAAACTGGGGATCACAGTCTGAAGTGATTGATACCGATACTCCATGAAGACGAACAGTCCGTCGTACATATAACTCTGCCAGCCTTTCTAACTCGAAGTCCTTTCGCATTGCCAGGAAGTGCGCTGACTTGGTCAGCCTATCCACTATCACCCAAATAGAGTCGTGTCCCATCTGGCTTCTTGGTAGTCCCGTTACAAAGTCAATTGTAATGTGCTCTTATTTCCATTCTGGGATTTTCAATGGCTGCAGCATCCCACCAGGCTTATAATGTTGTGCCTTCACTTGTTGGCACGCTAAGCACTTAGCCACATGCCTGGCCACGTCCGCTTTCATTCCGTTCCACCAATAGTGCTGTCGAAGATTCTCGTACATCTTAGTGCTGCTCGGGTGAATACTGTAGTGGCTCCTGTGAGCTTCCGATAAAATCTCTCCCTTGAGTTCCAAATCGTCAGGCACGCACAATCGTCCTCGAAACCGAAGGATTTCATCCTCTGATACCTGAAAGTCTGGTTTCCTCCTAGAGTTATCCATACTCAAAATTTTCTGAATTTCAGGGTCCGTAGACTGCAACGCTTTGATTTTAGCTTGCACTTCTGGTTCAATCCTTAGTGTTGCCACTAAACTGGAAAGGTGTCCTACCTCAAACTTAAATTCCGAGTCTCGCGCTTCTCCCAATAAAACCCACTCTTTAACCAACAATTGCGCGATGCTCGATTTCCTGCTCAAGGCATCCATTACCCGGTTGGCTTTACCAGGATGATACAATATATCACAATTATAATCCTTTAGCAACTCCATCCAACGCCTTTGGCTCATATTCAATTCCTGAAAACTCTCTTTGTGCTTTTCCGTCCATTGAAACTTCGTTTCCTTCTTAAGCAATCCCGTCAATGGAGTGGCTATCGCTGAGAATTCTTTCACAAATTGTCGATAATAACTTGCCAGTCCTAGAAAGCTTTGAACCTCAATAACTGTCGTCGATCTCGGCCAATCCATTACTGCCTCAATCTTTGCCGGATCCACGGGGATTCCTTCTTCGGAAATTATATGCCCAAGAAATGCAACTCGATTCAGCCAAAACTCGCACTTGCTAAACTTAGCATATAGTGCGTGCTCCCTTAACATCTGTAGAACCTTTTCCAAATGTACCTTGTGTTCTTCGAAACTTTTTGAATACACTAAAATATCATCGATGAAGACAATGATGAACTGATCTAAGAACTCTTTGGATACCCGGTTCATTAAATCCATGAAAGCAGCAGGGGTATTAGTCAGCCCAAATGGCATCATTGCGAACTCATAGTGCCCATATCTAGTCCTGAACGCTGTCTTTGGGATATCCTCCCTTCGGATCTTTAACTCGTGATACCCTGTCCTTAGGTCAATCTTAGAAAATACCGAGGCTCCTTGCAGCTGATCGAACAGGTCGTCAATCCTTGGGAGGGGATACTTATTCTTGACCGTCACTTGATTCAGCTGACGGTAGTCGATACACAACCTTAGCGACCCATCTTTCTTCCTGACGAATAATACCGGCGCTCCCCATGGAGACGCACTCGGTCGGATAAAACCTTTGTCTAGCAATTCTTGTATCTGAACCTCTAGTTCTTTCAACTCTGCAGTGACATCTTATAGGGCGGCTTCGAGATTGGCTCAGTCCTTAGGGTCAATTCAACCACAAACTTCATTTCCCTTCTAGGTGGCAATCCCGGCAATTCCTAAGGAAAGACATCGGGAAGATTACACACCTCGTTTATATCCCTTAGCCTTGGTTCCTCAACCAACTAGCTAGCCATCAAATCATTATCTTCCTATACCTCAAAGGCCAAGCTCAATCCATCCAATTTCAATCCAACAATCTCCCAAAAACGAATCACATCGGTCCTTTACAAAATCTGAAATTTCTAAGCAACACTCATCCTTCCAAACCCGTCCAATAATATCATCAGTAATCCATAAATCCTTAAACCGATTGCGTCTATTCACCATAAAATTAATTATAAGTCTTTCATGACCACTTAAGTGATAACTTCAAATTCATCTCCTTTTGCACCCAATATTACCTCGTAATGCATACTGACTTTCACAGCGTATCCTTCGCTTCCTTCTCAGCCAAAACATATACTTTTCCTTACGTCCTTAGCCGATTTTGATTAATCTTCAGGGCAGCTCTCGCTTAATGTCCTACCTGCGATGGTTGTGATTGCATCAGTGGTCTAATCTATCGGTTCAGCAATTTCTCACTCGGTGACCTTGCTATCCACATCCACAACATACTTCACTTATATCTTGGCAATGGCTATTTCTATGCCTTTTTCCACAAGACCTACATACGGCGTCGGAGTAGTAGTTCGGCTCTCCAAAGTTCTTCCTTACCGGAGGGACAAGTCTCATATTCTCTATCATAGACCTTTTTCCCAAGTTCCTATTGTCCCTAACCGGCACATACCGCGATCCAGAAGTGGCAGCCATTTCACTCATATCCATTTCACCTATTGAGCCGTCTCACACAGCTCACTAAAATCCCTTAAGACTTAAAAGTACTAACTGATTGCAAAGTTCCGATTTCAATCCATCCCTAAACCTCTTTGTCCTATCCACATGGTCCTTGACCATCCTTGGTGCGTACCTAGGTAGCCTTATAAACTTGACCTCGTACTGATCGACTGACATCCAGGAGAAACTCTGTCTTTTTCTGTTCTTGTGCACTCTCCGAAAATTACTTCCCATTGAAGTCCCTTATCAAAGAATCCCCCAACATTGCAAAGCCTTTTTCCAACCTTTATATCCAAGGTGATGTAGCATCGGGGTCACTTTTCCCATCAAACTGCGGAGGTTTCAATTTCGAAAATTGCTCAACTAGCTATTGCATCTGTCTATCTGTATTAACTTACTCTTAACCTTGGTTCCCATCATTCCCATTTAAAATTCCAACTTCCTCATGTGCCTTCAGAATTCCATCCACTCTGGGATCCTCTGCAACTCCAACTTGCGGACCTATGCAACCTCGACCTCGACCTCAACCTCAACCTCGACCTCGACCGCTCAAACTCACAGGGTCACACCACTCACTTACCTGCTATAATCCCATTCAGGAATTAGAGGCCTAAATCAAGCTAAACCGGTCTAAGGTCCTAGGTAGGTATACACAACAACAATCAAGCAACTAGCATGCGATCTTACACAATAACATAACATCTCAACCAAGGAGATTCGCGTATTTACCTCGAGTCCTGCCGCACCTGCACCTTACGAGTCAACTAAAACAAGCACTCAATCAAACACAAGCAGTTAGGAGGAACACGTAGCATGCAAGGTCTCCCTACTGGCTACCCAAGGTCATCGCTCCTTATCACTCCAAGCTTCAACCTAATTGGATCGAGCTGACCTTGCTCTGATAGCAAATCAAACGGGGGATGTCACGCCCCGAACCCTACGGCGCGCGAGCATCCCTGTCATGGTCGATTTGTGTGCGACGCCCCAGGACAATTCGCCGACCCAACTCCCAACACAGAGACTTCAAGCACATACGGAAGCAAATCAACGCCCGTACAAAGATAGATACCCAACTAAGGATAGCCACAGAAACCAATAACAACGATTGCAAAATAAACACTTGCACTAATACTAGAAATCATATACAATATCCATATACAGCCCGAATACCAAAAATCAAAAGCGGGTCAAGGCCACTACTAACAAAAAGGGGTAAGTGGCTCAGGGGTCAGTCTACTACTAAAGGTGGGGCGCTGGTCAAAAAGGTACTGGCCCTACCCATTCTAAGGCGAATACTAAGCTCTACAGTGCCCAGTCTGGGTCGGAATCAGAAGACTCCGAAGATGAAGAGCTGTCAGGCATCTCCTCCTCGGACCCTGATGAGTCCGACTCTAACTCGGCCTCAGCAGCCTCCTCCTCTAAGATGATATCCTTTGGCTCAACCTCCAGAATAGGATCCTCCTCGATCGGCTCCGGCTCTCCATCATCCACGTCCATATCCACTGGTTCGAACTCATCTATCTCATACTCTACTAGGACTCCATCAAAACCATATTCTCCTCAGATGAGGGACCAGGATCCATCACCTCACCATCGGGGCATCGGGGATATCTCGTGCCCATCCCGGTGAACGGAACATCGAAAGTCCGGAGAGGACCATGCTCTTCGAAGCCATCCCTAAAGCACCATGCCACGTACTCGTGGGTCTGGTAATGCGTCGCCCCCACCTCCACCTAAACAATAGAATGATACCTAACATACGATTCTCCGTTCCCTATGGGGTGTATTGTCCTCATCCACTCTACCAGGAGCGGAATCCCAAAACAAACCAGAATCTCGGACATCTTAATGCTGGGGGTTTGAAAATGTGGTTTTAAGCAACAATGAGAATAAATCTCAACAAGTAATTCCCTAAACCTAAACTAGGTTAACGTGCACCTCCTGACGAGTACTAGACCATGGATAAATTGAAACCTCATTGACTCAGGCTCTCAGGCCTAAATCTAATTCATACTTGACCCTGCAGGTTAGCCACTCTATAAACTTAATCACAACAGCACCACAACATTTAAATTGCGATACAAGTATAGATATCACTTAATCCTGATGTATGTAATGCACGTGCTCATGTTCGCACTCATGTCATGCCTCAACAATGCAGTAACGCACACTCGCAAGCTAGTACTCTGCCATTACCAATTTCTCCACCGACCCGCGTTAAACGCATTGGGTCCGACCCACGTAAAACGCATCAGGTCTATCACTTCGAGATCGATCTCTGGCCCGCGTAAAACGCATCAGGCTCATGACACATTACCCGCGTAAAACGCATAAGGTTGGTCATCTTCCGGTAAACCGGATATCGTCCCGCGTAACATGCCTCAGGACGGGTTCACTACCCCACATAAAACGCATCAGGGTTTATTGTGATCACACATTCACAGGCACCAATTTTATATGAACCTCGCGTAAGACACATCGGGGCATTTTAGGTGATCACAATGCACATGTCATTCGGGCACACTTATAAATGTACATGTCGTGCCAATGCTCATGATAAACATCCATGGCCACAATGTCCGCACTCGGCATTCGTGAAATTCACACTGGGCATTCAATATGATTTGGCTATTTGTTCAAATAACGCCACAACATGCTCAATTCACATTTCGATAAGCCCCACCAACATAATAGAACGTTCACTAAGCAATTCAAAACACCCTTGCATGGCACATGATTTACGCACAACAATTCACGCAATTGGATCAACAAGAATTCACACACCCGAGGCCCACCAAGCTACTCTATTCTTAGTCACATTAGGCACATGACACTACGTCACAAAATTGATCACAACCAAGTACAAATCAGCCACTTAATCCGCCAATCTAAACATTCCTGATAATTGCACAATTAAACCTCGAATTGATCGCGCCTTGTCCAATTAAATCCTGATATGGCCAGCCCCTAAACAGATCAATCTGGGCCTATAAATATCCTCAAATTACTTCACTTGGCTCCCCACTACATCACCAAAAATAGCTACCATGAGAACAATGCGGGGCGCACACAAACTCCACAATTAAGCCCGAACTTAACCGAACTCGGGTCCATTTCGACCCCATAATTCCAGCCATCACACAGCCCTTTACAAGCCTCTAAACCTCAATAAAATCATCACGATAAACCACCAAATCAGCCACAATAATAGCCACCGTTTGGATCACAAGTTTCTCCCGCCAAATCCACAAATTTTATCCGAATCAAAGCGCCCAAGCTCATCCGACTCACAGCACCATACGGGCCTCTAAATCTCAATTAAATCATCGCACTAGGCCCCCAAATTAGTCATAATACCAGCCCCTAAAATCCTCCTCAAGTTAACCCTTAAATTACCCTAATTAACCCCTAAAACTCATCTAGAAACACACATTAGCCTAATTAGGGTTTAGGGTTGTACTCACTGGGTGTCCTAAGCTTCAAACCAAGCCCAACACGTAGCGATGGCGGCTGGACAGCGGCAACCCCTCGCCGGAACAGTGACAGTGGTGGCGGCTTCGGCGAACGGCGCGAGCGGCGGCGATGACCTAAGCTAATCCATGGCCTAGAGAAAGAGGCATGGTTAGAGAGAGAGAGAGAGAGAGAAATGGGACGGCTGGGCGAGGCGATGGGTTCGCACCAGAACAGTGACGGCGGCGGCAGAGCTCCTCCAGCTCAAGGCCTCTCACGGCCAAACCAAGAGAGAGAGAGAGAGAGAGAGAGAGAGAGAGAGGGGAGGAAAGGGGCTTGCCGGTTGTTTGTGGTGGAACACGGCGGCGACGATGACGCGAGGCCGGCCGGCGAGCCGGCGAACTGCGGCGGCCGGGCGCGAAGGGCAGCGGCGACGAGCTCGCTGTTGTACGCGCGGAAGGGAGGAGAAGGTGACGTCGGGCCAGCGGCTGGCGGCAACGATCGAGCAGCACGCGGTGGCGACGAGCGGCAATTGGCGACGAGCGGAATGGCATTGGGCGGAGCGGAGTCCAGGCACGGCTTGTCGGTGAGGAAGAAGACCGAAGTCGAAAAAAGAAAAGAAGAAGAAAGACAAGAAAAAGGAAAAAGAAGAGAGAGAGGAGAGAGGGTGTCAGAGGAAGGGGGGAGAATGGCCGTGAGTGGACTTCTGCATGGGGGGTTGCGTGCGGTCAAAGAGGAGAGAAGAGAGAGAGGGAGAGAAGGAGGAAAGGACATACGTGATAATGGGGGAGAGAGGGGTGCGTGTGGGCAGAGGAGAGAGAGAAGAGAGAAAGAAAGAGAGAGAGAGAGAAAGAAATAGAAATAATTTGAACGTTCTAATATTAAATGCGATCTGAAGGCCCAAATTCAAAATCGAAAATGACCTACTGGTCCAAATTAAACCTTGCATATAAAAATGGACAAAGGCCAAATTAAATAAACCAAATTATAACGAGGGAGGTCTGCTAGTCCAAATTCGCACTCGGTCAAAAACTCCCATTTTTCCACTATTCTTGACAATCTCAATGCTGGTTACCATAATATTGACACCGTCCGATTTATTTCGTCCTAAAACTCCCGAAAATCAACTGCCAAGTTCGGGGTCTAAATAACGGCCAAATTTGATCGAGTGCGATTCTAGCGAAATCTCTAATTTAAAATGATAACCGGGAGTGATCAGTTCCCCGGCGGGATTTTACTATAAGCACACTGATAAATTACACGTTTTATAAATCTCAAAAATGAGCCGAAATTCGTAGCAAAATCCGTAGCTAATTTGCCATGGATTTATCCACGAATTTGAAAAAAACTAAATGAAGCGTGTGTGGGCTAGTTTGAATTGAAATTCGTGGCTAAATCCATGGTAAATTAGCCACGGTTTTAGCCATGGATTTGAAAAAAATTGAATTAGGCGTGTATGGGCTAGTAGAAATGAAATTTGTGGCAAAATCTATAAGTAATTTGCCACAGATTTAGCCACAAATTTGAAAAAAAAGGCTAGTAGAAATGAAATTCGTGGCTAAATCCGTGGCAAATTAGCCATGAATTTGAAAAAAAAAATGAATTAGGCGTGTATGGGCTAATAGAAATGAAATTTGTGGCTAATTAGCCGCGGATTTGAAAAAAAAATGAATCAGGCGTGTGTGGGCTAGTTTGAATTGAAATTCGTGGCTAAATCTATGGCAAGCCACTGAATTAGGCGTGTGTGGGCTAGTAGAAATAAAATTCGTGGCTAATTTTCCACGAATTTAGCCATGAATTTGAAAAAAGGCTAGCAGAAATGAAATTCGTAGCTAAATCCATGGCAAATTAGCCACAGATTTGAAAAAAAAAATGAATTCGGCATGTGTGGGCTAGTAGAAATGAAATTTGTGGCTAAATCCGTGGCAAATTAGCCACGAATTTGAAAAAAAATGAATTAAACATTTATAGGCTAGTTTGAATTGAAATTCATGGCAAATGAGCCACGGATTTAGCTACGAATTTGAAAAAAAATGAATTCGGCGTGTGTGGGCTAGTAGAAATGAAATTCATGGCTAAATCTATGACAAATTAGCCGCGGATTTAGCCACGAATTTGAAAAAAAATGAATTAGGCGTGTGTAGGCTAGTTTGAATTGAAATTCATGGCTAAATCCATGGTAAATTAGCCACAGATTTGAAAAAAAAATGAATTAGGCATGTGTGGGCCAGTAGAAATGAAATTCGTGACAAAATCCATAGCTAATTTGTCATGTATTTAGCCATGAATTTGAAAAAAGGCTAGTAGAAATGAAATCCGTGCTAAATCCGTGGCAAATTAGCCACGAATTTGAAAAAAAATGAATTTGGCATGTGTGGGCTAGTAGAAATGAAATTCATGGCTAAATCCGTGGAAAATTAGCCATGGATTTAGCCACAAATTTGCAAAAAAATGAATGAGGCATGCGTGGGCTAGTAGAAATGAAATTCGTTGCAAAATCTATGGGTAATTTACTACGGATTTAGCCACGAATTTGAAAAAAATGCTAGTAGAAATAAAATTCGTGGCTAAATCCGTGGCAAATTAGCCACGGATTTAGCCACAGATTTGAAAAAAAAGTGAATTCAGCGTGTATGGGCTAGTAGAAATGAAATTCGTGGCTAAATCCTTGTCAAATTACCCATGGATTTTGCCACGAATTTGAAAAAAAATGAATTAAGCGTGTGTGAGCTAGTTTGAATTGAAATTCATGACTAAATTCGTGGTAAATTAACCACAGATTTAGCCACGAATTTGAAAAAAATGAATTCGGAGTGTGTGGGCTAGTAAAAATGAGTTTCTTGGCTAAATCCGTGGCAAATTTGCCACGGATTTAGTCACAAATTTGAAAAAAAATGAATTAGGCATCTGTGTGCTAGTTTGAATTGAAATTCGTGGCTAAATCCATGGCAAATGTGTCACGGATTTAGTAACTAAAAAAACATTAGGGTTTGCCGTGACAATTTTATGGTTCGATTTGTATTTGCCGCAACAAAATTAAAATTCGTGGCTAATATCGTGACAAATTAGCCACGGATTAAAATTCGTAGCTAATGTGCAATGGAATTAGCCACGAATTTGAATCCGTGGCTAATTTGCCACGATATTAGTCATGAATTTGTATCTGTGGCTAATTTCGGCTGAAATTAGCAAAACGGTGTTGTCTTCATTTGCGGGTAGAACTAGTATTAGGCTTTCTTCTCTGTCTCGATCACTCAATTTAGGGTTTTCTTCTCTTCCTCTTCTCCCTCATCTCTGTCTCTGTCTCTGTCTCTCTCTCTCTCGATCAAACGATTCTTGACGACCTTCGAATTCGGATTCGGCCTACTTCGGTGTTCTTCGGCGCGATTCTCAGCGTTCTTCGGTGGCGGACGCTGGGAAGCGCGAGGACACCTGGTGCAAGGATCGTTGTCCAAGAGTTTTAGAGGTACGTTCTCTCTAATTTTTTTTGTGGACGTTTGCTTCTACTTTTGCTTCTGTTGGATGAATTAGCTTGGGTCTGCTGCTTTTGCTTCTGTTGGACGTTGGGCGAAATAGAATGGGTCTGCTGATTTTGCTTAAGTATTGTTCTGTTCGTGGTAATTGGAATTGGCTTTCAATTTCCGGCGAATTTGATTCAACTTATCTCGGGTTGACTCTTAGCCGTAATTGGAATTTCCAATGAATTTATTCTGTTCGCCAAGTGGAAACGGGCTGAAATTTGATCGAATTTAGGTTGAAATTTGGTATGAATGAGCTGAAATTTGATCGGATTTGGGTTGAAATTTGGTTGAAATTTGATCGAAATAAGATGAAATTTGGTTGGAATGAACTGAAATTTGGTTGGTCAACTGGAAACGGCCTGCTGATAAAAAATCACAGGCCGTGACGCAAGTCATTTTTTGCCGTTTTGGAGTCATTTACATGGGTTTTTTAGCAAAAAACCATTCTGTATGAACAGTGATTTCAGTTCGGTTTGAGTTTTTTTTGGCATTTCGGAGTCGTTTCATTATTATTTTATTTATATCTAAGTTTGAATATTGAAACCAATAAAAATTAGGCTATAATGTGATGGCGAATGTCACGTAGGATTATAATGTGATGACGAATGTCAATTTTTGCTCCTGCTGTCATTTTTTGCTCTTGCTGTAACCTCAATGATGCTATTTTGGTTCCAAAAATTTTTATGCTTCATAATGGACTCTATGCTAGGTTTCCTTGATGGTGGATTCGTAGAATTGCTTTATACATTGCATGGGATTTTGCCTTGGTACAAGGCAAAATTAACCTAGTAAGTCATGAGGATTTGTTTCATGTGGTTGTTGAATCATCTGTACTATTCTGTGAGAAATTTTTCAATCTATTTGTGTGGCCCGACATCTAAGACTATGTAATTCATTTAAGACTGTGTACTAGGTGGCCCATCATCTGTTTTCAAGAAATCCGTTTGTGTGGCAATCTGTTAATTTTTCATACTAGGTTAATTTTTCAATCTATTTGTGTTCCAAAAATCTATTTGCGAGAAATTAATCAGTTGCACAAGGCAAAATTAACCTAGTAATTCATTTAAGACTATGTACTAGGTGGCACATCATCTAAGGGAGGTGGCAAGCTGTTTGTGTTTGCCTTTTCCTCGTGATTTTTCAATCTTTCGCCCTCATCAACCATCGTTTGACCACAATTGCTTGATGCAGCTAAAAGAAGAATAGAGGGATATATTGGTATAAGAGTTAATAGTATTAGCTTGAATAGTTCATACTGAACCATTTAATGAATTTTTAACAAAGAAAAAAGTATATTCTTGCAGCACCATCCTCCCACCATCCTCCCTTTATAAGGCCGTGCAAACATGGAGTTATTTTACCAAGTTGAAAAGATCATTCATGTGGAAACTAACGGGATTTGTAAACCAAAATCTCAAAGTGGAAGGCCAATTGCTCCAGTAATTTCAAACTTTCATGAAACTTTCCTATTCACTGAGAAGTAGCTGCAGCCATTTAACTTTAACTGAAAGCGAGTATTCTTGTGCATGACCTCAACATGTTCACTAGCTTGTGATTACAATTGCAGACCCAAGACTAACCAAACCAACCTTGTTTACGGAGAGATTACCGACTACCATCTCCCTTACCCATTGTTGCCATGTCCTTGGCTTTGTTAGCTTGATATTAAATTGTATTTTTGGACTATATAGACAAGTTCTTCAAGTCATAGACTATAGGCTTGATCTTGAGTCAAACAAACACTTTTCTCGAATTTGGTTGTGGGTTGATTGGGTATTTTTTTTTTCAATTTGATGATGGTAGTTGAAATGAGTGCCTCTTTTTTGATTTGTTTTTCAATTTTTTGGGCTTGGGTATACTCATCAGACTGGACGTTGAATTTGCCAATTGAATTAGGAGAATCAAAATGAATGCATGGTCCAGAGTGTTAGTGTGCATGCTCACTCATGTTTTCTTCTATAATAATCACTAGAAAAGAGCTAATATTTAAGTACTTGTTGAATGTTTTTGTAGACAGTTACCACAACTGTTATTTATGGCAAAATACGAGCTAAAGAATTAAGTTCGTAGACATTTTCGGACATCTTGCTTTTTATCAGGGGCGATAGCAAGTTTGTTTCATTTTCTCAAGTTTCTCTCTTGCTCTAAAAAAAATGGTAAGCTTCACGACATACGTCATTATGTGTCCCTAATACATGTTCATATTTATTAACATATTTGTCTAACCTTCCAACTTGTTAGTATAAACGTAGAGGTCACATACGTCGTGGTGTAGCTTCACAAAAAAGACCAAGCCCTTCCTCTTCCTCGTCCTCATCCCCGTCCCTTTCCTCTTCCCCTTCCCTTTTATCTAACCCTCAACCATTACATGCTGATGGACACATTGGCCTTTCCTCCGACCCTCAAATGTGAACTGAATCTACTTCAGTTCCATTGCCTTCGGTTCCACCTTCTTCTTTAATGCAACACTCGAATGATGAAGAAGTTAGCCGATTCATGATATGCCCATTTGGAGATTCGTAATTGCTTCATTTTTTTAAGTATATGTAAATTATTATGGATGTCAACTGAAGTGTTCGTATGCTTCACGGATGCTACGTATGTTGACATCGTTATAATCTGTTTGCAGATTCACGGATGCTACTTATGTTGTGAGGAAACTTAATAAAATAATCAGTACCTGTTGGATGGGGCAGTATAGTAGTTAGACCATTGCTCCAAAAGAAGTAAAGGAATTGTGGTGGAATGAGTTCAATGTAAGTTTTCTCCTTCCATTTTCTCACAAACTAAGTTCGGTTTAGCATACTGAGAGTACAATTGTTTTTCTATTGATTGCTTGCAACAGAACTTCAGGTGGAATGAAGTGGAAGAGAAAGAAGTTAGAAGAATTTTTAAGAAGAAAGCTGATAATCACATGCAAAATGTGATGAATAGAGCAAAAAGAAGTTAAGAAAAGCCGGATTTTATAACAGCTGACAATTGGACGGAAATTAAGAGAACTTGGGATATCGAAAAGCATAACCAAATTAGTGAAATAAATAAGAAGACTCGAGCTTCTAGTTCTAGTGAAGGGTCTGTCATATATGCTGGGGGCTCTATCAACATCGGAAAGCATAGAAAAAGAATGGTAAGTCTGTTAAACATGTTGTAAGTTAATTTAATGATTACTCATTTATGTTTATATTTTGTAGGCAAATGAATTGGTGACGGAACCGACATTTATAGCTACATTTGAACCCACATTTCAGAAAAAGATAAGACATGGATAAGCAATCGAGCAAAAGCTATTAAGGTATGCAAGGTTATATTTTGTAGTTATATATATAAAGTTTTTTTACTTTCACCTATATTGTTAATGTAGGACAAATATGATGAACTTGTAATGAGCACTGCTGCTAGTGGTGGTGATGGTGATGGTGTTGCTGCATCCGAGCCATTGGTTGATAGTATGGCATTATAGGTGGAGGCATTGGGTGGAACAAGAAGACGTCAAATATTTGGGATGGGATCCTTGTTAAGGATATATACAACGCCGGCTGCTGCAACTTCATCCTCCAATGCGGCTTTTTTATGGAGGACATAACACGAGGAGCAAATGACTCAATAATTGAACCAACTGAAACATTTACTTGTACAGAAGGACGAAGAAATAAGAGGAGTGAAACAACATTTGCAATTAATCATGCGACACCTCAACCTCAATCACGATGACATTCCTCCTGTACCTCCCACTAATCTAGTAGGTGATGGGCATAATGATGAGCGACATAATGATAATGAGATTGCTGCTGATGATGATCCTTGCTAGATAAAATTTCTAAACTTGAGGGTAAGCTTACTTCATCATTATCTATTTATTTATAGGACAAGTTATTAGTTATTGCATTTGTTCAATGCACATGTATCGATTCTGTTATAAGTTCAACAACTATTTTTGCACATTACACGAGAGACAATGGACTAATCAAGCTGATGCTCGGCTATCTCTCTCACTTGTTCACGCACGCACGTGCATTTTAAGAATAGAGTTGCTGGGATCTGAATTACTTGACACTGATTCTTTGAAGAATCTTTGGAATGATCATGATACCATATTGTGTTATTATCTGTTATTTGTATTACTCGAAATTGTTAAAAGCGAATTATGCCATGTATGTAATTAGGAATGATTAATGACGGTCTTCCTTTTGGTTTGGTAGTCTATTCCAGTTTTCGTCTTTGCAAACTAGGCAGGACTTGACATATTAGAGATCACTTTTGGTGGCTTTACAAGATATCGCTTTGGATTAGATATTTGACGAGTCAGTTCGCAAAGAATTGTGCCCTGAGTTTACTAACTTAATGCAAAAGGTACTTCTATCATTCTTTATGCTACATGACAATAAGCATTCGGTTTGCATACATGCCCTCTAGAATTGGTCTTTTGTGTGAGCATAGCCTAATATATTCTTTTTTGAACACCCCTCTTTCTGCTATTGAATAGATGTGAAAAAATTAAGAGGGGTTAGGAGTTTGATATTGTGATGTTTGCGCTGCAAGTGGACAGGACTTCGATTCTTTGAGACACTATAGATTACGTGACTACGTGAAAGAACTTCTTGGCCAGATCAACAGTTGCAACAAGAGAGCGAATTGGATTTGAAGCAATTGAATTTGTTGAATCCTCTCAAGGATTTTTCATAGAAATTTAGTGCTTTGTTCCATTTCTTTCTTTTTTGTGTTTGTTCTTGTCTTGGCTGTTGTCGCGACCCTAAAAATTTTTATCATTTTCTCGGGCTAATGGATTATTAAGATTGAACTTAACTCGGGCCCTCCCAAGCCTTACCAATTCGCAACTTAGGGTTTAAGTTCTTAACATACAAATGTTTTCATGCTTGGAGTCGCCACTAATCATTTTATGATAGGGTGATTAGAAACCTAAATAAAACATAGAGAGATATGTTTTATTCCTACGAACCAGAGATTCTAAGCCCGGGGACTTGATTACGCTAGATCAAGTCTAATGCCCTTTCGGTACCTTTTCATTTCAAAAATGTTTTGGCAGGCAGTTTGAATCCATTTTAACTTAGCCATTAACATGTGAGGTGTTTATGCAGGTGCACAAACCACCAATTTAACACCCAGAAATTAAAGCATTAAATAAATTGCAAGCTTAGGAGAACAACTTACCTCGAATCCAGCAAGCATCTGCGTTGTTAGCTAAAAAATCACATCAACAACCCTAATATGATTTCTAATTAACAAGCAATTCACTCAATTTCTTTTTTTTGGATTTTCACTTTATTTGAATGAAATATAACCTATGTGCAATGACGTGCAAACATGACACGTGAATTAATGCGACCTAGCATGCAAACTATATGACACGCGACGACGTGACCTAATTCTAATAACGGATGCAATGATATATTTTTGGTATTTTTTAATCAATGAAATTCGGAATTAAAAATATGCCTAAATTAACATGCAACCTAATGACCTCTCTTTTTGGTATTTTCTATTGAAATTCGGAATAAAAATATGCCTAAATTAACATGCAATCTATGATGGCTTAATCTACCCTAGAATGATTTCTTTTTTGGGATTTTTGATTAAAAATTCGGAATAATAAAATAACATGAATAATCCGTTAAGGTTAAAATAGTACCTAATTTAAACTAGGAAACATGCCACCTTAAGTCCTAATTTAAATTAAATACTTATCTCATCCTTGGGATACATTAAAAAATCCTAGACATGCAAAAATTCTAATTCAAACTCTAACTAATATTTTTTTGAATTTTCTGTTTTATTTAAAAAAGGAAAAAAAATCAAAACAAATAAGGATAGCAACCGATTCAAATCAACCACGCGATCCGCCAAATTTGTTTCAAATTCGGATTAGGCACAAAATTTGAACTATCGATCATATCTATAGGGTTATAAATATTGACGGAAAGCCAATTATTCAAAATTGAAAAGCTAATGAAATTCATTATCGTATCTAAATAGTTATGGATAGGATAATAATTTCCTGTATCGTCGCATATCGTACCTTAGGGTTAAGGTCGGATAGTCGTCCAAATACGTTGCTAAATTAGGAAATTTTCCTAATTTGAATATTTTCAAATATTGCGGATATCCTGAACATTATCCTAAGATATCTAATATTCCAACATGATATTCACGTAATATTTTAAACATGCAAAAATAGGAAATTGAAATATTCTGAAAATTGGATAATCTTACCTAATTTGAAATATTTCCAAATTCTGAATTGGATCGGGATCGGGATTGATTGCGGATTGGGATCGTGACGAACGACGACGGGATGGGTCAACGGCGAGGCACGGCACCGACGCCGGGGTCACCAGCGAGGCACGACACCGGCAAGGCTGCTCCGGCGTCGGGACGGCGAGGATGTCGGGCAAAGCTGCTGTTCCGGCGGGCACGAACAAGGTGCACCGGGTACTGTTCCGGCAAGAACAGTGGTCTCCGGCAAGGGCTGACGACGGCTGAACAGCACCGGCACGGCTGCTGATCAGTAGGCGGCTCGGCACGGCAGGAGGGAGACGGCGGTCTGCGGCAGTCCGGCACGCCTGGAACTGTGGGGGCAGCCGGCGGGAGCTCCGGTGGATGGCGATCGTGTCAGAATAGCAGCAGCAAGCGGCAGAGAGGGCGGTGCAGGCGTGTGGCAGAAAGGCTCCGGCGTGCAGTAGGAGCGGCAGCGTCGGCGGGACTGTGGCAGTGCAGAGGGGCTTCCAAGTGGTGGTGTGTGGCACGCGATGGACGAGGACATCCGGCGAGAGGGAGCAGCAACTGGCGGAGGCAGTGGCGTCGGCGGCTCTCCTGCTCGGTGCAACAGCGGCAAAAGATCAGCGCACAACCGGGGGGGGGGGTTGTCTTGGCGAGAGGCGGTAGCGCTCGGGCTCCGGACAGAGATGGGTTGAGGCGGCGCTCGGCGTGGGGTGGCTCCACCAGCTGGATGGCGGCGCTGTTGGGCGTGAGGACGCCGGCGTGCGGGGGAGGCGCGACGGCGACGGTTCGCCAGATAGTGGCTCGCCGGATCTCTCCCTCTCTCTCACTCTCCCTCTGATTTTCTCTCTGAAAATTCTGATTTGAAATTTTGACGTGTCCCCCTAATTTCTGACCTAGTTATGTTTATATATTGCTAATCCTATGTCAATTAGGTGGGCTTAATGTCCTAATGGGCTTGGGCTTAGGCTTAGGTCTAATTAAATTAAATGGGCTGAATTGAGCTCAAACATAATAGGCTGAATTAAACTCAAATTAAAACAACAGAGCCCGTTCGTCTTGAAATTCTCGGCCCTTGGATTCCGAGCAAGCTGAGTTTCGTTCGATAAAATTTAAACCCGGTCGCCATCGCTAATCCGATGTAAAAAATGCAATTAAACTAACGTGAACCTAAACTATATGTTATGCAATCCAAATATTTTTGTTTAGGGATTAAAAATTTAATCCCTAATTTTTATGCAAATTACACTAAATGTTCGGTAAAATTTAGGTGTCAACAGCTGCCCCTTTTTGAAGGTGAGCTTGCAGAGGTTGCATTCAAAGATTAAATGATACCTAAATTTCAACCATGCACATGCAATGAATGTTGTTTTTGTCGGGATTATGAGTCCCATTTTGAAATGCATTAAGAAATGATGCATGCTGACATGAAAGGAAAACATACCTGGAATTACTTACCTGACTGGTGCGAGATAATGCAATTCGAGGCACGACTCAAACTTTGTATGTCGTTTGGCAAATGTCTGGGCTCAGTCCCATAGGTATTGCCTGATACACTGATGAAGTTCGGTGATCTGCAATTAAATCAAGACACACGAAGAAAAACTCAAGACATCCAGTTATCATCTGAAGTGCTTGAGAAAAAGTTTCAACGAAAAGGAGTCCATTCCGACCTTAACGAAATATCCATACCTTCCTCATGGGTACTCGTTAAAGTTTAGCGGTCACACCTAGATATCGTCATAGGTATTTAACGGGAGAATTTATCCAATTCGTATAGATGTTCCAACCTTTACAAGATACCTATACCTTCCTCATAGGTACTTGTAAAGATTTCGCCGCTGCGCCTATACCTTCCTCATAAGCACGACACGGGGGAACTCTTGAAAGATTGAAAAAATGTTCCGACCTTTACGAGATACCTATACTTTCCTCATAGGTACTCGCAAAGATTTGGCCGCTGTACTTATACCTTCCTCATAAGTACAATGCGGAAGAACTTTTCGAGATTAAGAGAATATTCCGACCTTTTCGAAATACTTATACCTTCCTCATAGGTACTCGCAAAGATTTGGCTGCTACGCCTATACCTTCCTCATAGGTGAGTAGCGGGGGAATACCTGAGATTAGAGAAAGATTCCGACCTTTACAAGATACCTATACCTTCCTCATAGATACTTGTAACGATTTGGCTGTGGCGCCTATACCTTCCTCATCGGTGAGTCGCAGGGGAATCTTCTCGAGGTTGTATGAAAACACATGATTTGGTGAATAAAAAGGGCTAGCCCGAGTGTTCAAGGGTTCCTTGACAAAGTACCTGGATATCATCAGAGGTACCTGAAAAGGTTTAATCAATAGACACCTAAACATCATCAAAGGCATCTAGAGATCGCAACAAAAATGATCAAATGTGGGGGCCTGACGATTGGTCGAACAGGTCAGAGATACCTGGATAGTCAAAGACATCCAAAGGATAGAGATATACTTACCTGGTGATATCTCCAACTCTGAAAGTGTGTCTCTTGCTAGACACGGTTTCAAGCAAAATATAATATGCATTCGCGCACTATCAAGAACACATATACACATGCACTATGAATTTAGTTGGTTTTTATACACGATGGTTTCGTCAAATCGGCATTACAAACTCCGTTGGGGAAAAATCAAGACAAGACAATTCGAACTCACAAGGATATCTTGAAAATGTCGAATGAGGGATTTCCGATCCGAAAGGACTGTCACTCATTCTCATTGAAAAAGGGCTGATTTACTGAGAATCACTCTATCTCACCATCATCATGTCGATAAGGGTCCGAGTATTCTCGCAAGCGGTATGACCTTACCAATCTAAGAGGTCTTTGCCAGGATTGTAACATGAGCTTGGTCAATAGCTTAGCAAAGGGGACTCTTTGAGTCGAGGCTGTTGAAAGAAAATACTCTGCGACTGTCTCCGGGTTTACAAGTCAAGAACTCTACAAAATGAGATAGAAATGGACTTGCTCACACTTCTTCGAGCTAAGCTTTTAACATCTAAAATTTTACGTCAGTTTAATTGCCCTAATATGAAGAGACTTTGCAAGGGATGTAACGTAGGCCAGGCTCATGGCTTGAGAAATGAATGAATCATTAGGCTCAAAATGTGTATGATTGGGGTGAATAAGTTGGTGATCATCTTGACATTGTCATCGGTCTTCTTCTTCACCAGAGATCTTCTTCTCAGTAGATGCTCCATTGGCTTCGAGAATTCATCACTTGATTCTTTTGAGACTACTCGACTGGGGATTCTGACATGTCATACCCCGGCATTTTATTGGGCATTGGCCTTGCTTTTACCAAGCACACTGCTTTTTCTTGCCCCGTTTTGCTCTTTTTTTTTTAACACATGGTTCTTACAATGTATATACTGGCTAGCTAATCTGACTGATTGACTCGCTGCTTGAACTTTCAAAGATCTTCATCTCTCATCGGCATTCTGGATGTGCTGCTTGAACAATGATAACTTTTGCCTTGCCCTAATGTGGGGGATAATCACCAACTGGGTTTAAGAAATGAATTTGCAGGCTCAAGTGGGTTTAGCAAAGGATAAAGTGTGTATATGATAGAGAAAGAAATGCTTTTCGTCATCCTAAGGCACTAGAACTTCGCGTGAATTCATCTGAAAAAGCAACACTCGAAGATTGATGCAAGTGAGAGCAGGAAAGTTTCTACAAATTTTTTCACCTTATAATGCTAATTCACCCCCAGTTTGCCCAGATATGGGGTGGCTCTTAACAGGGTAATTTGAAAGAATTCCTCTAAGTATTTAGGCTCAAAGTAGCGAAACAAAGGATAACCTGTATTGTTTGGGATAAAGAAATGAAATGCCTCTTGTCATTTCAATCGCCGTACCTTTTGCGAGAGAACTTTTTACCTTGCCAACATGGAATTTTTCTACTCAACTCACTGGGGATTTTTCCACTTTTTCTACTCAACTCACTGGGGATGCATGGGACAGTGTGTAGGATAGGGCTTGCCTTTCATCGTCCCGATGTACCTCATTCGACACATTTAATTAATTTCACATGGGTTGTCAGATTGTCTAAATAGACTTCCTCCTCGCAATTCAGTGATGCAGATTGACAAAATAATTATGCAGAATTTAAAGCCAATGCACACATTTCAACTTGACATGAAATTGATTGAAATCATTTATTCATCAATGAAATGTTTGCGATTCAGAACATAAAACCAAACACTGGAAAACTTTTGCTGCAAAACGTCAGGTTTTATCAAGGATAATACATCTTCACAGCATCAGAGTTGACAAGATTGGAAAACTCACGACCATCCATCTCTACAAGAATCAGGGCACCTCTTGAAAGCACTTTCTTAACCACATATGGACCGATGTAGTTTGGAGCGAATTTACCTTCGGGAACAGTGAAGATTGGCAACACCATCCTCAGGAATAGATCATTTACCTTGAAGTGTCTTGGACGCACCCTTTGATTGAAGGACCTAGCTATCCTCTTCTGATAGGTTTGACCGTGACAAATGGCTCTCAATCACTTTTCATCAATCAGGTTTAAGTGCTCAAGCCTTTGTCGCATTGATTTTGCTTCAGACAACTCCACCTGGGATAAAATTCGCAAGGAAGGGACTTCTACTTCGATAGGGAGGATTGCTTCCATGCCATACACCAAAGAAAAAGGGGTTGCACCGACAGAGGTTCGGATGGAAGTCCGATATGCCATTAGTGCAAATGGCAATCTTTCGTGCCAATCACGATAGTTTTCAGCCGTCTTGGCCAGGATCTTCTTGATGTTCTTGTTAGTGGCTTCGACTGCTCCATTCATCTGTGGGCGATGGGGAGATGAATTCAGATGCTTGATCTTGAACTCATTAAACAACTGGTCCATGAACTTGTTGTTCAAATTCGTCCCGTTGTCGGTGATAATAGCTTCAGGGACACCATAACGAGCGATTATGTCCCGCCTGATGAATCTTACAACATTCTTCGCAGTAACATTTACATAAGACGCAACTTCAATCCACTTGGAGAAATAGTCAATCGCCATCAAGATGAATCGGTGTCCATTCGACGCATTGGGATTGATTGAGCCAATCACATCGATCCCCCACATTGAAAAAGGCCATGGCTTAGATAACTGATGTAACTCCGTTAGGGGAATATTTATCTTATCCCCGTGAACTTGACAGCGATGACATCTTCGAACATGCTGGATACAGTCACTTTCCAAACTGAGCCAATAATAACCCGGCTTCATGATCTTCTTGGCTAACATGTGGCCATTCATGTGTGGACCACATATTCCCTCGTGTACTTCCTGCATGATTCTAGTAGCTTCAGCTGTGTCTACACACCTTAGCAGAATCAAATCGTAAGATCTTTTGTACAGCTTTTCACCATTGACAAAGAATTTTGAAGCCATTTTTATGATGTATTTCCTGCCGGCCGGGGTGCTTCCTTCAGGAAATTCTTGTGTCTGGATATAGTTCATGATATCGTAATACCATGGCTTTTCATCAGGTTCTCCAACCATACAGTAAGCCGGTTTCGTTAAGACTTCGATCTTCAAGGGTTCTACCTCTACTCCACCGGTCACTTGCAGCATGGAAGATAACGTAGCTAGCGCATCAGCGAACTGATTGTGGGATCTTGACAAATACTCGAAGGAAATGTCTTCGAATTCCTTTATGATTTCTTCGAGGTATTCATGATATGGCACTAATTTGGTGTCTCTCGTCTTCCATTCTCCCACAGTTTGGAGAATGATTAAAGCAGAATCGCCAAACACTTTCAACTTGGATATCCCCATTTTTACTGCGGCTTGGAGTCCGAGGATGCAAGCTTCGTATTCTGCTATATTGTTGGTACACGGGAATACCAACTTTGCTGCTACTAGATAATGTTGCCCATCTCGGGATATTAAGACTGCCCCAATGCCGGAACCAGCCAAGTTCACAGCTTCATCGAAAAACATAGTCCACATGTCTTCCTTTATTACTAGAATGCGATCTTCCGGAGAATATGCATCATCATTCGAGACTCCAGGATTCTCGGTTAACACATCAGCAATTACCCGACCTTTGACTGATTTTTGTGGCATCATCTGGACATCAAATTCTGAAATCAGAATCTACCATTTGGCTAACTTCCCTACCAAAGCTGGTTGATCAAGTAAGTACTTGATGAAATCATTCGCAGTCACCAGCAAAGTCTGATGATGTAATGTATACTGCCGCAGCCTATGAAGCACCCATACTAGTGCAACGCAAGTCTTCTTGGCTTCAGGATAATTCAACTCTGAGACGGTGAACTTCTTACTCAAGTAGTAAATGGCTCGCTCTTTTCCATCTTCAGGATTTTTCTGGGCTAACATGGCTCCCAGAGACACGCTGTGAATCGCGAGGTAAAGGATCAAAGGCTGGCCAAGCATTGGAAGGACTAGCACTGGTGGTTTCATTAGATACTGCTTCAGTTCATTAAACGCTTCTTGGCAATCATCGTCCCACTCCACTTGAGCATTCTTCTTTAGAAGTTTGAACAACGGTTTAGCAGTTTCGGAGAGTTGGGAAATGAAACGGGCTATGTAGTTTAATCTGCCCAGGAGGCTCCGTACTTCTTTCACGATCAATGGGGGTTTCAGCTCACATATGGCTTTCACTTTAGAAGGATCGATATCAATGCCCTTACTGCTTACTACGAACCCAAGTAATTTGCCCGACGTTGCCCCGAATATGCACTTGGCTGGGTTGAGACGGAGCTTACACTCACGGAGTCGGTCGAATAATTTTTTCAGAGTGTCAACATGACTTTCTTCGGGTCGAGACTTGGCGATCATGTCATCGACATAGACCTCGATCTCTTTATGCATCATATCATGGAAAAAAGTCACCATTGCCCATTGATATGTTGCCCCGGCATTCTTAAGGCCGAAGGGCATGACCTTATAGTGAAATGTACCCCACGGGGTGATGAACGCTGTCTTCTCCTTATCGTTGTCCTTCATTCTTATCTGATTATAACTCGAGAAACCATCCATGAATGAAAACAGTTCGAACCCGGCAGTACTGTCTACCAGAACGTCTATGTGCGGCAATAGGAAATCGTCCTTAGGGCTAGCCTTGTTCAGGTCGCGATAGTCGATGCAAACCCGAACTCAGCCATCTTTCTTCATGACTGGCACGATGTTAGCCACCCAAGTAGGGTATTGGGTGACCTCGATGAATCCCACTTTCAAGAGCTTCATAACCTCATCTTCTATTTTCTTCGAAAGTTCAGGTTTGGTTCTTCGCAGCCTCTGTTTCTTAGGTGGCATACCGGGATTGGTATGCAAGCCATGCTCCACAATAGAAGGGTCTAATCCTGGTATATCGGCGTATGACCAGGCAAAGATATCCTGGTAATCCTTCAGCAATTGGACCAGGCGTTTGGCTTCACCTTCGGGAAGGGTTGCCCCTATCTTCACCTCCTTGGTTTCTCCGGAATTGCTCAGATTGACGGTGATGATTTGATCTACCGTCAGGACTTTAGGCTTTTCATACAGCTCTAGATCACGTTGAATATCAGAGGAATCATCGAGTTCGCCGGCATTATTAGGATTAGGCTCGGCGACGCATAATTCGTCGGACTGGACCGTTTCCATACCCTCACGTGTCACAAGATCGCCCCTGAAACATAAAGTATGGGATTCAGAAGGACAAACAGGGCTAAACATTGCATTTCTTTGTAAATTTTTTGTTTTTTTTCTGAAATTCATTTCGAAAAGGTTTTAACACGAGGAAGTATGAAGAAGTCCAGGCCTCAGAATTCTCCTTGGACTATTTTTCTTTTATCGGTTGGATATCATCACCGGGCTGGTTTGATGTACCTCAACATACCCTCAAAAATGAAAACGACTTGTAATTTCATTGATTATCTCGAAATGAATTACATTGGAATGGAAATTGTAATAATCAAAACCTAGAAACGGAAATAGAAAGCAGCACCCGAAACGGGGCAAATCCTAGAAAGCAACAAAAATTCCCACGCAGGGGAGTATGCGGAAAAGGAAAAGTTTTACTCTTGTGGGCCTGTGCCCATTCCCTCTAACGGTCCTTCTTCGATAGCTCTAATGAAGACGTCGTCGAACAGGGTAGTGATTCCCTCTATCGCATCGTCGGGGTCTTCTGTCTTTAGAGGCGTTGGATCGTCCATACCTCCCCATCTGCCAGGGACAATGTCGCGGGGATCCGAATAAAAGCTTGGCGGCGCCGAGTACTTCACATAGTAATCAAATTTGCCACTCGGTTGCCCCACCATGTCGATCACTTCCTTCTTTTCGTGCATCATCCTCACAGAACCCAGGAAACGTGGTGCGGATATGTGGAGGCATCCTACCACGCGCAGGCTCTTCATTATCCGACCCTTGACTGGATCGCTGTCCGTTCTGCTCAGTTCCTTGACCTCGACCTTGATCATATCCACGTCTCTCATTATTTGGTGCAGTTGGCCCTTGATACCCCAATCCAGAAGTGCGGGGTCTTTAAGAGACTTCGATCGGTCGGCGGATACCCTGACCATCCCTGCCAAGGCCTTTGTTTGGAATAAAGCCATGGGACACCATTACTCTTCCAATCATGACAGCAGCATTCGACACCTCAGGGACTGGCGGCGATGATCCTCTAGATGCATGAATGGTCGATACGAGTTCGAGCGACTGATAGCTTGATTTAATTTTGCAGTCCGGCTCGACATAGGGGATAGTCGTGGCATGATAGATCAGGTGTTCCTCTTCACCATGGACGGTTACTAACTTCCTCTCCACCACGAACTTTACTTTCTGATGTAAACTGGAAGGTACACCTCCAGCAGTATGAATCCATGGACGACCAAGTAGAAAGTTGAATGCAGTGGGAATGTCCATAACTTGGAATAGAACATTGAACACCGTCGGCCCAATCTGTATGTCAAGGTGAATTTCTCCCATTACTTCCTTCTTTGTCCCGTCAAAAGCTCGCACAGAGGTTTTCGCAGAATTTATTCTTGAACGATCTATCTTGAAGCGGTGTAGAGTCGCCAAAGGACAGATGTTCAAGGCTGAACCATTGTCAATTAGCACTCGGGCTACGTGCGAAGCCTTGTATTTGACGGAGATATATAGGGCTTTGGTATGTCCTCTGCCTTCCAGAGGGAATTCCTCATCCGAAAAGGCTATCGGTCCTTGAGGAGTATGGAACCCACAAACTCTTCTGGTCTTTCATGATCGATTGTCTCAGGCACGTGAACTTCGCTTAACACCTTCATCAGGGCCTTTTGATGCTTGACAGACGTCTGGAGTAGTTCGAGCAAAGAGATTTACGCAGGCATCTTACATAGTTGCTCGACGATGTTGTACTCACTGGCTTTGATTACGGCCAGGAATTCCTTAGCTTCCTCATCGGTGACAGGTTTTGCAGGTTGAACATTTGCTTGGCCATAGGCACGTCCGGATCTGGTGACTAAGTCGACATCGAGACTGTAGGACCAAGGGACTGCCTTATCGTCGGCGTACTCATATGGTTGAGGTATCTCAATCACAATTCCTTCATCGGCTGCAGGCATGCTTATCACGATCTCCTCATCGTCGGTCGCGTCTTCGAGCGGAGGCATGTCCTCAGGCAACGGATCAGGTTTGTCCTTCCCGGCATTTAATGTGGCGAATTCCTCGTCCCAGTTAATGACGACCTAGGAGATAATGGAAACGATGCCTGTGTGGTCAGCATAAACGATCGTTTTAGCTTCCACCATTCTTGAGATTCTTTCTCTCATGATAGCTAGGGGAAGGGCCTCATTACTCGGGTAATACCCAACTTTCACCAATTCACCGTAGACCTCAGCGGTGTATACCTTGAAGTTTTTGATTCGACCAGCATCGAAACAAAATATGGCATTCACATTGCCCGCGTGGTCAGGGAGCGGGTTACTCTGAACATTCGGCTTGGCGGACTGGAATGAGAAAGCCTTCGTGTCCAGGAGGTTCTGGATTCGGTGCTTGAGAGTAATGCAGTTGTCAGTTGAATGCCCCACTTCCTCCATATGATAGTCACATTTCTTGGACGGATCATAGTTGTAGAACTGCTCGGGGTTGGGCCGCTTTGGCTCAGCGGTAAGCAAATTCTTCTTCTGGAGGACCTCCAGTACTTGAGACAACAACCCAGGAAGATGGGTGAATTGTCTCTTATTGATCCTTTTCTGAAAGGGTTGACGGCCCGTGCTTTGTTGCTGAGCTTCTGCTACTTGGATTGCCGGGGCGGGATTAGTATTCCGCCGGCTCGGTTGGTTATACATCACATTCACTTCAGCTGCCGGTTCTTTCTCCTTCCTTGCACTAAATCTCTTGGCTGAGGAGGACGGCTCGACAAACCACCCATCTTTCAGCCCTATCTCGATCTGTTCGCCTATGGGGATGAGCTGGTTGAAGTTATCAGCCGAAATGGCCATCATTCAATTACGGTATTCGAACGGGAGAGTTTTCACGAACATCCTCTTTAGCTCACTGTCTATAGGTTTTGGGACGACTTGAGCAGCTATATTCCTCCATCTGATGGCATAGTCTTTGAAAGACTCGGTCTTCTTCGTTTGAGCACGCTCGAGGTCATCACGGGTAGGAGTGATGTCTGTTATGAACCGGTATTGCTTCAGGAACGCCTCACTAGCTTCCTTCCAGGTTTTGAGGCTATTGATCTTCTTCATGAGGTACCGATGTAGAACAGGGCCAGTCATGCTCGCTTGAAATGCATGAATCATCAGAAAACTCGTTGTCAACATACGAAGTCATCTGCACGTGGTACAACTGTAGGTGGGCTTTCGGGCACGTGGTACCATTATACTTGTTAAAGTCCGGCATCTTGAACTTCTTTGGGATCTTGATCTATGAGTAAAGGGACAGATCGATCGAGGGTGAATCCTATAAACCCTCTAGCTATTTCACTCTCTCTTCCAGCTTATTGACTCGTTCATCAGGATTAGGTTTGTTGACGACAATCTGGACGGGGTCATCTTCCAGGTCAGGAATATCGTCGTCTTCCTCGACGTCAACATTCTTTCCAACTGTATGCTTCGGGATTGATGCTTCAGGGGGTGCTGGAACAGGGATCGACCGAAGAGCCTTGATCTCAGCGATCATTTGTTGCATTGCGACGGCAAGTTGCTTGATCTGGTCTTCCATGCCGACAACACGCTCCTGCAACTCAGTTTGATCGGCCATTCTAGCTCTTGACCGTGTACGAATAGGTGATCGTGATCGGTCCGTAGTTACCTAATTTGAAATGAAACAGGGCATACATAAGTGTCAAGCAAAATCATACGCCGATCCATGACATTAGTCTAACTGCTTTGAATTGAAGGATCTCTTTATTGAAATGACAAAAATTTTTACATCGACTAATGATTTGAAAATAAAACTGAATTAAAGATAAATGACCCAGTTCTTAAGCAAATTTAAAACTGAAATGGAAATGAAGAAAAACAACTTCAAGCTTTGACTCTCTCTTTATTTAGCTTGATCTATAGACATATGGGAGGCGACATCCTTCTTCAGCTATTTGTAAGCCCGAGCTATCTTGGCTGCCTTCTCTTCAGCTTCTTCGACCTTCCTTTTGAGGCGGTTGTTCTCTGAGTGATTGGCGGTCTTGAGCGGCACCTTGGGTATCGTCGGGAGTAACTCCTACGGGACTTTGTGTCGTCGGATGTACTTGGTCGTCGCGAAGTAAGACTTTTGCTCCCCCTTCAGTTCTCCTTCGGGTCGGGCTATCTTTAAAACGCGGCACTTCTTCCACATTTTCTGAAGTTGAGCTAGGGTCCCCTCGTGGTCTTCGCTTTCGTCGGAGAAGTCGACACAGAGGAGCTCCGATTGTAGTGCCGAAGGGAGCCCTTGGAGAATCTGATACTGTCGGGACACTCTGGCGGAGTAGTACTCGATTGCGCCAGTGAAACCCAAAAGTGGCACCAGTCCAATACCATTACACGTAAGTCGAGCTTCCTCGATATTGAACCAACTAGTATGCCATTGGAAACCTTGGGGTCTAGCGTTTTTCATAAAAATGATCCACTCGGAATAATGGTAATCTGGTGCGTTTTCTTGTTTTTCTTTATAGCTTAAAATAGGATGACTCAAATCACTGAGTTCGAATATTTTAAGTAAATCGCCACGCCCTTTTATGTGAGACAAAAACCAAATTTGCAATAGTTCAATGGGTGCATGAAATGTCTTGTCACTATTTTGCTTGAATTTGGTTAGAGAAATGAAGGTCTCTGCTAAAATGGTGTTGACAAAATTCTTTTAAAGACAAACTTGTTGGGCAAACCATGCAATTGACGGGTTACATGCATTCTTACAGTGAGGAAGAATTATGAACCCGCAGAATGCTAGTAAAAATATTCTGCCCTTTTGAAAAGGTGTGGCTTTTTCGAAACATTGACTCAGAAATGAAAAAGGGCATGACCCACGGTTTGCTTTCAAAACTTTTTCTAGGTCATGTTTTCCGACATTTAGAAATTCTAACAATATTAGAGTGGAATCGATTCCCAAAGGTGGTGAAACTAACTCTGACTCCAAAGATTTTCCAATGAGCACACTATATTCTTCCAAAGTCAGGGTGAGCTCATGTTTACCGAATATAAAGATGGATGTCTCGGGACACCAGAAGTGGGCTAATGCGCGAACAAGGCTAGTACGGACTTTGACCTACAGTAGGGGGAGTAGCCTCCCGATGTGGCCCTCAACTAACTTGCGGTTGGTCAGACTGAGTAGATTCCACCAGGCACGGAGCTCGTCCTTAGGAGCATCAAGAATCCGGATGTTTGTTCCTCCCATAGTGTATAGACCAAAACTCATGACCGACCTAATGTCATGGACCGACCAAGGAAAAGATGAAAGGTAAATAAATTACGAGATAAGGGTTGAAGAAAACTTACTTCATCGGATAGGAAAATGGCAATCACATAGACATGCGCATGAAATGTGAGGTTCGATTTCTACCTAGACTCTGGCTTGCAAAATGGAGACGCGAGGATTACCGAGCTAAACCAGTCATGGTGGTGGTTAGGCTAGGATTCCCCTGACTCCGGCTTAGTCGAAGAGCCGATCCGGGTTGAGTAGGATACAACTGTGGTGGGTACTCGATGACACCTTGAAAGAAAATTTCGAGACCGAGGAGGGCGACCCGTACCACATGGTTTTTGTTGGGATATCCACTATCTCAGTACCATCCTAAACCTATGCCACCCAGGTCCGGCAGCGAGTAGTGTGTGCGGTGTAGTGAAAATGTAAGGCATACACAACAGGTTATATCAAACAGCGCTTCGTGCATAAATTAAACCATACATTCAACCACCTCGCTGCAAAACAAGGGTTAACAATCACGCCTCCCCTTATACCTCCCATTCTGCAAAAACATTTAACACCTAAAATATTAGGGACGTACCTGGGATCCTCGCTGCCAAACAAAAAAAAATTTTGAAATGAAAAATTGGCCTAAGTCCACTAAGAGTTTTACTCAAGTCCCCAGCGGAGTCGCCAAGCTCTCGCGACCCTAAAAAATTTTATCATTTTCTCGGGCTAATGGATTATTAAGATTGAACTTAACTCAGGCCCTCCCAAGCCCTACCAATTCGCAACTTAGGGTTTAAGTTCTTAACATGCAAATGTTTTCATGCTTAGAGTCGCCACTAATCATTTTATGGTAGACTAATTAAAAACCTAAATAAAACATAGGGAGATATGTTTTATTCCTACGAACCAGAGATTCTAAGCCCGGGGACTTGATTACGCTAGATCTAGTCTAACGCCCTTTCGGTACTTTTTCATTTCAAAAATGTTTTAGCAGGCAGTTTGGATCCATTTTAACTTAGCCATTAACATGTGAGGTGTTCATGCAGATGCGCAAACTACCAATTTAACACCAAGAAATCAAAGCATTAAATAAATTGCAAGCTTAGGAGACACAACTTACCTCGAATCCAGTAAGCATTTGCGTTGTTAGCTAGAAAATCACATCAACAACCCTAATATGATTTCTAATTAACAAGCAATTCACTCAATTTTTTTTTTTGGATTTTCACTTTATTTGAATGAAATATAACCTATGTGCAATGACGTGCAAACATGACACGTGAATTAATGCAACCTAGCATGCAAACTATATGACACGCGACGACGTGACCTAATTCTAATAACGGATGCAATGATATATTTTTGGTATTTTTTAATTAATGAAATTCGGAATTAAAAATATGCCTAAATTAACATGCAACCTAATGACTTCTCTTTTTGGTATTTTCTATTGAAATTCGGAATAAAAATATGCCTAAATTAACATGCAATCTATGATGGCTTAACCTACCCTAGAATGATTTCTTTTTTGGGATTTTTGATTAAAAATTCGGAATAATAAAATAACATGAATAATCCATTAAGGTTAAAATAGTACCTAATTTAAACTAGGAAACATGCCACCTTAAGTCCTAATTTAAATTAAATACTTATATCATCCTTCGGGATACATTAAAAAATCCTAGACATGCAAAAATTCTAATTCAAACTCTAACTAATTTTTTTTTTTGAATTTTCTGTTTTATTTAAAAAAAGGAAAAAGAATCAAAACAAATAAGGATAGTAACCAATTTAAATCAACCACGCGATCCGCCAAATTTGTTTCAAATTCTGATTAGGCACAAAATTCGAACTATCGGTCATATCTATAGGATTATAGATATTGATGGAAAACCGATTATTCAAAATTGAAAAACTAATGAAATTCATTATCGTATCCAAATAGTTATGGATAGGATAATAATTTCCCGTATCGCCGCGTATTGTACCTTAGGGTTAAGGTCGGATAGTCGTCCAAATACGTTGCTAAATTAGGAAATTTTCCTAATTTGAATATTTTCAAATATTGCGGATATCCTAAACATTATCCTAAGATATCTAATATTCCAACATGATATTCACGCAATATTTTAAACATGCAAAAATAGGAAATTGAAATATTCTGAAAATTGGATAATCTTACCTAATTTGAAATATTTCCAAATTCCGAATTGGATCGGGATCGGGATTGATTGCAGATTGGGATCGCGACAAACGGCGACGGGATGGGTCGACGGCGAGGCACGGCATTGACGTCGGGATCACCGGCGAGGCACGACACTAGCGGGGCTGCTCCGGCGTCGGGACGGCGAGGATGTCCGGCAAGGCTGTTATTCCGGCGGGCATGAACAAGGTGCACCGGGTACTGTTCCGGCGAGAACAGTGGTCTCCAGCAAGGGCTGACGGTGGCTGAACAGCACTGGCGCGGCTGCTAATCAGTAGGCGGCTCGGCCCGGCAGGAGGGAGACGGTGGTCTGCGGTAGTCCGGCACGCCTGGAACTGTGGGGGCGGCCGATGGGAGCTCCGGTGGATGGCGACCGTGTTGGAACAGCAGCAGCAAGCGGTGGAGAGGGCGGTATAGGCGTGTGGCAGAGAGGCTCCGGTGTGCAGCAGGAGCGGTAGCGTCGGCGGGACTGTGGCGGTGCAGAGGGGCTTCTAGGCGGTGGCGTGTGGCACGCGACGGGCGAGGACGTCCGGCGAGAGGGAGCAGCAACTGGCGGAGGCAGTGGCGTCGGTGACTCTCCTGCTCAGTGCAACAGTGGCGAAGATCAGCGCACAGCGGGGGGGAGTTGTCTCGACGAGAGGCGACGGTGCTTGGGCTTCGGACAGCGACGGGTTGAGGCGGCGCTCGGCGTGACATGGCTCCACCGGCTGGATGGCGGCACTGTTGGGCGCGAGGACGCCAGCGTGCGGGGGAGGTGCGGCGGTGGCGGTTCGCCGGAAAGTGGCTCGCCGGATCTCTCCCTCTCTCTCTCACTCTCCCTCTGATTTTCTCTCTGAAAATTCTGATCTGAAATTTTGATGTGTCCCCCTAATTTCTGACCTAGTTATGTTTATATAATGCTAATTCTAAGTCAATTAGGTGGGCTTAATGTCCTAATGGGTTTAGGCTTAGGTCTAATTAAATTAAATGTGCTGAATTAACTTGGGCTGAATTAAGCTCAAACATAATGGGCTGAATTAAGCTCAAATTAAAACGACGGAGCCCGTTCGTCTTGAAATTCCCGGCCCTTGGATTCCGAGCAAGCTGAGTTTCGTTTGATAAAATTTAAACCCGGTCGCCATCGCTAATCCGATGTAAAAAATACAATTAAACTAACGTGAACCTAAACTATATGTTATGCAATCCAAATATTTTTGTTTAGGGGTTAAAAATTTAATCTCTAATTTTTATGCAAATTACACTAAATGTTAGGTAAAATTTAGGTGTCAACAGCTGTGATTCTATTAATGTTAAATATAAATTCTATAATTGCTGTTAATTAGATTTCAAATCGAAATCGTCCTAAACAACATTTGTCATAGGCTTCGTTGCTATCATTAAAATTCGTCGCCAAATTCATTTTGGAACAATGTTCGTGGCAAAAGTCAAAATTTTTCATGGCAAATTAGTGACGAGTTCATCGCAAAATATTGACCAAAAAAAAAGTGTGGCAAATTAGCCACGAAATGTGTTCATGGCAAATTACCCACGAATACGTTCGTCGCAAAATACTGATAAAAAAAATTTGGTGGCAAATTAGCCACAAATTTTGTCACGAAATGTGTTCATCGCAAATTAGTGATAAATTTTGCCACGAATAATTAGCAATGATTTTTGCCACCAAAAGATTTCGTCGCAATTTCGCGACCAACAAAAAAAATTTGGAAAAAATTAGCGACGAATTTTGCCACTAATACAATGGCAAATTAGCAACGAATTTTGCTACGAATACAGTTCGTGGCAAATTAGTGACGAATTTTGTCACGAATATTTAGCGACGAATTTTGTCACGAATAATTAGCGATAAATTTTGCCACAAATACAGTTCGTGGCAAATTAGCTACGAATTTTGTCACGAATAATTAGCGATGAGTTTTACGACGAATTTTTTTACGTCGCAAATTAATCACAAATTTTGTTACGAATAATTAGCAACAAATTTTTTTTCGTCGCAAATTAACGACGAAAAATGAAATTTTCCGTCGCAAAATTTTGCGAAGGCCTATTAGTGACGAATTTTTTTCCGTTGTTAATTTCGTCGCAAATTCGTTTAGCGACGAATTTTATCAAATTTTTTGTGGCAAAATTCGTCGCTAAAATCAACTTTTTTTGTAGTGTACCTATATATATAGAGAGAGAGATTCATAATGTGTGGAAGAGTGACGCTAGATGGTCCAAGTATACAGTTGAAATTTTAAGCGGACTGAACTGAGGTGTCGTTCTACGAAATTACAACTCTGCCCTTGCTTGTTGTATGGAAGATGCCGCCTTTCCATTTGATCGAAGGGGAAATTAATTCTGCCACCGTAGGATTGCCGAGCTTTTAAAATGGGGAAAAAGAAGAAGGAAATTCCACTTTTTCTTTTCACAAAAAAATGTAGGTATTAATAAAAAATCATGTGCTATAAATCTTGGCACCGTTTCTCTAATTTCATATGTTTCAATCTTCATGCAGAATTAATTGACTTTTCACTAGACAGGCTACTTAAAACTTTCATTTCAACTAATTTACATGGATGCACACAAATAATCAAAGCCTTGACAAGCGTAGTACGCAACACGGATGGACCAAAACGACCCACCGTCGTAATGGGATGGACCGTGCACGACAACTTGAGTGCATATGATACAGTCATCAAAGCCTTTTTAAAAAGGCTGAAATCGAATTACCAACTAATTAATTTTTCATGATATTAGCTCGTACGTCGGTTTTTGTTTCAACTATAATGAATATGTTGAACTCTTTGGCTGCATTTGGTTCCATTTTGGGGGATGCCAAGCTAATTTCCCAAGGATCGTTGCATGAAGGTGGATTTGCTAAAGCAAACAGCGTTTGGTTAATGTATGTTTTGTGTAAGGGAATTTTAAAATTAAAAAAAGAAAGAAAAAGAAAAAAGATTGCAGGCATTTGCAAGCATCGGCAGAGAAAGCATGGAGTTTGGGCAACCTTCCGTGGCAACTATAGGCGAACATCGGCGGCAGCTAGAGGCGACCATTGACGACCCTTCTTTCCACATATCTCATCGCAACCCTCATCGAAGCTTAGCAAAGCCCAAGCGAAGCCTGTCGCCAAGGTTGCAACCACAGGCGAGGGCTGCCGGGGTTGAGCGACCTCAAGGGACAAGATGCCAAGGTCACGTGACCTCAAGCGAGGTGTCGTCAAGGTCGCGTGACCTCAAGCTTCTCAGATTTGGCCTTCGACGGTCAGGGCAACCCTAGGCGCGGCGACATCAAGGTCATGTGACCTCAGCCTAGCCAGATCTAAACTTCGATGTTGTGCAAGCTAGGCGCCAGATCTGACTCCAACGTCGCTCAAGCTAAGCAACGGGTCATCGAGGCTGCGCAAGGAGACGCAACACTGGTGTCCCGCGACCTCAGGTGACCCCATGTCGGCGCCTGTCCAGCTCCTCTAAGCCACGTCGGCTTTCGTCCATGTCAGAAATTGCATGTTGAAGATGACCAGTTGTTAGACCTACAAGTTGAAGATGAACGGTTGTGAGGGCAAGACTAAAATATTGAAATATAAGTGGGGGTGACTTTGGAAGAAAAAATTCATTAACATTGAAACCTTCCTTCCGAAAATACTAAAAGCCAAGGCAGCCAAAGTAGTCCCAAAAAAATTTGCAAAATGCCTCAAATTTTCCTGAAGGGTTTTGGAGGTCCAAAGTTCCTCGGGAAAACTAAATCAAACGTAGCATTTGTTACTGTTAATTAACTTATCGCCTTATATTATTTTGTGCTTTTAATGTTCTTTTATTATACCTTCGCTCCTTTCCCAAATAATAAGTCCATGATGATATAAATATCTTCTAAATATACGCAGGGAAATTCCTTCATCTTCATATCGCTAAAGGCTGTTTCCCAAGTTTAGTAAGCCCATGATGATATAAACTATCTTCCTCGCAGGGAAATTCCTTCATTTTAATATGCTAAAAGGCTATGCCTTAAACATTTCTTACTTTATCCACGTTCCCATTGAGCCAACCTCTATATCAAATATAATTTCAGAAAAACAAAAATATGAAAAATAGGAATTGCCATTTTTCTTAAGCGAATATCTTAATTTATCTGAAAACGATACCATCGAATCTGTTAAAGTATCCATCATCGTTTTTACATAGGGTATTAATGCATATACTATTCATGTAATCTCCATCCACCTATTAAATTAAGCTTTTTGAACTGTACAATTCTACATAGTATCATAAGCTAGGTTTGCCTCCGATTTATTTCACTTGCAAGGCTTCCTATTCATCAATTCCATGCACCTTCCTAAATCCAGTTGCACATGAGGTGGGGGGGGGGGTTAGAATATTTCACATCGCTTGTCTGCGGTGCTTTAATATACCCAATATTCGTTTAGTTTCTCTTTACTTATCAATTTAAGTTTTTAGGGTGGATTTTCAAATAAGACCCACAAATCACGGGACATACTCGTTGTCGAAAGGAGAGCTTAACAATGATGTGAGAACTCAATTTGAAACAATTTCTTGTCAACAATTATGCACATTTGGTGGGGATATACATTTAATCTTGGAAAAGAGGGTGATAAAGATAATTTGCAAGTTTTTCAGCGATCACGTGATCGATAACCACATCACTTTCAGTAGGCACAGGGTGGATTGTCCATATTGGTTAGTGTTAGGCAGTAAGTAGTTCACATCCTCATCTTAAAATAGCACACTTTTCTTTGGTTAGCCATCGCATTACATCATTATGTTGGTTTGGCTTTCTTCAGCATGTTGCAAATACTTGCAATAGAGCAAAAGGCCAAAGTCACGCAAAGGCACCCAACCCTGCACATATAGAACAAGGATAAACAAAACCATATTTCAAGCACATGCCGCATCATATTATGTAGAAAGCACTGGTTCATCTTTTGGTTCATCCAGCAAAATGTGGGTATATCAATTATCGTTTCGTCACTTTGTGATTTCGAAGGGTGAATTTTCACTTCGACCAATGTTGGGTCGTCATAAAAATGAAAGTTTTCCCAAGGTAATTCCATCTAATGATAGATGAAACTCAAATTGGTTTAGTAGCTTCCGGAGTTTGATTAAACACAGTTGTTAAACTGACTTTGAAGGGGTCAAGGGTCGATTTGAAGCATACTAGTCGACTCTATTGAGTGAAGGCCTAACAAACAACATGGGATTCAAGAGTTTGGCAGTACAACAGGGGCTCTGAGTGAATACTTCACATCCACTAGGAAGCCAAACAGCAATGGAAAATGCCTTTTTTCCATGAGAAAAATGGGAAGTGTTAACATGTGAAGGAGGAGCTCCCTTCGATGAGAATGGTCCCAACCCAATATGATTCCTTCCACTAGGGTTTGATAATGACAGATATGTAATTGCTTGTTGTGACAGATTGATTTAGGGGTTACTCAAATTGGCCAACCCAATAAAGCTTTAACTTACGTTAGGATGGAACTTACCTTAGTAGTCATTATCATTCAGTTTTTACCTTAGTTGAAGGGAAAATATCAACATGTGGCAAACTTGGGGAAAAAACAATCTGCAGAACATAAACACGGGGGAAGAAGATGACCATGCTTTGATTGTTCTCATGGCAGTTTGAGATAAAGATAATTCAGTTCCCCAAATGAGAGTTGAGATTTATTGGGCTAGATCGGGAAAATAATCTTGTTTTTCTCTAAATGAAAACCAAATATGTCTTCGACTCTTCTTTCCGTATAAGTTTCTTGGCGCTCTGGAGAATGAAACGTATGAAGGCGGAAGAAACACCCTGACCCGAATTCTGCTCCAAAGAGACTGTCATTCAGAATTCAGTCGAAAGAGCATACACAAATTAAAAATTCCACAGATCGGTATTGATTGTGATAATTTCTTTTCGCTGTTCGAGACTATGACAAAACAAGAACCTCATAGCCGCTTTCTGGAGCTCTTGGCTTGTTGACAGATATAAATTACACAGCTATTCTTACCAAAAAAAAAAAAAATTACACAGCTATAAAAACAAGAAGTAATTCATGCACGAGTAAGTACGGGAACGCAGGCACTTTCAGGAGTCAGGAGGAACATTGACCAGCAGTATGGCCGCTGGCACGGCCAACGGTGATCAACGGCAATAGCATTGGCGGGTCTCCCAGCAATGGCAACACGGCGCCCGCCGTTTCTCCATGCTAGAAATCCAGTGGACCAAGGCTAGGATGGCTATCGGAACAGCCAAGAGTGCCCAGTTGATCTTGATCTCAGGAGCTTCAAAGAGCGAGTCGAACGATATCAATTTCGACAAGGCAATGAAGAGGAAAAGCAAGGCCAAAAAAAGGAGAACTGGGTATGGCAAAGGTCCTCGAGGTCTGCATTTCTGGTAGTGACAGTGACCCATTTAGAATCCTTCTGGTTCTCGATGAGAATACACAGGGTAGACAATTAAAAAAGGTCAAGCAACAGGGCACATCGAGCATAAATACATGCTCTCTCTCTCCCTCTGTCTCTCTCTGACAGACTTTATACGATCATAAACAAGCGTGTTGGGCTGCGACACTAAAAGGCCTTTTTCTACCTGATTTATTTAGTCTCCATAGAAGATAAATTAAAGGAGGGGCTCGAAGTTGTATGAATCAGCCATGTGTAAAGGCAAGCCGAGCCGGGACTCGCAACTACCGGACCATCTGATAATACAACAGTCGGTGTTGAGAAAATATGATTCAAGACAGCATATAACAAGAGCCTCTCGTTTTTGGCTTCCTTGCTTCTTACGATTTTAGTCAAAATGGGGTTGAGCGTTACACTCCGATGACGGCAAATTGTAATGATCAGAGGATCCTCCTTACTCGCGTCATCGTGTGCTGAGAAATATATAAAGATAGGAGTATGGTGGGTCAATCCAAAGCGAGATCAGACTTTATTTTCGACTAGAAAAATTATGAAAAGCATGTATAAGCAAAGTAAATCATACTTCGTGATCGTTGCTTCTGTACAAGTGTACAACTTCTATTCCGAAAAATATGATGCAGACACGGAAAAAATTACAGAAACAAATAACAAATGTTACAACAATAGTGAGGCCATTTACACTAGATTGGAGGATACTCAAAATCGCATGGTACATCCATTAACTAATCTTAACTCCACTATAAGCCTAAAACTCGAATCGAATGTACATGAATCACCTACTCGCCTATAATCCAATCTCCTGATAAAACTTGGTTCATGCCTGGGTGTCAAATTGTCTGCTCTTATCGAAGTGTTATTGTAACTTCAGGGAAGTATGAGAAAAGGTCGTCTTTCCCGTTCAATAGCTCTTCCGTATCTTGGTGATACACAATAACATTTCTCTTCAAGCATATGATGAATCGATGATAGTACAGTCATGTGATTAACGTGTTGCAACAGAGCGACACAAATTACTGTAATCATTCCTGTCTTCACAGCACTTCTTCATAGTCCTCATAACAGGATCATATTTTGCAAAATTTATCTCCCCCGCCAAAGGTAGCAGCAACAAGACCCACCAAAATGTCTTCACTGTTGAAAAACCGAAAAAGATGATTTAATCCGACATACATCCAAAGGGAGTACGCTCACATCAAACTTTTCCTTCGTACTGAAAGTAAACTTTGTAGTTTGTAGTCACTGCAGAGACGCCAAAGTGTTTCTGCAAGTACCCTCTGCATGTAGAAGGAAATTGCAACATATGAAACTTGAAAAAGAAAATGTTGTCCATTGAAAATAGTTTGCGGCCAGGTCAGCTATAAAAGCATACCTCCAAATACTGTATGAAGTTATTAAAGATCATCTGCTGAGCAAGCATCAATTAAAGGATACACCCCAGGTCTCAAAGCTTCATCTATTTCTCTGTGATAGAGTAAAAAAGTACAACCATTCTGTTAGTATCAAAACACGAACCAATAGTAACTAGGCTCACTTAATCAAACTTAAAGCAAAACACCATAGGAAGGCACCTTCTGAATCCAGCCTTAAGGACCGCATTCTGAACATGTATACGTGTAACTGGAGAAGAACTTCAAACAATGACGCCCATATACATCTTTCTTCTGCCTTAATTGTAAAAGGACGAAAACAACAATACATAAGAAAACTAAACAGAAGATGGTACCATATTCATGAAAATCATGGTTTGGATATTGATACTTCCAAGGCATATATCAATCATCATTCTAGGACATAAAGAGTTAAAACTGAGATTCTGATATCTTCTCATAAGTGCCAACTAAACACTCCCCTTCTGTTTTGAGGCTTGGATAGACAAAATGACACTATAAGTGCCATAACTTATGTACGGCGATCACTTTGGTGCCATAATTTTTTTTGGATTACTTTGGTGTCAACTTTTTTGAAAAACGATAACTTGAGTGACAATACTGACATGGCACACCGGAAATTTGATGTGACTCTTTTTTATTAATATTCAATGCTGAGATGGCTGGTCGGAGTTGGTCGGAGAGTCCAGTTAGCCCTTATAGCGAAAACGACGTCGTTCGACCTTTCTCCCCCCAATATAGGAACCCTAAATCGGCTAATTGGACATATTCCCCAATTGCAAACCTAACCAGCCATATTATTTCCTTGTTTTCCCCGAAATTGACAGCTGAAGATTGCAAATGGATGGCAGGAGCTTCACTAGTGGCTCAAATTCGTTTGAACGAAGTGAAGAAGAAGGTCAGTTCTTCTGCTATTGTGGATTACCAAGTCCAAGAAGAACATCTTGAACTCGATTGAACCCCGGGAGAATATTCCATGGATGTGCTAGGTATAGAGAAGCTCGAAGTACAAATTCTTCAAGTGGGTTGATGCGAAATTTTCAGATCGAGCAACAGAGGTGATAATGAAGCTACTTGAAACTCGACATTAACCTCCACCTACAGTAATGGACGAGTTGGACGAGTTGGACGATGTTGACTCATTGCAAGCTGAAATGAAGGCTTTAGCATCTTTGGCCAACCATTTGAAGAAGGAAGTTCGAAGGATGAAAATCGAAATAAAGTGTTATTGATTGTTGATTGTGTTATTGATATTTTTATAGTCTATTTTATGGTCAAATGTAATGCCAGTGATGAGCAAAAGTTTCTTAGTCTACCATAATTTAAGATAGGCTTATACTATGTACTTGTATTGGCAATTTGTAGCTACGGTTGTGTTATTAGTTTGCTGCAATCTATGGCAAATGGAAGATTGTAATTTATTAGTTCTCAATATTGAGTTGCTTAGTATTTTGTTGCTGCATATTTTGATGCAGTTTTGCCTCATTGGAAGCATATTTTGTTGCATATTTTTGCTCATTTGCTGTCTTTTGCTGCATTTCCTCATTTGTAGCATATTTTTGCTCATTTGCTATCATTTGCTGCACTTTCTCATTTACAACATATTTTACTGCATATTTTTGCTCATTTGCTATCATTGCTGCACTTCCTTATTGGCAGCATATTTTGCTCATTTGTTATCATTTGCTGCACTTCCTCATTTGCTTCATATTTTTGTTCATTTGCTGCGCTTGCTCATTTGCTGCATATTCACTTGCTCATTTGTTGTATTTTTTTTCATCTAGTTAAATGGTTACATATTATGGAGTAAGGCTCACTACTGAAAAATGAGGTGCTGCAAGTGCCGCAACTCTGCATAGCAGCAAATTATGAAGTCATCACAATTTCAGCAATTGACATTTTAGTACCAAATGTTTCTAATCGTGATCACTTAAATGCCAATCGTGGTTCAAAAGTGATCACTTAAGTTCTAATTGTGGTTGAAAAGTGATCACTTAAGTGCCAATTGTGGCCGAAATTTGATCACTTAAGTGTCATGTTGTGTGTTTCTTTGAACAATGGAGACTTTAGTTCCAACAAACCAATCTTTAAACTATATCATTCTAGAATCAAAGTAGTAATTGTACCAGCACTACTCACTAGCACCAAACCGCCCTAAACCATACTCATAAACTGGTTCAAACAGCCTCTAAACCATATTCAAAAGCCGATTCAAAATGCTTGCAGCAGCACGTGCTGGCGTGCTGGTGCAAGCACTATACTGCACTCTCAAAATAGACAAAATCAGCAACTACCATACTATACTCTCAAATAGTACAAAATCAGCAGCTAGTGCAAACACTATACTATACTCCCAAATAGCGCAAAATCAGCAATTGGTGCAAGCATCATATTGCACCTGAAAATAGCACAAAAAACCAACACTAGTAGCACTAATTCCCACCCTCCCTATTAACTGCATCAGTAAATTTCTTTGAATATTAACTTACTGATGCAGTTGGCAAGCACCCCACTACACCAGTACTATGCTAAAACAAAATAAACACGTGTGCAAAAATATGGAAATCACAACCACCTTAACTACGGTAAATATCGAATTTAGTCATTACACACAACATCCCATTGGGCGATAACATTCTAGGACCACAAAAAATCAACCTGCTATTAGCTAATACAGTAAACCTCTCTAATTTCACAAAAACTAACAATTACCTCAACACCCTCCCATTAGTCAATAGTGATAAGTCCACTATTTCCTTTTCCTTTCGACGGTTTCTTGAATTGATTCATAATTCTTTGACTTTTTCGAACCGGAGGAACTGCAGGTTGTTTTTCTGAAGATGCAGGTTCTTCAATAGCTGGAGCTATTTCTTTTTGAACTGCTGGAGCTACATCTTCTTCAACAACCGAAACTGCTTCTTCTTGAACTACTTGAGCTGTATCTTCTTCAACAACTAGAGCTACTTCTTCTTGAATTGCTCCAGCTACATCTTTTTCAACTGTTAGACCAACAGGTATTCTACTAGCCTTTTTGCTCGAGATTTCTTTTTAGGTGCAGCAACTATCTTCTTCTTACTGGTGTTGGTAGCTGTTTTGGAGCTGTTAGCATGTGCTAGTTGATCAGGAACTAGTGTTAAGTTTTTTGTTGATGGCAGTTTACGAACACTCTTCTCTGTAGCCATCCTTCTTCTCTTTGGACCAGTTGCTTGCAACGTTGGTTGGATTCTTTTTGGTGTAGCCCTTGACTCTTGGCTTGGACCAACTTGAGATATGAGAATCTCTAAACTCCTTCCATGCTACAATAACATAATCATAGATGAGAAGAAGTAATATTATCATAAAAGTGAAAAACTCAAAAATAAAATGCATGAGATGTACAAAACTTACATGCAAAATAGTCATTCCAATATTGAAGTCCGTATAAATTCCATAACCATATTGCCTTAATTTTCTACTGAGGACTCCTCTTGTTTGATATGGTGCCTCGCTTTGAGGAACCTGAGCTGAGCTGCTTGTTCAGTTGGTTTTCTTCTTAGCTGATAAGGACAAAATAATATCAACTAAAGCCAAAGTCTGCTCACTAAAGATTAATACAAATACATATATCTTACTGGATATTTTCTCCTAGCCTATGTAACAGTTGAGGAAGAGATTGCTCTTGAACCTGGGCCTCCGGTTGGCTCTTCAGCTGGTTCTTGAACTTGGCCTTTAGCAGGCCCTTCAGCTAGATAATCAGCATGTCTATCAGCTGGCCCTCCAACATGCCTTTCAGCAGCCCTTTTAGCTGGTTCTTGTGCTAGCCCTGCACTTGATCCAATTTGAGTCCCTCCACTTAGCTATCAAAGCAAATGATGTTGCTTCTTCAAATGATAACCACTTTTGTTGTGACCTACCTCACGACAATATGAGCATCTTATCTTTACACCTGACCTGCTCATCTTCTTACTTTGGGGCTCTCCCTCTTGCTTTCTTCGTCTCCTTTTATGCTTTCCTATTTGTTTCTTAAGTGGCAAAGGATGAGGGGCTTCATGATTTATTGACTCTCAGAATTTTATACTTCTAATAGGCTGCATCATGTACTGGTACGTAGCAAGATATGTGCTTTTGTGGTACTAACCATATAAGTAATCTTTGGGATTTTGGTACTTCGCTTGGATGGCACAAATGGCATGTGCGCAGGGAATTCTAGAAAGTTGCCAAGCTCGACATGATCAATTTAGTTTGTCCAATTGGACAACATATTTGTCTGTCTTTTCCATGATCTCATAGCCAAGTTGTCATCCAATCTTTTAGCAATCCTAGGACCACACTGTCCAGTCCACTTCGCAGCCTCATCTATCTGTTTATGCAGCCTTGTCGTGACTATCACTCTAATATCCTCAAGCATGCTGATGATTGGTTTGCACCTCGTCTTTAAAATTCTGCCATTGAAGGCTTCACTGAGATTGTTATCAATGATATCGCTCTTGAATTCTTCACTGAATAAGGCCTTGCACCAATGTCTGGGTTTAGTTTGAAAAAGTGCTTCATAATCGTCCTTCATCAAGTCAAGCAACTACTGTTTGTGAATTCTAAAATCAGCCATGTTGATGCTCTTAGCTATCATCCAAAATTGCTTCTGTAGTTTTTCCCCTTTGTAGATCTTTGCCCGGTTTGCATATATGCGCCTCGCACGCATCCTATGTTCGATATATGGCATCAATTCAGCTAGAGCAAGAAGAAGTCCCTACAAGAATTCATACATCAAGGCATTAATAAAGGCATGTGCAAGATAAAATGTCATAAATATTATTTGTGCAGTTGCACCAGCATTACCTTTTGTTGGTCACTCATGAATGCCTAATCTCTTCCATTAGTGATCTCAAGGTCCGCCATTAGATTTTTCAGGAACTACAATCAAGTGTCCTTGCTCTCTACCTTCATAACAACCCAAGCAATTGAAAACATCTAATTATTGCTATCCCTCCCAATGGCAGCCAACAATTCTCTCTTGCACACACCCTTCAAGAAACATCCATCTAACCCTATGACTCGTCTACAACCAGCAACAAATCCCCACTTGCATGCATCAAAGCAAATATAAATTTGATCAAAGTTAGTCCCATGGTTAGGTAGTGGCCGCTCCATAACCTCAACATAAACTCAACTACCCGAGTTTTGCAGCCTATATTCTCCAGCATATTCCCAAATTTGACCATATTCTTCCTTGTACCTCCCTAGAATTTTTTTCATCACCTTCTACGTGGCTTTTTTACACTAATTGAGCGATACGTTAATCCCTACCTGCTCCTTCATCAACTGCTTTAGCTGAGCACTCTTCACATCAGGCATCGCTTTGATGGTATCGAAGAAGTGCTTCGACAACCAAGCACTCATTACCATTTTGTTGTCAAATATGATGGAATAAGTATGTTCCACCTATAATGACCTAATTTGGAATGACTCGTCCCTCTTTGAACTTGCGCCATATATCTTCCACGAACAACTAGGTTGAAAACACTTTGCTCTAACATAGTCCTGTATATTTCGAGTGAACTAAAGAGTCCTTTGTTCAGCTATTGAATAGTTGATAATCCCTTTTTTGAATTGTTTGGCATCAGAAAATTTCAAACCTACAGTCAACACAGAAGAAGAAGAGTCAGAATCGTATAACAGATACTTACACTTCCTTTTGCTCACAACGGGATCATCATCTTCATGCTCATTTTCAGAATTATCATTCTATTCATCAGGGCCACTTTCTTCATAATCAGTGTCATTACCTTCAGCTGGAGCTTTATCAATGCTATGTCCTGGTTTAGCTTCATGCAATCCTCCAAGTGCAGCTATTGATTTTTGTCCAAATTCCCTTTGCTTTTGCCTTGACTGTGCAAATTTCTCATCGTCATCATCACTTGGTAAATTTACATTTGTCACACCCTCATCATCTGATTCACTAGATACAGTAACTTCCCACGACAATCCAGTGAACTCTTCACTCGCTGCATGGCTTGCCTCTCTCTCATCCCTCTCATGTCCAGCTTCATCTATAATAGCACTAGCACCAACCTGACTACCAGGTAAAACAGCACCATCCCCTACGTCTCCTCCCTCAGCCCCTTCATCAAATTCACCATCACTATAGGACTCAACATACATAACTGCTCCTTTTCCATGAAGATAATGGTAGATGATATCCTTAACATCATTATCATCATCAAGTTTCTAATACCGTCCTTCAAGCTCCTTCCAGTAACACAATAATGCAAACTTTCTATTTTACATCTTAATTGTTGAATTATATCCCTCATGAGATTAATATATGTTGGCTTACTTCTATCGAAATAAACAGTACCTTCAAGTCTCCCAAAGTATTCCCACTCGTCAGTGCCGATGACAAATTCTCCTCTATAGTGAACAATGATGCCGATAATTGTGTCTTTATCCCCCATATCAACCCTGCATTGAAGGAAAAAAGCCAAAAAAAATTCAATATTTTAGCTTTCTGGACCACACCACATAAGAAAAAGAGCACAGCTTCACATGAAAGTCCCCCACATGATCAATAAGATTGAAAAAGCCACCATCAGACCACATGGGTGACAATGACAGAGGTCCCCACATGGACCACAGTCTATTGCATATATTCAGCCCAACACCAACACAATCGAATCCACTTCAAGCCCTAATATACGAACAACTAGCCATAATTTATGAAGTTCAAGCTTTAATTTCACAAGTTCAAGACCTAATATCAAGTTTTTTTTGGTAAGGGACCTAATATCAAGTTCGAGTCCCAATTTCCCAAGTTCGAGTCATAATTTCCTACTTCACACCCTAATTTCCCGAACGCAGCCCTAATCTACCAATTAATTGAGTGAAACATAGGACAATGAAGCATAATGTGTCGATCAATTCAGCAAAATAGAAAGTTAACAGCCCTTATTTTAAGACCGACCTTCATAATTTGCCACGAAAATAGGACCGATGCCGACGGGACGAGTGATGCTCAGTCCACGGGATGAGGGAGCAATGACAATCGACTGCGAGGGGAAGGCAAGAGACGGCAATGGCGACGGTGATGGCGATGATGACGACGACGAAATGAGGGTGCCATGAGCGATGAGCGATAGGCGACGGCGACTAGATGAGGGAGACAAAGCAGGTGTGATGAGCGACGCGATGCTAAGACCTTTGAACCGAGCAACATCGTTTGTTGTCCTAAATGGAACGACGTCGTCCTTCTTGTCCAAGAGAACTGAGCGATGTTGTTTTGCTCGTCCACGTGGACATCAAATATTGAACCCAATATCCACGTCACACTCTTTTTTTAAATGAAAAATGCCAAGTCAGCTTTTTGACCGGAAATTTGGCCGGAGTCACTAAAGTGATCTATTTTCCTCCGACTTGGCACCAAAGTAATCCGAAAAAAGGTTATGGCACCAAAGTGATTGCCATACACAAATTATGGCACTTATAGTGTCCTTTTGCTGGCTTGGATACAAACAAATGTAAAATAAAGCAATCCGATGATTGGTCAATTGATGAATGCATTCTTGCACTTCTTGCAATGGCTTATTAACTTATCGCTGGGAAAAGCATAATTCACCAACTACCTCTCATCCTCCTACGACTAGACCAAATTTGGATCCTAAAGTCGCATAGATTGGTGAATTTCCCAGCATTTTGTAGGTCAGATTACCCATTTTCAAAAAACTAGCTCCTTCAATGCTAATGCATGAAGACTTGACACAAACTTTGTAAATCTCTCCCCAACACTAAGGTCCATGAGGTCATTGCAATTGGTTTGAATGAACCACTCTGCTTGAAGAAATTGTCATACAGAGGTAAAAAGAAGAGGAACTCATCAATGAGATTATGAACAATTGAACACACTGCAAGGAAAAAAAGTTCTCCAACGAAAGAAACCTAACCTTTTTTATTATTGATAGGATAGAGGGACTCAAATAAGTGGTGGGAACATGTCAATGAGATGAGGAGTGATTGAGCACAAAAAAAAAGAATAATGTAACAAATACTTCGATGGTGACATTTGCCATAATTGAACAATATGCAAACCTCAAAAAATCGAGTAAAGAACTCTTGGCCAAGTTGGTGTGCATCCCTACATGCTCATTGCTAGCATTATAAAGACCAACGAGCAACTCGCACACAAGAATATGCATTCCATGAACATAAAAGCACAACTAAGTCATTGCAGCATTTCAATACCACACAAAGCAAACGGTTTTATTACAAAATCACCTCTTCATAAATCTTCCGGAGGGAACATGCACATTTGACCCCTTCCCGAGCAACCCATGAAAGATAGCCTCACCGGACCACCGAGTCCATGTTTACAGTCTCCAAACAATTGAGAAGACCAGAAGTGGACTCTTGAAGCAAAGCAATGTCTCTTTCGCATTCACTAGAAAATACACAACCATAGTGTTGAAGTTTAGCAAAATCAAACACACGAATATTAACTCAAGGAAATAGCGTGGTTCAACAATATGCTTACATCCACGGACAAAAAATTCCCTATCTCTTCTTTTTTTCATAGAGAGTAGGTTTGCCATTATTCATCATATATACAACATACGGTTGCTTACAGTAAGGCAATAGACAACCATTTTACATAAGGCAGGAAACAACAGAAATAGGAAATAAGAATAATATAATAGCAAAAATATCTCCTTTCCAAGAATAAGAGACAAAAATCTTGTCAACACTCTCCCTCAAGTTGGGGCGCAGACTTCGTCAGAGGTTAACTTGTCCACCACAATTTGGAGAACTCCTTTTGATAACACTTTGGTGAAGACATTTGCAAGCTGATCCTCACTATGAATGTACAGAGTCTCAATTGTTTTATCCTGAACCTTCTCTCTCATAAAGTGACAATCCACTTCTATGTGTTTGGTTCTCTCATGAAAGACTGGATTTGAAGCAATGTGAGTTGCAGCTTGATTATCACAAAACAGCTTTGTAGGTGTAGCTATAGGCTTACATCCCAATTCTTGAAGTAAAAACGCAACCACACTATTTCACTAGTAGTGGTAGCCATAGCGCGATACTCGGCTTCCGCACTTGAACTTGCAACAACCGTTTGTTTTTTGCTCTTCCAAGTGACAATATTACCACCAACAAACGTACAGAAACCAGTTGTGGATTTTCTATCCACCGGACTTTCAACCCAATCTGCATCAGTGTAACCTTCTATATCTGTGTGACAATTGTTCTTCAACAAGATTCCCTTTCCTGTTGAAGCTTTCAAATACTGAAGAAGATGATCCACCAATCCCATGTGACCTTCAGTGGGATTATGCAAAAATTGGCTCACATAACTAACAGCATATGCAATATTAGGTCTAGTGATAGTTAAGTAAATCAAGTGTCCTACTAAATGCTGAAACTGACCAACATCCTATAGTGGTACACTGTTAGAAATAACTTTGCTGTTATACTCCATAGGGACAGTTGTAGGTTTAACTCCCAACTTACCAGTCTCTTTTAATAAATCAAAAACATAGTTTCTCTGGGATAAAAACAGTCCTTTGCAAGAATGTGCCAATTCAATGTCCAAAAATTAACACAAACTACCAAGGTTTTTTATATCAAATTCCTTGCTCAAATAACGCTTGAGTGCTTCAATCCCAGGTTGGTTACTACCTGTAATGATCAAATCATCAACATACACAAAAATTATAACAATGCCCTGGTCATTTGACTTAGTGAACATAGCGGAATCAGAAGCACCTCTCTTGAACCCGAATCTGATAAGTGCTGCACTAAGCTTGCCATACCAAGCTCTAGGTGACTGTTTAAGGCTATAGATAGCTTTCTTCAGTTTACAAACAATTCCATCCTTACCCTGTAATGAATGCCCAGGTGGTAAATCCATGTAGACTTCTTCTAATCCCCATGTATAAAGGCATTCTTCACATCCATTTGGAACAAAGGCCATCCATGATTTATTGCTACGGACATAAGTACTCGCACTGTATTCATCTTAACCACCGGAGCAAATGTTTCTTTATAGTCTATGCCGTAGGTTTGGGTGTAGCCTTTGGCAACAAGCCTAGCTTTGTACCTCTCAATCATGCCATCACTTTTATTTTTGATCTTATAAATCCATCTACATCCCATGTTCTTTTTTCCTCTTAGCAACTGCACCAACTCCAAAGTCTAGTTTTGATTCAGTGCCTCAATCTCTTCTTTCATTGCTTTAATCCACATGCTTTTCTTATTTGCCTCCTCAAAACTCTTGGGCTCTTGTTTTTCTTCAATGGTAGATAGAAAACTCAAATAACTATAAGACACTTTGTCATATCCAACAAAATCCTGAATGGGATGCTGAATTGTATGAAAGGTAGAAAAATCTCGAAGGCAGGTTGAAGGTCTAGGGATACGAGATGACCTACGAATAGAAATAGGTGCGTGAACCTCTGCTGTTGAAGTCTCATTTATCAACTCTTCACCTGGAGCTTCAGAATTTTCACCAGGTGCTAACAGACTTGATTCTAATGACGAGTGTCTAATACCTCCAGCCTCCTAACTTTCAGTAACAATCCCATCCCCTTGGTGATTTTCCGCAACAACCCCAATTTCAACCTCCTAATTTTTGGGTTTATTTTCAATGTTGCCAACCACTATTGGGACAGAAATATGCTTAAATTCGGTAGAAAAGTCTTGATAGTTGTCCTTCCGTTGAATTTGTGCCTTGTTGGAAAAAAACATATGGGCCTCGTCAAAAAACACATCGCGAGAAAAATAAACTCACTTAATACTGGGATCATAGCATTTGTAGGCTTTTTTGGTGGAATAGTAGCCGACAAATACACACTTCCAAGCCTGAGGATCTAGTTTTCCACCATTTTGAGAGTGGACATAGTAAATGCAACCAAAGATTCGTAAATAAGAAATATCAAACTTCCGTCCATACAAGATCTCTATAGGGGTCACGTAACACAAAACACGGCTAGGCAACCTATTGATTAAATAACAACTAGTTAGAACAGCATCTGCCCAATAAGACTTAGGCATGTTTCTTGAAAATAACAGGGCCCTAGTAACTTCAAGGAGGTGTTGATTTTTTCGTTCTGTTGCACCGTTCTGTTGCAACGTCCCAACACAAGATGTTTGATGAATGATACCAAAACTACTCAAGACCGCTTGAAAACTTTGATTAGTGTATTCAATACCATTGTCGGTGCGCAGTACCTTTACAGAGGTATTAAATTGATTTTTCACCATGTTGCAAAATTCTTAAAAGACAGTAAGAACTTCAGTCTTGGATTTTAAAAGGCAAATCCACGTAGCATGAGACTTATCATCAATGAATGTAATAAAATATCTGAAACCCTCCTTAGAATCAATGGGTGAATTACCCTAAATATCCGAATGAACAATAGAAAACAATTCAGTAGATCTACTATTGCTGTTTCGAAACGTAACCCATGTTGTTTGGCAAAGTAACAAGGATCACAACTGCTTGAATCATGATAAAATGACATGTCAAGAGCATGTAATACTCGGTCAGATGGATGACCCATACACCAATGCCACACTCGCAAATTGTCACCTCCCCTTTTTATTGTTGTCAAAGCTGCATTAGGAAGCTCTAAGGTGTATAACCTGTCTTGCAATCGCCCCTCACCAATCATCCTCCCGGTGGTGGGATCTTGAAAGAGCACCTTTTGAGGGGTAAAAATAACATTGCAATTCCATTGGTTAGTACACTTGCTTACGGACATCAAATTTGATGATAGTTCATGAACCAACAAAGCTTCTGATTCCTTTGAAAAGAATTTAATTTGTCACACTCCTCGTGTGGGAACTTGCACCCCGTTAGCAACCGTAATAGAAGGATGCAAAGTGCTATAACCAGTATGAGACTATATTTGAGGAGCTGTACATGTGATTCGTAGCTTCAGAATCCATAATAAATCGTGTTTTAGGAAAAACAGAAAGTGCATACTCATTACCAGATGTTGTGGCAAGATTGCCGAACTCCTTGTTAGCAGTATTCATCCTAAGCCCATGTGTTTGAATTAGCTGTTGCACTTGTTCAGTTAAAGAATCAAGCTTTGTCTGAATATTTGCCGAATCTCCTTAAATAACCGCATTGGCGATTGGCCCCTTCTCCTTGTTTTGGTGAAGATGAGGGTGAAGAGACCAGCATCTGTCCTTAGAGTGACCATCACGATCACAGTGATCACAATGAAAATAGATGGGTTTCTTGTTTTTGCCTTTGACAAATCGTGTGACCAAATCACCTTGCCTAGGCTTGTTAGCTATGTTGTGGGCTGAATGCTCCACAGGATCTGGTACTGACACACGACCTGATTGCATCACCCTTCGTCTTGTTTCCTCATTTTGAATAATGGAACACACGGCATTGAAGGATGGCATTTGCAGACCAATCAATATTTGTCTCCTGGTCTCTTCAAACTCAGGCTTGAGGCTAGCCAGAAGCTGAAAAATGTGATCTTGCTCTTCTCGTTTGATGTAGTCGGCAACAATCTTAGTAGGGGGCCTATATTGGCGGAGTTCATCCCATTGTCTCTTCAGATTTCCCATATGCTAAATAAAGGATGGATTTGAATTTTGCTTGGAGTTAGCAATCCCTTGCTGCAACTCGAAGATCCTAGATGCATTATTTTCTTGTCCATACACTTCGCACAACAACTCCCATAAAGTCCGAGCAGAATCCGAATATGCGAACATCTCATAGATACGGGTTTCCATGGAGTTGAATATCCATGTCATAACATTGTGGTCATTGGCTTGCCACTCTTCAAATTTTAGGCTACCCGCCGGTGGAGCACGGGTCCACCCATTGATATGTCTGAGCCTAGACCTTCCACCAAGGGCAATAGTCACAGCACAGGACCAAGGAAGGAAGTTGTTTCCATTCAGCAACAAGTAAGTTAGACGTTGGCCGTGTGACCCATGAACAATAGCCTTTAAAGGATCAGATCCAGAGGCTTCAACTTGTTTCGTATCCATGCCTCCGAACAAGCAGCAATGCAGACACAAAAAGAAAAAGAAAATGTAATCGATCGGGACAAGGATCCGTTTGCTGGAACACAAAGATGGAATCAAAACACAACCTGCTCTTATACCATGTTGAAGTTTAGCAGAATCAAACACACGAATAATAACTTAAGGAAGTAACGTGGTTTAGCAAAATGCCTACATCCACGGACAAAAAACTCCCCCTCTCTTCTTTTTTTCATAGAGAGTAGGTCTGCCATTATTCATTATATATACAACATACTGTTGCTTATAGCAAGGCAACAGGCAACCATTTTACATAAGGAAGGAAACACTAAAAATAGGAAATAAGAATAATATAATAGCAAAAATATCTCCTTTCCAAGAATAGGAGACAAAAATCTTGCCAACGCATAGAGTATTTTTTCAGCGAAGAAATGCTTCGATGATGGAACAAGGGGTGATGAAAGATGACAACAATATCTCGTGTGAGCATATGATCTCTCTGTATGCATGCTTTTGTCTCTGTGTGTGTGTGTGGGTGTCGGGGTGTGTGTGCGTGAGAGAGAGAGAGAGTTTACAGAAGTGAGAAGAGGTACACTGCTGTGGAAAAAGAACTGAAGTAGCCACATGCCAATTAATTCGAAAACAACCTTTCTCTTGTTCTTGTTTCTCGTCCCTCAATCCACAAGACACCCCTAGGGGAAATGCCCCCTACCCCCCTTTTTTTCCAATGGATAACACTGACTATTTTGCCATGTCGCGACCCTAAAAAAAAATTTGTTCTTTAAGGCTAATGGATTATTAAGATTGAACTTAACTCGGGCCCTCCCAAGCCCTACCAATTCGCAACTTAGGGTTTAAGTTCTTAACATGCAAATGTTTTCATGCTTGGAGTCGCCACTAATCTGTTTACGGTAGGTCGATTAGAAACCTAAATAAAACATAGGGAGATATGTTTTATTCCTACGAACCAGAGATTCTAAGCCCGGGGACTTGATTACGCTAGATCTAGTCTAACGCCCTTTCGGTACCTTTTCATTTCAAAAATGTTTTGGCAGGCAGTTTGGATCCATTTTAACCTAATGTCACTAACATGTGAGGTGTTCATGCGGGTGCGCAAACCACCAATTTAACACCCATAAATCAAAGCATTAAATAAATTGCTAGTTTAGGAGAACAACTTACCCGGAATCCAGCAAGCATCTGCATTGTTAGCGAAAAATCATACAGACAATCCTAATATGATTTCTAATTAACAAAGCATTCACTCAATCTCTTTTTTTTTATTTTCACTTTATTAGATGCAATCTAGCCTATATGCAATGACGTGCAAATATGACATACGAAATAATGCGACCTAGCATGCATACTATATGACACGCGACGGCGTGACCTAATTCTAATGACGTGCAATGATGTATTTTTGGTATTTTTCTTTAAAGAAATTCGGAATTAAATGAAATTCGGAATTAAATGAAAATGCCTAAATTAACATGCAAGCTAACGACTTCTATTTTTGGTATTTTCTGTTAAAATTCGGAATAATAAAAATACCTAAAATAACATGCAATCTATGATGACTTAATCTACCCTAGAATGATTTCTTTTTGGGATTTTCGATTAAAATTCGGAATAATAAATAACGTGAATAATCCGTTAGGGTTTGAAATAATACCTAATTTAAATTAGGAAACATGCCACGTTAAGTCCTAATTTAAATTAAACATTTATCTTATCCTTCGGGATATATTCAAAAACCCTAGACATACAAAATTCTAATTTAAATCATCAAAACAGAAATTTTTTTTGGGTTTTCTTTTTATTTGAAAAGGAAAGAAATTCAAACAAACATGGATAGAAACCGATTCACATCAACCACGCAATCCGCCAAATTCTTTTCAAACTCTGATTAGGCACAAAAATCAAATTATCGGTCATATCTAAGGGGTTATAGATATTAACGGATAATTGATCTTTCAAATTTGGAAAGCGAATTAAAATCATTATCGTATTCAAGTGGTTATGAATAGGATAATGATTTTCCGTACCGCCGCGTATCGGACTTTAGGGTTAAAGTCGAATAGACGTCCCGATACGTTGCTAAATTAGGAAAGTTTCCTAATTTGAACATGCTCAAATATTGCGGATATCGAACATTATCCTAAAGATATCTAAATATTCACGCGATATTCACGAAATATTTAAACACTCAAATTAGGAAACTAAATATTTGAAGAATATGTTCTGAATATATCCACTTACCTAATTTGGAATATTGCCAAATTTGGACTCGGATCGGGACGAGCTTGCGGATCGGGATTGCGACGATCGGCGACGACGATGGCGAGGCGATACACGAGCGGCACTCCGGTTGGGCGATCGACGGGACGACGACGAGAACGGCGACACCGGTGGGCTCACGGCGAGGACACAACAAGGACAGTGGCTGTGTTGTGAGTAGGGTGTCCGGTGACGACGAGGCGGCTCACGGCGTCGAGAGTGGCGGAACGTTCTCCACTTTCCCCGCGGGAGGCTGCTGGTTCGCGATCAAAATTTGCTGGGCTGATGAATGGAACTTCCAATGCTTCACTGGGACAATCGAAACTGTTATAGCTGCTGAGGACGTGGGCTTCGTCTGCTTCACTTCAAGGCTGCGGCATGGTTGGACGAAGCAGCGATTCTGTTGACCGGGGAAGCAGCAACGTTGATGTTGAAGAAGCGGCGACAACGACGTTCTTCGTTTGGGGGAGCTATTCGGTTGACTATGCAAAGGGGAGTTCCTTCGTTGACTGGGCAGAGGAAACGCAGCTCATCGTTCGGGCAAGGCAGAACCAATTCACGTCAACGCAAGGGCTTCTCTGGAGGGTCTTCGTTCAGCTTGGTTTCAGCGTCTTCTGCATGGTACTGTGGGGGAAGTGAACGATGCATGGGCAGACGGAGCAGCAGCACAGGTCGTCGATCAAGGGAGGAGCCTCGGTCCACGTTGATGCCCGGTGGAGTTCAATACAGCAGGACGTCGTCGATCGTGGGGCAGCAGCAACGGAGGACTTCAAAGTCTACTGCACGGGTCAACAAATCAGCGAAGAATCTTTTAATGTTTCGGTGATGGAGTGGAACAAAAAACAGCGGCTGTGAATGGCGTGGAGGAGCTCTGGTGGGCGTGACATCGGCGCACGGGGCGCGACGATCCGGCGAGGTTGGGGCGGTTCGGCACGACAAGGGGGAACGACGCGCGACGGCCCGAGGGATGGAGTGCGCCGGTCTCTTTCTCTCTCGCTCTAATTTCAGATCTGCAAAATTGTGATCCCCCCCTCCATAATTTGACCTAAAGTATGTATATATAGACTAATCTAGGTCAAATTAAATGGGCTTAATTTACCTAATGGGCTTAGACTTGGGCTTAGGGCTTAATTCAATTTAAATGGGCTGCATTAACTTGGGCTAAGCCCAAATTAAAACAACCAAGCCCACGTGACGTGAAATTCCCGGCCCTAGCATCCCGAGCGAGCCGAGTCTCGTTCGATAAAATTTAAGTTCGATTGCCATCGCTAATTTGATGCAAATGCAATTAAACTAAAATGAACCTAAACTATATATTATGCAATTTAAATATTTTTGTTTAGGGGTTAAGAATTAATCCCTAATTTTTATATGCAAATTACGACTAAATGAACGTCGGTAAAATTTAGGTGTCAACAGCTGCCCCTATTTGAAGGTGAGCTCGCAGAGGTTGCATTCAAAGATTAAATGATACCTAAATTTCAACCATGCAAATGCAATGAATGATATTTTTGTTGGGATTGTGAGTCCCATTTTCAAATGCAATAAGAAATGATGCATGTTGACATAACAGGAAAACATACCTGGAATTACTTACCTGACAGAAGTGAGATAATGCAATCCGAGGCATGACTCTGACTGTAATGTTGTTTGGCAAATGTCTGGGCTCAGTCCCATAGGTATTGCCTAATACACTGTTGATGAATTTTGGTGATCTGCAATTAAGTCAAAACACCTGAAGAAAGCTCAACGTATCCAACCATCACCTGGATTCGTGAGATAAAAAGGTGTAAAAACGTTCCGACCTTTACAAATTACCTATATATCTCCATAGGTATTTGTAAAGGTTTAGCCGCTGCGCCTATGACCTTAACTCATAGACACGTCACGGGGGAACTAAGAGGATATTCCGACCTTTACATATATCTGCTCATATGCAAAGATTTGGCCGCTTCACTTATATATGCTCATAAGTGAACTGCGGGGGAACACCTGGGGGTTGAAAGAATATTCCGATCTTTACATATACCGTTTATATGCAAAGATTTGGCCGCCATGTCTATATCTGCTCATAGACATGTAACAGGGGAATATTTGGGATAAGGAGAGTATTCCGATCTTTACATATACCGTTTATATGCAAAGATTTGGCCGTCATGCCTATATCTGCTCATAGACATGTAACGGGGGAATATTCGGGATAAGGAGAGTATTCCGATCTTTATATATACCGTTTATATGCAAAGATTTGGCCGCCATGCCTATATCTGCTCATAGGTGGGTAGCGGGGGAATCTCCTGGAGATTGTAACAATCTGATTTTGGTGAACAGTGGGACTAGCCCGAATGTTCGAGGGTTCCTTGACAAAGTACCTGGATCTCATCAGAGGTACCTGAAAAGGCTTGATCAATAGACACCTGCACATCATCAAAGGCATCTAGAGATCGCAACGAAAATGATCGAGTTTGGGACCTGACGATTGCTCGTACAGGTTAGGGATGTAGAGACATACTTACCTGGTGATATCTCTGACTCTCGAGGGTGTGTCTCTTGCTAGACACAGTCTTAAGCAACACGTAATATGCATTCGCACTATCAAGAACACATGCACACATGCACTATGATTTCCATTGGTTTTCATGCACGATGTTTTTGTCAAATCGGCATTACAAACTCCGTTGGGGAAAATCATAATAAGACAATCCTAACTCACAAATGGATGTCTTGAAAATGCCGAATGAGGGACCTTCAGTCTGAAAGGGCTTTTCTCTCATTCTCATTGAAAAAGGCTGATTTGTTGAGAATTACTCCTTCTTACCATCCTCATATCAACAAGGGTCCGAGTATTCTCGCAAGCGGTACGACCTTACCAATTTAAGAGGTCTTTACTGGGAATTATAGCATGGGCTTGGTCAATGGCTTAGCAAAGGGGACTCTTTGAGTCGAGGCCATTGAAGGAAAATACTCTGCAATTGTCTCCAGGTTTACAAGTCAAGAACCCTGCAAAATGAGACAGAAATCGACTTGCTCGCACTTCTTCGAGCTAAGCTTGTAAACATCTGAAATTCTACGTTAGTTCAAGTGCCCTAATCTGAAGAGACTTTGTAAGGGACGTAACGTAGGCTAGGCTCATGGGTTGAGAAATGAATGGATCATTTGGCTCAAAATATATGATTGGGGTGAATAAGTTGGTGATCATCTTGGCATTGTCACCGGCCTTCTTCTTCACCAGAGATTTTCTTCTCAGTAAATACTCCATTGGCTTCGAGAGTTCATCACTTGATTTCTCTAAGACTTGTCTACTGGGGATTTTGACATGCCGTGTCTTGACACATTTTTTCTTGGGCATTGGCCTTGCTTTTACCAGGCACACTGCTTTTCTTGCCCCTTTTCCTCTTTTCTTCCTCTTTTTTTTTTCTTCCCCCTTTTTTGAATGGACATTGACATACAATGTAAATAGTGGCTAGCTAATCTGCCTGATTGACTCGCTGTTTGAACTCGGAAACTTCTTGCTTTCAATCAATGCTCTGGATATACTGCTTGAACAATGATGACTTCTTGCCTTGCCCCAGTGTAGGGGATGATCACCAACTGGGTTTATATGAAACGAATTTGCAGGCTCAATTGGGCTCAACAAAGGATAAAATGTGTGTAAGGTAGAGGAAGAAATGCTCTTCGTCATCCTAAGGCACTTGAACTTTCGCATGAATTCATCTGAAAAAGCAACACTTGAAGATTGATGCAAGTGAGAGCAAGATGATTTCTACACATTTTTCACCATATGATACTGATTTACCTCCAGCTTGCCCCGATGTGGGGTGGTTCTTGACAGGGGTAATTTGAATGAATTTCTCCAACTGTTTAGGCTCAAAGTGGTTGAACAATGGATGACCTGTAGTGTTTGAGATAGAGAAATGAAATGCCTCTTGTCATTTCGGTCATCGTACCTTTTGCGAGAGAACTCTTTACCTTGCAGTCATGGAAATTCTTCCACTCCACTCGCTGGGGATTTTTATTTTTCTCACTGGGGATTAATGCATAGGACAGTATGTAGGATAGGGCTTGCCTTTCATCGTCCCGATGTACCTCATTCGACACACTCAATTCATTTTGTATGAGTTATCAAATTGTCATGAGAGATTTCCCCTTTGAAATTGATAATGCAAATGGACATAATGACCGTGTAGAATTTAAAGCCAATACATACAGTTCAACTTGACATGAAATTCATTGAAGTCATTTATTCATCAGTGAAATGTTTGCAATTCAGAACATAAAACCAAACATTGGAAAACTTTTGCTGCAAAATGGCAGGTTTTATCAAGGGTAGTACATCTTTACAGCATCAGAGTTGACAGGATTGGAAAACACACGACCATCCATCTCTGCAAGAATCAAAGCACCTCCGAGAAGTACCTTCTTAACTACATATGGGCCGATGTAGTTTGGAGCGAATTTACCTCCGGGAACGGGGAAAATTGGCAGCACCTTCCTTAGGACTAGATCATCTACCTCAAAGTGTCTGGGACGCACCTTTTGATTAAAGGATCTAGCTATCCTCTGCTGATAGGTTTGACCATGGCAAATGGCTTTCAACCGCTTCTCATCAATCAGGTTCAGCTGCTCCTGTCTTTGTCGAATCCATTCCGCTTCAGACAACTCCACTTGGGATAAAACACGCAGGGAAGGGATCTCCACTTCAACGGGCAGAACGGCTTCCATGCCATACACCAGAGAAAAAGGGGTCGCACCGACAGAGGTTCGGATGGAAGTTCGATATGCCATCAATGCAAATGGCAATCTCTCATGCCAGTCACGATAATTCTCGGCCGTTTTAGCCAAGATCTTCTTGATGTTCTTATTAGCGGCTTCAACTGCTCCATTCATCTGTGGACGATAGGGAGATGAATTCAAATGACGAATCTTGAACTCATCGAACAACTGGTCCATGAACTTGTTATTCAAATTCGTCCCATTATCAGTGATAATAGCCTCGGAAACGCCATAGCGGGCGATTATGTCTTGCCTGATAAATCTCACAACATTCTTTGCAGTGACATTAGCATAAGATGCCGCTTCAATCCATTTAGAGAAATAATCAATTGCAACCAGGATGAAACGGTGTCCATTTGACGCCTTGGGGTTAATAGGACCAATCACATCAATGCCCCACATTGAAAAAGGCCATGGCTCGGACAGCTGATGTAACTCTGTGGGAGGAACATTTATTTTGTCCCCATGAACTTGACAACGATGACACGTCCGAACATGTTGGATGCAGTCACCTTCAAGACTGAGCCAATAATAACCCAATCTCATGATCTTCTTAGCCAGCATGTGGCCATTCATGTGTGGACCGCATATTCCTTCATGTACCTCTTGCATGATTCTGGTAGCTTCAGCTGCTTCTACACATCTAAGCAGAATCGAATCATAGGACCTCTTGTACAGTTTCTCACCACTGACAAAGAACTTCGAGGCCATTTTCATTATATACTTCCTGTCGGCTGGAGTGCTTCCTTCAGGAAATTCTCGCTTCTGGATATAGTTCATGATATCGTAATACCATGGCTTCTCATCAGGTTCTCCAGTCACTACCATACAGTAGGCCGGTTTTGCTAGGACTTCGATCTTCAAGGGTTCTACCTCTACTCCACCGGTCACTTGCAGCATGGAAGACAGCGTAGCTAGCGCATCAGCGAACTGATTGTGGGACCTCGCCAAATACTCGAAGGAAATGTCTTCAAATTCCTTTATGATTTCTTCAAGGTATTCATGATACGGCACTAATTTGGTGTCTCTTGTCTTCCACTCTCCTACAGTCTGGAGAATGATCAAGGCGGAATCACCGAACACTTTTAACTTGGTTATCCCCATTTCCACTGCTGCTTGAAGTCCGAGAATACAAGCTTCATACTCGGCTATATTGTTGGTACATGGGAACACCAACTTCGCTGCTACCGGATAATGCTGCCCATCTGGGGATATTAAGACTGCCCCAGTACCAGAACCAACTAGGTTTACAGCTCCGTCGAAGAACATGGTCCAGGTATCTTCTTTTATCAACAGAATACGATCTTCTGGGGAATATCCATCATCATCCGAGGTTCCAGGATTCTCGGCCAATATATCAGCAATTACCCGGCCTTTGGCTGATTTCTGTGGCATCATTTGAACATCAAACTCCGAAATTAAGATTTGCCATTTGGCCAGCTTCCCTACTAACGCCGGTTGATCAAGTAAATACTTGATGGGATCATTCTCTGTCACGAGCAAGGTCTGGTAATGCAACGTATACTGTCTCAGCCTATGGAGCACCCATACCAGTGCAGCGCAAGTCTTCTCAGCCTCAGGATAGTTCAACTCCGAGACAGTAAACTTCTTACTCAAGTAGTAAATGGCACGCTCTTTTCCATCTTCGGGACCTTTCTGGGCTAGCATTGCTCCCAGAGACTCGCTATGAACAGTGAGGTATAAGATCAAGGGCTGGCCCGGCACTGGTGGGACTAGCACTGGAGGTTTCACTAAGTACTGCTTCAGTTCTTTAAATGCTTCCTGGCAATCATCATCCCATTCTACCTGAGCATTCTTCCTTAGAAGTTTGAAGAACGGTTTAGCAGTTTCAGAGAGCTGGGAAATGAACCGGGCTATATAGTTTAGTCTGCCCAAGAGGCTGCGTACTTCTTTCACAGTCGACGGGGGTTGCAGCTCGCAAATAGCTTTTATTTTGGAAGGGTCGACCTCAATGCCCTTACTGCTTACTACAAACCCGAGTAGCTTGCCCGACGTCGCTCCAAATATGCATTTCGCCGGGTTGAGACGGAGCTTAAACTCACGGAGTCGGTCGAACAGCTTCTTCAGGGTGACAACATGACTTTCCCCAAGTCGGGACTTAGCAATCATGTCATCGACGTAAATCTCGATCTCTTTATGCATCATGTCATGGAAAAGGGCTACCATTGCACGCTGATACGTTGCCCCGGCATTTTTAAGGCCGAAGGGCATGACCTTATAATGAAATGTACCCCAAGGAGTGATGAATGCCGTTTTCTCTTTATCACTGTCTTTCATCCTTATCTGATTATAGCCCGAGAAACCATCCATGAAAGAAAACAGTTCGAATCCAGCAGTACTGTCCACGAGAACGTCTATATGCGGCAATGGGAAATCATCTTTAGGGCTAGCCTTGTTCAGGTCGCGATAATCGATGCAAACCCGAACTCGGCCATCTTTCTTCATGACTGGAACGATGTTTGCCACCCAGGTAGGATATTGGGTGACTTCGATGAATCCCACCTTCAAGAGCTTCATGACCTCCTCCTCAATTTTCTTTGAAAGCTCTGGCTTAGTTCTCCGCAGCCTCTGCTTCTTGGGTGGCATGCCCGGATTAGTAGGCAGGCCATGCTCCACAATGGAAGAGTCTAAACCCGGCATATCGGCATGCTCCACAATGGAAGATGTCATGGTAGTCTTTCAGCAGTTGGACTAAGCATTTGGCCTCATCTTCGGGAAGGGTTGCCCCTATCTTGACCTCCTTGGTCTCTCCAGAGTCACTCAAATTGACGGTAATAGTTTGATCTGCCATCAGGACTTTAGGTCTTTCATGGTGCTCTAGGTCACGCTGAATATCTAAGGAGTCATCAAGTTCTCCGGCATCATCGACATCAAACTCGGTAGTGCATAACTCCTCGGTCTGGACCGTTCCCATACCTTCGTATTTCGCTAGATTGCCCCTGAAACACAAAGTAAGGGGTTCAGAAGGACAAAGGGGGCTAAGCATTACATTCTTTTTGTAAATTTTTCTGACTTTGTTGTTTTTTATTTTGCTTTGTTTTTCTGAAATTCATTTCGAAAAGGTTTTAACACGAGAAAGCATGAAGAAGTCCAGGCCTCAGAATTCTCCTTGGACTATATTTTCTTTTATCGGTTGGATATCATCACCGGGCTGGTTTGATGTACCTCAACATGCCCTCAAAATTGGAATAAAACTTGTAATTTCATTGAATCTTTTGAAATGAATTACATTTATTGAATGGAAATTGCGACAATCAAAACCTAAATGCGAAAATGAAAAACAGCACCTGAAAAAGGGGCAAATCCTAGAAAACGATAAAAATTCCCACGCAGGGGAGTGTGCGAGGAAGTAAAGGTGTTACTCTTGTGGGCCAGCGCCCATCCCTTCTAGCGGTCCTTCCTCGATGGCTCCGATGAAAACGTCGTCGAATAAAGCAATTATTCCCTCCATGGCATCGTCAGAGTCTTCTGTCTTTAGGGGCGTTGGATCGTCCATACCTCCCCATCCGTCAGGGACAATGTCGCGGGGATCCGAATAAAAGCTTGGGGGTGCCGAGTACTTCACATAGTAATCGAACTTGCCACTAGGTTGCCCCAGCGTGTCGATCACTTCCTTCTCTTCATGCATCATTCTTGCAGGACCCGAGAATGTGGTGCGAATGTGTGGAGGCAACCTACTACGCCCGAGTCCTTCACCGCTCGACCCTTCATTGGGTTGCTGTCTATCATGCTCAGCTCCTCGACCTCGACCTCGTCTTACGTTGTTTGGTGCAGCCGACCCCTGATATCCCAATCCAGAAGTGCGGGATCTTTGAGAAACTTCGATCGGTTGGCGGATACCTTGACCATCCCTGCCAAGGCCTTCGCCCGGTACGAAGCCACGAGACACCATTACTCTCCCAACCATTACCGCAGCATTCGACACCTCAGGAACGGGCGGCGATGATCCTCTAGACGCATGTATGGTCGATACGAGTTCGAACGACTGGTAGCTCGATTCGACCTTGCAATCCGGTTCGAGATAGGGGATAGCCGTTGCATGGTAGATTGGGTGCTCTTCCTCACCAAGCACCGTGACCAACTTCCCTTCGACCACAAACTTCACTTTCTGATGAAGACTGGATGGCACGGCTCCGGCAGTATGGATCCATGGTCGACCCAACAGGAAGTTGAATGCAGTGGGAATGTCCATAACCTGGAATAGGATGTTGAACACTGTCGGCCCTATCTGTATGTCGAGGTGAATTTCTCCCATTACTTCCTTCTTCGTTCCATCAAAGGCTCGCACAGAGGTTTTCGCGGAACTAATTCTCGAAGGGTCTACCTTGAGGCGGTGTAAAGTCACCAGAGGACAGATGTTCAGGGCTGAACCATTGTCGATTAACACCCGGGCTATGTGCGAGGCCTTGTACTTGACAGAGATGTATAATGCTTTGGTGTGCCCTCTGCCTTCTAGAGGGAATTCCTCATCCGAGAAGGCGATAAGGTCTTTGAGAAGTATGGAACCCACGAACTCCTCCAATCTTTCGTGATCGATCGTCTCAGGAACATGGACTTCGCTCAGCACTTTCATCAGGGCTTTCTGGTGTTTGACAGATGTCTGGAGAAGTTCCAGAAGAGAGATTTGGGCGGGCATTTTGCGCAATTGTTCCACTATATTGTACTCACTGGCTTTAATCACAGCCAGGAACTCCTTAGCTTCTTCGTCGGTGACAGGTTTCGCCGGTTGGACATTTGCTTAGCCATATGCACGCCCGGACCTGGTGACAAGATCAACGTCAAGACTGTAAGACCAAGGGACCGCCTTATTGTCTGAGTACTCATAAGGTTGAGGTATCTTGATCACGATTCCTTCATCAGCCGCAGGCATACTTATTACGATCTCTTCATCATCGGTTGCGTCTTCGAGCGGTGGCATGTCTTCGGGCAAAGGATCGAGGTTGTCCTTCCCGGTGCTCAATGTAGCAAATTCCTCGTCCCAGTTGATAACGACCTCAGAGATAGTGGAGACGATGCCAGTATGGTCAGCATAGACAATCATCCCTGCTTCCACCATCATCGAGACTCTTTCCCTCATAACAGCCAGGGAAATGTCTTCATTAGGCGGGTAATAGCCAGCCTTCACCAGTTCTCCATAGACTTCGGTTGTGTACACCTTGATGTTCCTGATTCGACCAGCATTGAAACTGAATACAGCATTCACATTTCCCGTGTGATCAGGGAGCGGGTTGCTCTGGACGTTTGGCTTGGCGGATTGGAACAAGAACGTCTTCGTATCAAGGAGGCTTTGAATCCGCTGCTTGAGGGCATAGCAATCGTCAGTCGAGTGTCCGAGCTCACCCATATGATAATCGCACTTTTTTGACGGGTCGAAGTTACGGAACTGCTCAGGATTGGGCCGTTTCGGCTCAGTGGTGAGTAAACCTTTCTTCCGAAGCACTGCCAGTACTTGGGACAACGAACCGGGGAGAGGGGTGAATTGCCTCCTGACGCTCCTCCTCTGTAAAGGGTGAAGACCCGTGTTTTGCTGCTGGGGTTCAGCCACCTGAATTGCCGGGGTCGAATTAGCATTCCGCCGGCTCGGTTGGTTATAGGTCACGTTGACCTGAGCTGTTGGCTCTTTCTCTTTTCTCGCAGTGAATCTCTTGGTCGAGGAAGACGGCTCCACAAACCATCCATCCTTCAGGCCTATCTCGATCTGTTCGCCTATAGGGATGAGTTGGTTGAAATTATCGGCCGGAATGGCCACCATCCGATTGCGGTATTCAAATGGAAGAGTCTTCACGAACATTCTCTTTAACTCACTGTCGATGGGCTCGGAGACAACCTGAGCGGCTAGGTTTCGCCATCTGATGGCGTAGTCTTTGAAAGACTCGGTTTTCTTCATTTGAGCACGCTCGAGATCATCACGAGTAGAAGTGATGTCTGTAATGAACCGGTACTGTTTGAGGAACGCCTCACTGGCCTCCTTCCAGCTTTTGAGGCTATTGATCTTTTTCATGAGGTACCAGTGCAAAGCAGGGCCGGTCAAACTTGCTTGGAATGCATGAATCATCAGAAGTTCATTGTCAACGTACGAGGTCATTTGCAAGTGGTACAACTGCAGGTGAGCTTTCGGGCAAGTGGTGCCATTGTACTTGTCAAAACTCGACATTTTGAATTTCTTCGGGATTTTGATTTGTGAGTACATGGACAAATCAATCGAGGGCGAATCCTGCGAACCTTCTAACTGCTTAACTCTCTCCTCGAGCTTGTTGACCCGCTCATCAGGCTTAGGTTTGTTGACAATAATCTGGACGGGGTCATCCTCCAGGTCGGGAATTTCTTCATCTTCATCCTCGACATCGACATTCTTTGCGCTTATATGCTTCGGGACTGATACTTCAGGGGATGTTAGAACAGGGATCGACCGAAGAGCCTTGATCTCGGCGGTCATTTGTTGCATGGCGACGGCGAGTTGCTTGATCTGGTCTGCCATGCCGTCAACACGTTCTTGCAACTCAGTTTGATCGGCCATTCTAGCTTTTGACCGTGTGCGAATAGGGGAACGTGATCGGTCCGTAGTTACCTAATTTCAAAAGTAGAGCACGGGTAAGTATGAGTCCTTAAAACGATCGGTCCATGACTCAGTCTAATCGTCCTTTTATTCCCATTTTTCATGACATTTTTCATTATTCCATGTATTTGTGAAAATGGTGGCAAATTTCTTAGGAAATAATGACTTATGACAGATCTGAGGAAAATAATGATAGCAATTGAAAGTAAGTTTTTCAAAGCTTTATTTTTTCCTTTTTCTTTCATTTGAAAAGAAATTCAATGATCATTGCTTTCAAAAATTATGACCGACTTAGACTTATCATGGACCGACCACATGTACGAAACATAAATAAAGTGCGAGAAAAAGGGTTCAGAACACTTACTTCACCGGGTAAGGAAATGGCAAACACATAGACATGCGCATGAAATGTGAGGCTCGATTTCTACCTAGACTCTGGCTTGCAAAATGGAGACGAGGGGATTACCGAGCTAAACCAGTCATGGTGGTGGTTAGGCTAGGATTCCCCTGACTCCGGCTTGGTCAAAGAGCCGACCCGGGTTGAGTGGAATACAACCGTGGTGGGTACTCAATGACACCTTGAAAGAAAATTCGGGACCGAGGAGGGCGACCCGTACCAAATGGTTTTGGTCGGGGTGTCCACTGTCTCAGTACCATCCTAAACCTATGCCACCCAGGTCCGGCGGCGGGTAGTGTGTGCGGTGTAGTGAAAATGCAAGGCATGCACAACAGGTTATATCAAACAGCACTTCGTGCATAATTTAAACCATACATTCAACCACCTCCCTGCAAAACAAGGATTAACAATCACGCCTCCCCTTATACCTCCCATACTGCAAAAACATTTAACACCTTAAATGTTAGGGACGTACCTGGGATCCTCGCTGCCAAACAAAAATATTTTTGAAAAGAAAAAATTGGTCTAAGTCCACTAAGAGTTTTACTCAAGTCCCCAGTGGAGTCGCCAAGCTGTCGCGACCCTAAAAAAAAATTTGTTCTTTAAGGCTAATGGATTATTAAGATTGAACTTAACTCGGGCCCTCCCAAGCCCTACTAATTCGCAACTTAAGGTTTAAGTTCTTAACATGCAAATGTTTTCATGCTTGGAGTCGCCACTAATCTGTTTACGGTAGGTCGATTAGAAACCTAAATAAAACATAGGGAGATATGTTTTATTCCTACGAACCAGAGATTCTAAGCCCGGGGACTTGATTACGCTAGATCTAGTCTAACGCCCTTTCGGTACCTTTTCATTTCAAAAATGTTTTGGCAGGCAGTTTGGATCCATTTTAACCTAATGTCACTAACATGTGAGGTGTTCATGCGGGTGCGCAAACCACCAATTTAACACCCATAAATCAAAGCATTAAATAAATTGCTAGTTTAGGAGAACAACTTACCCGGAATCCAGCAAGCATCTGCATTGTTAGCGAAAAATCATACAGACAATCCTAATATGATTTCTAATTAACAAAGCATTCACTCAATCTCTTTTTTTTTATTTTCACTTTATTAGATGCAATCTAGCCTATATGCAATGACGTGCAAATATGACATACGAAATAATGCGACCTAGCATGCATACTATATGACACGCGACGGCGTGACCTAATTCTAATGACGTGCAATGATGTATTTTTGGTATTTTTCTTTAAAGAAATTCGGAATTAAATGAAAATGCCTAAATTAACATGCAAGCTAACGACTTCTATTTTTGGTATTTTCTGTTAAAATTCGGAATAATAAAAATACCTAAAATAACATGCAATCTATGATGACTTAATCTACCCTAGAATGATTTCTTTTTGGGATTTTCGATTAAAATTCGGAATAATAAATAACGTGAATAATCCGTTAGGGTTTGAAATAATACCTAATTTAAATTAGGAAACATGCCACGTTAAGTCCTAATTTAAATTAAACATTTATCTTATCCTTCGGGATATATTCAAAAACCCTAGACATACAAAATTCTAATTTAAATCATCAAAACAGAAATTTTTTTTGGGTTTTCTTTTTATTTGAAAAGGAAAGAAATTCAAACAAACATGGATAGAAACCGATTCACATCAACCACGCAATCCGCCAAATTCTTTTCAAACTCTGATTAGGCACAAAAATCAAATTATCGGTCATATCTAAGGGGTTATAGATATTAACGGATAATTGATCTTTCAAATTTGGAAAGCGAATTAAAATCATTATCGTATTCAAGTGGTTATGAATAGGATAATGATTTTCCGTACCGCCGCGTATCGGACTTTAGGGTTAAAGTCGGATAGACGTCCCGATACGTTGCTAAATTAGGAAAGTTTCCTAATTTGAACATGCTCAAATATTGCGGATATCGAACATTATCCTAAAGATATCTAAATATTCACGCGATATTCACGAAATATTTAAACACCCAAATTAGGAAACTAAATATTTGAAGAATATGTTCTGAATATATCCACTTACCTAATTTGGAATATTGCCAAATTTGGACTCGGATCGGGACGAGCTTGCGGATCGGGATTGCGACGATCGGCGACGACGATGGCGAGGCGATACACGAGCGGCACTCTGGTTGGGCGATCGACGGGACGACGACGAGAACGGCGACACCGGTGGGCTCACGGCGAGGACACAACAAGGACAGTGGCTGTGTTGTGAGTAGGGTGTCCGGTGACGACGAGGCGGCTCACGGCGTCGAGAGTGGCGGAACGTTCTCCACTTTCCCCGCGGGAGGCTGCTGGTTCGCGATCAAAATTTGCTGGGCTGACGAATGGAACTTCCAATGCTTCACTGGGACAATCGAAACTGTTATAGCTGCTGAGGACGTGGGCTTCGTCTGCTTCACTTCAAGGCTGCGGCATGGTTGGACGAAGCAGCGATTCTGTTGACCGGGGAAGCAGCAACGTTGATGTTGAAGAAGCGGCGACAACGACGTTCTTCGTTTGGGGGAGCTATTCGGTTGACTATGCAAAGGGGAGTTCCTTCGTTGACTGGGCAGAGGAAACGCAGCTCATCGTTCGGGCAAGGCAGAACCAATTCACGTCAACGCAAGGGCTTCTCTGGAGGGTCTTCGTTCAGCTTGGTTTCAGCGTCTTCTGCATGGTACTGTGGGGGAAGTGAACGACGCATGGGCAGACGGAGCAGCAGCACAGGTCGTCGATCAAGGGAGGAGCCTCAGTCCACGTTGATGCCCGGTGGAGTTCAATACAGCAGGACGTCGTCGATCGTGGGGCAGCAGCAACGGAGGACTTCAAAGTCTACTGCACGGGTCAACAAATCAGCGAAGAATCTTTTAATGTTTCGGTGATGGAGTGGAACAAAAAACAGCGGCTGTGAATGGCGTGGAGGAGCTCTGGTGGGCGTGACATCGGCGCACGGGGCGCGACGATCCGGCGAGGTTGGGGCGGTCCGGCACGACAAGGGGGAACGACGCGCGACGGCCCGAGGGATGGAGTGCGCCGGTCTCTTTCTCTCTCGCTCTAATTTCAGATCTGCAAAATTGTGATCCCCCCCTCCATAATTTGACCTAAAGTATGTATATATAGACTAATCTAGGTCAAATTAAATGGGCTTAATTTACCTAATGGGCTTAGACTTGGGCTTAGGGCTTAATTCAATTTAAATGGGCTGCATTAACTTGGGCTAAGCCCAAATTAAAACAACCAAGCCCACGTGACGTGAAATTCCCGGCCCTAGCATCCCGAGCGAGCCGAGTCTCGTTCGATAAAATTTAAGTTCGATTGCCATCGCTAATTTGATGCAAATGCAATTAAACTAAAATGAACCTAAACTATATATTATGCAATTTAAATATTTTTGTTTAGGGGTTAAGAATTAATCCCTAATTTTTATATGCAAATTACGACTAAATGAACGTCGGTAAAATTTAGGTGTCAACATGCCACCTAAACTAACTAATAAGTTTCTTGACCAACTTCTTACAGAGAACACAACTCAAGAATTTGTGAAGCATAACATACCTTTTGTGATGCTTAAGAATAGTACACAGCAATCGACAACAGGTGGCATATAGCTTCACTGAAAATGACCGATCAATGTCAAGATTCTCCGAAGAAAATAAAGATCCAGAAGAAGTAGGATCTTTCATTTGAAACAGACAGAAGACCGGAACAGATGTGCCAAAGATTCAATTGAAAGAGAGCAAGTCTTCCTGAAACCCTAATCAGTACCTCAATGCACATAAGAGTGACTGATCCTGGGTCAGGATCACCGAAGCCCTTGACAGGTAAACTCTCATAGAAAATTAGCGGACTTTGTACATGCAGAATTATATTGAACAAACCAGCCACAAAGCTTTGAATGTGTCTCCTGACCACACTCAAACGTTTCCGGCCTACAGAAGGAATTCAAGGATTGAGGCTTACATTAATCTATATGTAAAGATACACTGTTTCTACCTGGTACAGATTTATAATTACAGGGAGACATGGCTAATTTTTCTGTTTTGCTTTTAAATGACACTTCTGGACATATACAGCAAAGTATAGATTATTGGACCACTGACTCATTCAAAGTGTGTGTTTCTAGCCATCATAGATTGTTGAAACAGGAAAAGAGAAAGGGAAACAATAACTATTTAAAATCACCCAGGAATCAGATTATGACATTGATTTAATATTATTCACTCCCATTATATTCCTGACAGATTTTCTTTCCATTTTATACAATTTATTTTGTAAAACAACCATGGATCGTCAAATTCTTTCTTTCCTCAATAAACGAAGGCAAAGAGAGTTATCAAGTTATTAAAATCTAATACTTGGTCTATCAACAGAAAGTGAATATTAGTTAAGCAACAGTTCAGGAGAGTTTATTCATATATTTTTTACTCATTGAAAAAAGTGCCCGAGGATACATAACTTCTTCCCCTCAACCACACCTTAAGCATATGTACGCATTATTACCTGAAACATGTTCTAGGAGCATATCCAACAAGTCAATGCTAGCTGCAACAACAGGTGAGACAGTCCCTCCTACCCTTCCAAAAGTAATGCCATACTCAGCCGTGTAGCATTTCTGCACTCCAACTAATGCTCTCTCTATAGCTTGGACTGCAGATAAGAGATGCAACTCTGCAGCCTTCTTAATATAAATGGTAAATGACGTTCTCAACCTTGATTTCATGTCATATCATCCAGGCAACACTCCAGTAGATAATCGTTTGATCCATTTAGTCTCACATGACCAGGAGTTGTCTTGGTGCTTGGCCCGGTCTCACGAGTCTTTAAAGTATATCTTTTCCCTTGTAACACAATGCATTTACCTAGAGCCACCAACTGCAATATTATCAGTCTGGCGTACACATTTCTAGATAATGTGGGATTAGTGTAGGGAAAATAACTCCCCAACTCTTCCAGACACTTCAGGACACCATCTAAGCAAACAAATGATGATGGCTGTGGCAGCTCAAAACCATTAACCAACTCCAAGATCAGGAACTGCGCCATTGCCATAAAAGTTCGCACCAAAGTTGTACATAAGAGAAGAGTCTGGTCTTTCAAATTCAGCTTTAGAATGGCTGAATAACCAATAAATAAGTGCCTGAGCAAAAATGCTGCTTCAGGATTATCACCTTATGCAAGTGCTGTAAGAAAGGCTTATTTAAATATTGCTGGTCAAGCAAATTAACTTCATTTGAAATTCTCGCAACACAATCATCACCTTCCACATGTGATAACTGAGGGCCAACATCAGTAACCACTGACTAATTAGTAAAGCCAGATGACTCTACGAAGGCTGTCACAACGTCCTTCTGTTCATTGCGGCTGGATATATTAGGGACAGGTCAAGAGTCACTATGTGACGAAACATCAGTTCCCAATATGTCCTGACTGTAGTTCGACATTTTACTACTTTGCTCATGACCATTAAAGATGCTGAGCTTGCAAAGAGGGTCATGCTTCCAATGAGAGGATATAACTTTGTGAACCCGATCTTTTGTATCAATGTGGTCAACAACAGATGCTAAGGCCCAAAAGAAACCACTCAGGCAAGATATAATGGTAGATAATTTAGTCATATCTGAGGAGTTCTGACCAGCATTTGCTTTTTTAGCATAAAAAGAGTCCTCTAGAGAACAAAATAAGCTTTGTGTCTCTTCTTTCATACTCTGTGCAACAAGGCAGATGCTTTTCCAAGCTTCAGAATGTGCAGAAGAATCTCAACATGAACCTGGTTCAACTAAATTTGTCTCCCCCTGGCTAATGTCAGAACCTTCTTTCTCTTACGGTGCCACTTAGACTTTACAATCAGGGAAAGTGCTTGACAAAAGTAATACTTGCTCAACATTAGGAATATATATAATGTGTGGTCCATTAAAGATAGATTCACTTTGCCAGAATTATATTCTCCCCATTCAGTGAAGCCCACTCACAACAACTACTGACTTGAAAAGCCATAGAAGAGAAAATAATTCTTCAGATATAAGGACACACAGTGGATGTTCAGTTATTTATATATTATCGCTGAAAGATGCTTCAACTGAAGGTTTTAAAGCCTTTCGACAATATAAGAACAACTTGAAGTGCTTATTATGCTTAGATGAGAATGAGGCACCTGGAAAATCCAGTAAGCTGCTAGTTGCAAGTCTGAGAAAGAAAGGAACAAGTTAATCCTCAAAGAAAAGCTAAAAGGCAGACTAAAAAACAAAAAACAAAAAACAAATAATAAGCTTTTGATCTGTTCAGAAAATTAACTTATTTAAGAAAGAATAGGTAAGACTGAAACTTTTGAAGGGGAAATTTATTAAGTAAGCTCAGTCCAGCTTTTGTCTAACTTAACTCTCAGAGCTCACGAATTGTTTTGAGATACCACTGTAACAAAAAACATCTCGCATCATGAACACTTTTCAATAAGAAACATAGCATTATAGGCCTAAACTATAAATTTCCCCAGATGCATCTTCAATGGTTTCTCCCATCACATTTATGTCTGACTCAGGTCATGAATGTTCAAAGAGAGGCATTTTGGCAAAGGAGAATGGGCGACAAGTGAAACTAAGAGGATTACAGCTGCAATTGTCTCTGAAGTGTCGTGAATGCCAATTCTTTTCTTCTTTTTGGCCAACAAGTGCCATTTCATTATTCTACAACAGATATATGTACACAGGTTTAAGTGGACACGTGTATATGTTTCAGGGCTTCTACTCTCAAAACTTGTGAGTATTAAAAAAGACGATCAGAATTTGTATGAATGCTATTTGAAAAGAAGACAGAGAACAACAAACAACTCATCATCTGAGAATTGTATTGAGCAACTATTATAGGCCAAACAAAGGTACGATATAAATCACAAAACCAACAGAAAGAGAAAGGGACAGAGGAAGATATCAATCATCCAAAATCTTCTCCAGGCACTCTTCAGTTTTCCCTTAAAGTTCTCACAAATTGACTGTGTGGAGGGATTGCCTCAAAAGTTTCAGAACTCTTGACATCCATCATCATTGTCAAAATTTTTCAAACCGACACCAAATCTCAGCTAGAAGTGGTGTTGAACAACTGATAGATTGACAGAAATCAAATTTACCTTTCAACATTAATAAGGTGAGTTGCATAGCGCTTGAATGATCTAGAACTGAAGTAGTCTTTTGGCATCTGACAACAGATTAAACAAATCCATGCAAGCAGCAAAACTCATGCTTTGAGATGCTCTTATTTCAGTGCAATCATCAATTGGATCTTTATTGAATGAGGGAGCAGTTTGCTTCATATAATAGCTGTGGCTTTTGCTGCCTGAATCGACCGATAATGACTTCTAAAGTTCCATCAGACAATGAGACAAATTAGGTGATGAGTGGAGATCAACTTTCTTAGATGAAGCATGGCGAAATGATGACCCTGCTAACTTCTCCATCACACAACAAAGCCTTGATGCCAAGTTCCTGCGGACAAACTAATGCAAAAGACGATTAAAATCCCTTGACAATTATTGATACCAACACAAAATAAGGATAAGTAAAGCAGTGTAAATAGTAAAGAAAATATCGGTAGACAAAGATACATGAAAACACAAGGAGAAAATCCTCTCTTTCATATGCTTTTGCAATTGAACATAAAATGAGTAATCAAATCATAGAAAGACCATGGGCAATTTCTTACTCTATGCTCATGAAAAGTAGAGTCGTGTAGAACTTCATATGAGATTTGGTGCACCGATTTGTAGAGCATCTCACTGGAAGTTTTGCACTTGAAAAGACTTCCAGTTATGGCAGGAAGAGAAGATTGGATCAAAATGTAGAGGAACATCTTCGCGTTCCTTTTAGAAGCATGAATACACTAGATATCTATGCTCTGGCATATGATCCACCAAATTGCAGTGAGCAATGTTTTTTCATTTATAGAGCCTAGACCAAAATTCCACTGATAACTTACATGCGGAGACTGGGCACACGTATTAGTGCTTGCCTCAGAATAAGTGGAGAATAATGGGTCATTCACCAGAGAAGTCAGGTATCTCATTACGAAATCAGCAAGGCCCTGTGCTTCTTGTCTCAAGTTTACAATATTCTCTTCCCACTTTTGACATTTTCCACACAGAGTGGAACGGTCTGCAACGTCAAGGGAAATGTTAAGCAGCATTTCCTTCTTGCTCTGTAGCACGCCCGGCAGATTTTATCTGCCTGATCAAATCGGCTAGTCTCCGAAGTGCCACGGCATACAATATATAAACCAGACAACAGCAATCTGCAACACCACTTTGAAGATAAATATCGGCTACAGATTGAATGACAGTCAGAACAGAAGCTGAAGGTTTGACAACCCATGAAAAATAGCAATCATCTGGCAAATCATCCCTCTCGGTCCAATCTTTTCTGGAACATGATGTAAATGAAACGCCCATGAAAGCTGACATCTTTATTGATGTTTTAGGGGCATAAGGCTTATTGCTTGTCTGTATAGGCTTCATCATGACAAGTACATTGAAAGAAGAACACAAAAGCCCAATGGCTGGACAAGCCAAGCTTCATTGGCATAATTTTATTAATCAATTTCTTATCAAAATTACTTCCTGATAATGACAACAGGAACTCACTTAAGCTTCCCAACTGTGGTTCAATCAAACTACTCAAGCTAGGACGTATTACTGCCATCAAGTTGTTTATAGAAGATCCAACTGCTACACTGTTGCTGGCTGTCACAGTGATGGAATCTAGTAAACAACTGCACATCTCAAACAAACCTTTGCCCAACAATTCACAGTGCAGGTTGAAGCTAATTATAGCGCATCTTCGTAAATTCCCGCAGCCAGATCCTTCTTCAACATTCTTGGAGCAACAAAGTTTCATCCCTATCAGAGATTCTGATATATCATCTGCCAACTGCTGAATGCATCCACTTGCTTGCCCCTCTGGTATGGATGAGATAGCTTTATGAACAGTCACCTTAAATTCTTGCGAGAACATTACCATTCCCACTGATTTAACATATGCATCATATGAGGCACGAGTGCCAACAACCATTTTAGGATTGATCTCATCGTTAACCTCCCAAATTGCCTAGAGTCTTGCAGCTTTACTAAGAGAAAAAATAACATTGCTCACCTGCATCACACAAAGGATATCAAATAAAGAACAACGAGCCAAAGATTGAAAAGTTCCAAACACCAATTAGACACAAAACAAGCTTTTCCGGACAGTTGAGCACAGGTTCATGTGAAAAAGATTGATGCAGTCATTTAACAGATGTTTCGAGCCTTTAATTATTATGATTTACTAACTTGACAAAGTTCGCTGAAGAGACAAACAAGCTGGCATCCCAGGTCTGAGTTTCTTGCCTATTAAACAACTCAAACCTTTGTGTGTAAGGAAAGACTCTTCTGCATGCATGGGTGAATCATTGAGCCCGATTAGCACATGCCTTGCAATAAACTGGATAAAAATATCCACACACGCTTCTGATTTCTCAGCAGTCAGCATGCAAAGAAGCACGGTCTTGGTTACCAATGTCTTCATTTTTGAGATCAACACTAGCGTCTGTCGATCTGCTGAAAATGCCTGCAAATCCGATCATGACCGCAACAGTGCTGAGGTAATCCATGAGAAGAGGCAAGTTGCCAGTCAATGATTCTACAATAGCTGCCAATGGAACATGTATGGTAAGACCAGCTGTTGCGATGGTGATAGAAGTCAGAAGAAGGGCTTTGGCCCCCAAGTAATCGCTCAGCACATTATCTAACAAACCTGAGTATGAATTGGGAAAGGGTAAAAGAGGCAGATCAATGAGTTTGAACTTCCAGCATATTTTGGCAAATTCAACAGCTCAAACTATAGATCACCAGAATTCTGAATCAATCAAACGTTATATCAAGAACAAGCGAAAGAAGAGATTCAATAGGCAACTGCAAGCTCCCTAAAAATATGATCGAAATCAAGTAAACCACCTTAGACCTGACCTTGCTCGAGAAGATCCATTGAACATACTTGATTAAGAAGATCCATATGATCAAAAGCAAGCTCCCTATGGAAAGAAGAATGCTGAACAGCTTTACCCGCGAAATTTCTCTCCCAAGAATGCTAGAGCAACCAAAAATGTGAACATACTTGATGAAGTGCTCAAGATAGTGTTTGACGTGATGGTAGTGTACTTTAGGGACAGATTGCAAGTGAACTGTGCAAAGAACCAGATTGGGCAAATGAGAAGGCTGACTTTCTCGACTCTCGTCCTTGCGCAACGTCCCTTTCCATCCAATCCCTTGTCAGCCTCTTCACTCATTACACCTCGATCATCAAAAGCCGTTTCACTCTCATATTCAGATCCTACATGCTGACTTATTTTGCCTTCCTCCGCAGACGTGGATGGACCCGATCATCAGCTTTCACACTTAAATCAACTTCTGCAAGTAAATTTGCCGTCTCCAACTCCCCGGTCCTTGCAAAGAGCTACTATCATCACTCTTTCTGTTCCGCCAAAACCATAAACTTCCATACTTATCCTCTATATAGCGCCCGATTTCAAAGATGAGAATGTAAATGACGAACAACGAATTGCATATATATACGTGATAAGCAAAGGCAAAACTCTTGAATGAACCACAAAATTGATGGCAATCCAAATGGTGGCAATGGCAATTCTGTATATATACCCAAAATCCATCTCCAAGCTTTACTTGTCACATCTTCCTATCAAAATTCCCAAAATTTTCCCCTTCTTTCAGCAGGAAATCATCAAAATCAATCCACAAGAAGTCCAAGATAGTGCACGTGACGTGCGTGCCCCATGCACATGTCGTGCGTGCACTGTGCATGTGTAGGCTATGACACTAGAGACAATAGCTATGCTCATATTTACTTGTCCAATGTCCCTTTGCATTGAATCCCTTGTCAGCTTTACATGGGTAAAGCTGATCAGCGTTCTTCTATGCATGGGAGGAACGATCATTGTTAGTGTGGGCGACTCGAAGTCAGCTTTACGTGGGTAAAGCCGTTCATCCAACTTCTACCACCGTCACAACAGCTGATCATACCATAAAAGTGTAGGAAAAATATCAACATGAATCGAAACAACAATAAAGTCATACTTTGAGACGTATAGTCACTCTCCTTTAGGATCAATTTACCCCATAAAGTTGCTATAGGTTACTGAAAAATTCCCTTCAAGATACAATAAAGTCATGGTGAGAATGCTGGATAGTTATTCCAGTAAATCTCTTAAAACTCTCTGCAAAACAATTGAGAAAATGATCGTCTCATTTTTCTCTTAAGGAAGACAAAAATGAAGAAAGTTTTGTTCTATTTTTAATTGAACAGAATTGTTCAATATATAAGCAAATAGAACACACCTCTTGATGTCTAACTGCCAATGCTGACACACCCATTCATGTCCAAAAAGTTGCAATTCGAATATAACCCTTCTTGTCTAAAAACCGCCATTCAGACACAACCGTTCATGTCTGAAAAGTTGCAATCCGGACACAACTCTTCAAGCATGAAAACTACCAATTTTGGACATATCTTTTCGTGACCTAAAATGTATAGTTTTGTCCGAACAAACACAGCCTTCCAAAGGTTCTAAGATAGCCTAATTACAATTAGGCAAAAAATAAAAATTCGAAATTAAATTATTAAAAAATAATTGACATTCTATTGCAAACAGTCACACTACTTCAATAAGACAAAAATAATTATTTTTTTTGGTAAGGTATTATTTTATAATAGTAAATTCGAAATTTAATAAATAAAAAAAATAGATTTTTGATTAAGGCTTGTTTTGGTCCGCAGAGTGCATTCGGGCACATGCGAGCATTGTGGGGTCTAGGGATCTAGCACATTCACTCATTAATAAAGTCCTTTCTTTCCGATGTGGGACAAGGAAATAGCCTTTTTTGTTAGTTTTACAAACAAACACCAACAATCTCCCACTTTGTTTGCAAAACAAATACTTCAAAAAATTAAAATAAGATACAATCAAATTTTCATGAGATCAATATAAAAAAATGAAGATCTCTTTTGAGTTAAACCTTCATTTAGTGCAGGTATCTCAATGCCCTATCAAAGTCACAAGTAGATGCTGACTTTAAACTTGGTACTTTTAGTAATAGAATTGAACATACTACATATATACTAATTTGCTGTTTCAATGAGAAGTTTATAATTTACTTAGAATTGTTATGGTGTTGTGCTTGTACTTTTTCATGAGCTCTCTAGAAAGCAACCCTAACTTTCATAAAAAGTGGCATCACTTTTAAGCTCATATAGGTGAAGTATCTATCACATGTTTCTGTTACTAATGAACACGATACATTATACTTCATTAAGAATATAATTCAACCTCTAAAATGTAACAGACGATACTGATTTCTCATGTCGGGGCTATGTTAGTATCATACAATCACTTTCAGTAACTTGTTCTTACCCATTAAACCGGATAACTACCATTACGAGTGATTTTAATTAAAGGGTTTTATTTCCATTTCTTTTGAGCTAATTTTTACTACCTCTCTTGGTAGTGCCTTTGTAAAAGGGTCAGCCAAATGCTTGCTTGACCTCACGTAGACAATTGTTATGGTACCATTCTGAATCAATTGTCTCACGTACTCATGCCTTAGGCTAATATGCCTAGACTTACCATTATAAGTGCTACCATAAGCTTTTACCAAAGTAGCCTAACTATCACAATGGATAGAAATAGGAGGCATAGGACTAGGCCACAATTTGATGTACAACAACAAATTCCTAATCCATTCAGCCTCTTTCCCAGCTATTGCTAAAGCAAGAAATTTAGATTCCATCATTGAGTGAGATATACAAGTTTGTTTCATGCTCACCCAAGAAACAACACATCCTCCTAATGTGAATATCCATCCAGAAGTGGAATATTTATCTCCTATGCTTGTATTACAACTCGCATCGGTGTATCCTTCTAGTACAGCCGAATGATTATTATATGTCGCGACCCTAAAAAAAATTTGTTCAATTTCCTCGGGCTAATGGATTATTAAGACTAATCTTAACTCGGGCCCTCCCAAGCCCTACCAATTCGCAACTTAGAGTTTAAGTTATTAACATGCAAATGTCTTCATGCTTGGAGTCGCCACTAATCATTTTATGGTAGGCTGATTAGAAACCTAAATAAAACATAGGGAGATATGTTTCATTCCTACGAACCAGAGATTCTAAGCCCGGGGACTTGATTACGCTAGATCTAGTCTAACGCCCTTTCGGTACCTTTTCATTTCAAAAATATTTTAGCAGGCAGTTCGGATCCATTTTAACTCAATTTCTAACATGTGAGGTGTTCATGCGGGTGCGCAAACCACCAATTTAACACCCATAAATCAAAGCATTAAATAAATTGTTAGTTTAGGAGAACAACTTACCCGGGATCCAGCAAGCATCTGCATTGTTAGCGCAAAATCATACAGACAATCCTAATATGATTTCTAATTAACAAAGCATTCACTCAATTTCTCTTTTTTGGATTTTCACTTTATTTAAATGAAATCTAACCTATATGCTATGACGTGCAAATATGACATGCGAAATAATGCAACCTAGCATGCAAACTATATGTCATGCGACGACGTGACTTAATTCTAATGACGTGCAATGATGTATTTTTGGTATTTTTCTATGGAAATTCGGAATTAAATGAAATTCGGAATTAATGAAAATGCCTAAAATAACATGCAACCTAATGACTTCTATTTTTGGTATTTTCTGTTTAAAATTCGAAATTTAAAAATACCTAAATTAACATGCAAACTAAGATGACTTAATCTACCCTAGAATGATTTCTTTTTTGGGATTTGTTTTTATGAAAATTCGGAATAATAAAATAACGTGAATAATCCGTTAGAATTTAAAATAATATCTAATTTAAATTAGGAAACTCGCCACGTTAAATCCTAATTTAAATTAGATATTTATCTTATCCTTCGGGATATATTCAAAACCCTAGACATGCAAAATTCTAATTTAAATCAAAACAGAAAATTTTTTTGGGTTTTCTTTTATTTGAAAAGGAAAACAATTTAAACATGGATAATAATCAATTCAAATCAACCACGCGATCCGCCAAATTCGTTTCAAATTCGGATTAGGCACAAAAATCAAATTATCGGTCATATCTATGGGGTTATAGATATTAACGGATAATTGATCATTCGAATTTGGAAAGCTAATGAAATTTATCATCGTATCTAAATGGTTATAGATAGGATGATAATTTCCCGTATCGCCGCGTATCGGACTTTAGGGTTAAAGTCGGATAGACGTCCAAATACGTTGCTAAATTAGGAAACTTTCCTAATTTAAATATTTCAAATATTGCGGATATCGAGCTTTATCTTAAGACATCTATCGGATATACATGCAATATTCCAAAACATTCAAATCGGGAAATTAAAACATTCTGAAAATTTACGGGATAATCATCTTACCTAATTTGAAATATTTCCAAATTTTGAATTGGATCGGGATTGGACAACCGACAACGATGGATCGACACGGCACCGGCGCGGGATCACCGGTGGGGCTGCTCCGGTGACTTCACCAACAAGGACAGCGGCTGTTCGGTGAGGTGTGACACGGCTCACCGGCGCGGGGCAGCAGTAGCTTGCGGTGGTACACGGCGGCAACGTCACGGCAAGAGGGCTGCGACTTCTCTGGGTGCTGTTCCGGCGGTGGCGTGCTCGGGACGGGCGTCCAGGCGGTGATCTCCGGTAGGAACAGTGGCTGTGCAGCTACTGTGGGTAGCTCCGGCGGTGGCTGTGCAACGGCGGCGATGTCACGGCAAGGGTGCTGCTCCGGTGGCTCACGGCAAGGGTGCTGCTCTGGTGGTTCACGGCAACACCGGCGAGACGAGTAGCGTTCGGGACAGCGAGGCAGGGACGGCAAAGTAGCTGCTTCGGGCGAGCGTGAGAGAGGCGGCGGCGCTTGGGCTCCGATCAGCAACAGCGGACGTGCAGCAGCAGCGGGCAGGCAGCGCGGTGAGGCGTCCGGCAATGGCGTGAGGGCAGTTGCAGCATAGAGGGCGGTGATGCGTGGCGGGTGGCGGTGCTCGACTTCTCCGGCGACGGCAGCCACGCGCGGCTGCGTGGGCGCCGGTGTGCGGCGGGGACGGCAGCGGCGTGAAGTGTGGCGCCGGTCTCTCCTTTCCTTCTCCCTCTCACTCACACTCTGTCTAAAAAAACTGATCTGAAAATTCTGACGTGTCCCTAAAAAATTCTGACCTAATGAAATATATATAGTGCTAACCTAGGTCAAATTAAATGGGCTTAATGTCCTAATGCGCTTAAACTTGGGCTTAGGCTTTAATTAACATTTAAATGGGCTGAATTAAGCTCAAATTAAAACGACCAAGCCCGTGCGACATGAAATTCCCAGGCCCTTGCATTCCCGAGGGTCCCGTTTTTTGTTCGATGAATTTTAAGCTCGCTCACCATCGCCGGTCCGATGCAATAATGCAATTAAACTAAAATAAACCTAAACTATATATTATGCAAAATTAAATATTTTTTATTTAGGGGTTAAAAATTAATCCCTAATTTTCTATGCAAATTAAACTAAATGCTCGGTAAAATTTAGGTGTCAACATTATAGAACAATCCCAAATTTTTGGTTGCCGTAAGATATCCAAAAATTCTGATAACAGCGTTCCAATGTTCTATACTTGGATTATTAGTGTATCTACTCCACTTACACATGGAAAAAGCAATATCAAATCTAGTACAATGCATCATTACATTAAATACCCTATAGCACTAGCATATTCAAGTTGTGCTACTGCCCTACCAGAATTATAATTTAATTTCACATTGGGATCAAGTGGAGTACTCATTCCTTTGAAACCAAGATGCTGAAATTTATTTAACATTTTTTCAATGTAATCTCTTTGGCTCAAAGAATAACCCCGGCTATGCTTTTTAACTTTAATGCCCGATATAGTATCACATTTACCCAAATCTTTCATTTTAAAATTCGAAGTTATATACTTCTTAGTCTCATTGACTCTAGTCATATTGGTTCCAAAAAAAAGCATATCATCAACGTATAAGCAAACCAATACCCCATAGTCTTTAGTGAACGTAGAGTAAATACACTTATCGGCACTATTGTGTTTGAAACCATTGGACAGTATGACTAAATCAAATATCACATGCCACTACTTTGAAGCTTGCTTAAGCCCATAAAGAGATTTAATTGATTTACACACTTTATTTTCATTCCCAGGAAGTACAAAACCCATGGTTGTTCCATGTAAATTTTCTCATTTAAATCTCCATTTAAGAAAGCAATTTTTACATCCATTTGATGAACGTAAATATTATAAATGGATGCTAAGGCAAATAGAATTCGAATAGATATTATGCATGCTACAGGAGCATACGTGTCAAAATAATCTATTCCTTCCTTTCACCTAAACCCTTTGGCCACTATCCTAGCCTTAAAAGCTTGGATAGTACCTTCGTAATTATATTTTCTTCTGAAAACCCATTTGCTTCCAATAGGTTTAGATCCTTTTGGTAAATCTACCAATACCCAAGTATTATTGGACATAATTGAGTCCATTTCATCATTTACAATCTCTTTCCAAAAAGAAGTATCTCTAAAAGACAATGCTTCACCAAAGATTTTAGGATCGTCTTCTAAGTTTAATAATAAGGCATATTTATTTACCACATTATTATTTCTATCTTCTTCGACAAGGAAAACATGAGTAATAAAGTCAGGACTTTTAATTTTCTCGCTCTAGTGCTTATCCTTGGTTCAGTTATGTCTTTTGAATCCTTTGTTTCCTTCTCATGAGAATCTACTTCTATTTCTATAGGTCTTGAATTATTATCTTCAATAATTTCAAAGTCCTTAGAACACTTATTCTCAAAGAATTCATCATCTCTTGATTCTACTATGACATTTGACTCTAAATCAAGAAGCCTATAAGCTTTACTATTTTCAACATATCCAACGAAAACACTTTTAATAGCTCTAGGACCAAGTTTTCTTCTTTTAGGGTCCGGTACTCGGTAATAAGCCAAACACCCCTACACTTTAAAATATGACAAATTTGGCTTTCTACCCTTCCACATATGGACTTATGTTATTCTTCCTTGATGGTATCCTATTATGAATATGACATGCAGTAAGTAATGCTTTATCCCATAAATCAATTGGTAGCTTTGAATTAGAAAGCATACAATTAACCATTTTTCCAAGAGATCTATTTTTCCTTTCAGCCAGACCATTTTGTTGCGGAGTGTATGATGCTGAAATTTGATGAATAATACCATGTTCTTCACAAAATGATGAAAAATCACTTAAGAAATATTCACCACCTCTATCTGAACATAGAACTTTAATTTTCTTTTCCAATTGACTTTCTACTTTGGCCTTGTATTTCTTAAACACGGTAAACACTTCATCTTTCGATATTAGGAGATAAATGTACAAATAACTATTGCAATCATCTACAAAGGTAATAAAATACCTTTTACCACCACAAGTTAACATTCCATTGAATTCGCATATATCGCTATGGACCAAGTCCAATAAATTCAAATTTCTATTTGTACTCGAAAAGGCATCTTTGTCAATTTAGACTTAGCACATATTTCACATTTATCTTTTGCGCCATTAAAGTTGATCAAGTCTAATTTTTTCATATTCTTTAAATAGCAAAAATTTAAATGCATTAATCTACTATGCCATAAACTTGAAGAGTCAACACTATAAACATAAGATTTGATCTTATTATTGATACTTAATTTATACATGCCCTTAGTGGCATAACCCTTCTCCACAAAAAGCCTATTCTTCAACAAAATAACCTTGTCGGACTCAAACAGTACCCGAAATCCGCTCTTACGTACCAAATCAACATAAACTAAATTCTTTCTAATTTCGGGTACATATAATACGTTGAGGAGGGTAATCGTCTTTCTAGAAGTGAAGTGTAACTCCACAGAGCCTTTGCCATTGACCTATGCAAACTTGTCGTTTGCCATTAGGACCTCTTGAAAATTAGTATCCACAACCTCATCCCATTGCTTGAACACGAACTTCTCATTGCACACGTGGACCATTGCTCCAGAATCTAGCCACCAACCCGGTTGGACAGAAGCATTGTTGATTTTAGTAATCGTGGCCACGGTACCATCAAATGTCTCAGAAATATCTGTCATGCTCCGCACCCTACGATGCACCACATCCCTGCTGAGGTCGATTCAAGTGCGACATCCCAGGACGCATCGCCAACCCAAACCCAAAACAGCGAACAGTACACAAGCGGAAGCAAATAAACACCCCAACAAAACAAACACAAGACCAAGGGTAGAACAAACAACAGGGTTACAAAATATACACTTGCATTACTAGGAAAAACATATACAATATTCATATACAGCATACGCTCAAAAATCAAAAGCGGGTCAATGGCCACTACTGACAAAAAGGGGTAAGTGGCCCGGGCAATCAGGGTTACTAGACTAGGAGGGCTCCGGTCAAAAAGGTGCTGGCCCTCATATATCTAGGACTAAGGCTAAACCTACGGAACCCAGTCCAAGTCGGATCCCGATGACTCAAAAGAGCTATCAGACATCTCAACCTTAGAGTTTAGGGAATCTTGCTCGGACTCGGCCCCAGTTGACTCCTCCACGAACTCCTCGGAATCCATCGGCTCGACCTCATCCTCTTGCTTCACATCCTGCTCCATGGGCTTTGGTCCCTCACCCTCCGAATCCATCGACTCTAGACCTGAATCTCCACCCTCCGGTGCATGATTAGGGCTCAGCAACTCTCCATCGAGGCACTGAGGATCAAGATCTCCCGCATCGGTAAGCGGGACCTCAAAAGATCGAAAAGGCCCGTAGGTCCCCTCACGATCCCTGATACACCACGCTACATATCTATGGATCTGGTCAACCTCCTCGCCCGTGTCGACCCGAACATTCCCGTTCCCTGTGGGGTACACCGACTCCTCCCGGTCTATATGGTAAGGAATCCCAAAACAAACAGGCACAGAAGACATCTCAAGGCCGGGGGTCTGAAAAATTGGATTTACACAACAATGAGAATAAATCTCAGTGAGTAAACCCCCTAAACCTAAACTAGACTAGCACGCACCTCTTGATGAGTACTAAACAACAACACAATTCAAAATACAACTGACTTAGGCCCTCGTGCCCAAATTAAATGCTTACCTTGCCTTGCAGGTTAGACATTTTATAAATCACAACAATAACGCAGGACCCAATCGAGGCACGTGCACACGTCACTTGGTCATAACGCATGTCATGCATATGTTTGTGCTCACACTCGTACTCATGTCTCATCAATGCACTTCGCACACTTGCACACTTGCACACTTGCATACATGCCATTTCTCAATTCTCCTTCGATCCGCATAAAACGCATCAGGTCCGACCAGCGTAACACGCATCAGGTTTATCACTTCGAGATTGATCTTTGGCCCGCGTAAAACGCATCAGGCTTATGACACATAACCTGCATAAAACGCATCAGGATGGTCATCCTCCGATAATCCGGGCATCGTCCCACGTCACACGGCTCAGGACGGGTTCAATACCCCGTGTAAAACATATCAGAGCTTTATGTGATCACACATTCACATACACCAGTTATTGTCTGAACCCCGCGTAAAACACATCAGGGTGTTTTAGGTGATCACATGCTTATGTCATTCGTGCACACTCATATATGCACATGTGATGCCAATGTTCAGAGTGCACACTCATGGCCATAACGTTCACACTTGGGCATTCAAGAATTTCAGAATGAGCAATCAACACGATTCGGCTATTTATTCCAAACAACGCCACAACATGCTCAATTCACAATGCAATATGCTCAACCAACATAATAGCACGTCCACTAAGCAATTCAAGACACCCTTGCATGGCATATGATCTACGCACATAAATCACGCAATTGGATCAACATGAATTCGTGCACCCGAGGCCCGCCAAGTTACTCCATCCTTAGTCACACTAGGCACATGATGCGGCATCCCAAAATTGATCACAACCAAGTACAATTCAGCCACTTAATCTGCCAATCTAAACACTTTCGATAATTACACAATTAACCCCCAAATTGATCGCTCCTAGTCCAATTTAGTCCCAGTATGGACAGCCACCAAATAGATCGTTCTAGGCCAACAAATGTCCTCAAAACACTCCATTTAGCTCCCCAAAATATTACCCAAATTAGCCACTGTGAGGACCAAACTAGGCGCGCACTATAATCCTCAATTGAACTCGAACTTACTCCAAACTCGGGCCGGTCCATTTCAATATGTCCAGCCATCACACAGCCCATTCTAAGCCTCTAAACCTCAATTAAAATTATCATGCTAAGCCATGAAATAGCCACAAGATCACTACGAAAATAGCCACCACACGCTAACCCCTAAATTACCCTAATTAACCCCTAAAACTTATCTAGAAATGCAATTTAGCCTAATTAAGGCTTAGGGTTGAACTCACTTGGATTCCTAAGCTTTACGCAGGGCTGAACATGAGGCGAGGGTGGCTGAACAGTGGCGGGGCAAGTGGCGGTGACGGGCGGCAGCACCGGCGACGACGGCTTGCGGATGGCGTCCACGGTGGGGGCTGCTCATGTGGTTGACGGGGAAAGGGAGAGAGAGAGAGAGACGGCTGAAAGGTGGTGGTGAGGTGAGAGGAATGGCGGCTCACGGGGGCGGCACCGGCGGCGGCTCGTTCGGCGACCTCACGCAGCTAAGGGGGGAAGAGCACAGGAGAGAGGAGAGGGGGAGTGACCGGCTGGCTTGGGGAGGGGGAAATGAGGAGGAGAGAGAGAGAGAAGAGAGTGTATAGCTTGGGCTTAGTGGGAGTTGGTGACCAACCTTCAAAATTGACACTTTTGCCCCCAATCCAAAGGCTAAGACCAAATCTAGAACAAAAATCCAAGGGCACCTTGGTCCACTAATTCTAACAAAATAATAATTAACAAGACCACAAAAACCAATAATAAACCCCCAAATTTCAGAATTCTCACTTAGGGGTCTAAGGGCAAAATCGTCCTTGTCCGGTTCCGGGTTAAAATTCCAATTTTTTACTCTCTTAATCCCAAATATGAATGGCCACACTTTTACAATATTGTCCTTGCGAAAATAGTCGCGTACGCCCACGAAACTCGACACCAAAGTCTGGACTCAAATCCACGATCGATCCCGCTCAATTTACGATTTTAGCATCTCTCACTAACGGGCGGCTATTTAGGGGTTACGCGTATCGACCTAGGACTACTCGAGTCATGATGACGTCGATTTCCCAGAGAATACAAAGATTTATCGCTAATCCCGGGGGTCGTGGTCATTGGGAATAAGTTCGGGATCGTTCGCTGCTCGTACTCCTAGTCATTCGGTATCACCTGCTATCCGATCGTACATCATTGGTTAAACAAAATCCGTCACTCTCCTTAGACCGGCCCACATTGGCACAAAATATTCTCTCGTCGTGTCTCGAAATCAGACTCAATTCACGGTCGAGTTCTTGGGTCTACGTACCGTTTTCCTAGTTAGCCTTTCCCTATTGGTCAGTATCCCAAGAATGATTAGTTCCGGTCAAGATTTACTAAAATAAAATGAGGAATAATATCAATTTTATTAATCATGAAAGTGGGTCAAATGTCAGGACGTTACAATATCCATGTTTGTGAACATGTTTGTAACCATGGCGACGAAATGTTCTTCAACCGCATTTGTATTTACCTTCACATTTGGTGTTGGTGCATTCTTCTCTTTGGAAGTATTGTTCTTGCGATGCCTACAATCCCTTGCAAAATGCCCCACTTTGCCACAAATGAAACAGCCACCCTTCTTCTTCTTTTGTGCCTTCTTAAAATTCTGCTCTCTCTTGTGTTTCAAGTTCGGGTTATTTTTGGATTGAAATCCATTATCCATTAGGACATTCACTTTGGTATCATACAATCTAGAATTTTCATGCAAGCGTGATTCTTCCTCAATGCAAAGATGTTTCTAGAGTTGAACCAAAGTCGTTTCCTCTGTCTTGTGCATTAACCTTTTACCATAGTCCTTCCAACTCAGAGGCAATTTAGCAATAATTGCTCCTACTTGAAATGTTTCTGGTATGTTGATTTTGAGAGCACAAATTTTGTTCACTATAACTTGTAGTTCATAGACTTGCTCCAGAAGGGGTTAAGTATCAATGAATTTGAAATCAAAGTACCTAGCGATCATATATTTGTTAGTACCTTGTTCCTCTACTTTGTACTTGAATTCGAGTGCATTCCAGATTTCCCTAACAGTCTTCATTTTCGTGAACAAATCATGTAGTCGATCGGACAGCATATTCAGAATGTGTTCACGACATAGTAGTTCGTCTTCTTCACGTTTCTTCTTAGCCTTTTTCACCCTCTCAACTTCTTCGGCATTTGGTTGTCCTCCTTCAGTGGTAGGAATAGGATCTTCAATAGATGCCAAAGTAGGATCAAGAATATATGAGATCTTCAAGGCCGTGAGCAGAAACATCATTTTGTCCTTCCAACGTGCAAAGTTGTTGCCGTCGAACCAATCCAACTTAACCATATCCTGATTCATCACTTTGATGGATTCCAACTCCATTGTTGTGCAAATTGATCCTAAAAATTGTAGGGAAAATATCAACGTTAATCGAGAAGAATAATGAAGTCAGACTTTGTGGTATGTAATCACTCTCTTTTAGGATCAATTTGCCCCACAAAGTTGCTATAGGTTACTGACAAATTCCCTTCAGGATACAACATAATTATAGTGAGAATACTTGATAGCAATTTCAATGAATTTCCTAAAACTCTCTGCGAAACAATTGAGAAAATGGATGTCCTATTTTTCTCTTAAGATAAAAATGAAGGGAGTTCTGTTTTATTTTTAATTGAACAAAACTGTTCAATATATAAGCAAATAGAACACACCTCTTGGTGTCTAACTACCAATACGGACACATCCATTCTTGTCCAAAAAGTTGCAATTCAGACATTACCCTTCATGTTTGAAAACCACCATTCGGACACAATTGTTCATATCCAAAAAGTTGCAATTCAGACACAACTCATCGAGCATGAAAACTGTTAATTTTGGACATCCCTTTTCGTGTTTTAAAATGGACAGTTTTGTCTGAACAGACACAATCTTCCCAAGGTTGTAAGCGAGCCTAATTACCGTTAGACAAAAAATAAAAATTCGAAATTAAATTATTAAAAAATAATTGACATTCTATTGCGAATAGTTACATTGCTTCAATAGGACAAAAACAATTATTTTATAATAATAAATTCAAATTTTAATAAATAAATGTAAAATAAATTGTTGATTAAGACTCATTTTGATCCACGGCACGCACCCACACGCAGATATTGTGAGATCTAGCACATTCACCCATTTTCTCCATTAATAATAAAGGATAATACCTTAACTTATAAATAGACCAAACATTTCCTTTCTTTCCTATGTGGGACAAGGAAATAGTCTTTTTTGTTTGTTTTACAAACGAACACCAACAACAAGTTCCATCGGCAGCTACGGTAGAATCATTGACTGGCAAGGCGCCTCATCTCATGGATTACCTCGGCGCTGTTGCGGTCATGATCAGATTTGTAGGCATCATTATGCCTTCTGATGCTTTCAGCAGATCAACAGAAGCCAACAGAAGCCAGTTTTGATCTTGAAAATGAAGACATTGGTAACGAAGACCGTGCTTCTTTGCAAGCTAACTGCTGAGAAATCGGAAGTGTGTGTGGATATTTTTATCCAGTTTATTGCAAGGCATGTGCTATTCAAGCTCGATGATTCACCCATACATGCAGAAGAGTCCTTCCTTACACACGAAGGGTTTGAGTTCAAACTCATTGATCTGCTTCTTTTACCCTTAGACCTGACCTTGCTCGAGAAGATCCATTGAACATACTTGATTAAGATCAAGTAAACCTCAAGAGTCTCTAAGAAGAGCATTTGCACTTCGAGAAGATCCTCACTTCTCGAAGTGCAACTACTCTTCTTAGAGACTCTTGTCTCAGCTACCATGCTGTATACATCACCTTGAAGGGCAAGGTCAAGTCAACATGGTGCAGTTCGTTGGACACGTGGGCTATTTAACCTGTTGATATTCCTTCCTATCGCCCTTGTGCTTAATTTTGCTAAGCTGGAGCCATTTACTAACGAGGTTGGTCTAACTATCGGTAAAGGTGAGTAGCAAGGTGCATGATTTGATTTCTTTACTTGATTTTCCTTTTAGTCAAGCCAGCATGACGCAGTTTCTTAGAGACATCCTTGCCCTTTAGACCTATCATCGCAGCTTAGATCTTTTCCCTTCGCCAATGCATCATCGAAGCCCACAGCATTTGTCTTGCTTCGACAAAGCTATTTCTAAATAAAGAACAACTAAATATGAGCATAGCCAATGTCTTTAGCATCGTAGCCTACACATGCAAAATGCACGCACAACATGTGCACAGGCACACACGGAGCGTGCATGGGAAACGCACGGAGCGTGCACTATCTTGGACTTCTTGTGGATTGATTTCGATGATTTCCTACTGAAAGAAGGAGAAAATTTTAAGAATTTTGATAGGAGGATATGCCAAGTAAAGCTGGGAGATGGATTTTGGGATATATATATACATAGTTGTCGTTGCCACCTTTTGGATTACTGCTAGTTTTCTGCTTCAATTCGTGGTTTATTCACGAGTTTCGCCTTTCCTTATCATGTATATATGTTGTTCATCATTTACTTTCCCATCTTGGAAATCGGGTGCTATTTATGGTTTTGGCAGAATAGGAAGAGTGATGATAATAGCTCTTTGCAAGGACCGGGAGTTGGAGATGGCAAATTAACTTGCAGAAGTTGATTTAAGTGTGAAAGCTGATGATCCGGGTCCATTTATGTTGGAGGAAGGCGAAATAAGTCAGTATGTAGGACCACAATATGAGAGTGAACGGGCTTTGGATGATCGAGGTGTAATGGGTGAAGAGGCTGACAAGGGATTGGATGCAAAGGGATGGTGGACAAGGACCAGAGTCATGAAAGTCAGCCTTCTCATTTGCCCATTTTGGTTCTTTGCACAATTCACTTGCAATCTGTCCCTAAAGTACATTACCATCATGTCAAACACTATCTTGAGCACTTCATCAAGTATGTTCCCATTTTTGGTTTCTCTGGCATTTTTGGGAGAGAAATTTATGTGGGTAAAGCTGATCGGTGTTCTTCTATGCACAAGAGGAATGATCATTGTTAGTGTGGGCGACTCGGAGTTAGCTTCTTCCCGGAAGGACACTGCTCTTCTTGGAGACATCCTCGCTCTTGTCTCATATGCCTGTATGCTGTGTACGTCACCTTGTGAGAGATATTATATATACGGGCCACTCATGTTGGGCTAACCCGGCCCATGATCCATCATGCAGGCCCATCTTCTTTGAGAATTCAAAAAGAAGATAAGATGGAAGTTATCTTTTAAGAACATGACTATGAAAATATTTAGTACTCTTCTTCTTCACGTTACGGCTCCAGAAAATGACGCTCTACACAAAAATTCCCAAAATTGGAACGCTCTCTCAAAGCTGCAAATCGATAGACATTTAATTAGTGACAAAGAGGTATATTCGTTTATGTGATATGTCTTGCTCGATCGGTGATTCAAATATAGAATGAGCACATTTTTCCGCTTTTTGTGAATTGTTTTTGAGAATGTGTTTTCGACACCTTGGTTAGGAAGAAACTACCTAGTGATGATGAAGAGCAAGGTCAAGTCAGCATGGTGCGGTTCCTTGGATACCTGGGGCTGTTTGACCCCTCGGTATTCCTTCCTGTCACCTAATGCTTCATTTTGCTAAGCTAGAGCCATTTATTAACCTTAACCGGAAGGAGGTTGGTCTAATTGTCGATAAATAACTAAATATGAGCATAGCTAATGTCTTTAGCATCGTGTCGTGACCTAAAAATCAGGTTTTCCGATCTTAGGTTAATGGATTACTAGATCAATTAAATTAACTAACCTAGTTCGAGTTCTCCTAAACTCTACCAATTCGCAACTTAGGTCCAATTATGAGCATGCAAATATTTTCAATAGGAGCCACCACTAATCATTTAAGGTAGGTTGATTAGAAACCTAAATAAACTAGCGGGAGTACTATTTTATTTCTGCGAACCATAAATTATAAATCCAGGGACTTGGTTATGCTAGATTACCCTAACATCCTTTCGGTACCAATCTCAAGAAAAATACTCAATTCGGCAATTTTGATAAATCTTGACTTAGAGTTTAAATGTGCAAAATTTTTTGATTTTCTTTTATGAAATTTTTTTTTGTATTTTCGAATTTAAATTCAAATCGCAAATTTTTTAGTAAAAAAAAAATATAACCGCTAAATCTTTCGAATTAAGTTTCGATCTGAAGCCTGACAGATCGATCCTAAACATTCAAAATACCCGCTATGGAAATAACTATATCTAAAGCCTGATAGATAGACTTATTTCCATGTGTGTGGTTGCGGATTAGGAATTTTCCTAACCGATCACATCTTGAAAAAATTTTGTTATCTTAAATATCTTAGATATATTCAAAAGATTTTGAAATTTTTAATTTCTATCTAAATTTGACAATTAATAGATATCCAAGATTTTCAAAGAATAAATAAATCCTAATTGAAATAATGCCTATTATTTGACAAATTTTGACAAATTTGACAAATTTTGCTATCTTAAATATCTTGGGTCAAACTCGCTGGAAATTCGTCTGGGCTTTGCGACCATGGCTGCTTGATTCGTTGGGGATCACTGCTGAAGGGTTTTGTTGTGCAACACAACCTAATGTTGCCATGTGTTGGAATTGCAGGAACAATGTGGGGACAATGGCAACCTTGTTGACTTGTTTAAATCTGCAAAAAGAAAAGAAATTCTCCCTCTACAACAGTCATCCCTCCCTCACTTACTCTCTCTAAAAACTCTGATCTTGAAAATTATAAGAGCTCCTTTAAGTGAGAGGTATAATCACATATTTATATTGCAACCTTAGGTTAATTGACCAAGCTTCCTAGTCCTAATGGGCTTTAGCTTTATCCTTTAATTTTTATTTAATTCCAAATTGACTTAATTAATTTGGATTTTTAGTCAATTAAGCTTAATGGGCTGATTTAAGCTCAAATTAAGACGACCAAGCCCTTTTTGACGTGATTTTCGGCCCCCGTCTTTCGAGTAAGCCGAGTTTTGTTTGGTGCCTGAGTTCGATTTACGTGATGAATTTTAAGCTCGCTTGCTGCTACCGATTCAATGTGGAATGCAATTAACTTATATGATCATAAACTATATGCTATGCAATTTTAATATGTTTGTTTAGGGGTTCAAATTTAATCTCTAATTTTTATGCACTTAATCACTAAATGAATCATCAAAATTTAAGTGTCAATAGCTGCCCTTCTTTGAGTGGAGGCTCGCAAAGGTTTCGCTCAAAGATTGGAACCTAAATTTAAACCATGCAAAATGATGAATGATCTTCTTCTTTTTCTTCTTCTTCTTCTTCTTTTGTTTTTTTTTTGTTTTTTTGTGGGTCTTAACTTGATTTTTTTCAAATGCAATGACGTGTGATATGCAGACAATAAGGAACGTATGCTAAGACTTCTCACTTCATGAAGAGCGGTGAAAGAGCCTTACATACGGATCGCACAAAAAGTGCCCAACTGAGGGAAAGCTTTATAATGCTGTGAACTCTCTCGATCTCCAAACTTCTGGTCCACTGAAAGTAAGGTTCTCAAGGTACAAGATTGTCTATCTGTTACTAATAATTTCCTACAGATGCGAAATAACGCATAATATGAAGAAAGAATTAAAAGGGACGTATTGCCTATATCATTGGACAATCACGAAAAGGATCATGTCACATCTTCCATTAGGTGAGCATGAGGCTAGTTGTGCCACCTATTCCACTGAGTGAACATAGAATGAGAAACTATGCTACCTGTTCTACTGGGCAAACATTAAATGGGGTGTGCTGTCTATTCCACTAGGCAACACAAAAAGATATGTCACCTATTCCACTTAGTGAACATATGATAGATCATGTCTCCTATTACACGAAAAGAGAAACAATGAAGAATAGAGTCAATTGCATTACACCTGTTTTTACTTGAGAAAATGTTACAATAACACATGAGCATGGGCAAAGAAAACATAATTCATGAATCTGCTTGCATTACCAAGCTTCACTGGGGAATTTGTCAATAAGAACAACCATTTCGTCCTTTTGACAATTTGATCACATTAAATGAGAGACATTTAATCAGAAAGGATTTTCCACTTATTTTCAATGAAAGGCTTTTGACCCGACCTTTGATGCGGGTATAAGAATCACTCAAACTCTCTTTATTGCGCTTGACAAAGGTTCGGATATTCTCAAAATCAGTATGACTTGACCAATCTGAGAGGTCTTTATAAGGATTAAAACGCAGGTTTGGTCAAAGGTTTTATTATGGGGACTCATGAAAGTCATAGTTTTGAAAGAATTGATATTACCAGCTGCTCTGGGTTTACAAGTCAGGAATGCTGCAAAAATGAGATAGAAAAATCTTGCTCACACTTCTTCGAGCAACATTTATAAGCATTTAAAACTCTACGTTAACTCAAGTGCCCTATTCTGAAGAGACTTCGGTAAGGGTTATAACGCAGATTCGGGTAGGCTTGAAATGAATGGCCTATTTCCATCAAAATGGGTATTATGAACATAGAAATTGGTGATCATCCAATCATGTTACTGGTACCATTGATCTAGCTTTAGCAATTGCTCCACAAATAAATCTTTAAATAGTCTTTTCCTTGAAAAATGATCTTGCATATCGACTCAGTTTTTGCTGAAGCTTTTCTTTCTCTCTCCCCTTCTTCTTGTTTTTTTTTTAGAGAGAGAGATTTTCTTTTCGAGAGATTTTTCTCCCTCTTTTTTTTTAAAAAAGAGTTTTTTTCAAGAGAGAACTTCGATTTAATGGAGTCCTTTTTGCGTCCTTTCTAATGAATTTTCTTTTGAGCTCCTATTTGCCTCAAGTCACCTTGAATTTGCTTTGAGATGATTTCATTTGTTTATCATAAGAATGATCACCAATCGAGTTGAAATGAATTCTCCGCTCAAATTGGGTATGCAAAGAGTATAATATGTAAGGATATAGAAAGCAATGCTCTTAATCATATCTAAGGACTTGAGCTAACACAGAATTTGCATGCAATAAATATACTTAAAGATTGATGCAAGTAAAAGCAAGAAAATTCTAACCATTTTGAACTTTCTAAGAAATTGACCCAATATGGGGTTGTTCCTGACAGGGGTAAAAAATAAAACTCCGTTTAAAGGGTTAAGCAAATGATAACCTGTAGTGTTTAGATAGAGGGAATGAATACCTCTCATCATTTTGGTCGTCATACTTTTCATGAGATAATCCTTTACCTTGTCAGCACGAAATTTTTACTAAACTCGCACTAGGGATTATTATTCAGAACGTGTATGGAAATGACTTGCCTTTCATCATCTTGAAGTCTCTCATGCAATATGATTGCTTCATTAGAACAGAAACAGATTGCCTGATCAAAAGCCTTCCTCAAACGAAGTTTAGTAACATCAATTGATTCATGAAATTCAATTTGATACTTGATAGAAACAAAGTCAGAATGAGTACAAATCAAGTGTAATACTTCTTCACAGAATCATAATTAACTGGACTCGAAAAAATAAGACCATCCATCTCGGCCAAAAACAAAGCACCTCTTGGAAAGACTTTCTTCACAATGTACGGGCTGCCATAATTTGGGGTGAAGTTTCCTTCTGCAAGAGGAACTATCGACAATAACTTCCGCAGGACAAGGTCACCTACCTGAAAATGTTGAGGCTTGACTTTCTTGTTGAAAGATTTAGCAACTCGTTGTTGGTAGCACTGGTCATGACATAGAGCTCTAAGCCTTATCTCATCAATCATATTCAACTGGTCCAATCTCTGTTGGATCCAATATGCTTCTGACAATTGTATCTGCGAAAGAATACGTAATGAAGGAATTTCAACTTTAACAGGTAGAACTGCTTCCATACCGTACACAAGAGAATATGGAGTTACCCCTGTAGATGTCCGGATAGAAGTCTGATATGCCATAAGTGCAAAAGGTAATTTCTCATGCCAATCACGATAGTTCTCAGCTGTTTTAGCCGAAATCTTCTTGATAGTTTTGTTGGCTGCTTCGACTGCTCCGTTCATCTGCGGACAATATGGAGAGGAATTCAGATGCTTGATCTTGAACTCCTTGAACAGATCATCCACCAATTTATTATTTAGATTCGACCCATTGTCGGTAATTATAGTCTCAGGTGCACCATATCGAGCAATGATGTCTCGACGAATGAACTTCACTACAATCCAGGCCGTCACTATCGTATAGGACATAGCCTTGATCCACTTTGAAAAGTAATCGATAGCGACCAGGATAAACCGATGCCCATTTGACGCTTTAGGATTAATTAGGCCAATCATGTCAATACCCCACATTGAAAATGGCCATGATTTAGACATTTGATGCAATTCATTCGGTAGAGTTTTAATCTTGTCATCATGGATCTGACATTTGTGACAACTTCGGACATGCTGAATGCAATCACTCTCTAAAGTGAGCCAGTAATAATCCATCCTCGTTATCTTCCTTGCCAGCATATGACCATTCATGTGCGGACCACATATTCCCTCATGTACTTTTAGCATCAAACGAATAGTCTCGGTCGAATCAACACATCTTAATAAAACCGAATCATAGGACCGCTTGTATAGGCATTCTCCGCTCAAGAAGAACTTCGATGCCATTTTTCTGATATACTTTTGATCAGATACGATACTTTTCTCAGGAAACTCCTATGTTGAAAGATATGCCTTGATATCATGATACCACGGCTTGCCGTCAGGCTTGTCTATCGTGGCCGTGCAATAAGTCGGTTTCTGTAAGACCTCTATTTTCAAAGGTTCAACTTCTAAACCACTTGTCACACGTAGTATTGCCGATAACATAGCCAGAGCATCGGCAAAACTGTTTTGAGTCCTTGGCAAGTATTTAAACGGAATGTCTTCAAACTCTTCCACTAACTCCTCTAAATAGACGTAATAGGGCTGCAATTTAGCATCTCTAGTTTGCCACCTACCAATGGTATGAAGAATAATGAGGGCTGAATCCCCAAACACCTTAAGTCGAGCTACTCCCATTTCAATTGCAACTTGTAACCCGATGATGCATGCTTCATATTCAACGATATTGTTCGTGCAAGGAAATATCAGTTTTGCCGCCACCGGATAATGTTGTCTGCCTGGAATATTAAAACTGCCCCGATACCTGATCCTGACAAGTTTACGGCCCCATCAAAATACATGATCCATACATACTCATCAATTGGCATGACTCTATCCTCTAGCGGATCCAGATTGTCATTTTTTCTAGGATTTTCGGTCAAGATATTAGCAATTACTCGTCCTTTGACTGATTTCTGAGACATGAATTGAACATTAAATTCTAAGATGAGAATCTATCATTTTGCCAGTTTTCCAATCAAAGCGGGTTGATTGAGCAAGTATTTGATTGGATCACACTCTGTTATAAGCAATATCTGATAGTGCAAAGTGTATTGCCTCGATTTGTATAGTACCTAGACCAGTGCTGTGTACGTTCCTTTCGCTTCAGAATAGTTCATCTCAGATGCGGTGAACTTTTTACTCAAATAATAAATCGCACGCTCTTTTCCATCCTCTTCACTTTTCTGAGCAAGCATGGCACCTAAAGAATCACTGTGGATTGTAAGGCAAAGGATCAGTGGTTGTCCCGGCGTTGGCGGAACAAGCATCGGTGGATTCATCAAGTAGTGTTTAATCTTGTCGAATGCCAGTTCACACTTTTCATCCCATTTGACCAGCGTATTCTTAGAGTTTAAAGAAAGGCTTTGCTGTCTCAGATAGCCGAGAAATAAATCTTGCTATATAGTTTAGTTTACCCATTAAGTTACGAACTTCCTTCACCGAAGAAGGAGATTTTATTTCACAAATGGCCTTCACTTTTGACGGGTCAATCTCAATCCCTTTGTTACTAACAATGAAGCCAAGTCATTTGCCAGAGGCTACCCCGAACACGTATTTTGCTAGATTGAGGCGTAATTTGAATTTGCGAAGCCTGTCGAATAATTTCGTTAAGGTTTCTATGTGATCTTCTCCACGTCGAGTTTTTGCAATCATGTCGTCAATATAGACCTCAATTTCATTATGCATCATGTTATGGAACAACATGACCATTGCCCGCTGGTAAGTTGTCCCAGCATTTTTTAGACCGAAGGGCATCACCTTATAATGAAATGTCCCCCATAGAGTGGTAAATGCCATTTTCAACTTATCATTCTCGTTCATCAAGATCTGATTATAACTTGAGAAACCATCCATGAAGGAGAATAGTTCGAACCCAGCTGTGTTGGCCACAAGCACATCAATGTGTGGGAGTGGAAAATCATCTTTAGGACTAGCTTTTTTCAGATCTCGGTAGTCAACACACACTCGAACTCGGCCGTCTTTCTTCAACACTGGAACTATATTACCGACCCATTCTAAGTATTGGGTAGTCTCAATAAATCCCACGTCAAGAAGCTTCATGACCTCTTCCTTGATCTTCTTTACCAGTTTTGGCTTAGCCCTTCATGGCCTTTGCTTCACAAGTTCAACCAAAGGACTAGTCGATAGACAATGTTCGACAAATCAATCAATTGAGACCCGGCATATCAGCATAAGACTAGGCAAAGATGTCTTAATAATCCTTCAACAACTGGGTCAAGCGTTTGGCCACATCTTCAAGGAGACATGCCCCAATCTTCACCTCTCTAGGATTCTTTGTGTCGCCAAAATTGATCGCTACGGTTTCTTCAACAGTCAGAGGCTTAGATTTCTCATGGATTTCCAAGTTCCGTCGTATATCTTCATCATTCGAATCAGAATTGTCTGAGTCATCAAATTGACTTGCATCACATATATGAGGATCCATGATTCTCGTCCCTTCACATTCCTCGAGATTAGTCCTGAAACATGAAAGAAAGGGATCAAAAAGACAAGACGGGGCTTAACTACATGCAATTTTCGAAAATTGATCCTTGTTTTTTTAAATTCATTTTGCTTTTGAAGACCTCGAAACGAGAATTCTTAAGAAGCCCAACCCTCAGTTCTTACCATAAATGACAAAATTTTCAAATCGTTGGTTATCGTCATCGGGTTGGTTTGGGGCACTTCAACAAGATTCAAAATGATAAAAACCGCTGTAATTTTACTAATATCAAATCAATGAATTACATATTATTGGATTGAAAAACCTAAGCGCAACATGAATTGGAATGAAAATCTAAAAGAGCAATAAAGATTCCTACGCAGAGGAGATACGAAAACTGGAAATAATTACTCTTGAGGGCCAGTGTCCATCCCTTCAAGTGGTCCTTCAGTGATTGCACCAATGGAGGTCTCAACAAACCAACCAGCGAGGTAGGGTATACCATCATTAAAGTCAAAAACCACCACCCTCGACTTTGGCTTCTTGAAAATACAGGGTGGTTGGTCATCCTCAGAATCATCAGACAAACTAACTAAAACCACTTTACCGTGCTTATTAGGTGAGTCAGTTAAGGCTTGTGGCAACTTAGGAAAGTTAAGCCCAAGATCATCCTTAATCGGGCTCGGCTTTAAATGCTCATATCCCCCTACTACTCCAGCCGAGCGAAAGGTGTGGTCAATGGGAGGTGGCAAGGGACTTTGACCTGCTTCTCTTCGGCTTCTGCAACAATCGTAGCCTTGTTCGTGGCTCCCTGACCCATGATATCCCAAACCAGCCTTATGGGATTGTCTATTTGTCTCAATCGGGACATGAATGCCTTGGCCTTTCTTCCCAAAACCCTGACCCGGCTCAAAACCATTACCGATCATGACCTTGGCCACCATGATAGCTGCATTAGAAACCTCATAAATGGGCAATGGCATATCAAAGGAAGCCTAAACAACTTGAACTATCTCAAATGAATGATAGCTATCCTCCTCAACATGATCAGGCTCTATGTATGGGATTGATGTCGCATTGAAAATTCGGTGATCTTCATCTCCATAAATTGTAACCAACTTTGCTTCAGCCACAAACTTGATCTTCTAATGCAAACTGGAGGGCACTGCGCCTACATTGTGGATCCATGGCCGTCCCAGCAAGAAATTGAAAGCAGAAGGGATATCCAGCACTTTAAAAAGAATATCGAACACTGAAGGTTCGATTTGCAGCTCTAAGTTAATTTGGCCTATCACATCCTTCTTTACTCCATCAAAGGCTCGAACAGAAGTCTTGTTTGCTTGCATGGTAGATAGATGAATGCCTAGCCTTTTCAAAATAGCTAACGGGCATAAATTCAAAGCTGACCCGTTATCAACAAGCAACCTAGCCATGTGAGTCTTCTTGTACTTCACTGATATATGAAGCGCCTTATTATGACCATGTCCTTCAACTGGGATCTCCTCATCAAAAAATGCTACTTGATCCTTGAGGAGGATTGCCCCGACAAACCCTTCTAGCTTATCTTCTTCAATGGTCTCGAGCACATGAATCTCACTCAAAACCTTCATTAGAGCACCTCGATGCTTATCTGATGTCTAAAGAAGTTCCAACAATAAGACTTGTATAGGTAACTTTCTCAACTGATCAACTACGCTATATTCATTAGCCTTAATCATAGCTAGGAATTCCTTCTCTTCTTTCTCAGCCACTGGCTTGGCAGGTCGATTATCAGCATAAGTTCGCCTTGACCTTGTTATCAAATCAACGCTGTACGATCATGGAACCATCTTGTCACTTTCATAAGCATAGGACTGAGGTGATGCTAGGACTAATACTTCTGAAGCATCGGGTATAATGATCCTGAGGTCATTATCAGAGGCGTCCTCGAGAGAGGGCATGTTAGGATCCAACTTAATTTGTTCATCGATCATCATTGCGAGTTCTTCATTCCAGTCAATGATGACTTGAGATATAGTGGCCACTACCCTGAATTCATTCGCTGTTGCAATCATCCCTTCTCTTACCAACTCATCCACCTTCTTTTTTATTTCACCAAATGACACCACTTCACCAGTCGAGACATAACCAGCTCGTACTAAAGCATCAAACATATCCTCGAAAGGGACCCTGAAGCCTTAAATCTGCTTGACCCCTGAGCCAAGGATAACATTTGTAATGCTCGAATGATCAGGGAGTGGATTGTTATGCACATTGGGCTTACCGGTTGGCTATAGTGCAAATGCTCCCGTCTCAAGTAGATCCTGTACTCGATGTTTGAGCACTTAGCAATCAACTATCGAATGTCCTACCTCACCTCTATGGTAATCGCATTTCTTCGACGGATCGTACCTTGCAAAGCCAGCAACGTTAGATCTTTATGGCTCTGAATTCAGCAAGTTCTTCTTCCTTAGCACTGCCAGTACCTAAAATAACGTCCCAGGAAGTGGAGTAAACTGGGGAGGTTTGCGTTGTTGGCATGGGTCCTGTTGGCCTTGCCGCCCATAAGAGGTTGTCTACTGGGTGGTAAATTGTAACTTCGGAGCCTGAGCTGGCGTCTTCTGTACATAAGTTATGTTGATTTCGGGGGCATGCTCTTTATTCTTCTTACTAGTAAATCTCTTGCCCGATGAACCTGACTCATTATACCATTCTTTTTTGAGGTCGGACTCAATCTCCTCATCCATAGCTATCAGCTGGCTAAAAGATTGGACGGCCGTTACTAACATTTGTGAACGAACCGGCTACGGTAGAGTAGACGCGAACAATTTCATTAAGTCACATTTTGAGGGTTCAAGCATGATCTGTCCCACCATGTTCCTCCAGCGAGTGGTATACTCCTTTAGTGTCTCGCCCTTTTTCTGCTCAGCTCTCTCCAGGTCTTTCCTTGTAATGGTGACATCAAGATTGAACTTAAAGTGCTTGACAAAAAGGTTTGCCACCTCTTCCCACGAGTCCTTCTGATTGATCTGGCAGTTGGTATACCACCTCATTACAGTATCCTTCAAGCTTGCTTGAAATGTTTGAATCATTAGAGGTCCGTTAGAAACATATCTATTCATGAGCCCCTAGTACATCTCGATGGGCTGAATTGGGTTTGAAGTGCGGTCATACTTCTCGAAAGCTGACATCTTGAATTTATTGGGCACTTAAACCCGAGCAAAAATAGACAAATCAACAGGCGGAACACTTTGAGTTCCCTTCACTCCACGTAACCTCTAGTCGAGCTTAGCCAGCAACTTGGCATTCTCGTCATTGGGGGGTGAATGAAGAACATGGGCTGCCGGAGACACACTGGTGTTAGTCAAAATGACATCATCCAGTTGGAAGGTTGGATTAGTATTTACTACAAGAGCTTTGTCAAGGCGGAGGCCTTGACGGGTTGGAGGTGAAATCTCCGATTGAGAGGCCGCATTGATCTACTGCTGCTTGGCCATGAGATCACTCATCATTTTGGACATGGCAACCACAATCTATTTATTGATTGTATTCATGTGTTCTTTCAGCTTTTCGTCAATCATGGCTGCAATCTTGGCTTGATTGGCCATCCTTCTTTTGGTCACTAATCGAGTATTATAAGGAGGATCAGTGGCAAATCACCTGCAAAAAGTAACAGTTGAATAAATACAACAAGTAAAAAGAGCGAGTCGGTCCATGACATCCTCTAGACCCTCAAGATGAAATTTCTTTCAAACGACCGATTCGTCTAGTAAATCTCGAAATTCCATATTGCTTTATTCAGTAATAAATAAATAAAAACCCGGACCAATTCCAAAATTTACAAATTATAGCTTAATGTTTCTCATTGAATTGCCAAAATGGAAGATGTCTCAAAAGAATTCTTAGAAAGATGTCCAGCAACATCTATTACCAGAAAACGTCAATAGTAAGCTAACATTTCCTCCTAAGGAAGAAAAACTCCCTAAACCAAACGTGAAATCAGACGGTCTTTCTTTTTTTAGAGGTCATGTGATCTATAGACGAATGGGCTTTCAAGGCACGCCGTAATCGTGCATCCTTTTCAGCTAGAACATCTGCCTTTTCCTGGGCTTTCATTGCATTTTCTTCGCTGATTTTGATTTGGGTTTGAAGGATATGCCGTACTATCACAACCGAGATTTTTGGGAGTATCTCAGCAGGGATGGTATGATACTGAATATACCAGACCATGGCGAAATGACTCTTCATCCTTCCGGTGGGCTTATCTGTAGGCCAAATCAGCTTCTGAGTGGAACATTTCTGCCAAGCCTCAGAATGACGCCTAAGCTCGACTTTGTAGGACTCGCCTTTCTCGAACTGGACTTGAAATTCATTGGGCTTGAGTGGAGGTGGGACATCCTACAAAACTCGGAATTATCGTGTAACTCGAAGGGGCTGATAGCAAATTGCCCTATAAAATGCCCATCAAAGGTACGGGTTTCTGATCGCCATGGTATAGTCGAGCCTCAACCTCCCGAAACCACACAGCTTGCCAAAGGAAAATCTTAGAGTTTGGATCCTTGAACAGATGGACCCATTGTGTATAGTGCAAACTCTTAGTTTGATCTTGTATTTATTTGACTTTAAAATAGGGTTATCAGTCATGCCCATTTCAAATACAGTAATATTTTCCCCAAATTGAGAAAGGTGCGAGAAAAGCCAGATTTGTAAAAGCTCAATCAAGGCTCGAAAAGTTCTATCTTTTTCTTTCTTGAATCGTGTTAGAGATATAAAAGTCTCTACCAGAATTGTGTTTATAAAACTAACTCCACCACATATTTGTTTTACCGTCCAAGCTATCACCGAATCAATAGCATTTTGACGAAATGGAAAAATGATGAGTCCAAAAAAAAACTAAGATAAAAATCTTAGACCTCTTGAGGTCGGAGTTATTTTCGAAACGTTCAATAAGAAAAGATAATGGGCATGCTTGACAATTACCTTTTAGCACTTTTTCAATTTCCTTTTTAGTTAAACTCAAAAATTCAGCAAGCGCTACCACAAGATCTACCCGAATGAGTGGTTCAACTATATCCAAATCAATCAATTTCCCAATGGCAATACCGTATTCTTCCAAAGTCGGTGTGAGCTCAAACTTACCTCCTAACACAAATGTGGTCGTCTCGAGGCATAAAAAATGAACAAGTGCCTGCATGATCCCGCTCCGAACATCTATGTCTAGGATTGGCAGCATGAATCTAATGCGCTTGAGAACGTACTGCTAACCATCTGGCTTTAACTGGCCCCATAACTTCTTGAGCTCTAGTTTCGAAATAGGCACGAAACGGATATTGAGGCGACCCATTCTTATATAGACCACGTGCCAAATGACTCAACCTGAATCAAGGACCGATTCAAAATAAGATGAAGAAAACCAAAGATAAACTCAAGAAATTATCGTCTTTAGGGAGAAAGTGTCAATCACAGAGACATGCACATGAATCATGAGTTTAAATCTTAATCAATCTACCCTAAAGGCTTTTGCAAAATGAAATGATGAATGGAGCGACATGTCGCAGTCTCGCGTACAATCATCATAACTAGTCGCAACCTCGCATACAATAGTTATGACTAGTCGGGTCCAATCACTTCGGCTCAGTTCGGTCGACAAGGGCAACCTCCATGTGTTTGTAACCTTACGTGCATGAGGATAACCCTTGAGCCATTTTTTGGAAAAAATTTTGGGATCCAAATGGGATAACCTTTAGCGAAGCCTTACCGCCAAGGTTAAAGAACCATCTAAATACCATCTTAAAATTATGGGTGTGACCCAGGTCCGGTCACAGATTGTATGTGGTGTAGTGCAAATACTGTAAATCATGCATAATAATTATATGCAAACACCGCTTCAATAGTACAAAAATTAAATCACAATTCCAATTCACCAAGTTTGCAAAACAAAGGGTTAGCCAATCACTACACCCCTTATAACTCCCGTCATGCAAAATCATTTAACACCTAAGAATGAGTTCAATCAAATTTTGTCAAATCGAGTGATTTTTTCATGAAGATTTTTTGGCCTAAGTCCTCCTTAAATTTTCAAAAAATTCAAGTTATCCCCAGCAGAGTCACCAAGCTATTACGACCTAAAAATCAGGTTTTCCGATCTTAGGCTAATGGATTACTAGATCAATTAAATTAACTAACCAAACTCAAGTTCTTCCAAACTCTACCAATTATCAACTTAGGTCCAATTATGAGCATGCAAATATTTTCAATAGGAGCCGCCACTAATGATTTAAAGTATGTTGATTAGAAACCTAAATAAAATAGCAGGAATACTATTTTATTTCTGCGAACCAAAGATTATAAATCCGGGGATTTGGTTATGCTAGATTACCCTAACGTCCTTTCGGTACTAATCTCAAGAAAAATACTCAATTCGGCAATTTTGATAAATCCTGACTTAGAGTTCAAAGGTGCAAAATTTTTTTATTTTCTTTTATGAATTTTTTTTGTATTTTCAAATTTAAATTCAAATCGCAAATTTTTTAGACCTATTTTCATGTGTACGATTGCGGATTAGGAAATTTTCCTAATCGATCACATCTTGAAAAAATTTTGCTATATTAAATATCTTGGATATATTCAAAAGATTGTGAAAATTTTAAATTCTATCCAAATTTGACAAATAATAGATATCCAAAATTTTCAAAGAGTAAGTAAATCCTAATTGAAATAATGTCTAGTGCTCAAATATGCAAAGTTAGATATCGATAAGCACAAATTAAGTAATAAAATATTCAAACCAAATCAAGATAAGAAATTTACCTAATCTAAAGATTTGGTTCCAAATTTGAATTACCGGCGGATCGGAACGAGACGATGGTTGGCGGTGCACGACGGTGGCATGCGACAGTGGCGTGCGGCAAGCGGCGCAGCGTCGGGAGCAGCGGCTGTGGTGTCTTCGACTAGGCGAGACGAGGCTCGCGACACGGGCTTGTCGCGACGATGCTCGCTGAAGAGTGGTTCAGTGTGGCAAACTCGCAGTAAGATAACAAGGCAGGAATTGGCTAGTCAGCTTGCGACTCTTTGAAGAACTCATACAACTTGGAAGACGGGAAGATGTATGATCGTGGTCTGTTTTAGAGAACAAGACCCAATGTATTTTCTGTTTATTATTCCACCCGCACATTGGAATTCTCTATCCATCAATCAAGCTCTCTCTTTTACTTTGACCATGCAACCCACTGCTTTGGCTCATGATTTTCTCTTGCACCTCTCTCGGCTAGATGCCTTTTCTTTGACCACCTAATGACTCTCAACGCTAAGCTGGATTAGACCTCCTGGGAGCGGCTCAAAACGGTGAAGCTTTGCGGGGGTTATTGGATTGAATTGCAGTGGCAATGAGGCTGGCGTTGCTCCGAGTCTGCTGTGAGAGGCTGCTGCGTTTGTGATTGAAGCTTGCTGGTCGGAACAAGAACACTTAGAGAAACTTGTTATTTGTCGACTGGAATGCTGGTTGCTCGTAGTGCCATGGTTGGACAAGGTAGGGGTGAAGGGTCAAACTCACTGGAAATTCGTCTGGGCTTTGCGATCGTAGCTGCTTGATTCGTTGGGGATCACTGCTGACGGATTTTGTTGTGCAACACAGCCCAATGTTGCTATGTGTTGGAATTGCAGGAACAATGTGGGGACAACGGCAACCTTGTTGACTTGTTTAAATATGCAAAAAGAAAAGAAATTCTCCCTCTACAGCAGTCATCCCTCCCTCACTTACTCTCTCTAAAAACTCTGATCTTGAAAATTATAAGAGCTCCCTTGAGTGAGGGGTATAATCACATATTTATATCGCAACCCTAGGTTAATTGACCGGGCTTCCTAGTCCTAATGGGTTTTGGCTTTGGCTTTATCTTTTAATTTTTATTTAATTCCAAATTGACTGAATTAATTTGGGCTTTTATTCAATTAAGCTTAATGGGCTAATTGAAGCTCAAATTAAGACGACCAAGCCCTTTTTGACGTGATTTTCGGCCCCTGTCTTCCAAGTGAGCTGAGTTTCGTTCGGTGTGTGAGCTCAATTTACGTGATGAATTTTAAACTTGCTTACTGCTACTGGTTCAATGTGGAATGCAATTAACCTACATGATCCTAAACTATATGCTATACAATTTTAATATTTTTGTTTAGGGGTTAAAATTTAATCTCTAATTTTTATGCACTTAATCACTAAATGGATCGTCAAAATTTATGTATCAACACATCGTAGCCTACACATGCACGGTGCACGCACGACATGTGCACGGGGCATGCACGGAGTGTGCATGAGACACGCACGTCACGTGTACTATCTTGGACTTCTCTTGGATTGATTTCGATGATTTCCTACTGAAAGAAGGGATAAATTTTTGGGAATTTCGATGGGAAGACATGACAAGTAAAGTTTGGAGATGGATTTTGAGGTATATATACATAATTGCCGTTGCCACCATTTCGATTGGCGCTGCTTCAATTTGTGGTTCATTCAAGAGTTTCATCTTTCCTTATCACGTATATATATGTAATTCGTTTTTCTTCATTTACATTCCCATCTTTGAAATCGGGCTCTATGTAGAGGATAAATATGGAAGTTACGGTTTTGGCGGCCAGCTTGTACACCATGTTCACTCCTGCGAACGATGCTTGCACCTCCACCATCAATATCGCCGGCTTCGCTCCATGCAGCCACTTCTTGATGGCTCTCTCCTCCATCATCGTTTTCCCTTCACTCTTCTTTAAATGAGACAGGATCAATCTTGGTCACCTTCAAGTATGTGGAGAGAGATGGATGGAAATGGGGTTTATATATAAGCATAGGGAGAGAAAGCAGGATGGTGGAAGGAATTAAGAGAACGTGACAAATGGAATCATTTCCTCTCTCAGACTCATCACTGTTGTTGCCTTCCATCTTTCATAGAGAGATCAAGAAGAGGGTAATGAATGAATGGGGATCGTATAGCAGGCATCGTAAATGTCACCAGAGATCAGGAGAACACTCGAGGCAGAAAAATTCTTATATGTATATGGAACATGCGGGCCCATTTCATCTCAATCGTTGAATGGTATCGAATCTCATGTAAAGCTCACATGATTTAGAGCTCATATGATTTTATGATTGAGATAGAGTTAACTGGCATGTACCGAGCATTGTATCTATGCTCTCTTGTTATTTCTCTTGCTCATGGCAACGCAGTGTGAAATCAGAGAAGGTCCACAGTGAGTCTAAAATGGAGTAAGGGAGTCTCCATATAATAGCTAAAGTTATATTTGTCTGGGAGGGTCTAAAATTTTTGTAATACGAAGTTCGCCCTCTGACAAGTTTACGAATTTTAGCCAAGATGATGATGGCATCAGTTGACTTGTATTGGAAACATCTACGGTTATGCTCTATTCGAATGCAATAGATAATCGCTAGAAAAGATATCTTGCCAAGCCTTGCCATCAAGTCCTTGCCTTTAGTAGCATTGATCATCCATTGGAGTTCATCATTTCATTCTCCTAAAGAGCGGCGGATTCCGTAGGACAAATGCTTCCAGTCTAGGCACACTAGAAGAATAGATGTTCTTTGTTTTCTAGACTAGACATACAAAAATTACAATTGATACATATTTAAGGCATCCAATGACAATCACGGTAATTAATAATCAATCAATGAGAGGATCCATTATGTAACTACGCCAAACATATGTGTCACACAAACCACGATAAATTGTGCTATTTCTTTATCAGCCATGACTTTAGTGACCACCCTGGGACCGGTTTTTTTAACAATTAAATTAAGTTTTTTTTAATGAAAAGAATTGTTCATATATTAAAAATAATAAAATAAATTCTTTAATCAAATTGAAATACAAGTACATTTTCACATAATTTGAAAAAAAAAATCTGGATAATGGTATAATAATGGGAAAAATTAAGAAAGAAGTCTTAAACATGTAAAGACGTAATTCAGTCCTAAATTTTTTAATTTAACTAATTTAGTTATAAACTTTTTCGTGATTTGCCAATATAGTAATTTCAATCAATTTTGATCGGAAATTGATGACGTGGACACCGGACATCCTCTATGGCATGGTCGACGTTGAAGTGAACAACTTTTTCCTTTTTTAAATTTCTTTTAAAAAAAGAAAAAAATGGAAAAAAAATAAAAAAATAATAATTTTTTTATAAAAATTGCAAATCTTGTCCATATTGTGCCACGTAGAACGGTTGACATTCATGTTAAGGATTTTTCGGCCAAAATTAGGTAAAAGGACTATATTGGCAGATCGTTAAAAATTTTATAACTAAATTAGTCAAATTGAAAAGTTCGGAACTGAATTGACGTCATTCAATGGGTCTATAACTTTTTTTCGGTAATCATCATTACACACAAATTACACCAAATAAAACGTCTATGATCCAAGTGACCCATGTTCACGTGCCTCGTCGCACGTCCATATTCTTTAGAGGAAAACGACAAGCAAGACAACACAAAATTTTCATGATTGAGACATGATCACGTGAACTATACACGTACACATCTTCTCAAAGGTTAAAGAAAAAAAAAGAAAAGTAAAGTAATGACAAACAGCAAAAAATAGGAAAAACACCTGCCACTGCAAATCTTGCCACGAGATGCTTGCCCCCACCATCTAACCCATCACTGTTAACGCAAGGCTTGTTTCATTTGGTCCAGTCGATTTTTGAAAGTGGGTCTAAAAGCACGAGGACGATCGATCTCCTGAGGTTAGTTTCCATCGAACCGTACGTGAATCTGGTGAGAGATCTGGGGAGGCGTATATACTGGGATGTGGCGTTTCGAAAGAACAAGCAAAAGGGTCGAGGATTCTTTTTAGGACGTCTCGGTTTCATGTGCTTGTTTGCATTTTTGGTGCTGGGGATCAATGCGAATCTGGTCTTTCTTGGGTTTGGAACAGTGGATTCTGACGCTGCTGCATGTGCTGATTTTCGACATTTTAATGCGTGTTTCGTGTGTTTGTTAAGAATAAACTATTCTAATGGGGGATCAGGATCGTGACTCGAGGAATGGTTTCATCGTCTACGGAGTTTTGATTGTGGATGCGCTCTTACATGCTTTTTTTAACGGTTCAATGGGAGTAAGTGTAAATGCACATGCCCTTCTCGATCCTGTTTCCGTGTGTTTTCGTAGATTTGGAGGGAATTGGATGCATTCTACGCAGGAACGACTTGTTTCCAAGTAGCATCTGTTGGGCCTTACATAGCTGTTTCTAGTGTCATTGATCAAGTGATTCAATGAGAATTATATTCATTCGAGATCTGAATTGGAGTTTCGCTGAAAAAGTACTGTGTAGACTTATTTCACAGATGATGAGATGGGCAACTACCAACACCTTAGCACAGGACGTACATGAGAACTTGTGTCTGTTGCTGGTTTTTATGTAGCTTAATTATGTTGTTTTATACAGGGTGGATCATATCATTCGACTTTCGGGGATCACTTAACTTCACTCAAGAACCCTGAGAATATTGTCTACGCTTAGTATGGACATGCAGCGGAAGGGCAATGTTTCTGAAAATGGAAATGCGAGAGGATCTGATATGCTATGTACTTTAGCCAAGACCGAAGAATGTGATTTCTCAAAATTGATGGAGAGGCCGAGGCCTTTGAACATGGAAAGGAAGAGGTCACTCGATGAACGATCCTTTAATGAATTGTCGACTGCACTGTCTCCTCATCTCTCCTTGAGAAATGCAGAGAATTCATTCCGTTTGACCGACCCCTCTGGTTACTTTTTGTCTCCCGAGAGAAGGTCGGGCTATAATACCCCAAGGGCAGAGAATGGATTTGAGACCCATCCTATGGTTGCTGAAGCTTGGGAAGCACTTAGGAGATCATTAGTATATTTTCGCAGTCGACCAGTTGGGACTATTGCTGCATTGGATAATTCTGGAGAGAACCTTAATTATGATCAGGTAAAGAGTACTATCTCTGGATTGTATGATGGAGTACCTTCAGCTTCGTCCTATTTAGTGATCATCACCACTGCTTGCATCTGTCCTTCTTGGTCCACCAAACATGAATGGTTTGGGAAAACACATATCAATTGTATTGGTTGAAGTAATTTGTTGGTTGTGCAGATGGTTTTCTTCGCCGTTTGTTTGTAAATAAGCATGTACTGAATATTTTAGACCACATGCTCCCCTCGATGAGTCTTCTTTTTTTGGTTACAACTCAATCAGCATCTTGACTGATCCTAATTGTTCTCATTTTACAAACTGTCTTGCACTTTAGAATAGTCAGGGTAACTACTTTCAATATTCTGTTCCAGAAATTCTTATTTACACAGGGCATCGTGGCATCTTTACTTTATAGCTCATATGATCCACTTGTAGTCCAATATTTGCTATCTGTTTACTTGTTGATGGACTTGGTGTACAGGAGTTTTTTTAGGTTTCTAGTAAGTCAAAGGAGAGTATTTTTCTGGACATGGTTCAGAGCGTTGGCAGCTTCAATAAGGAGTGAATGCTAACTTTTTCATTGGCTCTGTAGGTCTTTGTGAGAGATTTTTTTCCTAGTGCGTTGGCTTTTCTGATGAATGGAGAATCTGAAATAGTTAAAAACTTCATATTGAAGACTCTTCGCCTACAATCATGGGAGAAGAAAATCGATAGATTCCAGCTAGGAGAAGGAGTAATGCCAGCTAGTTTCAAAGTGCTCCATGATCCAGTCAGGAATAACGAAACTCTGATAGCTGATTTTGGAGAGAGTGCGATAGGAAGGGTTGCTCCTGTTGATTCTGGGTTTTGGTGGATTATTCTGCTCCGAGCTTATACAAAATCCACAGGAGATACATCCTTGGCCGAACTATCTGAATGCCAGAAGGGCATGCGTCTAATTCTGAGTTTGTGTCTGTCAGAGGGCTTTGACACCTTTCCAACTCTTCTCTGTGCTGATGGATGTTGTATGATTGACCGTAGAATGGTGAGTTTCTCATAGCATCACTATCTTATGACTTTGCTAAGGTACATAGTAGTTTAATATCAATCTTCTAATTTCAATCATGTGGAGGAGCCAATTCTGTTTTAACCACGGAGTGATATTCAATTGCAACATCATACTTCTCTTCTCACAATGTGAAGGGATTCACAAGATTGTTGTTTAAGAGTTCTTTACATTTGATCGAACTGAAATGCTTGCTCTTTATTCTAAATAATCCAAATGTATACACTGGTTCACAAGCAGACATTCATATGTAGGTGCATCATCATGCCAGAAATGAACAAATAATTGGCAGTAATGAACAAATAGTAAGTAATGCAACCTCGTAGGTTCATTACATGAGTGATGGATGAGACTTGTAATTTTCTTTCAAATGTTACACTTGTCTTTCATGCTGCTTTATGAATGATCTAAAGAGAGAATTGTTAGCATCTAACTTTTCTCAAAATGTCTGATTAATATTGCAAGAGAAAAAATGAATTTAGTTTGATGTCATCGAATGTCTCTGTTTTCTGCCTAATCAAGGTCCATGAGGAGATAGCACATCCTGCAACTTTTAGAAATGATAAAACTATTATGGATCTACTGGTTCTCATTATTCATTTACTTTAACTCAGTTCAAAATTGTTTGTATTTTGCAGGGTGTCTATGGCTATCCTATTGAAATACAAGCACTCTTTTTTATGGCACTAAGATGTGCTTTGCTTCTCCTAAAGCAAGATGTGGAGGGAAAGGAATTTGTAGAACGTATTGTCAAACGCCTTCACGCCCTAACTTATCACATGAGGGGTTACTTCTGGATAGACTTAAAGCAGCTTAACGATATTTATCGTTATAAGACAGAGGAGTATTCTCATACAGCAGTCAACAAATTCAACGTGATTCCTGATTCTCTTCCAGAATGGGTTTTTGATTTTATGCCAACTCGTGGTGGATATTTTGTCGGTAACGTTAGCCCTGCTAGAATGGATTTCCGTTGGTTCTGCTTGGGTAACTGTATTGCCATTTTGTCATCACTGGCGACGCCAGAACAGTCCACTGCCATAATGGATTTAATAGAATCACGCTGGGAGGAGTTAGTTGGAGAAATGCCTCTGAAAGTTTGTTATCCAGCTATAGAAAACCATGAATGGAGGATCGTTACAGGGTGCGATCCGAAGAACACTAGATGGAGCTACCACAATGGAGGATCTTGGCCAGGTATGCTCCTGAAACTTGCCCATGAGAAGTGAAGTTGATTTGTTTCCATTGATCTGCTCTGAGGGATTTGTATAACCTCAATTGTATTTGATTGATAAATTAACGCGGTTTACTTTACATGGTCAAATTGCGCTTTGCTAGTTGCTACAAATTTCTTTGAAATACACGTCTTCAGGTTTCGCTCGGAATGACTCTTTCAAATCAACCTCTATTCTCAAAATTTGTTTGCCGTCACAATGTGTGCAGTGCTTCTATGGCTTCTGACTGCCGCATGTATCAAGACCGGACGACCCCTGATCGCAAGAAGAGCCATTGAACTTGCAGAAGCAAGGCTACTCAAGGACAACTGGCCAGAGTACTATGACGGAAAGCTCGGTTGTTACATCGGGAAGCAGGCTCGCAAATTCCAAACCTGGTCGATCGCCGGTTACCTAGTGGCAAAGATGATGTTGGAAGACCCTTCACATATAGGTATGGTATCACTTGAGGAAGACAGACAGACGAAGCCGGTTATGAGGAGATCCAATTCTTGGACTTTCTAGTAGATTCATGTTTCTTTCTCATTTTCTGCAACTCATCAATCGTCGACTTGTTTTGAGTTTTTACTTCCTGTCATTCAAAATTTACTCCTCTGAACAAACTCCTCCTGTCTTTTTGTCTAAGCAATGCTGGTATGTAGATTTTTTCCTGTATGTCTGCCTTTTTCATCTTCTAATTTCTAATTCTTTTTTCTTTTCCGATTCGATTGCATTCGCGCATTCTAATACTGATAATATTTGGGAGAAAATATTATCAGTTGCTTGGGAATTTGGAGGATGTGTAACATGTGGAATTTTTTATTTGATTAATGAAAAAAAGTAATTTTTTACTTAATGTAATATAATGATATTTGGATAATATGTAGACATCAATTTGCAATAATGGATTTGGATTTAATTTGAAAGATAGCCACCAGTTGAGAATTTTTATATGATTTTTCTTCGTTTATAATGGTTTTATCAATTATTAAATATGAAAATTGCATGGGACCATACCTATTTTTTTTGGAGTTATCAATTTATTTATAAATATATTAATGAGCAAGCATTATTTCACAAAAAAAAGGAACCGCTTTAGCGATATACAAATTTGACAAAAGATAGTACTTAAAAACTTGTTTTTAGATTATTTTTGTCTATTGATGCAATGTCTTGCTTACATTGTTCAGACAAATTCTATATTGCAAAATAAATATATGTGTGTGTGTGCGTGTTTGTGCGCGCGTCCGCGCAGCTTCCTTGCAAAAAATTGTAATAGCGTCGGTCCAATTGTTGCTTCCTTGCAAACAATTGTAATAGCATCGGTCCAATTGTTACTTCCACTATCTACTTGTTCCCACACATAAAAGCCCCATATCAAATCTTATTAGCTCAAAACAAACAAAACATTATATTTATGGGCAAAGATTAGCTATGTATAATGAGAATAAACTGAGAAAATATTGAATTCGAATAGAGTTCTGTATATATTAACTGAAAATCATGTAGTGACAACATTCGAATACACAAGAAAAAGTTTACAAAGAATTGCTTAGTAAAGAAATGATTAACATTTAACTTATTTTTGCAAATGTAATGTTTGCGTAAAAACACTTTATATGTTTTTTGGATGCTTGAACATAAATACTATTATATTAGCAAATCAATTTTTTAATCCTTACATGCCATATATCTTCAAGAGGGACATTGCAACCGATTTCAAGAATTCGTAAAGATAATACAAAATTTTAGACAAAGGCAATTAGCAACAAGTGCCTAAATCTAGGAAGCAAAAAGTGATTTCCCCCTGTTCTCAAGTGATGACGCCGGTTTGAAAGAAGAATTTTCTGCTGAGAAAAATCTCGTCTGCACCCAACTTGTATGCTCAAATTCATCACGGCCATTAATCACGTGGGTTCAACCTGGATCTAACAAAATTGTTGAAGGGTATTTTAAGCTTTTTCATTGCCAGTGAACCCTAATACTCACTATATATACTGATGTAATTCGTAATTATGACATAATAAGAAATTTTTATCTTTCGTTTTCATGGTATCAAACCCACAAAACCTTTTGCCCTGGCCGACAACGATCATTGTTACATCTCTGGAGAACTCATTGTCGCCGGTTTCGGCATAAACTCTGTCCTTGCGCATGACGGATTTGTTGGTCGAGTCCTTGCACGGACTAGCCAGTAGAGTCCTTGCACGGAGGCTCGACATCGGAGCCCGATCGACGGTTCGTGTTGATGCGCTTTCTGGTAAGGAATTAAAAAAAAAAATGGATCTTTCTCTTTGGTTTTGCTGCGTTCGTGCTTCGCCATCTGAATCCACCTAGTCCGAAGTGGGTGCGTGCGTCATTCCCCTGTGGAAGGGGCATGACTTCCTTGTGGGCCCGCTGCTAGGTCTGAAGATTGTCTTTTTTTACCATTAAGTTATGGTTTATGCCGAAGTCCAGAAGGTTATTCCTCAGGATAGCTTTGATTGATTGGTGTTTGATGGTCTTTTTACGATTAATGAATTCCCTCGATGGTTAAGGAGGTTGATTATGTAGAGGTTTGCTAAGCGTCTTTTGGCGTAACTAGAAATTGGGGTGATTGCGTCTAGTTCCTCGGCTGCAGACAAATTTGTATGCACAGCTTCTTCAAATTGGTTTGGTTCTACCTTTATATGCCAATATCTGGCTTTATTTCTTCTTTTAGTCCCTTTATGTTAGTGCTGATTTAAGTTCTCTATATATTATTGAGTTATGGATGGAAACTGTGGATCTAGCATGAGCATGGATGCTAGTCTTACTAATATGAAGCTAAGTTCTGTCGAACTAGATGGGACCAACTACCCTTCTTGGTCTATGGCGGTCGAGACATATCTATTGGCCACCAAACAATTGAGTTATCCACTACAAAAAAATGAGGGATTAGCGATGATTTTTGTGACGAAAAATTTGGCAAAATTCGTCGCAAATCAAATTTGCGACAAAATTAGCGATATTTCCATCGCTAATTCGGCGTCGCAAATTTTATAACCAAAAATTTCAATTTCCGTCACTAAATTGCGACGGAAAAAAATTCGTTGCTAATTATCAGTCGCAAAATTCGTCGCAAATTAGCCACGAACTTTATCCGTTGCAAAATTCATCGCAAATTAGCCACAAACTTTTTTCGTCGCAAATTAGTTATGAACTTCATCCGTCGCAACGAATTCGTCATAAATTAGCCACGAACTTTATTCGTCGCAAAATTTATTCGTCATAAAATTTGTCACAAATTAGCCACGAGCTTTATCCGTCGGAAAATTCAACGCTACTTATTCGTCGCAAATTAGCCACGAACTGTATTAGCCACAAAATTCGTCGCAAATTATACACCATTTGGGCCATCAAATCTTGTCAATAGCAATAGCCACGCATTAACAGATATCATCTAATACATTGAAAACAATCAAAGGACACGTGACAACCATAGATTCCGCTTCAGAAAAAGAAAACGAACAAACCAGACACAATGCCATATAATTGAAAAATATAACTGAAGGAAAGATGCTAGTCCACAAAAAATAATAATATATGCAAAGTTGCAAAGTCCGACATGATGCTATTTGATATCTAATCTTATAATACATTCAAAACATTCAAAGGAGACGGGACAACCATAGATTCTGCTTCAAAAACGAAAAATCGACAAACCAGACACAAGATTGGGCAGCTTTGGTACTTAGCAGGACACCAGAAGCAATCACTTTTGTCGACACCCGATAAAATGTGGATACATAAATAAAGATATTCAATCAGTTCAAAATATAAAAGAAACGTTCATGCATGGATGTAGAACTAGGTATGAAAAAACATGTAAGAGGGTTAACAAAAAAAACGTTTCAGGACTAACATCAATGTTCTTACATATGAATATGAGTTAACTTTGACATCCACTGTAGTTTTTTCACCCTTGTAAACCGTATTTCTATCACCTACGAAAAATTAGAACCTTCTCCATACAGCATTCAACAGTTTAATGACTTAGAGAGGTTAATTACCAACACCAATTCCCAGGAAAAGATGACTCAAAGTCAATTAAGGCATGTATTTCTACAATGTTCAAATATCATGAGTTTTTGTAACAAGCATGTCATCCTGGGATCTATAAATTTTCAGTTTTTCTCAAGCAAATAACCTAGTTGTAAGAGAGTTCTGCACAGAAAGTAATTATAGTGCAAGAACATATTGGGCAAACTATACTTATGGCACAAAAGATTGTGAAGCAAGCTTAGCCCCGATTTTGGAAATTTTAACTAGAAAGGACTGAGAAAATCATCATCTTCATCAGCAATCTCAGTATCATTGTGTCGCTCATCATTGTGCCCATCACTTATGTTGACACCTAAATTTTACCAACCATTTAGTGCAATTTGTATAGAAAATTAGTGATTAAATTTTAACTCCTAAACAAAAATATTTAAAGTGTATAACATATAATTTAGGTTCATTTAATTTAATTGCATATTTTTGCATCGGATTGGCAATGGCGTAGAGCTTAAATTTCGTCAAACAAAACTCGGTTCGCTTCGGAATGCAAGGGCCTGGAATTATATGGATAAACGGGCTCGGTTGTTTTAATTTAGCCTTAATTTAGTCTGTTGAATTTAATTAATTAAAGCCTAAGTTAATTCAGCCCATTTAAATGTTAATTAGACCTAAGCCCAAGTTTAAGCCCATTAGGACTATAAAGCCCATCTAATTGACCTAGTTTAGGATTATATAAACATATTTTAAGTCAGAAATTAGGGGGGCGAAACAATTTCAGACCAGAATTTTTACACAAGTGTGAGAGAGAGAGAGGAAGAGCGACGTCGCGCACCAACACCGGGGGGCACGCCGTACGCCGCCGCACCGCTGTCGTCGCGCCTCAACCGCCCGCCGACATCGCTGCCTTCCACCAACGTCGCTACCCTTCACCCATCACCGTTGCTCCGCCCCTCCGCGTTGCCGCATGCCTTGCCCTAGTCCATCACCGAGATGTCGAAGAGCTCCTGAATACCGTGGCTGTTCTGTTGCTTCCTTCCTCAATGGCGTTTTCCTTTCTAACGTGAAGTGTCAAACCGGACAAGGAGTTGACTTCTTGGTTCCACGAAGACAACGCACTCTGAACCGAGAAGCTGCTGCTTCCGTTGCTGGCTTCTACCGTGACTACACCTTCACACGCAACAGCCTTGAAGAGAAGCTGCTCACGCCACATTCTTCTTCGGTCAAACGTTCCCACAGCTCTTACACAGCAACGCTCTCCCATGTAGAATATGTAGAAGAAGACATGACAATCCCTGCATGCATCGAAATCAGAACCTCCAGCGATGCTGACCCATGCCACGTTCTTCTTCAATTAGACGTCCTCCACAAAGCCAACGAATCCCCCATGCAAAAGGCACCAAAAGGAAAGGACATGCATGAAGACCCCTTCATCCAACACTGACCATTCTCCGAAGCAGCAGCAGTCCAGCTAATCTCGGCGATCCCCACCTTCACGAGGCAGTTCCTGCTTGTTTCGTCTCTGTCCAACGAAGCCTATCCCACGAAGACAATGCCACTGGTTGCTGCTCTGGGCCCATCAGTCAACGAAAATTGTCCCAGCATTGATGCCAAGCTGCTATTTTTCTCTGAACCGAGGAGCTCCTGCACAAGACGCCAAGCTGCTGCCTCCCGGAGCTATTCCCTGCCCTTCCCAACGTCGCCGTCCCAACGCCGGAGCAGCCTCACCGTGTTGCCGTGAGTCCCGCCGGTGCCGTGTCTCACCGTCGTCGTCCTGATCCCGATCCGCGAAGTCGATCCCGATCTCGAACCGAATTCGAATTTCGGAAGTTATCTGCAAATTAGGTAACGATCATTATTCAATATATTTTCAGAATATTAAGTTTCCTGATTTGTATGTTTTAAATATTTCGTGAATATCACGTGGATATTTAAATATCTTAGGATAATGTTCGATATATCCGTGATATTTAAAAATATTTAAAATTAGGAAATTTTCCTAATTTAGCAACGTATCTGGACAACTATCCGACCTTATCCCTAAGGTCTGATACGCGGCGATACGGAATTTTATTATCCTATCCATAACTATTTGGATACGATGATGGAATTTATCTGCTTTCCAAATTTGAACGACCGACTATCTGTTAACATCTATAACCCTATAGATATGACTAATAGTTCAAATTTTGTGTCTAATTCAAGTTTGAAATAAATTTGACGGATTGCGTGGTTAGTTTGAATGTGGATGTTATCTTTATTTAAATTGTTTTCTTTCCTTTTCAAATAAAAGAAAACCCAAAAAAAATCTGTTTTTGTTATTCAAATTAGAATTTTGCATGTCTAAGATTTTTGAATATATCCCATAGGATGAGATGAGTATTTAATTTAAATTGGGACTTAAGGTGGCATGTTGCCTAGCTTAAATTAGGTATTATTTTAATCCTAACGGATTATTCACGTTATTTTATTATTTCGAATTTTCATAAAAAACCAAAAAAGATCATCCTAGGATAGAATAAATTAGGATAGATTGCATTCTTAATTTGGGTAATTTATAATTTCGAATTTTAAATAGAAAATACCAAAAAATAGAAGTCATTAGTTTGCATGATAATTTAGGCATATTTTTATTCCGAATTTCATCAGAAAATACCAAAAATAATCATTTGTCCGTCATTAAAATTAGGTCACATCGTCGCGTGACATATAGTTTGCATGCTAGGTTGCATTGATTCGCATGTCATATTTTTGCACGTCATTGCATATAGACTAGCCTTCATTTAAATAAAGTGAAAATCCAAAAAAAAAGGAAATTGAATGAGTTGTTTTGTTAATTAGAAATCATATTATGATTGTTTGATGTGATTTTCTAGCTAACAATGCAGATGCTTGCTGGATTCGAGGTAAGTAATTCTTCCCAATTTGCAATTTATTTAACGCTTTCTTTGGTGTTAAATTGGTGGTTTGCGTACTCGCATGAACATCTCACATGTTAGTAATTAAGTTAAAATGGATCCAAACTGCCTGCCAAAACATTTTTGAAAAGAAAAGGCACCGAAAGGGCGTTAGACTAGATCTAGCGTAATCAAGTCCCCGGGCTTAGAATCTTTGGTTCGTAGGAATAAAGCATATCTCCCTATGTTTTATTTAGATTTCTAATCGATCTACCACAAATTGATTAGTGGCGACTCTAAGCATGAAAACATTTGCATGTTAAGAACTTAAACCCTAAGTTGCGATTGGTAGGGCTTGAGAGGGCCCGAGTTAATATTAGTCTTAGTAATCCATTAGCCCGAGAAATTGACAAAATTTTTTAGGGTCGTGACAGCTTGGCGACTTCGCTGGGGATTTGAGTTAAAACTCTTAGTGGACATAGGCCAATTTTTCATTTCAAAAATAATTTTTGTTTGGCAGCGAGGATCCCAGGTATGTCCCTAATATTTTAGGTATTAAATGTTCTTACAGAATGGGAGGTATAAGGGGAGGCGTGATTGTTAACCCTTATTTTGCAGGAAGGTGGTTGAATGTATGGTTTAATTTATGCACGAAGCGCTATTTGATATAACTTACTGTGCATGCCTTACATTTACACTACACCGCACACACTACCCGCTGCCGGACCTGGGTGGCATAGGTTTAGGATGGTATTGGGACAGTGGATACCCCGACCAAAACCATGTGGTACGGGTCGCCCTCCTCGGTCCCGAAACTTTCTTTCATGGTGTCATTGAGTACCCACCACGGTTGTAATCCCACACAACCCGGGTCGGCTCTTTGACTAAGCCGGAGTCAGGGGAATCCCAGCCTAACCACCACCATGACTGGTTTAGCTCAGTAATTCTCGCAGCTCCACTTTGCAAGCCAGAGTCTAGGTAGAAATCGAACCTCACGTTTCATGTGCATGTCTATGTGATTGCCATTTTCCTACCCGGTGAAGTAAGTGTTCTGAACCTTTATCTTGCAATTTACTTACTTTTTCGTACATGTGGTCGGTCCATGATAGGTCTAAGTCGATTGTAATTTTTGAAAGTAAAAATCATTGAATTTTTTTCAAAGGAAAAGAAAAAGAAAAAAAAAAGCTTTGAAAAGAAATTACTTTCAATTCTTATTATTATTTTCCTAGGTCTATCATAAGTCATTATTTCCTAAGAAATGTGCCATCATTTTCACAAATACATGCAGTAATAAAAAATGTCATGAAAAATGGGAATAAAAAAGGACGATTAGACTGAGTCATGGACCAATCGTTTTGAGTACGCATACTTACCATGTTCTATTTTGAAATTAGATAACTACGAACCAATCACGATCGCCTATTCGCACACGGTCAAGAGCTAGAATGGCCGATCAAATCGAGTTGCAGGATCGTGTTGTCGGTATGGAAGACCAGATCAAACAACTTACCATCGCAATGCAACAAATGACCGCTAAAATCAAGACCCTTCGGTCGATCCCCGTTCCAACACCCCCTGAAGCATCAGTCCCGAAGTATAAAAGTGGAAAAGGTGTTGATTTGGAGGAAGATGACAATATGCCGACTTGGAAGATGACCCTGTCCAGATTGTCGTCAACAAACCTAAGCCTGATGAGTGAGTTAACAAACTCGAGGAGAAAGTGAAACAGCTGGAGGGTTCGCATGATTCACCTTCGATCGATCTGTCCATGTACTCACAAATCAAGATTCCGAAGAAGTTCAAGATGCCGGACTTTGACAAATACAATGCCACCACGTGCCCAAAAGCCCACCTGCAGTTGTACTACGTATAAATGACCTCGTACGTTGACAACGAGCTTCTGATGATCCATGCATTCCAAGCGAGCTTGACCGGCCCCACTCTGAACTGGTACCTTATGAAGAAGATAAATAGCCTCAAAACCTGGAAGGAAGCTAGTGAGGCATTCCTGAAGCAATACAGGTTTATAACAAACATCACTCCTACCTGTGATGATCTCGAGCGTGCTCAAATGAAGAAGACCGAGTCTTTCAAAGACTATGCCATTAGATGGAGGAATCTAGCCGCTCAGGTCGTTCCAGAACCAATTGACAGTGAGCTGAAGAGGATGTTCATTAAGACCCTCCCGTTCGAATACCGTAATCGAATGGAGGCCATTCCGACTGATAACTTCAATCAACTCATCCCTATAAGCGAACAGATCGAGATAGGGCTGAAAGATGAGTGGTTTGTGGAGCCGTCCTCGTCGACCAAAAGATTTAGTACAAGAAAGGAGAACGGCTTCCTTTGTGACGTATAACCAACCGAGCCGGCGGAATACTAATCTCGCCCCGGCAATTCAAGTAGCAGAAGCTCAGCAACAAAATACGGGTCGTCAACTTTTTCAGAGGAGGAATAATAAGAGGCAGTTCACCCCCTCCCTGGATCGTTATCTCAAGTATTGGCTATGCTCCGAAAGAAAGGCTTGTTGACTTCCGAGCCAAAGCGGCCTAATCCTGAGCAGTTCTACAACTTCGACCCGTTAAAGAAATGTGATTACCATATGGGCGAGCTGGGGCACTCAACCGACGATTGTTACGCCCTCAAACACCGAATCCAGAACCTTCTAAACACGAAGGCATTTTCATTCCAACCCGCCAAGCTAAATGTTCAGAGTAACCCGCTCCCTGATCACGCGGGCAATGTGAATGCCGTTTTCAGCTTCAATGCTGGCCGAATAAAAAATGTCAAGGTGTACACTGCTGAGGTCTACGGCGAGTTGGTGAAAGTCGGGTGTTACCCGAGTAATGAGACCATTCCACTGGCCATCATGAGACAAAGAATCTCAATAATGGTAGAAGCTGGGATGATTGTTTATGCCGACCACACGGGCATCGTTTCCACTATCTCTGAGGTCGTCATTAATTGGGACGAGGAGTTCGCTACATTGAATGCCGGGAAGGACAAGCTCAATCCTTTGCCTGAAGACATGCCTCCGCTCGAAGACACAACTGATGATGAAGAAATCGCAATAAACACGCCTGCAGCCGATGAAGGAATTGTGATCAAGATTCCTCAACCTTTATGAGTACTCAGATGATAAGGCAGTCCCTTGGTCTTACAGTCTCGATGTCGACTTAGTCACTAGATCCAGACGTGCCTATGGCCAAGCAAATGCTCAACCTGCAAAATCTGTCACTAATGAAGAAGCTAAAGAATTCCTGGCTGTGATCAAGGCTAGTGAGTATAATATAGTCGAGCAGCTGCGCAAGATGCCTGCGCAAATCTCTCTGCTTGAACTCCTCTAGACATCGGTCAAGCATTAGAAGGCCCTGATGAAGGTGTTAAGTGAATTTCACGTGCTTGAGACGATTGATCATGACAAACTGGAAGAATTTGTAGGTTCCATACTCCTCAAAGACCTCATAGCCTTTTCGGATGAGGAGTTCCCTCTAAAAGGCAGAGGACATACCAAGGCGTTGTATATTTCTGTCAAATACAAGGCCTCGCACGTAGCTCGAGTACTCATTGATAACGGATCAGCCTTGAATATCTGTCCTCTGGCGACTTTACACCGCCTTAAGATAGACCCTTCGAGGATAAATGCTGCGAAGACCTCCGTGCGAGCCTTTGACGAAACCAAGAAATAAGTGATGAGAGAAATCCACCTTGACATACAGATAGGACCAACAGTGTTCAACGTCCTATTCCAGGTTATGGACATTCTCACTGCATTCAACTTTCTGCTTGGTCATCCATGGATTCATACTGCTGGAGCTGTGCCTTCCAATCTACATCAGAAGGTGAAATTCATTGTGGAAAGAAAGTTAGTCACCGTACATGGCAAAGAAGAGCACCCGATTTATCATGCCACGGCTATCCCTTATGTCGAGCCGGATTGCAAAATAGAATCGAGTTATCAGTCACTCGAACTCGTATCGACCATACGTGCAGCTAGAGGATCATCACCACCAGTTCCTGAAGTCTCAAATGCTGCAGTAATGGTTGGAAGAATAATGGTATCTCGTGGCTTTGATCCGGGCGAAGGCCTTAGCAGGGGTGGTCAAGGTATCCGCCAACCGGTCGAAATCTCTCAAAGACCCCGCACTTCTGGATTGGGGTATCAGGGGTCAACTGCGCCGAACGATGAGAGACGTGGTCGAGGTCGGGGTTGAGGTCGAGAAGTTGAGCAGAATAGACACCAATCCAATGAAGGTTCGAACAATGAAGAACTTGAGCGTGGTAGGTTGCTTCCACACATCCGCACCACTTTTCCAGGTCCTGCCAGGATGATGCACGAAGAGAAAGAAGCGATTGACACTCTGGGGCAACCGAGCGGCAAGTTCGATTACTATGTGAAATATTCGACGCCCTCGAGCTTCTATGTTGATCCCCGTGACATTGTCCCTGACGGATGGGGAGGTATGGATGATCCAACGCCTCTAAAGACAGAAGACCCCAATGATGCAATAGAGGGAATCACTGCCCTGTTCGATAACGTCTTCATCGGAACTATCGAAGAAGGATCGTTAGAGGGGATGGGCACAGGCCCACAAGAGTAAAACTTTTACTTTTCTGCACACTCCCCTGCGTGGAAATTTTTATTGCTTTCTAGGATTTGCCCCGTCTCGGGTGCTGCTTTCCATTTTCATTTCTAGGACTTGATTGTTGCAATTTCCATTCAATAAATGTAATTCATTTTGAAATGATCAATGAAATTACAAGTTATTTTCAATTTTTGAGGGCATGTTGAGGTATATCAAACCAGCTCGGTGATAATATCCAACCGATAAAAGAAAATATAGTCCAAAGAGCATTATGAGGCCTGGGCTTCTTCATGTTTCCTTGTGTTAAAACCATTTCAAAATAAATTTCAGAAAAAGAAAAACACAAAAAATTTACAATGAAATTTACTGTGTAGCCCTGTTTGTCATTCTGAATCCATTACTTTATGTTTCAGGGGCAATCTTACGACACATGAAGGTACGGGAACGGTCCAATATGATGAATTATGTGCTGTTGAGCCTAATCTCGATGATACCAACGAACTCGACGATTCCTCGGATATTCAGCGCGACTTAGAACTTCATGAAAGACCTAAACTCTTGACAGTAGATCAAACTATCACCGTCAACCTGAGTGATTCCAAAGAACCCAAGGAGGTGAAGATAGGGGCAACCCTTTTCGAAAATGAAGCCAAACGCCTGATCCAACTGTTAAAGGATTACCATGATATCTTTGCCTGGTCGTAGCCGATATGCCAGGTTTAGACTCTTCTATTGTGGAGCATAGCCTGTCTACTAATCTTGATATGCCGCCCAGGAAACAGAGGCTACGGAGAACCAAACCTGAGCTTTCGAAGAAGATAGAAGAAGAAGTCATGAAGCTTTTGAAAGTTGGATTCATTGAAGTCACCAAATACCCTACCTGGGTGGCAAATATCATGCCGGTCATGAAGAAAGATGGGCAAGTTCGGATTTGCATCAACTATCGTGACCTGAACAAGGCTAGCCCTAAAGACGATTTCCCATTACCACACATAGACGTTCTGGTAGACAGTACTGCCGGATTTCGAGCTATTTTCCTTCATGGATGGTTTCTCGGGCTATAATCAAATAAGGATGAAGGACAGCGATAAGGAGAAAACAGCGTTCATCACTCCTTGGGGTACGTTCCACTATAAGGTAATGCCTTTCGGTCTCAAAAATGCCGGGGCAATGTACCAACGGGCTATGGTGACTCTTTTCCATGATATGATGTATAAGGAGATTGAGATCTGTGTAGATGACATGATTGCCAAGTCTCGACCCGGAGAGAGTCATGTTGATACCCTGAAAAAATTGTTCGACCGACTCCGTGAGTTTAAACTCCGTATCAACCCAGCGAAGTGCATATTCGGAGTAACGTCGGGCAAATTACTTGGGTTCGTGGTAAGCAGTAGGGGCATTGAAGTCGATCCCTCCAAAGCGAAGGCCATATGTGAGCTGCAACCCCCATCGACTGTGAAAGAAGTACAGAGCCTCCTAGGCAAATTGAACTACATAGCCCATTTCATTTCCCAGCTCTCTAAAACTACTAAATCGTTCTTCAAACTTCTAAAGAAGAATGCTCAAATGGAGTGGGACGATAATTGTCAGGAAGCGTTTAATGAATTGAAGCAGTACCTGATGAAACCACCAGTGCTAGTCCCTCCGATGCCAGGCCAGCCTTTGATCCTTTATCTCACGATTCAGAGCAAGTCTTTGGGTGCAATGCTAGCCCAGAAAAATCCTGAAGATGGAAAGGAGCAAGCCATTTATTACTTGAGTAAGAAATTCACCGTCTTGGAGTTAAACTATCTTGAAGCCGAGAAGACTTGTGCTGCACTAGTATGGGTGCTCCATAGGCTAAGACAGTATACATTACATCACCAGACCTTGCTGGTGACTGAGAATAATCCCATCAAGTATTTACTTGATCAACCGGCCTTGGTAGGGAAGCTGGCCAAATGGCAGATTTTAATTTCAGAATTTGACGTCCAGGTCATGCCATAGAAATCAGTCAAAGGTCGGGTAATTGCTGATATGTTAGCTAAGAATCCTGGAATCTCGGATGATGATAGATATTCCCCAGAAAATTGCATTCTGGTAATAAAGGAAGATGTGTTGACCATGTCCTTCGATGGAGCCGTGAACTTGACTGGTTCCAGCACCGGGGCAGTTTTAATATCCCCAGATGGGCAACATTATCCAGTAGCAGCAAAGTTGGTGTTCCCATATACCAACAACATAGCCGAGTATGAAGCTTGCATCCTCGGACTTCAAGCTGCAGTAGAAATGGGGATAACCAAGTTGAAAGTATTCGATGATTCCGCTCTGATTATTCTCCAAACTGTAGGGGAATGGAAGACGAGAGACACAAAGCTAGTGCCATACCATGAATACCTCGAAGAAATCATAAAGGAATTCGAAGACATCTCCTTCGAGTACTTGTCAAGGTCCCATAATCAGTTCGCTGATGCGCTAGCTACGTTGTCATCCATGCTGCAAGTGACCGGTGGAGTAGAGGTAGAACCCTTGAAGATCGAAGTCTTAACAAAACCGGCCTATTGTATGGTTGTGATCGGAGAACCTAACGAGAAGCCATGATATTACGATATCATGAACTATATCCAGAGACAAGAGTTTCCTGAAGGAAGCACTCCAGCCGACAGGAAGTACATAACGAAACTGGCTTCAAAATTCTTTGTCAGTGGTGAAAGGCTGTATAAAAGATCCTATGATTCGATCCTGCTAAGGTGTGTAGACGCAGCTGAAGCTACTAGGATCATGCATGAAGTACACGAAAGGATATGTGGTCCACACATGAATGGCCATATGTTAGCTAAGAAGATCATGAGGTTGGGCTATTATTGGCTCAGTCTTGAAAGTGACTGCATCTAACATGTTCGAAGATGTCACCGCTGTCAAGTTCATAGGGATAAGTTAAATGTTCCCCCCTCAGAGTTACATCAATTATCCGAGTCATGGCCTTTTTCGATGTGGGGCATCGATGTGATTCACCCAATCAATCCCAAGGCATCGAATAGACATCGATTCATCTTAGTCACAATTGATTATTTCTCCAAGTGGATTGAGGCGGCATCTTACGCAAATGTTACTGCAAAGAATATTGTAAGATTCATCAGGCGAGACATAATCGCTCATTATGGTGTCCCTGAAGCTATTGTCACTGATAATGGGATGAATTTGAACAACAAGTTCATGGACTAGTTGTTCTATGAGTTCAAGATTCGGCATTTGAATTCGTCTCCCTATCGTCCACATATGAATGGAGTAGTTGAAGCCGCTAACAAGAACATCAAGAAGATCCAAGCCAAGACAGCTGAAAACTATCGTGACTGACACGAAAGATTGCCATTTGCACTAATGGCATATCGAACCTCCATCCGAACCTCTGTCGGTGCAACCCCTTTTTCGTTGGTGTATGGCATAGAAGCAGTCCTGCCTGTCGAAGTAAAGATCCCTTCCTTGCGTGTTTTATCCCAAGTGGAGTTGTCTGAAGCAGAATGGATGCGGCAAAGACACGAGCAGCTAAACCTGATTGATGAAAAGCAGTTGAGAGCCATTTGCCACGGTCAAACCTATCAACAGAGGATAGCTAGATCTTTCAACCAAAAGATGCGTCCAAGACACTTCAAGGTAAATGATCTAGTCCTAAGGAAGGTGCTGCCAATCTTTCCAGTTCCCGGAGGAAAATTTGCCCCAAACTACATCAGTTTGTATGTGGTTAAAAAGGTGCTTTCCGGAAGTGCCCTGATTCTCGTAGAAATGGATGGTCGTGAGTTCTCCAATCCTGTTAATTCTGATGCTGTAAAGATGTATTATCCTTGATAAAACCTAACATTTTGCAGCGAAAGTTTTTCAGTATCTGGTTTTATACTTTTGAATTGCAAACATTGCACTGATCAATAAATGAATTCAATCAATTTCAAGTCAAGATGTTTGCATTGGCTTTAATTTCTGCATGATTATTTTGTCAATCAGTATCATTGATTTCAAAAGGGAAGTCTATTCAGACAATTTGATAACTCATGTGGAATGAATTGAGTATGTCGAATAAGGTATATCGGGATGATGGAAGGCAAACCATATCCTATACACAGTCCCATGTACTAATCCCCAGTGAAAATTTTTTTTCCATGTCTGCAAGATAAAGAGTTTTCTCGCAAAAGGTACGGCGACCAAAGTGACAAGAGGCATTTCATTTCTCTACCTTAAATACTACAAGTTATCCCTTGTTTCACCACTTTGAACCTAAATATTTGGAGAAATTCATTCAAATTACCCATGTCAAGAATCACCCTACATCAGGGCAAATTGGAGGTAAATCAGTATCATAAAGTGAAAAATGAATAGAAATTTTCTTGCTCTCACTTGCATCAATCTTCGAGTGTTGCTTTTTCAGATGAATTCATGCGAAAGTTCAAGTGCCTTAGGATGACGAAGAGCATTTCTTTCTCTATCCTATACACATTTTATCCTTTGCTAAGCCCAATTGAGCCTGCAAATTCGTTTCATATAAACCCAGTTGGTGATCATCCCCCACACTGGGGCAAGGCAAAAGTCGTCATTGTCTAAACAGCATATCTGGAATGTCGATCGAAGACGAGGAATCCTTGAGAGTTCAAATAGCGAGTCATTCAGTCAGGTTAGCTGACCAGTATTTACATTGTAAAAAAAAAAAAGAAGAAGGGGCAAAAAAAAAAGAGTAGTGCGCCTGGTAAAAGCAATATCAATGCCCAATGAAAAATGTCAGGATATGACATATCAGAATCCCCAGTCGAGAAGTCTCAAAGGAATCAAGTGATGAACTCTCGAAGCCAATGGGGCATTTACCGAGAAGAAAATCTCTAGTGAAGAAAAAAACCTGTGACAATGTCAAGATGATCACCAACCTATTCACCCCAATTATACACATTTTGAGCATAATGATCCATTCATTTCTCAACCCATGAGCCTAGCTTACGTTACATCCCTTGCAAAGCCTCTTCAGATTAGGGCGCTTGAATTAACGTAGAATTTCAGATATTTATAAGCTTAGCTTAAAGAAGTGCGAGCAAGTCCACTTCTATCTCATTTTGCAGGATTCTTGACTTGTAAACCCGGAGACAATTGCAGAGTATTTTCTTTCAATAGCCTCGACTCGAAGAGTCCCCTTTGCTAAGCCATTGACCAAGCCCATGTTACAGTCCCGGTAAAGACCTCTTGGATTGGTAAAGTCGTACCGCTTGCGAGAATACTCAGGCCCTTGTCAACATGATGATGGTGAAATAGAGAGATTCTCACAAATCAGCATTTTTCAATGAGAATGAGTGAAAGCCCTTTTCGGATCGGAAGTCCCTCATTCAACATTTTCAAGACACCCATTTGTGAGTTAGGATTGTCTTGTCATGATTTTTCCCTAACGGAGTTTGTAATGCCGATTAGACGAAACAATCGTGCATGAAAACCAACTCAATTCATAGTGCATGTGTATATGTGTTCTTGATAGTGCGCGAATGCATATTACATTTTGTTTGAAACCGTGTCTAGCAGGAGACACACTTTCAGAGTTGGAGATATCACCAGGTAAGTATATCTCTATCCTTTGGATGTCTTTGACTATCCAGGTATCCCTAACCTGTTCGAGCAATCGGCAGGTCCCATATTTGATCATTTTTTTTGCGATCTCTAGATGCCTTTGATGATATTTAGGTGTTTATTAATCAAACTTTTTCAGGTACCTCTGATAATATCTAGGTACTTTGTCAATGAACCCTTGAACACTTGGGCTATCCCTTTTGTTCACCAAATCACAGATTTTCATGCAATCTCGAGAAGATTCCCCCGTTACATGTCTATGAGCAGGTATAGGCATGGCGGTCAAATCTTTGCATATGAGCAGGTATATGTAAAGGTCGGAATATTCTCTCCTTATCACGGGTATTCCCCTGCTACTCACCTATGAGCAGGTATAGGTAAAGAGGCCAAATCTTTGCATATAAGCAGGTATATGTAAAGGTCGAAATATTCCCCAATCTCGGGTATTCCCCCGCACATGTCTATGAGTAGATATAGGCATGACGGCCAAATCTTTGCATATGAGCAGGTATATGTAAAGGTCGGAATACTCCTATTTATCCCAGATATTCCCCCGCACGTGTCTATGAGCAGATATAGGCATGGCGGCCAAATCTTTATGAATACATATGACCAGGTATATGTATTTCATAAAAGTCGGAATATTCTCTCAATCCCAGGTGTTCCCCCGCTACTTGCCTATGAGCAGGTATAGGTGAAGCGGCCAAATCTTTGCATATGAGCAGGTATATGTAAATGTCGGAATATTCTATCAACCTCAGGTGTTCCCCCGCTACTCGCCTATGAGCAGGTATAGGTGAAGCGGCCAAATCTTTGCATATGAGTAGATATATGTAAAGGTCGGAATGTCCTCCTTATCTCAGGTGTTCCCCCGCTATTCACTTATGAGTAGATATAAGTGAGGCAGCCAAATCTTTGCATATGAGCATGTATATGTAAAGGTCGGAATATCCTCTTGACTTCAAAAGTTCCCCCGCAGTTCACTTATGAGCAGGTATAAGTGAAGCGGCTAAATCTTTGCAAACACCTATGGATATATATAGGTAGTTTGTAAAGGTCGGAACTGTTCTCACGGATCCAGATGATGATTGGATACGTCGAGCTTTTTTCGTGTGTTTTGACTTAATTGCAGATCACCGAAGTTTATCAGCGTGTATCAGGCAATACTTATGGGATTGAGCCCAGACATTTACCAAACAACATAAAAGTCAGAGTCGTGCCTCGAATTGCATTATCTCGCTTCTGCCAAGTAAGTAATTCCAGGTATGTTTTCCATTCATGTCAGCATGCGTCATTTCTTATTGCATTAAAAAATGGGACTCATAATCCCGACAAAAACAACATTCGTTGCATTTGCATGGTTGAAATTTAGGTATCATTTAGTCTTTAAATGCAACCTCCGCGAGCTCACCTTCAAAGAGGGGCAGCTGTTGACACCTAAATTTTACCGACCATTTAGTGTAATTTGCATAGAAAATTAGGGATTAAATTTTAACCCCTAAACAAAAATATTTAAAGTGCATAACATATAATTTAGGTTCATTTAATTTAATTGCATATTTTTGCATCAGATTGGCAATGGCGTACGAGCTTAAATTTCGTCGAACAAAACTCGGTTCGCTTCGGAATGCAAGGGCTGGGAATTACATAGATAAACGGGCTCGGTTATTTTAATTTGGGCTTGATTTAGTCTGTTGAATTTAATTAATTAAAGCCTAAGTTAATTCAGCCCATTTAAATGTTAATTAGACCTAAGCCCAAGTCTAAGCCCATTAAGACTATAGAGCTCATCTAATTGACCTAGTTTAGGATTATATAAACATGTTTTAGGTCAAAAATTAGGGGGGCGAAACAATTTCAGACCAGAATTTTTACACAAGTGTGCGAGAGAGAGAGTTGTTCCGGTACCTTCACATCATTCTTGACCATCAATATACTACACCGAACTTAATTAGTGAGAAAATGGATATCTAAAACTTACCTTGAACTCATTCCATCGCAAATCTTTCACTTCTTGTGGAGTACTGTTGTAATTAATATATTACCCCATCCAATAGTTTTTGACTATTTTATTCAGTTTCCTCACAACACACGGAGCATCCGTGAATTTGCAAATATATGGATATTATGCAACATCGACAATTCTGTTGACATCCATATCTAAAACCATAAATATTACATATACTTAAAAAAATGAAGTACTTACGAATCTCTAAATGGGCATATCATGAATCAGTTATCTTCTTCACCTGTGTTTCCATCATTATTCGATTGTTGCACTGAATAATAAGGTGAAACGGAAGGAGATGGATCTAAAGGTGATGAAACTGAAGGAGATTCAGCTCGCATGTGTCCGAGTCTTCTAACATGTTCTTGAGTGTTAGAGGGAGGGCCTACGTGTCCATATTGTCCATTAGCATATAGTTGTTAAGAGTTAGATGAAAGGGCAGGGGAAGAGGAAAGGGACGGGGATGAGAATGAGGAAGGGGCTGGTCTTCTATGTATGTGACCTCCATGTTTGTACTGATAAGTAGAAAGGTTAGATAAATATGTAAAAAAATATGACCACGTATTACGGACACATAATTACATACATGACAAAACTTACCATTTTATTTCAGAAGCAGAAAATGTATCATCTTAATTAGCCAATGCCGAGTATTTAAGACGTGCAATTTCTTACGAACAAATATACTATGAATCGGACTCATTTTGATATCAAACATCAATATATGATCACGATATGCCATGCTAAGCCAACAATAGCCATAAGTAATCACACGATTTGTAACGCCCTCACCTCGGGGTCATAAACGTGACATCCCGTTCATTATTATCTCTCTTTACACACAAGCGGAAGCATAATTTCGGGACAATCACATTAAGAACAATAGTGGGATTAAGACAAACAGCATCATGAGCAAACATTATATTTATAGTGTATGCAAACATGCTTTAACAAGCCTTCGGGCCATGGCAAGCAACACGTATTTTCATAGCTGACTATAATTAGCAAAACTTGACTTGGGTTATCCTATACCCACCACGCCTTCTCGCTCCTCGCTTCTTCAACTCCACCCCGGTCCCATCCGCCTAGCCATCTCACATCCCACCCGTGGCCTTTTCCTAGAGTCGGCCCGCCCGCACCGCTAAAGCACCATTGAACTCACATAGGGATCAACCCATTCTTCGTTCGCGTAGTGATACCACGCCACGTACGGATGAGGCACTAAGTCCGTTAGGCCCTCATCAAACATCACAAGTGTCGTGATTCGGCGATAGGCGCGGTCTCCTCTAACATCTATTACGGTGAGCACTTTGGCTCTCTGCTCCACGGGATTGTCAACGCGGGGCTAGGAGAGATGCCATCCTACGGACCTGAAAAGGAGAAACAACGGGGGATGAGTCGGGGAGACTCGGCAAGTGAAAACACTAATATCAAGTGAGGATATATCGATCGCCGTTAACATAAGTCGACCCTTACCGCACTCGCACCGATGGCAGATCAATAGCAAAATTCAAACAAAAGAACATCACGTATGGCTACATCATGTACACTTTACCAATCAAAGCTCAGTTCTATCTCAAAACAACATCAAACATGAAACATGATCAAACTAAGAAAAATGAACCAACTACGACCAACCAAACGGTCCAAGCAAACCACATCACAATGCATCTTAACATCCTTTCCCGATATTAGAAAATTCACTTGCACAACAATTAAACAAGAACTAGAGAACGAAGCATGTGAAGGACACGTGAGTCTCAGCGACTCTCGAACTATTCTTGGTGGTTCTCAGGCTTAAACACGAACACACGGCCTTGGACAAGGCTTCCTCACTTGATCGACCACAAGAGAGACACAGGCTAGCCGGTGAGCTTTTTCTCTCTTTCTTGGTCATGAATACAAAGCAAGAAATAAGAAAGAATGTTGGCCGAAGCTCTCGGGGCGTGAACTAGGAAGCAAGAAGGCCAAAGAAGAAGGGGATGACGTGAAAGGGGAGAGAGAGTGGCATGAGAGAGAGGGAGGGCTTCACTTGAGGCTTCTTTCTCTCTTCCTATTTATAGACATTCTTACTTGGTCACTACTCAAGACATTTAATATTGGTCATGATGACGGTGCCTCCAAAATCAAGAGTCATGATGACTTGTCATCATGATGGGGGGCCTCATAGTCTTCATTCATTTATTGCTAGCCATCATGAAGGGCCACCAAAGTCCAACTTTAATAAATGAAAGCCATAATGAGGGTAGCCTCCAAAGTGAAGAACAATAATGGCCAGTTAATGAAGCTTGGAGGATAAGCTTTAACTTAGTCAAGGCCTTATTCTCTAGATTCTTCTACCAATTTCCCGAACCGTGGACTCTCTAGAACCTTTTGACTTTGCTAGATTCTCACGCAAATGACTCAAGCCAATCGGGTCACACAAAATAAACTAATCGGCACTACAATCACAACCCACATCATAAACATCTAACTTATTTTTCGAGGGTTTTCCATGATAAACATACATAAGAATTCCATCCAACCCGAGTTTCGGTGCAGGAATGTCCTCAAATATCACCAAACGATATCAAGTTGAGATTCCAACATTCTCATATAGAAATTGATAAATCTTTGAAATTTGACAAAACTGGACAGCTTTGCACTGTTCACGAAATTGGACTTGAAAATATAGTAAATGAACTCCAAAAATTCTCAAATTTGAATATATCATAAATAGGGCCTTAACAAACATTTTTCATGAGAACATAAAGTCTGAATCTCTCTATAAAAACCATTTTTATTAGCTCAAAGACAGACTAAAAATAGTTCGCTGGAACAGAATTCTTGTTTCTCAAAGTAAGCTTTGTCCAGATTCCAAATCATCTCAAAAAATTCCTAAATTTATATACATTATAGAAAAGAAAGTTCTCAACAACTTTTGTGAAGAAAAATTTTCCAAAATCGGCCCAGAAAAGGTTGTAGAAAATAAATAAAGTGTGAACATCACCGAAATACCCATTCTTGGCAGTTTTACACGGTCCGAAAATCAGGCCATCGTACTACTCATATCAAGTCCAAAAATTCTGAAATTAAAGTATATAAAACTTCAAGATGTTTGGAGAAATTTTTAAGTAGGAAGTGTTTGGAAATTCAAATCACAAAAGTCTCCCCAAAAATAACAATATGAAGGGGTACAATGGATCCAAAACTGGGTTTTCTAAAACAAGAGTAAAATTATTAGTTCTGATTGGAAAACCACCAAACTTATAGCCATTTCCCAGGGACTCAAATTGAGAATGTTACAATTTACCGGCGGCTTTCCAGGCCCAAAAATTGGGATGTGACAATTCTTCCCCTCTAATAGAATTTCGTCCTCGAAATTTAAATACGTACTTAGTTCCTCAAATAAATGCAGGTATCAACTTTTCCTCAATTCCTCACTCTCCTAGGTGGTTTCTTTTTATGCTATGGTGACACTATAGGACTTTAACTAAGAGAATGGCCTTACCTCTCAACACTTGCTTCTTACAATCCACAATCCGCACCTGCTCCTCAACATGGGACACTCTGCTGTCCACTTCGACCTCGTCGAAAAATTCAGCACGCGTGCCGAATTGGGCTCACACTTTCACAATATCAATATATAGAACACAACATGTACCTGAGCAAATTTCGATAGCAATGCCAACCGACAAGCCAATTCCCTTTTTGTTCTCGAATTTCAAAAGATCCTACGTACCTGGGACTTAACTTACCTTAATACCTTTACAACATCCACTGTAATGTGGACTAACTTTGGACCAGCGACCTTTCTTTCCCCGTCCTCAATCCAACATACTAGAGTGCAGCAAGCTTGACCATGCTTCCTCAATTCCCTTTTTGTTCTCGAATTTCAAAAGATCCTACGTACCTGGGACTTAACTTACCTTAATACCTTTACAACATCCATTGTAATGTGGACTAACTTTGGACCAGCGACCTTTCTTTCCCCGTCCTCAATCCAACATACTAGAGTGCAGCAAGCTTGACCATGCTTCCGCTGCGCTACTCTGATAAAATCTTCCTCAAACATAGTTTACTTACTTAGAACAATCACGAAGATCACACTTATCATTTCAAGTAATAGTTCCCATCTTACTTTCAATTCAATACCTAGTTCGGTTTATTCCTTTTCCTACCCGCCATCCTAGAAGCTTGCCAGGAACCGCACCTTATTTAGGTCTTTACCCCCGGCGACCACTCTTGCTAGAAGCCGCACCTTGATCAAGCTTCTTGCTCCACTTCCTAGCCAAGAGTCGCTCCTTGACCAGGTCTTGCCCTGGCGATCACTCTCCACCCTCATCGGATCGGGTTATATCAAAATTCAACAACCTTCTCTTGGCTCAACACCGAACTGCAACTTACTAGAGAGGCCACTCGGACTTCTCTTTCAAGGTCGAGACGTCTTGATGGGACTTTCCTTTTTCCTCAACAGTCGTAGCCTGGTCCTGAGCACTTATTTTACTATCAATAATCTAACAAGACTTTCTACAATACAAGAATAGGTCAGTGATTATAAACAAACAGGAGCACTTAACATATTCAACTACAATCAATCATTCACATGCATAGGGGTGTTTCCTAGCTAACTATCCTGACTTTAGCGCACCTTATCACTCCAGGTCTTCATTCCCGTTTAGATTTCAGAATCGTTTTCCTAATTCGGTGCACAATTCGATCATTCTTGCCTTTAGCCATCCTAGAAACTTGTCAGGAGCCGTTCAATGATCAGACCCTTCACCCCGGCGGCACTTCTGCCTAAAGGCCGCTCAATGACCAGGCCTCTTGCCCCGGCGCCACCTCTGCCAAAAGCTGCTCAATAATCAAGTAGTATGGCCCCAGCATCACTCCTCGCCCTCGTCGGACTGGCCAATTGTAAGCTGCCCTGAACTACACCTCCTGAAGAGAAAACCTGCTCTGATACCAAAATAGACTATAACGACCCCATCTCGGGGTCATAAACGTGACGTCCCGTTCATTATTATCACTATTTACACACAAGCGGAAGCATAATTACGAGACAATCACATTAAGAACAACAGCAGGATTAAGACAAACAGCACCATGAGCAAATATTATGTTTACAGTATATGCAAACGTGTTTTAACAAGCCCTTCAGGCCATGGCAAGCAACACATATTTTCATAGCCAACTATAATTAGCAGACTTGACTTGGGTTATCCTATACCCACCACGCCTTCTCGCTCCTCGCTTCTTCAACTCCACCCCGGTCCCATTTGCCTGGCCATCTCACATCCCACTCGTGGCCTTTTCCCAGAGCTGGCCCGCCCGCACCGCTAAAGCACCATTGAAGTCACATAGGGATCAACCCATTCTTCGTTCGCGTAGTGAAACCACGCCATGTACGGATGAGGCACTAAATCCGTTAGGCCCTCATCAAACATCACAAGTGTCATGATTCGGCGATAGGCGCGATCTCCTCTAACATCTATCACGGTGAGCACTTTGGCTCTCTGCTCCACGGGATTGTCAACGCGGGCTGGGAGAGATGCCATCCTACGGACCTAAAAAGGAGAAACAACAAGGGATGAGTCGGGGAGACTCAGCAAGTGAAAACACTAATATCAAGTGAGGATATATCGATCGCCTTTAACATAAGTTGGCCCTTACCGCACTTGCACCGATGGCAGATCAATAGCAAAGTTCAAACAAGAGAACATCACGTATGGCCACATCATGTACACTTTACCAATCAAAGCTTAGTTCTATCTCAAAACAACATCAAACGGGAAACATGATCAAACTAAGAAAAATGAACCAACTACGACCAACCAAACGACCAAGAAACGGTCCAAGCAAACCACATCACAACGCATCTTAACATCCTTTCCCGAAATTAGAAAATTCACTTGCACAACAATTAAACAAGAACTAGAAAACGAAGCATGTGAAGGACACGTGAGTCTCAGCGACTCTCGGACTATTCTTGGTGGTTCTTGGGCTTAAACACGAACACACGGCCTTGGACGTGGCTTCCTCACTTGATCAAACCACAAGAGAGACACAGGCTAGCCGATGAGCTTTTTCTCTCTTTCTCGGTCATGAATACGAAACAAGAAATAAGAAAGAAGGTTGGCCGGAGCTCTCGAGGCGTGAACTAGGAAGCAAGAAGGCCAAAGAAGAAGGGGATGGCATGAAAGGGGAGAGAGAGTGGTGTGAGAGAGAGAGGGAGGGCATCACTTGAGGCTTCTTTCTCTCTTCCTATTTATACACATTCTTACTTGGTCACCACTCAAGACATTTAATATTGGTCATGATGACGGTGCCTCCAAAGTCAAGAGTCATGATGACTTGTCATCATGATGGGGGCCTCATAGTCTTCATTCATTTATTGCTAGCCATCATGAAGGGTCACCAAAAGTCCAACTTTAATAAACGAAAGCCATAATGAGGGTGCCCTCCAAAGTCAAGAACAATAATGGCCAATTAATGAAGCTTGGAGGATAAGTTTTGACTCGGTCAAAGCCCTATCCTCTAGATTCTTCTACCAATTTTCCGAATCGTGGACTCCTTAGAACCTTCTGACTTTGCCAGATTCTCACGCAAATGACTTGAGCCAAACAGGTTACACGAAATAGACTAATCGGCACTACAATCACAACCCACATCATAAACATCTAACTTATTTTCTAAGGGTTTTCTTTGATAAACACACATAATAATTCCATCCAACCCGAGTTTCGGCACAGGAATGTCCTCAAATATCACCAAAAGACATCAAGTTGAGATTCCAACATTCTCATATAGAAATTGATAAATCTTTGAAATCTGACAAAGCCGGACAGCTTTGCACTGTTCACAAAATTGGACTTGAAAATATAGTAAATGGATTATAAAAATTCTCAAATTTGAATATGTCATAAAAAATGCATTAACAAACATTTTTCATGAAGAACACATAGTCTGAATCTCTCTGTAAACACCATTTTTAGTAGCTCAAAGATAGACTAAAAATAGTACAGAATTCTTGTTTGTCAAATTAAGCTCTGTCCAGATTCCAAATCATCTCGAAAAATTCCTAAATTTATATATGTTATAGAAAAGGAAGTTCTCAACAAATTTTGTGAAGGAAAATTTTTCAAAATCGGCCCAGAAAAGGTTATAGAAAATAAATAAAGTGTGAACATTACCGAAATACCCATTCTAGGTAGTTTTACACGGTCCGAAAATCAGGCCATCGTACTACTCTTATCAAGTCCAAAAATTCTGAAATTAAAGTATGTAAAACTTAAAGATATTTGGAGAAACTTTTAAGTAGGAAGAGTTTGGAAATTCGGATCACAAAAGTCTCCCCAAAAATAACAATACGAAGGGGTACAATGGATCCAAAACTGGGTTTTCCAAAACAAGAGTAAAAATATTAGTTCCGATTGAAAAACCACCAAATTTATAACTATTTCCCAGGGACTGAAATTAAGGATGGTACAATTTACCTGCGGCTTCTCAGGCCCAAAAATCGGGATGTGACACGATCTACTTTCAGACCACACGGTCATTCATCAAGTACAAGATCAACCATGAAACATCAATTTCAGCCACTTGATCTTCGTTCTCGATCACACGATCATCAATCAACCCACATGATCATGCCATAGTTAACCAATCGGCCACAATTAAGCAAATCTGCCACACAATTAAACTAATTAACCATATGATTGGCATTAAACAACTAAGGGAGCGAATGGTAGCCATTCTGCTCCAGAAATCAAATTGATTTCTGACATTCTTGCCAGAAATTGATTTCTAAAGAAGAAATCTGTTTGGTAAAACATGACTATTTCTGCTCAGGAAATTGATTTCTAGAACCGAAGTCTGTTATGATTTGTTGATTTTTTCACTTAAAAAAATTTAAATTTCACTCAAAGTGGGTGGGCACAGGTATTTTAAACCATTCTGTGAAATTTTGAAATTTTTAGATTTTTTTAATTTTTCTTAGGCACCTTAAAAAAAATTAAAATTTCTGCCTAAAAGTGAGTGGCCACAGGTATTCTAAGTCATTCTGTGAAGTTTTTTATTTTTTTATTTTTTTATTTTTTTGGCACCTAAAAATATTTAAATTTTCACTTAAAGTGTGTAGCCATAGATATTCTAAGCTATTTTGTGAAGTTTAGAAATTTTTATTTTATTATTATTTTTTAACTTTTTTGGGCTCCTAAAAAAATTAAATTTCCCTCAAAGTGGGTGGCCATAGTTATTATAAGCAATTCTGTGAAGTTTTGAATTTTTTGATTTCATTAATTTTTTTTGGCACCTAAAAAAATTTAAATTTTACTCGAAGTGGGTAACCACAGGTATTCTAAGCCACTTTGTGAAGTTTTGAAATTTTTTATTTTATTATTATTATTTTGGGCACCTAAAAAATTTAAATTTCACTCAAAGTTGGTGGCCACAGGTATTTTAAGCCATTTTGTAAAGTTATGGAAATTTTGACTTTTTAATTATTTTTTTGGGCACCTCAAAAAATTTAAATTTCACTCAAAGTGGGTGGCCACAAGTATTTTAAACCATTTTGTGAAGTTTTGAAATTTTTGCTTTTTTAAATTTTTTAAAAAAAATTTAACCAAATTTCATATTTTCTGAAAATATGATTTTTTTTATTTTCTTTTAATTTGTAAAGTATTTTATGAATTTTTCTAGAATTTTTCATTTTTTATGCATTTTCTGAAAAAACACTTAATCAACCACACGATCGTCGTTCTGTTCCGGAATGCATTCCATGCACACCCTAATCAACCACACAATCGTCATTGAACGTTTAATAGGTCACATAATCGACAAATTAACCAGGCGAACATCGATCAAAGTCACATGCAATCCTGAAATCGGGCCATAACTTAGCCAATCAATCCGACACTAAATAATCCCTAAACAAGTCCGATTAATACCAATTATACTACGTAGGGTTTAAGGAGTCGCTTACTTGGTTCAAGGCCAAGAAAAACCAAACAATAGGGCAAAATGGCTGGTCGGCCAGTGGCGGGATCGGTGCAGGCGCAGCCGCAAGTGGCAGCTAGTCGGCCAGGTACTCGGCACGACGCTCGGCCATGGCCAGACAGACAACGGTGGAGCTGGGTGGCGACGGTGTCGGGCGGCGGCTGGATTGTGATGGCGTCAAGAGGAGTTAGGCGGCGGCTGGGTGGCAACAGCGTTGGGCGGCGATTGGGCGGCGAAGGCGTCGGGCGGTAGCTAGGCGACGACAAACTCAGCTATGAGCTTCGGCAACGACGTCAGACGACTGCTGGACGGCGACGGCGTCGGGCGACTGCTGGGCGACGATGGCATCGGGAGGCTGCTAGGCGACGACGGCAATGGCTACGAGCTCGAGCGGCTGCTTGGCGGAGACGGCGTCGGGCAGTTGGGCGGCAACGGCGACGACCACAAGCTTGGGCGAGGCGGGCAGGCGAGCTAGGCGGCAGCAAGCTCGGCAAGGCGAGCGACAAGCAGACGGGCGGAGCCGCGACAGTTGCCGTTGCAAGCTACCAAGCGCGCAGGAGATGACGACGACGGCAGGCTAGCAATCCAGGCAGAGAAGGTGGTGTGCGGTCGGTCGGCTCAGTTGGATCGGCGAGAAGGCTGCGTGCGGCGGTCAGGCAGGTCGGGCGAACCGGCGATGTGCGGCGGCGGGTCGACCAACCTGCGATGGCTGGGCAGTACAAGGGAGCCGCGCCGGAAGAGGACAAATGGAAGAAGAAGAAGAAGAGAAAAAAGAAAAGAAAAAGAAAAATGTATCTGAGCGGACGTGACCAGGGGCCAAGTGCATGTGCAGGGGGGAAGAAGAGAGAGTGAGAGAGGGGCGAAAAATTTTTGAGCGTGTGCGAATTTTGCAACGGATTGCAAAAATAACAAAAATTTTGTAATCCGTCGCAAATTTGTGACGGAATTATGTTTCCGTCGCAAATTTGCGATAACTTTTGCGATGGATTACAAAAATAAAGGGCATTTTTCGAATCCATCGCAAATTTGCGACGATCCAAATCCAATGGAAAATAGAAAATCGCAAATGTCATCGCACAAATAATATTTAACTTGCTGTCATTTAGTGACAAATTTTCCGACAATCAATTACATTAATAAGAATAATCGACAACAACAATAATGATAATAACAATAACAATAACAACAAGAACAATAATAATAATTATGACAACCAAAATAACACATGTCGCAATAATAATTACACATCATTAGTGTTTTGTCACAAAAATTTTAATCTTCGTTTTCGTCTTGATCTGCATCTTCTTCCTCGTCTATATCTTGATCTTCATCTTCATCTTCTTCGTGAGCGTCATCTTCATCTATCTCAAAATCAGATTTTGTACCATCTTCTATGTTTAATGCGCAAATTTCAGTTGGATCCACATCTATCGTTGTTCTACATGGATCTCGTAAAGTTGGAATGTCATATTCCTCAGTTTCAACCGTCTTACAAACTTCCTCTTGTTGATAGGCTCTATCCTTCCAGTGTTCCTTGATTTTTCTCCGTACTTTGATTTTACATACATGCCACAAATTAGTTTTGTCACGTTTCAAACTAGGATAATGCATAACATACTTGAATTGTTTGTTGTGCCAAGACAAATGGTTCATATTTCATATATTTTTCTTGTGATTTATTTCAATCAAATTAAACTTTGTATGCACCTTCATTCGTTGACGGGGTCGAACCACTGGCACTTAAATAACACAACCCGCATCATTAATGGTCCAGGGTATTCTATCTCTATGATTTCATCCAACAAGCCATAAAAATCACTATTCATTATGGCTTTTCTCATTCCATATTCTTGAGTGTGAAAATTATATCCATTTATGAAATATGTTCGCCAACTTCGTACTCCTAACTGTGGATCCCATGACAGATGATATAGCAATCCTTGCTCTTCAAGTGCACCATGATTACTGTGAACCTAAGATTACAAACGTAAAGTCAATAATATATATATTAATAAATGATGTACAAAATATTAATAACTTCATTTTGGTCCATAGGCAACTTACATATGTTTTTAACCATACTGTAAATTGTTCATCGCACAAATAATCAAACTCATTTTGTGGTAGTCCATACATTGAAGTTTCGAAAATCCTAGTAACAAATACCATTTAAATATTAGGAAATATTTGACACACAATACATATATTTGTAAATTTATACTTACTCGAAGTATGGCTCGACTTCTGGGTAGTTCAGTCAAATATATGTATGGGCTACATGCCATTCTTTGCCTGTTAAGTAACGAATCGTACATGCGCCGCTTGGTCGACCAAGATAATTGAAAATAGAGAATGATTTGCAATTGGGATCAATGGGGCCCTCATCATTTCTACTTGCTCTCCGCCTCTTGTACTGCACGTGTGGCTCAAAAAGTATGATGCAAATATTGTCACTTCTTCCACAATATATGCATTACAAATTGAAGCTTCAATATATGCCTTATTCTTTACTTTTTCTTCAAATGATATAAGAATCTAGTTGCAATAGAAAGAAGCTTATCGGAACATAATATATAATAAAGTAATTTGAACTAAAATTAAAAAAAAAATTACCTTTCAAATGGATACATCCATCGAAATTGGACGGGATCTACAACTTTGGCCTCATAAGGCAAGTGAACTAAGAGATGCTCTATCGAATCAAAAAACGATGGAGGAAATATCCTTTCTAAGTTGCAAATAATAATTGGAATATCTCTCTCTAGTTTCTCCATGTGTGGTGCTTTTAACACTATCGAGCAAATGTCATGTAGGAAATTACTTAACTCTGTAATGGCGCCCCATATAAAGTTCGGTAGAACTTCCTTGAAAGTTATTGGAATTAGTCTTTCCATAAATATGTGACAATCATGACTCTTCAAACTTGTCAACTTGCATTCATTCAAATCAACACATCTACCGAGGTTTGAAGCATATCCATCAAGAAATCGCACAGATTTCAACCATTGACAAACAACTCGTCTCTACTCCTTATCCAATGTATAAACTGCATTTGATTTTGATCCCCTGCTACTTGCATCAACATCTAGTGTTAGGCGATCACAAATATTTCTCATATCTTTTTTTGCGTTCAATTGTCTTTTGTTTTTTTGGTAACATCCATTACAGTATTTATGACATTGTCAAAAATATTCTTTTTTATGTGCATGATGTCAAAATTATGATGAATAAGATGTACCTTCCAATATGGTAGATCCCAAAATATACTGCGTTTAGTCCACTTATGTGTACTTCTGTACGCAATAGTCGTGTCATGAGGGTTCTTAACAACAGTTGGAAAGTCTTGCACTCGCTCCCAAATTTAATCACCGGTCAACCTCAATGGTGGAGGTGTTCTTTCAGTCCTATTCTTGATGAACTCTTTTTTATTCCTTCTGAATGTATGATTTATCGGTAAAAATTGCCTGCGACAGTCAAAATAGCTGGGTTTCTTTCCATGTTTTAATCTAAATGACTGTGATATCTCCAAACATATCGGACATCCTAATATCTCAACTATACTCCATCCAGATAACATTCCGTAAGTTGAAAAGTCATTTATCGTCCAAAAAAGAGCAACCTTCATTACAAATGTTTGATCGGTAGAAACATCATATATAAGGATACCTTCATCCCATAGTCGTTATAACTCTTCAATCAATGGTTGCATATAAACATCTATTAACTTTTTCAGATTTTATGGTCCAGTCACGATCAATGTCAAAAACATATAAGGTGTCTTCATGCACATACCAGATGGAAGATTGTACAGTGTTAAAATAACTGGCCAACATGAATAACTTTTTCCTTATCTCTCAAATGGGGCAAATCTATCAGCACAGAGACCTAACCTGATATTTCGAGGCTCTATCGCAAACTCAGGGTATGTTCTATCAAAATATTTCCATATCTCTGCATCTGAAGGTTGACACATTATACCCTTTTTCTGTTTCATGACTTGCATGCCAAGTTATGTGTTCAGCAATGGCTTGAGACGCATAAAGCCTTTGCAATATGGAGATTAAGGGCAGATAAAATATTTGTTTGCATGGTCTACGCTTCTGATTACGATCCTGTCTCCTATTAATCTTGTACCTAGGTTGGCTACAGAATTTCCAAGATTCTGCATTTTCATCATCTCTCCAATATAACATACAACCCCTACTACATACATTAATCATTACAACCGGAAGACCTAAGTTATCCACTAACTTTTTCATATCGTAAAAATCACTTGGCATGATGTTATCACGAGACATTGTTTCCCACATTAGTTCAACAAAAGAGTTGAAGCAATCCGCAGACACATTATGCTCTGCCTTGATATTTAACAATCTTGTTATCACTAATAGCTTAGTGTGGTTATCACAACCTGTCCATAAAAGGTTCATCTGCTGCTTTCAACACTTCTCAAAACTGATTAGATGGAAAAGTTCCATTACACACATTCTCATCAAAACCCGTAACTCCTATCTCTTCCAATTGTGATGCATGACTAGTATCCACTTGTTCAAGTGTAAGAGTAAAACTAGTACTTGCATGATTCGATTCTAAAACAAAATTCTGACCAGCTACATCAATCATCATCCTCTCGTATGGGTTCAATTGATCATAATAGCTACATTCTTCCCTAACTAAAAATTGGTCACTTCTTTGATATCCTTCATCGGATATAAATGATTCACTACGGAAAGTCAAATTATAATAGTTCGGAGTAAACCCAAATCTATAAAGATATTCTATAACTTTATCACACACATGAAATTTACTATTACTGCACTTTTACACGGACACCTTAACTTATTTACATCCATGAACTCATATTTACTAGTAGCAAAGTCTAAAAATAATTTCAACCCAGTACGAAACTCATCGGTCAATCCTCGACGTCCAAGTAAGTTCTTATTATATATCCAAGCCCTTTCTCTTTACATTGTGTCTGTACAAAAATTAAAAAATCTCGTAAAAAATTGAAAATATCATATCTATTGTTCTTAATTAAAACCATAAAATTAGGAAAATTAAAATTTTATTTTTGAAGCAACAATTACTTTGAAATTAAAAAAATTACCATATAAAGAAGACTTACCCAAATATTTGACTAAAATCTTTGTAGTAGAAAGTGGTCAATTTGATGAGAATTGCAACGTTCACTTGGATTGCGAGACATTCACATGGCCACGTACCTAAAAAAATATCACTTAAGATTCATTTTTTAATAATTTTTAATTTTTTTTCGAATTTTTTTTAAATTTTTTTTCTTTTTTTCCCTAATAATTTTCTCAGGTTGCCGGATGGCCAGTGAGTTGGACCTCGCTGGCCATGGGCGAGGCCGAGCAAACTCACCCAAGTGTGACGGTCGACCTCATCGTGGCCCAAATCTGGGCGACGGCGAGGTAGACGGCCATGGGGGGAGGCCAAATGGCCTCGCCAGCCATGGGGCGAGGCCGCTTAGCCTCCCCCAGATCAGGTCGACAGCTATGGGGGGAGGCCGAGTGGCCTCACCCCATGGCCTCCGAGGTTGCTCGGCGTCCCCATTGGTCGACGAGGTCTTGCCGGCCGTCGGTCCCCAGATCGGCGACCGGCGAAGAAGTTATGAAAAAAAATAAAAAAAAAAGCCAACAAAATTAAAAAATTCTAATCCAGTGACGAACGGTATTCGTCGCCAATTAGTCATGACGTTAACTATGATACTTACTAGTAGAAAAGTTTTACCGAGATTGATTTGTGCGCGCACGATTAGGTTTATTGAGAGATACGAAAGAGGGAGAAAAGCGAAGGAGATATGAGGAATCAGTACAGAGAGCGACGAAATTGACGGGTGAGGTGGATATCATGAAAGTTATTTTCCATTATAAACTGTAAATTAGCGACGAATTCGTTTTCGTCGCAAATTAGCGACAAATTTTTTCTCCGTTGCAAATTTGCAACGGAAAATAAATCCGTCACTAATTTACGATGGAAAAGTGGTTGTCGCAAATTTGCGACAGATTTAACGACGGATTTAGTTTCCGTCACAAATTTGTGACGGATTTATTGTGATGGATTTAGCGAGGTCGCAAATTTGCGACAACCATTTTTCTGTCGCAAATTAGAGACAGATTTAGCGACGAATTTATTTTCCGTCGCAAATTTGCACGGATTTAGCGACAGATTTATTTTCCGTCACAAATTATAAATTTGTCACTAATTTGCGACGACCATTTTTCCGTCACAATTTATTTTGTGGTAAATTCCGTCGCAAATGAGCAACGATTAATTTTCGTCGCTAATTTGCGATGGAAAATAAAATCCGTCACAAAGTTCGTTGCAAATTTGCGATGACAAATTTCCCGTCGCAAATTTCCATGGCAAAATACATGTTTTTTTGTAGTGATCTGACTTCACCTCCATCTTCGGATAAAATAGATAAATTGAAGTTGGAAGATTGGCACTCTGGCGATGCTGCTATTCAAACGTTGTTGTGGAATACAATGGATCCCAAGATTAGTCCTCAGTTTATGTGGTTTACATCAGCCAAAGCCATTTGGGACAAAGTGTGCTCTTATGTTTTCAGGAAGATATAACATGACCAGTGTTTGTGATGTCTGTGAGGAGTTATTTGATCTACGTGCAAGGGATGTCTATACCCGATTACTATTCTAGGTTTACCACTCTTTGCGAGAGACTAGACACTTATTTGCCTGCCACTAATGACATTAGAGAGTTGGCCAAGCGTCAAGAAGATACGAGAGTTATGTTATTTCTCCAAAGGCTTAGTCCTGCTCATTCTTCTCTCCGACAGCAGATTACTTCTCAGAGTACTCTTCCATTAGTTGATGAGGTCTTCTCTCGGGTCCTTCGATACACGTCTAATTCATCATCTGCACTCTATTCTGCACCTGTAGCAAGTGCTATGGTTTCTCAGTCTTCTAGTGGTCATCGAGGCCGGGGGCGTGGTTCTCGTGGCCGTGGCAAATCTGGTTTCTCTCCAAGTCGTGGCCGTGAAGGCAATAGGGGTGCTGGAAGTTCACGTTATTGCAACGACTGTCAACGAGCTGACCATACTAAGGCATATTGTTATACTCCACATCCCGAGCTTCATCCACAAGCTACTTATGCCGATATGAGTGAGCCCCCAATGCAAAGGTTCCTGATTAGTCACAAGAACTGCCTAGTACCATTATATTGTCTCACGTCGAGTATGAGTCCTTAGTACGCCCCCATCAAGTGGTAGGTTCCTCAGCTCCTACTGCTACTTTGGCACAGGCTTCTTCAGGTAGTTTGTCTTGTTTACTCTTGTCTACACCTACTTCCTGGGTAGTAGACTCGGGTGCCACTAATCATATGACCGGTTATTCTAACTCATTATCTAGTATTATTCCTATGTCACCTAGTCTTGTTACACTTGCCGATGGCTCACAGTCCCATATCACTGGTCAAGGGAATGTAACATTGGTTCCTTCTCCTTCTCTTTCATCCGTTTACCATTTACCAGCTTTCCCATATAACTTGCTTTCTATTAGTTCCCTTACCAAAGATTTAAATTGTTCTATGACATTTACCTCCACTCGTTGTGTCTTTCAAGATCTGAGGATTGGACATATGATTGGTGGAGGGCATGAGTCCAATGGGTTGTACTACCTAAACAAAGACATTATTACTGCTACCATTCAGAAGAGTACTGCCTCAAACTTCTTTCGGATACATTGTCGTATAGGTCATCCACCACCTGACATACTTCGTCATTTTTCTCCTGTTTCATCATTTAAGAGTCTTATCCAGTGCAATGCTTGTCAATTTGGCAAACATCATCGAGTATCTTTCCCTTCCCGTGTCCAGAGTCGTGTGTCAAGTCCTTTTGAGTTAGTCCATTATGATGTTCCGAGACCGTGTCGTGTCAATGATATGTTTGGCTATAAGTACTTTGTTACGTTCATGGATGATTATTCCCGCGTAACGTGGTTAGATTTAATAAAAGATCGTACTGAAGTTTTTTTCCTATTTTCGTATGTATTACTTTGAGATTCTCAATCAATATCATGTTTTTATTAAATGTATGCGCTCCGATAATGCCAAAGAATATATGGCTGTTTCCTCTGGGTTTCAATCATTTCTTATATCTCATGGGATTCTACATCAGACATCTTGTCCCTACACTCCCTAGCAGAATGGGGTGGCAGAACGAAAAATCGCCATCTCTTGGATGTTGCTCGTTGTCTTCTTTTCCATATGAACCTCTCCAAAACATTCTGGGGGCATGCCATCTTATAAATCGTCTCCCATCCTCTGTGCTTCGTGGAAGCATATCTTTCTCTACTCTCCATCCTACAAGTCCACTTTTTTCTTTACCACTCCGTGTGTTTGGCTGTGTTTGTTTTGTGCATCATCTTGGTCCTGGTCATGACAAGCTCGACCAACGAGTTGATAAATGTGTGTTTCTTGGGTACTCTTGAACTCAGAAAGAGTACAAATGTTATAATCCTGTTAGTCGGCGATTGTATGTTTCGGCAGATGTAATTTTTTTCGAGAATTAGTCATATTACTCCTCTACTACCCAACCAGTGCCTCCTTCCGAAGATACATTGTCCTCAGCCATAGCTCCTTTACCGCCTGTTTCCTTGCCAAGTATACCTAAGGCACCACCTGATTTCCAGTTTGCCAACAAAACTTATCAACGGCGTCGTCATGTTCAACGTGAGGTAGTAAAGTCGCCGCCCACATTGGATATGCATGATTCTCCGCCAATTAATGCCTCGGCCTCTGATTCGCCAGTTTCTTCTAATCCTGATCCTACTACTGATATTCCTATTGCATTGTGCAAAGGTACACGTTCTTGCGTCGGTCAACCCAATTCCCGATTTACCCCCTATATTGCATTGTCTTGTCATACACATACTCGTCACCCTATTTCTAAGTTTTTATCCTATGATTATCTTTCTCCAACATATTCCTAATTTGTTGCTTCTTTATCTATTGTGTCTGTGCCAAGTACTGTTGCAGAGACCCTTGCTCATCCAAGTTGGCGACGAGCTGTGGAGGATGAAATGCAGGTGTTACAGGATAATGGGACATGGCACCTTACACCGTGACCTGTTGACAAACAAGTTGTGGGGTGTCGTTGGATTTTTATAGTGAAGTTTCAACCGGATGGTTCTGTTGAGCATCTAAAGGCGCATCTAATGGCCAAAGGTTACACTCAAACCTATGGAGTGGATTATGATGACACGTTTTCTCCTATCGCAAAGATGCCTTCTATTCATGTTTTCATTTCTCTTGCTGCCCAATATGAATGGACTCTTCATCAACTTGATGTCAGGAATGCCTTCCTTCATGGCGACTTGGCAGAGAAGGTATATATGGAGCAGCTCCGGGGTTTATTGCTCAGGGGGAGTCTACTAGTGTTTGTCACTTGCGCAAGGCAATATATGGGTTGAAACAATCTCCTTGTGCCTGGTTTGGTCGTTTTAGTGATGCAGTTATTCGGTTTGGCTTGCAACGTTGTACCGTGGATCATTCTGTATTTAGTTCCACTTCTTCTGCATGATGTGTTCTCCTAATTGTGTATGTGGATGATATTATTGTCACTGGTAGTGACTCTGTGGGCATACAAAAGTTGAAACAATTTTACGAATAGAGTTCAGTACAAAAGATATGGGTCATCTGCGGTATTTCTTGGACATTGAAGTGGCCTACTCACATGATGATATTTCATTATCACAGTGAAAATATGTTTTGGATATCCTCTGTGACGTTGGTTTTCTTGGGGCTAAGCCTGTCAATACTCCGATAAATCCTAATGTGAAACTTGATGCAGAGCATGAAGACTTACTTCATGATCCTAGTAAGTATAGGAGGTTAGTGGGTAAGCTCAACTATTAACTATTACACGACCAGATATTTGCTTTGTTGTTAGCATGGTTAGTCAATTTATGAGTGCTCCTCGCACTACACATTGGGAGGCAGTGCTATGTGTTGTTAAGTACCCGAGGGGAGCACCAGGTAAAGGAATCTTGTTCAAGAATCATGAACATCTTAATGTCACTAGCTACTCTGATGCTGATTAGGCAGGATACCCTATTGACAGGAGATCAACTTTTGGCTACTGTGTGTTCTTGGGAGGCAATCTTGGAAGTTGGAAAAGTAAAAAGCAACAGTTGGTGTCTCGACCAAGTGCAAAGGCAAAATATCGAGCCATGGCTCATGTGACTAGTGAGTTACTTTGGTTAAGAATGTTATTATCCGAACTTAGCATGCCATCTTCAGCTTCCTCAGTTTTGTGTTGTGATAACCAATCCGCCATGCATATCGCTTCAAATCCAATTTTTCATAAGCGCACAAAGCATATTAAAGTAGATTGTCATTTTGTACGAGAAAAGATTCATAACAAGGACATAACACTTCAATGCACACATACCAAAGGCCAACTTGCTGATCTTTTCACTAAGTCATTGCGGGGTAATAGAGTGACTACTTTATGTAACAAGTTGGGACTATTTAATATTTATGCCCCAACTCGATGGGGAGTGTCGAAGGGTATTTGAGTCTTTTTCATTGTTAGTGAACCCTAATGCTCGCTATATATACTGATGTAATTCATAATTATAACATAATAAGAAATTCTTATCTTTCGTTTTCAAAACTAAACAGCAGCGAATGCATTGGAACTGTTGTGTTCGGAATTCAGCAAAGAAATTCCCCATGAGACGGGAGGAGTCTCAATCAACTCGTCCTCATGAGGAAAGCCATCACGTCTATCTAGAGATGAAAGAGCAACACGATACTTGAATAATGCCAATCTGGCCTTTGGTCCACATGGAAGTTTCATCACATTAAGAAATAGCAGACTGGTGTTGCATTTCAGGGAATGATCAACAGCATTGATAGCATTCTCAGTGAAATACGAGACATGTGTCTGATTTATGAGGAAAGTTAGAGATGCCTCAGGCCGAATTTGGCTCATTGCAACGGATGGCTTGTGAGCAGTGTATGGCCTGTGTGCTTCACCAGTAGAATCCATCATGAAGACTCTGGACTCCCAGTGATTCCACAGTTATATCATGAATGAGCAAACTGCGATAACATTCAAATAAGAGAAGATCAAGTGCGCAACTAAAACAACTATAGTTTTAGTCAGGACGATCTAGTAGAGCCCAGAGAAGATGTTTCAGAGGCGGACAGTTCAGACAGGCACTTCCCACTGATGAAGTCCACAGCTTCTGCAACTGTCCGATCAAGGGCAGACGTCGCCACTGCCAAATTCTGGTGAAATTCCTCAACAGATGGCTTGCCACCATCAACGGCGTTGCTCACCACTTTCAAGAATATAGCGGGGACGTTTAATAGACCTGCCGCATACGCAACAGCTGCTCCCTGCAAACCAAATCCATCCCTGATTCATCTAACTTAATGACAACTATAAAACTGTGATTATCATTTTCTGAAATAGCTCATAGCAGTCTGTTGATTCATCATCCTCCCAAAAAAGAAGCTGATACTGCAGCTTTTGTGAGGCTTTGAACAAATCATAAGACCCTGGACATGTTAATTTGCTGGTCTAATCAGATCGAGTCAATAAATATCTGAGTGACCACATCTCCAGAAATCTGGCCTCTACAACACCCCTTCACAATGTCACCTTCAGACTTGTGTGGCTATATCACCAAAACAATCCTTCTCTATGTTTCTTTCACTTCTCTCAGTCATAATTCTGGCATAAAGCAGGAACTTTAATGCATCAAGATAACTTGAGAAACATGAAGTGCGTGTCGGAAATTGGTGTCAGGACATGCTCGAAATGATGTCAGGACATGCATTGATCAAAAGGGTTACCTCCATGTCTACAAGGTTCGCATTATTAGTGGCGATGAATGCTTCATCCGGTGGGCAAATATCAAAGGAGTCTCCAGTGGATAGTACTCCAGCCTGGAATATCGAGTGACTCCAAATAAAAATTCTGTATAAGATCGTTATAGGTAAAGAAATGTAGAGGGTAATAAATAATAAGAACAAACTATGATGAGTAACCAAGTTGCAATGCATAACCGATAAACTAGATTAAAGGTGAACTATTCTGCAGATTACCAAAGATCTTAAAATCATTTGGATTACATGCTTTCTCATTAAATCCATCAAATACTAGAGACTGCTCCACCTCGGTCAATACAAGTAAGCCTAAAATCTAACGACCATGATAGTGCATCTCTATATTGTGATTGAGGCTGCAGATGACAATTCTCATGTGAAGATTACCTTGATAATAAAGTAATGCAATCACGTAGTTCTTCAATATAATATATATCAAGCCGAAGTAATGTAACATAGGGAGGTGAGCAAATTAAATAAATCCTATATTATTGTTTCTCAAGGTGTTGCAAGCGTTAACGTTGATATATAAAAAGCAAAACACATTGTCATTCACAAAAACTGTCACAAATGCTCTATGCCAGGTAACATAATAAAACATCCTAAGTATGAATACATATTGACCAAGCCTGCGATCTCTGCATGATGACCTTCAGTTGAAGCTCTGCTGAAAGAACAGGCGTTGAGAAGGACTGTCGCCGGCCAACTCCATACAGATCACGACCCTGCAGAGAAAAAAGCATGACTTATTATCTTAAATTACTGAAGTTGTCAAAATTTCAACATAATGCAATTGCTCTACTTAGCAGACACCTCCTATACTGCCAAGGATCTGATCACCACCACGATATAAATAATATAAACTGACATTTGGAATAAAGGTAGATGCACCTCCCTGCACATATCTTTTGTTTATCAAGACAAAAAGCATTTAAGAATCAGAAGGTTCAGATCACTTACGGGTAGAGGTATCCTTCTATGATGGAAAGCAACACTTGATACGAGAAAAACATCCTTGATGTCTGCTCCTTTCGACTGAAACCGCCAAAAGTCAGTAAAATAACCTAAAGTGATTATGTCTTCTAGACATGTGTGCTTAGGCGCTATGTAAATCTTACATCCCTATCTTGTGCTCCTTTAAGAGCAAGCTATCCTCTTGGATTCTATCTACTAAAGAGCAAATAAGAAAGTAGTGGAAAGCATATAGTATGGACAACATTGAAAGTCATATGCATAAAGGCTGAAGAAAGAATTTCATGAAAAGGAAACTGATGGCCCCTACATTGAGGAGAAACGTATCCACTTTACAAATTTGGAATAGATGCTACAAGGCATATAAGTATATTTCAGAAACCTCTATAAATTATACAGTTTCAAAATCCTCATTATAAGCAGCTTTACCATATAGCCACCAGCTGTGCCTGCATTTATGATGAGGTCTGGCTTCAATGCCTGGACAGATGCATAGGTCACGAGTGCTGCTGGAATAGTCCCAATATTATTAACACCTATTGAAGAGAGAAACTGAGAGGAGTTGGTAAGTCCCTCATGGGCAAATGAGCATCAAATTCAATGCTCACGAATGGAATGCAGAGGGCATCCGATAGCTACTGAATTCTATCTGTTGGTCTTAAACAAATGATACTGATCCTTGTATACTTTTTCTGGTCAAAGGCTCATGTGCTGTCAAGAACAGGTAACTTCAGGTTGAAGTTATACAATAGAGATCTGCGAATCTGAGTTTATTAATGAAAAAGAAATGTTTCGGCTAGAAAAGACCCACAGAGGATTTAGATATGCTATCTCATGTTAGGAGAACTCTACAGAAGTTCATTTAATGTGCTTATGTGTGTGGCTACAGATGAACAAGAAGAGGAAGAAACTCGTTACTAAGCTTGTGTCGTCTTAATGCACATGAAGTTTCGAATTTAATGAATATTGATAGGAAGGCAAAACTTGTTCTATGCCACCGTAAGTCAAATTGTTCTCTGATGTTGGCATTCTGCAGCTAGGAAACACTCGTTGAAAGAGGCAAATTATGGTAAATATTGGTCACAGGGAAATTAGCTGACTCAAGAGTCAAGAAGAGGGAACTTAATTGTTCCTAGCATATCTATAACACTGAAATCTAGCAAAGTAGACTAAATGGTATCACCACGGTGCTTATAGGTCTAAAAAATTCTATAAAAGTTGCATTTTCTCAATACTGTAACCACTCTTTAAGTAGACCCTGATATAGGTGTACTGCATTTCATCGCAGCCATATTACTCAAACCTTGTGGTAAGAAAAAGTTTCATTCTAGTGGCTGAGGATAATATGCAAAAGCTTTCCTATATTGACTTGTGTGGATAAGGCCTAAGAGCAGGGAAATAATGGACGAGGGAATAATAGGCATTGTTAGGTACCCACCAAGAACTAAATCTTTCCCTGGCCAAATCACGTTCAGTTGCAAATCTTTGTAAAAGCCATGGTACCGAATCCATGGGAGACCTGGAAAACTGCATACGTGTTTTACTTCTTGTCATATGCGAAGATAAGAAATGTCTGAAGTAAGACATCTTGCAGAATTCTCATGGAAAAACTTCAAGAAGTCCACGACATCATGGCATCGAGCATTATGGAAGAGAACTTACATCCAGAAATTTCAGGAGCGGTCAAATGCCTTAAGAGCTTGCAGGGACATAATGAGAAAGCATGATAAAGCAAACAAAAGGTGAAAGCATGCAAGAGCCAGTAACATGAGACTAAACAAGTTGTCTCCACCAATACTGATTCGGCGGGTCGGGAAAAAATCTGAAGGTTTTACCGGACTGCAGACTTATCTATGAGGTTCGACGTTTCCTTGATGACATTGAAGACAAAAAAAAAAAAAAAACAGAGGGTCGTCTTGAGCCAGATCATTATTAAAGTGATTGAACTGATCACAAGTCAAAGCAAAGTGCAACCGAATAATTAAAGTAATCATTAAGGACATCGACCATAGAGTCAATTGTTATAGAAAGACAGATCCCGAATTGAAAGTCCCAAAAGAAACCACTTTTAATGAGAGCAAAGCAAGCATGACAACATCATGATCATCCACGAAAGAGAAGAAGCTTACAATGTGCTGTCCTCAGCAAGATTGAACCTTTTCAGAATAGGAAGAGCCTCGGCATCCATAGCTACAACCCAATTTAGACCCCAGTGAGAAAACCCAGAAAAACCAAAATAAAACGCCAACTACGAGACCAAAAACATAATTACTTGCAAGAATCCGCAAACTCATGAACCGCCGCACGAGTTGTATAAACAGAACTCGCGATTTCTATGAATACACGGAGCAAACACCAACATCTCTAACTCATCCAATTCACACAGCAAACACGACATGCTGGAGATGGGTCTTTCGCAGTCATCTGAGACGTTTAATGAGAGACAGAGAGAGAGAGCACCGATGATGAAGACGATGGTGGAGATGGGTCTTTCGCATTCGCGGTCATCTTTCGAGTCGACGCTTGATCCGACGTGAGGGAGCGACATTGAGAAGGAAGGACGGCGATCGAAACCAAGAAGACGGGCGGAAACTATCACACGCGCAGCCACGAGTCAGAGAGCAGAAAGCTGTTGCACTGAGCTCAAGCTCGCTGCTGTCTTTGGCTCTCTCTCTCCTCCCTCCTCTCGATAAAAAGTCAGCATTTTCAATGGCTAGAAAAATGCGCTCATGCTCATGCTCATGCTCTGCTCCGATCCCAAAGAAAAATGTGCACATGCTCTTAAATTACCTTCTTTTTTTTATTTATGAAACGTATATTATTAAGTCTGCATCCAATTTAAATAAAATGGCACAAGCAACCTCTAAACTTTAGCTCAATATATAATATAGTCTCTAAATTTTTAATTGATTCAATGCAGTCCCTGAACTTCAACCCATTGTGCAATATGGTCCATGAACTTTTAATTTGTTTAATGTCGATGCCGAACTTTCAGTATATATTTAATTTAGTCTATGATACTATATGTAAATATTCAATGTATTCCTTCAATTGATTTAAGTTCAGGGACTACATTAAATATATATCAAAAGTTTATGGACCATATTAAACAAATTAAAAATTCATGGACTACATTACACATTAGGCCAAAGTTTAAGAATTGTTTGTGTTATTATCCCTCCAATTTAATTACGGAGTACCACATATTATGAATGTAGTACACCACAATCCCTGAATTTTTAATTGGTTCAATGTAGTCCATGAACTTTAACTCAATATATAATATGATCTATGAACTTTTAATTTATTCAATTCATCCTTGAACTTTTCATACATATTCAATTTAGCCACTGATACTATATGTAAATATTCAATGCATTCCTTCAATTGATTTAAGTTCATGGACTACATTGAATATGTATTAAAAGTTCATGGACCACATTAAATAAATTAAAAGTTTATGGATTACATTGCACATTAGGCAAAAGTTCAGGAATTGTTTGTGTTATTACCCCTCCAATTTAATTACGGAGTACCACATATTTTGAATTTAGTACATTGCAATCCATGAACTTTTAATTGCTTCAATGCTGCTCCTGAACTTTAATCAATCCATGAACTTTTAATTTATTCAATGTCATCTCCGAACTTTTTGTACACGTTCAATTTAGTTCATGATACTATATGTAAATATTCAATGTATTCCTTCAATTGATTTAAGTTCAGAAACTATATTGAACATTTTCATATAGTTCAGGGACTACATGAAAAATGTACCAAAAGTTCATGGACTATAATAGCCTGAAATTCGACGCAAATTCTGGGATCAATAAAATTGACATTTATTCGCATTTCATTTTAGTAAGTCTCACCTAGAGCTTATCACTCTCGGGATACTAACCAATGGGTATGGCTAACTAAGGAAGCGGTACGTGGACCAGGAACCCGATTGTGAATCGGGTCTCGATCTCGAGAAACGATGAGGGAATATTTTGGGCCGACATTGGCCAATCTTAGGAAAAGTAATAATTTGGTTTGGCCAAGGCCAACGATGTACAATCGGATCGTAGGTGATTCTGCACAACCGAAAGTGGCCAACTAGTCCCGAACTTTAACCGAACGATCACGACCTCTGGAACTAGCGATAATTCCTCTCTTTTCTCTCGGTGATCGGGACCGTCATGATTTGAATAACCCTAGGTCAATACGTGTAACCCCTAAACTGCCGCTCATTAGTGAGAGACCCTGAAATTAGAAGTTTAGCAAGTTTTGATAACAAAATTGGACCCGGACTTTGATGTCGATTTCCGAGAGCTTAAGAGACTATTTTTGAGAAACCAACGTCATATTATGCTGGCCACACACATTTGGGGTTGGCACGAGCGAAAAATGGAATTTTGACCTAGGACCGGAAAAATGACCATTTTGCCCCTAGGCCAATTTTAGTTCCGAATTTTGGAGGTATTTAAGGAAATTAATTAATTTTGGACTTATCTCAATTATTGGAACCAATTACCATTTTACCCCTCAATTATTTGGATAGATCAACCAAGACCATTGGATCAAGGGCATTTTGGTCAAAATCGTTGGATGAGCAACACGTGGCACCCATTAGCCACTATATTTGACCACCTTGGACCATCTTCTCTCTCTCCTCACTCCCATTCGGCTGGTTCCCTCTCCCTCTCTCCTGATTTCCTCTCCCTCCTCCGCCGGTCTCTCTCTTTCCCTCTCTTGGCCGTGAGCTCGCCGGAGCCGCCCGCCGCTGCTCGTCGGAGCTGTGTGCCGCCGCCACTGTCCACGCTCACCACCATTATCCTCTTGTCCCCATCCCCTCTCTCTCCCGCCACTCTCTCTCTCTCTCTCTCTCTCTCTCTCTCTCTCTCTCTCGACCAAAGGACCGCCATCCACCGCCGTTCATCGCCGTCCATACAACCGCCGCTGCTCACGCCATCACCACCAGACCGAACCTCTTCCCCTCCGTCGTCTCGCCTGCACCGTCTTCACCGCCGTACGGTTCGGCGAAGGAACGCCGTCCGTACTGCCGTGCCACCGTGAGCCGCCGTCGTCAGAAACGCCACTGCCAATTCCATCGTCCACCGGTGATCGGCCGCCATTTCTCGTCGCCGTGGTTTGAGAGTTGGTAAGTATACCTCCTAAACCAGGATTAGGACTGGTAGTGCATTTCCTAGACTGGTTTGGATATTATCGGTGTATATTAAGAGCAATAAGTGAACCGATTGGTGAAATTTGTTACCGGAACAATGTTGGTGGATTAGTGGGATTTAATTGGAAAGAATTATGGACCCTGAGGAGCTGAATTGGTGGCTGTCCAATTATGGACTATTAGACTAGAATAGGCTAATTTGGGAATTGTTAGTGTAATTGCCGGGATTACCCGGGGTGTTTGGTTGTTGATTGAATTGTGAGTTGTTTGTGCTTAATTGTGTGAAGTGAGATTGGCCAATTGACGGCTCGAGTTAATTATTAAAATACTACATTGTGAAATGGGCCGCACGGTATTAATTGGCCAATTGAGCGTGTTGTATGTGAATTGGGCACGGTGCAGTGACATTGATTTGACTGAGTGTCTGTGTACGTTGATACTCATGATACATTGCATGGTCACGCATTGTGTATGCCGAGAATGAGGCATGTAATGGAATTGTGTGAGAATGCATGCCTGACATGAGCATGTGATCACTCTAAATGCCCGATGCGTTTACTCCTGATTCAGATAATAACTAGCTGCTTGTATGTGTGATCACATTTAGCCCCAATGCGTGTTACGCGGGATGTGCCGTCCTCATGCACTTTGTAACAGGACGATGCCCAGGTCGTCCGGATGACGACTAATTTGGCGTGTTTTTACACGGGTCCTGGTCGAAGGAGATCAGTGTTACGCCTCATGCACTTTGTAGCAGGTTAGAAATACTAGGCCAGGGGCGTTTTTACATTGACAATGAAGTGTTGTGATTGGTCTTCGGACCGGGTCTTCGAACCAGGCCTTCAAGTCGGACCTTTGGGTCAAATTCTAAGATAATAATTGAGCATCGAGTCAGTGTGTAGTTTAAGATTGATAGAAATCATAGCATAATGACATAATTGCATACATAAGAATGCATGAGTCATAATGCGAGCATATGTATGATGTATGTATGCATGACATGTTCGGGTATGTGATTGGATTATTATATCAAAATGCATAACCTGCAGGGTTAACCAGGTATGCAATATGGGCCTGAGAGCCTAGGTCAAAAATTGATTGTGAATTATTGATGTGATCATTGTGTGTCGCCTGTCAGGAGAATGCATGTTAGGCTAGCCTAGGTTTAGGGATTGTACTCGCTAAGATTCGTCTAACAGTTGTTATAACCCACCTTTTCAGACCCCCAGCCATGAACATGTTGAAGCCGCCACCTCTTTTTGGAATTCTTGTACAGATCAATAGTACGACGAGAGTTTTCCCTTCAGGAAATGGAGAAGCGTACGTCCGTTATCGTTCAGTGGTATTCGTAAACGTGGGTGAGTACTTTTACAAGGCTCAAGAGTATATAGCTTGGTGCTTAAGGGACGCAGACAGGAACATTGGGCGACCCCTCAGGACATTCAATGTCCCGATCGATATCGATGGAGTGATGGTGCCCCAGATGGTTGATGGCGAGATCGTGAATCCCTCGATCGTGAACAATCATGTAGCCATTAACCCGGAGCCAGGGATATGGTACAAGGTCCCCGAGCCAATGGATGAGGAAGATGAACCGGAGCCAGAGCCTATGGACCAAGACCCAGGCGAGGATCGAAAAGTAGCTAAATTGGGATCAGACTAAGAGATAAGATCAGATGACCGACTAGAAATGTATCTGGACCCCGAGCTGGAGTTGGATTCAGAAGATGAGCGTGCAGCTGCTCAGGTTACCGAGTCAGAGGAGTCCGAGTCAAGTGAGAGATCCTCAAGAGAGTTCTCAAAAGAACCTACATAGTCACCAAACCCGGACTGGGAGCTGTAGGATAGTCCGGAGGTTTAGTTGTAGAGGCCGTTCCTTTTTGTTTGTGGTCCTCTTCGTAGATCTAACTGACTCACCCCAGCCACCTGCCCCTTTTTGTTCTGTAGTGGCTTTTTGTTGGGTGTTTATGTTGTTCTGTATATTACCGATGTGTAAAAAGGTTTTACTATGGTAGAAATAAAAATGTATATTTGTAAATTTACTCATGTTTCGATCGTTGTTTTATCCTTGGTCTCATTTATCTGTATAGATAGTCAGGGTTTGTTTATTTATTGCTTCCGCTTGTGCTTGTTCTCTGTTTCGGGCGTTGGGTCGGCGATGCTTTCTGGAACGTCGCACACAAATCGACCAAGGTAGGGATGTTTGCGTGCTGTAGGGTACGGGGCGTGACATGAACCATGTTAAACAAATTAAAAGTTTATGGACTACATTACGCATTAGGCCAAAGTTCAAGAATTGTTTGTGTTATTACCCCTCCAATTTAATTAAGGAGTACCACATATTATGAATTTAGTACACTGCAATCCCTAAACTTTTAATTGGTTCAATACGGTCTCTGAACTTTAACCCAATGTACAATATAGTCCATGAACTTTTAATTTGTTCCATATTATCCCGAACTTTTTGTACATGTTCAATTTAGTCCTTGATACTATATGTAAATATTCAATGTATTCTTTCAATTGATTTAAGTTCGGGGACTGTATTAAATATTTTCATATAGTTCAAGGACTACATTGATTATGTACCAAAAGGTCAGGGATCACATTGAACAAATTAAAAGTTCATGGACCACACTGCGCATTAAGCCAAAGTTTATGAACTGTTTGTGTTATTGCCCCTCCAATTTAATTACAAAGTACCACATATTATGAATTTAGTACACTGCAATCGTCGATATAGAAAACCTTTTGCACATTTACCGTTGAACGGATGACACATTTATTAGAGACAATTATATAATCGGTTATGTCGATACATCAATTATCTGATGATGAAAGTGTAATTTATTTTTTTATGCCGATATAAACCTAATAAAACTACCTTTTAATCTACGCCGACGTGCATCTGTTCCCCCTTTCTTCGTCGTAATATTAGCAAAGTGTATCCCACAATAACTGTATCGTTATCAAAATCGAACTCTTTAATCTTTTGTTTTCTAGAATGGGTGCCTATCATGTCCTTCATGTACTTCCAAACTTATGGCAAAAAGATGGGGAGACTTTTTCATGAAAATTAGGTTAATTAGTTTACTACACCAATCTGTAGTCATCATCTTGAATAAGCGGGGCCTCAATTTCTTTTTAGCGATTTTTTTTTTTTTGGTAAAGTTCTTTTTTTTTTAGCGATTTTCGTTGCAAGATTTATGAAAAGGAGAATACGCTCGATGAATATCCAACTCATCTCGCTAATAGAGACAAGAAGTACATCTAGATTGTAAGAAAGAACCAAGTTTTCAGACCGCAACGATAAAAGTAATTAATGTCTTTTGCGTATTTAGTAGTTTCTCCTCTTCACATGTTTATAAAAAAAACATTATCCACCATACGACTTTTATTCTGAGAAAAATAGAAATTCAATGTTTTATTCTAATTTTGTTAAAGGCACGAGTCTGCATGTGATAATTGCGACTTGTGAATGCCTCACGAGACCCACATGGTATAAAGATCGAGATGCGTTTGGCTCATCACCCGGTGTTCCCAAGAATCTCTCAAAGCGCAAGTAGAGTTGATCTTCAGCCTGAAACGCCTGCGTTTTCGAGCAGTATGATGCAGGACAAAGTCCGAAATGGATCAATCAGGAAAAGGGAATGTCAAAGCCGGGCGGGCGATTCCATTTCTCAAACTGAAGAACGTGATTACTGTCGTAACCCCATGTGACTGTTGTCATTTTAAACATTACTGCAACCGAAACCACATAAATGTCCCAATTCAGCTTGTACAGATGATACAAGATAATAAGTCCGCCCGGCGTATAGCAAATGATTCGATCGACCAGGAAAATTTCAACGTACAAATGATTACACGGGTCTCGCGAAAAAATCAAGTTCCGTACATGTCAAACACGAAGCATCTAGTAGTACATATCCTGCGCACACCGTCCTCAGTCCCCCTCAACTTGCATAGCTTTATGAAGCTGAATTCCAATGGGCGCGCGTTAATGTCATCTACATACAAATCAGTAAGTTCTACATTGATTGATGCCTCAGAGCTCAGAAAGGCGCTTCCCATTGATGAATTCGACAACTTGAGAGACTGTCTGATCAAGGGTGGCAGTAACCGCCGCCAAATTTTGCAAGAATTCCTCTGCGGTCGGTTTGTCACCGTCCACGATGTCAGTCACTGCTTTTACAAATATTGCAGGAACTTTCAAGATATCGGCTACATAAGCAATAGCTGCACCCTACATTTTCAAGATGCCAGGCATACAAGAAATTAACAGAATGAAAAAAAAAAATACAAACGATTCTGATGTGATGTTGGTTACGGGTACACAACAGCAAAAACATCTTTATAGAATGACATAAACCAAAACCAAAAATGGTCAACTGTAAGACAATTGCCATGCTACATGTCAGAAATCAATAGCATGTGCTTACATAGGTTTAGTTGGTAGCAACTCTTAGCTATCCATTCACGTGTAGACAGATAGAAAGGCAATAAAAGAATACCTCCATATCTTTGATTGTCGCATCATTTGCAAAAATGGATGCTTCATCTTGTTGGGACATGTCCAGAGAGTCTCCAGTCGACAGCTTGCCAACCTGAAAGACGCAGAAAATTAATGAAGCTGACTGGACTCAGATATAACCCACAAGAAACAGAGATAAGACCATATAAGTGCAGCCTATCTGATGCAAGTTCGTTTCAAAAGTCAAATGCATTATTGAGCACAGAAACTAGATGATCTTAACAGTTGCATACTGCTTAACAAAGGAAAGAGAAGCAGGATTTACCATATTGTGCAAGTGAATGCAAAGAAATCTCGACTATGAGGGATACGATTATAATAACTCTACTTTTGAGAAAAGAGTAAGGCTGCGCATGGCAACCATTCTGTGCCCAGAATCTGATTCTGGGCAGAAATGATTCTTTTTTATTCTGTGTCCGAAAATAACTTCTAAGCATTTGAAGGCGTTTGGTAACTATCCAAAATTTTTATTCTTAAAATAGAAAAAGAACATAAATGCGTTTGGTAATTACACAAAATTTCTTTTTATTAATAATATTTTGAATTTTTTTAATATTTATTTCTTTTTTTCTCTTTTTTTTTTCTTTTTTTTTTCTTTCTTTCCCCTTCCTTTCTTGGCCATGGCCGGCCGCCGGCGCTAACGGCTTGCGACAGACCAGGGTCGGCGAGGGCGTTGCAGCCCTCGCCGTCGCCCTAGCCGGCCCTGGCCTATGGCCGGTCGCCGGTGGGTGGCAGGGCCGAAGAAGAAGAACAACCAAAAAAAAGAAAAAAAACCAAGAAAAATCAGTTCTGAAAAAATTGTTCCGGAATCAAGAAGCTATTTTTTTTATTCTTGATTTTGTTCCAAAACTAATTATGGGTATAATTTTTTGCAAAATTGTGCCCGGGCATAAAAAAATCTAACAAACAGATTTCTGTTTCCAAACCGATTTTGGGAACAAAAGATCAGAATCAATCACTATTTGGCAAGTTGCCAAACAGGCCCTAAGTTAACGAATAACTCTAAATTAGCCAAATAGCATTTGAAGATAGAAGAATCCAAAAGTTAAACTCACATACAGCTAACGATATTATCTAGTCTAACAAGAAAAAATGCCTCGTTAAGCAGTCATGCAAAAATAGAAATGCCCTGGTTGGAAAAGCAGCCTCCAGGCCCACCAGAAAGTAAGGATATAGGGGGAAGAATGTCTTGTTTTGCCAACAAACCCATCCTGAGGGACTTGCTCTACGAGTATTGTAGAAGCACCAATAGCAAAGCTAGTAATCATATCACCACAGGCCTAGGGAGGGGAGCATCAAGTAGGTGACACCTGTCTAGACATTAGACAATATTCCAATAAACAGTAAGGAGTTACTTTTGCAAAAATTAAGCAGTAGGACCCAGGGAAAACTGCCAAAAAAATAGTCCTCAAGGTGATTTCCAGTAACTTGATCAACTTGACATTTTCCTCTTCACTGTCAACCTCTGATCAAATCAACAGTGAACTACAGTTGATTGAAAGAAAAAATAATGTAACATGGAAAAGCTTACTTTGCCAAAGGCTGAAACCCCCCCCCCCCAAAAAAAAAAAAAAAAAAACCTAACCACGGGTTATCTCAGAAAAAATAGCATTCACAACAAAACTTTCTCTGGCTTGGCCATCCAGTTGCTGGGCCATTTCCTTTTATGATTCAAAAAGTCCAGACAAACTCAATTAAGATAAGAAAAATATATTCACCAAGCAAATAGTTCTGACGTTTCAAGCAAGAGATGTCTGTCAATTAAGGTATGGACTTACCTTCAAGTTGAGCTCTTTTACAAGATTTGGTGTTGAGAATGCCTGTCGCAACCCAACTCCATACAGATCAAAAACCTGCAGAAGACAGTGGAGGCAGAAACGCAGCTTGAACTAATATGTTTTTGACCAAGAAAAAAGCTAGTATTCATATCAGCATGAATGTTCATGGACCTAGCACCGAGACAGAAAGGGAATATATGCACACGAGAAAATTTGCATTTACTGAGCAAAAAAATCTGGAAACAAGAGGTAAGGCACGTAAGGCAGAAAAGCAACTGAATAAACAGCTCACGCTTGTCTTTTTGACATTACGACCTACTACATACTCAAAGACACTATGCCGTTCAGGGAAGAAACATTGATAAACAGCCTAATCCTATGCGCTGTCACACAACTGACACCATTTTGTCAGCACCAGCAGAATGTCAAATGCTAGAAAATGAGATCCAAATAAGCATTTTATCAATTAAACATAACAAACATGACGCCAGTATAATGAAAAATGACTTACAGGGATAGGTATTCTTCTATCGTGGAAAGCAACCTCAGATGCCAGAAACACATCGCTGATGCTTGCTCCTTTAGCCTGTGGCAAATGGGAATTAACATGAATTAGTATGCTTCATGCTATTGGAAATGTAAACTCTGAGCTGTGGAAAAGTTCAGAAGGAAACAATTCATACATGATATACAATTAAATTCTTAGTGGCCTTCTTCCAACACCCAGATGTCTAAATAGGTAGAGAGGGGAAAGCCAAATAAATGAAACCATATTTTGGCTGGACTGTACCAACACCAATGAATTGCAAACCCAGTCACTTTGGATTAATATGAATACGATGCTACAATCATTTACAACTCCTTCAAAGCAAAAAAAAAAAAAAAAAAAAACAAACCTTGAAGCCACCAGCGGTACCGGCATTTATGATTAGGTCAGGCTGCAATGCCTGAACAGAAGCATAAGTCACCAGGGATGCAGAAATTGTGCCAACACTGTCGACCCCTGTCAGCATTACAATGTATCAAACACAAAAAGATATATACTATAAGCAAGTATTACAAAGCAAAAGTCCCTCAAGTCAAATTACTTTTTGCAAGTAAAATGATTTCTTTTTGAGGAACACTAATAAACTACGTACCAAATGAAGGATCTTTTCCTGGCCAGATCAAATTTATATTCAAGTCTTTGTAAGTACCATGGTAACGAACCCAAGGGACGCCCTTAGGGAACCTGTAGCGTGTCAGATCCACATATCAAACTTAATGCAAAATATCAAGCAAGCAAGTAATGCCCCAAATAAAGAGAACTTGAAAACTTAGCAACTTAAATGATCCAAAATCAATCTCTCGAACGACTCAAGAATCGACCATATCGTATTCCTCCAAGCAGAGAGATAAAAAGAATATATACTTGCAGGTTAGCTTCTGATCATCCCAACGCCCGGTAAAAGTTTTCCTTTTCCATCCTCTAATTCCCTTGAGATGCTTTGCTTTTCAGTCTCAACCATAAACCAGGCCCGAATCGACAGGTAACGTTAAACGACCCAAAAACTCACAGTGGCAAAATAGTCGAATACAGAAGCGACAGAAACGAAATCCCAACATTTTCCACACCTTAAACAGCATTCAACAGTATCGTCACAACTCCTGAACGCCCACTATTGATCGACAAAAAAAAAGCGTACTGAACAAGCGGCAAAAACCAGCAGCTAATCAAGAAACTCACAAGGACTCTCGATCCTCGACGAGCTGGAACCTGTTGACCACCGGAAGCGCTTCAGTCTGCATAGCTGCGCACGCCCCCCCACACACCCAACCGAAAATCCAACCAAAGGAAGAAACACCCAAGAAAGCAACACGCCATCAATTACCCAGCACGAAACGGATTCCCACGGGCAGGAACGAAAAGGGGAAACGAACGAGGTACCGATCACGACGACGACGGTCGAGACACGGCGCTCCTCGGCTCCGGCGGCCGCGGCTTCCTCCGCAGCGCCTGATCCGTCACCGTGAGGGGCCATCGGGGGGGAGATCTCTCGCCGCTCTCGCGCGGGCCAAATGGAACAGGGATTGGCCTGCTTCGGTCGGGGGAGATAGAGATCACGGAGGAAAGAGCGAGAGAGAGCGAGAGTATGGTTGAGGGACCGGGCAGGTCTTGTTCTTTGGGTTAATGATGTCGTGCCTCAACTTTTGGAGAAAATACTGAGTACCCCAAATGGTGCCATTTAAGCAAAATAATAATCCATTCAGTGATGAACACGTGTCGCGCAGGCCTATCTGTGTCAGCCAAATTTTCAGCCCACCTCTGTTCTCTCGATCTCTCTCTTTCCCCTTCTCTCTGTCCTCCGCTTCATCCCTTTTCCCTTGTCTGACTTCGAGCCCTAGCCACCGCCATTGTCGGCCACAGCGAAGAGGACCCTCGGAGTCTCCGGCGACGGGCTCACCGTCGATGGATACTTGTCCCTTCGTGTGCCTCACGGTCGGGAACCTCGCGCTGAAAATCCCCGTCGCCGCCAAGCCCGCCCGCTCCACCTCTACCTCCACCCATCGTCCTCCCCCTGCTTCTGCAAAATCAAGCTCAAGAGCTTCCCCCTCCAAACCGCCATGGTCGCTTGACCACGCGCTCGCGACCATGGCTACTCGAGGTCGAGCTCCGTGGCCATGGCGGCCGCGAGCCTCCGGCTCGCGCTCCGGTGCTGGGGATGGAGAAGACGTCGGTGACGCCGATTTGGACGAGCTGTTAAGAATACACCATTGTCGTCCGCTTTTGGTTTCCATGGAGGGAGTCTCGTGAGGGTCAGGAGGGAAGAGAGAAAGTGGGCCCCACACAGGAGAAAATATACCTGACAGGTGGGCCCGGGAGACACGTGTTCATCACTGAATGGATTATTGTTTTGCTGACATGGCACCGCACCACTCCGGTACCCAATATTTTCTCCGACTTTTGTAAGAAATCTACCTTATTTTTCTTTTTAAGAAGTGTCGCCGCCGGTGGTCGTCCTGCACGAGAAAATAGTTAAATATCTGATGGCGTGGTGTTGATATCGATAGAAATCAGGGGACGTGATTTAACGCGATTCTAAACTTGTTGACTGTTGAATTGTTTCTTTTTTTTTAACGTTGTCCTTTTCTCTCTGCCAATCACCATGTTGGTGGTGATCGTCACCGTGTTCTATTTCTCCTTTCAACTTGAAACCTCACACGAGCCAAATCAAGACCCACAAAATCTGATATCTCCCACCGATGCAAAACTTCGAGGCCATGCCCGAGGTCGACACTGGCATGGCCGGCCAGGAGCAGCCATGGTCGGGCTTGGTGGAGCTGGCGCGGTCATGGCTCTAGGAGGTCAGTGGAGGTCCATCCGTCAGGGCTGAGATTGGAAGTTCTAGTAAGTTTTTGTCGATCCACAAAGTGCAATGTTAGACTTACAGAGCAATTTTTGTGGAACTTGAATTTGGGAACAGAGCCGCTTGGTAACAGGAAATGACGACGAAAAATCCCAAGCTCAACGAGCGCACACGAACACAAAAAACCCACCAAGAAAGACGACGAAAATCTGAACAAACACCTTCCCATCGTGAACATGCCGAAACCCTAGTGCTAGCTCTGATGAAGTGAAGTGAGTTTTTTTTCTCTATGGTGAAGAAGAGGGAAACGGAGACGAAGCGAAGCACGGCAAGCGGCGAAGTGCGATGAGCGGCCTGCAGTGAAGCGTAGATGCGAGCAAAGCGTGCATTGGCGCGCGGTGGGTGGAGTGGGTCGTTCATGGGTGGATGGGTGGTTTAGAAAATATGGTTGAAAATATGGGTCAGTTGACATGTTTTTTTTGGGCTTTATCCGTTCTCTAGCCAATTTTAGGGAAAAGTGACTTACCCAAATAGATTTGGGTTTCTAAAACTGAGTTACAAAATGGGTACATGACCCATTTTGTCGGCCCTAAGTTCAAGTCTTGTGGAAATGTGTTGACGATGGCTGCAAAAAATGTTAGTGCTTGCTTTTTGTACCTTATTCTCTATCTATTTTTTTTCAATTTTGGACGCTGAGTTGGACCGTTATAACTTTGAGAACATGTCTATATGACTTCTTGCATGTTTTTCCAGAGATTTTTCAATGCATTGTTCTTCCCTGTTGTGAGTCTAGATGTGGCGAAAAATTTTGATTAGAAAATCCCTTTTATAATTATAGTATCGTGAGCAAAATTCCGAGATTTTCTTTTCCTACGATTCTAGCAAATAAAACAAGTGATCATGACCACGAGCTCGAAGAAGCTTGAATAACTATGACCACGAGCTTGATGAAGCTCGAGCAGTCATGGTCAAGCTAAAGAAAGCTCAAACAACCATGACCAAATTCATCAAAGCTTGAGCGCCATAACCACAAACTCGAAAAAGCTCTAGTGGCTATAGCTAAGTTTGACAAAACTCGAGCGGCCATGGCCATGACTTTGAACAAGCTCCAACAGCCATTGCTGAGCTCGAGTAGCCATGGTCATGAGCTTGAAGAAGCTTCAACCGCCATGACCCACGGTCGAACTAGATGAAGCTCGAATAACCATGGCTAAGCTCAACAACATTGCAGGGGCCATAGTTGAGCTCAAGGGAGCTTGAGCGGCATGGCTGTGACCTCAAAGATGCCCCACTGCTATAGCTCCGAGCTCCAAATCTCTCTCTCTCTCAAAGTTTTATGTTGGCTGATGCGGGGGAATACGTGTACTTCGACACCCATCTCAATAATCTGGTTGTCCAAAAATCAACTGACAATAAAAAAAATATAATGGAATGACTAAGGATGGCACATTTTAAAAAGTATAGAGATGGTTCTAAACCACAAAAAAAAAGGTTAGATGGATGGTTTTTTATTTTTGAACAAAAGTAGAGGGACCAATGGTGACATTTCATCACTTTTTGTTGCATGGCAAATTGTCACAAGCCCTTTGTGAGATCCTTGATCCGGGTTTGTCCGCAGCACATTGTCCATGGCCGCTTGGTTAACCACACGTCACCATATCGTACGTGTACGGTATATGAGACATTACATATTGTTATTATTTTTCGTAATTTCTACATTGTGCCATCCAAAGCAACTGTAATGTCTACTCATATTAGAATAGATAATATCTAAAAGCTCTTTAGTGAGTTCAACTACTCAAACTCTACTATTCCGATAGTCCCTTTATATTTATTGCTGGCACCGTTGATTAATAAACCTTAGTAGGATATGGTCCTATTAACTGTTTTCATCCTTTCTTTCTCACAAACAATCTTGCGAACTGCGTGTACCTTAACATCAGAGCATTGCTCACCTAAGTCGGCTAGTAGACCTTTTAAATGGGTCTTAAAACTCATATATGAGTCTTTTAAAAAAGAAATGAGTCATAAATAGGTCAATACAATTTTGAAGAGCCCATCTTAGATGGGTCTTAAAGTTTTAAGTCTATCATAAATGAGTCTTAACGGATTGAGTGTGAAACCCATTTCCAACCCACTTATTAAGCCCATCCCCTTTTTATAAAAATATGTTTTTAAAAAATTGAATTTTTTATTTTTATTTTTTCTTTTCTTTTCTTTCTTTTTTCTTATATTTTTTTCTTTCTCTTTTCGGCCGGCGGCTGGCCATGGCGACAGCAGGTGATCGCCCACAGGGCACAAGGGAGGAATGACCTTGCCACAGGTCGGCGAGGCCTTGGGCTCGTCGGAATCGGGTGAGCTCGACCTCACCGGCCTCGCCAATCTGACGAGACTTAAGGTTGTCGATCCGGCGAGGCCTTGGCCTCGTCAACCTTAAGCAAGGTCGAGCTCAACCTTGCTAGATCCGGCGAGCCCGAGGCCTCACCGATCTGGTGAGACTCAAGCTTGAGGCTCGCTTAAGGCTGGCGAGGCCTCGGCCTCGTCAGATCAGCGAGCTCGAGCTTCATCGGCCTCCGGCGAGCTTATCCTCACTCGTGGCCGGACGCCAGCTGTCGTTGTTGTAGCTGGCCACCAGCCAAAAATAAAGGAAAAATTAAAAATAATTATAAATTGGATTTTAAAAAAAATTAAAATTAAAAAAAATTAAAAATTGCATTGTATGAAAATGTTTTAGTAGTATAATTTTTTAAAAAAGTCATAAGAAATAAGTTTTCCTATATTGAGTTAAATATAGAAGTGTTTTAGTAATATGAGTCGGGTTGGGTATGAGTTGGGTATGGGTCGGGATAATTACATTATTAATAAATAGGTCACAAACCAATTAATGGGTCAATTTGAGTCGGACCATTTATGACTCAACCCAAATCGGACCCAACCCATCCATTTAATAGGTCTATCAACTAGCATACTACCCGTGACTGCCACATGATCCTTTGAGCTGGGCCATGGCTCGAACCATGACATTTGATATTAGGGTTAAGTTATGGCGAAAGACTTTGGAATTGCGGTTGGGACCAAAGATCGAAAACGGATTAAGGATTAGGAGACTAAGTTGAATTTCCTAAATGGCCTACAGAAATCATTCACGGAACTCAATGAGCATATCGAGTTCATTGAGGGATCGCCTCATGCGATGAGTGATCAAACGGGTATTCTTAAGGATTATGTCCACCAAAGACTATGCGCGGACTACGCGAGGAGATAACACGACTAACTGCGCAAATGGTCGTGTTGACACCTAAATTTTACCGACCATTTAGTTATAATTTGCATAAAAATTAGGGATTAAATTTTTTAACCCCTAAACAAAAATATTAAAATTGCATAACATATAATTTAGGTTCATTTAGTTTAATTGCATATTTTTACATCAAATTGGCATTGGCGAATGAGCTTAAATTTCATCGAACGAGACTCGGCTCGCTCGAAATGCGAAGGGCCGAGAATTTCAAGACGAACGGGCTCGGTTGTTTTAATTTGAGCTTAATTTAACCCATTATGCTTAATTAATTAAAATCTCAAGTTAATTTAGCACATTTAAATTAAATTAAAGTCTAAGCTCAAGCCTAAGCCCATTAGGACTATAGAGCCCATCTAACTGACTTAGGTTAGGATTATATAAACATGTTTAGGTCAGAATTTTCAGGGGGAGAACACAGAATTTTCAGATCAGAAAATTAGACAAGAAAGAGAGGGGGAGAGAGAGAAAGAAACATGGACGAGCTGGGGCACTCAACGGACGACTGTTATGCCCTCAAATACCGAATCCAGAACCTCCTTGATACGAAAGCGTTCTCATTTCAATCCGCTAAGCCGAATGTTCAGAGTAACCCGCTCCCTGATCACGTGAGCAATGTGAATGCAATATTTAATTTCGATGCTGGTCGAATTAAGAATGTCAGGGTGTACACCATCGATGTCTATGGCAAGCTGGTGAAAGTCGGTTATTACCCGAGTAATGAAGTTATTTCCCTGGCCATCATGAAAGAAAGAATCTCAAAGATGGTAGAAGCTGGGATGATTGTTTATGCTGACCACACTAGTATCGTTTTCACTATTTCTGAAGTGGTTATTAACTGGGATGAGGAGTTTGCTACGTTAAATGCTGAGAAGGACAAGCTCGATCCTTTGCTTGAGGGCATGCCTTCGCTCGAAGACGCGACCGATGATGAGGAAATTATAGTAAGCACACCCGCAGTCGATGAAGGGATAGTGATCGAGATACCTCAGCCGTACCAATATTCTGATGATAAAGCAGTTCCTTGGTCCTATAGTCTTGACGTCGATTTAGTCACCAGGTCCGGGCGTGCCTCTAGCCAAGCTAATGCTCAACCGGCAAAACCTGTCACTGATGAAGAAGCCAAAGAGTTCCTGGATGCGATTAAAGCTAGTAAGTACAACATAGTTGAGCAGCTGCGCAAAATGCCTGCACAAATCTCTCTGCTTGAACTCCTCCAAACATCTGTCAAGCATCAAAAGGCCCTAATGAAGGTGTTAAGCGAAGTCCATGTACCCGAGACGATCGACCATGACAAACTGGAAGAGTTTGTGGGTTCTATACTCCTCAAAGACCTTATAGCTTTTTCGGATTCCCTCTAGAAAGTAGAGGACATACCAAAGCTCTGTATATTTCTGTCAAATACAAGGCCTTGCACGTAGCCCGGGTACTCATTGACAACGGTTCGGCCTTGAACATCTGTCCTTTGGCGACTTTACACCGCCTCAAGATAGATCCTTCTAAGATAAATGCTGCGAAGACCTCCGTACGAGCCTTTGACGGAATGAAGAAAGAAGTGATGGGGGAAATCCACCTTGACATACAAATAGGGCCAACAGTGTTCAACATCCTATTTCAAGTTATAGACATTCCCGCTACATTCAACTTTTTGCTGGGTCGTCCATGGATTCATACTGCTGGAGCTGTGCCGTCCAGTCTACATCAGAAAGTGAAGTTCGTGGTAGAGAGGAAATTAGTCACAGTACACGGTGAAGAAGAGCACCCAATTTATCATGCAACGGCTATCCCTTATATCGAACCAGATTGCAAGATAGAATCGAGCCATCAGTCGTTTGAGCTCGTATCAACCATACATGCGGCTAGAGAATCATCACCACTAATTCCTGAAGTGTCAAATGCTGCAGTAATGGTTGGAAGAGTAATGATATCTCAGGGCTTCATTCCGGGCGAAGGCCTTGGTAGGGATGGTCAAGGTATCCGCCGACCAGTCGAAGTCTCTCAAAGACCCCACACTTCTGGATTGGGGTATCAGGGATCAACTGTGCCGAACAATGAGAGACGTGGATATGGTCGAGGTCGAGGTCAAGGAGTAGAGCAAAATAGACAGCAATCCAATGAAGGGTCGAACAATGAAGAGCCTGGGTGTGGTAGGCTACCTCCACATGTTGGCACCACATTCCCAGGCCCTGCAAGAATGATACACGAAGAAAAGGAAGTGATCGACACTCTAGGGCAATCGAGCGACAGGTTCGACTATTACGTGAAGTACTCAGCACCCTCGAGCTTATTTATTGATCCCCATGACATTGTCCCTGACGGATGGGGAGGTATGGATGATCCAACACCTCAAATGACCGAAGACTCTGATGATGCAATAGAGGGAATCACTGCCATGTTTGATGACGTCTTCATTGGAGCTATCGAAGGAGGACCGTTAGAGGGAATGGGCACAGGCCCACAAAAGTAAAACTTTTACTTTTTCGCATACTCCCTTGCGTGGGAATTTTTATTGCTTTTTTAGGACTTGCCCCGTCTCGGGTGCTGCTTTCTATTTTCATTTCTAGGATTTGATTGTTACAATTTCCATTCAATAATTGTAATTCATTTCGAGATAATCAATGAAATTACAAAATTGTTTTCATTTTTTGAGGGCATGTTGAGGTATATCAAACCAGCCCGGTGATGATATCCAACCGATAAAAAAATATATAGTCCAAAGAGAATTCTGAGGCCTGGGCTTCTTCATGCTTTCTCGTGTTAAAACCTTTTCGAAATGAATTTCAGAAAAAAAAAACAAAAACACAAAAAAATTAATTACAAAAAAATCTAATGTTTAGCCCTGTTTGTCCTTCTGAATCCCTTACTTTGTGTTTCAGGGGCAATCTTGCGACACATGAGGGTATGGGAACGGTCCAATTCGGTGAATTATGCGTCGCCGAGCCTGATCTTGATGACACCAACGAACTAGCCGATTCCTCAAACCTTCAACGCGACCTAGAGTATCATGAAAGACCTAAAGTTCTGACGGTAGATCAAACTATCACCGTCAACCTGAGTGACTCCAGAGAACCCAAGGAGGTGAAAATAGGGGCAGCCCTTCCCGAAGGTGAAGCCAAACGCCTGGTCTAGTTGCTGAAAGATTACTAGGATATCTTTGCCTGGTCATATGTTGATATGCCGAGTTTAGATTCTTCTATTGTGGAGCATGGCTTGCCTATTAATCCCAGCATGCCACCCAAGAAACAGAGGCTACGAAGAACCAAACATGAACTTTCAAAGAAAATAGAAGAAGAAGTCATGAAGCTTTTGAAAGTGGGATTCATCGAAGTCACCCAATACCCTACTTAGATGGCTAACATCGTGCCAGTCATGAAGAAGGACGGCCGAGTTCGGGTTTGCATCGATTATCGCGACTTGAACAAGGCTAGCCCTAAAGATGACTTCCCATTACCGCACATAAACATTCTGGTAGACAGTACTGCTGGATTCGAACTATTTTCTTTCATGGATGGTTTCTCGGGTTATAATCAGATAAGAATGAAGGACATCGATAAGGAGAAAACAGCGTTCATCACTCCTTGGGGGACGTTCTACTATAAGGTCATGCCCTTCGGTCTTAAAAATGCCGAGACAATATATCAACGAGCAATGGTCACTCTCTTCCATGACATGATGCATAAGGAGATTGAGATCTATGTCGATGATATGATTGCCAAGTCTCGACCCGGAGAGAGTCATGTTGACACCCTGAAGAAGTTGTTCGACCGACTCCGTGAGTTTAAGCTCCGTCTCAATCCATCGAAGTGTATATTCGGGGCAATGTCAAGCAAACTACTCGGGTTCGTAGTAAGCTGTAAAGGCATTGAAGTCGATCCCTCTAAAGTGAAGGCCATATGTGAGCTGCAATCCCCATCGACCGTGAAAGAAGTGCGGAGTCTCCTCGGTAGATTGAATTACATAGCCCGTTTTATTTCCAAACTCTTCGAAACTGCCAAACCATTCTTCAAACTTCTAAGGAAGAATGCTCAAGTGGAATGAGACGATAATTGCCAAGAAACGTTTAACGAACTAAAGCAGTACCTGACGAAACCACCAGTACTGGTCCCGCCAATGCCAGGCCAATCTTTGATTATTTACCTCACTATTCATAGTGAGTCTCTGGAAGCGATGTTAGCCCAGAAAAGTCCCGAAGATGGAAAGGAGCGAACCATTTATTACCTGAGTAAGAAATTTACCGTCTCGGAGTTGAATTACCCTAAAGCCGAGAAGACTTGTGCTGCACTAGTATGGGTGTTCCATAGGCTGAGACAGTAAACACTGCATCACTAGACTCTCCTAGTGACTGAGAATGATCCCATCAAGTATTTACTTGATTAACCGGCCTTGGTAGGGAAGCTGGCCAAATGGCAAATTTTGATTCCAAAATTTGATGTCCAAATGATGCCACAGAAGTCAGTTAAAGGCCGAGTAATCGCTGATGTGTTCCCCGAGAATCCTGGAATCTCGGATGATGATAAATATTCCCCAGAAGATCGCATTCTGGCAATAAAGGAAGACATATAGACCATGTTTTTTGATAGAGCCATGAATTTAGCTGGTTCCGGCACTGGTGCAGTCTTAATATCCCCATATGGGCAACATTATCGAGTAGCAGCAAAGTTGGTATTTCCATGCACTAATAATATAGCTGAGTATGAAGCTTGTATTCTCGGACTCCAAGCCACAGTAGAAATGGGGATATCCAAGTTGAAAGTGTTTGGTGATTCCACTCTTATTATTCTCTAAACTGTAGGAGAATGGAAGACAAGAGACACCAAATTAGTGCCGTATCATGAATACCTCGAAGAAATCATAAAGGAATTCGAAGACATTTCTTTCGAGTACTTGTCGAGATCCCACAATCATTTCGCTGATGCGCTAGCTACGTTATCTTCCATGCTGCAAGTGACCGGTGGAGTAGAGGTAGAATCCTTAAAGATCGAAGTCCTAACAAAACCGACCTACTGTATGGTTGTGACCGGAGAACCTGATGAAAAGCCATGGTATTACGATATTATGAACTACATCCAAAAACAAGAATTCCCTGAAGGAAGCACTTCGGCCGACAGGAAGTACATAATGAAAATGGCTTCAAAATTCTTTGTCAGTGGTGAAACGCTGTACAAAAGATCTTGTCATTAGATCCTACTGAGGTGTGTAGACGCAGCTAAAGCTACTAGGATCATGCAAGAAGTACACGAGGGGATATGTGGTCCACACATGAATGGCCATATGCTAGCTAAGAAAATTATGAGGTTGGGCTATTATTGGCTCAGTCTTGAAAGTGACTGCATCTAGTATATTTGAAGATGCCATCGCTGTCAAGTTCACGGGGATAAAATAAATGTTCCCCCCACGAAGTTATATCAAGTATCCGAGCCATGGCCTTTTTCAATGTGGGGGCATCGATGTGATTGGCCCAATCAATCCCAAGGCGTCGAATGGACACCGATTCATCTTGGTTGCAATTGATTATTTTTCCAAGTGGATCGAAGCCGCGTCTTATGCCAATGTTACTGCAAAGAATGTTGTAAGATTCATTAGGCGAGACATAATCGCTCGCTATGGTGTCCCTGAGGCTATTGTCACCGATGATGGGACAAATTTGAACAACAAGTTCATAGATCAGTTGTTCAATGAGTTCAAAATCCGACATCTAAATTCATCTCCCTATCGTCCATAAATGAATGGAGCAGTTGATGTTGCCAACAAGAATATCAAGAAGATCCTGGCCAAGACAGCTGAAAACTATCGTGACTGGCACGAAAGATTGCCATTTGCACTAATGGCATATCGAACTTCCATCCGAACTTCTGTCGGTGCGACCCCTTTTTCCTTGGTGTATGGCATGGAAATAGTCTTGTCTGTCGAAGTAGAAATCCCTTCCTTGCGAGTTTTATCCCAGGTGGAGTTGTCTGAAGCGGAATGGATGCAACAAAGACACGAGCAGTTGAACCTAATTGATGAAAAGCGACTAAGGGCCATCTGCCATGGTCAAACCTATCAGCAAAGGATAGCTAGATCCTTCAACCAAAAGGTGCGTCCAAGACATTTCGTGGTAAAATGATATAGTCCTAAGGAAGGTGCTGCCAATCTTCCCTGTTCCCGGAGGTAAATTTGCCCCAAACTACATCGGTCCATATGTGGTTAAGAAGGTACTTCCCGGAGGTGCACTGATTCTCACAGAAATGAATGGTCATGAGTTCTCGAATCCTGTTAATTCTGACGCTGTAAAGATGTATTATCCTTGATAAAACCTGACATTTTGCAGCGAAAGTTTTTCAGTATCTGGTTTTATACTTCTGAATTGTAAACATTGCACTGATCAATAAATAGTTTCAATCAATTTCTAGTTAAGATGTTTGCATTGGCTTTAATTTCTGCATGGTTATTTTATTAATCAGTATCATTGACTTCAAAGGGGAAGTCTATTTAGACAATCTGATAACTCATGTGGAATGAATTGAATGTGTCAAATGAGGTACATCGGGATGATGAAAGGCAAACCCTATCCTATACACAGTCCCATCTATTAATCCCCAGTGAGTTGAAAAAAAAAATTCTATGTCTGCAAGGTAAAGAGTTCTCTCGCAAAAGGTACGATGATCGAAATGACAAGAGGCATTTCATTTCTTTACCTTAAATACTACAAGTTATTCCTTGTTCTGCCTCTTTGAGCCTAAACACTTGGAGAAAGTTTTCAAATTACCCCTGTCAAGAATCACCCCTCATTAGGGCAAACCGGAGGTAAATCAGTATTATGAGATGAAAAATGACTAGAAATTTTCTTGCTCTCACTTGCATAAATCTTCGAGTGTTGCTTTTTCAGATGAATTCATGCGAAATTCAAGTGCCTTAGGATGACGAAGAGCATTTCTTTCTCTATCCTATATACATTTTACCCTTTGCTAAGCCCAATTGAGCCTGCAAATTCGTTTCATATAAATCCAGTTGGTGATCATCCCCCACATTGGGGCAAGCAAAAGGTCATCATTATTCAAACAGCATATCCGAAGCGTTGATAGAAGACAAGAATCTTTGAGAGTTCAAATAGCAAGTCAATCAATTAGATTAGCTAGCCAGCGTTTACGTTGTAAGTAGCGTATGTAAAAAAAAAATGGGGCAAGGAAAAGCAGTGTGCCTGGTAAAAGCAAGGCCAATGCCCAATGGAAAATGTCAAGATATGACATATCAAAATCATCCCCAGTAAAGCAGTAGTCCTACAAGTCTCAAAGGAATCAAGTGATGAACTCCTGAAGCCAATAGAACATCTACTGAGGAGACAATCCCTGGTGAAGAAGAAGAGCGGTGACAATGCCATGATGATCACCAACTTATTCACCCCAATCATACACATTTTGAGCCTAATGATCCATTCATTTCTCAACCCATGAGTATGGCTTACGTTACGTCCCTTGCAAAGTCTCTTCAGATTATGACACTTGAACTAACGTAAAATTTCAGATATTTACAAGCTTAACTCGAAGAAGTGTGGGCAAGTCCATTTCTATCTCATTTTACAGAGTTCTTGACTTGTAAACCCGAAGACAATTGCAGAGTATTTTCTTTCAATAGCCTCGACTCGAAGAGTCCCCTTTGCTAAGCCATTGACCAAGCCCATGTTACAGTCCTGGTAAAGACCTCTTAAATTGGTAAGGTCGTACCGCTTGCAAGAATACTCGGACCCTTGTCGACATGATAACGGTGAGATAGAGAGATTCTCGTAAATCAGTCTTTTTCAATGAGAATGAGTGAAAGCTCTTTCAGATCGGAAGTCCCTCATTTGACATTTTCAAGACACACATTTATAAGTTCGGATTGTCTTGTCATGATTTTTCCCCAGCGGAGTTTGTAATACCGATTTGACAAAACCATCGTGCATAAAGAACCAGTTGAATTCATAGTGCATATGTACATGTATTCTTGATAATGCGAATGTATATTACATGTTGCTTAAAATCGTGTCTAGCAGGAGACACACTCTCGAGAGTCGGAGATATTACCAGATAAGTATATCTCTATCCCTTGGATGTCTTTGACTATCCAGGTATCCCTAACCTGTTCGAGCAATCGTCAGGCCCCCACATTTAATCATTTTTGTTGCGATCTCTATATGCCTTTGATGATATTTAGGTGTCTATTGATCAAACCTTTTCGAGTACCTCTGATGATATCCAGGTACTTTGTCAAGGAACCCTTGAACACTTGGGCTAGCCCCTTTGTTCACCAAATCACAGATTTTCATATAATCTCGAAAAGATTTTCCTGTTACATGTCTATGAGCAGGTATAGGCATGACGGCCAAATCTTTGCAAATGAGCAGGTATATGTAAAGGTCGGAATATTCTCCCCAATCTTGGGTATTCCCCCGCAACTCACCTATGAGCAGGTATAGGTGAAGCGACCAAATCTTTGCATATGAGCAGGTATATGTAAAGGTCGGAATATTTTCCCAATCTCAGGTATTCCCCCGCTACTCACCTATGAGCAGGTATAGGTGAAGCAGCCAAATCTTTGCATATGAGCAGGTATATATAAAGGTCGGAATATCCTCTTGACTTCAGAAGTTCCCCCGCAATTCACTTATGAGCAGGTATAAATGAAGCGGCCAAATCTTTGCAAACACCTATGGAGATGTATAGGTAATTTGTAAAGGTCGGAACTGTTCTCACGAATCCAGATAATGATTGGATACGTCGAGCGTTCTTCGTGTGTTTTGACTTAATTGCAGATCACCGAAGTTCATCAACAGTGTATCAGGCAAAACCTATAGGACTTAACCTAGACATTTGCCAAAACAACATACAAAGTCAAAGTCGTGCCTCGAATTGCATTATCTCGCTTCTGTGAGGTAAGTAATTCCAGGTATATTTTCCATTCATGTTGGCATGCATCATTTCTTATTGCATTTCAAAATGGGACTCATAATCCCGATAAAAATAACATTCATTGCATTTGCATGGTTGAAATTTAGGTATCATTTAGTCTTTGAATGCAACCTCTGCGAGCTCACTTTCAAAGATGGGCAGCTGTTGACACCTAAATTTCACCGACCATTTAGTTATAATTTGCATAAAAATTAGGGATTAAATTTTTTAACCCCTAAACAAAAATATTAAAATTGCATAACATATAATTTAGGTTCATTTAGTTTAATTACATATTTTTGCATCAAATTGGCGTTGGCGAATGAGCTTAAATTTCATCGAACGAGACTCGGCTCACTCGGAATGCGAAGGGCCGGGAATTTCAAGACGAACGGGCTCGGTTGTTTTAATTTGAGCTTAATTCAACCCATTATGCTTAATTAATTAAAATCCCAAGTTAATTCAGCCCATTTAAATGAAATTAAAGTCTAAACCCAAGCCTAAGCCCATTAGGACTATAGAGCCTATCTAACTGACCTAGGTTAGGATTATATAAACATGTTTAGGTCAGAATTTTCAGGGGGAGAACATAGAATTTTCAGATCAGAAAATTAGATAAGAGAGAGAGGGGGAGAGAGAGAAAGAAACATTGCGGCTGAGTCCCTTCACGGCCGCCACCCCGCCGAGCTTCATCCTCCGCGACGACGACCCTGTTGCCACCCGTCGTTGCTGCTTCACGTCTCCGCCTGTTCCTCTTGCCGCGACGAGCCTTACTAAATCACGAAGAAGCAACCCCGCATCTTACTTTGCTGACATCTTTGCCAACGAAGTTGTTGTGCAGGTTCTTCCTGGTGTCATTCAGCAAACCTCTAACGTCTCCATCAACAAGGCCTTGTCGTGTCCGTTTTTGAAGAGTTTCGGATCACTCCCAGCAAGCCCAACCCAGCTTGGAGTCATTCGGTGGTCAAAGGGAAAACGTCCAGCCAAGAGAAGAGAAGAAGAATTAAAGGACACAAAAATAACATGCAAAAAGAGAGATACACGGAGAGAGTAAAAGACAAAACGGGCTACTCTTTGGCTCAAGGCTACACGCAAGCTTCAATCAGAAGCGTCCCTGCACCCTTGCTGTTGCTGTTTTGCTCCTTTGGCGTCCCTCAAGCAAAACCATAGCACCAACAATCATCTTACACCAAAAGTTCCACTAATCATCAGGAGGCAGCCAAGCCGAGCCATTCATTAACAAACCTTGGCTTATCTTCAGTCCATTGGGACGAAGATGGACGAGTTTGCTGAAACGTATCCATACTTAAGGCCAAAACTGAGTTAAATTTTGCAGGTTCACTAAGAGCCAAGCCACGCCGAAGCCACTGTCACTGGACCAACAGCTGCTGTCCGGACGTGTGCCTCCCCGTGACGCCGCCCGACGTCACCGGCGAATCATGAGCCACCGTGTCATCGCCGTCGCCATTGCCGTCTTGATCCGTAAAGCCCGATCCTGATCTACAATTCGAATTTGGAAATTATCTACAAATTAGGTAATTTGACATTATCCGATAATTTTCAGAATATTTAATTTCCTAATTTGAGTGTTTGAATATTTCGTGAATATCGTGTCGAATATTAGATATCTTAGGATGATTATCTGATATCCACAATATTTAAAAAATATTCAAAATTAGGAATCGTTCCTAATTTAGCAACGTATCTGGAGGATTGTCCGACCTTATCCCTAAGGTTTGATATACGGCGATACGGAAAATTATTATCCTATCCATAACCACTTGGATACGATAATGATTTTTATCTGCTTTCCAAATTTGAATAATCGACTTTTTGTCAAATCTATAACCCTATAGATATGACCGATAATTCGATTTTTGTGCCTAATCCGAGTTTGAAACAAATATGGCGGATCGCATGGATGTTTTGAATGTGGTTACTATCCTTGTTTATTTAATTGCTTTCCCTTTTCAAATAAACAAAAAAATCAAAAAATATCAATTAGATTTGAATTAGAGTTTTTGCATGTCTAGGAATCATAAATATATCTAGAAGATATAGTAGTTATTTAATTTAAATTAGGATTTGAGATTATCTATTTCTTAATTTAAATTAAGTAATATTCTAATCTTAATAGATTATTTAGGTTATTTTATTATTTCGAATTTCCATGAAAATCCCAAAAAAAGAATGAATTTTTAGGGTAGATTAAGATAGATTGCATTTTTAATTTAAGTAATTTATAATTTCGAATTTTGTCAAAAATCCCAAAAAGAAATCATGTTAGGATAGATTAGGTCATCATAGGTTGCATGTTAATTTAGGCATATTTTAATTCCGAATTTCAATTGAGAAAATACCAAAAATAAATCATTTGCCCGTCATTAGAAATAGGTCACGTCGTCGCACGACATATAGTTTGCAAAATAGGTTGCATTAATTGTATGTTATTTTCGCACGTCATTGCATATAGTTTAGCTTTCATTTAAATAAGCAAAAATAAAAAAATTGAGTGAATTGCTTGTTAATTAGAAATCATATTAGGGTTGATTAATGTGATTTTCTAGCTAACAATGCAGACGCTTACATTGCTTCGAGGTAAGTAATTCTTCCAATCTGGTAATTTATTTAATGCTTTTCTGGGTGTTAAATTGGTGGTTTGCACACCCGCATGAACACTTTACATGTTAGTGACTAAGTTAAAATGGATCCAAACTGCCTGCCAAAATATTTTTGAAAAGAAAAGGTACCGAAAGGGCGTTAGACTAGATCTAGCGTAATCATGTCCTCGGGCTTAGAATCTCTGGTTCGTAGGAATAAAACATATCTCCCTATGTTTTATTTAGGTTTCTAATCGGCCTACCACAAATAGATTAGTAGCGACTCCAGGCATGAAAACATTTGCATGTTAAAGACTTAAACCCTAAGTTGCGAATTGGTAGGACTTAGGAGGGTTCGAGTTAAGTTTAGTCCTAATAATCCATTAGCCCGAAAATGAAAAAATTTTTTAGGTCGTGACAGGTTGTATTGACGTGATCCGTCGGTAGTGCACTTTGAGATGGGTAACGTGAAGGTGCCACACCAAATGCTTATTTGAGTATCGGAATGCTAAGCAGCTCGAGGATTGTCTATTTGACACGGGGCAATACTTTGGGAGCTTCGCTTGAACTCAAAGCAGGCCAAGGTAGCAACTGCTTCCGTGTATCTCTCGATGATGCAAAATTGCAGTCCGGGATCGAGCTCGACGCTTTGGCGGAGCTCAAGCACATATATGGGATTGAGCTCGACGTGTGGCAGAGCTCAACTCTTACATCTACGTTCGAGCTCCCCACTATGAGCAGAGCTCGATAGCCTGATTTGAGGTCAACCACAAAGGAGCAATTGGAGCTCGGCCTAGATGGTGTCTAGCTCGAGCTGCGCAGCAAAGATTGTTGACTTCTAGGGTGTTAACACTTGATTTTTGGCCCAATTTTCAAAATTTCCTAAAACTCACAAAATTAGGATTAGGAACCTTGGCCATCCTTAGGAACCTATTTCTAAACCAATTTTTTAGAATTTTTGTAAATTTTTCCTTATTTTCTTTTGACCAAAATGAGTGAAAAATAAAAAAAAAATACCAAATGGAACTAAAACATTCCACAAAAATAGCCATTAGCGTTCTTTTAATTCCAATTTCATCACTGTAGCTTCAATTTTGGAAAATTTTAGTTGGGAATATGTTTTTCCCATAATTGGGTAAATTTAAATCCTAATTGAACTAAAAATTCAATTGAATGATTTTTAGGCCATAGTGTCTTCACAACAATTGATTCTCGGACCTGAATTGCAGTCCAATTTCACAATTTAACAAAACAATTGGAAAGCCCCAAAAATTAATTAAAAATTAGGGATTTTAAGACCCAAATTGGGAATCTCATTCAATTTGAAATTTTCAATCAAGACCCATACCTTCCCTAGGGTTAATAAGCCATGAGTAATTCAATTTGGCATCAATTCTGCTCAATTAGGTCATTTGGTTATTGAATTGAACAAAAACCCTTTATCTGAATTCAAATTTAGGAATTCTTTTATTAAATTGTGACAAAAATTAGTACAAATCTCATATTTGGATGAAAAATGTGTTGAGGAATTCAATTTTGGGGTTAAATTTGCAAAATTAGGTCAAAATCGGGCTTAATTTGTGAATTTATACCAACCCAGGTGATCTCCTTCTTTACCCAACTCGCCCACACTTGGAAAAGAAGAAAAATATCTTCTTCAACCCACGTCTTCACCGATTTACCTAGGCTAATTGGGCACGTGATAAACGAATTTAACAGCTGAAGAATCTTCGAATGTTATCGGTTATTCATCACAACAAACTCTGAGGCGGTTGGAGTGAGAATCCAATGGGAAATCGAACTAGAAAAAGAGAAAAAATCATTATCCTAGGACAGAACCTATTCGACAATATTCCCGAGAGAGAGAGAGAGAGAGGGAGAGAGAGAGAGAGAGAGAAAACTAGAGAGAAAAGGAGAGAGATTGAGAGAGAGTGTGAGTTGAGATTCCCTGAGATCGAGCGATCGACGCTTTTCTGCTGGCAAATCGATCCTAACGGTAAATCTCCTCACCGGAAGACCTAAAACAAAGCTGATCGTGAAGCCCTGTAAATCGGTCTCATCCGATGGATTGTTGACTTTCCCGGCAAAACGGCGACCGTGTCCTTGAAGTACAAGTTCTAGAGAATCATCTTGAAGACTTCATCTAGCTTGGAATTTCCATTTTGACCTCCATTGAAGAAGGTAAAGTTTGATCATGATCACGGGTTAACAAAAAATCAAGAATATGTGTTTGAGCTCCGTCATGTTTGATTACATAATTTTCTTCGTGATTTTGAGTTTATTGATGCTAAAATATGTTTCTAAGCATAATTTTTCATTTTTTGTTGCAAAACTTGGACTGGATTATGCATAAATTGAGTCGGCCACCATGAAACCCCCTCACCGGAGCTCTCGAACCTTGCCGGAGTGCCTCCTATGGCGAATGGCTACTCAAGTTACTAGTTTCTGACTTTGTTTGATGCTTTGATGATGGATTTGAGCGATAGAAACGGCTAGGGCAGATTATGTGATGATTTGAAGTCCAAAAAAGTTTGTTTTAGTTAGTTCTAGGTTAGGTTTTTTTAGATTGATTTTTCACTGGCCAGCGGTGGTTCGGCGACGAACTGATGAAGTCAGTTGGTTAGGGGATAATGAGAGGTTAGCGTAGAGCTTGAAAAGATGGTTAGAAACTCACCGGAAGGACATAAGAACTAAGCTCAAACCGGTGGTCTTGAAAACATTAAGATTAGTATCATGCTCACCACCTATTTGGCGAAATGCTGAAGATAAGAAAAGGGAAACAGCACCGTTTTGGCACCGTTCACGCCGAGGACGACTAGACCGGTTTGAACCGGTTCGGTTTAATCTTGGCGGGAAAATTCAAAAATAAAATATAATATAATAATAAAATAAATAATAGTAATGATAAATCATAAAAATTAGAAAATTCAAAAAAAAATTTAAAAAATAGAAAAATTAGAAAATCATAAAAAAAAATTTGCAAAATTAGAAAAATCTTAAAATATTAGAAAATTAAAAAAATCTTAAATTTTTAAAAAAAAATTCCAGAAAACCCATAAAAATTTGCAAAATTCCCAAATTCACAAAAAAATTAAATTGAAAAATTTCGAAAAAAAATTCATAAAATTTTTCAAAAAATGAAAAAAAAATAGATTTTGGGACAGTGGAAATTCTCTAAAAAACTTTTTAAAAGAATCAAAACAACTAAAAAATCAAAAGTTTTAAAATTCACAGAATGGCTTAGAAACCCTGTGACCACCCAATTTGAGTGGAATTTGAATTTTTTGAAGTGCCTAAGTGGTATGTTTAGAAGTTCCTCAATTTAGGAGTTAAAAGGGGTCTCAACCCCTAAAAAACCCTAAAACAACACAATTCATTGAATGAATAAGCCATTAGGGCCTCATTAAACATTGGATGTTTTGATTGATTTTACATTTTAGAGACCATTTTAGGATTGTTTTTGTGTGATTGAAATTGATTGTGTATTTAATCATTGATTGATTGATTTCTCCTAATTAGAACGGTTAGAATTAGTAGATAGCTCTTGCAAACTCACGTGACACGTTAGATACTATGTATCGTTTTAGGTACCAAAAAGGCATTAGAGATCTCAATTTGAGATCATTAGCATAACCAAGTCCTCTTATCTATGTAATCTCTGGTTCGTAGAGTCGTGGTAGATCTCCCACACGTCGACTAAGTTTCCAGTCAACCTTCTAATAATAACTAATTGGCGACTCCAAATTAAAACTTAGGTTAAATAGAAAAGATTAAAAAATAAATACCTACTGTCTCGTGAAGTATGGTATGGGAGAGACCCTCTTTTGTCTAGTGATGGAATGTTTGTGGGATGTTTGGGTGAAATATTCGTTTCAAACCTTAGTAGCTCATTTGGGGACAGTTTTCTCATTCGTGACGAACAAAAGTACCTCCTTAGCACGTGAAAAGCACAACGTGACATGGGGCTCGAGCTCGACGCTGTGGTGGAGTTCGTGGCCCTTGAGATGGCCGTGGACAATAGAGAACAGAGATACAAGTTACAGATATACGGAAAACAAAGAACAAAGAGGGAGAGATGAGCATAGCCGGCGGTTGCCTTCTATCGGGAGGCTCTGGTCACCTTCAACTTCAATAAGTTCAACAGTTTAGACAAGCAACGCCATTAGTAAATTTGAATTTATGTTACTTGATTTACTAAAAGGAAAATCATATGATTTTTCCATGTAAAATTTCATACTTATATATACAACTTCAAATCACAAACGGATTAATTTGCTTGAATGAAATTAGTTAAAATTGAAGTACTTTGCTCTTTTTCAATTTAAGAATCTTACGTCACATGGATTTGTGATTTATTATGCTACTGCTTGGGATTTGCTAGCATAACAGTCTTTAAGCCAATGTGGAAGTAACATGCCATGAAATTTTGAAGGAGTGGACCTTACAATAATGTTTAATTATCTTATATTTGTTTCTTTTTTTGCCTAGAACAAGGTTAATAATCTCATAAGATTAAGAATAGTTATATAAGCATTTTTCTTACTTCTTAGTTAAGTGTGTATTTTACAAAAGTGAAATTCTAAATAGGAAATAAAATATACAAAAATAAGGAATATTTTTTTAAATAACAATATTGTTTTTTTTCAATTTCACTCTAAATTTACATTTAGTAATGGAAACAAAGGGAATAGGACAACATAACAATAAAGAAGTCTTATATCCCCCACCGATACAAAACTTCGAGCGGCCATGCCCGAGCTCGACACTAGCATGGCTGGCTGGAAGCTGTCATGGTCAAGCTTAATGGAGCTGGAGCGGTCATGGCTTTCGGAGGTCGGTGGAGGTCTGGCTACCACGGCTGAGATTGGAAGTCCTAGACCCAACTTTGACGAAGTGAAGTAAGTTTTTTTCTCTGTGGTGAAGAAGAGGGAAACGGAGACGAAGCAAAGCGCAGTAAAGGGCAGCGAGCGGCGAAGTGCGACGATCGGCCAACGGTGAACCGTAGATGCGAGTGAAGCTTGCGTTGGCGTGTAGTAGAGTGAAGTGGGTCATTCGTGGGTGGGTGGATTTTAGAAAATATGGGTTAAAGAATGGGTCATAACCTGTTTTTTGGGCCTTATCTATTCTCCAACCCATTTTAGCCCATTTCAGAAAAAAATGAGTTACCCAAATAGATTTGAGCTTTCTAAAACTGAGTCACAAAATGGGTACATAACCCATTTTGCCGGCCCTATGTTAAAGTCTTGTGGAAATGTGTCGATGGTGGCTGCTACAAATGTTAGTGCTTGCTTTTTGTACCTCATTCTCTATCTAGTTTTTTTCAATTTTGGAGACTGATTTGGATCGTTATATACTTTGAGAACATGTCTATATGACTTCTTGCATGTTTTTCCTGAGATTTGTCAAAGCATTGCTCTTCCTTGTTGTGAGTCTGGATGTGGCGAAAAACTTTGATTAGAAAATCCATTTTATAATTATAGTATCGTGAGCAAAATTCCGAGATTTTCTTTTCCTACAGTTCTAGTAGATAAAACAAGTGATCATGACCACGAGCTCAAAGAAGCTCAAATAGAGATTGATGAGCTCAAGTAGTCTTGGTCAAGCTGGAGAAAGCTCGAACAACCATGACCATTCATCCGAGCTTGAGTGCCATGGCAATCATGTTCCGAACCCCAACGAGCTCATGACACCCCTTTGACGGTCGTATTGAACGCAACGTCCCAAGACGCATCGCCGACCCAACTAAACATGTGAAGACAAACGCAAGACGAAGCGGAAAACAAACAACCCAGACAATAAATAATGAAAGAGAGATAGCACAAAACAATAATTTCATTACAATGGCTTGAGACCACAAATTCATACAATAGGCTCCCAAGGTTAGCATCCACCTTCATCATCAAAAAAGGGATAGGTGACAGGGTAGACTACTCAATACACAAAAAGGCTTCTAGGCCCATAGCATCCAAATCCTCCTACGGTGCCAATCCGAATCGGACCCTAAAGACTCCGACTCAAAATCGGAGTTGATCTCGATCAGTTTGTCCTCGTGCTCGGACACTATAGGCTCTTCTTCGGGTTCAAGCTCTATAGGCTCCTCCTCGGGCTTAGGCTCGGGTTTGGGTTCTAGTACGGGCTCGGCTCCTGGGCCAGGGCTCTCTGGTGGATCATCGGGATCCGTCACCTCTCCATCGGAAGTATACTTGTCCCAAGGCTCCTAATTCATCGCATCCTCATTACCATACTAAAGCCTCTCAAAACCACGGATTGGCCTAGTAGTCTCCAACCCGATACGATGATACCAAGCCAAATAAGTATATGATGATACCAACCCTATACTCAAACTGTGGTAAGGTGCCTAATGTAAAACTGATCCGGGTCTACTGGATATTCAATCTCCTTATGCACCGTGTGCATGGGGACCCTAAAACGCCTAGCTGGGGCATGCTCAAGGTCAAGGATCTGAAAAGGTTTGCACTACAGTAATAAGAATAAATCTCAATAAGCAGACAACCTATACCTCACCTAGGCCAATGTGTACCCAGACGAGTCTAACATGTGATATAACAGCCAACAATCGAATCCACACAATCAGGCTTACCTCGCCATAAACCAAGTGCCAACTCTGCATATTAGTTAATTCACATTAATGCAGTAACATCCCATGTACATGTCCCAATCATTCAAGCACCATATACACGTACATTCACCCAATTCCATCAAGTACAATACACATGCATATCCATCTAGCTTTCTCACAACCCGGGTCAACATCCCACATGTCAGCCCTCCGATCAATCCGGGCTTTATCCCGCGTCAACACGCTCCAGGACCTTTCTCACGACCCAAGTCAATACCCCACAGGTCCTTTCTTACAACCCGGGTCAACACCCTACAGGTTGGCAGTCCTTCGATCGATCCGAGCTTGTTCAAGCAAATACACACGCCACAAAATTTAATAAATTTTTACGTCTTTTACATAATCAAATATCACACCACCAATTCCAAACGAACACAACACAATTCGACATTCTAACACATCGTACTTTTCAAATTTAATTCACGAACTCACCATAATTTAATCTAACAATTAATCACAAAGCCTATGCTAATTAACCCCTAAACAAGTCTAAAAATACCCAAAGTACTAGGTAGGGTTTAGAGAGCCGTTTACTTAAGTCCAAGTCCACGGAAAATCGACAAAGGCCCAAATGGTCTATCGAGGCAATAGTGAGCTCAGCGGGGTACGGGCACGGCTGCGAGCAGGGCGAGCGGCCGGCGAATGGCAAGTGGCCGAGGAGCTTGGCTAGGCAAGTGGCGAGCACTTGGCCACGACCAGGACAACGGCTCGGCACCGGCGAGCTGCTGGGCTACGGCCAAGAGGCAGCTAGGCGACTGTGATTGGGCGGCGGAGGCTCGGCCACGGTCGGGACAGTCCGGCCAAGGCTAAGCTAGGGTGGCCCGGGCTATCCAGGCAAGCACAACGGCTGCTGGTGGCGACGAAGCTGCTGGAGGGGTAGTGGCGAGCCAGCGACGACCAAGACAACAGCATGCGGCGGAGCCAGGGTGAGCCAAAAATAGGAGAGGCGTTGGGGGAGAAGAAAAAAAAAATAGGGGAAGGGGGTGGTGGCGACCAAGGAGCGGCAGCAGAGCAGCGGAGGTGGCTGGGTGGCGAAGGTAGAGTGGTAGAGGTCGGAATGGCGGCGGCGACAGCAGCGAAGCCTGGGAGCCGAAACAGGGGAAGGCGCTAGGGAAAAGAAAAATAGGGGGGAGGAGATGGTCGCGTGGTAGTTAGAGGTAGCACATTGGCATCTTGGGCGGTCGAGCGATGGAGGATGGGCCAACAAGTAGTTGAGAAGCCTCAGATTGCGACGAGCGCGGCGGCGGCCTGCTGCTGCGCCCGATAAGGAGGAGAAGGATAGCCGGGTTGGGGGGAAAAAGGCGGCTGGACAGACGGTGGCCTTGGCGGTGACAGCGGATGGGCAACGGCGAGTGGCGGTTGGTGTTAGCTGGGGGACGAGCTACGAGCAGCGGTCAACAAGCAGCGAGCAGAATAGAGCAGAAACAGGCGCGGAAAGGAGAAGAAGAGAAGAAGAAAGAGGAAAGAGAAAAGGGGGGGAGAGAGAGAGAGAGAGAGAGAGAGAGGGAGAGAGATATCTGCATAGGGGGAAGGGGGAGGGGACGTGCGTAGCAGGTGGGGGAGGGGACGTGCGCATAGGAGAGGGGTGCGACAGAGAGGAGAGAGAGAGTCAAATTGCACTCAAGTGCAATCCAACAGCCACAAATCAATCTCGTTGACTGATCTAACGGCCGTTGACACCTAAATTTTGGCACATCATTTAGTGGTTAATTGTATAGAAAATTAGAGATTAAATTTTAACTCTTAAATAAAAATATTAAAATTACATAGCATATAGTTTAGGATCATGTAGATTAATTGCATCCTACATTGAACCAGGAGCGGCAAGCAAGCGTAAAATTTATCATGTAAATCGAGTTCGAGCACCGAACAAGACTCGATTCACTCGGAAGGCAAGGGCCGAAAATCACACGTCAAAAAGGGCTTGGTTGTCTTAATTTGAGCTTAAATTAGCCCATCAAGCTTAATTAGAGAAAAACTCGAATTAATTCAGCCCACTTAAAATTAAATAAAATTAAAGGATAAAGTCTAAGCCTAAACCCATTAGGACTAGAAAGCTTGGCTAATTAACCTAGGATTGCGATATAAATACGTGGTTATGCTTCATAATCAAGGGGAAGGTATCATAATTTTCAGTTCAGAATTTTCAGAGGCATACAAGAGACACGTGAAAAGAGAAAGAGAGAGAGAGAGAGAGAGGCCGGTGGAGCTGCACCGCCATTGCCGCTCCCCGTGACACCGCTTCCCACGCCGCCGCTGCCCGGAGACCACTGCACGCCACTGCCATTCGTGCCCTTTTGCCGCCGTGCTTGCTACACCACTGCACTGCCGCCGCGCTGCGCCACTACCCATGCTATGCCATTACACCGCCGCTGTTCCCGCCTGCACCGTCCCTGTCCCGGAGCCGCACCGCATGCCGGAAGCCCCTGCTACATGCCCGACGCCGCTGCACCGCCGTTGCTACCGTTGCACCGTCGCCGCTTCCCCGAAGCCGCGTCTCTCCCACCGCCGTCCGTGAGCTCGGAGCCTAGCCGAGCCACCCCTGCGCCACCGTCAACCGCCCATCACCGATCGTCCCGCAATCCGCAAGCCCGATCCATCGGTGATTCGAATGTGGAAGATATCCGCAAATTAGGTAAGATTATCAGAATTTTTCTTTTAAATATTTAATTTCCTAATTTTCGAATGTTTGAATATTCCGTGAATAGTATGTGGATTGCTAGATATCTTAGGATAATGTTTGCTTTATCCGTAATATTCGAAAACACCTAAAATTAGGAATCATTCCTAATTTGGTAACGTATCTGGATGACTATCTGACCTTATCCCTAAAGTATGATACGCGGCGATATGGAAAATCGTTATCTTATCCATAATCACTTAGATACGATAATAGATTTTATTCGCTTTCCAAATTCGAACAATCAGCTTTCCATCGATATCTATAACCTTATAGATATGACCGTTAGTTTGATTTCTTTGCCTAATTTGAATTTGATAAGAAGAATCTTGCGGATTGCGTGGATTGTTTGAACGTGGTTGTTATCTTTGTTTAATTGTTTTCCTTTTAAATAAAGAAACTCAAAAAACATGTTAGTTATGATTCAAATTAGAATTTTTGCATGCTTAGGAAATCTTAATTATATCCTAAAGAATAAGATAATTATTTGATTCAAATTGGGATTTAGGGTAGCATATTTCCTAATTTAAATTAACAATTGTTTTAATCTTAGTGGATTATTTAGGATATTTAATAGTTTCGAATTTTCATAAAACCCAAAAAAAAGGAAGTCACTTTAGGATAGATTAAATTATCATAGATTGCATGTTAATTTAGGCATTTTAATTCTGAATTTCATTGGAAAAATACAAAAAAATAAATCATTTGCCCGACATTAGAAATATGTCACGTTGTCGCATAACGTATAGTTTGCATGTTAGGCTGCATTAATCGCATGTTAATTTTTGCACGTCATTATATATAGATTAGCTTTCATTTAAATAAGTGAAAATTAAAAAAAATATTGAGTGAACTGCTTGTTAATTATAAATCATATGAAGATTGTTGATGTGATTTTCTAGCTAATAATGCATATGCTTACGTTGCTTCGAGGTAAGTAATTCTCCCAATCTTGCAATTTATTTAATGTTTTGATTATTGGGTGTTACTTTGGTGGTTTGCGCACCTGTATGATCACCTCACATGTTAGTGACTAATTTAAAATGAATCCAAGCTGTCTGCCAGAACATTTTTTGAAAAGAAAATGTACCAAAAGGGCATTAGACTAGATCTAGCGTAACCAAGTCCCCGAGCTTAGAATCTCTAGTTCGTAGGAATAAAACATATCTCCCTATGTTTTATTTAGGTTTCTAATCGACCTACCACAAATAGATTAGTAGCGACTCTAAACATGAAAACATTCACACGTTAAAAATTTAAATCTTAAGTTGCAAATTGGTAGGGTTTGAGAGGGTCCGAGTTAAGCTTAGTCTTAATAATCTATTAGCCTGAAAAAAATTTAGGTCGCAACAACGGCCACTAAAAATCCTAATTATAAATTAGGATTTAGCCTACAGACACTAAATAAAACATATTACGAGGGAGGTTTACTAGTCCAAATCCGCACTCGATCCAAATTTCATTTTTCACTTATCCCGGGCAATGTCGACGCTGGTCACAATAATATTGACACCGCCCAATTAAATTTGTCATGAAACTCCGAGAAATTTGATACTAAAATTCGAGCTATAAATAACGGCTAAATTCGATCGAGTGCGATTCTAGCGAAATCTTTAATTTAAAAAAAAATAACCCAAGAGTGATCAATTTCGGGAGAGATTTTATTATAAGCGCACTAGCGAAACACTCGTTTTATAAATCTCAAAAATGGATCGAAATTCAGAATGTCACAATGACCACAAACTGGAAAAAGCTTTATAGCTATGGCTGAGTTTGACGAAACTTGAGTGATGATGGCTATGACCGTAAACAAGCTCCAATGACCATTGCTGAACTTAAGTAGCCATGTTCATGAGCTTGAAGAAGCTTCAATCGCCATTACCCATGATCAAATTGGATGAAGCTCGAATAACCATGGCTACACTCGACAAAATTGCAGGGGCTATGGTTGAGCTCAACTAAGCTCAAGCAGCCATGGCTGCGACCTCGAAGATGCTCCACTGCTATGGCTCTGAGCTCCAAATCTCTCTCTCTCTCTCTCTCTCTCTCTCTCTCTCTCTCTCTCTCTCAAATTTTTATGTTGGCTGATGCGGGGGGCACGTGTATTTTGGCATCCAACTCAACAATCTAGTTGTCCAAAAATCGACTGACAATAGAAAAATTATAATGGAAGGACTAAGGATGGCACATTTTGAAAAGTATAGAGATGTTTCTAAACAAAAAAAAAGTTACATTAATACACAAATTGGGCCTAACAATTAAAATTTTGACAAATGGAGGATTGAGAACCAATCCACTTAAGCAATCCAGTTTGACTTTCGCAATAAGGCCCAAATGAATTATTTTGGCCTGAATAGAGCCCAGTAAGCATAATTACACGACACGCCATCATCCAGGCTAGGTAAGAAATATTCACTCGTGTTTGGGATCGAAGGACCGGTCCAGCCTAACTCGGCCCACGAAATCAACACCCTCCCCATCTCACTTGGACAACTCACCTTAGAATTTCTCTCTCCTCCCTGATGGATTTGGCTCACATAGAAAATATTATGTGCAACTATGATGCCACGTCACAGTTGCACAAACCACTCAACGAGCGACACGTGTTGTTGCAGACCCACTTATTAGAAAAATAAAATCTCAAGCCTCTCTTCTCTCTCTTCACGGTCGGAGAAGGGAAAAAGGGTAAGGCGGAGGTGAGAGAGAGGGAAAGAGAGAGAAGAGAGTTGCGAGAGTTTGTTTTTCTGACAGGTGGGCCCGCTAAACAACACGTGTTGCTCGCTGAGTGGGCTTATGCAACTGTGACGTGGCATCACTGTTACACGTAATATTTTCTTGACATAGAGACCTGATGCTCTCTCTCTCTCTCTCTCTCTCTCTCTCTCGGAAGCTAGTTCTCTTGGTTCCGCCGACGATTCCGAGGCATCACCTCCAATCCTCCAGCAGCATCACTACTGGTAGCTCTAGTTCCTCCCATTGCCAGCAACCACTTCCCTCACCTTCAACCTCCAGCCACTACATCACCATCCAACCTCCCTCCTCTCTTTTGCTACTTGCGGATTCAACCTTTCTTTGACCGAAATAGCATGGAATTGACATGGTTGCTTGCCATCTTAGATCACTTCACAGAAGGCAAGTGGTCAAAGCCATTGAAAAAAAAAACAGAGGAAATTAGGGAGAGATTTTTAGATCTGACAAAGAAACGAGGCAAGTGGTCAAAGCTATTGGGAAAGAAAGAGGAAGATCGGTGAGAGATTGAGAGTTGAGAGAGGTTGGCGGGCTTGACAGCGAAAGACCCTATTTGGTTTGGCATTTGGGGAAAACTTTTGGCCTAATGCAAAGGGCTTTGGAAAAATGCAACACTGTTTAGTAAATTACAACTGAAAAGTGCTTTGGGGAAATGCAAGACTGTTTGGTAAACATATATTTGAAAAAATCTTTGGTGTGACCAAATTAAGTTTTTTAATTTTAATATTTTTAAAATTGAAAAAGAAAAATTTGAAGCACTCGCCCCTTCATTTGCATCATCATAGTCAACTGAATATCCATAATCGGGATCCAATTCTACTTGTTCAAAATTTATATTAGTCACGGCATTTCTTCATATATAATTGTCTAAAGCCAGTGTTCCTACGACAATTTGCACTTGCTTTTCATACAAATAACTTGACATATAAGTTAGAATCCCCCACTTCTATTTTAATACACCAAAGGCTTGCTTAAATGCCGAGCTTAGCGATGAAAGAGCATGATTGAACACTTCTCGATAATCAATAGGTGAAGGACCTTCTCGAAACTCTGGCAAATGATATCTGACTTCTTTATACGGCCCTAAATAACCCATGGAATTTGGATATCTAGAATCTAATAAGTAATATTTACCCACACATATATTGTAAATTTAATCAAAATATGCCACATAGATACATGGATGTACCTAAACCATTAAATGATGAACTTGGAGGAGGACCGGGAAAATGTGCATCCTATCTTTCAATGGATTCATAGAAGATATCGGTATCATTAGCTTGTTTCTCCCAACGGGCCCAAACATAAACAAATACCATGTCCCAAAATATGAAGAAACATACCAACCATTTCTACAACATCAGTATTCCCAAATCCTTCAAGACCATAGCATGTTACTAAGTCATTTTTGAATTATTAAATACAAACTATGCATTCTAAACATACTATAGCACCTTATCGGATTAGCATCTTTGTCCATCAGCTCTTTCAACCATGCATAACCTCTATATGTTTAGTTCATGCAAGGTTGTTTACAAAGGTACGTTACTTGATAACAAATTGTAGCTCCAGTGATTAAGACAAGATCCCAATATTCCTTTCCTCTTGTTCATGATTTTCCCTTGCATGTGAATCATCCATAATGCTTCAAGTAACAAAATTTAAAGGCATAAGAGAAACAATGAATAATTTTGATCATCCATCAATAGAAACAATGTATTTGCTGATGTATCAAGGCTGCACTATCTACTTTCTGTTAAGTCAGTTTGCTGATGTCCTATTTTCTAGGAGTTAATAAGTCGTTGTTTTTACTTGATCAATCCTATTTTGCAGGAGTGTTTAGTTGCATGTTTTTTTTACTGTTTTGTTAGTTTGTTGCTGGTTTTGTGGACCAAGCAAGCTGTTAGTTAGTGGGCAATGTGTGTTTATGGAAAATCTTTAGTCTGTATTTAAGCAATTTCAATTTTTTGAATAAAGAAGAGAAATTCCCTTCCAATACATTATGTCTTGTTGCATAATACAGTTTTGCTGCAAAGAATACAGCTTTTTCTGTCAATTCTCCTTATGTTCTTTGAAAAAACAACATTGGTATCAGGCATTCTTGATCTTAAGGGTTGTGAGTGACTTGTGAGATTGATTGAGAGGTTTGTCTGCATCCATAGAAGCCGAAGGTAAGATGGAGGAAGGATCATGTGGTTTTTTAGCAATGGCTCCACCAGTGTTTGATGGAAAAAATTATCAAGCCTGGGCAGTGAGAATGCAAGCCTATCTAAAGGGTTGTGATTTTTGGGAAGCTGTGGAACAAGATTATGAAGTTGCTCCGTTTCCTGACAATCCGACCATTAATCAGATCAAGTATCACAAGGAGAGGACAACAAGGAAAGTAAAGGCAAAGTCTTGTTTATATGCTGCTATTACACCTGCCATTTTCAGCATAATTATGGCTTGTGAATCAACCAAAGCTATCTGGGACTTCCTCAAAGCTGAGTTTCAAGGAGATGAGAGGATCAAAAGCATGAAGGGGCTAAATCTAATCACAGAATTCGAGAGACTGCAGATGAAGGAGTCTAAGACAATTAAGGAGTATTCTGATAAGTTGATAAGCATTGCAAATCAGGCAAGAGTTCTAGGCACTGACCTCTCTGATAATAGGCTAGTGCAAAAGATTCTTATCTCCTTTCCCGAAAGGTTTGAGGTAACCATTGCCTATTTAGAGAATACCAAGGATTTGTCTAAGATCAAGTTGGCAGAATTGCTAAGTGCCTACAAGCACAAGAGCAGAGGAGGTTAATGAGGCTGGAAGGAAGTACAGAAGGAGCTTTATAGGCCAAAGAACAGCAGAATGTAGGAGGGAAAGGGAAGAAAGGGAATGGCAATAGTAGTTCAGAAGCTGCTACAGGAGAGAACAGTGCAGGCAACTCCAAGAACAATTGGAGAAGGTATTCATCATGTCAACACTGTGGAAAACAGAATCATCCATACTTTAGCTGTTGGAAGAGGCTAGATGTAAGGTGTAGAAATGTCATAAGCTTGGACACATTGAGAAGTTTTGCAAAGAGAAGGGAGATCGGCAGCAAGGTGAGGCATATGTTGCAGTCCAGAAAGAGGTAGATCAACTGTTTGTTACCTCTTGTTTCTCTTCTAGTACTTCATGTGACAGTTGGCTTGTTGATAGTGGTTGCACAAATCACATGACAAGTGATGAAAAGCTATTTATAAACCTTGACAAGTCATTGAAGTCAACGTGAGGATCGGGAATTGAGAGTACTTAGAAGTAAAAGGTAAAGGGATTGTAGCAATAGAGAGTTATGCTGGAACTAAGCTGGTTTCTAATATGATGTATGTACCTGAGATTGATTAGAATTTGCTGAGTGTGGGGCAGTTGGTAGAAAAGGGATTTAAGGTGATATTTGAAGAGGGGAAGTGTTTGATCTTTACTCCAGTGATCAGGAGTTGTTCAAGATAAAGATGCAACAGAAGAGTTTTTCTCTAGATCCTCTCGAGAATGAGTAGGTGGCATTCAAGTGTCAGGCCAGTGATTCAAAGATATGGCACAAGAGGTTGGGGCACTTTCATCATAAAGGCTTGCTATTCATGCAGAGGAATGAAATGGCAACTGGGTTACCAAGCTTGGAGGAGCAGATCACAAGGTGTAAGGCTTGTTTGCTGGGCAAGCAGACAAGACTTCCCTTCAAGGAATCCACTTGGAGTGCTACAGAGAAGCTGCAACTAATTCATACATATCTATGTGGTCGACAAGTGACTCCTTCACTAAATGGCAGTAGGTATTTCATTATTTTCATTGATGATTATACTAGAATACGCTGGGTTTACTTCATGAAGCAAAATTCAAAAGTTGCTGAGGTATTTCTGAAGTTTAAGAGATGGGTTGAGAACCAAAGTGACTACAAGATTCAGGTAATCAGATCTGATAATGGAATGGAACACACTTTACAAAGGTTTAACGTTTTCTATGAAGAGGCTAGAATTGAGCATCAACTTACTACTCCTTACTCTCCACAGCAACATGGAGTTAGTGAAAGGAAGAATATAATCATTATGGAGATGACTTGGTGTCTGCTGCATAGGTCTATTCAATGAAATCACAAGCATATCAATTTTGTTCAAACATTCCGTTACCGCCACGTTAATCGTTCGACTTAAATTTTCACAAGCGATAATTATCACATCAAAATTCTTATCGATTGATAAACGCAGGGAAATTTTCGGATGTCACAATCTCCCCCTTAAAGAATTTCGTCTCTGAAAGTCAAAATTACCTGTTCAGTCAAACAACTGTGGGTATTTGCGCCTCATGTCATCTTCGCTTTCCTACGTTGCTTCTTGCATGTCATGATACTGCCAGAAGACCTTGACTAATGGAATGGTCTTGTTTCGAAGGACTTGTTCTCTTTGATCCAAAATTTTATCGGTTTCTCCACGTAAATTTTTCTCTCATCTACTTCAATCGTCTCGAAGTCTAGAACATGCGAAGGGTCCAGTTTGTACTTCCTCAATATGGACACATGAAACACATCGTGTGCATTGGACAATCTTAGTGGTAATGCTAAGCGATAAGCTAAGTCTCTTATTGTCTTGAGGATGTCGAATGGACCTATAAATCTTGGACTCAACTTGCCTTTCTTCCCTAATCGTGATACTCCCTTAATTGGTGACACTTTAAGAAATACATGATCACTGATGTTGAACTCCAATAGCCTTCAACGTATATCCACGTAGCTCTTCTGTCGACTTTATGTAGTTCTAAGCTGATCGTGAATCACTTTCACCATATCCGACGTAATCTAAACTAACTTTGGTCCCGTAAGTCTTCTTTCTTCCACTTCATTCCAACAAATAGGAGTTCTACAAGCTCTTCCATACAATGCCTCAAAGGGAGACATGCCGATACTTTGTTGAAAACTGTTACTGTAGGCGAATTCTACTAAATGTAAATTATCATCCCAACTACCTTTAAACTCGATCACACATGCTCATAACATATCCTTCAATGTCTGTATAGTCCTTTCTGATTGACCACTAGTTTGGGGATGGATAGCAGTACCATATTGAAGTTTAGTTCCCAATGCAGTTTGGAGACTCCGCTAAAAATTCACGGTAAATCTAGCTAGATCTAAGAAACTTCAAATTTCCATCTCTGTCGTCAGCTTTGGCCAGTTTATCATTGACTCAACTTTTGCTAGATCTACGGACATCCCTTCACCGGTTACCACGTGGCCTAGAAATACCACACGATCCAGCCAGAACTCGCACTTGCTAAATTTAGTATACAACTTATGCTCACGAAGTGTCTAAAGCACGAACCTTAAATGCTGCTCATGATCATCAAGACTTTTCGAGTATACCAAAATATCGTCAATGAATACTATCACAAATTGATCCAAAAATGGCTTAAACACTCTATTCATCAACTCCATAAATGCCGTTGGTGCATTAGTCAAACCAAAAGGCATGACTAAGAACTCGTAGTGTCCATATTGAGTTCTGAAAGCCGTCTTAGGAATGCCTTCCTTCTTGATTCGCAGTTGATGGTACCGCGACCTTAAGTTGATTTTGGAAAATGTTGATGCCCCTTGAAGTTGATTGAACAAATCATCAATCCTTGGCAATGGGCACTTGTTCTTAATTGAAACCTGGTTCAACTACCTATAATCAATGCATAGGCGTAACAACCCGTCCTTCTTCTTTACAAACAGCACTGGTGCACCCTAAAGCAATGCACTTGGTCGGATAAATCCTTTATCAAGTAATTCCTATAATTGTACCTTTAACTCCTTCAGCTCCGTTAATGCCATCCTATAGGGAGCCTTAGAAAAAGGTTCCGTTCCGGGAGCTAATTCAATGACAAATTCAATTTCACGCTTTGGTGGTAACCCCGGTAATTCTTCCGGAAAGATATCGGGGAATTCTCGAACTATGGGAATATCTTCAAGCTTTGCTTCTTCCGTTGATTGATTCGTTACAACAACCAAGTATCCTTGACAACTATCATCAAGAAGACGATGTGCCTCAATTGCTGAAATGAGTGGCATGGCAGGATTTGCTCTATTTCCAAAGAATTTGAAACTAAGATGATCAGGTGGATTGAATTGTATAATTTTCCGATAACAATCCACGTTACCTTGTTACTTACGGAGCTAATCCATTCCCAATATAACATCAAAGTCGTATATAGTCAACACAATCAAGTCTGCCATTTGATCTTGTCTACCTTTGGTGACCTTACAACTCTTACAAATTTGAGTTGATAATACCAAATCTATTGATGGTGTAGAGACACTAAGAGATACCTCAAGCGGTCTAGTTGCACACTGATTAGTCGTACAAATTATGCGGATATGAATGAATGTGTGGCACCCATGTCAAACAATGCATAAGCATTCTTGTCACATGTCAAAATGATACCTGATATAACAGTCTTTGAAGCCTCCGCCTCCTCTGCTTGACTGCATAAACTCAACCTTACGCTGGTGGCCTCTAGAAATTTCCATGCTATGGGCCTCTATTTTGTTGTGGTTACTGCGACTATTGCAGTGGTGCCATTGGCTATTGGTGAGCCAATTTAGGGCATTCTCTCATCTTATGGCCTTACTGTCTGCACCAAAAATAAGCTCCAGTTCTAGCTAGGCATGGTGCATTTTTGTGCTGCTTTCCACAAATACTACGGACACTATTTTGGTACGGCATCCGTACTACCAATTGATCATTTTGAGTAAATCCAAACCCTCCAATATTGTTCCTTTTATTCGGTACAAGTTATCACTTCTCAGTTTGTAGGGGGTCTCTTGTTATGATGAAAATTAGAGCGAAAGACCTATAGATGAGGCCTCGCTTGGAAATTAGTCACTGCTGCTACTTCTGCTAGATCTTTCTCCACCAGTTGTGCACGCTCGTACAACTTGTTGTAATCCTTCAAATTCAAGGGCACCAATGTGCTTCGAATGTCATGCCTCAGTCCCTCACGAAATCTTTTAGTTTATCTTCTTTGTCTTCGACCAGTTTGGGAGCGAACCTGGACAATTCTACGAACTTTACTTTGTGCTGGTCCACCGTCAAATCATTTTGCTTCAACTGCATGAATTCCATCACCTTTTTGTCTCAAGCACAATCCAAGAAATACTTCTCGAAGAATGACTTGACAAAACTACTCTAAGTTACCATAGTATTAGTGGGAAACACCGTTGGCATGGGTATCTTCCACCAATAACTAGCATTTCCTTAAAGTTGATACTCAGCTAGAGCTAATTTATCCTCATCATTGCATCTTAATAATGCAAATATCTTCTCTATCCCATCTATCCATGATTCTGCTTCTTCAGGATTCCTTGCTCCAGCAAATCTGGGTGGTTTCAGTTTCAGGAACTATTCAATCAAGCCTTGCAAATGACGTTCACCATTCCCTGAACTAAAGGCAGATTGTTGCAATGCCTATCTTTCCAACAAATTTCCTACATTGGTGAGTGCCGAAAGGATCGCTTCCAAACAAGGATCTTGCTCCGCATTTCCACCAATACTCATCTTATCCTACAAAGCATTTAATGTTACACTTTAGCTAACTAGCTAATCAGTAACATAAGTTACTTGTATTGCACACCCAATCAAGAGCAATCGCATGCACTTAGTGTTTTAAATTTGCGTATTTCACTCAACTATCTAACTTCTTCACGCACCTTATCCCTCCATGGTAAACCTGCTCTAATACCAAAACAAAGCTGCAACGCCCTAGGTACATTAAGCACTACACGTGTTGTATTTAACTTATGTCTTATTAATTTATTTGCAAGCGAAAGCACAACAGACATAATTAAACATGCCATATCATTATCTCATATACTAAATAATATACATAAGTGTCACTTACAACAAAACATCATAATACAAACACCTGGGAAAGGTTCGGTAACTCATATCTCCTCTATCATGCCCCCGCTCTCAAAAGTCTACTCGTACAACACTTATCCAACATCTAAGGGTCAGTAACCTTCCTAACATCGGCTCTTCTGTAGTACAACTAGACTTCTTACTGATGGAGAAACCACTCAGCAAGTCCTCTGTTGACCCATCCCGAGATAGAACACTTAGTATACATATAAATCAAATCGACAACACAACATTTCAAACATATACTCGGTGTGAGCAGGGGCTCTAAAAAGTAGTGGCGGTGACCGGGCCAACCTACACATCTGAAAAATAAAGGAGTGAGCCGAGACCTAGTAAATGAAATTTCTAAAGTCTACGACAGGAGTTCACCTTTGTACTCAACTTGACGTTAACATGCACAAGCACTCAAACATTACTTAAATGCATGAGTATAAGCATTATTATCATCGTGTCATGCACTAATACATAATATGTTCACTCGATTACAGGCAAATGACATGTCAAGTCATAATGCACCAATATCACCTAGTGTCTTATCCTCATGAATGTACATATAAACATAAGCATGCATCATATTCATTATTTGATCATATCCCTATTCGTGGGCCTTCCCGATTCACGGGGCATCTCGATTCGCGAGGCATCCCTTACATCCGACGAGGCATCCCGATTCATGGGGCATCTCAACTCCGAGGCATCCTGTATATTCGACGAGGCATCCTAATTCACGGGGCATCTCAACTCCGAGGCATCCCGTACATCTTGATTCACAGGGCATCCCAACTCCGAAGCATCCCAATTCACAGGGCATCGTCGCTACGATCTCGTAAACGATGAAACAATGTCATATCATTATTTTCATTTCTCATACACATGCGTATGTTCAACAATTAGCATGAGATGCTCACATTATTTCCACAATTTACATCTAGCAAACAACACCCTTTCATGCATAATCATTCTCACAATCAACATTCAGAATATGATATCATCTCATGCAAATCATTACCGAAATACAATTGTCACGTCTTTTCCAAGCATCACTTACCTCTTTCGGTTTCATGCAAGTCATGACAGAGAATCAGCAACATGAACATCCATAACTCAATTAATCAGCCTAACTTGAATGATTTTTGGCACGGTGATGCCGATAATATCGGCAAGGTTGTCGGCTTATCGACTATCGGTACGATCATTGTCCTGTCGACTATCAATACAAACATTATCTTGCCGACTATCGGTAACTTCTTGCTACGCTCGACTACTTTCCACAGAAAATCAACAACTTCTTATGTAATACACTAAGGTGCTTCAAAAGCATGTAAGAACTTATAAAATCAAGTCAAACAAAGCATAATCTCTCAACACCCGATCATGAAAACTTCTTGCACATAGCATGTGAATTCAAATCAAATCTCAACTATCATACAATCAAGTCAAGAGTACTAAATAGAATAACCTAACTTAGTCCCTAGAGTTTTCACTTACTTTGAGAATGGCTTGCGTAAAGATCAAGCTTAAATCCCTTGACCAACTCGAAAGATTGGAGTAAAACTATAGAAATACGAACGTGAGACCTTCACTTCTACTCTTGGGAATTTGAAAGCGGAAATTGAGAGGAAGTAAGAAGTTGAATGGCGAAATAATTGGGGTAGGCTCTCTGCTTGAAAGCTCTTTCTCGGTAAAGAGTGCAGAAAATGAGCTAACTCAATCAAGGTTAGAGCAAATATATGCTCAAAGCGTGTAATCATTACACCTACTGATAGAGACTCAAGTAAATAGTTGGTCACAAGTGGCTCCACAAGATTAACCAAAAAAGAAGATATTTGGGAAGAATTCATCTCCATTGTCCAAGTGGGGAGTGAATTCATCAATGGCATTTATGGACTAAGGTTAAAATAGACGAGGCAGAACATGATATCATCAAGGGTAACCGGTAAGGCTCAAAAAAGAACAAATGTCTCGGTAACACAAGCTGAACCGGTAAGAAAATAAGAGAATCGATGCCGATGGAAACATTGATGACTAAAAATATTTTGAATCCGTCCAAACCTTTAGCAAAATTCTTCTGAGCGAAAAATACCCAATCCAGTACATTATCAACTCAACATTCAAGCGGTAAAGAATTTTCGAAGTATAACAATCTCCATTGGCAACTAACATGGCGATGCGCATATCATCACCACTCTAGAAAATCAATTCATAAGCAATTATTCAATAATTAATTGCTAGTAGGTCCATTCATTGAAATCACGAGTATAACAATTTCATTCAGACATTCCGTTATTGCCTCGTTAATCATTCGACTTGGATTTCCACGAGCAATAATTACCACATCTAAATTCTTACCGATTGATAAATGCAGGGAAATTATCGAATGTCACAATTGTGCTCAACTAATGTGGAAGAAACAGCAACTTTACGATTTTGGAGAAACAAGTAAAATCATTCCTGTATTGTGTGACAACACAAGTGCGATCAATCTGTCAAAAAATCCCATATTACACTCTCGGGCCAAGCACATTGAAGTAAGACATCATTTCATGAGAGACTTAGTAAGTAATGGAGAAATCTCCATTCAGTTCGTTGAGTCGAAACATTAGCTGGCTAACATCTTCATCATAAGCTTTCGAGTTTATCAAAGGGGAGCTGAGAATATGCAATCCACTTCAATAAATCAAGTAAGGATTATCAACTCAATCGGAAACATCCATTCAGCAAGAACAACGGACTCCAGGTACGCTTTGCCAAATTCAAAAATTTATTACCGTTACAATAACTACCCCCAGGAGATTTCCTGACCATCCTGACATGCTGATTTATTGTAATTATACTCGATATTTTCTCATATGCTATTATCTCGATTTTTTCTTGAAAATCTATTGAAATAAATAAGAAAGTTACCGTTATTGAGTAATGGCTATGTGACATCCCAAAAATTTCGTCTGTTAGTTTAACGAGCGTACGTAACGGAACATTACGTGGGAATTTAAATAACCGTCAACGAGATACCGAAGCGTCAACTTCAGAAGACTCGGACATTATTACAAAACCACCGTACCATCTCCTTGTCAACCTCCGCAAGACCATCCTACAATTATCTATCATTACATTCATTAACGTTGTGTTACGAATTAACCGTCCTGAGCTTATCATGTCCTTCGTTTACACTATGAACTTTAGTCACGTTATCCATCCGAGTTGAATTCTTGCACGACATTTCTTTTTCCACCGACTTCATGCACAAATTTACATGGTCAGCCCATTCTTCTGCTTTTCCATCTTCCACGCCATCACCAACACTTCATCCACTTTGAATCATTCAGTCAACACATTATTCTGCCATTCTAAGTCCCCATGCCATTTGCTTCCTCTTACTAACAGCAGCATCACCACCACCGCTAGTTGCTCTTTCCCTTGCATCACCACAGGCACCTGTCCATTTCTTTTCTCCGGTCAACAATTTCTGCTCTTCTTCGGTCAACCGGCGAAGGAGATCAATCCAGCTAAGCCACCAAGTTTCTGATTTTTCCTTCCCTCTCGCCAACCTATTCTTCTTCTTCTTCTTCTTCTTCTTCTATACCGCCCAAAACAGAACCTCCTCCTCCGTTGTTTCTCTTCTGTTCTAAATCAATTTCATTGCCCGACACCACCAGCTTGCTGTCCGTCCTCGCGAGCCATTTCCAGACCTTCACACCGCCAACTTCCTTCTCACCTTGGGCTTGAGGTGTGACGCAAAGCTTGAGGAGAATTTGCTGTGGTTCTCTTTCCCTTTCCGAACCGCGCCGTGCTGTATTCAGCCGTTAAGGCAAGTGAAATTCTGCCTCCTTATATCAGATCGGAATGGTTTGCATGTTGAATTGGTTGTAGGTGTAGGATATTGATGGAAATGGCTGGTGGTGATGGAAATTAGCTTCTGGTTGTGGGTGTTTTTGAACACCAAATTCGTGTAGATCAAGTTTTGAGTTGCTCTTGAACTTGAGTTGTGATTTCCAAATTCGGTTTCTGCTGGACCTTTATCGCTTCCCAATTTTGTAGAAATTTGTGTGGTTCAAATCTTGCAAGACTTTCTCATAAAAGTTGTCCAAAACATCTGGGAGTATAACATATTTTAATTTCATAATTTTTGGAGTTGTTTTGGGCAGCACAAATGCCAAATCTCCAACCCGTGCTAGATTGCCCGGGTGCTCTACTTCAATGACCTTTCCATGTCCTTGATTTTTTTTATAAAATTTTCTAGAATGATTCTGAACAAACTTCCTTCACAAAAGTTATTTAGGACTTGTTCCTCTACAACATATTTAAATTTGAGAATTTTTGGAGATGATTTGATTACTGAAATGAGCTCATGTGGAGAAGCAAGAATTCTGTTTCAATAAACAGTTCTTAGTCTGACTTTAATCTCCCAAACGAGGTGTTTACAGAAATAATTAGACTTTTAATCCCTCATGAAAATTGTTTATCAAGGTGTTCTCTGTGACATATTTAAATTCCAGAATTTTTGGAGTTCATTCACTATTTATTTTAATCTGATTTCAAAACCGGCGCGAAACTACCAGTTCTACCTTTTTCAAAGATTCACTATTTTCTAAGTGAAAAAGTGGGAATCTCGAGTTGGTATCTTCTAGAGTTAGAGTCTAAACATTTTGAGCTTTCAAATAAGTTATGATAGACCTTGATTGGGTGTCAAATGATGGGGCAAGCGAGGCCAAGTTCATAAACAAGCTTGGAATTGGCAAGCGTTGCAAGAAAGATTCAATTGTTGTGTTGTTGTCTATGTGACATTGAAAAAGATAGATTGTTGTTTGTGATCTATGCACTATATGAGTTCATTATGCATGTGGGCTTGCTGGGTTGTTGAATGCCATTAATCAGTAAACCGACGATGCCCCGAGGAGCCGTAAGGAATGCATGATGCCATGGTTAGTGAACTACAATGCCTACGATGAGAATGCCCCAGGTGCCCTGGGAGTTTGATCAGGATGCCGTGGTCAGTGGATCATAAAGCGTGCACGGGCCGTTGAGAATTCATCATACATCGCGGCGGATCAGAGTGCATACCGAACCCCGTTAGACTGGAGTTTTCCTCCTTGCGTGTCCAGCGAGTGCACCGGACATGTAACTTGAAGTGAGATAATGATACCCAAACAAGAGTGAAGTTGTGTGTGTATGTTTGAATCGTGTTGTTGATTGTGATTGTTGATTTAAGTATCACAGTTGAGATGATTACTAGCATGGGCACAACATAATATGATTCTTGTGATTAGTAAGTCCCACTAGAAGACTGTTATACCTATGGTTGTTGATATGCATTCTATTTTTGTTTGGTATAGGCTGACAGACATTTTACTTGTTGAGCCTAACTCACTATTGTTGTGATAAACTTTTACAGATTTGTAGCCATGCCGATACTTCCCCCATCGACCTCCATTAGTTATGGAGCACCTATTGATTTCAAGAGTCATCTGTCTGAGTTTGTGGACCCTGACGTTTCAAGGATCCTTTTATTAGATGTATTTCCATTCTGACTGTGGACATTGGGTCCCTAGCGGGACCCATACTGTTAGGATTCGTAGCCATATATGTTTGTACTGGACGACGGCTAGTGGGACCTCTTCCACTCCCGGGGGAGCATGGGGCAGATGACAATGCTAGTAGTGAGATCAAGTGAGGCTAGTGATGAGGAGTTACGGGATGGACCACTTTTGGGAAGACACGACCCGCACTTTTTGAGACAGAGTCGTGTGCTCGGGTGATAAAATTTTGAAGCTTGTTGTGGTAGGTGAGTAGATATGGATAGTTTGGGTTGGAGCAATCCCTATATATAGTCTCCCCAAATGTAAACTCACCGTTGTGTCACCCTGTGTTTATAAATAAGAAGAAACTTGAAGTTTAATTTTTGTGTAGTCAATTACAGTAGTAGACTTTCCTTATTTATAATTCATGTTATAAATGTTGTCCTTGAGGAGAAGCATCTTCCGCATGTGAATTCTTATGTACTCATAAAGTTAGAGTGACTCTTATTAAGGGGCATGCCTAGGACACCACAGGCTAACCTTCTAAACGTGGTTGAACTACTCCTATTTATAAGGAGATAGTGCTCACGTTCTCCTTTATCTTAAAAAACCACTTGGATAAACCGTTCCTCATTTTCTATAACTCCCTTAGCCATTTTCGTCTTCTTCATTCACATAAACCGTCTCTCAAATGGCTCCCAAGTCTCGCAAAGCCATCGGCACACGCAAATCCACTCGCACCAGTACAATGCAATTGAGACTCTTCAAGGAAGGACCATCACACATTGATCTCACTGATCAACCTAAAGCCTCCACTGAAGTAACACAAACTCGGAGTCCTCCTATTTCTCAACTTGTTGGAGAACATGGAGAATCTATTACTGCAAGCACGGCCCCTCCATCCTCCACAAAAGGAATTGTTCCAAGCATCAAAACTCCAGAATCTCAAATGTGCTCTGGAAAGGGAAAGGCCATCCCAACTGATCTTCCACTATTACAATTGGAAGCACCCTCTCAGCCAACCATTTTGACTGGCACTTCTCTCAAATAGATAATACAAGCATTCGTCAAAGAAAAAGGGTATGTGCTTGTCCCTACCGCAAGCAAGGCTACTGAAACTCAACCCCTAGCACTACCTACTAGCGAATCCTCTCAACCACTACCAACATTACCATCCACAAAATCTTCCACTGACAAAGAGGAAGAATCTAAGAAGCTAGAAAAGAGCCATCACCACCTGTTCAAACTCCTACTCCTACAGCACAAAGTGACCCAAGGACTGAGACAGAAGAAACCGCTAGAGATAAAAAGAGAGAAGACGACGATGATTGGGTCTTTCAAAATTTTAAACCTACTGAAGGTTTTATTCTCGACCCCTCCTTTGAATCTGAACTCTTTTTCAATCAAGAACACAAGAATGCTTTTAAATCTTTCAATAATCGAGATACTATTCCACATCATTTTGTCAATTTCGACTATCTTGATGCTCATGGCATTTTTCTTTCTATGTTGTTTGAAGATCTTCGGCTAAAATCTTTCTGCACAATGTAAGATGAAGTGCTCCGCACTCTCACGGCCCTATTCTATTCAAATTTACATTTTTTTAAACAGGGACACATTCATCTTCTCTTTTGCCAAGAAAAACTACACTATCACTTTAGATGAATTAGCCGAAATAATCAATACCGAATTCAAAGTTTTCAAAAAGATTCTTGTTGAACCAGACACTGCATACAGCTTCATTTTGGAAACTCCTGACTTTACTCGAGTCTCTAGAGAAATTGTTCCCTTGTACCTTCTGCCCCTCAAAGCAAACTTCATTAAGAAAATCTTGACCCTCTGCTCCAAATCATCCTCAACTAACGATGCATCTCGTTATGAAGCACGAGTCATATGGGCCATTCTCACCAAATATGAAGATTTTTCCCTGGCACACATGATTTTATTCACGTGTACCGAACTGCCAAATGCAAGACAGACAAGCTACCCTACGGTTCCCTCATCACTCGCATCTTCAAGCACAAGCACATCAACTTCTATGATGTTGCATCATGTAGATTACCTCATGTGGAGATTGGGAAAAAGGCTCTAGATAAAATGATGCTGAGAATGACACCTGAAGGATGGGTCAATAAGAAGAACGAAGCTATTCTCGTAGGTCAAGGAGATGATGAGAAAGCAAAGAAGGTCTTCAAGAAAAGCCAATAGCACAAGTTGCATCATCCAGCAAAGGGAAAGGCAAGGCAACCACATAGTGACCGTCTGCTCATCCACCTAGACCAAAGAGGTCCTCCTCTCCTGTCGAATCATCAATTACTCCTGCTGCTGCAATCTCGAAGCTTCAAGCTGATGATCAGGACATCAAGAGCTCCATTACTTCTCTCACCAAGTACTTGGTGAAAATCGAACCAACATTACTTAGCTTAGATTGCTATAACCCCGCCTGGCTTGAGCCTGAGGAACCAACTGTCCAACCCTCCACCACCGAGCAAAGAAAATGCCATTGCACCTAACTTCTATTATCTACTTCATGTTTTTCTTTGCTTATGTTTGATGTTAGACCAGTTGTACCTATCTGCTCATGTTTGACTTCCTTGTCAATGCAAGTACTCTCCTTTCTATATGATGTCTATTATATGCTTTTTTTGCTGATAACAAAAAAGGGGAGAGAACCTGGATGTGAAAGATAGCAAAAGGAAGAGAATCATGAACAATCTTGAAGATAGAGAAATGAATTACATTGAAACAGGGGGAGCAACATACTAAATTGCAAAAAATATATGAGATATGGCGAAATACAATATTACATCAAAACAAGGGAGCTACATCGAAACAGAAAGAACAATGAATTGCGTAGATTAAGGGGGTGTTTGACAACTTGCCAAATAGTAATAATTTTTGTTCTTTTGTTCCTAAAATCAATTTGGGAACAGAAATCCGTTTGTTAAAATTTTTATGCCCGGACACAAATTTGCAAAAAATTGTTTCCAGAATCAGTTTTGAAACAGAATCAAGAAGCAAAAAAAAATAACTTCTTGATTCTAGAACAATTTTTCCATTTCTAATTCTTCTTGATTTTCTTCTTCCTTTTTTATTTGTTCTTTATCTTCTTCCCGGTCTGCCACTAGCCCGCCACCGGCAACCGGCTAGCACTAGCGAAGGTGGCCATTGCCATCGCCACCATCGGCGACGGCGAGGGCGGCCTCGCCAGATTTGGGCAAGGTCGAGCCTTGCCTTGGCTGGGCGAGGCTCGACCTTGCCGTCATCTGGCGAGGCTCGACCTCGCCGTCATTTGGCAAGGCCAACCTCGCCGTCACGACCGGCGAAGGCCACGACACCTTTGCCGACCATGGCCAATGAAAAAAAAAGAAAAAAAATTAAAAAATTCAAAATATGATTGAAATATTATTAATAAAAAGAAATTTTGTATAGTTACCAAACACATGTCTTTTCTTTTTCTATTCTAAGAATAGAAATTTTGGGCAGTTACCAGACTCCTTCAAATGTTTAAAAATTGTTCTCGGGTACAGAATCGTTATCATGCGCACCCTAACTCTAATCTCTTGCAATCTGTTTAAGATGATATTTGCTCACTTCATAGAAAACTAGAAGATATGCTCTTTTAAGAAGTATACTATTAAAAGATCGTCTAGATATAGTCTCTAATATTTCTTACAAACTTTTAAGGGACTCTCTGCAAAAGTATATTCTTTATGAAAAATCTTCACTCGGTAGATTTTCGTTAACAGCAGATTAAACTCATTATATTTGTTTCACATCTTCGGGATAGTTTTGTTATTGTAAAAAAGGGGGAGATTGTTGGAGAAATATCTCTAAATGATTTTGATGATACCCAACCTATCTTTGGTATAATATCTACGTTGTCTAAATACAAACATATTCAAAGGACTGAGTGATAAGCATAATGTTATTCATTGAAGAGAAGATCATAAGATTGTCCTTGAAGAATTGCGTAAACAGTATCATCAATCTCAAAGATCAGCTAAATGACGTTGTCTTGTTCAAGCTGAAGAGATATAGCACTTGATGATGTTTAAGTAACAGTTCATTTAATATGACCATTATGTCACTATAATAGCCGTTGGGATTGGATAGGCACAACAAAAGATCCAGCAGAAAGGAAAAGAGTCATTCTGATAGGTAATCAGTATCGTAGCTACAGTAAAACAGTAGAAGCTATTTCGAGAAAGTGTGCAAAAGTTTAGAAATAAGTTGTATGGGCAGTCAGTTCAGAGGACGACAGCTCCAACGACTCTAACAGCTACTTTGCCTCTCCGGGACATCAGCAACGACTAGTTTGAAGATACCTATAAAAGAGAAGGTGTCTAAAGCCAACAAGTAAGAGTTAGAGTGTGTGTGCTTATAAAGAATTCTGAAATCTCTTACTTGCTGTGTACTAAGCAAAAAGCTCCTACTTGTCGATAGCACTTGCTGCATTGTAATTGTGTTGAAGTTTCAAGTGTACCAAGTGCTAGTAGCATCCAGCTCCTGATAGTGTGATCTACAATCTGATAGGAGTGGTGCTTGATAAAGTGTAACTTGATCAACAAATTACTAATGCAATCCAGCCCAACTTGTGGCTATTAGTGGTGAGAGTGTATGTAAGCTTAGAGATAAAGCCGAATCACTATATATTCTTGTGTGCAGCTATTTATACTTCTATTTATCATCTCTAGCATATAAGTGATACATTGTCTCTCATACATCCGGTGTTTTCCAATATTTCTTTGTTACACGTTGTTTTCCACAAAAACTATAATATCTTTTAAAGCATCCTATTCACCCCCTCTTTAGGTTGCATAGTTAGTCCCAATAGAGACCCTAAACAAGCATTTATTCAAACATAGCTACTATCCTCTCTACTCGTATTGGCAATAGAATTTCTTACCGGAGATCGAGGGCCATGGTGGAAGGAATCATCGATGGAACTGATGAGGAAGGAGTGTGCATTTGCATACCGTTATGAAACTCGTTGAGTCCTCAAACATATGAGCAATCTACGCCCTAAATTGGCAAATAATAGAAAGTCTCCTGTGCCTATCAATAAAGTTACCTTTTGCATTTTTGCGCGCATGTTAATGTTCAAATTGACACTACGATAGAGTCTAGTATAATATAAATCGTGGGATGCCAACGTGCTTAGTCAATCACATTTTGGAATTCCGCAGAGGATAGAGTATCTTCCACGATCTACTTGAATCAAAGAATGTATTTGGTCAACGGCCACCCCAATCGTTTTTTTTTTTTTTGGTATAAATATGTGAATATCATTTATCAAATGACAAAATAAGATGGCCACCCCAATCTATGACAAAACAATTCTCAAGTATTGGCTCACAGGTTTGGGATTCTGTTACCAAACACCTTCACTTTGTATGTGTTTTCTTTCTTTGGTCCTTGTCTACTCATTCCCCTTTTCTCTTTCAATGGAGCCTCATCGCGCTCGAGCCAGTGACAACGGTACTGGATTTGGCTATATCGAAGAGGGCAAAGCCATATTAGAGAGAGAGAGAGAGAGAGGCAGGCGACAATGGTTGCATCTCGCCGACTAGGTCGCGTGACGGGGCGGAGGCTAGGCTAAGTGATGGCATGTTGGTGATTTGGAATTTGGAGTGTCTATTTGATATGTATTTTCTTTCTATCGATAACAGAGCATGTCGGTAGAGAAAAGAGCATGACTCATTTCACTAATCTATTTAATATTTCTGATCGGTTAATTATCATCCATCCATACATATGACCCTAGGAACACATTATAGCCTTTCTAACATGTAGTAACTATCAACGAAAGTAATACCTAAATGTGGATATTGATAAATGAATGAACACAATTGCACAAACATACGATCACCTTTATGAATTATGTGGAGTAATTCCGAATTTATTATATCGCTATTGAAAACTAGGTCTTTTTTTGGTGTAAGATATCTAAACAACTTACTTCAAGAAAAACATATCAATTTGGGACATGAGCTTGTATTTATTATATCACGTGAAATAAGCTTTTTTACGCAAATAATGTCTATATAAACCTAAATGACCAAACGAAAACCACAACTAGACCTTGAGTGGTGAGATTTCTTGATATGAACATCTACATGAGACTTTTGTCAACTCCGACAAATATGTCAATTACAATTATTCGAATTTGAAATCCTAGAGACTTGATTAAAAAGGTTATGTGAAACCAAAAACTTAATTATAAGGACTTGATTGGAAAAAAGGTGCATAAGCTCAAGAAAAAAGGTCGAAGTATACCATGAATTTTCTAATAAGTTACTTACCGACTTTTCCGTTAAAATCTAAAAGTATTCGATAACCAAATTATTTTAGAAAATACTTAATTTCATTGCCTTTTATAAAGACGTTTACAACGGTTTGTAAATATATATATACCAAAACTCATTGTACATCTTACTTTGTCAATTCTTTCAAATTTCTCTTACATATAGAGAAAAGTGGGCAAAATGACACCAGAAGTGCCATAAGTTGTGTACGGAGGACACTTTGATGTCATAACTTTTTTTCGGATCACTTTGGTGCCAAGTCGGAAGGAAAGAGATCACTTAAGTGTCAATTTGGCCGAAAATCCGACGTTACATTTTTTATTAATTTCTGACGCCGACGTGGCTCGCCGGAGGATGAATCAGTATGTACAGTCAGCATTTTTTATTTTAAATAATTTTTTCCCTTTTTATCTTTTTGTCCCTTCTTTCCTTTTCCTTTCTTTTCTTTTTTTTTCTTTTCTCCCCTCACCGGCCAATTGCCGGTGGCCGAGTCGGCCACCGGCGAAGCCCGGAAAGGGCTAGGCAAGGGTGGCCTTGCCCATGGCCAGTGAGGGGTGGCCTCACCATATCTGAGTGAGGCGACCTTCACCGACGATAGGCGAGACTGCCCCTCGTCGGCCATGGGCGAGGCGCGGGGCAACCTCGCCGGCCATGTGCGAGGGGTGGCCTCGCCCATGGCCGGTGAGGGTCGCCTCGCCCAGATTTGGCAAGGCCGCTCCTTGCCGGCGACTAGCGAGGCCGCACCTTGCCCATGGCGGGGAAGGGTGGCCTCTCCAGATCTAGGCGAGGCGACCCTCGCTGACAACTGGCGAAGCCACCCTCGCCATGGCCGACGAGGCTGCCCCTCCTAAATCTGGTAAGACCGCCCCTCGCCGGCCATGGGCAAGGCCGCCCTTGCCTAGCCCTTCCTAGGCTTCGCCGATGGCCAAGTCAGCCATCGGCAACCAGCCGGCGAAGGGAGAAAAGAAAGGAAAAAGAAAAGAAGGGAAAAAAAAGGAAAAAATTATTTAAAATAAAAAATGCTGACTGTACACGTTGACTCATCCTTCGACGAGTCACGTCGGCATCGGAAATTAACAAAAAATACCACGTCGGATTTCCGGCTAAATTGGCACTTAAGTGATCTTTTTTCCTCCGACTTGACACAAAAGTGATACGAAAAAAAGTTATGACACTAAAATGTCCTCCGTACATAACTTATGGCACTTTTGGTGTTCTTTTGCCAAGAAAAGTGTATTAGAGGTTTGTGTTTAAAAAGTGAATTGACCACTTTTCAAAATTTCAAATTTTGCCTATACTTATAGGGGATTAAATATAATACAAAGGTTTTTGTCTCTGCTTGTTTTTTTTGGACAACAACCTATATATATACATATATATATATATAATACCAACATTCAAAAATTCTGAAAGACAATTGCATTGGATAATAATGAATAATTTAGATCATCACTAAGGTTTCGTTCGTTTCACAAAAAATAACTTTCAAGAAAATATTTTCTAAATTTTTTGGTATTTGTGGCACGAAAAATAAACTAGTCATACCAATTGAAAAACACCTTCAAAAGTGAGGAAATGCTTTCCGATTTTCTTCTTGCACCTCATTTTCTTTCATATAACACATTTTCCATTATTTTTATTTTTTAAAAAAATCGATTTTTTTTCTTTTTCTTTTCTTCTTCCTCGGCCGATCGTTGGCCATGGTGGCGACTGGCAACCGACCTTGAGTGAGCTCAACCTCGCCGAATCAAATGAGGCCTGGGGTTGCGCAATGGCCAGTTGGGCGAGCTCAAGCCTCGCCAAATCTAGCAAGTTGGGCGAGGCTCCTCGCTAAAAGTCACCAAATGTCGGCAAGGCTTTGGCTACCTCAGGTGAGTTCGACCTCGCCAGATTAGGCAAGGTTCAAGCTTGACTATGGTTGGTCGCCGGTCACCACCATGGCCGGCGACCAGTCAAGGAAGTAGGAAAAAAAGATTAAAAAATTAACAAAAATTATAAATAAAAATTTCGAATTTTTTTGTAATTTTTCCTAGAAAATCAAATCGAATACCAAACGGTGAAAAATATTTCCAGTTCATTTTCAGATATCAACCGAACACCTAAAAATATTGTCATTTTCCTAGAAAATGGCTTCCTGGAAAATATTTTCCGTGAAACGAGCGGAGCGTAAGTTGTAATGTCATGCGTTTTTTTCTATTTTTATTATAATTATAGGTTACTCTATTATCGTGTTTATTAATTTATCTAAAGATCCTGAATACGTGAATTTTACGTTCGCTAAAATATATTTAAAATTGCAATATAGCGATACCTGATCAAATCATTAATAAACAATTTAACACGTATTTATGAAAATGCTCTCCGATTCACGAAATGGCAATTCGAGTGAGTATGGAATTCAAGGGCAAAAGAAAGAAAAGGGAAAGATTAAAAAAAAAACCTTGATTATGTTGTTTTGAGGTGTGTTAAAGTAAAAAGGGATGATTACACAAATCATTCTTGAATTTTAATTTAATATACAATATCCTCCTTGAATTTTTAATTTGTTTATCGTGATTCATAAACTTTAATTCAATGTTTAATATCGTTTCTGAATTTTTAATTTGTTCAATATGATATTTGAACTTTCTGTAGATGTTCAATCTAGTCCATGAACTTTTGATGCATGTTCAATCTAGTCCCTAAATTATATGAGAGTGTTCAATATTGGCCCTAAACTTGAATTAACTTAATGACAATATTGAATATTTTTATATAATTCAGCAACTATACTTTATATGTACAAAAAGTTTAAAGGTCACATTGAATAAATTAAAAATTCAGGAATGATATTGTAATTTAGGCTAAATTTTAAAAAATAAATTGGATAAATTAAATTTTATGAACTACGTTACGTATTGGGCTAAAATTCAAAGACTTTTTCAAGAAAAAACTAAGTAAACTAATAAGTAAAAAAGAAGTAGTAAAAAGAAAATAAACGTGTGAATAGACTAAAATGACCTTCATCATCTTCATAATCGATCCTCGACCATCACCACACCGCAACCGGTCGCCAGCGATGCCAAGCCTCATCCTCCGCAATGCGCCGCCCATCGGCCGTCCGCCCCCGCCGGCCGTCTCCCGCCTGGCCGCGGCGTCCCCTCCGCACGTACGCCTAGCCAGGCCGCACGGTGGGCCGCCTCCCGCCAGTGCGTTCCCGGCCGCGAGGGTGGCTCCGGCGGTGAAGTGCATGGCGAACCCGAGGAGGGTGAAGATGGTGGCGAAGCAGATAAGGAGGGAGCTCTCCGACATGCTGCTCACGGACAAGGTGCTGCAGTACGCGATTCTGCCCGAGGCCTCCCTGGGCGCTGATCGCTACCTGTCGTCGCTCACCACCATCAGCGACGTCGAGGTCTCTTCCGATTTGCAGGTGAAGCGTGGGTGGAACAAGTTTTAACTTTTTGAATGCCTAGTTGATTCTTAGCTGCAATGAGCCCTGATTAGCTTATGGTGTTAGTCATTATCCTGTAATGAAACGAAATAGAGAACTAGCGTTCCTGAGATTTGCCAGATCTCCTTCCAGAGGGGTCATTAGCCTATAGGCTGCTGATCAGTGTGGAGTAATGGAATCAGTTTCAGAGTTGATTGTTCTAGCAATTTCATGTAATACTTTGTAAAGATGGAGTATAGGGGTTGCGATGAGGGCATGGAGAGGCAGAAATAGCAGTGCTTGGTTTGTTCTCCACCTCAATCTTCCTTTGCGGTGAACTGGGTTGGTGGATTGTCCTTTGGATTCTGCTCCTGCCTTTTTATTGTAGAAGCTGGATGAGTCAGAATTCTAAATTAGCTACTAATCACTGGTCTTTTGGTTCTTTTTGGCCTGTTCGTGCACCTTGGAGAGATGGAATATCGAAAGATAAAATGCTGGCTAGTGGCTTGTCTTACCCTGCAGTCTTTTGTTGTTGTAGGATCGTGTGACTTGGTTCGTAATGCAAGCTCGTTTTTGTACTTGATTTGTCTGATTGTCAGTCTAATTTTGTAGAATGCTGCATAGTATTGGCATTTAAGATATCTGCAGACTTGTCTAGAGAGCTGATTTGCGTTCTTGATGTTTAGGCCGAGAATGACCACCTATGTCGCATCTAACTCTGTAAATGCATTGTTGACCTTCATTTTAACCTGCTTCGAAGGATTTTCTTTGCACAGTTTTGTGCATCTTTGACCTATCCTACTGGATCAATCAGATGAGTTCATAGTTCTTTGAGTTCCCCTCCCTTCATTGAGGATACGTTATACTATCTTAGACAATGTATATCATGCAACTTGTGCATACTTTACTTATGTGTATGTCATGAGTTACATGAGGGCACTATACTATATCTCATCTTTCCACTATCGTTCTTCTAATTATATCATATGGGAGGGGTTTTCATTAGAACACTGGCTGCCACCCACTCAAGTTGAAACTTTGGCTTAAATTTGAGAGAGTTAACATTTTTATTAGGTTAACATCATTGTACTGCTTGTGTCTCCATTTCTTAATGCAATTAAGATCCGGAAGCCTCTGAATTCTTCCCTTTGTTTCGTGACTCGTACAGGTGGTTAAAGTGTATGTATCAGTCTTTGGTGATGAAAGAGGAAGAGAAATTGCAATTGCTGGATTGAAATCAAAAGCTAAATATGTTCGAAGTGAGCTGGGAAGACGTATGAAGTTACGTCTCACTCCTGAAATACGTTTCATAGAAGATGAATCCCTAGAAAGGGGAAGCAGGGTAAGAATTGCTTTTTATTTTTAATTCTATGTTCTTCTTGGTTTGTGAATGCAGATTTTACTTATGTAAGCTCTTTATTCATTTCTATAGGAGGCTTCAACTATCTACAATCAGGCTTCTTTTTACTTGTTTTGATGTGTGAAAACATTAAGACGAGCAGAAGCCCTCTTGTTTTTTTGCGATATTATTAATTTAGAACATGATCTGCTATTACAATTCCCACACCCAGATTGGCAACTTAAGCCTTAGTTTGTGTATATGGTAGGTGGTTTCTGAGCAGGATTACACTGCCTTCTGACGGTTCTCTTGAAATGTCTCCTGAGAAACAACATTTAGGGGATCTTGCAATTTCAGAAAACTTCTTTTAATTTCTTTTGTGACATAGTGTTACAAGGCAGCAATAGGAAATAGTACAGTTTCTTATCGATTTCCTCATCTATAGTGATCTCAATGCAACCATTCTCCTGGTATATGTTTTCTTGAATGATATCATCTAGCAAATTCCCGCATGAAGTTGAAGGTTCATACATCTGCTTTTAAATTGTTAACAGTCCATTTAATTATATTTCTTCAGGTTATTGCTATACTAGATAAAATAAAGGCCGAGAAAAAGACAGCAGAAGGTCAGGATGAAGAGCAATTTGAGGCATCAGATCATCCTCAAGTTGAAAGAGATTGGGAAGGCGAGGACCCTGATGGAGACATTATTTATGTGGAGTAGGTCTAACTGCTGCATATCGACGGATTATGTTGCTGGACTGGGCATACTGCTGCTTCACTGGTTAGTTTTGAGTTGTCTTTGTAAGGAAGAGAATTCTTTTTCTTCTCTTTAATAAAATACAATAGCAATTGTATTATAGGTGCAGCTCAGCCATATTCTAGATCTTGTTGGAACAAGTTGTTTATGTACTATACTTCCATAAGATTGTATATATTTTTTAAATGAGTCTACTAAAGGAATTGCCGATGTGCCTAAATTACTTGCCACTGTATCTAAATTATTTGCCACTCTACTCAACACTGCCCAATTGGGGTCAAGAATCTTCAGCTGATATTGATGTGACCATCTTCTTTTGCCGGCCTGAGATAGGAAAAAATTACCAGCCATTTGATTCTCTAGTTAAATGCTAAAACCAATAGACAAGCTGAATCCTGCTGTTGAGGCTGTCTGCAGTACATGCAGTCCAGGTCATAGAACACTTATAAATGTGTTCATGCTGTCGTAATTGGTAAATCTCAAGCATCTAACTAAGAAAACGGTGATTTTTGACATCTTCCACTAGTTTACGGCACAATGAACGCATTTGCTGGTGTTTACTTGTCCCGGGAATAGATACATTCACCAAAGCACCATATGCATGCTCTTGTTGGGTTTTACCTTTCAAGTTGTTCTTTCAATGATGCTAGTTGTTATTTCAAGAATGATGCTAACTGAAAGTCAGTCTCTCTTCATGCAGGTTTAAGGCGGTAACGATAAACTGCTCTTTGTGCAGGAATGGAGGTTTTATAACATCATCTGGACTTGAAATATATCATGCTGATCTTTGTTGCAACTCACAGTTTTGTCCTTGCATTTGCCGACCGCACGCCATGGCAAGCTATATTGAGCATGTACTGTGGATCTGAGCATGTGGCCATAACTTCTTGAGAAGAGCGGATAGCAACCTTAAAGAAGGCAAGAACCTGATTCGAATCCCATCGGTTGAGAATTGCCTGTGTTGAAAATTTTATTCATGTATAACCAACTGTTTTTATTTGGTGAGGATACTATTGTCTTTGACTTGGCAAAACTAAACTCTCTTAAAGCATAGGGATATCCCCACCTGTTTTCTTTGATCTGGGTCATTAGTTCTCTTTTGATCGATTGGCCTTTTCAACTTCTTTCAAGCACAAGTTCAAATTACAAGAGGATCGAGCAAGTCTCTTATGCGCATGTATGTCCAGTGTGTATATTCATCTCATTGACAATGAAAACGGATACTACTATAGTTCTTGGACGGTGGACAGATTTTGCTGACATGGACTGATCCACGTCAACCATTTCTTTTGTTGAAGTTGACGTGGACTCTCTCTCTCTCTCTCTCTCTCTCTCTCTCTCTCTCTCTCTCTCTCTCTGCGCGCAACTTAATTAGAGAACTATCATCCGCCACTTGCGGTACGACAATCTGGATGTGGTCACAACACTGGCAGCCTAGATATGAAGCACCAGACCTAGCGGGTGACCATTGCAGACTCCATGGTGATCAAAACCATAGCAGGACACGATCAATGGCTACAACAGCACAGTGGTCACCAGCACACTCTCTCTCTAATACATATACACATCCACAGTCGACTCTCCAATATGAGATTTGAGAGTGTGACAACCAACTCACAGGGGCCGCTCAAGGAATGGAGTCGCAGGGAGGCAATTGAGGGCTCAGGCGACGGCGGCCGTCTCTCGCTTGTGTTTTACATTTCTGATGTTGTTTGCGCCATGTAACTCACATTAGTACAATCCTAACGCGTGCCAACGAGACTGACATGTTCTCGATTTGTCCAACTCAGCACTCCCACCTCCACCTCGGCACTCCAGTGACTGAAGGATTTTGATAGAGGGGGCTAACGGCAACACTTTATAAAAAACAATACAAGGACCATTTTGAGTAAAAAGAAGAATAGAAGTACCATGTTGACTTACGAGCAAAAGTACCACGGTCACTGGTAGAAGTAGCCGCCAACGAAAAACTAATCTTTTAGATCATCTTATTGTGACAATATCTGCATTGAGGTGAGAATGGGCTTCGGAATCTGGGCACAAGCCGTGCACCGTAAGATAAAAAAATACTGGGCGCACCAGCATGATGAATCAATACTTAGCCAGTAAAGCAAACTAAGTAAGCAAATTATCCAGTATTCTAAGTGGGAAACAACTTCTCCCAAGTCCCAAAATTTCTACGCAAAAGCAATTATTTTTCAAGGGAATGGACTAACATGTCTGTCGGGACAATTTGGCAAGCTGTGAAAGGTGGAATGCCGTGACAATAGCCGAACCAAGGTTCAAGTAAATTTCACGAAACATGTAGATTGTTGGAGACGCAGCGAATGCTCATGGCAAAATCTACCAGCAGATTATTCAATCCCTAATTCTAGAAATTGAGAGAGACTTCCAATTGAAAGGAGCTGTAACAGTCAATGATGAGCCTTGGCCTCGGCTTTCCTTTGGGACTTGGCCTTCGCCTGGAAAAACAACAACAGGTTTAGTTACCAAAACAGATGCTTACGTTGCTGGAGAGGGTATTAAAATCTCTGAGGGAAACACTTAAAGAATGTCAATGAGTATCACTCTCTAGAGTGAAAATTTCTACAGCATCCTTCGTCATTAATATGTTCTACACATCATTAATATAAAGGTGAGGTTTTGCCTTATGCTAAATTCTTCCCATTTTATAATGAAACTTGAAACCTAACAGAAACCATGATATGAGGTTGAGCACATCACAGGTCAAGCACCACATCTGAGAACCATTTTTCACTTGTCCCCTACGTCATAGGCTGATTTAGTTATATGTCACAATTCCCCTTTCACTTACTTCAACACTAACGCCAGTTCTAGTTAAATAGCAGCACCTGCCCTTCATAGGAAACACTCCAGAGCCAAAGAAATGGTGTCCCTTGCATACAAAAGCTACTTCTACATTCAAAATCATATAGTTTTGAGACTAACATCCGCAAGGAACAATATCATGATGAATAAAACGTAACCAGGACTTTGCGGAGATCTGATTCTGCTTTTGTAATTACAGTATTATCCTGAAACTTAAACTTTAGCAATTAACTAAGACATCTGGCGTTCTTCAAACCCCACAGTTAAATGAGGAGAAAAGTATTGTCCTAGTCCTAAAAACTATTTTATATATTAAACTCAATTATTAACTCCCAAAACTTTTTAAAGATGGCTCAATGAACTATCTCCAGCAATTTGTCTCGCTGGAAAATTCTCCATGACATTATTTTAATAATAAATGTCCTACGAGTCATTTTTTTTGTTGAATTCATCCTTATGCGAGTACTTTCTTTACCAGAAAGAGAAGATCAGAAAAATCAAGTGTCGCGACCCACCGAAAAAATTTTATAATTAATTTTGGGCAAAATTAAAAATTAGGTGTCGACATTAAGGAAAAGAAATCATCCCAACATGCCATCTTCTCCACCAACCACCACCATTTCTACATTGTTGGCACTACCATCGCATTTTCCATCATTTTCAGAAAAGCCATTTTATCTCCAAAAGGCAAGCACCAAGAACACCAAAAGAAGTTGAGCAGCAAAAACCAGGAAGAAATTTCGGCATTTCTACATGAAGGGTGAAGGGTGAAAATCCCAGAGCAATTTTCTTTCACTTGTCACCTATGAACTGGAATTCACTGGACTTTTAGGATGCTCGGTCAAGAGTTTTGGCTTTAAGCCTTTGAATAGTGTTAATGTGAACATTTAATTACAGTGAAAAGTAAGTGTTCCTTCACTCCCACTTCTCTCATTTAATTCTTCAAAGACAATGCAATGCTTAGTTTCCTTCCTTATTTTTTCTTTCCTCAAAAGTTAAGCACACCCTCATCTGACCTATATGGTGGCTCACGAGTGCTTGATTTTCAAAATATAAGGACAGACTTCAAAATGGGTTAATAGGAGTGTGTTAGGAGTTATTCCACCACCATCTAAAGTGTGGCAGGTGTCATTCATCGCCCGGTAGCTCGCTGGTACTTGTGTTTTAAGCTTGTGGCGGGGCTATAGATGGTAGTGAAGGAAAACACAGACGAAAAAGGCAAAGCAAAAGTTCTAGAAAAATGCAAAACTATATAAACTCCATTTTCTATCCCTTCATGAGAGAGAGGAGTTCCAATTTGAAGCCATTGGAAGCTTCTAAAATGTAAAGCACATCTACTACAACATAAATCACTTTCCACAAACAATAAATTCCATTCACAAACAGCCTCGAGATTCAGTGAGAACTACTTCTCCGGCAAAAGAAAAAAATCAAAGCATGAGAGACCAAAAACACGAGCACAGCCATATAGATCATCCTGCCATGGTCATTTTGCAAGCAATGCAGTAATCTTAGGCCCATGTTTTGGTTGCGCAACACTACGAGGAATAAATAACGAAGCAATATAAACAAGGATCCTTCAATTAGAATCCACTACCTCACTAAAAGGAGAATAAATTCCAGACCCAGTCCAGAAAATCCACACTAACAGTCATTTCCACAAGCTACTCGTGCGCTCCCTAAACACCCATGAGAGCTCTGACCCACCAACCATCAAACCATCATAGCTAAAATTCATAACACTATATACTCGAAAATCAACAGCAGAGAGTCCAAGTCTTTCCATACCTTGAGATACTTCAACTTGACGCTTCCATAGACAACCCCGAAAGAAAAGGCCGAAACACGAGCCACCTACCCATCAGCCCCCATCAAACACAACAGCCCAAATCAGTCAAAGCGGCCTTTCCCCTTCCCCCCTTTCCCTTTCCCCTTCCCCCCTTCTCTTGTTGCATTCGCAGAGAAAATGAATCAAACACAAAGGGAGGCGAATTGGGTTTTTACCAGGGCGAGAGTGCTGGTCCCGGAGAATGGTCCTGGAGGCGGCGCCATTGGAGATGCCCCGTGCTCGGTGAACGGAAAGTTCGTCGCCTTGCGAGGTCGATCGGAGGAAGAATAGGAGGGTAGAGAGAGAGGAGAGAGAGAGAGAATACTTTGCTCCGTGAAATGCCACGGGCGGGCCGGATACCCGAAACCAGAATTTGACCCGGTACGAGGTGTGGAAACGGGCCGGGTTTGAGACCGTCGAATGTGACTAAACCCAAAGTCCACTTTCTCCCCGGTGATATAAGCCAAGCCCGTCCGAAATCTAAGATGAGTTTTCCAAATTTCTTCCCCAAACCGTTTTTATTTTTTATTTTAAGCCCATGGATTTTCAAATTAGCAAAACTAAAGGATATAATTACCGGACAGAGTAGCCTAAATGTTTTGTAATAGGCAAATGACACAAACAATCTTTGAACTTTGACCCAATATGTAATTTAGCCCTTGAACTTTTAATTTGTTAATTATAGTCCCTAAACTTTAGTCTAACGTTCAATATAGTTCATGAACTTTTAATTTGTTCAATATGGTCCATGGACTTTTGATATATGTTCAATTTAGTCCCTTAACTATATGAAAATGTTCAATATATTCTTTCTATTAATTCAAGTTCTGGGATTACATTGAGCATTTTTATATATCTCAAAGATTAAATTGAACATGTATTTTGTGGATGCGTAGACCTTACCAAAAAAAAAAATTGAACATGTATCAAAAGTCCAGGACCATATTGAACAAATTAGAAATTCAAGGACAATATTGAACATTAGGCTAAAGTTTAAGGACTATACTGAACAAATTAAAAGTTCGGGGATCAAATTACACATTAAGTCAAAATTTGAGGACTGTTTGTGTCATTATCACTTTCGTAAAAGTAACTATAATTTAGTAATTTGATTAGCTAACTGGGCTTGGATTTGAAAATGGGCCTTGTTGACGAGTGTGCACAAGGTTAGTGGTCAGGTTAACTAGAAATATAAATGATATTTTTCAAGGCGCCTTTGAGAATGAAAGAAATGCGTGTTATAATAAATTAGCTTATTTAAAATAAAATAATTTATATATCAAAAACACATTTAATAATACTTAACAAGTGTTTTAATGATACTCTTTAACATTTTCGTTTATGAAATATTCACCGATTCAATCATCCCCTAAGGCTTTCCTGATTGATCAGAGAGGATGCCGGAGACGAACTATTAGTTGCACGGATTTTGCCGGCTTCTAAAGTCGCAATTGCAAGGTTTTCCAAGGTACGATACTGCATGAGCTAGGACTGAGCCTTGAAATGGAACTGAACTGGCTGGTTCTATACGGTTCCCAGTTTTCAAAATTTGGAACCGATGATACTTGGTCCAAAACTTGGTTCCAGGTGTGGATCGGATCGCCCGGACCAAACTGTTAGTTTTTTTTATTTCTTATTATTACAAAACTTTTCTTGAAAGATGATTGGAATGTGGTATGTGAAATTTCGCATTTGCTTTGAGCCAAAACCCTAATTTCCCCTTCTTGCCCCTCAATCCCTCGGCTCTCAGTTAGTCTCACGACTCTCACTTCTCAATCTCATGCGGTCACGCCTCCCTCAGTCCCTCTCGCTTGACACCTCCCTCTCGCTCAACGCCATGTAATATCTTGCAAACTCAAATTGTACAAAGGTATTCTCGTGATCGCAACAAGAAATAGATAGGAAGGAATATATTTTACATCCACAACTTCGAGTCTTTTTGGGAGTTCTAGTCAGGGCTGACGATTTTAGAAGCAGAAACGTGTAGTCGGAAGTTTCCCAGTGGTTCTGATTCCATTTGCTTTATCTTTGGCCTTCAACTCTTCATTCCTTTGCCTTTCCTCTGCCTATGCTCTTGCTCCGACCGCGATCTGTTCAATCCTCTCCATGTCGGCCGCATATGTTTGCAATGTTTTGGCTTTTTTCCTCTCCAGTTCACACTGGCAATCTGGCAGGGAATAGGACAACAACAAAAAAAGGAAAGATAGAAATCTTACCAATTGGTCCGGTTCTAGGACCAAGTGGACCAGTTCCCGACTTCACAAACGGGGAACTGACCTTATTAATATAATTTCCGATTTCAAGAATAGAACTGACCCACCTTGAAATCAATTACCCCAACACGAGCGACAATTACAGTGAAGAGGCCGAGAAAGAGAAGAGAGAGATTTGTGGTTAGTGTTTACAAGTACATGCTGCGTGCTACGCAATTTTTCTATTAGCGTGCGACATTTTGGTAAGTTAAAATTCCCACCCACCTCTCTAAAATTTTCAAAGGTTAGAAGAGAGGGATTCCCAACTTCTCAAGGCCGAAAAAGTCAAAGTCGTCTCGTTGAGACCCCACTAACTTCCTCTTTAAAAACTCCACACATCGCTCTCCAAACTCCAAACGCTGGATTCCGTAAGGGCAGGGTCACGAGACGATGATGCCTCCAGACCGTAAAAAATCGCAAGAAAATAATAATGTCGCAACTTTCGAATATTCTGATGGGACGAAGAGATAACGGGGAGCGATGATGGGCGGTGGTGGATGTGGAGTTTTAAAGGTCCCTCCTATTCTTATTAATCCCCCTTTTTTTATGTTAATACCTAGAAACACCCCAAATCGATATACGCATGACAAATTTATCTCAAACTGATTTCAAAACTGGTATATCTATAACAATTTTACCCTCCGTTAATTTCCGTTAATACCTTAAAAAACCTCAAATCGATATACATGTGATAAATTTATCCCAAATTAATTTTGAGACCCCTAAAAACCTCAAACTGGTACACTTGTAATAATTTCACCATCCATTAGTTTCTATTAAATTTTACTATCAAATTTATGAGTTGCGTGACACGTGACAGCTAACGGATGCACTAGTTTAGGGTTTTTCCTTCCGTTTGTCATATATATACCGATTTGTGATTTTTCGAGGTATTAATTCAATTTAACATGGGGTAAATTTGTCACACATGTATCAATTTAGGGTTTTTCATGATCAAAAAATTAGTTTAGGATAAAATGATTACAGACTAATCAGTTTGGAGTTTTTCGTGGTATTAATTTTTTTTAGAGTGATTTTTTTTGGGGTCTTTTTGACTCGTAAAAAGCGTTACAGCTAAACGACAAGATTGCTCGATGATGTGAAATAGTTTTGTGTTTTTTTGGGCGGGTCAAAGATTACATGGAATAATAAACAAAGGTTTTTGCCCCCCAAATTCTCCGCGGTCCGTACGAATATTAGCCGTCCCTCTTCGCGCTGCGTGGCTCGGCACTCACTTTCGAGAGAAAAAGAAGAAAGAAAGGGAAAGGGAAGGGAATGGGAATCTATGGACTATTATCCTGTTAAAATTCTAAGAAGTGGGAACAAAACGACTGAGAAGTTGACATGTACGCGATGGGAATTTAATTTAAGACTATATATGTAACGTTTTTTTTTCTCTTACAATGCATGGGCATGGACGCAGCTATCCAGTAATTTTTGAATTTCCAAGTTAAATGTGGTACCGGAATAATATTTTAGCTCTGTGCGTACTTAAAATAAAGAAATCTCATTAAATAAATCCGAATCGGCTGAAAGTGTCAGACCCGAAAAAAAAAAATCAGCTGAAAATGCCCACAAGAAATGCCTTCTTTTCATAATTTTATTTTAAAAAAGAGGGTTTATTATAATTTGATTTTCATAATTTTTTTATTGTTACGACTATTAAGGGAGATAGGTTGATAATTCTATTTATATAGAGTTTATTTATTATTTTAACTTAATATTTGCTTAGTTTTAATTGAATTTGGTGCCTACTTTATTTATTTTAATTAGTTTTTGTAGGTAATTGAAGTTAAAGGAAGCTTGGGGACTACTTCTGTAATTTGCCTGCTTTCCACGCGTTTTGTCCTCCTAAGCTGTGTGAAAGTATCCAAAACAATCCAATTGTTCCTAAATCGTGTAGAAGCTTCCCAAATTGGAGATCAAAGCTATGCAAATCTGAAATCAAGAAGAATCAAGCCTATTTTGGGAAGAAAATCAAAGTCCAAGCTAAAAAAGGAGTTTTATTATTGAGAGGAGTCCTAATTTGGAAGAACCTTTAATTGCAATCCTATTGTGATTAAGGTTTCTTGAAAAGCAAGAGGAGGTAAAAAACATGACTTAAAAATCAAGCATTTTGAGTATTCTTGGTGAATCTGTTCTAGTTCTTCATCATGTTTAGTTTAGTTATTGTTTTTAGTTTAATGTTCATTATGTTCTAGACTACTTGTTGTTAGAGCTACAATGTAGCTTAACTATGATTGATTAATTTTCAAAACTTGTTGATGCAATTCTAGATCTCGTATGTGTGAGTTATATATCATGTTCTTAATGCTTTGAAGTGCTTGATCACCACTTAAATTATTTTTATTGCATGATGAAACCGAAAGGAGATTCTATGCGAGTACTTTATGATATATAGCCATGAATTTAACTTAGTAGAGATATACTAGGTTGTTTGTGTGGTTTCGGTAGTAAGTAAATTGAGGGTGATTTATTGAATCCGGGAACATTCATAGATTTTAATGCACTTAGGTTTACTTAAATTCACATGGACCAAGTGTGGGTTGCTAAATCTAAGTAGGGTTGCCATACCAGACCAAGGATAGTAATTTAAATTAGGAAGTTCTACCATCACACTATGATTTCAATTTGATTGCATGAAAAGCTTGGTTAATTAATCTCGATTGATTAAGTGAAATCGGATTCTCGAACGTTTTTAATTCTTGATCAAAGTCCTTTGCTTCTTGCTTCTTTATGTTCGAAATTTCTAGGTTTAGTTTGTGAATTTCTATTTTCGATTTTGGTTTGCAGCCTTGGTTAATTTAGCTTTCAGAAATTTCAATCTTAATAGGTTAATTTAGTTTTCTTTAGAATTTTGATTGTTTTATTAAATCTTTAATTGGTTAGATAAAGTTGAGAATTGTTCACCTTTAGTAAGTAATTTGATTGATTTGCCTACAATCTCTGTGGGAACGATACTTTAATTCATCACTTTATTACTTGTTTGATACGTACACTTGCATTGCTAATTTAGAGAACATAGGTTCTCTGTTGCGTAATGATTTATTTGATTTTGTTATAGGATAAAAAAGGGAAATAATAATAACTTCCACTAACCTATTATCTTATTCTTGGTTACCGTCATCAACTACTTCTTAAAACTCACATCCATATCGTTTCTCTTCATGATCCATCATGTTTAATTTTTTTAAAAAAATATATAATTTTCGTATATAGCAATTGTTGGAATGCCAGGAACACACGTATAATGCGGGTTTTATGCCGGTATTATTTGTGAAAAGACGGAATAAAAAAAAAACAAACAACTTTGGGTTTGTATCTGGACTCTCCTATTTTTCCAATCTACTAAATGTGTTTATGTATGACATACTTCATAGAAGAAGTCAAATTTTTGTCTCTCCATATTATAAAGTAACGAGAAAATACATCAAAAATCCTAAATAATGCTTATTGTAATATTAATACCCCAATATTTTTTGTGTCGCCAAAACTTCAAAATTTACACCAATGTGACAAAAATACTCTCTATTTACAACAAAAAAATCATAATCTTAGCTCTCTATGATATTTGTATCCCAAACTTTTTCTCTTGTGTTACCTATACCCCAAACTTGTATCAGTTTGACAAAAAATTACTATTTTTTTTGTCATATTGTTACAAGTTTTAACGTTTTGGTGACACAAGAAAAATTTTGAATACTGGTGTAACAGTAGATATAGTTTATGATTTTTTTTGTAACACATTGGGGTGTTGCAGTTACAATGCGTTCTGTTTAAAAAATTTTGAGGTATTAACCCTTTAGTAAATGCCGACTGCATATTCTTATTTGAAAATCTGTTAATTCAAAAATTGTATCGTGAAAGAAGGCACATAATTCTTAGCTTGCCAACGGTTAATTTCACTCCGACCAAAAAAAAAAAAGAAGAAGTTAACTTCATTCCTAGATTAGAAAAATAAATCACAAATCTAAAGAGAAGAGAAAAAAGGGAATTAATAAGAAGACACAAATTTAAAAATATCTTTTACATCTTGAGTTTTTTGTGAAACAAATTAATATAATTAAACTTTAGTACGGTTGAAAACTATTATGAAATACATGAATGAATATTCATTATATTCAATGTACCCATTATAGTACATTTATAACCTACATACATAAATGTATATTCAATGTACCTATTACGATACATTTGTAACCTACATTCTATGTACAATCTCCAATGAATGTTCATCTCCCTATTCAATGTATGTATTCAATACATTGACATTAATGATATGTGCATTCTTATTTTCTTATAAATAGGAGTTTAGTTTTGATCATTGTGTAAGAAATGAAAACATAATGAAAAGAAGAGATATATATCTTTGGTGTTTATCTGTATTCTCTAGTTAATCTCTATTCTCTCTATTATATACTTGCAATGCAATATTTTACAACATGTTATCAGTACGAAAATCTACCAACTGATTAAATAATTTTTGCAAGGTAAGCGTTCTCTTTGTTTTCATTAATCAACTTCTACTTCATCTTCTCCTATCAATTCTTCATTTTTCTTTTTCTTGGGCTGAAGCCAGTTTCCAATCTAAAAGTATCCTTCTGCTCCTGAAGTAGCAGTGGATATTTGGAAATCCTTATAATTAATTTAAGGATTCATTTTTTTTTTGCAAGAATTATGGCAAATATTGAAAAGCCCAAATTCCACATCATGGAAGTGAGTGGAAATAATTATCTATCCTGGTGCCTTGACATGGAAATGCACCTCTAAGGGCAAGGTCTCGCTAATACAATTACAAAAGACGGAACCTCAAATGCAAAAGATAAAGCAAATGCACTGATTTTTATTCGTCGTCATTTGCATGAGAGCCTGCAGACTCAGTATTTATCCATTCAAGACCCTTAGACCCTGTGAAAGAGGTTGAAGGATAGGTATGATCATACCAAGACTGTTATCCTCCCTCAAGCACAGTGTGACTGGCAAAATCTCAAACTGCAAGATTTTAAATCAGTGTCTAACTATAACTCCACTTTATTTGATATTGTTTCTCGGCTTGAGTTATGCGGTATCAAGCTCACTAATACGGAACTGCTAGAGAAAACTTTATCCACCTTCCATGCTTCGAATATTGTCTTGCAACAGCAATATCGACAATGTCAATTTGCTACATACTCTAAATTAATTTCTATGCTCCTCACTGCTGAGCAAACTAATAAATTACTGCTCAAAAATCATGATCTTAAACCTACTGGGTCAAAAGCATTGCCTGAAACACATGCTAACTCTGAGAAAATACTGGCCATTTTAAGGGCTATAGGCGCAGGTAAGAACATAATTCTCGAAGGGGTGGCAAGAAATTTAACCGCCTTAGGAAATCTAACTTTGGCCCGAATCATGACAAAGAAAAGAAGCAAAAGAAGATGACTAATGAAAGTATTTACCATTGCTGTGGCATGACTGGGCACCGGTCACGTACTTGTCGTACACCAAAGTACTTTGTTGATCTATACCAGAGATCTTTAAAAAATAGGGATAAGGGTGGTGAATCTCATGCCATTGAAATTAATCCTACTGCCAAAACCACTATTGAGGCCAATAATATCTCTGTTGGTGGGACTCCTCTTGCTCCTGAAGTAGCAATTGCATCCTTGGATGTCTCTGATTTCTTTGAGGACCTCTAATTACTTTGATAAAGCATTAGACTGGCGGATGACAACTTAGACTTCGAATTTTATGATTCTAATAATTTCTTTTCTAGTTGCTTTTCTTTAAATGTATTATCTTTTATTGTTCTTTAATATGGTTATGAATGAAATGCTTATGAACCTGATATAATATTTATTATTTTGAAATTTTATTTGACCCTATAACTAATATAAAAAGTTTATGATACTTGACACCTAAAGTTGTCAACATAAATGCAAATGGAAAATACCGAGAAAAAGGAATATGTTTGTTTGCTTGATAATGCATCAACATATACCATATTTCATAGTAAACACTTTTTCTCGAGTATGACATTGCATAAGACACAGGTCCAAACAATATCAGGTTCTATTTTAATTATTGATGGTTTTGGGAATGCCACAATTGTTTTAGCTAAAGGCACCATCTTGCATACTGAGAATGCATTTCTAAGCAGTGGATCAAAAAGAAATTTGCTTAGCTTCAAAGATGTACGCCGTAATGGGTACCATATTGAGACTATTTATGGGCAAACTAAAGAATATATTAGCATTATCTCTTATAAGATGGGCTGAAGACCATCCATGAGAAGCTAGAAGCCTCTTCTATAGGTTTGTATTGTGTCATGATTAAGGCCGTTGAAACCTACTCCACCATATCTTGGAGATTGATAAACCCTAATCAATTTGGATCGTGGCATGATTGCCTTGGTCACCCTGGCGCTTCAATGATGCGTAGAATAATTTAGAATACAAAAGGGCACCCTTTTAAAGGATACAAAGGTGTTGTTGTCCAAAGATTATAATTGCGAAGCTTGTTCACAAGAAAAACTCATTATCAAACCTTCTATAACAAAGGTTAATCTTGAATCCCCTTTATTCCTACAAAGAATTCAGGGTGATATTTGTGGACCAATACAACCACCAAGTGGACCGTTTCGATATTTTCTAATACTAGTGGACGCATCTTGTACATAGTCCTATGTTTATCTATTATCTATGCGCAATGTGACCTTTGCACGTTTACTTGTGTAGATTATAAAGCTCCGGGCACAACTCCCTGATTATCCAATTAAAAGCATAAGGATGGATAATGCTGGTGAATTTACATCAAAGAGTTTTGATACAGAATCGAGGTTGAGCACTCAATCGCATGTGTTCATACTCAAAATGGATTGGCAGAATCCTCGATTAAACATATCCAAATCATTGCATGCACTCTATTATTGAGAACGAATCTCAATGATACAGCATGGGGTCATACAGTTTTGCATGCGGCAACCCTAATAAGATTGCGCCCCACTGCTACTCTCTTGCAATCTCCCCTTCAAATGGTTCTTGGTTATGAACATGATATTTTACATTTACGCACATTTAGTTGTGCAATACAAGTGCTTGTAGCACCGTCAAAAAGAACGAAAATGGGTCCCCAATGCCGTTTAGGCATTTATGTTGGGTTTAATTCACCGTCCATTATTAAGTTCTTGGAACCAACTACTGGTGATCTTTTTACTACTAGATTCGTAGATTGTCATTTTAATGAGACTATGTTTTCATCAATTGGGACACCTAAAATTGACATGGCTGTGAAGCAAAAACTAGTTAAGGTTTTCTCCTTGAATGAAAAAAATGTATCTCAATTAGACCTAAGAACTCCTAAGTGTGAAAACGAGGTGCAGCGCATAATCCATTTACAGGCTATGACCAATAGACTTCCTGACGCATTTAATGATACTACTAAGGTAACGAAGTCTCATATTCCAGCTGTAAATGCTCTAGCTAGGATAACTATTCCCGAAGGATCAGCTAAAATGGATCAAAATCCCCTACACTTGAAACGCGGTAGACCGATAGGATCAAAAGACACTGTTCCTTGAAAACGAAGGGGAAAGAATCAAGAATCTGCTTCAGAAGAGCCCGGTGTTGTGCTTGCTCCCAAAGAGCTTATTGCTCCTGAAGAGGCACAAATCCATGACAATATCACCAACCTTGGGAATACTTAGAATTTCATTACATATTGTAATGAGATTTGGGATCGGAATGAAATCATCATTGATGATGCTTTTGCATTCTCAGTTGCTCATAAAATTATGGATGATGATTGTGAGCCGCGATCTATTATTGAATGCCGTCAAAGGCAAGATGGGTCTAAATGGGAGGAAACAATTAAGGCTAAATTAGCTTCCCTAGCCAAACGAGAGGTTTTTGGACCCATAATACGTACCCCTGATAATGTAAAGCCCGTTGGATATAAATGGGTATTTGTTCGGAAACGAAATGAGAAAAATGAGGTTATCAAGTATAAAACACAACCCGTTGCCCAAGGATTCTCCTAGAGACCTAGGATTGATTATGATGAGATATATTCACATGTGATGGATATGATTACATTTCATTTCTCATTAGCCTGGTACTCTCTGAAAGATTGGAAATGCGTCTTATGGACGTTGTGACGGCATATCTATATGGCTCATTAGACTCGGATATTTATATGAAAATTCCCAAGGGATTCAAAATGCCTGATGCATGCACTCCCCGCAACTTATTCTCAATAAAATTGCAAAGATCTTTGTACGGGTTAAAGCAATCCGGTCGCATGTGCTATCAACGCCTAAGTGAGTACCTAATTAAGGAAATGTACAACAATGATCATATTTGCCCATGCATGTTATTAAGAAATCAGAAATTGGATTTGCTATTGTAGCAATTTATGTTGACGATATAAATTTAATTGAAACTCCAGAAGAGTTAGCTAAAATTGCTGAGTATTTGAAAGGGAATTTGAAGTCAAAGATTTAGGTAAAACCAAACTTTGTCTTGGTCTAGAGCTTGAGCATAAAGCAAATGGAATAATCGTCCATCAATTAGCATACATTGAAAGATTACTTAAACGCTTCAACATGGACAAGACTCACCCATTGAGCACCCCTATGGTTGTAAGGTCTCTAGATCCCCAAAAGGATCCGTTTCGTCCTAGAGAATCTGATGAAGAGAAACTTGGTCCTAAAGTATCATATCTCAATGCAATTGGGGCTTTGATGTACTTGGCACAATGTACAAGACCATATATCCCTTTTGCGATAAATTTATTGGCACGTTTTAGCTCTGAGCCAACTCGGAGACACTGGAATAGAGTTAAACATATTTTTTGTTATCTCTGAGGAACCATATATTTGGGATTATATTATTCCAAGGATTCCACTACCTTTGGTTTAGTTGGATATACTGATGCTGGATATAGATATGATCCACATAAAGCTTGCTCTCGAATCGGTTATTTATTTTGTTATAACGGCACCGCCATTTCTTGGCATTCTACGAAGCAATCGCTAGTAGCTATATCTTCCAACCACTCTGAGATTATTGCTTTATATGAAGCTAGAAGAGAGTGTGTTTGATTAAGATCCGTTATAACAAATATTCACAATTCTTGTTGTTTAACACCGGTTACAAATTCTCCCACTATAATTTATGAAAATAATGCTGCTTGTGTTGCACAAGTTATGGGAGGATATATCAAAGGTGATAGGACCAAGTATTTCTTGTCGAAATTTTTCTATACTCACAAACTCCAAGCAAGTCAACAAATTGATGTTAAGCAGATTCGATCCATAAATAATCTTACAGATCTTTTTACCAAATCATTGCCTACGTCAACTTTTGAGAAATTAGTATATGGCATTGGTATGCGGTGAGTTCATAAGATATAAGGTTGACTAGCCCCAACAGTGGCTATATAGCTCAAAATGAGGGAGAGATATTATGAACTATGCATTGCACTATTTTTCTTTTTGTCCAGTTTTTCCCACGGGGTTTTTCCGGCTTGAAGTTTTAATGAGGCAATTAACGCATCTACAAAAAGGAGAGATCTTAAATTTTGTACAGTGTACTCTTTTTCCCTTTTGTCCAGTTTTTGTCCCACGGGGTTTTCCCCGCTTAAGGTTTTTAATGAGGCAGTATCATTCAATGCACATTTATAATGTAATGAATACAATGAATATTCAAGGGGGAGTGTTATGAAATACATGAATGAATATTCATTATATTCAATGTACCCCTTATGGTATATTTGTAACCTACATACATGAATGTATATTCAATGTACCTATTATGGTACATTTGTAACCTACATTCTACGTACAATCTCCAATAAATATTCATCTCCCTATTCAATATATGTATTCAATATATTGACATTAATGATATGTGCATTCTTGTTTTCTTATAAACAAGAGTTTAGTTTTGGTCATTGTGTAAGAAATGAGAACATAATGAAAAGAGAATATATATATCTTTGGTGTTTATCTGCATTCTCTAGTTAATCTCTATTCTCTCTATTATATGCTTGAAATGCAATATTTTACAACAAAAACCAAGATTTTTGTGGGTTCAAATTGCTAAATTAAGAGAACCTTAATTAATGGTGAGATAAAAAGAAATTATGGGAGTGGGCTCGACAACAAGTTGTAGAGTCACCACTGCCATCGAACGTGATGGATCCCACTAATTCCAACGGTGTAGATCGGTCTAACAATTCTTAGAGGCACGCCATAACCATGATTAGCATTTGTGTTGGTATGTGCTGGCATAAGATGTCATGCTTTGATTTTGTGTGCCTGCCAAATAACTGAATAACGATGTAAACGTGTTTAATTCGTGTCGACCTATGGAATTAAGCATCCCATCGTATTTGAATTTTCTAGGGAAAATTGTCCAAAAAGGTCCTAAACCTATTGCACACCGGCCAATTCAGTCCTAAGCCTTTCAACTGTGTCAATTTAATCCTAAACATTTTGACGATTTGCCAATCTAGTTCTTCCAGTCAATTTCGATCAACAATTGTTGAGGTGGATGCCAACCGTCCTACGTAACACGGCTAGCGCTGACATGGATAATATTTTGCAATTTTTAATTTTTTGGAATTTTTTATTCTACTTTTTCTTTTCTTTCATTTTCTTTCTTTTTTCCTTCTTCATTTGCCAATCACCATGGACAGCGAGGTCAATACTTAGTTGTAGCGATTGAGGCTCAACTCTCCACAATGGGCAAGGGAAGAAAGGAAAAAAATAGAAAGAGAAGAAAAGGAAAAAAAAAAAATTCCACACCAGCGACGGCCAGCTTTCACGTTTGCCGACCAAAGTTGACAAATCATTAAAAGATTTAAGAATAAATTAGCTAAATTAAAAATTTTAAATACTGAGTTCACATCCGCACAATTTATTTAAGACTTTTTTTTTTTATAATTTAAACGAATTTTCTCTCTAGAATTTGTGTTTTGCCTCATTCTTTGTTCATATCAAGCAAGCGAGTCTATGTCCAACATTGCCAGCTTAAGTATATGGAGGGATGAAATCCTCTATCTCCACCGGTGTCTGTCATTCGGCATCTCATCAATTCAATCCATTAATCCAAGCTAACAACGGTAGTTGTGAAATTTTATTATTAATACATTAATGGTTAAGATCTATTAGGATATTAATACAACTACCGAGCGAGCGGGATAGAGTATCGTTATCCTAAGTATATACGTATGTTAATACCAATTCAATACTCCCGCAATACTTTCTCACATACAGTTGGCAGTTGCAATTGAGGAAAGTGACATGCTCAAGTCACTGTCACGATGGTCTATGGCTCCTTCTGTCTGATTTCCTGGAGCCTTCGACCGGTCAAAAAGTGCAACTTAAATACTGCGTGATTGACGGTCCATGCACGGCGATAGTCGCCATCCTTTCGATCAGCTTCCATGCTTATTCGGACTGAAAATTAAATGATTCTTATAATTTTCATATCCACTCCCAACTTGTTTGTATGACTTTTAGGGCGGTGATGACCATTATTTATTAAAAAAAAGAATAATGATATAAATAATATATGAACTTTGATCAAATGTGTAATTTGATCCATAAACTTTTAATTTGGTCAATGTGGTCTATGAACTTTAGCATAATATTCAATTTGGTCCATGAATTTTTAATTTGTTCAATGTGATCCTTAAACTTTTGATACGTGATCAATTTAGTTCCTGAACTATATAATAATGTTCAATATAGTTCTTCCATTAATTCAAGTTTAGGGATTATATTAAACAAATTAAAAGCTCATTGACTATTTGAACATTGGATAAAAGTTCAGGTACTATTTGTGTCATTTTTCCTAAAAAAAATCATGTCTTTTTTCTTCGAATTTTGCTACTATAATAATTTGATTTTTTTAAAAATATGAAATTCCCGAGACCTTTGAAAGTATATGATTGCGCCTCGTAGTATTATACATGTTTTTTTTTTAGTTTTCAAAAATTTTAAAATATTATTTTCGTTCTTAAACTATTGGAGAGAAAGAAGCATATAGTTTGTTTCTACTATCTAGGAGGTCCAATGAAGGCTATCAGTAAGAAACTTATCATTGAGACATGAATTCTATCTCTATACGTAACTTTTTCAATATAACGTCACATATATTGTGCAAGGACCATAGTTTATTTAAAGGAACAAAAAATAAATAAAAATTGTCAAAATTTTTCTTGAAATCTTTTTAATTATTTATCAAGCATATTAATTCCGTGCAACCCGTGGATTTCCATCTAGTTATGTTGTATAACGTAATTGTATTTTTATGTTAAATGCATAAGTAGTTTACCTTTTGGAGGTATATTTTCATTTGATAATTCATTAGAAATTATATTCCCTCAAAGTTACCTAAAATGTACTCGTAATTACAATTTTGGAATCACCCGTTCTTCAATTAATGGTGGCATTATTTCTACGTTCTATATGGCTAAATACACTCGTTTTATACAAGATAGACGAAATTTCCCTCGATGGATTCTACATTTATACAATTTTCCTCAATTTAGTCTTTTTCTAATGTGGGTTCCCTTCAAATTTAAACCCTTTGTTGTTAAAAACGAAAAATGGACGTTTTCTTTGCCAAATCCAAATTGAATGAAATCAAGCTTTCATTATCATATTTCTTTTACTTTAGGCAGAGTTTTGATTTAACTTAATTTTATCTTTCAAGTTTCCGTTGTACTGTGAAAAGGTTTTCTGGTATTGTCTTTAAAGGGGCTTTGCAGTAAAATTTTATCTTTCATTAACATTGTCGGGACTTTGTAGTAAAATTTTTAAAGGGGCTTCTTTTTGTGTTATTCCATTTTACTGATATAAAATCAACAAATTAAAATTTTCGGGTATTTTTCTATATTACAAACATCGTCTGCATTCAGATTTTTCTTATATAAAAGAAAACTGATAAGAAAGGGTTTGATGGTGATATGCACAATAAAAAGTGAAAAATTGTAAACAAGTGATCATGTTAAAAGATTTTCCATATTTTTTTTCTAAATTCTATTTGACAATTTATCCTTAAATTTGCTTGACAAAGTAAAAAAAAAACTAGGTTTCTTGGAAATTTTTTGTTTTCGAAAAAAACTAATTTTTATGAAAGTAAAATCTAACAATGAAAAAAAACACATAGTGCCTTTAATATTTCCGAGATATCTACAATAAAGAAAAACTAAACACGTGAATGGTAACTAGATCCTGTACATAAATAAACAAAATAAAAAAAGGAAAGGTAATAAATGTGGGGCCGCCACTTAAATTGCAATGGAATGATGGGAGGTAATTTTGTCTTTTTGATGAAAATTGGGTGATTTTAGTTAGGGAAAAAACCATTAAAAATCCTAAATTATACCACTTGTAACATATTTACCCTGAATTTTTTTTTTGTGACATCAAAAACTCCAAACTATGCTATTTGTGACATATTTATCCAATTATACTTTAGTCTATGGATATTTTCGTCTTTTTTGCTTTTTTTTTTTTCCTTTTCGGCAAGAGTTGCCCTCGCCGGCGTCGGGTGAGGGTCGCCCTCACCTGAGTCGGGCGAGGGTCACCTCTCTTGGGTGAGCGAGGGCAGCCCTCACTAGATCGGGCGAGGGTCGCCTCTCTTGGGTGAGCGAGGGCAGCCCTCGCCAAATCCGGCGAGGGTGGCCCTCCCCTGACTCAGGTGAGGGCGACACTTGCAGGACACCGGCGAGGGCGACCCTCGCCAGAAAGAAAAAAAAAAAGCAAAAAAGACGAAAATATCTATGGAGTAAAGTACAATGGAGTAAATGTATCACAAATAATATAGTTTAAGGTTTTTGGTGTCACAAAAAAAGTTCAGGGTAAATGTGTCACATGTGATATAATTTGGAATTTTTGGTAGTTTTTTCCCTTTTAGTTATGCAAGAGATGAATCTAGCACCGCCCTTACCTGTCATGTGACAAAATCTTAGTAATTTCTCTACTGGGCAAAATTATCAACATGCATGGAGGAGTAAAAAATGAAGACAAGATAGGCTTACGATATATATGGTAATATCCACTTAAATATGTTATTCTTGGATATGGTAACCATATCCTACATAAGGAAGAAAGTATGTAAACGTGATTCACTACTTTAAAGTTTCAATTCATTAAATAAAAAGGAAAACTCCATCTCTTTAAAGAAAATTGGGTCGAAATACAAGGTGGGAAGATAAAACTTTCCTCTTTTGAAAGACTTCAACTCAGTCCAAAAGTTCCATTTTATTCGTGGCATAATGATATAAACAGTTTCTGAACTTTGACTCGACACATAATGTGATCTCCGAACTTTTAATCCGTTTAATGCGGTCCCTGAATTTTAACCTAATGTTCAATGTGATCCATAAACTTTTAATCTATTTAATGCAATCCATGAACTTTTGGTGCACGTTCAATATAGTTCTCGAACTATATGAAATTATTTAATGTAGTCCCTGTATTGAAATTAATGGAAGGACTACATTTAATATCTTGATATAATTCATGGATTAAATTGAGCATATATTAAAAATTCAGGAATCACATTATAAATTGAATTACAATTCAAGGATTATATTGAACAAATAAAAAGTTCAAGGGCAACATTGCATATTAAATTAAAGATCAAGGAACATTTGTTTCAGATTCCTTATAATCATAGATGTTTTTTTGGGTTATTCCGCCCAATCTCACCGGCAGGTAATCCAATTTTTCTTCCTCCTTCTTTGATATTATTTTATGATATTTTCTTCCCTCGACAAAAAAAATAAAAAGAGCTATTCCTTAAAAACCTAGAAGAGCCAACTTTCTCCCCTTAGGCTCGAGCAAGTCGTCGTCGTCGTCGTCGTTGTCAGCTTCTTCTCCTTCGTCTTCCTCGCTCTCTCTGCGAAACCACCCCCTCACATGGCTTCCGCCGCCCCAGCCCCGGCCTCCCTGGCCCCGGCCACGGCCCGCCGCTCCCCTCTCTCCTCCAAGCCCTCCGCCGCCACAGCCGCCGCCGCCGCCTCCGCCTCCGCCTCCGCCTCCGCCTCGGCCGCCACTGCCCTCTCCCTCCGCCACCGCGCCCGCCTCCCCCCGAAAACCGTCTCTAAACCCCTCTTCCCCCTCAAGCCTTCCCTCGCTCCCCACACCCACAAGGTTCCCTCCTCCGCCGCCGCAGGGAGCCCTCTCTCCGGCTTCTTCGCCCCCGGCGGCGACCGCCCCCGCCACGACGACGCCGCCGCCCTCCGCGACGAGTCCGACGACAAGCCCCGCGAGGAGTGCGGCGTCGTGGGCATCTACGGCGACCCGGAGGCGTCGCGGCTCTGCTACCTGGCGCTCCACGCGCTCCAGCACCGCGGCCAGGAGGGCGCCGGCATCGTGGCCGTCCACGACAACGTGCTCCAGTCCATAACGGGCGTCGGGCTCGTGTCCGAGGTGTTCAACCAGCCGAAGCTCGACCAACTGCCGGGGAGCTCCGCGATCGGGCACGTGCGGTACTCCACCGCCGGCTCCTCCATGCTCAAGAACGTCCAGCCCTTCGTCGCCGGCTACCGGTTCGGCTCCGTCGGGGTCGCCCACAACGGCAACCTGGTGAACTACCGGGCCCTGCGCGCGCAGCTCGAGGAGAGTGGGTCCATCTTCAACACCAGCTCGGACACGGAGGTGGTGCTCCACCTGATAGCAATCTCGAAGGCGAGGCCCTTCTTCGTGCGCATCATCGAGGCCTGCGAGAAGCTCAAAGGTGCGTACTCCATGGTGTTCTTGACTGAGGATAAGCTCGTCGCTGTTAGGGACCCACATGGGTTTAGGCCATTGGTGATGGGTAGGAGGAGCAATGGTGCTTACGTTTTCGCGTCCGAGACTTGTGCTCTTGATCTGATTGAGGCCACTTATGTGAGGGAAGTGAACCCTGGGGAGGTTGTGGTGATCGATAAGGATGGGGAGCATAATCTCTGCTTGATGCCGCACCCCGAGCCGAAGCAGTGCATCTTCGAGCATATCTACTTTTCGCTGCCGAACTCCATTGTGTTCGGTAGGTCTGTCTACGAGTCGAGGTCTAAGTACGGGGAGATTCTGGCCACCGAGTCCCCGGCCGAGTGCGATGTCGTGATCGCGGTGCCAGACTCTGGTGTGGTGGCAGCTCTTGGTTACGCCGCGAAGATTGGCGTCCCTTTCCAGCAGGGGTTGATTAGGTCTCACTATGTGGGAAGGACTTTCATTGAGCCTAACCAGAGCATTAGGGATTTCGGGGTGAAGCTTAAGCTCGCCCCGGTCCGGGGAGTGCTAGAGGGTAAGAGAGTTGTCGTCGTGGACGACTCGATCGTGAGGGGAACCACGTCATCAAAGATTGTGCGGTTGATCAGAGAGGCGGGGGCCAAGGAGGTACACATGAGGATCGCAAGTCCACCCATAATTGCTTCCTGTTACTATGGAGTGGACACGCCGAGCTCAGAGGAGTTGATTTCTAACAGGATGACTGTGGAGGAGATACGGGAGTTCATTGGGTCGGATTCACTCGCATTCCTGTCTTTCGATAGCTTGAAGAAGTATCTGAGCAGTGACTCGCCAAACTTCTGCTATGCTTGCTTCTCGGGGAATTACCCTGTCAAGCCCACCGAGGTCAAGGTGAAGAGGGTTGGCGATTTTCTGGATGATGGCCTGAATGGAAGCATAGAGTCCATCGATGGGGGTTGGGTTAAAGCTCGGACTGAGAAAGAAGAGAAGGTTGAGCACCCAGTTTAGATGCCATCCTTCGTCTCCAGTGGTGTGACAACGACGAAGCTTCGTGTGATTCCTGATTTGGGGTAAGGGGTATAGGAATGATCCAATTGCTTTTGTGAAGGATGGGCCTGCCTTGGGGGAAATTTGGCTTTCGAAAATCCAAAGCCTCGGTATATCGGTCCCGTCTCCAGTTTTGAGAAACTAAAAAATGGGTAGGAGTTGTTGTTTCCGTGATCTTGAGGGTGGGATAAGAAGATTGAGTTTCGTTCTGATGATTATTTTTGTTAACCTCAAGTGTTGCATTGTATACCAGCTTTTGCTTGACTGCTTCATATTTACTTGATGAAAGAAATAGATGAATTATTAGACGGAGTTCTGTTCCCTTTTTTATCGTTCTCACTGTTCATATAATCTCATATGCTTCAAGAACTCAGATTCGCGCTCAGCTTCTTGTCGCCACGTTTTGATTGCGAAGTATTGAGCTCCATGACCATACGTAGTACGTTTTGTTCCGTCTGTAGTTTCCCCAGAAAGAGATCTGGCTTCTTTCGTTCCTTTCTGCAGTTGCTAGGGGATTAGAAGCTCTCTTTGGTAGCTAAGAGCAGTTCATATGCTTCTCTTGGAGCTTCTAACGATGAGCAAAATCTCAGACGTTTCTTGCTTTTTTATAGACTAATGGCTGTCCAAATTGCGCACTTCACTTGCTCTGTTCAATCGTTGTGTAACACCATCTTGTCGAAGTTTGCTCGCTTGCGTTATATGCTTGGATGGATTCATGGGCAGTCGCCCTCCGGCAATGGAAGTACCTGACGTGATGAGACTCTGTATTTCTGGCCATTGTAGATTTGGTGCTCAGATCTCAGAGATCCAATTTTTGACTGGACCAGGTTTTGTGAACTCAAACATCAAAAGATATTTAACATAAGTCACCACGTTCGCATGAATCAAGTTCAACTGAAACTCGATATTCTGATCTCGAATAGTCTTTAAGCAGTGAAGTGAAGCTTTGAAACACTAGCAGGGAAAAAATATCAATAGAAACTTGCTTATGCTTATTGCTAGTACCTGCTCAGAACCCCCAGATGAAACTGGAAAGCGACTATGCGAAACAAAAAGGTTGTCCAAATTCTAAAATTTTTTATGCTTTATTGAATACAAGGTAAAAGCAGACATATCGGGATGGATAAATTATGATCTCACGGTTGTTGAAGTAATACATTGCTTTGACAATGCCCGCGCAGCGACCTAGCCGTCCTGTTTATAGCCATTTCCAGACGCTGCATGGGTAATTTCCGGAGGCTCGTCCTAAGACAAGATTCACAGCCTCAAGGCATATATCAGTATAATTGCCACACGAAGACATCGGGACCAAAAGAATAGTGTCATATCATGCAAAACTGTTCATAATTAGCCGTTCTCTGCTCTGTCATAAGCATTTGATTTATGCTTTGGCGCAAAAGTGAAGCCATCTGGAACTTTACCAAGAAGCATTTCTGAGATCCGAACCTGCAGGGGTAGGAAATTTATATCAGCACTTATAAGCTTTACTGCTCACGGTATCTTTCCACATAAATTTTGGGTTCGGAACAAAGGAGAAAATCATACCCAGTCAGCTGCAGAATCAGATGCCATTAGTGTCTCCAGGTCATCCCGACCATAGTAGGAGGGCGGACGCCAATTCAGTTGCTGAGGGACGACTTCCAAAAGCCCAACTGGTACATATCTATACGTGTAGCTCAGCCATTCCAACAAGAAATGTCTAGTTGTCTCCACTCCTATGTAAGAAAGAGGTATTACTATTTTCATCATTTTACTCACAATAGAAGAAAAAAGGCTAGTCCTTCCTCATCTCTTCATGGCAGTAACTTGTGTTCTCATCATTCAGTTATCTAAAGAGACGGTGAGCAAAAATGACAATACCTTTTCTGTCGGAACCCCAATGCTCAAGTCCAAAGCGAACATAATCCTTCAAAATGTTCATCCGCTCCCCAGAAGTAATATCCCAGTGTCTCTGTTCCTTGATTTCAGTGAATAACCAAGGCTGGGAAAAAGATGACGAATATCACTGTCTAAACTTAGTATAATAAAACCATGAAAACGTGATGAACTTAACAATCAGGATAATGTCACAATATAAATATTGAAAGCAAAGAAAGAAAGAGATAACAACATGCTTGAGTTCCAAACCTTAAGTAATGCCCCTCGAGCAATCATGCACGTAGAAAGGCTGGGGCAGTCAGACTTGTGCTTGTTCCAGTCAACATAAGAAAAGATGTCCCCATTCCCCAGGACTTGCAGAGAATCAGGGGCTCTTGCAGCACACTGATATATGTAGTCCCAATCAGCAAGCTTACTATAACGCTGCTGACGTGATCGGCCATGAATGGTAACTGCACTTGAGCCCCAGTAACCAATATCCGCAATCAGTGAGTCAACGCGGTTTTTCCCTTCAAAATAAGCTGTCCTCACCTACCAATCAAACAATTCGGAAGATAAGTTTGAAAGAAAAATTCCCAACCAACCAAGGAAATGCAAAGAAGCTCGAGTACACAACATGACAAAGCATGTCAATTTGAGGCCAAAGAAATAAATCATAGACACAATTTCCAATTTGATTATATGTTACTGACTGAGTTCATTGTTTTTAGTCCACACAGCCTGTTAGGACTAGACTGATCATTCATATACCTTAACAGTGATGGGTGTGTCTACTGTGCCAGAAGCTGCTTCTATGATGGCTTTCATCCGCATTGGCTTAGTAAGAAGAGCTGATCCAGCACCCTTGTTAACAACTAGATCTATCGGGCAGCCCATGTTAATGTCAATGAAATCTACCGTACACTCTTGATCTATTAGTTCAACAGTCCGTGCTACAGTGTCTGGATATGCCCCACATATCTGTACACCAAATATATCCTCAGATGAATGTCGCCTCAGCAAAGCCCACTCCGAAGCTTGACCCTGTTCAACCATTGAGAGGTACATAAGAAACAAGATGTTTATACTTGGAAAATAGTGAATCCAGGGAGAAGAATGCTAAAGCAACTGATGATGGTATCCAGGATGTTAATTCTGGTGTCAAGATCAATACATCCATCAAGGAACTATAACCATGAAGTGTACATAGAGGCGTTCGATATAATCTGCACCACTAGTTTACGACATTACTCCTACCAAAGGGAAGATATAAAAACCGAGCAACATATTCAAAGCTCGAATTTGTCTAATAACTTCCTACTAATGGGATTCTTGAAATTGGAGATATAAGAGCCCCGAAAACAATGCTTGTTAATTCAATTGAATAGCATGTGGTGCAAACCCAGAGGGAAAAAACTCCATGGTTGCATGAAAGCAAAAGTACATAATGTTCACTGATAAAAGCTCCAGAATGCTAGAGCAAAAACATGAGTGCGTAGAACATACACATATGCATTTACATGTACCTGCAATAGATTTGTACCCATAGCCATTTCACCACATGTTACATCAGCTCCTAAGGATTTGCAAACCCTTCGGAAAGGTAGATTTCCAACAGTGGTCAGAGGGGCAAGGTACAGCTTATCCCTCAAATCAATGAGCTTTTTCTCACGTGGGTGCAATTTAAGACTTCTATCATTCTCTGTCATCATATTATCAGTTGAGACTTCTTGTTCAGTCATCGTGTAGCTTTCTTTAGAGGCAATCTGCAGGATATGGGTTCCTGTTGCAACATAATCAATAAGTTCCAGATTCATGGAAGAACAAGAAGCTGCAATGAAGATTCACTGAGACACTAAGAAAAATGACCATTCTCGGTTTCGCTAGTGGAGTTCTCCTCTTCAAGAACATTTTTCTGCTTTTTGGGGGGCCGGAGTTCATCAGCAACTGCATCATTGATGGTGACGGCACTATCCTCTTCGGCAACTTCCCGTGGATGGTCCAAGTTACTAGTCATTTTGCTAGAAACCGCATCTTTACAGCCATTTCCATTAGCAACACTACAGTCCTTTGAAGCAGGTTGTTTACTTTCCACTTCTTCCAAAATCTTCTTCACTGACTTATTGTGAACCTGAAGAAAAGAAAACAAGATTGACATATTAACATCCAGTTCTTTTAAGCAAAGTACACAGTAAATCAGTAAAAATAGTAAACAAGATGGAGAAAGATTCAAGAGACACAAGAATAGGACTTGATCTGAATCCATCCAAAGTGAGAATATAACTATAGGAGCCATAGTATACTTACCAGAAGGCCAAGAGTTTTAAGACGGGCTTCAGACTTAGGGAGTCGCATTTTGTTCTTCCACAGTAGTTTCTGTACATCTTTTTTCAGCGTATTTATTTCGAAACTTTGCTTGTGGGACCTCGGAGTAGAGGCAGAAGCAGCATCTTTGTGTGTACCAAAAAATCTACAGGCTAAACCAAAAGGGCATGGCTCCTCAGCACCCAAGAAAGGGCACTCTCCCTCCAAATCAGTTGGTTTCTTCATTTAAAAGACCAAAGGATGAATAATAGATGTATCCGAAATATCCCTAAGATAACAGCGAATATATCGTCAGCAGATTACTAGTTAAGTACCTGAGTGTTAAATGCTTCCAGGTCATGGCTAAAGCGGCACTTATCTTGGTAACGACATGAACTTATGTCGCCGGTTTTTGCAATCTCAGGACAGAGATTTAAAGCAGATTTCTTTTCCTAAACAATTAGAAACGGACATATCATGGTCAGAAACTAAATGCGAGGGAGCAAATAGATTTTTTAGAATCAGAGCACTTAGAACTGGAGTAGCATCAAAGCAATAGGCTAGCACAATCAGATTTCTCAGAGTAAGAAGCAACAATTCTACAAATCAGTATATCTACTTAAAACCACACAATTTATTCGAAAGTCATGGTTTCAGAACTCCTGCCTTCTCTACATAAGCAGGTGACAAAAGCTGTTAATCTTGACTATGTTCTTTCATCAATCATAATACTTGAATTTAGCAACAAAAGACAGATAAATATCCCATAAGTGCCAAAGACTCATTCTTCCCATTCCTTTCCAACTTCAAAAGAGCTTCCTCTCAGCATCACAATATTAACAGATGAATAAGAAAGCTTTGCAAACCATACTCCTAACATCGTACCGACACAACACCAAACACAAAATCATCAACTAGCTCCTCAGCCTACTCATAAACACATCATCCTTATAGGTAAAGTTCAAAAACAAACCCACGACTTTTAGCAATCATATGGGATCGTTAACCATCAAAGTGGCTCTTACCAGTGCACAAGATCATGTTTTCATGTCTAGACCCTCATCTTACTCAGGACAAGATTCAGTTTTTACGCGATGGCATTGAGATAAGTCGGCAGCAACTACATAAGAGAGCACGAGACCATGCGTTCTTACATTCAATTTACTTTACACAATGAGACAAAAGCGAATCAATGTCCCGAGCAAGTGCTCGAGATGTTTGAACAGTGAACTGAGCATTTCTCGAGGCAAAGACACGTACACGCTCAAAGACATCGCGAGGAGAGAGAGAGGAGAGACCTGCTGGCGTTCGCGCTTCAGCTGGCGTTTCGACTTCTTCTCCTTGACCAGCCCCGACAGCGGAGCGCCCCCTTTGGCCTCCGGGGCGGCGTCACTCTGGCCGGAGGAGTAGGGCCTGACCGGAGGAGGCCGGAGGAACTCGCCCTTCACCGGAGCTATGGCTTTGGCGATGAGCTCTTCCGGCGTTCGATGGGCTCCGTTCGCGTTCGACGAGGGGGCGTCCCCAGCCGTGTCCGGCGCAGGGAGTTCGCCGTGCTCCACCGTGGGCTCGGCCATGGGCGGCGAGCTTGAGTGAGGACCCTCGTGTGCTCGGTTCAGTGTTGTCGGAGTTCGGCGTAGGGTTTTGTAGGTAGTAGAAGTTAGGGGTGTGCAAAAAACCCGGTACCCGCCCAACCCGCCCAGGACCGCCCAGAACCGGACCAGGACCGGTGGGTTCTAAGGGTTTCGGTCCGGTTCCCGGTTCCAATTTTTTGGAACCGGTGGGTACCGGTCCGGTTCCCGGTTCCGGGTGTGGAACCGCCCACCCGCCCACCCGGACCGGACCGGTATAATATATATAATAATATGCAGACGCAGAAATTTTCCAGACTCTGAAAATTTTCCAGACGCAGAAATTTTCCAGACTCTGAAATTTTCCAGACTTTGAAAATTTTCCAGACGCAGAAATTTTCCAGACTCTGAAAATTTTCCAGATGCAGAAATTTTCCAGACTCTGAAAATTTTCCAGACGCAGAAATTTTCCAGACTCTGAAATTTTCCAGACTCTGAAAATTTTCCAGATGCAGAAATTTTCCAGACTCTGAAAATTTTCCAGACACAGAGAATTTGCAAACTTAGATTCTGAAGTTTTTCAGAAGCAGAAAATTTTCCAGACTCAGACGCTGAAATCTTTCAGACAATGAAAATTTTCCAGATGCAGAAATTTTCCAGAAGCAGAAAATTTTCCAAACTCAGACGCTAAATTATCGATTGGTCCCGGGTTGACCCTGGACCGGACCGAACCCATTGGGTCGGTCCGGTCCTCGGTCCTAGGCTCAATAGGGTCGGTCCTCGGTCCCAAAAATTAAGGACCAACACTGTGCGGGTTGGTCCTAGGGTTAGGGGTGGACCGGCCCAACCCGGACCATGCTCACCCCTAGTAGAAGTAACTGCCCCCCAACCAACAACGTTACGGCTGGTTTTGCATATATACCACATATTACGAAAAACAATTGTAATTTTTCAATATATCGATTATACATGATTCGGACTAGAGTTGTGCAACGGTGAACTAAACCGAACCAGTCAGGGAAACAAGTGTGGTTTCCGTTCTAAAAATTTGGAGCCAGTATTGTATGGGTAGGTTTAAAGTTATGGGTGTTGAACCCACCCACCTAGCTAGGAACCGATTAAAATCTGTTTTTATCAAGTTAGAAAAAGATGATTTATCTTTTTTAAATGAACTTAACTTCTTTATTGCTTTATATTTCTATTTGTTTTTGTATTGATATTATTGTTCATACTATTTTGCTGTAGCTGCTATTTATCTTGTTTTTTTTTTTTAAATGAGCAAAAGAAAGGAGAAAAAGAAACCAATTCTCGGATAGACCTTGAAACTGGACCAGACCATAGGGTGGGTTTTAAGGCAAATAGAGTAGATTCTAGATGTCAAAAATTGAGAAACATGTTTTAAGTCTGGAAATAACCCATTTTAAAACCGATCACTCCTAGTACAAACAAGAAAATGCATTGAAAACGATAGTCTTTGTTTATTTCAGTGTTCAACAAGATCTGTAAAACTTTTAACTTGCTTATTATAAAAGTAAACTCTCATTTTAAATTCTCCGCTTCAATTTATTTTTCTCATCAAAAATCATTTTCACAAGCTAAACTTGTAATATCATAAACATGGGATAAGTACACAAGGAGTGTCATAACTTCCGTACAGCGTTCATTTAAGTGTCATAACTTTTTTTTTCACTCACTTAAATGCTACAAATTTGACAAAACGATCATTAAGTGCCATCGGTGATTTGCCTCGCCGAAAAATTCGACATGGATGCTAGTCGTTTTATATGGCATCGCCGGCACTAACGCCAATATTTAATACAAAATTTCAAAAAACAATTCCACGTCAGAATGGAAAATTAATAAAAAAAAAACTCACATAAGATGATTCGCTGGGAATAGCATTCAAATGATCAATTTTACTTCGATATTGCACTCAAGTGAGTCCATACGAAAGTTGTGATATTCTTACTGTTCTTATTCCAAACATTTTTATTTATAAGTGAAAATGTCTGGGAAGGCCAATCAATGCAGTTATCCCTCTGAATTTATCATAAGGTTCCCACGTAGACAAATTGCCTTGCTTTAATTAATTATTTATAAGGCATATTAATAGAAGTGGGTACTATATATATAACTAGGTATTTCTCATGAATGAGGCCTATTGCTTATAAAATCCAAAAAATTTTAATTTAATTTTTAACAAAGATAAAAATTAAAATATCATCAAAAAAAATTATAATGTGCTACTACATAAGTAGTATTGAGGGACAAAATTTAGTAACCGTTAATTAGACTTGCCAAATGAGTCATAGACCCGTTTATTAACTCATATATGATGGACTGAATTGTTGTATGAGTTATTTATATTAAATAAATGAGCCATTAATGGGTAATGGTTCAGAGTAGAACCCGGGATCTGAGAACCGTGGGAACCTATTTGGTTTCAAGTTCCAAGATATGCAGAGTAGGTTCCACGTTTCAAAAATTAGGGAATTTATTTTGACGGGTAAGCTCTAGATAGGTGCCTAGTACTTGTAACCTGTAATAAGTTTGTGTTTTTCTTTGTTTATATCTTTGTGTGATCTTACGATATTTCATGGTATCCGATAATAAGTGTATAATATATAATCACTAATCTGCGGTTCCATTTTATAATCGAGACTTTTACTTTGTTAATGTTTTATATTATTCGTGTGTCTAACTTTAAGTTGTGGTAAGTGGATTGTAGTAGCAAGTGATGGTAATTAAAGATGATAATTCACTATAATCGTTCAATTAATAATATAGGTGGAACATGAGTAAACCTTAGAATTGACCCTAGAGCCTGTGATAGGTAGATTCCAGGTTTCAAGATATGCGGGATTGGTTCCAGGTTTCAAAAAATAAAAAATCTATTTCAACGAATAGGTTCTCGGTTTCAGGTGGAATTTGTACGGAATTTGGAACTGCTCACCCCTAATTATATGGGTGTTCTATTGGTTCACAACTTATTTAGACCTATCTCGCCTCCTATGACTCTCTTTCATTCTCTCTAAATCTTACTTGATCTTATTCTTGCTCACTCCGCGTTCTAACCTCTATTGGGATATAAGTTTTCCTAGATTGGATTAAACATTGTTGGAAATATGGTTTGATATCATCGAAGATAGGAATCAATTCCAATTGAGATACCAATTTTGATTATGAACTGATTGATTGAGTTAATCTGTGATTGACGTGTACAAGGTAGGAAAATGTAATCTTGAATATTTTTTCCTATTTTTCACCTTGCTTTCTAGCATTATAAATAGAGAATGTACATGTACACAAGATATAGCAATGCAATTACATTCTTCTCCAATGTCCTTTCAATTCCTTTCATGGTATCAGAGCAGTTCATTTAGGTCTAGCTTTCGCAATCCTAGAATTGCCTTCGGTTTATTTTCTGACTTCTTGTTGCAATCTCAATCCTACAAAACAAGCTAGAACACCGAGTAGGAATTCAAAATTTTTTGTTGATACCAGCAATCCTTTAATGGAAGAAATCACCAACTCACCAAAACACCAAACCTCATACTCAGTTGATCCAAATGAAGAAGAACAGTCTACCATTCAACAATCTGCCGGATCTACTCCTACTCTAGTTCATATTCCTGGCCTAATCCAGTGGCCAACGGTCCATTGGTATCCAGTTCAAAACCAATGACCCACCGGACCAGGTCAAACATCTACCCAACATAGCCCACAAGGAGAGGACAGCAATCCAGGCCTTGGAACCAACCCGGATGGAGGTTGGTCGGTTCCCCTTCAGCATGGAACCAACTTGAATACAGGATCGAGTTGGACAACTTTGGGTTATGCATCCGAATCCATTCCATCGGGTCTAGGGATGAATCCCTACCTGGCTCTCCAACCCGAAATCCTACCCTATGCGTTTCCTATCAATGGCGGCCTTCCTGAACCTGGCGACCCACTCTACATGTTGCTAGCCGACAGACCTAAGCTGTGACTCATCAACTTACAACTTGTCGGACCGGACAACTACAATGCTTGGGCTCGAGACTTCCAGCGGCACTTGTCACAGAAGAAGGATGGCTTTCTCAACAGAGTTGTTCCTTTTCTGACCGACGAACATCTCCGGCAGCAATGGCAGAAGTGTAACCAGTTGGTTCTCACTTGGATTGGAAATTGTCTCAACCTCGACGTCGTAGCCGAACTCCCACCAACTGAGGACTCGAAGAAAATGTGGGAAAATAACCGCGAGATGTATGGGCGGCTCGATTGAGCAAAACTGTTCACAATCACTTAAGCCTTGTCGGAATTGAAGCAAGGGAACCTCTCTATTATCGCTTGCTTTAACTAGCTTTCGGCTCTGTGGAATGAGCTCAAGGCGGCCAAGGAAGCTCGAAGGACCCAAGAGCACGCTCCAACAGTATCAAGCGATGAAATAAAGAGAAAAAGTAACTTGTTTTTTGCCAATCTTGAATGAGATGTACTCACCTTTTCAATCACAAATCTTGGTGATAGAGCCGATGTTGACGCTTAGTCAAATTTACCAGCCGGTCGTCCAAGAGGAAAGCCAAACAGCTAGTCATGGCTGAGCATGTGAGATTTACCAACTCCGGCCAAATCGCTACGCGGCGTCCATGGAGGGCTCGGAAGCGTTGAGCATCCACAAGCAGCGACTGCAAGGACCAACGAAGATGGAAACCCTAAAGGGTTTTGAATAGACAACTGTGATCTGAAAGGATCAGACGGCTCTTATTCTTTCATCCATCCACCCTGATCCAATGGCCCTTATCATGCCACATCGGCACTATCATATAGGCCATCTAGCGGCCCACGAAATTCCACGCGGACATAGAAATCTAATGGGAAAAATTCAAAATGAAAGGTAAATATTGTGAATATTGCAAACGTCCACGTCATACCATTGATGCATGCTGGAAGCTACATGGAAAGCCAAACAATAAAGATAAAAAGGACGAAGAATTTTTCCGTTTACCAAGTTTCAGCGCAAAGGACTGATGGGGCATTCCAAACAATTACCCAAGATCAGTACCAAAATATTATGGAGGCCCTGAGTCGATTAACAACTAGTAACAAGATTGGAAGTTTTTTAGGTACTTTTCTTTGCAGGACGAATTCAATATCAGTTGATGCATGGATAATTGATTTGGATGCTAGTGACCATATAATTTACAATGAGAAATTATTTTCCAATGTTAAAAAGAAACCATACTCTTCCATGTCAGTACGTCTTCCAAATGGGAGCATCACTTATGTCACCAAAATTGGCACTGTTCATCTTAGTTCAAATATTATCCTTAGAAATATCCTATGTATTCCTGATTTTGAATTCAATCTCTTATCCGTTTCAAAAGCTTGCAAGGATGATCTTGTCGTGCCATATTCAATTCCAAAAATTACTTCTTTCATGACCTTTTGATTGGCATATTGATGGGCTTGGATAGTGTTGCATAAGGACTATATTTTTGGACCAGTTTCACAAAAGATTTTGAGTTATTAAGTAAAAGCATTTATTTTAATGCAATTGCTAGTAATAAAAATCTTATTTCTCATCAGTGCTTGGGTCATAGTGTGCGTCTTCCTCATCCCAAATTTCCAATTTGCCCTTTGGCAAAACAATCTCCGGCACAATTCCCAATTAGCACATCTCGAGCCGCTAGTGCCTTCTCATTACTTCATATGGATATCTGGGGTCTTTACCATATCCCTCATCGTGACGGCTCACAATTTTTCCTCACCATTATTGATGATTATAGTTGAGCTACTTGGGTTTTCCTTATGCAATCTAAGAGTCAAACCTTTTCTCATATGTCGAATTTCATCTCTCTAGTCAAAAATCAATTCGGCAAATCTTCCCAATGAATTTGTATAGATAATGAACTCGAGTTCTTTACTGTTGAATGCACGTCTTTCCTATCCTCCAAAGGAATACTCTATGAAAGCTCTTTGTTGACATCTGATTTTTAGTTCATTTTTTTATAATTTCAAAAATCTCAAAATTAGGATTAGGAATCTTGGCTAAGCCTAGAAACCTATTTCTAAACCAAAAATAATTTTTTTTTATCATTTTCCTGAATTTTCTATAATTTCTTTTAGTCAAAATGAGTGAGAAAATCAAGTAAAATAGCAAATGGAATCAGAAAATTCCATAAAAATAGTCATTAGTCTTCTTTTAAATCCAATTTCATTAATACATCATCAATTTTGAAAAATCTCAGTCGGGCATGTGTTTTTTTCCCAAAATTAGGCAAAATCAAACCCAAATTGAACAAAAAATGTAATTAAATCTTTTCTAGTCATTTTTAAGTTATAGTATCTTCACAATAAATGATTCTGGGACCTTGAACTACATAATGGTTGGTCCAATTGCACAATTTGTCATAGAAATAAAAAATCCCCAAAATTCAATTGAAAATTAAGAATTTTGAACTCAAATCGAGAATCGTGTCCAATTTGAAATTGCCAAACCATGAGACCATCATTTCTAAGGTTAATTATATGCGGGTAATTCAATTTTGGCACCAATTTTATCTAATCAGGTCATTAAGACATTAAATTGAATAAAACCCTAATAACCTGAATACAAAAATTTGAAAATCTTGGACATGATTATGTCAAAAATTGTGGAAAATCACATATTTGGATTCAAAATGTGATGAGGAATTCAATTTTGGGGTTTAATTTTGAAAATTGGGTCAAAATCGAGCTCAATTTGAATTTTTAGCGAAAATCGGGCCTTTTGGGTCGACCAGGTCCACCCGACCTGGCAACATGTCTTCTTCACCTGACTCACCCAAAACGCACAATAAACCTAGAAAATTACAGTTCAAACCCAGGACTTCATGAACCTTCCCCGATCGATTTAACACGTGCAAATTGAGTTGGCCAGCTAGAAAATATCTTGCTGGCGCGAAGGAATCATTCTAATCGATCTAAGGTTGGTAAATAACAAACTTTGGGTGGGAAATTGATCAATAAAAAATAGAAAAAAAACTGATCATTGAAGAGGAGGTGCTCCACGAAATTCCAGAGAGAAAAAGGAGAGAGAATAGATGCGAAAGAGAGAGAGAGATTGAGCGTAAGGTGATAGAGACTCCCAGAGACCGAGCGATCAGCGCTTTTCCGATCGAAAAGTGCCGATAAATTGGTCTCGACAGTGAGTTTCCTCATCGGCGAACCAGAATAGAAGTTGACTGCGAACGCTTGGAAATCGATCTTGGTTGGCGTGTCCTGATCATCCCTAGTGAAGCTAAAACCACCTATTGGAAGCCGGAGAGTTAAGGAGCAGATTCACAGGTGCTACACATCTCGGAAAAATCATTTGAATGCCGAACGGAATAGGTAAAATCGTTCGTTGCCTCGGTTTTTGCAGAATTCCAAAATACATTTTTGGCTTGATTCGTGCATTTTTCCTTTTGATTTTATCCTACAAGATGCCTAAAATATATTCTGATCTCATTTTCATTGTTTGTTTGCACTTTGAATGATTGAAAATGCATTAAAACCGAGTCGGCCATTTCTGAAAAATCTCGCCGGAGTAGCCATGACCTTGTCGGAGCATATCCCATAGCTATAGGCCGTTCAAGTTAGCTTTTCTTGATTTTGATTGATGGTTTATACTTGTTTTAAACAATGTAGATGGCTAGGGTGATCTGTATCATGATTTGAAGGTTTAGATGGTTAGATTAGAATAAGTTTACAAGTTAGGTTATTCCGACCGGCTTTTTGCCAGCCGGCGGAGGTCTGACGGCAAATCTGTTGACTAAGGTGAATAGTCGGTAATGTAAGGAATACATAGAACCTAAAATCCAACATTAAAGGTCGCCGGAGAATGGTTCAAAATGGCAACCTCGAGAACATAAAACTAAGATTCATGCCCATGAAGTGTTTGATAAAATGCTTAAGAGAAAAGGGGCAAAACGGCGCCGTTTTTGGCACCGTGCCCGCCAAAGAAGACGATTGGCGACCGGCGCCGGCAAGGTTCGGCTCGGCCAAGCCGAATCGGATTGAACCAGACTGGTCCGATTCATTTCTTGACAGGAAAATTTTAATAAAAAATATTAAAAAATAAAAAATTTTTGAAAAATCAATAAAAATCACTACAAAATTTGAAAAATTCAAAAAATTCAGAAAAATAAATAAAAATTCAGAAAAAATTCGGAAAAACATAAAAATTTTGAAAAATTAAAAAATTTCATAAAAATAAAGAAAATTCAGAAAATACAAATAAAAAATGTGAAAATTTCAGAAAAATCTAAAAAATTGGAAAATTAAAAAATTCATAAAAATTTTCAGAAAATCATAAAAATCAATTCTCGATTAATGAAATTCTCATAAATTCAATTTTCGAAAAAAAATCAAAAATTTCAAAAATTCACAGAATGGTTCAAAAACACTGTGGCCAACATTAGAAAGTGAAATTTGAATTTTTGAAAGTGCATAAGTGACATTTTTAGACAACCTCAAATTTAGGGGTTATAAACCCTAAAAAAATCCTAAAAATCTAAAAAGACACAAAGTATGAAATGAACAAGCCTTTAGGATTTCATTAGGGTTTGGATGTTTTTGGGTGCATTTTGATTCTTAGAGATAATTTAGGATCGTTTGATTTGATTGACATTGATTGCGCATTTAATTCTTGATTGATTTTCTCGCAATTAGAATGAATAGGATTATTAGGTAAGCTTCGGAAACTTGTGTGACACATTTGACATCATATCGTTCTTAGATACAGAAATGGCATTAGGGATCTTGATTTGGGATCATTAGTGTAACCAAGTGTTGAAACCTAAATTTTGCCAATCATTTAGTGTAATTTGCATAGAAAATTAGGAATTAAAATTTTAACCCCTAAACAAAAATATTTAAAATTGCATAACATATAGTTTAGGTCCATTTAGGATAATAGCATTTCGCATCGGATTGGCAGTGGCAGATGAGCTTAAAATTCATCGAACAAGATTCGGCTCACTTGGAAGGCAGGGGCTGAGAATCACAAGTTAAACGGGCTCGGTTGTTTTAGTTTGAGCTTAATTTAGTCTATTGTGCTTAATTAAATGAAAGCCCAAGTTAATTCAACCCACTTGAATTAAATTAAAGCCTAAACCGAAGCCAAAGCCGAAGCCTAAGCCTATTAGAACTAGCAAGCCCATCTAATTGACCTAGATTAGCTTTATAAATATGACATTAGGTCACATAATCAAGGGGATTTTTTAGATCAGAAATTTTTAATGAGTGGGAGAGAAGAGAGAGAGGGATAGACACCACCGCACGCCGGAGGTCAGCCGCCACCGTCCCGTCTGCCGCGTCCCTGCCGGAGCCGCATCGCTTGCCACTGCCGAGCCTCAGCCCCTCTCGCCGGAGAGCTGTTCGCCGTTGCTGCTTTGCATCGTCGTCGTTTCTGCCGCACCGCCATCCCTCCGCGCCGTCCACAGCCTCGCCGCGCCGTTGCACCGCCCCTGCATCGACGCTGCTGCCTCGGAGCTGCTGCCCTTGCCGAAGAGCCACTGCCTCAGTCACTCAAGCCCGTTGGCGTCGCCTCTGCTAGACATCTCCATCGCCGCTGAAGCCCGCCGCGCTGTGCTATTCCTCGTCGTTGCCTTACCACGCCGGAGCCGCCCCTGTCGCAGTTCACCCACCACCGCGCCTGGAGGACGCCGATGCTGCTCCTTTGCCGCTGCCTACGCCACACGCAGCTGCCCCGCTGCGCTGTTGCCGTCCACAGCCAAGCTTAGAAAAGGTACCGTAAGGGCATTAGACTAGATATAGCGTAATCAAGTTCCCGAGCTTAAAATCTCTGGTTCGTAGAAATAAAACATATCTCCCTATGTTTTATTTAAGTTTCTAATCGACCTACCATAAATAAATTAGTAGCGACTCCAAACATGAAAACATTTGCATGTTAAAGACTTAAACCGTAAGTTACGAATTGGTAGGGTTTAGGAGGGCCCGAGTTAAGCTCAGCCTTAATAATCTATTAGCCCGAAAACGAAAATTTTTAGATCGCGACAGCTTGGCGACTCCACTGGGGACTTGAGTTAAAATTCTTAGTGGACTTAGGCCAATTTTTCATTTCAAAAATAATTTTTGTTTGGCAGCAAGGATCCCAGGTATGTTCCTAACATTTTAAGTGTTAAATGTTCTTGCAGAATGGGAGGTATAAGGGGAGGCGTGATTGTTAACCCTTGTTTTGCAGGGAGGTGTTTGGATGTGTGGTTTAATTTATGCACGAAGTGCTGTTTGATATAACTTGCCGTGCATACCTTGCATTTACACTACACCGCACACACTACCCCTGCTGGATCTGGGCGGCACAGATTTAGGATGGTACCGAGACAGTGGATACCCTGACCACACTCATGCGGTATGGGTTGCCCTTCTTGGTTCCGAAAGTTCTTTCTTGGTGTCATTGAGTACCCACCATGGTTGCACCCCTTACAACCCGAGTCGGCTCTTTGACTAAGCCGGAGTCAGGGGAATCCCAGCCTAACCACCACCATGACTGGTTTAGCTTGGTAATCCCCGCGTCTCCATTTTGCAAGCTAGAGTCTAGGTAGAAATCGAACCTCACATTTCATGCGCATGTCTATGTGATTGCCATTATCCTACCGGGTGAAGTAAGTTTTTTGAATCTTTTTCTCGCACTTTATTTATGTTTCGTTTTTCTTTGGTCGGTTCATGACATTAGGTCGGTCATGAGTCTTGATCTATACACTATGGGAGGGGCAGACATCCGGATTCTTGATGCTCCTAAGGACGAGTTCTGTGCTTGATGGAATCTACTCAGTCTAACTAACTGCAAGCTAGTGGAGGGCCACATTGGAAAGCTGCTCCCCCTATTGGAAGTCAAAGTCCGTACCGGCCTCGTTCGAGCATTAGCACACTTCTGGTACCCCGAGATAACTACCTTTATATTCGGTAAGCATGAGCTCACCCCGACTTTGGAAGAATATAGTGTGATCATTGAAAAACCTCTGGAGTCGGAGTTAGTCACACCACCTTTAAGAATCGACTCCACTTTAATGTTAGCTGAATTTTTGAATGTCGGAAAAGATGAATTGGTAAAAGTTTTGAAAGCAAATTGTGGGACATGTCCTTTTTCATTTCTGAGTCAATATTTTGAAAAAGCCACATCTTTTCAAAAAGGCAAAATCTTTTTGCTAGCATTTTTCGGGTTCGTGATCTTTCCTCACTACAAAAATGCATGTAATTCGTCAATTGCATGGTTGGTCCAACAAGTCTGTCTTGAAAAGAATTTTGTCAACACCATTTTAGCCGAGACCTTCATTTCCCTCACTAAATTCAAGCAACATGTTGACAAAAAATTTCATGCCCCTCTTGAATTATTGCAAATTTGGTTTTTGTCTCACATAAAAGGATGTGGCGATTTACTCATGATATCTGAGCTTAGTGATTCTAGTCATCCTGTCTTAAAGTATAAAGAAAAATAAGGGGATGCACCTGATTATCATTCTTCGAGTGGATCATTTTCATGAAAAACGCTAGACCCCAAGGTTTCCAATGGCATTCTAATTGGTTCAAAGTCGAGGAGGCTTGGCTTACGTGTAATGGTATTGGACTAGTTTCACTTTTGGGCTTCGCTGGGGCAATCGAATACTACCCTGCCAGAGTGTCTCGTTAGTACCAGATTCTCCAAGGGCTCCCTCCGGTGCTTCAACCGAAACGCCTCCATGTTGATTTCACTGATGATGATAAAGACCACGGAGGGACTGTAGCTCAGCTCAATAAGATGTGGAAAAAGTGTCATCTTTTAAAGATAGCTCAGTCCAAAGAAGAGCTCAAGGGAGAGCAGAAGTCCTATTTCGCAACGACCAAGTACATTCGACGGCACAAAGTCCCGCAGGAGTTACTCCCGAAGATACCCAAGGTGCCTCTCAAGACAGCCACTCGCTCAAAGAACAACCGTCTCAAAATGAAGGCCAAAGAAGCTCAAGAAAAAGCATCTAAGATAGCTCGAGCTTATGAGCAGTTGAAGAAGGAAGTCACCTCCCATATGTCTATAGATCAAGCTAAATAGAAAAGCTTGAATTTATTTTCTCATTTCAGTCTCGGTCTTTAAACTTGTTCAAGAATTGAGTCATTTGCTTTTACATTTTGTTTAAATGATTTCAAGTTTTTAGTCATTGTAAAATTTTTTTGTCATTTCAATAAGAGGTCATTTCTAATCAAAGCGGTTAGGCCAAGTCATGGATCGGCGTGTAATTTTTCTTGATACTTATGTATGCCCGTTTCATCCATGAATTAGGTAATTACGGACCGATCACGATCGCCTATTCGTACACGTTCGAGAGCTAGAATGGCCGATCAAACCGACCTCCGAGATCGTGTTGTTGGCATGGAGAATCAGATGAAGTAAGTCGTCATTGCATTGCAACAGATGTCCGCTAAGATCAAAGCCCTTCAGTCGATCCCTGTTCTAGTATCCCTTGAAGCATCAGCCCCAAAGCATAAAGGTTGGAAAAATCTTGATCTTGAGGAAGATGACAATATTCCTGATTTGGAAGATGACCCTGTCCAGATCATCGTCAACAAAGACAAACCTGATGAACGAGTCAACAAACTTGAAGAGAGAGTGAAGCAGCTGGAAGGTTCACAGGATTCACCTTCAATCGATCTGTCTCTATACTCACATATCAAAATCCCAAAGAAGTTCAAGATGCCAGATTTTGACAAGTACAATGGCACCTCCTGCCCAAAAGCCCACCTACAGTTGTACCATGTACAGATAACCTTGTACGTTGATAATGAACTCTTAATGATCCATGCATTTCAAGCAAGCTTGACGGGTCCTGCTTTGAACTGGTGTCTCATGAAGAAGATAAATGGCCTTAAAACCTGGAAGGAAGCTAGTGAAGCGTTCTTAAAGCAATACAGGTTCATAACAGACATCATTCCCACCCGCGATGACCTCGAGCGTGCTTAGATGAAAAAGACTGAGTCCTTCAAGGATTATGCTATCAGGTGGAGAAATTTAGTTGCTCAGGTTATCCCAGAACTTATTGACAGTGAATTGAAGAGGATGTTCATCAAGACTCTTCCGTTCGATTACTGTAATTGGATGGTGGCCATTCCGGCTGACAACTTCAATCAACTCATCCCCATAGGCGAACAAATTGAGATAGGGCTGAAGGACGGATGGTTTGTGGAGCCGTCTTCGTCGACCAAAAGATTTAGTACAAGAAAGGAGAAGGAACTAGTAGCTGAAGTGAATGTGACATATACCCAACCGGGCTGGCAGAATGCTAATCCTGTCGCAGCAATCCAAGTAGCAGAAGCTCAACAACAAAGCTCGGGTCATCAACCCTTTCAAAAGAAGAATAATAAAAGGCAATTCACCCTTGTCCCTGGGTCATTGTCTCAAGTGCTGGAGGTCCTTCGGAAGAAGGGTTTGCTTACCTCTAAGCCAAAGCGGTCCGACCCTGAACAGTTCTATAACTACAATCCGGCCAAGAAATGTGATTATCATATGGGGAAAGTGGGACATTTAACTGATAACTGTGTCACTCTCAAGCATCGGATTTAGAACTTGCTTGATACAAGGGCATTTTTCTTTCAACCTGCTAAGCCGAATGTTTAGAGCAACCCGCTCCCTGATCGTGTGGGTAATGTGAATGCCATATTTAATTTCGATGCTGGTCGAATCAAGAACGTCAAGGTATACACCTCCGATGTCTATGGTGAGTTGGTGAAAGCCGGTTATTACCTGAGTAATGAAGTTCTCCCTCTGACTATCATGAGAGAAAGAATCTAAAAAATGGTAGAAGCTGGGATGATCGTTTATGCTGATCACATTGGCATTATTTCCACTATCTCCGAAGTGGTTATTAATTGGGACAAAGAGTTTGCTACATTGAACACCGGGAATGATAAGCTCGATCCTTTGCTTGAAGACATGCCCTCGCTCGAAGATGCGACCGATGATGAGGAGATCATAGTAAGCGCGCCCGCAGCCGATGAAGGGATAGTGATTGAGATACCTCAGCCGTACGAGTATTGTAATGATAAAGCAGTTCCTTGATCCTACAGTCTTGATGTCGACTTAGTCACTAGATCTGGACATACCTATGGCCAAGCCAATGCCCAACCTGCAAAACCTGTCACTAATGAAGAAGCGAAGGAATTCCTAGCTGTCATCAAGGCTAGTGAATACAACATAGTTGAGCAACTGCGCGAGATGCCTGCAAAAATCTCTCTGCTTGAACTCCAAACGTCTGTCAAACATCAAAAGGCCCTGATAAAGGTGTTAAGTGAAGTCCATGTGCCCGAGACGATCGATCATGACAAATTAGAGGAATTTGTGGGTTCCATACTCCTCAAGGATCTTATTGCCTTTTCGGATGATGAGTTCCTTCTAAAAGGCAAAGGACATACCAAAGCTCTTTACATTTTTGTCAAATACAAGGCCTCGCATGTAGCCCGGGTACTCATCGACAACGGTTCAGCCTTGAACATCTGTCCTTTGGTGACTTTACACCGCCTTAAGATAGATCCTTCTAGGATAAATGCTGCGAAGACCTCCGTACGAGCATTTGACGGAACGAAGAAAGAAGTGATGGGAGAAATCCACCTCAATATACAGATTGGGCCAACAATGTTTAACGTCCTATTCCAAGTTATGGACATTCCCACTGCATTCAATTTCCTGTTGGGTCGTCCATGAATTCATACGGCTGGAGCTATGCCATCCAGTCTACATCAGAAGGTGAAGTTCGTTGTGGAGAGGAAGTTAGTCACAGTCCACGGTGAAGAAGAACACCCAATTTATCACGCAACAGCTATCCCTTATGTCGAGTCGGATTGCAGAATAGAATCGAGTTATCAGTCGCTTGAGCTCGTATCGACCATATATACGTCTAGAGGATCATCACCACCAGTTCCTAAGGTGTCAAATGTTGCAGTAATGGTCGGAAGAGTAATGATGTCCCATGGCTTTACTCCAGGTGAAGGCCTTGGCAGGAATGGTCAAGGTATCCGCCAATCAGTAGAGATCTCTCGGAGGCCCCACACTACTGGGTTGGGGTATTAAGGGCCAAGTGTTCCAAATAATGAAGGACGTGGATGTGGACGTGGACGTGGATATGGTCGAGATCGAGGTCGAGGAGATAGACAGAATAGACAACAATCTTAAGAAAAGCCGAACGGTGAAGAACGTGGGTGTGGAGTTACCCAAAATAACGGGCGTGGCAGACTGCCTCCACATATTCGCACCACATTCCCAGGTCTTGCGAGGATGATGCATGAAGAGAAGGAAGTGATTGACACTTTGGGGCAACCGAATGGCAAGTTTGACTATTATGTGAAGTACTCAGCGCCCCCGAGTTTCTATGTTGACCCCTATGACATCGTCTTGGATGGATGGGGGTATGAATGATCCAACACCTCAAATGACAGAAGATTCTGATAACTTAATGGATGGAATCATTGCCCTATTCGATGTGTCTTCATTGGAGCTATCGAAGAAGGATCGTTAGAGGGAATGAGCAAAGGCCCACAAGAGCAAAATCTTTACTTTTTCGCATACTTCCCTGTATGGGAATTTTTACTGCTCTTTAGGACTTGCCCAATCTCGGGTGCTACTTTCCATTTTCATTTCTAGGACTGGATTGTTGCAATTTCCATTCAATAAATGTAATTCATTTTGAAATAATCAATGAAGTTACAAGTCATTTTCGTTTTAAGGGCATGTTGAGGTACATCAAATCAGCCTGGTGATGATATCCAACCGATAAAAGAAAATATAGTCCAAGGAGAATTCTGAGGCCTGAGTTTCTTCATGCTTCCTCGTATTAAAACTTTTTCGAAAAGAATTTAAAAAAAAGAGGAGTACAAAAATAAAAATTTACAAAAAAAGGCAATATTTACCTCTGTTTGTCCTTCCGAATCTCTTACTTTACATTTCGGGGATAATCTTGTGACACGTGAGGGTATGGGAACGGTCCAAAATGATGAACTATATGCAACCGAGCTTGATCCCGATGATGCCGGAGAACTCGATGATTCCTCAGATATTCAACGCGATCTAGAGCGGCATGAAAAATTCAAAGTCCTCACATCAGACCAGACTATTATCGTTAACTTGAGTGATTATGGAGAAACCAAAGAAGTGAAGATAGGGGCAATCCTTCCCGAAGATGAAGCCAAATATGCCTGGTCCAATTATTGAAGGATTATCAGGATATCTTTGCCTAGTTGTACGCCGATATACCAGGTTTAGACCCTTCTATTGTGGAGCATAGCCTGCCTATTAATCCTAGCATATGCCCAAGAAACAAATGCTACGGAGAATCAAGCCTGAGCTTTCGAAGAAAATAGAGGAGGAAGTCATGAAGCTCTTGAAAGTGGGGTTCAATGAAGTCACCCAATACCCTACCTGGGTGGCTAACATTGTGCCAGTCATGAAGAAGGACGGCCGAGTTCGAGTTTGCATCGACTATCGTGACCTGAACAAGGCTAGCCTTAAAGATGATTTTCCATTACCACACATAGTCGTTCTGGTAGACAGTACTACTGGATTTGAGCTATTGTCCTTCAGGGATGGTTTCTCGGGTTATAATCAGATAAGAATGAAGGACATCGATAAGGAGAAAACAACATTCATCACTCCTTGGGGTACATTCCACTATAAGGTTATGCCCTTCGGTCTTAAAAATGCCGGGGCAACACATCAACGGGTAATGGTGACTCTTTTCCATGACATGATGCATAAGGAGATCGAGATCTATGTTGATGACATGATTGCCAAGTCTCGACCCGGAGAGAGTCATGTTAATACCCTAAAGAGTTGTTCGACCGACTTCGTGAGTTTAGACTCCGTCTCGATCCAGCGAAGTGCATATTCAGGGCAACGTCGGGCAAACTACTCGGGTTCGTAGTAAGCAGTAAGGGTATTGAAGTTGATCCTTCCAAAGTAAAGGCTATATGTGAGCTGCAACCCCTATTGACCGTGAAAGAAGTGCGAAGCCTTCTGGGTAGATTGAACTACATAGCCCATTTTATCTTCCAACTCTCCGAAACTGCTAAACCATTCTTCAAACTTTTAAGGAAGAATGCTCAAGTGGAATGGGACGATAATTGCTAGGAAGCGTTTAATGAACTGAAGCAGTACCTGATGAAACCGCCAGTGCTAGTCCCCCTAATGCCGGGCCAGCCTTTGATCCTTTATTTCACGATTCATAGTAAGTCTCTGGGAGCGATACTAGCCTAAAAAAATCCTGAAGATAGAAAAGAGCGAGTCATTTATTACTTAAGTAAGAAGTTTACTGTCTCGAAGTTGAATTATCCTAAAGCCGAGAAGACTTGTGCTGCACTAGTATGGGTGCTCCATAGGCTAAGACAGTATACATTGCATCACCAGACTTTGCTTGTGACAGAGAATGATTCCATCAAGTATATACTCGATCAACCGACTTTGGTAAGGAAGCTAGCCAAATGGCAAATTTTAATTTCAGAATTTGATATCCAGATGATGCCACAGAAGTCAGTTAAAGGTCGAGTAATTGCTGATGTGTTAGCCGAAAATTCTGAAATCTCGGATGATGATAGATATTCCCTAGAAGATCGCATTCTGGTAATAAAGAAGGACACATGAACCATGTTTTTCGATGGAGTGGTAAACTTGGCTGGTTTCGGTACTGGGGTAGTCTTAATATCCCCAGATGAACAACATTATCTAGTAGCAGCAAAGTTGGTATTCCCGTATACCAACAACATAGCTGAGTACGAAGCTTGCATCCTCGGACTTCAAGCAGCAGTGAAAATGGGGATAACCAAGTTGAAAGTGTTTGGTGATTTTGCTTTGATTATTCTCTAAACTGTAGGAGAGTGGAAGACGAGAGACACCAAATTGATGCCATATTATGAATACCTCGAAGAAATCATAAAAGAATTCAAAGACATCTCCTTTGAGTACTTATCGAGGTCCTATAATCAGTTTGCTGATGCGTTAGCTACGTTATCATCCATGCTGCAAGTGACTGGTGGAGTAGAGGTAGAACCCTTGAAGATCGAAGTCCTAACAAAATCGACTTATTGTATGGTTGTGATCGGAGAACCTGATAAAAAGCCATGGTATTATGATATCATAAGTTTCATCCGGAGATAAAAACTTCTTGAGGGAAGCACTCCGGCCGATAGGAAGTATATAATGAAAATAGCTTTAAAATTCTTTGTCAGTAGTGAAAAGCTGTACAAAAGATCATATAATTCGATCCTATTAAGGTGTGTAGACGCAGCTGAAGCTACTAGGATCATATAGGAAGTACACGAGGGGATATGTGGTCCACACATGAATGGTCACATGTTAGCTAAGAAGATCATGAGGTTGGGTTATTATTGGCTCAGTTTTGAAAGTGAGTGCATCCAACATGTTCGAAGATGCCATCGCTGTCAAGTTCACGGGGATAAAATAAATGTTCCCCTGACAGAATTGCATCAGTTATCCAAGCCATGGCCCTTTTCAATGTGGGGCATCGAATTGGCCCAATCAATCCCAAGGCATCGAATGGACACCGATTTATCTTAGTCGCGATTGATTATTTCTCCAAGTGGATTGAGGTGGCATCTTATGGAAATGTCACTGAAAGGAATGTTATAAAATTCATCAGGCAAGACATAGTCGCTCGTTATGATGTCCCCGAGGCTATTGTCATTGATAATGGGACGAATTTGAACAACAAGTTCGTAGATCAGTTGTTCAATGAGTTCAAGATCCAGCATCTGAATTTATCTCCTTATCGACTACAGATGAATGGAGCAGTTGAAGCCGCTAACAAGAACATCAAGAAGATCCTGGCTAAAATGGCTGAAAATTATCGCGATTGGCTTGAAAGATTGCCATTTGCATTAATGGTATATTGGACTTCCATCCGAACCTTTGTCGATGCAACTCCTTTTTCCTTGGTGTATGGCATGGAAGCAGTTCTGCTCATTGAAGTAGATATCCCTTCCCTGCAAGTCTTATCTCAGGTAGGGTTATCTGTAGCGGAATGGATGCGACAAAGGCATGAGCAGTTAAACCTAACTGATGAGAAGCGATTGAAAGCCGTTTGCCATAGTCAAACCTATCAGCAGAGGATAGCTAGATCCTTCAATCAAAAGGTGCGTCCAAGACACTTCGAGGTAAATGATCTAGTCCTAAGGAAAGTACTCCCAATCTTCCCTGTTCCTGGGGGTAAATTTGCCCCAAACTACATCGGTCCATATGTGGTTAAAAAGGTGCTTCTCGGAGGTGCCTTGACTCTCGCAGAAATGGACGGTCGTGAGTTCTTCAATCCTGTTAATTCTGATGCTGTAAAGATGTATTATCCTTGATAAAATCTATCATTTTGTAGCAAAAGTTTTCCAGTATTTGATTTTATACTTCTGAATTGCAAACATTTTACTAATGAATAAATGGTTTCAATCTATTTAAAGATGGAATGTGTGCATTGGCTTTAAATTCTGCATGGTTATTTTGAGACAGTATTATTGACTTCAAAGGGGAGGTCTATTTAGACAATCTGATAACTCATGTGGAATGAATTGAATATGTCGAATGAGGTACATCAGGATGATGTAAGGCAAGCCCTATCCCATACACAGTCCCACGTACTAATCCTCAATGAGTTGAGTAAAAATTCCATGTCTGCAAGGTAAAGAGTTATCTCGCAAAAGGTACGACGATCGAAATAACAAGAGGCGATTCATTTGTCTACCTTAAACACTACAAGTTGTCCCTTGTTTCGCCACTTTGAGCCTAAACATTTAGAGAAATTCTTTCAAATTACCCCTGTCAAGAACCATCCCTCATCGAGACAAACCGGAGGTAAGTTAGCATTATAAGGTGAAAAATAAGTAGAAATTTTCTTACTCTCACTTGTATCAATCTTTGAGTGTTGCTTTTTCAAATGAATTCACGCGAAGTTCAAGTGCCTTAGGATGATGAAGAGCATTTCTTTCTCTATCCTATACACACTTTATCCTTTGCTAAACCCAATTGAGCCTACAAATTCGTTTCATATAAGCCTAGTTGGTGATCATCCCCTACACTGGGGCAAGACAAAAGTCATCACTGTTCAAGCAGCGTATCCGAAGCGTCGATAGAAGACAAAAATCCTTGAGAGTTCAAACGGCGAGTCATTCAATTAGATATAGTTGGCCAGTGTTTACATTGTCAGCAACATGTAAAAAAAAGCAGTGTGCCTGATAAAAGAAAGGCTAATGCCATTAAAAAAGAGTAAAAAAAGGGAGATCTTTAGAAAAATGTCAAGATATGGCATATCAAAATCCCCAGTAGAGCAGTAGTCCTACAAGTCTTAAAGGAATCAAGTGATGAACTTTCGAAGTCAATGGGGCATCTACCGAAAAGACAATCCCTGGTGAAGAAGAAGACAGGTGACAATGCCAAGATGATCACCAACTTATTCACCCAAATTATACACATTTTGAGCCTAATGATCCATTCATTTCTCAACCCATGAGCCTAGCCTACGTTACGTCCATTGCAAAGTCTCTTTAGATTATGGCACTTGAACTAACGTAGAGTTCCAGATGTTTACAAGCTTAGCTCGGAGAAGTGCGAGCAAGTCCATTTTTATCTCATTTTGCAGGGTTCTTGACTTGTAAACCCGGAGATGATTACGGAATATTTTCTTTCAATAGCCTCTACTCGAAGAGTCTCATTTTGCTAAGCCATTGACCAAGCCCATGTTATGGTCCTAGCAAAGATCTCTCAGATTGGTAAGGTCGTACCGCTTGCGAGAATACTCGCACCCTTATCGACATGATGATGGTGAGATAGAAAGATTCACATAAATTAACCTTTTTCAATGAGAATGAGTGAAAGCCCTTTCGGACCGGAAGTCCCTCATTCGACATTTTCAGGGCACCCACTTGTGAGTTCGGATTGTCTTATCATGATTTTCCCCAGTGAAATTTTGTAATGCTGATTTGACAAAATTGTCATGCATGAAAACTAGTTGAATTCATAGTGCGTGGGTACATGTGTTCTTGATTGTCCATGAATACATATTACATGTTGCCTGAAACCATGTCTAGCAGGAGACATGCCCTCAAAAGTCGGAAATATCACCAGGTAAGTATATCTCTATCCCTTGGATGTCTATGACTATCTAGGTATCCATAACCTGTTCGAGCGATCGTCAGGCCCCATATTTAATCATTTTGTTGCGATCTCTAGATGCCTTTAATGATATTTAGGTATCTATTGATCAAGCCTTTTCAGGTATTTCTGATTATATTCAGGTACTTTATCAAGGAACCCTTGAACACTCGGGCTAGCTCCCTCTGTTCGCCAAATCACATATTTTCACACAATCTCGAGAAGATTTCCCCGTGACATGCCTATGAGGAAGGTATAGGCGTAGCGGCTAAATCTTTACGAGTACCTATGAGGAAGGTATAGGTATTTCAAAAAGGTCATAATATTCTTCTAATCTTAGAAGATTCTCCCGTGACACGCCTATGAGGAAGGTATAGGCGCAATGACCAAATCTTTCCGAGTACCTATGAGGAAGGTATAGGTATTTCAAAAAGGTCGGAATATTCTCATAATTTCAGAGAGTTCCCCCGCATTGTGCCTATGAGGAAGGTATAAGCGTAGCGGCCAAATCTTTACGAGTACCTATGAGGAAGGTATATGTATTTCGAAAAGGTCGGAATATTCTCTTAATCTCAGAAAGTTCCCCTGCATTGTACTTATGAGGAAGGTATAGGTGCAGCGGCCAAATCTTTACGAGTACCTATGAGGAAGGTATAGGTATCTCGTAAAGGTAAGAACATTTTTTCAATTTTTCAAGAGTTCCCCCGTGTCGTGCCTATGATGATAATTAGGCACAGCGGCCAAATCTTTACAAGTACTTATGAGGAATGTATAGGTATCTTGTAAAGGTCAGAACAATTATACAAATTGGACAAACTTCCCCGTTAAACACCTACGACGATATCTAGGTGTGACGGTTAAACTTTAATGATGATTGACTATTTCGTTAAAGTTGGAATGAACTCCATTTTATTGAGTCTTTCTCTCAGGCATCTCAGACGATAACCGGATGTCTCGAGCTTTCTTCGTGTGTCTTGATTCAATTGCAGGACACTGGAACCCCAACAGTTTGTCAAGCAATATTTTTAGGACTGAACCCAAGCATTTGCCAAATAACCCACAGAATCAGAGTCATGCCTCGAATTACGAAACCACTCCTATCAGGTAAGTAAACTCTAGGTATGTGTTTTTTAATGTCAGTAAGCATCATGACATAATGCATTTAAAAAATGGGACTCATAATCCCGATAAAAATAATATTCATTGCATTTGCATGGTCAAATTTAGGTATCATTTAGTTTTTGAATGCAACCTCTGTGAACTCACATTCAAAGAGGGGCAGCTGTTGATACTTAAATTTTGCCAATCATTTAGTGTAATTTGCATAGAAAATTAAGGATTAAAATTTTAACCCCTAAACAAAAATATTTAAAATTGCATAACATATAGTGTAAGTCCATTTAGGATAATAGCATTCCGCATCAGATTGGCGGTGGCAGATGAGCTTAAAATTCATCGAACAAGATTCGGCTCACTCGGAAGGCAAGGGCCGAAAATCACAAGTTAAACGGGCTCAGTTATTTTAGTTTGAGCTTAATTTAGTCTATTGTGCTTAATTAAATGAAAGCCCAAGTTAATTCAGCCCACTTGAATTAAAATAAAGAAGCCTAAGCCCATTAGGACTAACAAGCCCATCTAATTGATCTAGATTAGCTTTATAAATATGATATTAGGTCACATAATCAAGGGAATTTTTCAGATCATAAATTTTTAGTGAGTGGGAGAGAGGAGAGAGAGGGACAGCCACCACCGCGCCTCCCACCACACACCACCACTGCGTCCCTCCCGGAGCCGCACCGCCTGCCATCGCCGAGCCTCAGCCCCTCTCGCCGGAGAGCTGCCCGCCGTTGCTGCTCTACACCGCCGCCGTCTCCACTGTGCCGCCATCCCTTCGCGTCGTCCATAGCCTCGCCGCACCGCCCCTCCGCCGACGCTGCTGCCCTTGCTAGAGAGCCACTGCCTCAACCACTCAAGCCCGTCGGCGCCGCCTCTGCTGGACATCTCCGTCGCCGCCTAAGCCCGCCGCGTCGTGCCGCTCCCCGTCGCTGCCTTGCCACGCCGGAGCCGCCTCTGTCGCAGTTCACCTATTGCCGCGCTTGGAGGACGCTGACGTTGCTCCTCTACCACTACCCATGCCGCATGTAGCCACCAGCCGTGCCGCTCTGCCGCGCTACTGCCATCCACAGCCGTGACGCCGCTGCTGCTGCGACGTCGTCGCTACCCCGGAAATCACCGTGCAGTCCTTGCCGTGCCGAGGCCATCGTCTCGACACCGCCGATCCCGACGCCACCGTCGCCATTCCCGATCCGCAAACCCAATCCATTGACAAATAATTAGATTACTTAGGATAATTTTCTGATGTCCGCGATATTTGAAAACATTCAAAATTAGGAATTTTCCCAATTTAGCAACGTATCTGGACAACTATCTGACTTTATCTCTAAGGTACGATACGCGGCGATACGGAAAAATCATTATCTTATCCATAACCACTTGGATGCAATAATAAATTTTATTTGCTTTCCAAGTTTAAATGATCAACTTTCCATCGATATCTATAATCCTATAGATATGACTGTTAGTTTGATTTCTGTGCCTTATTTGAATTTGAAACAAATCTGGCGGATCATGTGGATTGGTTTTAATCATGGTGGTTATCTATCTGTTTGATTTATTTCTTTTAAAAAAAAGAAAGAAAATTCAAAATATCAGTTAGGATTTAAATTAGAATTTTGCATGTTTAGGAATCTTAAATATGTCCAAAAGAATAAGATAATTATTTGATTTAAATTGGGACTTAGAGTAGCGTATTTCATAGTTTAAATTAGAAATTATTTTAATCTTGGCGGATTATTTAGGATACTTAATTATTTCGAATTTTCATAAAAAAACCCAAAAAAAAGTCACTTTAGGATAGAATAAATCATTTTCCTTAGGATAGATTGCATTCTTAATTTGAGTAATTTTTTATTCCGAATTTTAATAAAAAAATACCAAAAAAGAAGTCATTAGATTGCATGTTACTTTAGGCATTTTTTTAATTTTGAATTTCATTTGAAAAATACAAAAAATAAATTATTTGCCCGTCATTAGAATTAGGTCACGTTGTTGCATGTCATATAGATCGCATGTTAGGTTGCATTAATCGCACGTTAATTTTTGCATGTCATTGCATATTGATTAGATTTCATTTAAATAAATGAAAATCCAAAAAAATTGAGTGAATTGCTTGTTAATTAGAAATCATATTAGGATTGTCGATGTAATTTTCTAGCTAACAATGCAGATGCTTACGTTGCTTTGAGGTAAGTAATTCTTTCAAATTTGTAATTTATTTAATGCTTTCTTGAGTGTTAAATTGGTGGTTTGCGCACCCGCATGAACACCTCACATGTTAGTGACTAAGTTGAAATGAATCTAGACTGCATGCAAAACATTTTTTTGAAAAGAAAAGGTACCGCAAGGGCGTTAGACTAGATCTAGCATAATCAAGTCCTCGAGCTTAGAATCTCTGGTTCGTAGAAATAAAACATATCTCCCTATGTTTTATTTAGGTTTCTAATTGACCTACCATAAATAGATTAGTGGCAACTCCAAACATGAAAACATTTGCATGTTAAAGACTTAAATCCTAAGTTGCGAATTGGTAGGGTTTGGGAGGACCCGAGTTAAACTTAGCCTTAATAATCCATTAGCCCAAAAATGAAAATTTTTAGGTCGCAACACCAAGTCCCCGTACTCAGAATCTCTGGTTCGTAGAATCGCGGTATTTTTCCCATATCCGGATTAGGTTTCTAGTGAACCTACCAATAATGACTAGTGGCGACTCCAAAATTGAAAACATAGATCAAATAGGAAATTACCATCTGTTATCACGTGAGATATGATTTTGGAGAGATCCTTACACAGAAATACCTCCTTAGTGCGCAAATCCCGAAAGTCCCTGTCGCGCCACGCTCTCGCATTGTAGAATGGAGGTATTTTTCTACACGGGTCTATCTCAAACCATAACTCATGTGACAGTGAAGTTTATTTGATCTAAACTTGAACTTTGAGTCCTAAGGTCAATTCACTAATCTAATTATGAACAAACAATTAAGCACCAAAGAATTAAATACGCAATCAATGGTAAATCAAACATAGTAACCCTAATTTGGCCACTAAAAATGAAAATCAAACCAAACACCCAAACCCTATTGAAGCCCTAGAGGCTTATTCATTTAATGGTGCATTTTTGGGTTTAGGGTTTTTTCCTAGAAATGCCATCTAGGCACTTCCGAAAATTCAAATATCACCTTTATGGCTGGCCACGGTGATTTTGAACTGTTCTGTGAATTTTCAAAATTTTTCATTTTTTAATTTTTTTTGGAAAAATTTTTAGATCGGGAATTGATTTTTTTTATGATTTTCTGAAAATTTTTATGAATTTTTTAATTTTTTTTATTGATTTTCCAATTTTTTATTATTTTTATTTGAATTTTCTGAATTTTTATGAATTTTTCTAAAATTTTTGGATTTTTATGAATTTTCTACCTTTTTTTTTCAATTTTTATGAAATTTTCTAATTTTCTAGAATTTTTATGTATTTTCTAATATTTTGGAATTTTATGAATTTTCTATTTATTATTATTTTTGTGAATTTTCTGTTTTTTCTATATTTTTATTTTTATTTTTATTTTTTGAATTTTCCCGCCGGGAGACGAACCGGATCGACCTGGTTCAACCAAGTGTGGCTTGGCCAAATCGGACGTTGCCGATGCTAGTTGCCGGCGAACTTCTCCAGTGAAACCAGAGCCAAAACGACGCCATTTTGAGTGATTTTTATTGAGGCATTTTCACAAAGAGGTGGTGTGCACTGTTTTAAGTTTAATGTTTTCGAAACCGCAACTTCGGATCGGAATCCGGCGACCTTTCGGCAACTATGTCGCCATTCCGATTGCACCATCAACAAGTTCATATGTTCCAGCATCAATCTAGCCCAATCAGATCACCACCGAACGTTCTCCGGCCGGCGAAAAATCAGTCTAAACAACCTAGTTTGTAAACTATTTGAGCATGAATTTTCTAAAATGCAAATCTTGATCTTAATCGCCCTAACCATCTATGTCGAGTCTAATGGCTATCAAAACATCAAACAAGGTTAAAGGATGCTAACTTAGTTGGCCTATGGCCACGGTGATGCTCCGGTGACGTCACCTAAGCTCCGGCGAGACGGTTCACGGAGAGGTCGGCTCGGTTTGTGCATTTCATTGCCCAAAAATGCAATCAATCAACACTAAAAATGATTAGAAATGTATTTAGAACATCAAGGACCTCAGAATCATCAAAGAAATTGTAAGATTGGCAATGTCAAGCTCAACTTCATTTCCTAAGAATCTAGAAAAACCGGGCTCATGAAGGATTTTTGCCTGTTTTGTTCGATGATCAAACAACTTCCCCGAGCTGATCCATGATCGTGAAGATGTTCCTCAACTCTCAGGCTTTAAGTTGATGGCCTTGGATCTGCTGGAGAGGCTCATGACACGCCAACAGGGACTTGTTTTCAAGCTATGGTGACCAATCGTTCACCGATCGTCTCGGGTGAGGACACTCACCTATGTTGACCACTTCACTGGCACTTTTCCGGCCGAAAAAAACGCCGATCACGCAATCACAGGGAGTGTCGGCTCAACCTTTCACTTGTTTCCTCTCTTTCTCTCTCTATTTCTCTCTCCTCTCTCTTAGTAATTTCGTCGAACAAGTTCCCCCCCTTCCTCGTCAGTTTTTTTTGTTCTTTTGTTGATCAAATTCCCGCCTAAAGATCGTTGGAATCGACTTCCGATCAATTAGATCGGTTACCTATTGCTAGCTGGATATTTTCTAGCTGGCCAAATTGATCGGGGGAAGTCGGTGAAGTTCTGGGTTTGATTTGATTTTTTCTGGGTTTTGTGCACGTGTTGGTTGAGTCGGATGAAGAAGATACACTGTTCGGGTCGGGTTGATTCGTCCGACCCGGCAGTTTCGGTTTTGATCAAAATTGCAAATTAAGCCCGATTTTGACCGAATTTTCAAAATTTGATCCTAAAATTGAATTTCCCATTACATTTTGAACCTAAAAATGTGTTTTTCCCCAATTTTTGACATAACCATGTCCAAAATTTTCCAAATTTCATATCCGGGTTGTTCGGATTTTGCTCAGTTCGATGTCCTGATGACCTGATTAGGGAAAACCGATGCCAAAATTAAATTACCCAGGTCTGATTAACCCTAAAAATGATGGTATCACATTTCGACAATTTCATATTGGGCACAATTCCCAATTTGGGTTCAAAATTCTTAATTTTCAATCAAAATTTGGAGATTTTTTATTTTTATGACAAATTATGCAATTGGACTGACCATTATGCAATTCAAGGTCCTAGAATCATTTGTTGTGAAGACACTATGACTTAAAAATGACTAGAAAAAATTTAATTGCATTTTTGGTTAAATTCGGGTTTAATTTTAATCAATTTTGGGAAAAACATATACCCAATTGAGATTTTTCAAAATTGACAATGTATTCATGAAATTGGATTTAAAATAAGACTAATGACTATTTTTATGGAATTTTTTTATTCCATTTGCTATTTTTCTTGATTTTCTCACCTATTTTGACTAAAAAAATTAAGGAAAAATGCAGAAAAATGCAAAAAAAAAATATTTTTTGGTTTAGAAATAGGTTTCTAGGCTTGGCCAAGATTCCTAGACCTAATTTTGAAATTTTTGAAAAATTTGAAAAATGAGCTAAAAATTAGGTGTCAACAGCTGTCTCTATTTGATATTGAGCTCGTTAGAGGTTAATCTTAAAGACAAGGTGACATTTGAATTTTTAGTCGACTCACTGAACAAGATAAGATGAAAATTTCACAACAATTGATTAGAGATCTTGCTTTTGAAATCCATGATCTAATCCAAAGGTTCTCTTTTCATAACATAATTCCAAAGATTCTTGATGATCGAGGGAGAGAAACTTACTTGTTTGTGAGAATTTCTTTGTTGTTTATCCAAGGACATGAATTGATGGTGATGATGATTATGATGGTTATTTTGATTTCGTGATTTAAGGACGAATCCACGAACCATGAACACCTGAGGCTCCTCGCTTGAGGATTTTGAATTTGCCTGGTGGTTCCTCATTAGTAAGCTCCTCGCCTGTAGGATTTTAGATTTGTCTAGTGGTTTCTCACTAGCAGGACTTAAATTTACTTAGGGGCTTCTTGCCTGTAGGACTTTGAATTTTCCTAGTGGTTTCTCACCAGTAGCACCTCGAATTTACCTAGGGACTCCTCGTATGTAGGACTTTGAATTTGTCTAGGGGCTCCTCGCCTATAGGAGTTTGAATTTGTCTAGGAGCTCATCACCTGTAGGACTTTGAATTTACCTAGTGGGTCCTCTCTAGTAGGACTTTGAATTTGCCTAGGGGCTCCTCGCCCGTAAGACTTTGAATTTACCTAGGGGCTCCTCACCCGTAGGACTTTGAATTTGCCTAGGGGCTCCTCGCTTGTAGGATTTTGAATTTTCCTAGGGGCTCCTTGCCTATAGGACTTTGAATTTGTCTAGGGGCTCCTCGTCTATAAGACTTTGAATTTGCCTAGGGGCTCCTCATTTGTAGGATTTTGAATTTGCCTAGGGGCTCCTTGCCAATAGGACTTAAATTTTGGAGATTTGCATTGTGATTCCTCACTCGTAGGATTTTGGAAATTGCCTAAAGGCTTCTCGCCAATAGGACTTCGGATTTGCCTAATGGTTCCTTACCGGTAGGACTTTGGAAACTGCCTAAAGGCTCCTCGCCAATAGGACTTTGGTTTGCCTAGTGGTTTTTTACCAGTAGGACTTTGGAAAGACTTCAAACAATGAATGCCTTAACCGTGAGTTTTGTGATTTTGAGGTTTCACTAACCTTGATATGATTTTTAGTTGACCAAAAACCATTTTGAAAAGTAGTTTTGAAATTAATCAAAACCGTTTGAAATGTGGTTTTTCTTTTAACTTACCATAAATTATTTGAAAACTTGATTTTAAGTTGATCAACAATGTTTGAAACCTGATTTTGAAATATACATTCTTTGTATACATTTTAGACAAATCAAATTTCCTTTTCAAGGAATTATTTGAACAAAATGCTTGCAAACTTTCAAGAAATGCTTGAAATGATCGTTTGGAAGACCTTCATTAGAAAGGATTTGTTTCAATATATTGAACTTGGCCTTTCCTTTATTTGATTGAAAGGGGACTCTTCTGATATTCCTCAATTTTATCTCTCTTAACCATTCCTTAGGTGTTCGGAGATATTCGCAATGTATATTGTAACATCCCGAAATTCGACTCAATCTCTGGAATGAATAAAACGAGTCTTATTTGATATTCCATTTTCGTGAGTCTCGCCCGGAGCGGATCACTCTCGGGATACTGACCAAATGGGAATGGCCAACTAGGAATAGGTACGTGGACCATAGACCCAGTTGCGAATTGAGCCTGATTTAGAAGGATGACGAGGAAGTATTTTGGAACTAGCGATAATTCCTCTCGTTCTCTCGACGATCGAGCTCACCGCAATTCGGGCAACCCGAGGTCGATACGCGTAAATCCTAAACGGCCGCCCGTTAGTGAGAGATTTGGAAATTGGAAATTCGACAAATTCGATTGTGAAATTTAATCCGGACTTCGAGATCGATTTTCGTGAATCACGGGATAGTCTTCATAAGGACGACGTCAAATTATGCTGGCCACTTATATATAGGACTTGTACGGTCGAAAAATTGGCGATTCGACCCGGTACCGGAACTTAATGTCAGTTTTACCCTTTTGTCCCTTGGAATTCCGAATTTTTGGAGTTTCTAGACCTAACCCTAGGGTGTGACACTTGACACTCTAGCCCTTCCCCATGCAAGCCATCATTTTATCCAAATTTTCATCCTACCTGTTGGCCTTCCCTATGTTCTTCATCATCACCTTTCACCTCACCTCTCTCTCTCTCCCTTTTTTCTCTCTCCCTCAAGCTCACCGGCCACTTCCTCTCCCTCTCCTCTCCCGCGAGCTCTCTCCCTCTCTCAGCCTCACGTCGCCCGCCGGAACCGCCACCAGCCGGCACCGCCGCTGTGAAGCCACTACCATTCCTCGTCTCACCACCAACCAACCGTCCCTCTCCTTCTCTCCCTTGTTGTCTCCGACCGGCCAAGGCCTCACGCCGAGCACAGCTCAGCCACGCCTCCGCCAAGCTCGTCGCCGCTCCGCCAAGGCCGCCGCCGTGCACCGCCATCGCCCCTCACCGCCGTCTCTCCCTCCCGGTTGCATGCAAGGATGAGCGCCGGTCAGCCGCGCCACCAGCTCGCCATCGCCTTCCTCTCCCTCTCCTCTCCACCACGACTGCATGCAGGGGTGAACCACCGCCGGAGCTGCTCGCCGCTGCACACCACCGCCGGATCCACTCGCTGTCCACATCGCCGCCCCTCACCGTCCTTCTCTATTTCCCTCCGTCACCTCTCCCTCTCGGCTACATGCAATAAGGGACGTCGGACCGCCGCAGTGGTAGAGACCAGCGCCGTCCGCCACCGAGAAGCAGCACCGCCGCCGCTTGCTGTGGCTACCGCTGCTGCCTTTTCTCCTCTGTCTCCCTTTCCTTCGATTGCATGCAGAGCTGAACGCCGGACCTCTAAAGGTCAGCGACCGTTCATCCCCTCGCCGGAACAGCCGCGCCGTCCACGCCGTCCTTCCGCCCCCCTGTTTGCCGTGATCAGCCCCGTGCCAACCGTGAGCCGCCGTATGTAGTTGCTGTGGACAGCCGGCCGCCGCTCGCTGTCGCTCCCTTGGGAAGTGTGTCACCGGTTCCACCGTTCACCGGTGATCGGCCGCCGTTCCCCGTCGCCCGAGCTTGGATTTAAGTGGGTGTAAACCTCTAAACTCTAATTAGGACGATTATGTGTTTTAACGGGCTTAGGACGTGATTACTAGTCGGATAGTGTTAATTAGGGCTTATATGGATTTGTGTGTCATTAGTGGGCATCGGGAAACTATTGGTAGGTGACAAAACAGAAATTAGAAGCGAATTAGAGGTCGAAATAACGAGGATTAGCTGCTGTTCACATTGGGTTTTGATGGCCAATCCCACGGTAGTTTGAGCATTGAATCGATTGGAGTGCCGGGATTGCCGGAGTAGTTGAATTGTGTATCGGTTTGTCAATCATGATGAATTGGGTCTACCATGTCGCATGCTCATGTGACCGACCGTTGTGGAATTTGATTGGTGATTTGTCAATGTACATCATAATGCCGAATATGTCATAAGTGCCAATTTCACATGTGGGGCCCCGTGGTGTGGATTGGGCTAATTAAGCATATGACGTGAATCATTGAACATGAAATTGTGGCATCGAATTGTGTGGGACATTATGCCATGGTACATTGCACTAACATCCGTGTGCGAAATTGCATGACCACGCATTATGCATGTCGGGTATGAAGCTTGTGGAAACTGTACAAGAGTGCGTGTGTTGACACCTAAATTTTACCGAACATTTAGTGTAACTTGCATAAAAATTTAGGGATTAATTTTTAACCCCTAAACAAAAATATTTAAATTGCATAACATATAGTTTAAGTTTATTTTAGTTTAATTGCATTTTTTTTGCATCGGATTAGCGATGGCGAATGAGCTTAAATTTCATTGAACAAAACTCGGTTTGCTCGGGAATGCAAGGGCCGGGAATTACAAGTCAAACGGGCTTGGTTGTTTTAATTTGGGCTTAATTTAATATGTTGAGTTTAATTAATTAAAGCCTAAGTTAATTTAGCCCATTTAAATGTTAATTAAAGCCTAAGCTCAAGCCTAAGCCCATTAGGACATTAAGGCCATCTAATCTGACCTAGATTAATCCTATAAATATGTCATTAGGTTAGAATTTTAGGGGGAGGCACATAATTTTCTGATCAGAATTTTTAGACGTGAGAGATACGCGTGCGAGAGGGAGAAAAAGAGAGAGAGACCACGGACGCCGTGGCCCCCTCACCACCGACGTGTCTGCCTCCCGCCGGCGTTCCACCATGCCGGAGCCGCCATGGCTGGAGCCTCACCGCCGCGCCCTAGCTGCCTTGCCGTCCATGCCACAACGCCCCCGTTGCCCCGCATCGCGCCGTCTCTCCCTCTGACGTTGTTGCTGCCCTCACCGAGGAAGCCATCCACGGTGCCGTTCGTCGCTTGTTGTACCGCCGCCCACCACCGCGACTAGAGGATGCCGACGTTGTCCTCCACAATTGCTGTTCGTTGCATCGCCGGAAACCGCCGCAAGTCACCGCCCCGGAGGAAGCCAGCATCCGCCCATGCCAGCGACGGACACCTCTGCTTGTGCTCGCCGCTGCCCACTGCACCGTTGTCGGAGAAGCTGCTGCCCCGCCCCCTGACGCACCGATCAGTAGCCCAGCCGTGAGCTGCTTCGCTGTTCTCACCTCAGCCGGAGCCCCACCGGAACAGCCAGCCACGCCGGTGTTCCCCCTTGTCGCCGCTGCTCCTTGTTGCACCACGCCACCTGTCGGAACAATGCCCTTTCCGACGGAACAGGCGCCTTGCCGTGAGCCCACCGGTGTTGCGGTGAGTCGATCTCGTCATCGTGATCTCGATCCCGATCCGCAAGCTCGTCCCGATCCGAGTTCAAAGTTGGCAATATTTCAAATTAAGTGAGTGAACGTTATCTGATATATTTTCAGAATATTAAGTTTCCTAATTCGAGTGTTTTGAATATTGCATGAATATCACGTGGATAATTAGATGTCTTAAAATAATGTTTGTGATATTCGCGATATTTTCAAATATTCAAATTAGGAAAATTTCTTAATTTAGCAACGTATCTGGACGACTATCCGACTTTAATCCTAAGGTCCGATACGCGGCGATACGGGAAATTATTATTCTATCCACAACTATTTGGATACGATAATGAATTTTATTAGCTTTCCAAATTTGAATGATCGATTATTCGTCGATATCTATAACCCTATAAATATGACCGATAGTTCGAATTTTGTGTCTAATCCGAGTTTGAAACAAATTTGGCGGATCGCGTGGTTGATTTGAATATAGTTGTTATCCGTATTTGTTTGATTATCTTTCTTTTTTCAAATAAAACAGAAAAATTCACAAATATTAGCTAGATAAATTAGAGTTTTGCGTGTCTAGGATTTTTGAATATATCCCGAAGGATGAAATAAGTATTTAATATAAATTAGGACTTAAGGTGGCATGTTTCCTAATTTAAATTAAGTATTGTTTTAATCTTAACGGATTATTCACGTTATTTTATAATTCCGAATTTTCATAAAAAAACCCCAAAAAAATGGTGAATTGTTTCATGTTTTATTAGGATAGACTGCATTTTAATTTAAGTAATTTATAATTTCGAATTTTTAATCAAAAATCCCAAAAAAAGAAATCATTCTAGGGTAGATTAAGTCATCATAGATTGCATGTTAACTTAGGTATTTTTGAATTTCGAATTTTAAACAAAAAATACCAAAAATAGAAGTCATTAGGTTGCATGTTAATTTAGGCATATTTTTATTCCGAATTTCATTAGAAAATACCAAAAATATATCATTGCATCTGTCATTAGAATTAAGTCATGACGTCGCATGACGTATAGTTTACATGTTAGGTTGCATTAATTCGCATGTCATATTTTTGCACGTCATTGCATGTAGATTAGTTTTCATTTAAATAAAGTGAAAATTCAAAAAAAAGAAATTGAGTGAATTGCTTGTTAATTAAAATCATATTAGGGTGTTGATGTGATTTACTAGCTAATAATGCAGATGCTTGCGTTGGTTCGAGGTAAATTGTTCTCCTAAGCTTGCAATTTATTTAATGCTTTCTGGGTGTTAATTTGGTGGTTTGCGCACCCGCATGAACACCTCACATGTTAATAATTAAGTTAAAATGGATCCAAATTGCCTACCAAAATATTTTTGAAAAGAAAAGGTACCGAAAGGGCATTAGACTAGATTTAGCATAATCAAGTCCCCGGGCTTAGAATCTCTGATTTGTAGGAATAAAACATATCTCCCTATATTTTATTTAGGTTTCTAATCAGCCTACCGTAAATTAATTAGTGGCGACTCCAAGCATGAAAACATTTGCATGTTAAGAACTTAAACCCTAAGTTGTGAATTGGTAGGACTTGGGAGGGCCCGAGTTAGTTCAATCTTAATAATCCATTAGCCCGAAAAATGAAAAAATTTTTTAGGGTCGCGACAGCTTGGCGACTCCGCTAGGGAAATAATTAAAACTCTTAGTGGACTTAGGCCAATTTTTCTTTTGAAAAATATTTTTGTTTGGCAGCGAGAATCCCAGGTACGTCCCTGACATTTTAAGGTGTTAAATGTTCTTGCAGTATAGGAGGTATAAGGGGAGGCGTGATTGTTAACCCTTGTTTTGCATGGAGGTGTTCGGATGCATGGTTTAATTTATGCACGAAGCGCTGTTTGATATAACCTGTTGTACATGCCTTACATTTTCACTACACCGTACACATTACTCGCTGCCGGACCTGGGTGGCATAGGCTTAGGATGGTACTGAGATAGTGGATACCTCGACCAAAACCATGTGGTACGGGTCGCCCTCCTCGGTCCCAAAATTTTTTCAAGGTGTCATTGAGTACCCACCACGATTGTATCCCACTCAACCCGGGTCGACTCTTTGACTAAGCCGGAGTCAGGGGAATCCTAGCCTAACCACCACCATGACTGGTTTAGCTCGGTAATCCTCTCGTTTCCACTTTGCAAGCCAGAGTCTAGGTAGAAATCGAACATCACATTTCATGCGCACATCTATGTGATTGCCATTTTCCTACCCGGTGAAGTAAGTTTTCTTCAACTCTCATCTCGCAATTTATTTACGTTTCGTCCTTTTCCTTGGTCGGTCCATGACATTAGGTCGATCGTGAGTTTTGGTCTATACGCTATGGGAGGGACAGACATCCGGATTCTTGATGCTCCTAATGACGAGCTCCGTGCCTGGTGGAACCTACTCAGTCCGACCAACCGTAAGTTAGTCGAGGGCCACATCGGAAGGCTGCTCAAGGCTGCTCCCCCTATTGAAAGTCAAAGTCCGTACCAGCCTTGTTCGCGCATTAGCCCACTTCTGGTGTCCTGAGACATCCACCTTTATATTCGGTAAGCATGAGCTCACCTCGACTTTGGAAAAATATAGTATGCTCATTGGAAAACCTTTAGGATCGGAGTTAATCACACCACCTTTGGGAATTGATTCCACCTTAATATTGGATGAATTTCTGAATGTCGGAAAACATGACTTACAAAAAGTTTTGAAGGCAAACCGTGGGTCATGTCCTTTTTCATTCCTGAGTCAATGTTTTGAAAACGCCACACCTTTCCAAAAAGGCAGAATCATTTTACTAGCATTTTTCGGGTTCGTCATTCTTCCTTACTGCAAGAATGCATGCAATCCATCAATCGCATGGTTGGTCCAACAAGTTTGTCTCGAAAAGAATTTTGTCAACACCATTTTAGCCGAGACTTTCATTTCTCTCACCAAATTCAAGCAAAATGTTGACAAAATATTTCATGCACCCCTTGAATTATTGCAAATCTGATTTTTGTCTCACATTAAAGGATGTGGCGATTTACTCAAAATATCCGAACTTAGTGATTCCAGTCATCCCATTTTAAGCTATAAAGAAAAACAAGAGAACGCACTGGATTACCATTACTTCGAGTGGATCATTTTTATGAAAAACGCTAGGCTCCAAGGTTTCCAATGGCATGCTAGTTGGTTCAATGTCGAGGAAGCTCAACTTACGTGTAATGGTGTTGAACCGGTGCCACTTTTGGGCTTCACTGGCGCAATCGAGTACTACCCCGCCAGAGTGTCCCGACAGTACCAGATTCTCCAGGGATTCCCTCCGGCGTTACAACCCAAGCTCCTCCGTGTCGATTTCTCCGACGAAAGCGAAGACCACGAAGAGACCTTAGCTCAACTTCAGAAGATGTAGAAGAAGTGCCGCGTTTTAAAGATAGCCCAACCCGAAGGAGAACTGAAGGGAGAACAGAAGTCTTACTTCGTGACGACCAAGTACATCCGACGACACAAGATCCTACAGGAGATATGCCCAACAATACCCAAGGTGCTTCTCAAGTCCACCAATCGCTCAGAGAACAATCGCCTCAAAAGGAAGGTCGAGGAAGCTCAAGAAAAGACAGCCAAGATAGCTCGAGCTTATGAGCAACTGAAGAAGGACGTCGCCTCCCACATGTCTATAGATCAAGTTAAATAAAAGAGAGCTTAAAGTTGTTTTCTCATTCTAGTTTCAGTCTTTCAGTTTGTTTAGGAATTGAGTCATTTGTTTTTTACATTCAGTTTAAAGTAATTTCAAGTCACTAGTCGTTGTAAAAATTTTCATCATTTCAATAAAGAGGTATTTTCAATTCAAAGCGGTTAGACCAATGTCATGGATCGGCGTGTGATTTTTGCTTCCCAATTATGTATGCCCTGTTTCATTCTGAAACTAGGTAACTACGAACCGATCACGATCACCTATTCGCACATGGTCAAGAGCTAGAATGGCCGATCAAACAGAGTTGCAGGAGTGTGTTGTCAGTATGGAAGACCAGATCAAGCAACTTGCCGTTGCAATGCAATAAATGACCGCTGAGATCAAGGCTCTTTGGTCGATACCTATTCCAGCACCCCCTGAAGCATCAGTTCCGAAGCATACAAGTGGAAAGAATGTTGATGTCGAGGAAGATGATGATATGCCTGACTTGGAAGATGACCCCATTCAGATAGTTGTCAACAAACATAAACCCAATGAATGAGTCAATAAGTTGGAAGAGAGGGTGAAACAGCTGGAGGGCTCACAGGATTCACCTTCGATCGATCTGTCCCTATACTCGCAGATTAAGATCCCAAAGAAGTTTAAGATGTCGGACTTTGACAAGTACAATGGTACTACGTGCCTAAAAGCCCACCTGCAGTTGTACCACGTGCAAATGACTTCGTACGTTGACAACAAGCTTCTGATGATCAATGCATTTCAAGCAAGTTTGACGGGTCCTGCTCTGCACTGGTACCTCATGAAGAAGATAAATAGCCTCAAAACCTGGAAGGAGGCTAGTGAGGCATTTCTGAAGCAATACCGGTTCATAACAGACATTACTCCTACTCGTGATGATCTCGAGCGTGCTCAAATGAAGAAGATCGAGTCTTTCAAAGACTATGCCATCAGATGGAGGAATTTAGCCGCTCAGGTTGTCCCGGAACCTATTGACAGTGAGTTGAAGAGGATGTTTGTCAAAACTCTCCCGTTCAAGTACCGTAATCGAATGGTGGCCATCCCGACTAACAACTTCAATCAACTCATCCCCATAGGTAAGCAGATCGAGATAGTACTGAAAGATGGATGGTTTATGGAGCCGTCTTCGTCAACCAAAAGATTCAGTGCAAGAAAGGAGAAAGAATCGGCAGCTGAAGTGAATGTGACGTATAACCAACCGAGCAGGCGGAACACTAACCCAGCCCCGGCAATTCAAGTAGCAGAAGCTCAGCAACAAAATACGGGTTGTCAACCTTTTCAGAGGAGGAACAACACGAGGCAATTCACCCCCTCCCCGGATCGTTGTCTCAAGTACTGGCAGTGCTCCGGAAGAAAGGTTTGCTTACTACCGAGCCAAAGCGGCCCAATCCTGAGCAGTTCTACAGCTTCAACCCATCGAAGAAATGCGATTATCATACCGGCGAGGTCGGACATTCAACCGACGATTGCTCTATCCTCAAGCATCAAATCCAAAACCTCCTTGACACGAAGGCGTTCTCATTCTAACCTGCCAAGCCAAATGTTCAGAGTAACCCACTCCCTGATCACGCGGGTAATGTGAATACCAATTCAGTTTTAATGCCGGTCGAATCAAGAACGTCAAAGTATACACCACCGAGGTCTATGCTGAACTGGTGAAGGCTGGTTGTTACCCGAGTAATGAGGCCATTTCCTTGGCTATCATGAGAGAAAGAATCTCAAGAATGGTCGAAGCTGGGATGATAGTTTATACTGACTACACGGGCATCATTTCTATTATCTCCGAGGTCGTCATTAACTGGGACGAGGAGTTCGCTACATTAAATGCCGGGGAGGACAAGCTCGGTTCCTTACTTGAAGACATGCCTCCGCTCGAAGACGCGACTGATGATGAAGGGATCATGATAAACACGCCCGCAACTGATGAAGAGATAGTGATCAAGATACCTCAACCGTATGAGTACTCCGATGATAAGGCAGTCCCTTGGTCCTACAGTCTTGATGTCGATTTAGTCACTAGATCTGGACGTACCTATGGCCAAGCTAATGCCCAACCTACAAAGCTTGTCACCAATGAAGAAGCTAAAGAGTTCCTGGCCGTGATTAAGGCTAGTGAATACAGCATAGTGGAGCAACTGCGCAAGATGCCTGCACAAATCTCTCTGCTTGAACTTCTCCAGACATCTGTCAAACATCAGAAAGCCCTAATGAAGGTGTTAAGCGAAGTTCACGTGCCTGAGACAATCGATCATGAGAGACTGGAGGAATTTGTGGGGTTTATACTCCTCAAGGACCTTATTGCCTTCTCGGATGAGGAGTTCCCTCTAGAAGGCAGAGGACATACCAAGGCCCTGTATATTTCTGTCAAATACAAGGCCTCGCATATGGCTCGGGTACTCATTAACAACGGTTCAGCCTTGAACATCTGTCCTTTGGCTACTCTACATCGCCTTAAGATAGACCCTTCGAAGATAAATGCTGCGAAGACCTCTGTGCGAGCCTTTGACGGAATGAAGAAAGAAGTGATAGGTGAAATCCACCTCGACATACAGATAGGGCCAACAGTGTTCAACATCTTATTCCAGGTTATGGACATTCCCACCGTATTCAATTTTCTGCTGGGTTGTCCATTGATTCACACTGCTGGAGCTGTGCCGTCCAGTCTACATCAGAAGGTGAAGTTTGTTGTCGAGAGAAAGTTAGTCACGGTACATGGTGAAGAAGAACACCCGATCTATCATGCAACGGCTATCCCCTATGTCGAGCCGGATTGCAAAATCGAATTGAGTTATCAATCGTTTGAGCTCGTGTCGACAATACATGCGGCTAGAGGATCATCACCGCTAGTTCCTAAGATGTCAAATGCTACAGTAATGGTGGGAAGAGTGATGGTATCGCAGGGCTTCATTCCAAGCGAAGGCCTTGGCAGGGATGGTCAAGGTATCCGCCAACCGGTGGAAGTCTCTCAAAGGCCCCACGCTTCTGGATTGGGGTATCAAGGGCCAACTGCGCCGAACAATGAGAGACGTGGATTTGGTCGAGGTCGAGGTCAAGGAGTTGAGCAGAACAGATCGAACAATGAAGAGCCTGGGCGTGGTAGGTTACTTCCACACATCCGCACCATATTCCCAGGCCCTGCAAGGATGATGCATGAGGAGAAGGAGGTGATTGACACCTTGGGGCAACCGAGCGGCAAGTTTGACTATTATGTGAAGTACTCAGCGCCCCTGAGCTTCTACGTGGACCCTCGTGACATTGTCCCTGATGGATGGGGAGGTATGGATGATCCAACGCCTCTAAAGACAGAAGACCCCGATGATGTAATAGAGGGAATCACTGCCTTGTTCAATGACATCTACATCGGAGCTATCGAAGAAGGACCGTTAGAGGGAATGGGCACAGGCCCATAAGAGTAAAACTTTTACTTTTCCGCACATTCCCCGGTGTGGGAATTTTTACTGCTTTCTAGGATTTGCCCTGTCTCGGGTGCTGTTTTCATTTCCATTTTTAGGTTTTGATTGTTGCAATTTCCATTCAATAAATGTAATTCATTTTGAAATGATCAATGAAATTACAAGTTTTTGAGGGCATGTTGAGGTATATCAAACCAGCTCGGTGATGATATCTAACCGATAAAAGAAAATATAGTCCAAGGAGAATTCTGAGGCCTGGGCTTCTTCATGCTTCATCGTGTTAAAACCTTTACGAAATGAATTTTGGAAAAAAACAAAAAATCTTACAAAAAAAAATTTACTGTTTAGCCCTGTTTGTCCTTCTGAATCCATTACTTTATGTTTAAGGGGCAATCTTATGACACATGAGGGTATGGGAACGGTCCAATTCGATGAATTATGCGCCGCCTAGCCTGATCCCAATGATGCCGGAGAACTCGACGATTCCTCGGACCTTCAGCGTGATCCAGAGCTGTATGAAAAGCCTAAAGTCCTGACGGTAGATCAAACAATTACCGTCAACCTGAGTGATTCCGGAGAAGCCAAGGAGGTGAAGATAGGAGCGACCCTTCCCGAAGATGAAGCCAAACGTCTAGTCCAATTGTTGAAGGATTACCAAGATATCTTTGCCTGGTCATATGCTGATATGCCAGGTTTAGACTCGATAATTGTGGAGCACGGCTTGCTTACTAATCCTGGCATGCCGCCTAAGAAACACAGGCTATGGAGAACCAAATCTGAGCTTTTGAAGAAGATAGAAGAGGAGGTCATGAAGCTTTTGAAAGTGGGATTCATCGAAGTCACCCAATACCCTACCTGGGTGGCCAACATTGTTCCAGTCATGAAAAAAGATGGCCGAGTTCGGGTTTGCATTGATTATCGCGACTTGAACAGGGCTAGCCCTAAAGACGATTTCCCATTACCACACATAGACGTTCTGGTAGATAGTACTGCTGGATTTGAATTATTTTCTTTCATTGACGGTTTCTCGGGCTACAATCAGATAAGAATGAAGGATAGCGATAAGGAGAAGACATCATTCATCACTCCTTGGGGAACGTTCCACTATAAAGTCATGCCATTCGGCCTTAAAAATGCTGGGGCAACATATCAACGGGCAATGGTCACTCTTTTCCATGACATGATGCATAAGGAGATTGAGATCTATGTCGATGACATGATTGGCAAGTCTCGACTCGGAAAGAGTCATGTTGATACCCTGAAGAAGTTGTTCGATCGACTCCGTGAGTTTAAACTCCGTCTCAATCCAGCCAAGTGCATATTCGGAGCAACGTCGGGCAAATTACTTGGGTTCGTGGTAAGTAGTAAGGGCATTGAAGTCGATCCTTCCAAAATAAAGGTTATATGTGAGCTGCAACCCCCATTGACCGTGAAAGAAGTACGGAGCCTCCTCGGCAGATTGAACTACATAGCCCATTTCATTTCTCAGCTCTCCGAAACTGCTAAGCCGTTCTTCAAACTTCTAAAGAAGAATGCTCAAGTGGAGTGGGATGATAATTGACAGGAAGCGTTTAATGAATTGAAGCAGTACCTGATGAAACCACCAGTGCTAGTCCCGCCAATGCCGGGGCAACCTCTGATCCTCTATCTCACGATTTATAGCGAGTCCCTGGGAGTGATGTTAGCCCAGAAAAATCCGGGAGATGGAAAGGAGCGAGCTATTTATTACTTGAGTAAGAAGTTCACCGTCTCGGAGTTGAATTATCCTGAAGCCGAGAAGACTTGTGCTGCACTAGTATGGGTACTCCATAGGCTGAGACAATATACACTGCACCACCAGACTCTCCTGGTGACTGAGAATGATCTCATCAAGTATTTACTTGATTAACCGGCCTTGGTAGGGAAGCTGGCCAAATAGCAGATTCTAATTTCAAAATTTGATGTCCAGATGATGCCGCAGAAGTCGGTTAAAGGTCAAGTAATTGCTGATGTGTTAGCCGAAAATCCTGGAGTCTCAGATGATGATAAATATTCCCCAGAAGATCGCATTCTGGCAATAAAGGAAGACACATGGACCATGTTTTTCGATGGAGCCGTGAACTTAGCTGGTTCCGGCACCGGGGCAGTCTTAATATCCCCAGATGGGCAACATTATCTAGTAGCAGCAAAGTTGGTGTTCCCGTGCACCAACAATATAACCGAGTACGAAGCTTGTATCCTCGGACTTCAAGCCGCAGTAGAAATGGGGATATCCAAGTTGAAAGTGTTTGGCGATTCCGCTTTAATCATTCTCCAAACTGTAGGAGAATGGAAGACGAAAAACATCAAACTAGTGCCATATCATGAATACCTCCAAGAAGTCATAAAGGAATTCGAAGACATTTCCTTCGAGTACTTGTCGAGATCCCACAATCAGTTCGCTGATGCGCTAGCTACGTTATCTTCCATATTGCAAGTGACCGGTGGAGTAGAGGTAGAATCCTTGAAGATCGAAGTCCTAACAAAGTCGGCCTACTGTATGGTTGTGAACGAAGAACCTGACGAAAAGCCATGGTATTACGATATCATGAACTACATCCAAAAGACAAGAGTTTCCTGAAGGAAGCACTCCCACTGATAGGAAGTACATAATGAAAATGGCTTCGAAATTCTTTGTCAGTGGTGAAAAGCTATATAAAAGATCCTATGATTCAATTCTGCTGAGGTCTGTGGACGCAGCTGAAGCTACTAGGATCATGCGAGAAGTACACGAAAGGATATGTGGTCCACACATGAATGGCCATATGTTAGCTAAGAAGATCATGAGGTTGGGCTATTATTAGCTCAGTCTTGAAAGTGACTGCATCCAGCATGTTCGAATATGTCATCGCTACCAAGTTCACGAGGATAAAATAAATGTTCCCCCCACAGAGTTACATCAGTTGTCCGAGCCATGGCCTTTTTCGATGTAGGGCATCAATGTGATTGACCCAATCAATCCTAAGGCATCGAATGGACACCGATTCATCTTGGTGGCGATTGACTATTTCTCTAAGTGGATTGAAGCCGTGCCTTATGCCAACGTTGTTGCGAAGAATGTTGTAAGATTCATCAGGCGGGACATAATCGCTCGTTATGGTGTCCCCGAAGCTATTATCACCGATAATGGGACGAATTTGAACAAGTAGTTTATGGAGCAGTTGAAGCCGCTAATAAGAACATCAAGAAGATCCTAGCCACAACGGCTGAAAACTATCGTGATTGGCACGAAAAATTGCCATTTGCACTAATGGCATACCGGACTTCCATCCGAACCTCTGTCGGTGCAACCCCTTTTTCCTTGGTGTATGGCATGGAAGCAGTCCTGCCTGTCGAAGTGGAGATCCCTTCCTTGCGAGTTTTATCCCAGGTGGAGTTGTCTGAAGCGGAATGGATGTGACAAAGACACGAGCAGTTGAACCTGATTGATGAAAAACGGCTGAGAGCCATTTGCCACGGTCAAACCTATCAGTAAAGAATAGCTAGATCTTTTAACCAAAAGGTGTGTCCAAGATACTTCAAGGTAAATGATCTAATCTTGAGGAAGGTGCTGCCAATCTTCCCTGTTCCCGGAGGAAAATTTGCCCCAAACTACATCGGTCCATTTGTGGTTAAAAAGGTGCTTCCTAGAGGTGCTTTGATTCTTGCAGAGATGGATGGTCGTGAGTTCTCCAATCCTGTTAATTCTGACACTGTGAAGATGTATTATCCTTGATAAAACCTGACATTTTGCAGGAAAAGTTTTTCAGTATCTGGTTTTATACCTCTGAATTGCAAACATTTCAATGATCAATAAATGAATTCAATTAATTTCAAGTTAAGATGTTTGCATTGGCTTTAATTTTTGCATGATTATTTTGTCAATCAGTATTGTCGATTTCAAAAGGGAAGTTTATTCACCACAATTTGATAACTCATGTGGAATGAATTGAGTATGTCGAATGAGGTATATCGAGATGATGGAAGGCAAACCCTATCCTACACAGTCCCACGCATTAACCCCCAGTGAGTTGAGTGGAAAAATTCCATGTCTACAAGGTAAAGAGTTCTCTTGCAAAATGTACGGTGACCGAAATGACAAGAGGCATTTTATTTCTCTATCCCAAACAATACAGGTCATCCATTGTTTCACCATTTTGAGCCTAAATGTTTGGAGAAATTCATTCAAATTACCCCTGTCAAGAACCACCCCACATCGGGGCAAACTGGAGGTAAATCAGCATCATGAGGAAAAATGTGTAGAAATTTTTTTGCTCTCACTTGCATTAATCTTTGAGTGTTGCTTTTTCAGATGAATTCACGCGAAGTTCAAGTGCCTTAGGATGACGAAGAGCATTTCTTTCTCTATCCTATACACACTTTATCCTTTGCTAAGTCCAATTGAGCCTACAAATTCGTTTCATATAAACCCAGTTGGTGATCATCCCCTACACTGAGGCAAGGCAAGAAGTCATCATTGTTCAAGCAGCATATCCAGAGCGTCGATAGAAGACAAGAAGTTTCTAAGCTCAAACGGCGAGTCAATCAGGCAGATTAGATAACCAGTGTTTACATTGTAAGCGACATATGTCGAGAAAAGAAAAAAAAGAATAAAAGGGGCAAGAAAAAGCAGTGTGCCTGGTAAAAGCAAGGCCAATGCCCAATGAAAATATCAGGATATGACATATCAGAATCCCCAGTCGAGAAGTCTCAAAGGAATCAAGTGATAAACTCTTGAAATCAATGGGACATTTATCTAGAAGAAAATCTCTGGTGAAGAAGAAGACCGGTGACAATGCCAAGATGATCACCAACTTATTCACCCAAATTATACACATTTTGAGCCTAATGATCCATTCATTTCTCAACCCATAAACCGAGCCTACGTTACGTCTCTTGCAAAATCTCTTCATATTAGGGCACTTGAATTAACGTAGAATTTCAGATGTTTACAAGCTTAGCTCGAAGAAGTGCGACAAGTCCATTTCTATCTCATGTTGCAGGGTTCTTGACTTGTAAACCCGGATACGGTCGCAGAGTATTTTCTTTCAATAGCCTCGACTCGAAGAGTCCCCTTTGCTAATACATTGACCAAGCCCATATTACAGTCCTGGTAAAGACCTCTTGGATTGGTAAGGTTGTACCGCTTGCGAGAATACCCAGACCCCTTGTCGACATGATGATGGTGAGATGGAGTGATTCTCTATAAATCAACATTTTCAATGAGAATGAGTCAAAGCCCTTTCGGATTGGAAGTCCGTCATTCGACATTTTCAAGATACTCATTTGTGAGTTAGGATTGTCTTGTCATGATTCTTCCCCAACGGGATTTGTAATGCCGATTTGACAAAACCATCGTGCATAAAAACCAGTTGAAATCATAGTGCATGTGTGCGTATTCTTGATAATGCGCGAATGCATATTGCATGTTGCCTAAAATCGTGTCTACCAGGAGATACACCTTCAGAGTTGGAGATATCGCCAGGTAAGTATATCTCAATCTTTTGGATGCCTATCCAGGCATCCTAAACCTGTTCGAGCAATCGTTAGGCCCCATATTGACCATTTTGTTGCGATCTCTAGATGCCTTTGATTATGTTCAGGTGTCTATTGATCAAACCTTTTCAGGTACCCCTGAAGATGCCCCGGTACTCTGTCAAGGAACCCTCGAACATTCGGGTTAGCCCCTTTTGTTCACCAAAATCATTGTTTTCATACAATTTCGAGAAGATTCCCCCGTGAGACACCTATGGAGATGTATAGGTGCCACGGCAAAATCTTTACGAATACCTATAGAGATGTATAGGTATCTTAAAGGTCGGAATTTTTCTCTAATCTCAAGTATTCCCCTGCTACTCACCTATGAGTCAAGGATATAGGTGAAGCGGCCAAAATCTTTACAAGTATCTATGGAGATGTATAGATATCTTGTAAAGGTCGGAATACTTCTTTAATCTCGAGATATTCTCCCGCGACATGCCTATTAGTCAAGGATATAGGCGCAACGACCAAATCTTTATAAGTACTTATAGAGATGTATAAATGTCTTATAAAGGTCGGAATATTCTCCCTATCTCAAAAGTTCCCCCGCAGTTCACTTATGAGCAGGTATAAGTGAAGCGGCCAAATCTTTGCAAACACCTATGGAGATGTATAGGTAGTTTGTAAAGGTCAGAACTGTTCTCACGGATCCAGATGATGATTGGATACGTCGAGCTTTTTTCGTGTGTTTTGACTTAATTGCAGATCACTGAAGTTCATCAGCGTGTACCAGGCAATACTTATGGGATTGAGCCTAGACATTTACCAAACAACATAAAAGTCAGAGTCGTGCCTCAAATTGCATTATCTCGCTTCTGCCAGGTAAGTAATTCCAGGTATATTTTCCATTCATGTTGGCATGCATCATTTCTTATTGCCTTCAAAATGGGACTCATAATCCCGACAAAAACAACATTCATTGCATTTGCATGGTTGAAATTTAGGTATCATTTAATCTTTGAATGCAACCTCTGCGAGCTCACTTTCAAAGAGGGGTAGCTGTTGACACCTAAATTTTACCGAACATTTAGTGTAATTTGCATAAAAATTTAGGGATTAATTTTTAATCCCTAAACAAAAATATTTAAATTGCATAACATATAGTTTAGGTTTATTTTTGTTTAATTGCATTTTTTTGCATCGGATTAGCGATAGCGAATAAGCTTAAATTTCATTGAACAAAACTCAGTTCGCTCGGGAATGCAAGGGCCGGGAATTACAAGTCAAACGGGCTTGGTTGTTTTAATTTAGGTTTAATTTAGTATGTTGAGTTTAATTAATTAAATCCTAAGTTAATTCAGCCCATTTAAATGTTAATTAAAGCCTAAGCCCATTAGGACATTAAGGCCATCTAATTTGACCTAGATTAATCATATAAATATGTCATTAGGTTAGAATTTTAGGGGGAGGCACATAATTTTCTGATCAGAATTTTTAGACGTGAGAGACACGCGTGCGAGAGGGAGAAAAAGAGAGAGAGACCGCGGACGCCGTGGCCCCCTCACCGCCGACGTTCCACCGTACCGGAGCCGCCGTGGCTGGAGCCTCACTGCCGCGCCCTAGCTGCCTCGTCGTCCACGCCACGACGCCCTCGTTGCCCCGCATCGCGCCGTCTCTCCCTCTGACGTCGCTGCTGCCCTCACCGGGGAAGCCATCCATGGTGCCGCTCGTCGCTTGTTGTACCGCCGCCCACCACCGCGCCTAGAGGACGCCGACGTTGCCCTCCACAACCGATGTTCGTTGCATCGCCGGAAACCGCCGCAAGTCACCGCCCCGGAGGAAGCTAGCATCTGCCCACGCCAGCGATGGACACCCTTGCTTGTGCCCGCCGCAGCCCACTGCACCGTCGTCGGAGAAGTTGCTGCCCTGCCCCATGAAGCACCGATCAGCAACCCAGCCGTGAGCTGCTTCACTATTCTCACCTCAGCCGGAGCCCTACCGGAACAACCAGCCACGCCGGTGTTCCCCCTTGTCGCCGCTGCTCCTTGTTGCACCGCCCCACCTGTCGGAACAATGCCCTTTCCGACGGAACAGGCGCCTTGCCGTGAGCCTACCGGTGTTGCCGTGAGTCGATCCCGTCGTCGTGATCTCGATCCCGATTCGCAAGCTTGTCCCGATCCGAGTTCAAATTTGGCAATATTTCAAATTAGGTAAGTGAACATTATATGATATATTTTCAGAATATTAAGTTTCCTAATTTGAGTGTTTTGAATATTGCATGAATATCACATGGATAATTAGATGTCTTAAAATAATGTTTGTGATATTCGCGATATTTTCAAATATTCAAATTAGGAAAATTTCCTAATTTAGCAACGTATCTGGACGACTATCCGACTTTAACCCTAAGGTCCGATACACAGCGATACGGGAAATTATTATCCTATCCATAACTATTTGGATACGATAATAAATTTCATCAGCTTTCCAAATTTGAATGATCGATTATCCGTCGATATCTATAACCCTATAGATATGACTAATAGTTCGAATTTTGTGTCTAATCCGAGTTTGAAACAAATTTGGCGGATCGCGTGGTTGATTTAAATATGGTTGTTATCCGTATTTGTTTGATTATCTTTCTTTTTTCAAATAAAACAGAAAAATTCACAAATATTAGCTAGATAAATTAGAGTTTTGCGTGTCTAGGATTTTTGAATATATCCCGAAGGATGAGATAAGTATTTAATTTAAATTAGGACTTAAGGTGGCATGTTTCCTAATTTAAATTAAGTATTGTTTTAATCCTAACGGATTATTCACGTTATTTTATAATTCCGAATTTTCATAAAAAACCCCAAAAAAATGGTGAATTGTTTCATGTTTTATTAGGATAGATTGAATTTTAATTTAAGTAATTTATAATTTCGAATGTTTAATCAAAAATCCCAAAAAAAGAAATCATTCTAGGGAAGATTAAGTCATCATAGATTGCATGTTAACTTAGGTATTTTTGAATTTCGAATTTTAAACAAAAATACCAAAAATAGAGTCATTAGGTTGCATGTTAATTTAGGCATATTTTTATTCCGAATTTCATTAGAAAATACCAAAAATGTATCATTACATTTGTCATTAGAATTAAGTCACGACGTCCCATGACGTATAGTTTACATGCTAGGTTGCATTAATTCGCATGTCATATTTTTGCACGTCATTGCATGTAGATTAGTTTTCATTTAAATAAAGTGAAAATTCAAAAAAAAGAAATTGAGTGAATTGCTTGTTAATTAAAAATCATATTAGGGTGTTGATGTGATTTTCTAGCTAATAATGCAGATGCTTGCGTTGGTTCGAGGTAAGTTATTCTCATAAGCTTGCAATTTATTTAATGCTTTATGGGTGTTAATTTGGTGGTTTGCGCATCCGCATGAACACCTCACATATTAATAATTAAGTTAAAATGGATCCAAATTGCTTGCCAAAATATTTTTGAAAAGAAAAGGTACCGAAAGGGCGTTAGACTAGATCTAGCGTAATCAAGTCCCCGGGCTTAGAATCTCTGGTTCGTAGGAATAAAATATATCTCCCTATGTTTTATTTAGGTTTCTAATCAGCCTACCGTAAATTGATTAGTGGCGACTCCAAGCATGAAAACATTTGCATGTTAAGAACTTAAACCCTAAGTTGCGAATTGGTAGGGTTTGGGAGGGCCCGAGTTAGTTCAATCTTAATAATCCATTAGCCCAAAAAATGAAATTTTTTTTTAGGGTTGTGACAGCATGCATGCCATGGACTTGTGATCACCTAATTGCCTGATGCGTTCCACGCCGGGTTCAGATAAAAATTGGCAGTGTGCCGTGTGATCTCTTAAGGCCTTCGGGTCGTGGCCTTCGGGTCGTGTCGTCTTCATGCACTTTGGAGCAGGACGATGCCCGGTACGTCCGGAAGACGACCATCCTGATGCGTTTACACGGGCTCTGGTTCGTAAGGAGATCGGTGTTGTGCCTGATGTGTTTACGCGGGCTAGAGACACTGAGCCTGGGGCGTCTTTACGCTGGCCACGAAGAGTTGTAATTGGTCTTCGGATCGTGGCCTTCGGGTTGAGCCTTCGGGTCGTGGTCTTCGGATCGTAGTCTTCGGATCGGGCCTTCGAGTCGAGTCTTCGGGTCGAATTAACAGAATAAGCAAACACGTGTGATGCATAGTACCTGATTATGTAATGGAATCTGCCGGGCATGGTATAGGACGTGTCCAAGTGGATTCTATTTTATAATCGAAACACGAACGGAATCTTATGCCGAAATGCCGTATGAATTAAATAGTGAGCATGGCAAGGTGTTGGCATTTGCATGCAACTGAATGCATGAGCTAGTGTGTGAAATTGTGCGATTCGGTGATTCATATTTAAAACCGACAAATAAAGTTTTGAGCATGCGTATGACACTCGTGTGACTGGGAATGCCGCGAATGTGACATGATATTATTGGTTTACCTAACCTGCAGGGTCATTGAGAATACCGATTTGGGCCTAAGAGCCTAAGTCATCTTGTGTGATTTTATTTTCCCGTCAGGAGATGCATGTTAGCCTAATTTAGGTTTAGGAGTTTTTTCATTCACTGAGATGTGTCTCACGATTTTTATAACCCAACCTTTCAGACCCGCGTCTATGAGGAAGCTTCCTGTCCCGGTACGTTTTGGGATCCCTGTAGAGTTTGAGCATACTATGACTGCGCATCCTGTAGGAAACGGAAAGGTGTATTTGAGGCATTATTCTCTGATAGGAGTAGACGTAGGTACGACACATTCCGAAGTTCATGAATATGTAGCATGGTGTTTCCGTGACCGTTTTTGGAGACGAATATGGACCCCTCCGTGCTATGGATGTCCCGTTTACCGTAGAAGGCCAGCTAGATCCGCAGTGTCCAAGTGGTGAGATCGTGGATTCTGAAATGGATTCGGAGGAGGGTATGGGTTCTTATGGTCTGTATGAGGCTGCCGAGGATGAGGAGCTAGGAGGCGTAGACTATGAGCTAGTAGTAGAGGACCCGGTGATGGAGTCAATGGAGGTCGACGAAACTGAGCCAATGGATATCGAGGAGTCCGAGGAGGAGGATGTCAGCGAAGATTTAGAGTTACCAGAGAGCTCTTCAAAGTCCGACAGTTTTGACCCCAACTGGGCGCCTTAGGCTAGATGCAGTCGTGTTTATGAGGGTAGTCACTTTTTGGATCTCAGACCCTCCCCTTTGTAGCAGTTGGCCCTCCTTGTCTCTTAGCCCTCTTGATTCATGTGACAGTACTCTTTTGGTTGTACCATTCTTTCTATTACTGTTTCGAAGGGATGCTAAAATTTTGTTGTTGACATTTTCGATGGATGTGTACGTTGCCTAAATTCTTCGTATGTTGCTTTCCCCGGTTCTCATAATTATTCTGTACGGGTGTTTTTAAAATTTTGCTTCCATATGTGCCTTATGTTATATGAAGGGAAATGGGTTGACGACGACAGGCCCTGGGACGTCGTACTATTCCGACCACCGAGCGGGGTGTCGCGTGCCGTGGAGGTCGGGGCGTGACAACCCCCTCGCTAAATTGGTATTAGAGCAAGGTCAGCTCGATCCGATTAGGTCGAAATCTGGAGTGATAAGGAGCGATGAGACCACGGGTAGCCAGTTAGGGTGACTGCGTGTGCTACATGTATCTCCTGACAATGTATGATGACTTGACGTGTATTATTGTGACTCGTGATGTGCATGTGCGGCAGGACCTGAGGTGAGTATATGAATCCCTTGGGTGATGTGTTGAGTAATCCCTGTTAAGCTGCATACTGGTTGTTTGGTCGTTGTTTTGAGACCTGCCTAGGACTTAGACTGGATAGATTGGTTTAAGTCTCTAATTCCTTAATGGAATTATAGCAGGAAGTTGAGCTGCCAAAGTTGTCAAGATGAGTAGGAGAAGAGGAAAGGAGCCTCAAGCTCAGCCTAGTGAGGGTGCCCGCGAGGCTAGGGACCCCAGGTTTGATGAGGTCATGGAGACCCTTCGTGAGATAGGACATATCTTTGGACTACAAGCGCAGGAGAGAGCCGCAGCCAATGCTCAGGCTGCCAAGGCTGCAGCTATTGCTGGGAATGGGGGAAATCAGGCCCAGCAGGGGCAGGACCGCCCAGTGGGGGTTAGGCAGATGCCCCGATTAGTAGAACAATTCATGAAGATGAAACCGCCAAAGTTTCATGGTCGTGGTGACCCCGAAGCCGTGCCAAGATGGGTGGAGGAACTGGAAAAGACCTTTAAGGTTCTGGGGTGCAGTGATGAGGAAAAAGTAGCATTAGCGGTGTATTAGCTCTAGGATGGTGCCAATGACTGGTGGAGTGCCACGGAAGGAGGAGTGTTTCTTGAAGGAACGGCCTCAACTTGGATGGTGTTCGTGGAGAACTTTTATGAGAAGTATTTCTCGGAGAATGCCCAGGAGAAGAAATTGACGGAATTCATGAGGTTGCGCCAAGGCCAGATGACTGTGGACCAATATGAGGCGGAGTTTGCAAGGCTGGCGAAGTTCGCACCGACCATGGTCGCGAATCCGAAGGATAAGGCTCAAAGGTTCCGGGATGGACTGAAGCCGGATCTTCGGAGCCAAATTCTGTCTCATGACATCAAGGAGTATGGAGAGATGTTTAGGCGGGCCCAGATAATTGAGCGAGATCAGTAAGAAAGGATGGCCGCTTCTGGATCGCGGTTTGCTCGGGGCAGGGATAACCATCGTTTGGGGAAGAAGCCTATGACAGGCAATCGACGATTTGCTCCCCCTGCCAGGCGGAATATTGGGAAGCCAAGTACTCCGACGGGAAGGTTTGGACCGTGCTTCAAGTGTGAGAGCACCGAGCATCAGATTCACACCTGCCCGCAAGCGCATCCCCCGGGACCGCATATGGCTCCTTAGCAGCAACAGCCCCGAGCAGGGAATCAAGCCGGGAATCCCCCACCGGCTAATCAAGGACGACCACCCGTTCAAGGAAGAGTCTATGCTGTGGCGTGTAGAGAAGCGGAGAATACACCGGGCGCGGTCACAGGTACGATTTACTTGTGCGGTCATGCCGCTTACGTATTGTTTGATTCAGGGGCAACCCATTCATTCATTTCAGAGTAGTTTGTTAAGTTGATTGGCTTGGAACCGGTATTGTTAAAGGATGTGCTTTGTGTGATGACGCCAATGAATGATAGGGTGCTAGTTTCATTTGGATGCCCTAGTTGTAGGATAAATATTGGTGGTAAGGAAGAGAGTATCGACTTGGCAGTGCTGGCCATGTTCAATTTCGACGTGATCATAGGGATGGACTGGCTAGTCCAGCAGAAGGCTGTATTGGATTGCAGCAATAGGACGATTCGATTTAGTCCTGATGGACATCCTAGTTTTGAGTTCCAGGGGAATCGAGGAGGAACCTTAACTCCATGAATATCTTCTTTAGAAGTGAGTAAGTTGCTGGATGATGGGTGTGAAGGGTATTTAGTGAATGCTGTAGACCCATCAATGGCGGAGACTAGACTGGAAGATATACCTGTAGTGTGTAATTTCCTCGAGGTTTTTCCTCAGGAATTGCCGAGTTTACCGCTCGACCGAGAAGTGGAGTTCGTTATTGAGTAGGCACCAGGAACTGAATCGATATCAAAGGCGCCATATAGAATGTCACTGACTGAGTTGAAGGAGTTGAAGGTTCAGATGCAAGAGTTGCTGGACAAGGGTTTTATGCACCCCAGTGCGTCTCCATGGGGAGCGCCAGTCCTGTTTGTGAAAAAGAAAGATGGAACATTGAGATTATGCATAGATTATCGGCAGTTGAACCAAGTGACAATGAAGAATAAGTACCCTCTCCCTAGGATCGATGACTTGTTCGATCAATTGCAAGGAGCCTCGGTGTTCTCCAAAATAGATTTGAGGATGGGTTACCACCAATTGAGAATCAGGAAGGAAGACATTCCTAAGATTGCCTTTCGGACAAGGTATGGGCATTATGAGTTCACGGTGATGCCTTTTGGATTAACAAATGCCCCAGCTGCCTTCATGGATTTGATGAATATGGTGTTTAGAGAATTTCTAGATCAATTTGTCATAGTGTTCATCGATGATATCTTGGTTTATTCAAAGAGTCCCGAAGAGCATGAGGAACACTTGACAAAGGTGCTACGGACCTTAAGAGAACATGCATTATATGCAAAGTTCAGTAAGTGCGAATTTTAGCTCAACCAGGTGGGATTTCTTGGGCATATTATTTCTGGAGATGGGATTGCCGTAGACCCGACTAAAGTGGAAGCGGTAACGAAGTGGCCAGGCCAACGTCTATAATGGAGATCAGGAGTTTTCTTGGTTTGGCTGGCTATTACAGACGATTTGTGGAAGGATTTTCATCGATAGCCATGCCCTTGACTAGATTGCTGAAGAAGGAGACGAAGTACGTCTGGGACGACAAGTGCGAGAGGAGTTTCCAAGAGTTGAAGCGTAAGTTGACGACCGCTCCAGTTTTGACCATTCCGTCCGGGCCAGGAGGATTTGAGATATATAGTGATGCTTCGTTGAGAGGACTCGGATACATGCTCATGCGACATGGAAAAGTGGTAGCGTATGCGTCGCGCCAGTTGAGACCGCATGAGATGAATTACCCGACGCATGATTTGGAGCTGGCAGCGATAGTCTTCGCACTTAAGATTTGGAGGCACTACCTATGCGGAGAGAAGTTCCAAATTTTTACGGATCACCAAAGCCTCAAGTACCTGTTCTCACAGAAAGAGTTAAATATGAGACAGCGTCGATAGATGGAACTGTTGAAGGACTATGACTGCGACATCCTGTATCATCCGCGTAAGGCAAACTGGGTGGCGGATGCTTTAAGTCGCAAGTCGAGTATGGCTCATTTGTTGGTTAAGGAGTGGACATTATTGGAAAGGCTCAGAGATTCAGAATTTAAGTTCGAAGTGAGCCGAGTATCTAGCTTGTTCGCGACATTAAGAATCGAACCAGAGGTTCAGGTTAAGATTAGGGAACTTCAACCTACGGACCCCGAAATCCAAAAGATTATGGATATGGATGCGGCAAGGAGAAAGCCGAATTTCCAAGTGTCTACGGATGGGATCTTAAAATTTCATGGTCGATTGTGCGTACCGGATGACGAAGGACTTAAGGAGGAAATTTTGAGCGAAGCTCATCAGAGTCAGTATAGTATCCACTCGGGTAGTACGAAGATGTACCAGAATCTGTGTCAGCATTATTGGTGGAATGGCATGAAGAAGGATGTGGCTAAGCATGTGACCAAGTGTCTAATGTGCCAGCAAGTGAAGGCACAACACTGCAAGCTAGGTGGATTATGACGACCTTTAGAAATTCCCGAATGGAAGTGGGAGCACATTACGATGGATTGCGTGATAGGTTTACCGCGAAGTCAAAGGGGACATGACTCGATATGGGTCATAGTGGATCGTTTGACTAAGTCTGCGCACTTCCTAGCAGTATAAAAGGACTTGGAGCTAGAAAAGTATGCAGAGTTGTATGTACGACAAATAGTGCGTCTTCATGGAGTACCGGTGACGATCACCTCAGATCATGATCCAAGGTTTACGGCCAACTTTTGAAAAAGTCTGCAAACGGCCTTAGGAACGAGATTGCAATACAGCACGGCCTACCATCCGCAAACAGATGGCCAGTCGAAAAGGACGATTCAGACTCTAGAGGATATGTTGAGAGCTTGTGTTCTGGATTTCCAAGGCAAGTGGGAAGAGCAACTGCATTTAGTGGAGTTCGCCTACAATAACAGCTTTCAACAGAGTATTCAGATGGCACCGTTCGAAGCTTTGTATGGTAGGGCCTGTAGGACGCCACTGTGCTGGGATGAAGTTGGTGAGCGAAGTATCGCAGGTCCGGAGCTTGTCCAGCAAACGGTAGAAGTAGTGGAGGCTATCCGGGATAGACTAAGGACTACTCAGAGTCGCCAGAAGAGTTACGCCGACAGAAGACAGCGACCCCTGGAGTTTCAAGTAGGAGATCATGTGTTTCTCAAGGTGTCGCCAATGAAAGGACTATCCCAATTCGGCAAGAAAGGAAAGCTCAGTCCAAGGTACGTCGGGCCATTCGAAATCCTAGAGAAGATTGGGGATATGGCATACCGACTAGCCTTACCTCCCAACCTGTCCCATGTACATAATATTTTCCACGTGTCAATGCTGAGGAAGTATGAACCGGACCCGACTCATGTTTTAAGGTACGAAGAAGTGGACGTGGACGACAGAGTGACGTACATAGAAAAGCCAGTCAGAATTGAGGACAGAAAGGACCGAGTGCTAAGGAACAAGACAATTCCGATGGTCAAGGTAGTTTGGGAGCACTATGGAACGAAAGGCGCCACTTGGGAAAGTGAAGAGGCCATGCGACGTCAATACCCCCAGTTGTTCGAGTAGATTAGTAAGAGTTTTAAATTTCGAGGACGAAATTTTTTTGTAAGGGGGGAAGAATTGTAACATCCCGAAATTCGACTCAATCTCTGGAATGAATAAAATGAGTCTTATTTGATATTCCATTTTCGTGAGTCTCGCCCGGAGCTGATCGCTCTCGGGATACTGACCAAATGGGAATGGCCAACTAGGAATAGGTACGTGGACCATGGACCCGGTCGTGAATTGAGCCTGATTTAGAAGGATGACGAGGAAGTATTTTGGAACTAGCGATAATTCCTCTCGTTCTCTCGACGATCGAGCTCGCCGCGATTCTGGCAACCCGAGGTTGATACGCGTAAATCCTAAACGGCCGCCCGTTAGTGAGAGATTTGGAAATTGGAAATTCGACAAATTCGATCGTGAAATTTAATCCGGACTTTGAGACTGATTTTCGTGAATCACGGGATAGTTTTTATAAGGACGACGTCAAATTATGCTGGCCACTTATATATAGGACTTGTACGGTCGAAAAATTGGCGATTCGACCCGGTACCGGAACTTAATGTCAGTTTTATCCTTTTGCCTCTCGGAATTCCGAATTTTTGGAGTTTATAGACCTAGCCCTAGGGTGTGACACTTGACACTCTAGCCCTTCCCCATGCAAGCCATCATTTTATCCAAATTTTCATCCTACCTGTTGGCCTTCCCTATGTTCTTCATCATCACCTTTCACCTCACCTCTCTCTCTCTCCCTTAAGCTCACCGGCCACTTCCTCTCCCTCTCCTCTCCCGTGAGCTCTCTCCCTCTCTCGACCTCACGCTGTTGCTCGCCGCCTGCCGGAACCGCCACCAGCCGGCACCGTCGCCGTGAAGCCACCACCCTTCCTTGTCTCACCACCAACCAGCCGTCCCTCTCCTTCTCTCCCTCGCTGTCTCCGACTGGCCAAGGCCTTACGCCGAGCATAGCTTAGCCGCGCCTCCGCCGAGCTCGTCGCCGCTCTGCCAAGGCCGCTGCCGTGCACCACCGTCGCCCCTCGCCACCGTCTCTCCCTCCCGGTTGCATACAAGGGTGAGCGCCGGTCAGCCGCGCCACCAGCTTGCCGTCGCCTTCCTCTCCCTCTCCTCTCCGCCGTGGCTGCATGCAGGGGTGAACGACTGCCGAAGCTGCTCGCCGCTGCACGCCACCGCCGGAGCCGCTCACTGTCCACGCCGCCGTCCCCCACCGTCCCTCTCTATTTCCCTCCGTCACCTCTCCCTCTCGGCTGCGTGCAATAAGGGGCGCCGGACAGCCGCGGTGGTAGAGACCAGCGCCGTCCGCCACCGAGAAGCACCGCCGCCGCCGCTTGCTATGGCCGCCGCTGCTGCCTTCTCTCCTCTGTCTCCCTTTCCTTTGGTTGCATGCAGAGCTAAACGCCGGACCTCTAAAGGTCAGCGACCGTTCATCCCTTCGCCGGAACAGCAGCGCCGTCCACGCCGTCCGTCGTGCGCTGCCGTGGTGGCTACTGTTCATCGCCATTCACACTGTCCGTCCGCCCCCTGTTTGCTGTGATCAGCCCCGTGCTGACGGTGAGCCGCCGCCCGTAGTTGTTGTGGACAGCCGGTCGCCGCTCGCCGTCGCTCCCTTGGGAAGTGTGCCGCTGGTTCCACCGTTCACCGGTGATTGACCGCCGTTCCCCGTCGCCCGAGCTTGGATTTAGGTGGGTGTAAACTTCTAAACCCTAATTAGGACGATTATGCGTTTTAACAGGCTTAGGACGTGATTACTAGTCGGATAGTGTTAATTAGGGCTTATATGGATTTGTGTGTCATTAGTGGGCATCGAGAAACTATTGGTAGGTGACAAAAGAGAAATTAGAAGCGAATTAGAGGTCGAAATAACAAGGATTAGCTGCTGTTCACATTGGGTTTTGATGGCTAATCCCACGGTAGTTTGAGCATTGAATCGATTGGAGTGCCGGGATTGCCGGATTAGTTGAATTGTGTGTCGGTTTGTTAATCATGATGAATTGGGTCTACCATGTCGCATGCTCGTGTGACCGACCGTTGTGGAATGTGATTGGTGATTTGTCAATGTACATCATAATACCGAATACGTCATAAGTGCCAATTTCGCATGTGAGGCCCTGTAGTGTGGATTGGGCTAATTAAGCATATGACGTGAATCATTGAACATGAAATTGTGGCATCGAATTGTGTGGGACATTATGCCGTGGTACATTGCACTAACATCCGTGTGCGAAATTGCATGGCCACGCACTATGCATGCCGGGTATGAAGCTTGTGGAAACTGTGCAAGAGTGCGTGCATGCCATGGACTTGTGATCACCTAATTGCCTGATGCGTTCCACACCGGGTTTAGATAAAAATTGGCAGTGTGCTGTGTGATCACTTAAGGCCTTCGGGTCGTGGCCTTCGGGTCGTGCCGTCCTTATGCACTTTGGAGCAGGACGATGCCTGGTACGTCCGGAAGACGACCATCCTGATGCGTTTACACGGGCTCTGATTCGTAAGGAGATCGGTGTTGCGCCTGATGCGTTGACGCGGGCTAGAGACACTGGGCCTGGGGCGTCTTTACGCTGGCCACGAAGTGTTGTAATTGGTCTTCGGATCATGGCCTTCGGGTCGGGCCTTCAGGTCGTGGTCTTCGGATCGTGGTCTTCGGATCGGGCCTTCGGGTCGGGCCTTCGGGTCGAATTAACAGAATAAGCAAACACGTGTGATGCATAGTGCCTGATTATGTAATGGAATCTGCCGGGCATGGTATGGGACGTGTCCAAGTGGATTCTATTTTATAATCGGAACACGAACGGAATCTTATGCTGGAATGTTGTATGAATTAAATAGTGAGCATAGCAAGGTGTTGGCATTTGCATGCATCTGAATGCATGAGCTAGTGTGTGAAATTGTGCGATTTGGTAATTCATATTTAAAACCGACAACTAAAGTTTTGAGCATGCGTATGACGCTCGTGTGACTGGGAATGCCGCGAATGTGACATGATATTATTAGTTTACCTAACCTGCAGGGTCATTGTGAATACCGATTTGGGCCTAAGGGCCTAAGTCATCTTGTGTGATTTTATTTTCCCGTCAGGAGATGCATGTTAGCCTAATTTAGGTTTAGGAGTTTTTTTACTCACTGAGATGTATCTCACGGTTTTTATAACCCAACCTTTCAGACCCGCGTCCATGACGAAGCCACCTGTCTCGGTACATTTTGGGATCCCCATAGAGTTTGAGCATACTATGATTGCGCATCCTGTAGGAAACTGGGAGGTGTATTTGAGGCATTATTCTCTGATAGGAGTAGACGTAGGTACGATACATCCCGAAGTTCATGAATATGTAGCATGGTGTTTCCGCGACCATTTTGGAGACGAATATGGACCCCTCCGTACTATGGATGTCCCGTTTACCGTAGAAGGCCAGCTAGATCCGCAGTGTCCGAGTGGTGAGATCATGGATTCTGAAATGGATTCGGAGGAGGGTATAGGTTCTTATGGTCTGTATGAGGCTGCCGAGGATGAGGAGTTAGGAGGCGTAGACTACGAGCTAGTAGTGGAGGACCCGGTGGTGGAGCCAATGGAGGTCGACGAAGCTGAGCCGATGGATACCGAGGAGTCCGAGGAGGAGGATGCCAGCGAAGATTTAGAGTTACCAGAGAGCTCTTCAGAGTCCGACAGTTCCGACCCCGACTAGGCGCCTTAGGCTAGATGTAGTTGTGTTTATGAGGGTAGTCACTTTTTGGATCTCAGACCCTTCCCTTTTGTAGCAATTGGCCCCCCTTGTCTCTTAGCCCTCTTGATTCATGTGACAATACTCTTTTGTTGTACCCTTCTTTCTATTACTGTTTCGAAGGGATGCTAAAATTTTGTTGTTGACATTTTTGATGGATGTGTACGTTGCCTAAATTCTTCTTATGTTGCTTTCCCTGGTTCTCATAATTATTCTGTACGGGTGTTTTAAAATTTTGCTTCCGCATGTGCCTTATGTTATATGAAGGAAAATGGGTTGACGACGACAGGCCCTGGGACGTCGTACTATTCCGACCACCGAGCGGGGTGTCGCGTGCCGTGGAGGTCGGGGCGTGACATAAACAATCCAATTGATCCAATAAGGTCTTTTGGAGGATTGTAATGTTGGCTTGGTCAATGGCTATTCAAAGGATAGGCATTCTAATGCCAAGAAAAAGATTTCGTCACAACTGACTTCGGGTTTACAAATTAAGAACCTCGAGGATTAGACAAGATAATATTGCATACACTTCTTTAAGTGATGACTTCCTGTCATAAAGCCATGTTTCTATTCTCAACAATCCCAATCTGAAGAGTCTTTGGGGAGAGGTTGTATTGTTGGTATTAGGTAGGCTTAAAAAGATTCATTTGTTTGAATTCAAGGTTTTCATGAAATTGGTGATCTTCTTGGCATCACCACCCTTTTCCTCTTTGTCCACTGGGGATCTTTTCTTATCATGAATACAAGAGTCCTTTAAATGCTCATCATGATGATTTTTTCAATTTCTAATTCATTGTGATTTTTTTATTTTTCACAATCTTTGCTTTGCCTTTGGTTTGACTTTTGTCATTCATTCTTGAATGCCTTTTCTTTTCCTTTCTTTTGCTCATTTTTCTTGGGCATTTGGCTTTACTTTTACTAGGCACACTGCTTTTTCATGCCCTAAACTCTTTCGACTTTGATCTTTTTGAATTCTAAGGATTCTGTGTTCTGCCCTTTTATTTCTTATCTATCAAAGTGGATCATATGCTCATACTCCAGTGCGAAGAGATGATCATCAATTTGGGGTTCTGAAATGAATATTCAGGCTCAATTGGGCTTTGTCAAAGGTAATGTGTTTGGGTATGAGAAATGAAGTACTCTTCTTCCTCTTGGGATGTTTTAAGCTTCCATATGATTTCACGTGAAGTTATCTCAAAAAGATTGATGCAAGAGTACGCAATAAAATCTTTCTTAATCCTATTCTCCATAGTTCTCAATTCACAAACCTCCTGATTTGCCCCAATGTGGGGTGGTTCTTAACAGGGTTTGGGAAAACTTCTCTACTGTTTTGGCTCAAATTTGATTTGCAATGGATAAACATGTGTTTGGGATAGTGAAACGGTTATCTTTCATCATTTCAATCCATGTAATCATTGCAAATATCCCCTATTTCCTTCGAATGAGTTTTTCTCACTCCCTTCTATACTTTAAATTTGAGTGTATAGGGAACGTATTTGGATATGGCTTATCTTTCATCATTTGAAGGTCTTTCCATTTAATTTGATCCAAACTTTTTCTATGAAATTTTTCAAAACTTTTTTGTCAAATTATCCCCTTTTTAGGGAATCTTGATGAGTATTGCATTTTCAAAGAAAGCATGTTTCAAATTTTTGATTGAAATATTTTTGAAGTATTTTCCTTTGCAAAACACTTTGCTTTGTTTTTGCTCAGCCTTAGTGTCATTCCGCTTGAGGAAGAAAAAGTTTGATTTTCCTTACGATTTTGGGATACCTGTCTAATCAATTTATTAAGATCCCTCTTGTTTGCATGCCTTTGCTTTGGTTACACTATGGATTCTTCTATTGTTGCTCTCTTTCTTTGTCTATCTAGGGATGGTAAAAAAGAAAGCACATTAGAGGATATCGATGGAAAATAGAATTGGGAAATGATACTTCCCTTTACTATTTGATAACTCCATTGGGAAATCTGAAATCATTAATTAGTTCAACTCCTTTTGCTTTCTTCTGCAAAACAGATAAACATGTTCATGAAATGCATGGCATGCGTGATATGCATGATATGCACATGTTCTAAAGTGACCCAAATCTTTTCTCGAATGTTTCTTTATTTCATGGGTAGAAAATCTTGATAGCATTTGCATTTATAGGATATGCTAGTTCTGTTCCTGCTATATCTACAAGGATCAATGCTCCTCTAGGAAGAACCTTCTTGACAATATATGTACTCTCATAGTTCGGAGTGAATTTGCCCCGAGAATCTGGATTGTTGAAGATGATTTTCTTCACTACTAAATCATCTACTTCAAAACGTCTTGGTTTCACCTTTCTGTTGAAAGATTTAGCAACTTGTCTTTGGTAGGCTTGCCTAGGGCATATAGCTCTTAATCTTTTTTCATCGATCATGTTGAGTTGTTCATACCTTTGTTGGATCCATTCAACTTTTGAAAGCTTTAACTAAGCTAGTATTCTTAAATAGTATCCTTAATGAAGGAATTTCTATTTTAACAGGTAGCACTGCTTCCATTCCATAAACCAAGGAGAATGGGGTTGCTCCAATTGATGTTTGAATTGAAGTTTGGTACGCCATTAGAGCATACGACAACTTTTATGCCAATCACGATAATTTTCGGCTGTCTTGGCTAGTATCTTCTTGATATTCTTATTTGCCGCTTCAACTGCTCCATTCATTTGTGAACAATATGGAGATGAATTCAAATGTTAGACATGGAAATGCTCAAGTAGATCATCTACAATTCTGTTGTTTAGATTTGAGCTATTGTTTGTAACTATTGCTTCTGGAACTCCGTAACTAGCAATGATGTCCCGCATGATGAATCTTGCAACATTCTTGGTAGTAATATTTGTGTAGGAGTTTGCTTCAATCCATTTAATGAAATAGTCAATAGCAAACAAGGATGAACCGGTGTCCATTTGAGGCATTGGGGTTAATTGGACCAATCATATCAATGCCCCATATTGAAAATGGTTACGGCTCGGACATTTAATGTAGCTTATTTGGCAGTGCATTGATTTTATCTCCACAAACTTGACATTGATGGCAACATCTCACATGTTAGATGCAATCTGTTTTTATTGTCATCCAATAGTATCCCAATCTCATAATCTTTCGAGCTAAAAGATAGTCATGTGCAGTCTATATTCACCTTCATGAATTTCTTTCATGATCTTTTTAGCTTCTGTAGCATCCACACACCTTAACAGGGTTGAATCAAATGATTTCTTATAGAGGGTTTGACCACTGAGAAAGAATTTGTTGGCTATCTTCCTTATAAACTTCCTGTCATCTGATTGGTTTTCTTCAAGAAATTCTCCTGATTGAAGATATTTTTTGATATCATGATACCATGGTTCATTGTCGAACTCTGCTTGGGTCATCATACAATGAGCTAGTTGTTTGAGAATATTGATTCTCAATGGTTTTATATCTATATCATCTTCAGCTTGTAGTAAGGATGACAAAGTTGCAAGAGTATCTGCAAAATGATTCTGAGCTCTTGGAAGACAATCGAATGTTACCTCTTCAAAACTTTCCATCATCTCTTCTAAATATTTGTGATAAGAAATCAACTTAGCATCTTGAGTTTGCCATTCTCCAATTGTTTGCAATATGATGAGCATAGAATCTCCATATACTTGCAACCTTTTTACCTTCATTCAAAGGGTTAATTGTAAGCTGAGAATGCACGCTTCGTATTTAGCGATGTTATTGGTGTATGGAAATACCAATTTCGCAGATACCGGATAATGTTGGCTTTCTGGGGAGATCACTATTGCCCCAGTTCCTGATCCAGATAAGTTGGTTGCACCATCAAAATACATGGTCCATTTGTTATCGACTAATGTCAATATGTGGTCATCAAGTCGTTCTTCAGAACTGGCAATATTCTGCGAATTTTCTGCTAGCATGTCTGCTATCGCTTGTCCTTTGACTGACTTTTGGGATAACTTCTGATGTCGAACTCAGATAACAAGACTTGCCATTTTACTAATCTCCCGACCAAAGAAGATTTCTCAATAAGGTACTTAATCGGATCATTGTCGGTCACTAGCAAAATTTGGTGTTGAAGAGTATACTATCTTAATTTGTGTAATGCCCAAATCAATGCAACGCATGTCTTCTCAACTGTTGGGTAATTTACTTCTGATGTTATGAATTTTTTGCTTAAGTAATAAATGGATTGTTCTTTATCATCATTTGATCTCCTTTGTACAAGTACCGCTCCTAACGACTCATGGTGAATCGTCAAATATAAAATTAGTGGGACTCCAAGAATTGGTGGTACCAACATTGGTGGGCATACTAGATATTCTTTGATCTTGTCAAAGGCTTATTGACATTCTACATCCCATTTTACTTTGGCGTTTTTCTTCAACAGTTTGAAGAATGGTTTAGCAGTCTCAGAAAGTTGATAGATGAAACGGGCAATATAGTTCAATCGCCCCAACAAGCTCTCACTTCTTTTACCATGGTAAGAGTCTTTAAGTCATGTATTGCCTTGATCTTGAAAGAATCAATTTCGATTCCTTTGTTAATGACCACAAATCCTAACAGTTTGCCAGATTTTGCCCCAAATACACAGTTGTTGGGGTTTAGCCTCAACTTGTACTTTCTAAGTCTTTTGAACAATTTGTGAAGCACTTCAACAAGATCTTTTCCTTATTTGGATTTTGCAATCATGTCATCTACATATACTTTGATTTCTTTGTGCATCATGTCATAGAACAGAGTCACCATTGCCCTTTGATACGTAGCACTAGTATTTTTCAAATTGAAAGGCATCACCTTATAACAAAATGTGCCTCATGGTGTTATGAATGACGTTTTCACCTTATCTTCTTTCTTCATGAGGATTTGATTATATCTTGAGAAATCATCCATGAATGAAAATGTTTCGAACCCAGCAGTGCTATCCACTAATACATCGATGTGTGGAAGCGGGAAATCATTCTTAGGGCTTACTTTATTTAGGTCGCGGTAATCAACGCATACCCGCACTCGACCATCTTTCTTTATTACGAGCACTATGTTGGCAACCTATTCTGGATATGGCACTACTTCGATGAAACCGACCTTGAGCAATTTTATCACTTCTTCCTCTATTTTCTTCGTTAATTCCGGTTTTGTTCGTCTTAGTTTTTGCTTCTTTGGTGGAATACTTGGATTAATTGGCAAAGCATGTTTAACTATGCCTGGATCAATGCCTAGCATGTTAGCATAAGACCATGCAAATACATCCTGATATTCCTTGAGCAAGTTTGTGATTTTTTCTTCTTCTGATGAGGGAAGACTTTCTCCAATCTTAACCTCTTTAGGATTCTCTTTATCACCCATATTAACAGTGACCGTTTTCACTAACGTGAGTGGCTTTGATTCTTCATGATGGATCTATTCTCTTCTGACCCATTCCTCATCACTTTAATATCGCAAGTGATCTCCTCACAAAGATTTGGGTCACATATGAACATATCATGGATATGCGAATGCTCATGCCTAGCATGCAATAAACATGATTAGTAATCGCATATGAAATGAATTGATACATGAGGTTTAATGAAAAACCATTTTGAAAAATTATTTTGAAATCTGTTTTGAAGAGATCAAAAGAATAGAGCTAATCCTCAAATCCTTGGACATCATTGCTCTTAAAATTGTTTTTCACAATTAGGAGTCATATGGAAACCCAAAACCTCAAGCCTCACGTGTGAGAGCAATATTCATCATTGGTTTGGTTTTGTTTTCATATGTTCTTAACAAAACATTGAACACTTTTATTGAATTACAAAATATGATTACAACTGTATTAACAAAAATGAGAATTGAAACTAAGCCCAAATTACAAACAACATCAATATGAAACAGACAAATTGTAAAGGCCACAATAAGGAAAGGGTTCAAAAGAATCTTCCTACTCCAGTGCATAGGTGTCTTCGTTTTCAGTTATAACGACGTTGATAACGTCCTCTTCAAATAAACCCAGCAAGATAGACTTTGCTTCTGCATGTAAATTTTCTTCTGAAAGTAGTTTAGGAGGCCTAGGAAAGTTTTCTCTGATATGAATCTGATGATAGAGTAACTCTTTAGCCTTATCCTTCCACATTGATGGGTTAATGGTTCGATCACCTCGGCTTCCACGGCCTTCATGATTCTTTTAACCTTGGCCTTAGCCTCGGCCTCCATAGTGATTACTAGTAACTTCATACTTTTTCTTTGTGCCAAATGGGATAATGGATTTTTTAATTCATTATGCTTTTGTCCCAAGTCCATCATTAAGGTTGAATTTATATTGGCATAATACTTTTCCAGACATAATAGACGATGTTGAGAACTCTGGCGATTTTATGATGCAACTGGCAGGAATTTGCATCATTGAAATCATTTCGAAGGAATGATAACTTGGTTCTTCTTTCACTTCAGGCTCGACATAATGTATAGCACTTTCCCTGTAAGTGGTGAAGTTTGTCTCCCCATGCACGGTAATCATTTTATCATTAATAACAAATTTAACTTTTTGATGAAGACTAGAAGGAATGGTGCTAGCCATATGAATCTAAGGCCTCCTTAGTAGTAGGTTGAAAGTCGTTAGAATGTCTATCACTTGAAAATTGATCAGGAAAGGCACATGGCCTATATTTACTACCAGCTCGATGTCATCGATAACATCTTTCTTCATCCCATAGAACGAACATACAGTCACCTTTGAAAACTTGACGAACTCTTCATTAATTCCTAGACGATGCAGCGTGCTTAATGGACACAAATTAAGCGCGGAGCCATTATCAATCAGCATGCAGGATACTTCTTTGCCTCGGCATTTGACGGCAATATATAAGGCCTTGTTATGTGAACGGCCATCCATTGGAAAATCTTCGTTAGAAAAAGCTATATGATCTTTCAATAGAATAGCCCCAACGAAATCTTCTAGTTGCACTTCGTTGATCGTTTCGGGAACATGTACTTCATTAAGAAGTTTCATAAGCACCATTTTATGGCTTTTTGAGATTTTGAAAAGATCCAGTAATGAAATTTATGTTGGGATCTTCCTCAATTGCTCAATTACCTCATATTTGCTTGTCTTCGTGACTGACAACAACTACTTGACATCTTCTTCAGTTACTCCTTTCTTTTCATGCTCACCTTCTTTTGGGACATAACATCTTCTCGATCTGGTTATTGTATCAACTTCTTTAGGTGTGTAGTCCCAACATTTGGTATCAAATTTCTCCTTTGGAGGCAAAATGATAATCACAAGCTGAACCTCTTTCTATTCGATCTTTAGTTGACCAATTGGGAGCTCAATGGTAATTCGTTCAACATGATCCTTCTTTTCATTAAGCCTATCCACTTCATCAAGATTGATTAATAGTGGTGTAATCATGGACACCATGCTTTTGTTAGCTTTAATAGTATCCATTCCACCCCAACCGTCAGACACGATATTTTCATCTTTAGATGCCCATAAAGGTGGTGTGTATTTGACACAGCAGTTATACCGGCCACTATCTTGTCCTAGATAATCCATAATTTCGCCTTGTTTTCGTGTTTTGTGAGCAAATTGCTGCCATGATATCTTGGATGAACTTAGACACAAGAGTTCGGCTGTGGAGTGATATAACTTAATATAGAGTAGCGGTGTTAGCAAACATAATTTTATTGGTTAGCTAGTATGTAGGGATAGGCTTCCGACAGCATAGATCATATCATGGTGGTTGACCTCAGTTGATGTTCAATATACCTTCTGTAAGGCAAGTATAGAGAACAAGACTCACCTTTTCTTCCAATGCGAATGGACAGGTAGCATTTGGCGCAATATTCTTGCATAACATGGGATCATGCGTAATGTATGGGAATGGAATAAGGAGCTTTAATGGATGGTTAGAGCAACAAGAGGCAAAGATTTGATAGCGAAACTCCTCAAAGTATCTTTCCTAACGACTGTATATTGCATTTGGATGGAGCGCAACCATAGGCAGTTTCAAAACAATCCAACTGACATTCAGATTATTTTGGTGAAGGTGCGGAAAAATGTAAGAGGTAGAGCTTTGCTATACCAAAAAATCAAACCTTCGCAAGCTAACTTTGCTTTAGCTACTTTATAGAGACTTCCTACCTTCATATTCTCGAATTATTAGTACTAGTTGTAATGCCGGAGAATGCCCCTAAGTTGCTGTACATCATCTATTATATACTACTTACATTTTACACCAAAAAAAAATTGTCTATCTTCTTGGTGAGCCTTTTTCTTCATTTTCTCGTCTTGATCTTCTTTTTCCTCATGACCTAATTCGTTGATTTGGATTTCATCTATGCCTCCCCATCTATCAAACACAATAATTTCGTTTTTAAAAGCCTAGGATGGAGGTGTGTACTTAACACGGAAGTTGTATTTTCCACTGTCCTAACCAAGGAGGTCTATAGTGTCACCTTGCTCAAGTGATGTTTGGGTAAATCGCATTTCACCCCCACCAAATCCTTTCTTTTTGCTCTTCAAATTGATCCACTTCATCACCGGACAGAGTCTCATTTTGGCTATTGAGCTCATCGTCCATGCTACCCCAACCATCAAGCACAATTACTTCACTTTTAAAAGCCCATGGTAGTGGAGTATACTTTATTTGAAAGTTGTATTTGCCAGAATCTTCTCCCAAGTTGTCTATAATTTCCCCTTTTAAAAATACTTCACGATGAAAGTGAGCATCTCCTTGTCGAGCAGTCTTTAATTTGGCATCATATTCATCTTCATCATTAGGCCTTAATATTTCTCCATATGCAAGGACCATATTTACCACATTGTGCTTAGGAAGAGGGTTCTGATGCATATTTGGCTCTGGCTCTTGAAAACTTAATATCTTCTTGTAGATGAGCTGCTGAACTTTGTATTTCAGGATTGGACAATTATCTACATCGTATCCTCTTTCTCTCATGTGGTATGTGCAAGTCTTTGATTCATCGTACCAGGAAAACCTTACAGGATTATCTTTTGGCACTTCTTTGGCCACCAAATGCCTTTCCAACAACATCGACAGTAATTTCAACAGAGATCGTGGCAATGGAGTGAATTGTCTTACAGGTCTTTTCTTTAGCTCAAACTGTTTTGGATTTCTCCGAGGGACGTTAGACTATTTTGGGAATAAATCCTGATTAACATTAGGGCTAGATACCATAGCCATGTCACATACATATTCTTTATCATTTCTTCCAGGATACGGTCTCTGTGCTGTCACTTCTTGAGATTTCTTTTCCTTCAATGTCCATTCGATTCTTTCACCGACCTTCACCAACATAGTGAATGTTTGGCAGCCTGATATATGTAGCTTGTCGGAATACTCAATTGGTAACGACTTCAAGAAGAGTTCAATAAGCTCATCCTCACTTATAGCCAGTTTAACTTGTGAGGCTACAGCTTTCCACATTTGAGCATAGGCTCTGACTTCTTTGTTTCTCGGTTCTAACTAAGTCCTCCCTGGTTAGAAGTACTTCGACATTGAATTTGTATTGGCGAAGGAATTCTCTCGCCAAATGGTCCCATTCAGTAAAATCTTCTATGTTGAGAGTGGTATACCATGCCAGGGCTGCTCCCTTCAAACTATCTTGAAATGTGCTAATAAGACGTGGCATATTGTCTGAATATCTTGCCATCTTGTGGAGATAATATTTCAAATGACTTTTAGGACAACCAATTCCATCATATTTATTCATAAACTCTGGTTCTTTGTAGTTTTTTGGAGCCACCACCTTTGCGTAAGGCGAGGATTTATCGAACCTTTGAAGCTCATTTCTTGGCTTGTAAGACATTCTTCAATTTTGGCCAATCGTTTGGCTTCCTCTTCATTCTTGAATGTCTTTTTAACCCGAATGTCTTCTTCCAAATCCACTATTTCAGGTGTAGCTTTTGGAAGATTCTCCTGAACTGGTCCTATACTTCTCATTGACTCTTCAGTAGGTACTTAAGCGGTATTTGCAGCTCCTGGATTTGAAACTGTAGGATAAGATCCCTTTGCAGCTATAATGAAGGCCTTCGTTTCTGCCATCATGGTAGCCATTTGTGTCATCTGGTTCTCCACTTCAGCTAGTTGAGTACGAGTTTCTTCCTTGGCCATTTTAATTTGTATACGGGTTCGGGGTCTTTTGCCTTTCGTTGCTAGAAAACCTATCTCATGAAAACCATCAGGATATTAGAATTGGTGGAATGAATATGAAAACCCGCATTCGTTTAATTGTGTGGTTTTTTGTGATTAACAAGGATAAGAACTTTTACACAACCTTAACATTGCATAAAACTTCTCATCAATGTTTTTCTCAAGGAATCATACCATTCAAAGAATTATAATCCATGGTGATCATGTCTTTGAATTTATCCAAGTGGATTTTGAAAAAAAAATGAGTATTTCATATAAAATCCAAGATTGCTTTACAAAATAATTTTAAACTCGAATGGGAATTCTAAATCATCCAAGTCTAGGCTTCTTACTAACTAAGGTAGCTTCCGCCCCGTGATAATCCTTTCATTCTTTGATTTGAAATTCTCATTCTTTGACATCGATCATGACTTCTTTGGGGATGTAAGGCTCAACTCCAGGTATGTGTAGGACAATGTATTCTAGGACATACTCATCCTCGGGATCCGTTATAATGCTTAATGGAATGTATGGCTCCACATCAATTGGTCGTTTACTTTCTATCCACTTGATATATTTCTTGGATGCTATATAAAGCTCTATGTCTCCTTCCAAGTTCTTTGGCCATTCCACTACTTGTGAAGTTGAATTATCCAAAGAAAAGATAATTTTGTGAACCTTGACTTGAAGGTCTTTCTTCTCTTCTTTAGGTATAATTCCACTTGGGATGTTAAAGGCAAACTCCTCAGGGTTCCATGCCAGTGGGACTTGTTGAAGTATCCCAAATTATCTGGCAACTCTCAAGGGACAATAGGTGGCTCCCCCATTCAGCTCGAGTAATGGTACCACGTTCCTTTCTTGACTTATGATCCTTGCCTTTTCAATCTTTGGCCAATTGATCCACCATTGGATTTGATTAGGAGTTAAGGCTCTACTGAAATTGGCCCAATCTAAGAAAGATTGTTTGGGTAATTTGTTTTGGATATGAATGTATCGCTCAATTGGATTTGTCGCTAACAAATTTTGCGAATGTTCATAAAACGACACCAATGTCGAATATGTGAGATGAACCATAGAGATAAGAGACCAGTAGAAGCTTGAAAGATTTCCTTTTCATAATTTTGATATGTGTTTAAGGAAATGATGGTTTTGGCCAGAAGCATATTAGAGAAATCCCATTTGAGACATGCTTGCCTCATGATTATTGCAACTAAAGGGTCGAATCCCGTTCTAGATACGGGGAATAGAACGAAGCCAAAGAAGGCCAAATTGAAAACCCGAGCCGAAGTGTTCCCATTTCCCTAGGAAGTTTGGAAAAATTGGCTATTAAAAAGGATAATGGAAATTTATCTGCATTTTATTTGATTAACTTTTCGATTTTGAAAGTTTTGAGGTTAAGGAATTCTGCAAGAATGTTTATGGGATTAAGTCCAACGGGTGACTCTACAACCCTAGGCTTGGAATCAATTCCAATGGCGGCTTGATATTCTTCTAAAGTTGGTGTCAATTCATGCTCTCCAAATTGGAAGGTGGTGGTGGAAACTTTCCAAAAATGCGCCAATGCTTGGATCAAACTGACTTGATGTTCCACATGGATCAAGTCTAGAAGGTATCCTAACCTATCTTGAACATAAACTTGGTTATCTTTTGTCATGTCCTCCCAACAAGCCATGAGCTCTTTTCGTGGAATGGGAACCACTTGGATATCTAGTTTTCCTATTGAGCTTAATCATGCAAAAAAAAGTTTATTATTAATCACCATGGATTACACATCAATTTTAATTAATGAAGGTAAAGTACATTTGTATATTTATGACGTAATACAAATGTCACTTCTAATCCGTTTATGTCTTAACAGAGCATATACTTGAAAATGTGAATGAAATCAATGTTTAACGCAAATGACTTTTGTCATGCTCTATTTTGACCATAAAGTCCTATTTTATGGTTTACAACTTCAAATACATTAAAAATAGACTTTTGGCAAATGGGATTATACATGTCATATCTTGAGCATTCAATCCACTTGAAATACATTGAAAATCACCATGGACCTATACATTCTATCTAGAAATGAAAAATATGACCAAATGGAGCATATCACCTTATTCATTCATTCTAGTATAAAAAGGTATTTTGATCAAACATTGATTGTCATTTGGACATTTTTTAACAAAATTGTGTCAACTAACTTTGCATAATTAAAAAGATGAGAGAAGTGGAACGACACTTACTTATCAACACATTTTTACTTGATTTTAGGTATACCAATCACAAAGACAAGCATATGCAACAAGTGAGGTTTTGACATCTAAAAGGATGGGATATACTAAAGGCTCAAGGTCACCACTTTAATGGATAAAGGATTCCATTCCGATAGGTAATCGGCCTAAAGTTATGGAATATTATTCCATTTCGGTGATCGACATTGTATTTAAACGATCCCATGAGCAATCGGCCCATAGTGTCGCCTAAACACATACCTCCTAAGGGTAATCTTAAATGTAGCCTGGGTTAGACTATGGGTGGTGTGTGCTAATGGTATAGTGCTAAAGCAATTTAAAGGCATGCACAACAATTTATAACAAAACAGCACTTCTAAAATTTGGTGGAATCACATTTAATCCCAACACCAACCTATAACAACAAGGGTTAACAAAGACAACACCCCTTATAACACCAGCCTGCAAAATCATTTAACACTATCATTAGCAGGACGTACCTAGGATCCATGCAAGCACAAAATACAAGCATATCATTCTATCTAAGCCTAAGTCCACTTAGAAACCCAAGGAAATTCCCAGTGGAGTCGCCAAGTCGGTTGTGCCACGCTCTCGCGTGCTAGAATGGAGGTATTTTTCTATACGAGTCTCTCCCAGACCATACCTCATGTGACAGCGGGGTTTATTTGATCTAAACTTGAACTTGGAGTCGCCACTAGTCATTTACGATAGGCTAACTAGAAACCTAATTCAGGTACGGGAAAAATATCACGATCTTACGAATCAAAGATTCTGGATAAGGGACTCGGTTACATTAACGATCCCAAATTAAGACCGTTAATGCCCTTTCGGTACCTAAGAATAATATGGCATGTCTAATGTGTCACATGGATTCCTCAGGTCAATTCACTAATCTAATTATGAGCAAACAATTAAGCACCCAACAATTAAATGCGCAATCAATGACAAATCAATCATAGCAACCCTAATTTGGCCACTAAAAATGAAAATCAAACAAAACACCTAAACCCTAATGAAGCCCTAGAAGCTTATTCATTTAATGGTGCATTTTTGAGTTTAAGGTTTTTAGGGGTTTTTTTCCTAGAAATGCCACCTAAGCACTTCCGAAAATTCAAATATCACCTTTTATGGCTGGCCACAGTGATTTTAAACCGTTTTGTAAATTTTTAAAATTTTTGATTATTTTTTGGAAAAATTTTTAAACCGAGAATTGATTTTTTATGATTTTTTGAAGTTTTTTACTAATTTTTTTTATGAATTTTTTAATTTTTTATTGATTTTCCAAATTTTTTATTGATTTTTATTTGAATTTTCTGAATTTTCGGAATTTTTATGAATTTTTCTAAAATTTTTGGATTTTTATGAATTTTCTACCTTTTTTTTGAAATTTTATGAAATTTTCTAATTTTCTAGAATTTTTATTTATTTTCTAATTTTTGGAATTTTATCAATTTTCTATTTATTATTTTTTGTGAATTTTCTGTTTTTTCTATATTTTATTTTTATTTTTTGAATTTTCCCGTCGGGAGACTAACTGGATCGATTCGGTTCAACCTGGTTCGGCTTGGCCGAACCAGACGTCGCCGATGCCAGTTGCCAGCGAACTTATCCAGCGAAACCAGAGCCAAAACGGCACCATTTTGAGTGATTTTCATTGAGGCATTTTCACAAACGGGTGGTGTGCATTGTTCTGAGTTTGATGTTTTCGAGGCTGCGATTTCGGATCAGAATCCGGTGACCTTCTGGCGACTATTTCGCCGTTCCAATTGCACTATCAACAAGTTCATATGTTTCAGCATCAATCTAGCCCAATTAGATCACCGCCGGACGTTCTCCGGCTGGCGAAAAATCAGTCTAAATAACCTAGTTTGTAAATTGTTCGAGCATGAATTTTCTAAAATGCAGATCTTGATCTTAGTCGCCCTAGCCATCTATGTCGAGTCTAATGGCTATCAAAACATAAAACAAGGTTAAAGGATGCTAACTTGGTTGGCTTATGGCCACGGTGATGCTCCGGTGATGTCACCTGAGCTCCGGTGAGACGGTTCACGGGGAGGTCGACTCGGTTTGTGCATTTTAGTGCCCAAAAATGCAATCAATCAACACAAAAAATGATTAGAAATGTATTTAGCACATCAAGGACCTCAGAATCATCAAAGAAATTGTAAGATTGGCAATATCAAGCTCAACTTCATTTTCTGAGAACCTGGAAAAACTGAGCTGATGAAGGATTTTTACCTATTCTGTTCAATGATCAAACAACTTCCCGAGCTGATCCACGATTGTGAAGATGTTCCTCAACTCTCAGGCTTTAAGTTGATGGCCTTGGATCCACTGGAGAGGCTCCTGACATGCCAACAGGGACTCGTTTTCAGGATATGGTGACCAATTGTTCACCGGTCGTCTCAGGTGAGGACACTCACCTATGATGACCACTTCGTCGGCACTTTTCTGGCCGGAAAAAATGCCGATCACGCAGTCACAGGGAGTGTTGGCTCAACCTTTCACTTGTTTCCTCTCTTTCTCTCTCTATTTATCTCTCCTCTCTCTCAGTAATTTCGTTGAACAGGTTCCCCCCTTCCTCGTCAATTTTTTTTTGTTCTTTTGTTGATCAAATTCCCGCCTAAAGATCGTTGGAACCGACTTCTGATCAGTTAGTTCGGTTACCTAGTGCTAGCTGGATATTTTCCAGCTGGCCAAATTGATTAAAACATGCTAATTTGATCGGGGGAAGTCAGTGAAGCTCTGGGTTTGATTCGATTTTTTTTGGGTTTTGTGCACGTGTTGGCCGAGTCGGGCAAAGAAGATGCACTGTTCGGGTCAGGTCAGGTTGACTCGTTCGACCCGGCAGTTCCGGTTTTGATCAAAATTGCAAATTAAGCTCGATTTTGATCGAATTTTCGAAATTTGATCCTAAAATTGAATTTCCCATTACATTTTGAACCTAAAAATGTGTTTTTCCCCAATTTTTGACATAACCATGTCCAAAATTTTCCAAATTTCATATTCGGGTTATTCGGATTTTGCTCAGTTCGATATCCTGATGACCTGATTAGGGAAAACCGATGCCAAAATTAAATTACTCAGGTATGATTAACCCTAAAAATGATGGTCTCACATTTCGACAATTTCATATTGGGCACAATTCCCAATTTGGGTTCAAAATTCTTAATTTTCAATCAAATTTTGGAGATTTTTTATTTTTATGACAAATTATGCAATTGGACTGACCATTATGCAATTCAAGGTCCTAGAATCATTTGTAGTGAAGACACTATGACTTAAAAATGACTAGAAAAAATTTAATTGCATTTTTTGGTTAAATTCGGATTTAATTTTAACCAATTTTGGGAAAAACATATACCCAATTGAGATTTTTCAAAATTGACAATGTATTCATGAAATTGGATTTAAAATAATACTAATGACTATTTTTATGGAATTTTCTGATTCCATTTGCTATTTTTCTTGATTTTCTCACCTATTTTGACTAAAAGAAATTTAGGAAAAATGCAGAAAAATGATAAAAAAATATTTTTTGGTTTAGAAATAGGTTTCTAGGCTTGGCCAAGATTCCTAGACCTAATTTTGAAATTTTTGAAAAATTTAAAAAATGAGCTAAAAATTAAGTGTCAACAGTCTTGACACTCTTGCACATACACTTTCCAACAAAGTGAGATCATTGAGTGCAAACATCGACATCTCTTGGAAGTAGCTCGAGCTCTCAAATAAGAAGCTTCGAGCCCTAAAATTTTTTTCGGAGATTGTGTGGTCACGATAGCCTATTTGATTAATCGCATGTCAACTCGAATTCTTGATGGACGAACTCCTTTTGAGTTGCTTTATAGAATACAGCCAAGGATTTATCATCTTAGAGTGATTGGCTATTTATGCTATGCAACAACTATGGGCCCTCGAGATAAAATGGATCCTCATGCCAAACGGTGTATTTTAATGGGATATCCTTCTTTGCAGAAAGATTATCGTGTGATGGAGATTTCTACAGAGCAATTCTTTGTAAGCAGAGTCATTGTCTTTCATGAAGACATTTTTCAATTTCAAGAAATTACATCATCATCATCATAATCCTCTACCTTGGCATCTGACCATCATTATTTTTTGTTAGAAGAAGACTTATCTGTGGGTTCTCAATATATAATGATTGCGCCAGAGCCACACATACCAATCATGACAAAATCCTTAAACCAAGGGGTTGAATTGCTGGTCTCATCATATGAGGATATCCACTCACTTAATCCATCAGCGACTTCTCCACCGTGGATTCATCGTGAATCGTCTTCTCTAACTCCTGAACAGACTAGAACTATACAACCTAGACATCTGGGCAGCATACTCGTCCTTCCACACGGACTAAAGAATACGTATGTCCAACATTGAATTCTCTATGTACACAATACCCCATGTCCTCATATGTTGCATTTAGTCGACTATCACCAGAATATATATGTTGTATTAGTCGCATTTCCAAAGAACAGGAACCATCTTCTTACAATGAAGCGGTATGTGACCCCTAATGGCAAAATGCAATGGAGGCTAAACTAAATGACCTCATGGAAAGCTGTACTTGGGATATTGTTCAGTTGCCACCACATCGAAAGGCGATTAGCTGCAAATGAGTAGATAAGATTAAATTCAAGGCAGATGGCTCAGTTGAACAATATAAGACTCGATTAGTTGCGAAGGGATTCATGCAACGGGAATGTTTTGACTATCATGAGACTTTTTGTCCAGTGGCTAAAGAAGTTGATGTTCGCTCTTTCTTATCCATTACTGCTTTTCGCAATTGGTCATTACATCGTATGGATGTTCATAATGCTTTTCTACATTGAGATCTAGATGAAGAGATCAATATAGAGCTTCCACAGGGTTTACGCAAACAGGAGGAGTCTCGAGTATGTCGTTTACGTAAATCCCTTTATGGGCTTAAATAGGCTTCTAGGCAATGGTACGCCAAATATATTATGGCACTAGCCAATGCAGGATTCCATCACTCCAAACATGACTATGATTTATTCACATGGAATGAAGGTACTTCATCAATTTATTTATTGATATATGTTGATGATATACTCATCATGGGGAATATTGAGTCTGCTATGGCAAGTTTCAAAAAAGATCTTCACTCTACTTTCCACATTAAGGATTTGGGGCCTCCCAAATATTTCCTTGGGATTGAAATAACTTGATCTGACAAAAGAATCTACCTCAGTCAGCGTAAATTCGTTTTGGAAATTGTTTTAGAAGTAAGATTATCATGATGTAAACTAGCCATTATACCGATTGAACATAATATGAAGCTGACAACATGTGAATATGATATGAGCTCATCTTCATTTGTCGAAGATCCATTACTTGAAGATCCATCGGGATATCAATGGCTTGTTGGAAAATTAATATATTTCACCATGACAAGACCTGATTTATCTTATGCAGTACAAATACTAAGCCAATTCATCGATAATCCAAAACAATCTCATATGAATGCATCATTGAAAGTTGTAAAGTATTTCCAAGGATGCCCAGGACTTGGTATTTTTCTATCTCGTGATTATAACATGAAGATGACAGCTTACTGTGATATAGATTATGCTGCTTGTCTAATGACCAGAAGATCCATCATTGGTTTCTATATCAAGTTGGGAAGATCACTCATTTTATGGAAAACGAAGAAGCAGTTGACCATCTCATTATCGTCAGCCGAATCAAATTATCGAGCCATAGTGAAAACTGCTTGTGAAATGGTATGTTACGAGGTCAACTCTCAGACCTTGGAGTACAAATTGATGGACCCAGTAAATTGTTTTACGACAATGATGTGTTGACACTTAATTTTTAACTCATTTTTTTCATATTTTTAAAAATCTCAAATTTTTAACTCATTTTTTTTCATATTTTCAAAAATCCCAAAATTCAGACTAGAAATCTTGGCCAAGCCTAGAAACCTATTTCTAAACAAAAAAAAAATATAATTTTTTAGCATTTTTCTGCATTTTTCCTTAATTTCTTTTAATCAAAATAGGTGAGAAAATCAAGAAAAATAGCAAATGGAATCAAAAAATTCCATAAAAATAGTCATTAATCTTATTTTAAATCCAATATCATGAATGCATCATCAATTTTGAAACATCTCAATCAGGTATATGTTTTTCCCAAAATTGGGCAAAATTAAACCTAAATTGAACCAAAAATGCAATTAAATTTTTTCTAGTCATTTTTAAGTCATAGTATCTTCATAATAAATGATTCTAAGACCTTGAATTGCATAATGGTAGGTCTAATTGCACAATTTGGCATAAAAATAAAAAAAATCCCCAAAATTAGATTGAAAATTAAGAATTTTGAACCCAAATTGGGAATCGTGCCCAATATGAAATTTTCAAAATATGATACCATCATTTCTAGGGTTAATCAGATGTGGGTAATTCAATTTTGCCTAATCAGGTCATTAGGACATCAAATTGAACAAAATCCTATTAACCCGAATATAAAAATAAGAAAATCTTAGATACAATTACAATAAAAATTGGGGCAAATTATATATTTGGGTTCGGAATATGATGAGGAATTTAATTTTGGGGTTAAATTTGGAAAATTGGGTCAAAATAGGGTTGAATTTGAGATTTTAGACCAATTAGGGTCTGTCGGGTCGACCTGACCCGGGTTACTCACCTTCTTCGCCGGACTCAGTTAAAGCACAATAAACCCAGAAAATAACTCCCATGCCCGCGACTTCACCGATCATTCCCGATCAATTTACTACGTTTTAATCGATTTTGCCAGCTAGAAAATATCCAGCTGGTACCAAATAATCATCCTCAACTGATTGCAAGTCGGTTCTAACTGAATTTGGGTAGGAATCGAGTTACAAGAAAACGAAAAAAACTGGAACGAGGAGGAGAACGTGTTCAATAGAATGCCATAGAGAGGGAGGAGAGAGAAAACAAGGAAAACAAAAGAGGAAAAGCTAGAGAGAGAGGGTTGAGAATCCCCTCACAAGTGCTTGGTGCCGCTGTGGACGGCAGAGCACCAGCGAATCGTGATTTGGCCGTGATTCTCCCCTCACCGTTCCAGTCAGTTCGGCTGATCTTGAAGGCTTGAAACCAGGCATTTTTCGGCCAATTCAGACCTATTCCGACGAATCCAAGAGCACCAGGAGGAAGACCAAGTGTCAATGAACAACCAAGGGGCACAGATCACTTCGACAATTTCGTTTGATTAGCGGACGAAGAAGGTAAATATCGCTCATGGTTATGTTTTTTCCAGAATTTCATAATAGTGTTTTAGTTCGTTTGTGCATGTTTTTCTATGGTTTTACTATATTAGGTGCCTAAAATGTATTTTAATCATGTTTTACTTGATTTGATTGCATTTTTTATTGGAAAACACGCATAAAAACGTCTCGGTTGCCCATTGAATCACCTCGCCGGAGATCGGGAGTCCTCGCCGGAGTGTCACCATGGCCTTAGGTCACTCAAGTCAGTCCTCTTTGATCACTTGTTTGATGTTTTGATAGTTGTTAGAACTTATTTATATGGCTAGGGCGGCTAGTGTTAGGATTAGTATAATGGAAAATCTTGTTTAAGTTAGTGTTAGGTTAGGATTTTCCAATCGATTTTTCGCCGGTCGGCGAACGTCTGGCGGCAATATGATTGGATTACATTGGTACCGGAACATATGAACTTGATGATGATGCAATCAGAATGGTGAGATAGTCATCGGAAGTTCGCTGGATTCCGATCCAAAGTCGCAGCCTCGAAAACATCAAACTCAGAACAGTGCACACCACCTATTTGTGAAAATGCCCCAATGACGAAGGCTAAAAACGGTGCCGTTTTGGCACCGTGCAAAGCCGGAGAAGACAGCCGGCTACCGGCATCGACAACGCCCGGTTTGGCCAAGCCGAATCAGGTCGAATCGGGTTGGTCCAGTTCGTTTCCCAGCGGGAAAATTAAAAAAAAATAAAAAAATACAAATTGAAAAATTAGAAAATTCATAAAAAATTGAAAAAAATTAGAAAATTTGCAAAAATTTGAAAATTCCAAAAATACATAAAAATCCAAAAAAATTTAGAAAAATCATAAAAATTACAAAAAATTCATAAAATTCATAAAAACTCAAAAAAATCAGAAAATTCAATAAAAAATTCAAAAATTGAAAAATTCATAAAAATTTTCAGAAAATCATAAAAAATCAATTCTCGATTTAAAAAAAATTTCGAAAAAAAAATTCAAAAATTTTGAAAATTCACAGAATTGTCAAAATCATCGTGGCCAACCATAAAAAGAGAAATTTGAATTTTTGGAAGTGCCCAAGTGGCATTTTTAGGAAATTCCAAATTCAGGAGTTTTTTTTTTTTTTGGTAAAGGTAAGAATATGTATTACTTTTCAAAACACTATTTACAAACTATCGCCAGAGGCAATCGACGACTTAACAAGGACATGAATATGACCGAATGGGGTCAAGGATGGCTTAGCAAAAGCTACACAACAAGCAAGGAAAACCACCCACAATAAAGAGACTAGACCACCGAATTAAGATGCTGCTTGAATCACTTCAAAGATTGAAGGAGAGAGTCCCCAATTCCTTTATAGCTTCCGGTTTCTAGGAGTATCCGCAATTGTTCCCATGGATATGGCTTTATCCTTCACTACCTTGACAAGGTGTTTGCGCATACTCGAAACGTAAACATTCTTGTTTCTGAAGATGGCATTATTCCTTTCAATCCAAATTCAGGAGTTATAACTCCTAAAAAACCCTAAAACCCTAAAAAATGTGTGAATCATGAGGGTTTGGGGTGTTTTGATTGATTTTCGTTTTAGAGACCATTTATGATTGATTGACTTGATTGACTTTGATTTTGCATTTAATACTTGTTTGGTCTTTCTTGTGATTAGAATGGATAGGATTAGTGGGTAAACCTCGGAAATTTGCATGACACGTTAGACATCGTATCGTTCTTAAGTACCAAAAGGGCGTTAGGGATCTCGATTTGAGATCAATAACATAACTAAGTCATCATACTCAGAATTTCTGGTTCGTAGAATCGTGGTATTTCTCCCGTACCTCGATTAGGTTTCTAGTCTATCTATCAATAAAGATTAGTGGCGACTCCAAAATTACAAATCTAGACTAAATAAGAAATTACTTTCCACTGTCACGTGAGATATGGTTTGGGCAAGACCCTTACACAGAAATACCTCTTTCACGTGCAAATCTCGAAAGTCCCCCCAAAAGCACGGGTTATTAATTGCTATGCATGTCTTTAAATTGTTTTAGCACTACACCATTAGCACACACCACCCGTGACCTAACTCCGAGTACATTTAGGGTTACCCTTAGGAGGTATATATTTAGGCAAAACTATGGACCGATTGCCCATGGGATCGTTTAGATACAATACCGATCACCGAAGTGGAATAATATTCTATTACTTTAGGCCAATTGCTTATTGGTATGGAATCCCTTATCCATTAACGTGATGACCTTGAGCCTTTAATATATCCTATCCTTTTAGGCGTCAAAATTTCACTAGTTGCATTCGTTTGACTTTATGGTTGATATACCTAAAACCAAACAAAAATATCATGGTAAGTGTCACGACCTAAAAATTTCTTTTTGGGTTAATGAATTATTAAGACTAAGCTTAACTCGAGCCCTCCCAAGCCCTACCAATTCGCAACTTAGGGTTTAAGTCTTTAACATACAAATATTTTCATATTTGGAATTGCCACTAATCTATTTGTGGTAGGTCAATTAGAAACCTAAATAAAACATAGGGAGATATGTTTTATTTCTACGAACCAGAGATTTTAAGCCCGGGGACTTGGTTACGCTAGATCTAGTCTAACGCCCTTTCGGTACCTTTTCTTTTAAAAAAAAAATGTTTTGGCAGACAGTCTGGATCCATTTTAATTTAGCCACTAACATGTGAGGTGTTCATGCGAGTGCGCAAGCCACCAATTTAAACACCCAAGAAAGCATTAAATAAATTGCAAGATTGGAAGAATTGCTTACCTCGAAGCAACGTAAGCATCTGCATTGTTAGCTAGAAAATCACATCAACAACCGTAATATGATTTCTAATTAACAACTAATTCACTCAATTTTTTTGGATTTTCACTTATTTAAATGAAATCTAATCTATATGCAATGACGTGCAAAAATTAACATGCGATTAATGCAACCTAACATGCAGTCTATATGACATGCAACCACGTGACCTAATTCTAATGATGGGCAAATAATTTATTTTTGATATTTTTCAAATGAAATTCGGAATTAAAAAAATGCCTAAAATAACATGCATCCTAACGACTTCTTTTTTGTTATTTTCATGGAAATTCGAAATTTAAAAATAACCTAAATAATCTATTAAAATTAGAATAACACCTAATTTAAGCTAGGAAATAGATTATCTCAAGTCTTAATTTAAATTAAATAATTACTCTATCTTCTATATATATTTATGGTTCCCTAAATATGCAAAACTTCTAATTTAAACCTAACTGATATTTTTGAATTTTCTTTTTTAAAAGAGGAAAAACAATTTAAACAGAGATAATGACCACATTCAAACCAACCACGCAATCCGTAAGATTCGTCTTATCAAACTCAAATTAGGCAACGAAATCAAATTAACGGTCATATCTATAGGGTCATAGATATCGACGGAAAATTGATTGTTCAAATTTGAAAAGCAGATGAAATTCATTCTCGTATCCAAGTAATTATGGATAAGATAACAATTTCCCGTATCGCCGCGTATCGTACCTTAGGGATAAGGTCGGATAGTTGTCCAGATACTTTGCTAAATTAGGAACGATTCTTAATTTTGAATATTTAAAAACATTGCAGATATCACAAATATTATCCTAAGATATCTAGCAATCCACACACGATATTCACGGAATATTCAAAATTTTTAGATTAGGAATCTAAATATTTTAAAAAATATACCGGATAACATCCTTACCTAATTTGCGGATAATTTCTAAATTCGAATCACCGATGGCTCGGGACGACGACGGCGACGACAGGATAGAGAGAGTCTCCGGGTACTGTTCTGACGGCGGCAACGGTATGGCAGTAACACGGCGGGCAGGCGTCAGTCCGGCATGGTGAGGGAGGTGCGATTGTTGACGGCAAGAGGTGGTAGCGCACGGCGGGAGCTCGGCGTGGCTCCGGAGTGCAACAAAAAGCAGCGGTGGCTGTTCCGGTGGGGCTGCTCGGCACGAGCGTCCAGGCGGCGGTCTTCGGCGGCTATAGATAGTGGCTGACGGCGTGGTTGCTCCGGTAGCGGCAAAACAACAGCTGTGGAGGGGGCGGTGCTCCTCCGGGGAACAGTCGAGTCGGCGGAACAGCAAGGACATGGGCAGCGGGGCGTTGGTGGGAAGTAGCAGCGTCGACGAGGCGCTGGCGATGGTGTGAGCAATGGCTTGTGACGCAGCTTTATAGGCGAGACAGCGGCGGTTTCGGGAGGCGGCACAACAGCAACAAGGCACGGCGTAAGGCATGGGCTGTTGGTCCGGTGGGAGAAAGGCAGCAATGGCGGGTGGTGGCGTGGGGCGGTGAGGCACAGCGAGTGCGGACAGGCGGTGGCGCACGGCAAGAGGGCACGGCGGTGGTGTTGCGCCGACCTCTTCTCTCTCTCTCTCTCTCTCTCTCTCTTACGTGTTTCACTCGTATCTCTAAAAATCAGATCTGAATTATGAGAGTTCCCCTAAAAAATCCGACCTAATGACATACTTATAATGCTAATCTAGATCAATTAGATGGGCTTGCTAATTCTAATGGGCTTAGGCTTTAATTTAATTCAAATGGGCTGAATTAACTTGTGCTTTTATTTAATTAAGTACAATAGACTAAATTAAGTTCAAATTAAAACAACCAAGCCGTTTGACTTGAGATTTTTTGCCCTTGCTTTCCGAGCAAGCCGAGTCTCGTTTGGTGAATTTCGAGCTCGTTTGCCAACGCCGGTCCGATGCGAAATGCAATTATCCTAAATGGACCTAAACTATATGTTATGCAATTTTAATATTTTTGTTTAGGAATTAAAATTTAATCCCTAATTTTCTATGTAAATTACGACTAAATAGTCGCCCAAATTTAGGTGTTAACAGTTGCTCCTCTTTGATGGTGAGTTCGCAGAAGTTGCACTCAAAGACTAAATGATACCTAAATTTGATCATGCAAATGCAATGAATGATATTTTTGTCGGGATTATGAACCCTATTTTTGAAATGCATTATGTCATGATGCATGCTAACATAAATAAAACATACCTGGAGTTTACTTACTTGACAAGAGTGGTAGCGTAATTCGAGGCATAACTTTAATTCCATGGATTGTTTGGCAAATGCTTGTACTCAGTCCCAAAGATGTTGCCTGATGAACCGTTGGGGTTTTGGTGTCCTGCAATTCAATCAAGACACACGAAGAAAGCTCAAAGCATCCAGTTATCATCTGAAATGCCTGAGAGAAAGATTCAACAAAAAAGAGTTTACTCCGACTTTAACGAAATACTCAGTCATCGTTAAAGTTTAGCCGTCACACCTATATATCGTTGTTGGTGTTTAACGGGGGAGTTTGTCTAATTCGTATAGATGTTCCGACCTTTACAAGATACCCATACCTTCCTCATAGGTACTTGTAAAGATTTAGCCGCTGTGCCTAGTTATCGTCATAGGCACAACACGGGGGAACTCTTGAAATATTGAAAAAATATTCCAACCTTTACGAGATACTTATACCTTCCTCATAGGTACTAGTAAAGATTTGGCCACTGCACCTATACCTTCCTCATAGATACAATGCGGGGGAACTTTCTGAGATTAAGAGAATATTCCGATCTTTATGAAATACCTATACCTTCCTCATAGGTACTCGTAAAGATTTGGCCGCTGCGCCTATACCTTTCTCATAGGCGTGTCACGAGGGAATCTTCTGAGATTGAGAGAATATTATGACTTTTCGAAATACCTATACCTTCCTCATAGGTACCCGTAAAGATTTAGTCGCTGCGCCTATACCTTCCTCATAGGCGTGTCACGGGAGAATCTTCTGAGATTAGGAGAATATTCCGATCTTTTCGAAATACCTATACCTTCCTCACAGGTATTCGGAAAAATTTGGCTGCTACGCCTATACCTTCCTTATAGGCGTGTCACGGAAGAATCTTCTGAGATTAGGAGAATATTCTGACCTTTTCGAAATACCTATACCTTCCTCATAGGTACTCGCAAAGATTTGGTCGATGTGCCTATACCTTCCTCATAGGCATGTTGCGAAGAAATCTTCTCGAGATTGTGTGAAAATATGTGTTTTGGCGAACAAAGGGGCTAGCCCGAGTGTTTAAGGGTTCCTTGACAAAGTACTTGGATATCATCAAAGGTACCTAAAAAAGCTTGATCAATAGATACCTAAATATCATCAAAGGTGTCTAGAGATCGCAACAAAATGATTAAATATGGGGCCTAATGATTGCTTGAACAGGTTAGAGATACCTGGATAGTTATAGACATCCAAGGAATAGAGATATACTTACCTGGTGATATCTCTGACTCTTGATGGTGCGTCTCCTGCTAGACACGGTTTTAAAAAAAATGTAATATGCATTCGCATACTATCGAGAACGCATATACTCGTGCACCATGAATTCAACCAACTTTCATGCATGATGGTTTTGTCAAATTAGCATTACAAAACTTCACTAAGGAGAATCATGATAAGACAATCCAAACTCACAAGTGGGTGTCTCAAAAATGTCAAATGAGGAACTTTTGGTCCGAAAGGGCTTTCACTCATTCTCATTGAAAAATGCTGATTTAGGAGAATCATTCTACCTCACCATCATCATGTCAACAAGGGTCTGAGTATTCTCGCAAGCGGTACGATCTTACCAATTTGAGATGTCTTTGACAATAATGTAACATGGGCTTGGTCAATGGCTTAGCAAAATAGACTTTTTGAGTCGAGGCTATTGAAAGAAAATACTCCGTAATTGTCTCCGAGTTTACAAGTCAAGAACCCTGCAAAATGAGATAGGAATGGACCTGCTCGCACTTCTTCGAGCTAAGCTTGTAAACATATGAAACTCTACGTTAGTTTAAGTGCCATAATCTGAAGAGACTTTGCAAGGGACGTAACGTAGGCTAGGCTCATGGGTCGAGAAATGAATGGATCATTAGGCTCAAAATGTGTATAATTGGGGTGAATAGGTTGGTGATCATCTTGGCATTGTCACCGGTCTTCTTCTTCACCAGGGATTGTCTCTTCGGTAGGTCCTCCATTGGCTTCTAAAGTTCATCACTTGATTCCTTTGAGACTTGTAGGACTACTGCTCCACTGGGGATTTGGACATTTTTTATTTGGGATTGGCCTTGCTTTTACTAGGCATACTGCTTTTTCTTGCCTTTCCCTTTTTTTTTTTTGACATTTGTTGCTTACAATGTAAACACTGGCCAACTACACTTTGGCCTGTTTTGATCGAGCGACTAACATTTGGACTCTCAGGGGTCTTCATCTTTTATCGGCACTCTGAATATGCTGTTTGAACAATGATGACCTTTTGCCTTGCCCCAATGTAAGGGATGATCACCAATTGGGTTTAAGAAACGAATTTGCAGGCTCAATTGGGTTTAGCAAAGGATAAAGTGTGTATAGGATAGAGAAAGAAATGCTCTTCGTCATCCTAAAGCACTTGACCTTCATGTGAATTCATCTGAAAAAGCAGCACTCAAAGATTGATGCAAGTGAGAGCAAGAAAATTTCTACTCATTTTTCACCTTATGATGCTGATTTACCTCCGGTTTGCCCCAATGAGGGGTGGTTCTTGACAGGTGTAATTTGAAAAAATTTCTCCAAATGTTTAGGCTCAAAATGGCGAAACAAGGGACAACTTGTAGTGTTTAAGATAGAGAAATGAATCACCTCTTGTTATTTTGGTCGCCGTACCTTTTGCGAGATAACTCTTTATCTTGCAGACATGGAATTTTTACTTAACTCACTGAGGATTAGTACATGGGACTGTGTATGGGATAGGGCTTGCCTTCCATCATCCTGATGTACCTCATTCGACACATTCAATTCATTCCACATGAATTATCATATTGTTTAAATAGACCTCCCCTTTAAAGTCAATGATACTGTCTCAAAATAACCATACAAAGTTTAAAGCCAATGCATACATTCCATCTTTAAATGGATTAAAACCATTTATTCATTAGTAAAATGTTTGCAATTCGAAAGTATAAAACCAAACACTGGAAAACTTTTGCTGTAAAATGATAGATTTTATCAAGGATAATATATCTTTACAGCATCAAAATTAACAGGATTGGAGAACTCACGACCGTCCATTTCTGCGAGAAACAGGGCACCTCCAGGAAGCACCTTTTTAACCACATATGGACCGATGTAGTTTGTGGCAAATTTACCCTCAAGAACAGGAAAGATTGGGAGTACTTTCCTTAGGACTAGATCATTTACCTCGAAGTATCTTGGACGCACCTTTTGGTTGAAGGATCTAGCTATCCTCTGCTGATAGGTTTGATCATGGCAAATGGCTTTCAATCGCTTCTCATCAATTAGGTTTAACTGCGCATGCCTTTGTTGCATCCATTCTGTTTCAGACAACTCTACCTGAGATAAGACTCGCAGGGAATGGATCTCTACTTCAATGGGCAGAACTACTTCCATGCCATATACCAAGGAAAAAGGGTTGCCCCGACAAAGGTTCGGATGGAAGTCCGATACGCCATTAGTGCAAATGGCAATCTTTCATGCCAGTCACGATAGTTTTCAGCCGTTTTGGCCAGGATCTTCTTGATGTTCTTGTTAGCGGCTTCAACTGCTCCATTCATCTGTGGACGATAGGGAGATGAATTCAGATGCTGGATCTTGAACTCATTAAATAACTGATCTATGAACTTGTTGTTCAAATTCGTCCCATTATCAGTGATAATAGCCTCGGGGACGCCATAACGAGCGACTATGTCTCGCTTGATGAATCTTACAACATTCTTCGTAGTAACATTTGCATAAGATGCCGCTTTAATCCACTTAGAGAAATAATCAATCGCGACTAAGATAAATCGGTGTCCATTCGATGCCTTGGGATTAATTGGGCCTATCACATCAATGCCCTACATTGAAAAAGGCCATGGCTCGGACAACTGATGTAATTCTATCAGGGGAACATTTATTTTATCCCTATGAACTTGACAGCGATGGCATCTTCGAACATGTTGGATACAGTTACTTTCAAGACTGAGTCAATAATAACCCAACCCCATGATCTTCTTAGCTAACATGTGGCCATTCATGTGTGGACCACATATCCCCTCGTGTACTTCTTGCATGATTCTAGTAGCTTCAGCTGCTTCTATACACCTTAGCAGGATCGAATTATAGGATCCTTTATACAACTTTTCACCACTGACAAAGAATTTTGAAGCCATTTTCATTATGTACTTCCTGTCGGCCGGAGTGCTTCCCTCAGGAAATTATTGTCTCTAGATGTAACTTATGATATCGTAATACCATGGCTTTTCGTCGGGTTCTCCGTTCATAACCATACAGTAGGCCGATTTTGTTAGGATTTCGATTTTCAAGGGTTCTACCTCTACTCCACCAATCACTTGCAGCATGGATGATAACGTGGCTAATGCATCAGCAAACTGATTATGGGACCTTGACAAGTACTCAAAGGAGATATCTTTGAATTCCTCTATGATTTCTTTGAGGTATTCATGATACGGCACCAATTTGATGTCCTTCGTCTTCCACTCTCCTACAATTTAGAGAATAATCAGAGCGGAATCACCAAATAATTTCAACTTGGTTATCCCCATTTCCACTGCGGCTTGGAGTCCGAGGATGCAAGCTTCGTACTCAGCTATTTTGTTGGTACACGGGAACACCAACTTTCCTGCTACTGGATAATGTTGCCTATATGGGGATATTAAGACTGCCCCAATGCCGGAACCAGCCAAGTTTACCGCTCCATCGAAAAACATGGTCCACGTGTTCTCCTTTATTACTAGAATGCGATCTTCTAGGGAATATCTATCATCATCATCCGAGATTCTAGGATTTTCGGCTAACATATCAGCAATTACTCGGCCTTTAACTGACTTCTGTGGCATCATCTGGACATCAAATTTTGAAATTAAAATCTGCCATTTGGCTGGCTTCCCTACTAAAGCCGGTTGATCGAGTAGATACTTGATGGGATCATTCTCAATCACAAGCAAATTCTAGTGATGCAATGTATATTGTCTCAGCCTATAGAGCACCCATACTAGTGTAGCGCAAGTCTTTTTTGTTTCGGGACAATTCAATTACGAGACTGTAAACTTCTTACTTAAGTAATAAATGACTCGCTTTTTTCCATCTTCAGGATTTTTCTGGGCTAGCATCGCTCTCAGAGACTCGCTATGAATCGTGAGATAAAGGATCAAAGGCTGGCCCAGCATTGGAGGGACTAGCACCAGTGGTTTTATCAGGTACTGCTTCAGTTCATTAAACGCTTCTTGGCAATTATCGTCCCATTCTACTTGAGCATTCTTCCTTAGAAATTTGAAGAATGGTTTAGCAATTTCGGAGAGCTGGGAAATAAAACAGGCTATATAGTTCAATCTATCCAGAAGGCTCCGTACTTCTCTTACGGTCAATAGGGGTTGTAGCTCACATATAGCCTTTACTTTGGAAGGATCGATTTCAATGCCTTTACTACTTACTATGAACCCGAGAAATTTGCCCGACATTATTCCGAATACGCACTTCGCTGGATTGAGACGGAGTTTAAATTCACGGAGTTTGTTGAACAACTTCTTCAAAGTATTAACATGACTCTCTCCGGGTTGAGACTTGGCAATCATGTCATCGACATAGATCTCGATCTCTTTATGCATCATGTCATGGAAAAGAGTCACCATTGCCCGTTGATATGTTGCCTCGGCATTTTTAAGATCAAAGGGCATGACCTTGTAGTGGAATGTACCCCAAGCAGTGACGAATGCTATTTTCTCCTTATCGCCGTCCTTTATTCTTATCTGATTATAACCCGAGAAACCATCCAGAAAGGAAAATAACTTAAATCCAGCAGTACTGTCTACTAGAACGTCTATGTGTGGTAATGGGAAGTCATCTTTAGGGCTAGCCTTATTCAGGTCATGATAGTCGATGCAAACTCGAACTCGGCCGTCTTTCTTCATGACTGGCATAATATTGGCCATCCAGATAGGGTATTGGGTGATTTCGATGAACCCCACTTTCAAGAGCTTCATGACTTTTTCCTCTATTTTCTTCGAAAGCTCAAGCTTGATTCTCCGTAGCCTCTGTTTCTTGGGCAGTATGCTAGGATTAGTAGGCAGGCCGTGCTCCACAAAAGAAGGGTCTAAACTTGGCATATCGGCGTACGACCAGGCAAAGATATCCTGGTAATCCTTTAGCAATTAGACTAGGCATTTGGCTTCACTTTCGGGAAGGGTTGCCCCTATCTTCACTTCTTTGGTTTCTCCAGAATCACCCAAGTTAACGATAACAGTCTGGTCTAATGTGAGTACTTTGGGTTTTTCATGCTGCTCTAGATCGTGCTGAATATCTGAGGAATCATCGAGTTCTCCGGCATCATCGGGATCAAGCTCGGTTGTATATAGTTCATCATTTTGAACAGTTTCCATACCTTCACGTGTCACAAGATTATCTCTGAAACATAAAGTAAGGGATTCAGAATGACAAATAGGGGTAAACATTGCATTTTTGTAAATTTTTTGGTTTTTTTTTTACTCTTTTTTTTAAATTCTTTACGAAAAAGTTTTAACACGAGGAAGCATAAAGAAGCCCAGGCCTCAAAATTCTCCTTGGACTATATTTTCTTTTATCAGTTGGATATCATCACCGGGCTGGTTTGATGTACTTCAACATGCCCTCAAAACGAAAATAATTTGTAATTTTATTGATTATTTCAAAATGAATTACATTTATTGAATGGAAATTGCAACAATCAAGTCCTAGAAATGAAAATGGAAAGCAGCACTCGAAAAGGGGCAAGTCCTAAAAAGCAGTAAAAATTTCCACGCAGGGGAGTATACGAAAAAGTAAAGGTTTTACTCTTGTGAGTCTGTGCCCATTCCCTCTAACGATCCTTTTTCGACAGCTCCAATGAAGCAATCATTGAATAGGGCAATGATTCCATCCATTGCATCTTTATAATCTTCTGTCATTTGAGGTGTTGGATCATCCATACCTCCCCATTCATCCGAGACAATGTCACAGGGGTTGACATAAAAGCTCAGGGGTGCTGAGTATTTCACATAATAGTCAAATTTACCGCTTGGTTGCCCCAAAGTGTCAATCACTTCCTTCTCTTCGTGCATCATTCTCGCAGGGCTTGAGAATATGGTGCAAATATGTGGAGGCAACCTACCGCACCCATTATTAAGGGTAATTCCACGTCCACGTGCTTCACCATTCGACTCTTCTTCAGATTGCTGTCTATCCTGCTCGTCCCCTTGACCTCGACCTCGACCTCGACCATGTACACATCCACGCCTCTCATTATTTGGCACACTTGGCCCTTGATACCTGTCGCGACCCTAAAAAAATTTTGGTCATTTTTTTTCGGGCTAATGGATTATTAAGACTAATCTTAACCCGGGCCCTCCTAAACCCTACCAATTCGCAACTTAGGGTTTAAGTTGTTAACGTGCAAATGTTTTCATGCTTGGAGTTGCCACTAATCATTTTACGGTAGGCTGATTAGAAACCTAAATAAAACATAGGGAGATATGTTTTATTCCTACGAACCAGAGATTCTAAGCCCGGGGACTTGATTACGCTAGATTTAGTCTAACGCCCTTTCGGTACCTTTTCATTTCAAAAATGTTTTGACAGACAGTTTGGATCCATTTTAACTTATGTCACTAACATGTAAGGTGTTCATGCGGGTGCGCAAACCACCAATTTAACACCCAGAAATCAAAGCATTAAATAAATTGCAAGTATGGAAGAATTACTTACCTCGAGTCCACGCAAGCATCTGCATTGTTAGCGAAAAATCATACAGACAGTCCTAATATGATTTCTAATTAACAAAGCATTCACTCAATTTCTTTTTTATATTTTCACTTTATTTAAATGAAACTAACTATATGCAATGACGTGCAAAATTATGACATGCGAAATAATGCAACCTAATATGCAAACTATATGTCATATGACAACGTGACTTAATTCTAATGACGTGCAATGATATATTTTTTGGTGTTTTCTGACGAAATTCGGAATGAAAAATATGCCTAAATTAACATGCAATCTAATGATCTCTATTTTTGGTATTTTCTGTTTAAAATTCGAAATTAAAAAATACCTAAGTTAACATGCAATCTATGATGACTTAACCTATCCTAGAATGACTTCTTTTTGGGATTTTTGATTAAAAATTCGAAATTATAAATTACTTAAATTAAAATGCAATCTATCCTAATAAAACATGAAACAATTCACCATTTTTTTGGGGTTTTTTTATGAAAATTCGGAATAATAAAATAACGTGAATAATCCGTTAGGATTAAAACAATATCTAATTTAAATTAGGAAACATGCCACGTTAAGTCCCAATTTAAATTAAATACTTATCTCATCCTTCGGGATATATTCAAAACCTAAACATGCAAAAATCCTAATTTAAATATCAAAACAGATTTTTTTTGGGTTTTCTTTTTATTTGAAAAGGAAAACAATTAAACAAATAAGGATAACAATCAAATTCGAATCAACCACGCGATCCACCAAATTCGTTTCAAACTCGGATTAGGCACAAAAATCAAATTATCGGTCATATCTATAGGGTTATAGATATTAACGGATAACTGATCATTCAAATTTGGAAAGCTAATCAAAATCATTATCGTATTCAAATGGTTATGAACAGGATAATGATTTCCCGTATCGCCGCGTATCGTACCTTGAGGATAAGGTCGGATAGACGTCCAAATACGTTGCTAAATTAGGAGAGTTTCCTAATTTGAATATTTCAAAATATTGCGGATATAGCGAATATTATCCTAAGATATCTAATATTCCAACATGATATTCATGCAATATTTCAAAACATGCAAATTAGGAAATTAAAATATTCTGAAAATTTATCGGATAATCATCTTACCTAATTTAGATAATTACCAAATTCGAATTGGTTCGGGATCGAGCTCGCGACGGCGAGACACGGGGCACGGCGACTCACGTCGACGCTTGGCGGAGGCTCACGGCGTGGCTGTCCGGTACGGCGGGGACGACTCCGGTGGAGACAGGTGGCTCCGGGACTTCACGGTTAGACTCACGGTGTGCTCGACGAGCTCGCCGCGGTGGTGTAGACTTCTCGGAATACTGCTGGCCTGAGGACGTTGCCGTGGATGCCGCGGCTGTCGAGAGCTCTCAAGTGATCTGGACACGATCGGAGGCTACTGGACGTGGTCTGGGATGGTTGGACGCTCTTCAACCGGACTTGCTGCAACGTTGAGCGAAGAAATCTTCGCGGACGTCTTCTCCTCTTGGCCTCCACTGCATGGGTCAGCGAATCAAAGAAGTCTTTTGCATGGGAGTGTTGATCGTGGGCCAGCAATGGACTCTTCCTTGACTTCTCTTATGTTGACTATGCAAGGGGAGATCTTCTGTTGACCGAGAAAATCGTCTGGACGTCGTGGCTTCGCTGGGATGATTAACGTCCCTCTTCCTTTGGCGTTTTAAGGCTGTTACGGATCAATGGGGCAGGGGGGACTAGTCAACGTGAGCGTGTCTTCAGTGGGCTTCTGACTTCGATGCATGCAGGGGCTCTTCGGTCGACGGGGCATGCAGAGAGAAGCGTTGATGGTGGGCTCGTCGATCGTGGGAAGAACGTAGCAGGGGAGTCAACGTCGTGGGCATCGGGCAGCCGCTTCAGTCCATGTCATGCGTGAAGGTGTTGGTGCCTTCAGGACAGCGAGGGGCGTGGCGAAGTGCGGCGTCGTGGGGAGCGACGGCGGTGGTCGCGCGCACGAGCGGTGTTCTCCGGACGCCGAGCAACTCTCTCTCTCTCTCTCTCTCACGTGTTCTCTCCCAAGAAATTTCAGATCTGAAATTGTGTTCCCCCCAAAATTTTTGACCTAATGAAATATATATAGTGCTAACCCTAGGTCAAATTAAATGGGCTCTAATCCTAAGTGGGCTTAGGCTTGGGCTCTAATTAAATTAAACGGGCTGAATTAATTAAATTCAACAAACTAAATCAAGCCCAAATTAAAAATACTCGAGCCCGCGTGACTTGAAATTCCGGGCCCTTGCATTCCCGAGCGTCCCGTTTTTTGTTCGATGAATTTTAAGCTCGCTCGCCGTCGCCAATCCGATGCAAAAAATGCAATGAAATTAAAATGAATCTAAATTACATGTTATGCAATTTAAATATTTTTGTTTAGGGGTTAAAAATTTAATCCCTATTTTTTTATGCAAATTACACTAAATGTCGTGCCAAAATTTAGGTGTCAACAGCTGCCCCTCTTTGAAGGTGAGCTCGCAGAGGTTGCATTCAAAGACTAAATGATACCTAAATTTCAACAATGCAAATACAATGAATGTTGTTTTTGTCGGGATTATGAGTTCCATTTTTTAATGCATTAAAAAATGATGCATGCTGACATGAAAAGAAAACATTCCTGGAATTACTTACCTGACAGAAGCGAGATAATGCAACTCGAGGCACGACTCTGATTTTGTGTTGTTTGGCAAATGTCTGGGCTCAGTCCCATAGGTATTGCCTGACAAACTGTTGATGAATGTCGGTGATCTGCAGTTAAGTCAAATCATAGGAAGAAAGCTCAACGTATCCAACCATCACCTGGATTCGTGAGATAAAAAAGTGTAAAAACGTTCCGACCTTTACAAATTACCTATACATTTTCATAGGTATTTGTAAAGATTTGGCCGCTGCGCCTATATCCTTGACTCATAGACACGACACGGGGGAACTGGGGAGGCTATTCCGACCTTTACATATATCTGCTCATATGTAAAGATTTGGCCGCTTCACCTATATCCTTGACTCATAGGTGAGTAACGGGGGAACACCTAGGGGTTGAGGAATATTCCGACCTTTAAGATACCTAGACATCTCCATAGGTATTCATAAAGATTTGGCCGCTTCACCTATATCCTTGACTCATAAGTGAGTAGCGGGGGAACATCCGGGATGGGGAGAATATTCCGACCTTTACATATACCTGCTAATATGCAAAGATTTGGCCGCTGTGCCTATATCCTTGACTCATAGACACATCGCGGGGGAATATCTCGAGATTAAAGAAGCATTCCGACCTTTACATATACCTGCTCATATGCAAAGATTTGGCCGCTTCACCTATATCCTTGACTCATAGGTGAGTAGCGGGGGAATACCTCAGATTAGAAAAAAATTCCGACCTTTACAAGATACCTATACATCTCCATAGATACCTGTAAAGATTTGGCCACTTCACCTATATCCTTGACTCATAGGTGAGTAGTGGGGGAATTTTCTCGAGATTGTACGAAAACAATGATTATGGTGAACAGCGGGGCTAGCCCAAATGTCCGAGAGTTCCTTGACAGAACACCTAGATATCATCAGAGGTACCTGAAAAGGCTTGATCAATAAACACCTAAACATCATCAAAGGCATTTAGAGATCGCAACAAAATGATCAAATGGGGGACCTGACGATTGCTCGAACAGGTTAGAGATATAGAGATATACTTACCTGGCGATATCTCTGACTCTTGAGAGTGCGTCTTCTGTTAGACACGACTTCAAGCAACATATGACATGCATTCATGAACAGTTCAGAACACATGTATTCATATCTTATGATTTCAACTGGTTTTTCATGCACGATAGTTTTGTCAAATCGGCATTACAAATTTCGTTGGGGAAAAATCATGATAAGACAATCCGAACTCACAAGCGGATATCTTGAAAATGTCGAATGAGGAACCTTCGGTCTGAAAGGGCTTTTCTCTCATTCTTATCAAAAAAGGCTAATTTATGCGAATCACACCATCTCACCGTCATCATGTCGATAAGGGTCCAAGTATTCTCGCAAACAGTACGACCTTACCAATCCAAGAGGTCTTTATCAGGATTGTATCATGGGCTTGGTCAATGGCTTAGCAAAGGGGACTCTTCGAGTCGAGGCCATTCAAAGAAAATATTCTGCAATTGTCCCCGGGTTTACAAGTCAAGAAACCTGTAAAATGAGATAAAAATGGACTTGCTCGCACTTCTTCGAGCTAAGCTTGTAAACATCTGAAATTCTACGTCAGTTCAAGTACCCTAATCTGAAGAGACTTTGTAAGGGACGTAACGTAGGCTAGGCTCATGGGTTGAGAAATAAATGGATCATTTGGCTCAAAGTATATGATTGGGGTGAATAAATTGGTGATCATCTTGGCATTGTCACCGGTCTTCTTCTTCACCAGAGATTTTCTTCTCGATGGATGTTTCATTATCTTCAGGAGTTCATCCATTGATTCCTTCGAGACTACTTGACTGGGGATTTTGACATGTCATATCCCAATATTTTTCATTGGGCATTGGCCTTGCTTTTACCAGGCACACTGCTTTTTCTTGCCCTTTTTGCTCCTTTTTTTTTACAATGCAAATGCTAGTCAACTATATCTGACTAATTGACTTGTCATTGGAACTTTGAAACTTCTTGTCTTCTATCGACGCTCTAGATATACTGCTTGAACAATGATGACCTTTTGCCTTGCCCCAGTGTGGGGGATGATCACCAACTGAGTTTGTATGAAACGAATTTGCAGGCTCAATTGGGCTTAACAAAGGATAAAATGTGTATAGGATAGAGAAAGAAATGCTCTTCGTCATCTTAGGGCACTTGAACTTTCGCATGAATTCATCTGAAAAAGCAACACTCGAAGATTGATGCAAGTGAGAGCAAGAAAATTTCTACATTTTTCACCATATGACACTGATTACCTCCAGTTTGCCCCGATGTGGGGTGGTTCTTGACAGGGGTAATTTGAAAGAATTTCTCCGAATATTTAGGCTCAAAATGGTTGAACAATGGATAGCCTGTAGTGTTTTTAAGGTAGAGAAATGAAATGCCTCTTGTCACTTCGGTCGCCGTACCTTTCGCGAGAAAACTCTTTACCTTGCAGACATGGAATTTTTCCACTCAACTGCTGGGGATTTTTTATTTTTCTCACTGGGGATTAATGCATGGGACTATGTGTAGAATAGGGCTTGCCTTTCATCATCCCGATGTACCTCATTCGACACATTCAATCCATTTCGCATGAATTATGAGATTGTCTAAATAATCCTCCTTTTTTGAAGTTGATGATGCAAATTGACAAACTAACCATGCAGAAATTACAGCCAATGCACACATTTCATCTCAAAATTGATTGAAATCATTCATTCATCATTGAAATGTTTGCAATTCGGAACATAAAACCAAATACTGGAAAACTTTTGCTGGAAAATGACAGGTTTTATCATGGATAATACATCTTTACAGCATCAAAATTAACAGGATTGGAAAACTCACGACCATCCATTTCTGCAAGAATTAGGGCACCTCCTGGAAGCATTTTCTTAACCACATACGGACCGATGTAGTTTGGAGCGAATTTACCTCCGGGAACAGTGAAGATTGGCAGCACCTTTCTTAGGACTAGATCATTTACCTCGAAGTGTCTTGGACGCACCTTTTGGTTGAAGGACCTAGCTACCCTCTGCTGGTAGGTTTGACCGTGGCAAATGGCTCTCAACCGCTTCTCATCAATCAGGTTCAGCTGCTCCTGTCTTTGCCGCATCCATTCTGCTTCAGACAACTCCACTTGGGATAAAACACGCAGGGAAGGGATCTCAACTTCAACGGGCAGAACTGCTTCCATGCCATACACCAGAGAAAAAGGAGTTGCACCAACAGAAGTTCGGATGGAAGTCCGATATGCCATTAGTGCGAATGGCAATCTCTCGTGCCAATCACGGTAATTTTCAGCCGTCTTAGCTAAGATCTTCTTGATATTCTTGTTAGCGGCTTCAACTGCTCCATTCATTTGTAGACGATAGGGAGAGGAATTCAGATGCCGAATCTTGAACTCATTGAACAACTGATCCATGAACTTATTATTCAAGTTCGTCCCATTGTCGGTGATAATAGCTTCGGGGACACCATAACGAGCAATTATGTCCCGCCTGATGAACCTTACGACATTCTTCGCAGTGACATTCGCATAAGATGCGGCTTCAATCCACTTGGAGAAATAGTCAATCGCCACCAAGATGAATCGGTGTCCATTCGACGCCTTGGGATTAATTGGACCAATGACATCGATGCCCCACATTGAAAAAGGCCATGGCTCGGACAACTGATGTAACTCTGTGGGGGGAACATTCATTTTATCCCCGTAGACCTGACAGCGATGACATCTTCGAACATGCTGGATACAGTCATTTTCAAGACTGAGCCAATAATAACCCAACCTCATGATCTTCCTGGCTAGCATATGGCCATTCATGTGTGGACCACATATCCCTTCGTGTACTTCTTACATGATCTTAGTAGCTTCAACTGCGTCCACACACCTCAACAGAATTGAATCATAAGATCTCTTGTACAGTTTTTCACCACTGACAAAGAATTTTGAGGCCATTTTCATTATATATTTCCTGTCGGCTGGAGTGCTTCCTTCAGGAAACTCTTGCTTCTGGACATAATTCATGATATCGTGATACCATGGCTTTCCATCTGGTTCTCCGGTCACAGCCATACAGTAAGCCGGCTTTGTCAAGACTTCAATCTTCAAGGGTTCCACCTCCACTCCACCAGTCACTTGCAGCATGGATGATAACGTAGCGAGCGCATCAGCGAACTGATTGTGGGATCTCGACAAGTATTCGAAGGAAATGTCATCGAATTCCTTTATGATTTCTTTGAGGTATTCATGATACGGCACTAACTTGGTATCTCTCGTCTTCCATTCTCCTACAGTCTGGAGAATAATCAGAGCAGAATCACCGAATACTTTCAATTTGGATACCCCCATTTCTACTGCGGCTTGAAGTCCGAGGATACAAGCTTCGTACTCGGCTATATTATTAGTACATGGGAACACCAACTTTGCTGCTACTGGATAATGTTGTCCATCTGGGGATATTAAGACTGCCCCAGTGCCGGAACCAGCTAAGTTCACGGCTCCATCGAAGAACATAGTCCATGTGTCTTCCTTTATCAACAGAATGTGATCTTCTGGGGAATATCCATCATCATCTGAGATTCCAGGATTCTCGGCTAACACATCAGCAATCACTCGACCTTTGACTGACTTCTGTGGCATCATCTGAACATCGAATTCTGAAATCAAAATTTGCCACTTGGCTAACTTCCCTACCAAAGCCGGTTGATCAAGCAAATACTTGATGGGATCATTCTCAGTCACCAGGAGAGTCTGATGATGCAATGTATATTGTCTCAGCCTGTGTAACACCCATACAAGTGCGGCACAAGTCTTCTCGGCTTCGGGATAGTTCAACTCCGAGACGGTGAACTTCTTACTCAAGTAGTAAATGGCTCGCTCTTTTCCATCTTCAGGACTTTTCTGGGCCAACATTGCTCCCAGAGACTCGCTATGAATCGTGAGGTAGAGGATCAGAGGCTGCCCCGGCATTGGCGGGACTAGCACTGGTGATTTCATCAGATATTGCTTCAGTTCATTAAACGCTTCCTGGCAATCATCGTCCCACTCCACTTGAGCATTCTTCTTTAGAAGTTTGAAGAACGGCTTAGCAGTTTCGGAGAGTTGGGAAATGAAACGGGCTATATAGTTCAATCTGCCGAGGAGACTTCGTACTTCTTTCACGGTCGATGGGGGTTGCAGCTCACATATGGCTTTCACCTTGGAAGGGTCGATTTCAATGCCCTTATTGCTTACTACGAACCCAAGTAGTTTGCCCGACGTTGCTCCGAATACGCACTTTGCTGGATTGAGACGGAGTTTAAACTCACGGAGTCGGTCGAACAATTTCTTCAAGGTATCAACATGACTCTCTCCGGGTCGAGACTAGGCGATCATGTCATCAACATAGACCTCGATCTCTTTATGCATCATGTCATGAAAAAGAGTCACCATTGCCCATTGATATGTTGCCCCAGCATTCTTAAGGCCGAAGGGCATGACCTTATAGTGAAACGTACCCCACGGGGTGATGAACGCTGTTTTCTCCTTATCGTTGTCTTTCATTCTTATCTGATTGTAGCCCGAGAAACCGTCCATGAAAGAGAACAGTTCGAACCCAGCAGTACTGTCTACCAGAACATCTATGTGCGGTAATGGAAAGTCATCTTTAGGGCTAGCCTTGTTCAGGTCGCGATAGTCGATGCATACCCGAACTCGGCCGTCTTTCTTCATGACCGGCACGATGTTGGCCACCCAAGTAGGGTATTGAGTGACCTCGATAAATCCCACTTTCAGCAATTTCATGACCTCCTCTTCTATCTTCTTCGAAAGTTCAGGTTTGGTTCTTCGCAACCTCTGTTTCTTGGGTGGCATACCGGGATTAGTAGGCAAGCCATGCTCCACAATAGAAGGGTCTAATCCTGGCATATCGGCGTACGACCAGGCAAAGATATCCTGGTAATCTCTCAGCAACTGTACCAGGCGTTTGGCTTCATCTTCGGGTAGAGTTGCCCCTATTTTGACCTCCTTGGTTTCTCCAGAATCACTGAGATTGACGGTAATAGTTTGATCTACCGTCAGGACTTTAGGTCTTTCATGATGCTCTAAGTCACGCTGAATATCTGAGGAATCATCGAGTTCTCCGGTATCATCAGGATCAAGTTCGGCGGCGCATAATTCGTCGATTTGGACCGTTCCCATACCCTCACGTGTCACAAGATTGCCCCTGAAACATAAAGCAGCGGATTCAGAAGGACAAACAGGGCTAATCATCGCATTTTTTGTGTAAAATTTTTTATTTTTATTTTTATTTTTTTACTCTTTTTTGTTTTTTTTTTGAAATTCTTTTCGAAAAAGTTTTATCATGAGGAAACATGAAGAAGCCCAGGCCTCAGAATTCTCCTTGGATTATATTTTCTTTTATCGGTTGGATATCATCACCGGGCTGGTTTGATGTACCTCAACATGCCCTCAAAAAATGAAAACAACTTGTAATTTCATTGATTATCTCGAAATGAATTACATTTATTGAATGGAAATTGCAACAATCAAAACCTAGAAATGGAAATGAAAACAGCACCCGAAATGGGGCAAATCCTAGAAAGCGATAAAAATTCCCACGTAGGGGAGTATGCGGAAAAGTAAAGATTTTACTCTTGTGGGCCTGTGCCCATTCCCTCTAACGGTCCTTTCTCGACAGCTCCAATGAAGACGTCGTCGAACAGGGTAGTGATTCCCTCTATCGCATCGTCGGGGTCTTCTATCTTTAGATCATCCATACCTCCCCATCCGTCAAGGACAATGTCGCGGGGATCCGTATAGAAGCTCGGGGGCGCTGAGTACTTCACATAATAATCGAATTTGCTGCTCGGCTGCCCCAACGTGTCGATCACCTCTTTTCCTTCATCAGCCTTAAGCATGCTTTCTACGATCTCTTCATCATCAGTCGCGTCTTCGAGCGGGGGCATGTCTTCAGGCAAAGGATCGAGCTTCTCCTTCTCGGCGCTCAACGTAGCAAACTCCTCGTCCCAGTTAATGACGACCTCGGAGATAGTGGAAACGATGCCCGTGTGGTTGGCATAAACAATCAGCCCAGCTTCTACCATCCTTGAGATTCTTTCTCTCATGATAGCCAGGGAAATGACCTCGTTAGCCGGGTAATAACCGGCCTTTACCAACTCACCATAGACGTCAATGGTGTGTACTCTGACGTTCTTGATTCGACCAGCATTGAAGTTGAATATGACATTCACATTGCCCGCGTGATGCGGGAGCGAGTTACTCTGAACATTCGGCTTAGCGGATTGGAATGAGAACGCCTTCGTGTCGAGAAGATTCTGGATTCGGTGCTTGAGGGCGTAGCAATCGTCGGTTGAATGCCCCAGCTCGCCCATGTGATAATCGCATTTCTTCGACGGGTCGTAGTTATAGAACTTCTCAGGATTGGGCCGCTTTGGCTCGGTAGTAAGCAAGCCTCTCTTCCGGAGCACCGCCAATACTTGAGACAATGATCCAGGGAGGGGGGTGAATTGCCTCTTGTTGTTCCTCCTCTGAAACGGTTGACGACTCGTGTTTTGGTGCTGAGCTTCTGCTACTTGAATTGCCGGGGCGGGATTAGTATTCCGCCGGCTCGGTTGGTTATACGTCACGTTCACTTCAGCTGCCGGTTCTTTCTCCCTCTTTGCACTGAACCTCTTGTTTGACGAAGACGGCTCCACAAACCATCCATCTTTCAGCCCTATCTCGATCTGTTCGCCAATGGGGATGAGCTGGTTGAAGTTATCGGCCGGAATGGCTACCATTCGATTACGGTATTCGAATGGGAGAGTCTTGACGAACATCCTCTTCAGTTCACTGTCTATTGGTTCTGGGACGACCTGAGTGGCTATATTCCTCCATCTGATGGCATAGTCTTTGAAAGACTCGGTCTTCTTCATTTGAGCACGCTCGAGATCATCACGGGTAGGAGTGATGTCCGTTATGAACCGGTATTGCTTCAGAAACGCCTCATTAGCTTCCTTCCAGCTTTTGAGGCTATTGATCTTTTTCATGAGGTACCAGTGCAGAGCAGGACCGGTCAAGCTTGCTTGGAATGCATGGATCATGAGAAGTTCGTTGTCAACGTATGAGGTCATTTGCACGTGGTACAACTGCAGGTGAGCCTTCGGACATGTGGTGCCATTGTATTTGTCAAAGTCCGGCATCTTGAACTTCTTCGGGATTTTGATTTGTGAGTACATGGACAAATCAATCGAGGGCGAATCCTGCGAACCTTCTAACTGCTTAACTCTCTCCTCGAGCTTGTTGACCCGCTCATCAGGCTTAGGTTTGTTGACGACAATCTGGACAGGGTCATCTTCCAATTCAGGCATATCATCATCTTCCTCGACATCGACATTCTTTGCACTTATATGCTTCGGGACTGATACTTCAGGGGATGTTGGAACAGGAATCGACCGAAGAGTCTTGATCTCGGCGGTCATTTGTTGCATGGCGACGGCGAGTTGCTTGATCTGGTCTGCCATACCGTCAACACGTTCTTGCAATTCAGTTTGATCGGCCATTCTAGCTCTTGACCGCGTGCGAATAGGGGAACGTGATCGGTCCGTAGTTACCTAATTTGCAAAATGAAACAGGGCATATATAAGTGTCAAGCAAAATCACACGCCGATCCATGACATTGGTCTAACCGCTTTGAATTGAAAAGACCTCTTTATTGAAATGAAGAAAGTTTTTACATCGACTAATGACTTGAAATCAAACTGAATTAAAAACAAACGACGCAATTCCTAAGCAAATTTAAAACTGAAATGGAAATGAAGAAAAACAACTTCAAGCTTCGACTCATTTTTTATTTAGCTTGATCTATAAACATATGGGAGGCGACATCCTTTTTCAACTGCTCATAAGCCCGAGCTATCTTGGCTGCCTTCTTTTCAGCTTCTTCGACCTTCCTTTTGAGGCGGTTGTTCTCTGAGCGGTTGGCAGACTTGAGAGGCACCTTGGGTATCGTCGGGCGTATCTCCTGAGGGATCTTGTGTTGTCGGATGTACCTGGTCGTCGCGAAGTAGGACTTCTGCTCCCCTTTTAGTTCTTCTTCGGGTCGGGCTATCTTTAAAACGCGGCATTTCTTCCACATCTTCTGGAGCTGCGCTAGGGTCCCCTCGTGGTCTTTGCTTTCGTCGGAGAAATCGACACGGAGGAGCTCTGGTTGTAACGCTGGAGGGAGCCCCTGAAGAATCTGGTACTGTCGGGACACTCTGGCGGGGTAGTACTCGATGGCGCCAGTAAAGCCCAAAAGTGGCACCGGTCCAACACCATTACACGTAAGCCGAGCTTCCTCGACATTGAACCAACTAGCATGCCATTGGAAACCTTGGGGTCTAGCGTTTTTCATAAAAATGATCCACTCGGAGTAATGATAATCCTGTGCGTTTTCTTGTTTTTCTTTATAGCTTAAAATGGGATGGCTAGAATCACTGAGTTCGGAAATTTTGAGTAAATCGCCACACCCTTTTATGTGAGACAAAAACCAGATTTGCAATAGCTCAATGGGTGCATGGAATGTCTTATCACCATTTTGCTTAAATTTAGTGAGAGAAATGAAAGTTTCAGCTAAAATGGTGTTGACAAAATTCTTTTGAAGACAAACTTGTTGGACGAACCATGCAATTGACGGGTTACATGCGTTCTTGCAATGAGGAAAAATGACGAACCCGAAAAATGCTAGTAAAAAGATTCTGCCCTTTTGAAAAGGTGTGGCTATTTCAAAACATTGACTTAGGAATGAAAAGGGACATGAACCACGGTTTGCTTTCAAAATTTTTTCTAAGTCATGTTTTTCGACACTCAAAAATTCTGACAACATTAAGGTGGAATCGATTCCCAAAGGTGGTGTGACTAACTCTGACTCCAAAGATTTTCCAATGAGCACGCTATATTCTTCCAAAGTCGGAGTGAGCTCATGCTTACCGAATATAAAGGTGGATATCTCGAGACACCAGAAATGGGCTAATGCTCGAACGAGGCCGGTACGGACTTTGACCTCCAGTAAGGGGAGCAATCTTCCGACATAGCCCTCCACTAACTTGCGGTTGGTCGGACTGAGTAGACTCCACCAGGCACGGAGCTCGTCCTTAGGAACATCAAGAATCCGGATGTCCGACACTCCCATAGTGTATAGACCAAAAACTCGCGACCGACCTAACGTCATGGACCGACCAAAGAAAAGGACGAAAGGTAAATAAATTGCAAGATAAGGGTTGAAGAAAACTTACTTCACCGGGTAGGAAAAATGGCAATCACATAGACATGCGCATGAGAAGTGAGGTTCGATTTCTACCTAGACTCTGACTTGCAAAATAGAGACGCGAGGATTACCGAGCTAAACCAAACATGGTGGTGGTTAGGCTAGGATTCCCCTGACTCCGGCTTAGTCAAAGAGCCGACCCGGGTTGAGTGGAATACAACCGTGGTGGGTACTCAATGACACCTTGAAAGAAAATTCGGGACCGAGGAGGGCGACCCGTACCAAATGGTTTTGGTCGGGGTATCCACTATCTCAGTACCATCCTAAACCTATGCCGCCCAGGTCCGGCAGCGGGTAGTGTGTGCGGTGTAGTGAAAATGTAAGGCATGCACAACAGGTTATATCAAACAGCGCTTCGTGCATAATTTAAACCATACATCAAACACCTCCCTGCAAAACAAGGGTTAACAATCACGCCTCCCCTTATACCTCCCATACTGCAAGAACATTTAACACCTAAAATGTTAGGGACGTACCTGGGATCCTCGCTGCCAAACAAAAAATTATTTTTGAAATGAAAAATTGGCCTAAGTCCACTAAGAGTTTTACTCGAGTTCCCCAGCGGAGTCTCCAAGCTGTCGCGACCCTAAAAAAATTTTGGTCATTTTTTTTCGGGCTAATGGATTATTAAGACTAATCTTAACTCGGGCCCTCCTAAACCCTACCAATTCGCAACTTAGGGTTTAAGTTCTTAACGTGCAAATATTTTCATGCTTGGAGTCGCCACTAATCATTTTACGGTAGGCTGATTAGAAACCTAAATAAAACATAGGGAGATATGTTTTATTCCTACGAACCAGAGATTCTAAGCCTGGGGACTTGATTACGCTAGATTTAGTCTAACGCCCTTTCGGTACCTTTTCATTTCAAAAATGTTTTGACAGACAGTTTGGATCCATTTTAACTTATGTCACTAACATGTGAGGTGTTCATGCGGGTGCGCAAACCACCAATTTAACACCCAGAAATCAAAGCATTAAATAAATTGCAAGTATGGAAGAATTACTTACCTCGAGTCCACGCAAGCATCTGCATTGTTAGCGAAAAATCATACAGACAGTCCTAATATGATTTCTAATTAACAAAGCATTCACTCAATTTCTTTTTTATATTTTCACTTTATTTAAATGAAACTAACTATATGCAATGACGTGCAAAATTATGACATGCGAAATAATGCAACCTAATATGCAAACTATATGTCATACGACAACGTGACTTAATTCTAATGACGTGCAATGATATATTTTTTGGTGTTTTCTGACGAAATTCGGAATGAAAAATATGCCTAAATTAACATGCAATCTAATGATCTCTATTTTTGGTATTTTCTGTTTAAAATTCGAAATTAAAAAATACCTAAGTTAACATGCAATCTATGATGACTTAACCTATCTTAGAATGACTTCTTTTTGGGATTTTTGATTAAAAATTCGAAATTATAAATTACTTAAATTAAAATGCAATCTATCCTAATAAAACATGAAACAATTCACCATTTTTTTGGGGTTTTTTTATGAAAATTCGGAATAATAAAATAACGTGAATAATCCGTTAGGATTAAAACAATATCTAATTTAAATTAGGAAACATGCCACGTTAAGTCCCAATTTAAATTAAATACTTATCTCATCCTTCGGGATATATTCAAAACCTAAACATGCAAAAATCCTAATTTAAATATCAAAACAGATTTTTTTTGGGTTTTCTTTTTATTTGAAAAGGAAAACAATTAAACAAATAAGGATAACAATCAAATTCGAATCAACCACACGATCCGCCAAATTCGTTTCAAACTCGGATTAGGCACAAAAATCAAATTATCGGTCATATCTATAGGGTTATAGATATTAACGGATAACTGATCATTCAAATTTGGAAAGCTAATCAAAATCATTATCGTATTCAAATGGTTATGAACAGGAAAATGATTTCCCGTATCGCCGCGTATCGTACCTTGGGGATAAGGTCGGATAGACGTCCAAATACGTTGCTAAATTAGGAGAGTTTCCTAATTTGAATATTTCAAAATATTGCGGATATAGCGAATATTATCCTAAGATATCTAATATTCCAACATGATATTCATGCAATATTTCAAAACATGCAAATTAGGAAATTAAAATATTCTGAAAATTTATCGGATAATCATCTTACCTAATTTAGATAATTACCAAATTCGAATTGGTTCGGGATCGAGCTCGCGACGGCGAGACACGAGGCACGGCGACTCACGTCGACGCTTGGCGGAGGCTCACGGCGTGGCTGTCCGGTACGGCGGGGACGACTCCGGTGGAGACAGGTGGCTCCGGGACTTCACGGTTAGACTCACGGTGTGCTCGACGAGCTCGCCGCGGTGGTGTAGACTTCTCGGAATACTGCTGGCCTGAGGACGTTGCCGTGGATGCCGCGGCTGTCGAGAGCTCTCAAGTGATCTGGACACGATCGGAGTCTACTAGACGTGGTCTGGGATGGTTGGACGCTCTTCAACCGGACTTGCTGCAACGTTGAGCGAAGAAATCTTCGCGGACGTCTTCTCCTCTTGGCCTCCACTGCATGGGTCAGCGAATCAAAGAAGTCTTTTGCATGGGAGTGTTGATCGTGGGCCAGCAATGGACTCTTCCTTGACTTCTCTTATGTTGACTATGCAAGGGGAGATCTTCTGTTGACCGAGAAAATCGTCTGGACGTCGTGGCTTCGCTGGGATGATTAACGTCCCTCTTCCTTTGGCGTTTTAAGGCTGTTACGAATCAATGGGGCAGGGGGGACTAGTCAACGTGAGCGTGTCTTCAGTGGGCTTCTGACTTCGATACATGCAGGGGCTCTTCGGTCGACGAGGCATGCAGAGAGAAGCGTTGATGGTGGGCTCGTCGATCGTGGGAAGAACGTAGCAGGGGAGTCAACGTCGTGGGCATCGGGCAGCCGCTTCAGTCCATGTCATGCGTGAAGGTGTTGGTGCCTTCAGGACAGCGAGGGGCGTGGCGAAGTGCGGCGTCGTGGGCAGCGACGGCGGTGGTCGCACGCACGAGCGGTGTTCTCCGGACGCCGAGCAACTCTCTCTCTCTCTCTCTCTCTCTCTCTCTCTCTCTCTCTCACGTGTTCTCTCCCAAGAAATTTCAGATCTGAAATTGTGTTCCCCCCAAAATTTTTGACCTAATGAAATATATATAGTGCTAACCCTAGGTCAAATTAAATGGGCTCTAATCCTAAGTGGGCTTAGGCTTGGGCTCTAATTAAATTAAACGGGCTGAATTAACTTGGGTTGAATTAATTAAATTCAACAAACTAAATCAAGCCCAAATTAAAAATACTCGAGCCCGCGTGACGTGAAATTCCGGGCCCTTGCATTCCCGAGCGTCCCGTTTTTTGTTCGATGAATTTTAAGCTCGCTCGCCGTCGCCAATCCGATGCAAAAAATGCAATGAAATTAAAATGAATCTAAATTACATGTTATGCAATTTAAATATTTTTGTTTAGGGGTTAAAAATTTAATCCCTATTTTTTTATGCAAATTACACTAAATGTCGTGCCAAAATTTAGGTGTCAACAATACCCCAACCCAGTAGTGTGGGGTCTTTGAGAGACTTCCACCGGTTGGCGGATACCTTAACCATTCATGCCAAGGCCTTTACCTGGAATAAAGCCATGGGACACCATTACTCTTCCGACCATGACAACAGTATTTAACACCTTGGGATCGGGCGGTGATGATCCTCTAGCCGCATGTATGGTCGATACGAGTTCAAGTGACTGATAACTCGATTCTATTTTGCAATCTGGCTTGACATAGGGGATAGCCATTGCATGATAAATCGGGTGTTCTTCTTCACCGTGGACTGCAACTAACTTCCCTTCCATAACAAACTTCACTCTCTGATGTAGACTGGATGGCACAACTCCAGCAGTATGAATCCATGGACGATCCAACAAGAAATTGAATGCAGTGGGAATGCCCATAACTTGGAATAGGATGTTAAATATTGTTGGCCCTATTTGTATATCGAGGTGGATTTCTCCGATCACTTCTTTTTTCGTTCCGTCAAAGGCTCGCACAGAGGTCTTCGTAGAATTTATCCTAGAAGGATCTATCTTAAGGCGGTGTAAAGTCGCCAGAGGATAGATGTTCAAGGCTGAACCGTTGTCAATAAGTACCCGAGCTACGTGCGAGGCTTTGTATTTGACAGAAATGTAGAGAGCTTTGGTATGTCCTCTGCCTTCTAGAGGGAATTCCTCATCCGAAAAGGCAATAAGGTCCTTGAGGAGTATGGAACTCACAAATTCCTCCAATTTTTCATGATCGATCGTCTCGGGTACATAGACTTCACTTAACACATTCATCAGGGCCTTTTGATGTTTAACCGACGTTTAGAGGAGTTCAAGCAGAGAGATTTGCGCAGGCATCTTGCGCAGTTGCTCAACTATGTTATATTCACTAGCCTTGACCACGACTAGGAACTCTTTGACTTCTTCATCAATAACTGGTTTTGCAGGTTGAGCATTAGCTTGGCCATAGGTGCGTCCGGATCTGGTGACTAAGTCGACATCAAGACTGTAGGATCAAGGAATTACTTTATCATTATAGTACTCGTACGGCTGAGGTATCTCGATCACTATCCTTTCATTGGTTGCGGGCGCACTTATTACGATCTCCTCATCATCAGTCGCGTCTTCAAGTGGAGGTATGTCCTCAAGCTTGTCCTTCCCAGTGTTCAATGTGGCAAACTCCTCGTCCCAATTAATAACCACTTCGAAAATAGTGGAAATAATGCCAGTGTGGTCAGCATAAACGATCATTCCAGCTTCTACCATTCTTGAGATTCTTTCTCTTATGATAGCCAGGGAAAAGACCTCATTACTCGGGTAGTAACCGGCTTTCACCAACTCACCATAGACATTGGAGGTGTATACCTTGACATTCTTGATTCGACCAGCATCGAAACTAAATATGGCATTCACATTGCCCGCATGATCAGGGAGCGGGTTGCTCTGAACATTTGGCTTAGCGGGTTGAAAGGAAAATGCCCTTGTATCAAGCAAGTTTTGAATCCAATGCTTGAGAGTGACACAGTTATCAGTTGAATGCCCCACTTCCTCCATATGATAATCACATTTCTTGACCAGATCATAGTTATAGAACTGTTCAGGGTTAGGCCACTTTGGCTCAGAGGTAAGCAAACCCTTCTTCAAGAGGACCTCCAGCACTTGAGACAATGACCCGGGGAGAGGGGTGAATTGCCTTTTATTGTTCTTCTTCTGAAAGGGTTGACGACCCAAGCTTTGTTGTTGAGCTTCTACTACTTAGATTGTCGTGATAGGATTAGCATTCCGCCAGCTCGGTTGGGTATATGTCACATTCACTTCAGCTGCCGGTTCTTCTTCCTTTCTTGTACCAAATCTTTTGGTCGATGAAGACGGCTCCACAAACCACCCGTCCTTTAGCCCTATCTTAATCTGTTCGCCTATGGGGATGAGTTGATCGAAGTTGTCAACCGGAATGGCCACCATCTAATTGCGGTAATCGAACGGAAGCGTTTTAATGAACATCCTCTTTAACTCACTGTCTATGGGTTCCGGGACAACCTGAGCAACTATATTCCTCCATCTGATAGCATAATCTTTGAAGGACTCAGTCTTTTTCATCTGAGCATGCTCGAGGTCATCACTGGTGGGAATGATGTCTGTTATGAACCTGTACTGCTTTAGGAATGCTTCGCTAGCTTCTTTCTAGGTTTTGAGGTCATTTATCTTCTTCATGAGATACCAGTTCAAGGCAGGACCCGTCAAACTTGCTTGAAATGCATCGATCATCAGGAGTTAATTATCAACGTACGAGGTCATCTGTACGTGGTACAACTGCAGGTGGGCTTTTGGGCAGGAGGTGTCATTGTACTTGTCAAAAGTCTGGCATATTGAACTTCTTTGGGATTTTGATCTGTGAATACAATGACAGATCGATCGAAGGTGAATCCTATTAACTTTCGAGCTGCTTCACTCTCTCTTCAAGTTTGTTGATCTGTTCATCAGGTTTGTCTTTATTGACGATGATCTGGACGGGGTCATCTTCCAAATCGGGAATATCATCATCTTCCTCAACATTGACATTTTTTCCACCTTTATACTTTGGGGCTAATGCCTCGAGGGATGCTGGAACGGGGATCGACCAAAGGGCTTTGATCTTAGCGGACATCTGTTGCATTGCGATGACGACTTGCTTCATCTGGTCCTCCATGCTAACAACACGATCTCGGAGGTCGATTTGATCGGCCATTCTAGCTCTCGAACGTGTACGAATAGGCGATCGTGATCGGTCTGTAATTACCTAATTTCACAGATGAAACAGGCATACATAAATGTCAAGAAAAATCATATGCCGATCCATGACATTTGCCTAACTGCTTTGATTAGAAATGACCTCTTTATTGAAATGACGAAAATTTTTTACAACGACCATGACTTGAAATCATTTAAACAAAGTGCAAAAGCAAATAACTCAATTCCTAAACAAGTTTAAAGACTGAAACTGAAATGAGAAAACAAATTCAAGCTCTTCTATTTAGCTTGATCTATAGACATATGAGATGCGACTTCCTTCTTCAACTGCTCATAAGCTCGAGCTATCTTGGATGTTTTTTCTTGAGCTTCTTCGGCCTTTCTTTTGAGACGGCTATTCTCTGAGCGAGTGGCTGTCTTGAGAGGCACCTTGGGTATCTTCGGGAGTAACTCCTGTGGGATCTTGTGCCGTCGAATGTACTTGGTCGTCGCGAAATAGCACTTCTACTCCCCCTTGAGCTCTTCTTTGGGCCGAGCTATCTTTAAACGACGACACTTCTTCCACATCTTATTGAGCTGAGCTACGGTCCCCTCGTGGTCTCTATCATCATCAGTGAAGTCGACATGGAGGAGTTACGGTTGTAACGCCGGAGGGAGCCCTTGGAGAATCTGGTACTGACGGGACACTCTGGCAGGATAGTATTCGATTGCACTAGTGAAGGCCAAAAGTGAAATCGGCCCGATACTATTGCATGTAAGCCGAGCTTCCTCGACTTTGAACCAATTAGCATGCCATTGGAAACCTTGGGGTCTACCGTTTTTCATGAAAATGATCCATTTGGAGTAATGATAATAAAGTGCGTTCTCTTGTTTTTCTTTATACTTTAAGACGGGATGGCTAGAATCATTAAGCTCAGATATCGTGAGTAAATCGCCACATCCTTTTATATGAGACAAAAACCAAATTTGCAATAGTTCAAGAGGGGCATGAAATGTTTTGTCAACATGTTGCTTAAATTTAGTAAGGGAAATGAAGGTCTCGCCTAAAATGGTGTTGACAAAATTCTTTTCAAGATAAACTTGTTGGACCAACCATGCAATTGACGAAGTACATGCATTCTTGCAGTGAGGAAAAATCACAGACCCAAAAAATGCTAGCAAAAAGATTCTGCCCTTTTGAAAAGATGTGGCTTTTTCAAAACATTGACTCAGGAATGAAAAAGGACATGTCTCATGATTTGCTTTCAAAACTTTTATCAATTTGTCTTTTCCGACATTCAAAATTTCAGCCAACATTAAAGTGGAGTCGATTCCTAGAGGTGGTGTGACTAACTCTGACTCCAGAGGTTTTTCAATGATCACACTATATTCTTCCAAAGTCGGGGTGAGCTCATGCTTACCGAATGTAAAGGTAGTTGTCTCGGGGCACCAGAAGTGTACTAATGCTCGAACGATGCTCGAACGAGGCCGGTACGAACTTTGACTTCCAATAGGGGGAGCAGCTTCCAATGTAGCCCCTCAACTAGCTTGCGATTGGTCAGACTGAGTAGATTCCACTAAGTACGGAGCTCGTTCTTAGGAGCATCAAGAATCCGGATGTCTGCCCCTTCCGTAATGTATAGATCAAGACTCACGATCGACCTAATATCATGGACCGACCAAAGAAAAACGAAACATAAATAAAGTGCGAGAAAAAGGTTCAGAAAACTTACTTCACCAGATATGATAATGGCAATCACATAGACATGCACATGAAATGTGAGGTTCGATTTCTACCTAGACTCTGGCTTGCAAAATGAAGACGCAAGGATTATCAAGCTAAACCAGTCATGGTGGTGATTAGGCTGAGATTCCCCTGACTCCAGTTTAGTCAAAGAATCGACCCGGGTTGCAAGGGGTGCAATCGTGGTGGGTACTCAATGATACCAAGAAAGAACTTTCGGAACCAAGAAGGGCGACCCGTACCACATGAGTGTGGTCGAGGTATCCACTGTCTCGGTACCATCCTAAACCTGTGCCGCCCAGGTCCGGCAGCAGGTAGTGTGTACAGTGTAGTGTAAATGCAAGGCATGCGCAGCAGATTATATCATACAGTACTTTGTGCATAAAATAAATCATACATCCGAACACCTCCCTGCAAAACAAAGGTTAGCAATCACGCTTCCCCTTATACCTTACATTCTGCAAGAACATTTAACACCTTAAAATGTTAAGGACGTACCTGGAATCCTCGCTGCCAAACAAAAAATATTTTTTTGAAAAGCAAAATTGGCCTAAGTCCACTAAGAGTTGTAATGTCCCCAACAGAGTCGCCAAGCTCTCACGACCTAAAAATTTCTTTCGGGTTAATGGATTATTAAGACTAAGCTTAACTCGGGCACTCCCAAGCCCTACCAATTCGCAACTTAGGGTTTAAGTCTTTAACATGCAAATATTTTCATGTTTGGAGTCGCTACTAATCTATTTGTGGTAGGTCGATTAGAAACCTAAATAAAACATAGGGAGATATGTTTTATTTCTACGAACCATATATTCTAAACTCGGGGACTTGGTTATGCTAAATCTAATCTAACGCCCTTTCGGTACCTTTTCTTTTAAAAAAAATATTTTGGTAGACAGTCTGGATCCATTTTAACTTAGTCACTAACATGTGAGGTGTTCATGCGAATGCGCAAGCCACCAATTTAACACCCAAGAAAGCATTAAATAAATTGTAAATTAGAAGAATTACTTACCTCGAAGCAACGTAAGCATATGCATTATTAGCTAGAAAATCACATCAACAACCCTAATATGATTTCTAATTAACAAGCAATTCACTCACTTTTTTTTGGATTTTCACTCATTTAAATGAAATATAATCTATATGCAATGACGTGCAAAAATTAACGCGCGATTAATGCAACCTAACATGCGATCTATATGACATGCAATGACTTGACCTAATTCTAATGACGGGCAAATAATTTATTTTTGGTATTTTTCAAATGAAATTCGGAATTAAAAAAATGCCTAAAATAACATGCATCCTAACGACTTCTTTTTTGTTATTTTCATGGAAATTTGAAATTTAAAAATAACCTAAATAATCTATTAGAATTAGAATAACACCTAATTTAAGCTAGGAAATAGATTATCTCAAGTCCTAATTTAAATTAAATAATTACTCTATCTTCTTTATATATTTATGGTTCCCTAAACATGAAAAACTTCTAATTTAAACCTAACTGATATTTTTGAATTTTCTTTTTTAAAAGAGGAAAAAAAATTTAAACAGAGATAATGACCACATTCAAACCAACCACGCAATCCACAAAATTCATCTTATCAAACTCAAATTAGGCAACGAAATCAAATTAACGGGTCATATTTGTAGGGTTATAGATATCGACAGAAAATTGATTGTTCAAATTTGAAAAGCAGATGAAATTCATTATCGTATCCAAGTGATTATGGATAAGATAACAATTTCCCGTATTGCCACGTATCATACCTTAGGGATAAGGTCGGATAGTCATTCAGATACATTGTTAAATTAGGAACGATTCCTAATTTTGAATATTTAAAAACATTGCGGATATCACGAACATTATCCTAAGATATCTATTAATCCACACACGATATTCACGGAATATTCAAAATTTTCAGATTAGGAATCTAAATATTTTAAAAAATATACCGGATAACATCCTTACCTAATTTGCGGATAATTTCCAAATTCGAATCCCCAATGGCTCGGGATTGTGGATTAGGACGGCGACGGTGATGGTGATGACGGGACAGCGAGCGTTTCCGGGTACTGTTCCGACGGCAGCGACGGCGTGGCAGCAACACGACGGGCAGGCGTTGGTCCGACATGACGAGGGAGGCGCGGATGTCGACGGTGAGAGGTGGCAGCGCACGGCGGGAGCTCGGCATGGCTCCAGCATGCAACAAACAGCAGCGGTGGCTGTTCCAGTGGGGCTGCTCGGCACAGGCATCTAGGCAGCAATCTCCGGTGGCTGTAGGTGGTAGCTGACAGCGTGGCTACTCCGGTAGTGGCAAAACAGCAACTACGAAGGGGCGGTACTGCTCCGGGGAACAGGCGAGGCAGCAGAATAGCAAGGACATGGGCAGCGGGGCGCCGACGAGAAGTAGCAGCATCGGCGAGGCACTGGTAGTGGCGTAAGCGACGGCTTGTGGTGCGGCTTTGCCGGCAAGACAGTGGCGGTTCCGAGAGGCGGCACAGCAGCCGCAAGGCACGGCGTGAGGCATGGGCTGTTAGTCCAACGGGAGAAAGGTAGCAACGGCGGGTGGTGGTGCGGCTTGATGAGGCACGGCGAACGCGAACGAATAGCGACGCACGGCAAGGGGGCACGGCTGTGGTGTTACGCCGGCCTCTTCTCTCTCTCTCTCTCTCTCTCTCTCTCTCACGCGTTTCACTCGTGTCTCTAAAATTCAAATCTGAATTATGAGAGTCCCCCCCAAAAATCTAACCTAATGACATACTTATAATGCTAATCTAGGTCAATTAGATGGGCTTGCTAGTTCTAATAGGCTTAGGCTTGGGCTTGGGCTTTAATTTAATTCAAATGGGCTGAATTAACTTTGGCTTTTATTTAATTAAGTACAATAAACTAAATTAAGCTCAAATTAAAACAACCAAGCCCGTTTGACTTGTGATTTTCGGCCCTTGCTTTCCAAGCGAGCGAAGTCTCGTTCGGTGAATTTCGAGCTCGTTTGCCAACGCCGGTCCGATGCGGAATGCAATTATCTTAAATGAACCTAAACTATATGTTATGCAATTTTAATATTTTTGTTTAGGGGTTAAAATTTAATCCCTAATTTTCTATGCAAATTACGTCTAAATGGTCGCCAAAATTTAGGTGTCAACAGTAAGCAAGTATCGTTCCATTCCATTCCTTTACAATTATGCATGTTAGTTGGCACATTCTTAAAAAAATGCCTAAATAGCATTCAATACTTGGTCTAAATGCCCTTTTGTTTAGAATGCATTATTAGGGCATCACACTCCATTTGATCATTCTTTCATTTTTAGATGAAATATATAGGTCCATGGCAGATTTCTCATGTAATTCAAATATTTATTTCAATGTATTTGAAGTTGCAAATCATAGTTTAGGACTTTATGGTCTAAATGGAGTACGACAGAATGGGCATTTACATCACACATTGAATTTGTCCATAATCCCAACTATATGCTCTTTTAAGATTTAAACGGACTTAAAATGACATTTGCATTACTTTTGAGATATGCAAATGTATTTTACCTTCGTTTTACCTTAAAAGGACGTATGATTAAAATGGAGGTATTAAAATTGATTCGCAATCCATGGTGATTAATGACAAATCTTTTTGCATGATTAGGCTCAACGGGAAAACTAGACATCCAAGTAATTCTCATTCCTTGGAAGGAACTTATTGCTTGGTGGAAAGCCATATCCAAGGACAACCAAACTTATATCCAAGAAAGGCTTGGATACCTTCTCGAACTTGTGCATGTGGAACATCAAGTCAGTTTAGTCCAAGCTTTGGCACATTTTTGGGAGGCTTCTACCTCCACATTTCATTTTGGAGAACATAAATTGGTACCAACATTAGAAGAATATCTAGCCACCATTGGAATTAATTCTAAACCTAGGGTTGTAGAGCCACCCGTTGGACTTAATCTTGTGAGCCTTTTAGCCGAATTCCTTAACCTCAAAACTTCCAAAATCGAAAAGTTAATCAAATTAAATATTGGTAGATTTCCATTATCCTTCCTAGTGGATAACTTTTCAAAACTTCCTAGGGAAATGGGAAACACTTCAGCCCAGGTATTCATTCTAGCTTTCTTAAGCTTTATTCTATACCCCGTGTCTAGAACAGGATTAGACCCTTTAGTAGCTATGATCGCAAGATAAGCATGTCTTAAATGAGACTTCTCTAATATGCTTCTTGCTCAAACCGTCGTCTCTTTAAACACATATCAAAATCATGGAAGGGTATCTTTCGAGCTTCCACTAATCTTTTTGTCATTATGATTCATCTCACACATTTGACCTTGGTGTCGTTTCATGAATATTCGCGAAATTTGTTCGGCGATAAATCCAATTGAACGATACATTTGTATCCAAAGCAAATTACCCAAATAATATTTCTTAGACTAGGCCAACTTCATTAGAGCCTTAACTCTTGATCAAATCTAATGGCGGATCAATTGGCCAAAGATTAGCAAGGCAAAGATCACGAACCGAGAGGGAAATACGGTACCATTGTTTGGTTTGAGTGGAGGAGCAGCTTATTGCCCCTAAGAGTTATTAGACAATTTGGGATACTTCAGCAAGTACCACTGGTATGGAATCCCGAAGAGTTCACCTTTGACATCCCAAGTGGAATTATACCCGAAAAGGAGAAGAATATCCTTCAAGCCAAAATTCACAAGATCATCTTATCTTTGGATAACCCACTTAACCAAATAATCGAGTGGCCAAAGAGCTTGGAAGAAGATATGAAGATTTGCATGGCCTCCAAAGAATACATCAAATAGATAGAAAATAAGCGCCCAATTGATGTCGAGCCATATGTCCTGTTGAGCATGGTACCGGATCCTGTAGATGAGTATATCCTAGAATACATCATTTCAAGCATGCTTGGAGTAGAACCCTACGTCCCTGAAGAGGTTGTGATTGATGTGGAAGAATGGAAGTCTCGAGCCAAGGAATGAGAAGAATACCAAAAGGCGGAAGCTATCTTAGCTAGCAAGAAGCCTAGGATTGGATGATTTAGATTTCCATTTGAGTTTAAAACCATGATGTTAAACAATTTCAAATTTTATATGCAATAATGGATTGATCATTTTCTAAACATGCATAGATGATTTTAGAACACGATTTCAAAATATAAAGGAATCACCATGGATTGCAATTCTTTGAATTGTATGATTCTTTGAGAAAGACATTGATGAAGAATTTTATACAAGGCTAATACTTGTATAGAAATTCTTATCCTTGACAATCTCATGAAATCATACAATTAAAAGGATGTAGGGTTTCGTGATCATTCTATTATGCTAACATCAGGTCTTTTTTAGTAAAGCAGGTTGTTTAGTAACGGAAGGTAAAAGACCTCGGGCTTGCCTACAAGTCAAAATGGCGGAAGAAGAAACCCATGCTCGACCAGTTGAAGTCAAGAATCAAATGACCCAAATGGTTGCAATGATGGTGGAAATGAAGGCTTTTATTCTCGCATATCGAGGATCTCATCCTACTACTCTAAATGTAAGAACTTCAAACATTCCCAAAACACCAATTGAAGACTTAGTCAGAAATAAAGAACCGATTCAAGAAAATCCTCCAAAGACTATGTTTGAGGTGATAAATTTGGAAGAGGATGATCAAACCAAAAAGGCATCTAAAACAAAAGATAAAGAAGATGCCAAGAGATTGGCCAAAATTGAAGAATGTTTAGCATGTCAAGGCTATGAGCTACAAAGGTTTGACAAGTTCTCGTCGTACGCAAAGGTGGTTGTTTTAGAAAATTGTAAGGAACCAGAGTTCGTGAGCAAGTATGATGGCACATGTTGTCCCAAAAGCCATTTGAAGTATTATCTCCGTAAGATGGTAAGATATTTAGACAACGCTCCACTTCTTATTAGCATATTTCAAGATAGTTTGAGAGGGGCGGCCTTCGCATGGTACACAACCCTTGACATAGAAGACCTCGCTAAATGGGATCATTTGGCGGGAGAATTTCTTCGCCAGTACAAGTTTAATGTTGAAGTACTCCTAACTAGAGAGAATCTCGTCAGAACTGAGAAACGGAAGAATGAAGGGTTCAGAACCTATGCTCAGAGATGGAAAGCCGTTGCCTCACAAGTAAAGCCCGCTATAAGTGAAGACGAGCTCATTGAGCTTTTTCTAAAATCATTACCAACTGAGTATTACGACAAGCTTCATGTATTAGGCTGTCAGACATTTACCGTGTTGGTAAAAGTGGGTGAAAGAATTGAATAGGGTTTGAAAAAAAAGAAGGCTCAAGAAACAACAACACGAAGACCTTACCCCGGGAAAAAGACAAAGAACCCATCCGAGAAGTGGCTATGGTCTCAAGCCTAAGTACTCATCAAGCATCATTTCCAAAGTAATCAAATGTCGCTTGGAAGAATCCGAGGCAATTCAAGCCAAATAAAAGGCCCGTGAGGTAATATACACCGTTGCCCTAACTTCTGTCAAAGCCACAAAATGGTACTTATGAAACTTCTCAATGAGGTTCACGTCCCAGAGTCGATTAATGAAGTATAATTGGAAGACTTTGTTGGCACTATCCTTATGAAGGATCAAATCGCCTTCTCCGACGAAGATTTCCTAATTGACGGGCGTTCCCATAATAAGGCTCTGTATATTGCTATCAGATGCCAAGGCAAAGAGATGTCACGGGTGCTGATTGATAATGGTTCCGCACTTAATTTCTGTCCACTAAGCACACTGCATCGCCTGGGGCTTAGTTAAGAGCTCATCAAACCTTCTAAGGTAATCATACGTTCGTTTGATGGAATGAAGAAAGACGTTATTGGCAATATCGAGCTCGAGGTAAACATAGGCCATGTGCCTTTTCTGATTTGACTTCTAAGTAGTGGATATTCCGAGAACTTTCAACTTGTTACTCGGAAGACCTTGGATTCACATGGCTGGCGCCATTCCTTCAAGTCTCCATCAAAAGGTCAGATTTGTCATTAATGACAAAATGATCACCGTTCACGGGGAGACAGATTTCACCACCTACAAAGAGAGTGCGATACCGTATGTCGAACCTGATGTGAAAGAAGAACCAAGTTATCATTCCTTCGAAATGATCTCAATGATGCAAAATCTTGCCGGTTGCATCATAAAATCCCCGGAGTTCTCAACACCATCCATTATGTCTGGAAGGATGTTATGCCAGTATGAATTTACTCCCAGTAATGGCCTTGGATCGAAATCCCAAGGAATCAAAGAACCGATCACTCCTCTTGTTACAAGGATGAAGTACGGAATAGGTTATATCCCAAATAACTCTAAATATCACCATGGAGGCTAAGGTCGAGATCGAAAGAACCATAGAGGCTATAGAGTCTAAGGTGATCGCCTCATTAATCCATCCATATGGAAGGACAAGGCTAAAGAGCTTCCCTATCATCAGATCCACATCAAGAAAACTTTTTCTGGACCTTCCAAGTTACTTCAAGAAGAAGACTTACATGCAGAGGAAAAATCTATTCTGTCAAGTTTATTCGAAGAGAAAACCATCAACGTTATCATAACTGAGGCGGAAGTTACCTACACATTGGAGTAGGAATATTTTCTTGAACTTTTGCTACTAGCTTTTTTCATTGCATTTTATCGATTGTAATTTCAAGTTTCTGGTGATTTCATTTGCAATTTCATTTCAGTTACAATTTATATTCCTTTTGATGTAGATGTAATTGCATTTTTCAATTCAATAAAAGTAGTCAAATATTTTGTTAAGGATATATAGAAACAAAATCAAACCTATGATGAACAGTATCCTCATTCGTGAGGCTTTAGGCTTTGGATTTCTATATTACTCCTCATTGGGAAAATTATTTTAAGAGCAAGGAAGTCCGATGACATGAGGACTAGCTCTGTCTTTATGTTCTTTCAAAATAAATTTCAAAATGAATTTCAAAAAAGTTCTTCATAGGACCATATGCATTATTTACTTTGTATGTAATTACTAATCATATTTGTTACATGTCAGGCATGAGCATTCACATATCCATAATAGGTTTATATGTGACCCAAATCTTTCCGAGGAGATCACTTGCGATATTGAAGTGGACAATGAAGATGAGGAATGGGTCAGAAGGGAATGGATCCGTCATGAAGAGTCAAGGCCACTTACGTTAGAGAAAACAATCATTGTTAATCTGGGCGATAAAGAGAATCCCAAGAAAGTTAAAATTGGGGAAAGTCTTATCTCAATAAAAGCAAAAAGGATTACATATTTGCTCAAGGAATATCAAGATATATTTGCATGGTCTTATACTGACATGTCAGGCCTTGATCCAAGCATAGTTGAATATGCTTTGCCAATTGATCCAAGCATTCCACCAAAGAAGCAAAAACTAAGGCGAACAAGGTCAGAATTGGCAAAGAAAGTAGAGGAAGAAGTGATGAAATTGCTCAAGGTCGTTTTCATCAAAGTAGTGCCATATCCAGAATGGGTCGCCAACATAGTATTCGTAATGAAGAAAGATGGTCAGGTACGGGTGTGCGTTAATTATCGCGACCTAAGTAAAGCAAGTCGTAAGGATGATTTCCCGCTTCCACATATCAATGTACTAGTGGATATCACTGCTGGGTTCGAAATATTTTCATTCATGGATGGTTTTTCAAGATATAATCAAATCCTTATGAAGAAAGAGGATAAGCTGAAAACATCCTTCATAACACCATGTGACACATTTTGTTACAAGGTAATGCCTTTCGGTTTAAAAAATACTGGTGCCACATATCAAAGAGCAATGGTAACTTTGTTCAATGACATGATGCACAAAGAAATTGAGGTATATGTGGATGACATGATTGCAAAACCCAAACAAGGATAAGATCATGTTGAGGTGCTTTGCAAATTGTTCGAAAGACTTAGAAAGTACAAGTTGCGGTTGAACCCCAACAAGTGTATATTTGGGGCAAAATCTGGCAAATTGCTAGGATTTGTGATCAATAACAGGGGCATTAAAATAGATCCCTCCAAGATCAAATCAATATACGACTTAAAGACTCATTCTACGGTAAAAGAAGTGAGAAGCTTGTTGGGGCAATTAAACCACATTGCCCGTTTCATATATCAGCTTTCTAAGACTGCTAAACTATTCTTCAAACTATTGAAGAAAAATGCCAAAGTAAAATTGGATGCATAATGTCAACAAGCATTTGACAAGATCAAAGAATATCTGGTATGTCCACCAGTGTTGGTACCACCAATTCCAGGAGTCCCACTGATCTTATATTTGATAATTCACTATGAGTCGTTAGGAGCAGTGCTTATACAAAGAAAACCAAATGATGGTAAAAAAAACAAGTTATTTATTACTTGAGCAAGAAATTCACAATATCATAAGTGAATTACCCAGCAGATGAGAAGACTTGCATTACACTGATTTGGGTATTACACAGATTAAGACAATACACCCTTCATCACCAAATTTTGCTAGCGAACGAGAATGACCCGATCAAGTACCTTCTTGAGAAATCCTCCTTGGTCGAGATATTAGCAAAGTGGCAAGTCTTGCTATCTGAGTTCGACATCAAAAGTTCGTCCCAAAAGTCAGTCAAAGGACAAGCAATAGCAGACATGTTGGTAGAAAATTTGTAGAATATTGCCAGTTCTGAAGAACGACTTGATGACCATATATTGACATTATTCGATGACAAATAGATCATGTTTTTTGATGGTGCAACCAACTTATCCAGATCAGGAACCGGGACAGTATTGATCTCCCTAGAAGGCCAACACTATTCGGTATCTGCGAAATTAGTATTTCCATGCACCAATAACGTCGCTGAATACAAAGCGTGCATTCTCAGCTTACAATTAGCCCTTTCAATGAAGGTAAAAAGGTTGTGACTATATGGAGATTCTATACTCATCATATTGCAAACAACTGGTGAATGGCAAACTCGAGATGCCAAACTATTCCTTATCACAGATATTTAGAAGAGATGATAGAAAGTTTCGAAAATGTGACATTCAATTATCTTCCAAGAGCTCAGAATCATTTTGCATATGCTCTTGTAACTTTGTCATCCTTACTACAAGCTGAAGATGATATGGATATAAAACCATTAAGAATCAATATTCTTGAACAACTAGCTTATTGCATGATGGTCCAAGTAGAGTTCGACAACGAACTATGGTATCATGACATCAAAAGATATCTTTAATCAGGAGAATTTCATGAAGAAAGCCAATTAGGTGACAGAAAATTTATAAGGAAGATAGCCAATAAATTCTTCATCAATGGTCAAACCCTCTATAAGAAATCATTTGATTCAACCCTGTTAAGATGTGTGGATACTACAGAAGTTGAATAGATCATGAAAGAAATTCATGAAGGTGAATGTGGACCGCACATGAATGGACATCTTCTAGCCCAAAAGATTATGAGATTGGGATATTATTGGATGACAATGGAATCAGATTGCATCCAACATGTGAGATGTTGCTATCAATGTCAGATTTATGGAGATAAAATCAATGCACTGCTAAATGAACTACATCAAATGACTGAGCCATGTCCATTTTCAATATGAGGCAATGATATGATTGGTCCCATCAATCCCAAGGCCTCAAATGGACACCGGTTCATCCTGGTTGCTATTGACTATTTCACTAAGTGGTTTGAAGTAAACTCCTACACGAATGTTATTGCAAAGAATGTTGCAAGATTCATTAGGCGGGACATCATTGCTACGTATGGAATTTCAAAAGCAATAATTACTGACAATGGCTCAAATCTAAACAACAAGATCATAGATGATTTACTAGAACACTTCCATGTCCGACATCTAAACTCATCTCCATATCGTCCATAAATGAATGGAGCAGTTGAAGCGGCAAATAAGAATATCAAGAAGATACTAGCCAAGACAGCAAAAAATTATCGTGATTGGCACTAAAGGTTACCATATGGTCTGATGACATACCGAGCTTCAATTTGAACATCAACTAGAGCAACCCCATTTTTCTTGGTTTATGGAATGGAAGCAGTGCTACCTGTTGAAGTATAAATTCCTTCATTAAGGATATTATCCCAATTGAAACTTTCAGAAGCTGAGTGGATTCAACAAAGATATGAACAACTCGACATGATCGATGAAAAGAGAGTAAAAGCTATATGCCATGGACAAGACTATCAAAGACAGGTGGTTAAATCCTTTAATCGAAAGATGAAACCGAGGAGTTTCAAAACAGAGGATTTAGTAGTGAAGAAAGTCATCTTCAACAATTCAGATCCTTGTGGTCAATTCACTCCAAATTATAAGGGTCCATACATTGTCAAGAAGGTTCTTCCTGGAGGAGCATTAATTCTTGTAAATATGACAGGAACAGAACTAGCTTATCATGTAAATGCAGATGCTGTCAAAATTTTCTGCCCATGAAATGAAGACGAACGTTCAAGAAAAGATTCGGGTCACTTTAGAACATGTGCATATCATGCATATCATGCACACCATGCATTTCATGAACACGTTTATTTGTTTTGCAGAAGAAAGCAAAAAGAAGCTGAACCGGTTGATGATCTCAAAATTCCCAATGGAGTTATCAAATAATAAAGGGAAGTATTACTTCCAAATCTATTTTCCATTGATGTCCTTTAATATACTTTTCTTTACATCATCCCCAGGAAAACAAAAAAAAGAGAGTAACAAAAGAAGAATCCCCAGTGGAACCAAAACAAAAACATGCAAACAAGAAGGATCTTGATAAATTGATCAGACAGGTCTCCCTAAATAGTGAGGGCATGTGCTAAAGAGGTTGCCTTACTAAGAGAAAAATCAAACTTTTTCTTCCCCAAGCGGAATGACACTAAATGTTTTGATCAAAAATTTTGAAACACGCTTTCTTTGAAAATGCACTAAGTATCAAAATTCCCTAAAAGGGATAATTTGACAAAAGATTTTGAAAAATTTCATAGAAAAAGTTTAGATCAAATTGAATGGAAGGACCTTCAAATGATGAAAGGTAAGTCATATCCAAACACGTCCCTTATACACTCAAAGTCGAAATAGAGAAATGAGTAAGAAAAACTCATCCGAAGGAAATAAGGAATATTTGCAATGATTACATGGATTGAAATGATCAAAGGCAATCATTTCACTATCCCAAACACATGCTTATCCCTTGTAAACCCAAATTTTAGCCAAAACCGTAGAGAAGTTTTCCCAAAACAACCCTGTTAAGAACCACTCCACATTGGGGCACATCAGGAAGTTTGTGGATTGATAGCTATGGAGAATAGGATCAAGAAAGATTTCATTGCATACTCTTGCATCGATCTTTTTGTGATAACTTCATATGAAGTCATATGGAAGCTCAAGACATCCCAAGAGGAAGAAGAGCACTTCATTTCTCATACCAAAACACATTACCTTTGGCAAATCTCAATTGAGCCTGAATATTCATTTTTGAACCCTAAATTGATGATCATCTCTTCACACTGAAGCATGAGCATATAATCCACTTTAAGAGATAAGAAACAAAAGGGCATAACACAGAGTTCTTAGAATTCAAAAGATCAAAGACAAAAGAGATTAGGGCATGAAAAAGCAGTGTGCCTAGTAAAAGCAAGGCTAAATGCTCGAGAAAAATGAGAAAGAAAAGAGAGTGCAAAAGAAAGCTCAAAACGACAAAAGTCGTGATAAAACAAAGTCAAGATCATGAGAGACCATAGATCACAACAAGTGAGAATGAGCAAAAGAAAAGAGATTGTGTTGAATGATTAGAGGACTCTAATGTTCATGGAAGAAAAGATCTCTAGTGAAAAAAAGAAGAAGAAAAGAAAAGTGGTGATGCCAAGAAGATCATCAATTTCATGAAAACCCTGAATTCAAAGAAATAAGCCTTTTGAACCTACTCAATACCGACAATACAACCTCTCCCCAAAAACTCTTTAGATTAGGATGTTGAGAGAAGAGACATGACTTTATGATAAAAAGCCATTACTCAAAGAAATGTATGCAATAATATCATGTCTTATCCTCGAGGTTTTTAACTTGTAGACCCAAAGTAAGATATGATTAAATCCTTTTTCTTGGCCTCAAAATGCCTGCCCTTTGAATAGCCATTGATCAAGCCAACATTACAGTCCTCCAAAAGATCTTATCGGATCAATTGGATTGTATACATTGTGAACATCTCCGAACACCTAAGGATTGGTTAAGAGAGAAAAATTGAAGGATATCAGACAAGTCCCCTTTCAATCGAATGAAGAAAAGACCAAGTTCATAGATCGAAACAAATCCTTTCTAATGAAGGTCTTCCAAACGATCATTTCAAGCATTTCTTAAAAGATTGCAAGCATTTTGTTCAAATAACTCCTTGAAAGGGAAATTTGATTGCTTGAAATGCATTTAATACAAAGAATGCATACTTTAAAACCAGGTATCAAAAGTTTGTGGTCAACTTAATATCAAGTTTTCAAACAGTTTGTGGTAAGCTAAAGAAAAAACCACATTTCAAGCAGTTTTGATTAATTTCAAAACTCTTTTTCAAAATAGTTTTTGATCAACTTAAAACTAAGTTTTCAAATAGTTTGTGGTAAGCTAAGGAAAAAACCAAGTTTCAAGCAGTTTTGAATAATTTCAAAACTCCTTTTCAAAATAGTTTTTGGTCAACTAAAAAACCATGCAAAGGTTAGTGAAACATCAAAATCACAAAACTCATAGTTAAAGTGTTTATTTTTTTTTTGGTAAGGAATAGTTAAAGCGTTTATTATTTGAAGTCTTCCCAAAGTCCTACAAGTGAGGAGTTTCTAGGCAATTTCTAAAATCCTACGGGTGAGGAATCACTTGGCAAGTCTCTAAAATTAAAGTCCTACTGGTGATGAACCGCTAGGCAAATCCAAAGTTCTACAGGCGAGGAGTCTCTAGGCAATTTCCAAAATCCTATGGGTGAGGAATCACTTGGCAAGTCTCCAAAATTAAAGTCCTCCCGGTGAGAAACCACTGGGCAAAATTAAAGTTCTATAGGCGAGGAGCCTCAAGGTAAAATTAAAGTCCTACTAGTGAGAAACCACTAGGCAAATCCAAAGTCCTACAAACGAGGAGCCATTAGGCAAATCCAAATCCTCAAGCAAAGAGCTCAAATGTTCATGGTTCGTGAGTTTATCCTTAAACCACAAAATATGAATAACCATCATAGTCATCACCACCATAAATTCATGTCCTTAGATAAGCAACAAAGGAACTCTTACAAATAGATAAGTTTCTCACCCTCAATCATTAAGAATCTTTCAAAATGTGTCCTAAAAAGAGAACTTTTGGATTAGATCACGGAGTTCAAAAGCAACATCCCTAATTAATTGTTGTGAAATTTCCATCTTATCTTGTTCATTGAGTCGATTAAAATTCAAGTATCACATTGTCTTTGAAATCAACCTCTAACGAGCTTAATCTCAAAAAGGGGTAATTGTTAACACCTAATTTTCAACTTTTTTTTTTCATATTTTCAAAAATCTCAAAATTAGGACTAGGAATCTTGGCTAAGCCTAGAAACCTATTTCTAAGCCAAAAAAATAATTTTTTAGCATTTTTCTGCATTTTTTCTTAATTTCTTTTAGTCAAAATAGGTGAGAAAACCAAGAAAAATAGCAAATGAAATCAGAAAATTTCATAAAAATAACCATTAGTCTTATTTTAAATCCAATTTCATGAATGCATCATCAATTTTGAAAAATCTCAATCGAGTATATGTTTTTCCCAAAATTGGGCAAAATTAAACCCAAATTGAATAAAAAATGCAATTAAATTGTTTCCAGTCATTTTTAAGTCATAGTGTCTTCACAACAAATGATTCTGGAACCTTGAATTGCATAATGGTAGGTCCAATTGCACAATTTGGCATAAAAATAAAAAAATCCCTAAAATGAGATTGAAAATTAAGAATTTTGAACCCAAATTGGGAATCATGCCCAATATGAAATTGTCGAAATATGAGACCATCATTTTTAGGATTAATCAGATGTGGGTAATTCGATTTTGGCATCAATTTTTCCTAATCAGGTCATTAGGACATCAAATTGAACAAAACCCTATTAACCCGAATATAAAAATGAGAAAATCTTGAACACAATTATAATAAAAATTGAAGCAAATTATATATTTGGGCTCGGAATATGATGGGGAATTCAATTTTGGGGTTAAATTTGGAAAATTGGGTCAAAATCGGGTCGAATTTGAGAATTTAGATCAACCCGGGTATGTCGGGTTGATAAGGTCAACCCGACCCGAGTTACTCACCTTCTTCGCTCGACTCAACCAAAGCACAATAAACCCAGAAAATAACTCCCGTGCCCACGACTTCACTTATCATTCCTGATTAATTTACCACGTTTTAATCTATTTTGCCAGCAGGAATTTTTTTAGCTGGCACCAGATAATCATCTCCAACCAATTACAAGTCGATTCTAACTGAATTTGGGTGGGAATCGAGCTACAAAAAAAAGAAGAAAACTAGAACAAGGAGGAGAACGTGTTCGATAGAATGCCATAGAGAGAGAGAGGAGAGAGAAAACAGGGAAAACAAAAGAGGAAAAGTTAGAGAGAGAGGGTTAAGAATCCCTCACGAGTGCTCGGTGCCGCTGTGGACGGCGGAGCACCGGTGAATTGTGATTTGGCCGTGATTCTCCCCTCACCGTTCCAGTCAGTCCGGCTGGTCTTGAAGGCCTAAAACCGGGTATTTTCCGTCCAATCCAGACCTGTTCCGGCAAATCCAAGAGCACCAGGAGAAAGACCAAGTGTCAAGGAACAACTCAAGAGGCGAAGATCACTTTGACAATTTCATTTGATTAGCGGACGAAGAAGGTAAATATGGCTAACGGTCATGCTTTTTTCCAGAATTCCAGAATAGTGTTTTAGTTTGTTTATGCATGTTTTTCTATGGTTTTATTATATTAGGTGCCTAAAATGTGTTCTAATAATGTTTTACTTGATTTGATTGCATTTTTTATTGGAAAACACGCATAAAAGCATCTCGGTTGCTCATTGAATCACCTCGTCGGAGATCGGGAGTACTCGCCGAAGTGTCGCCATGGCCTTAGGTCACTCAAGTCAGTCCTCTTTGATCACTAGTTTGATGTTTTGATAGTTGTTAGAACCGATTTAGACGGCTAGAGTGGCTAGTATTAGGATTAGTGTTCGGGAAAATCTTGTTTAGGTTAGTGTTAGGTTAGGATTTTCCAATCAATTTTTCGCCTTTCGGCGAATGTCCGGCGGCGATCTGATTGAGCTAGATTGATACTAGAACATGTGAACTTGATGATGGTGCAATCAGAACGGCGAGATAGTCACCAGAAGGTTGCCGGATTCCGATCTAAAGTCGTGGCCTTGAAAACATCAAACTCGGAACAGTGCACACCATCTATTTAGGAAAATGCTCCAATGACGAACGCTAAAAATAGTGCCGTTTTGGCACCATGCCTGTTGGAGAAGACGACCGGCGATCGGCACCAGTGACACCCGATTTGACCAAGCCTAATCGGGTCGAACAGGGTCGGTCTGGTTCTTTTCCCGATGGGAAAGTTTAAAAAAAAATAAAAATTGAAAAATTAGAAAATTCATAAAAAAATTGAAAAAATTAGAAAGTTTACAAAAATTCAAAAATTCCAAAAAATACATAAAAATCCAAAAAAATTCAGAAAATTCATAAAAATTACAAAAAATTCATAAAATTCATAAAAACTAAAAAAATTGAAAATTCAATAAAAATTGAAAAATTCAGAAAAATTTTCGGAAAATCATAAAAAAATCAATTCTCAGTTTAAAAAAATTTTTCCGAAAAAAATAAAAAATTTTGAAAATTCACAGAATGGTCTAAAATCATCGTGGCCAACCATAAAAAGCGAAATTTGAATTTTTTTGAACTTCCCAAGTGACATTTTTAGAAAATTCCAAATTCAGGGGTTATGACTCCTAAAAAATCATAAAAAATGTGTGAATCGTGAGATGAACAAGTTTTTAGGGCTTCATTAGGGTTTGGGATATTTTGATTGATTTTCGTTTTAGATACCACTTAGGATTGATTGACTTTGATTATGCATTTAATACTTGTTTGGTCTTTCCAGTCATCAGAACGGATAGGATTAGTGAGTAAGTCTCGAAAATTAGCATGATACATTAGATATCGTATCGTTCTTAAGTATTGAAAGAGCGTTAGGGATCTCGATTTGGGATCAATAACATAACCAAGTCCCCGTACTCAAAATCTCTAGTTCATATAATCGTGATATTTCTCCCGTACCTCAATTAAATTTCTAGTCTACCTATCAATAATGACTAGTGGTGACTCCAAAATCACAAATTTAAACTAAATAAGAAATTACATTTCACTATCACGTAAGGTATGGTATGGGAGAGACCCTTACACGGAAATACCTCATTCTCATGCAAATCCCAAAAGCCCCCCAAAAGCGCAGCGCGACATGATGCCTCACTAAAATTAGCGGCAAATCCAATTTTTCATGGAAGGACTAAACATATAGAAGTTGATTGTCATTTCACTCGAGACAAGATACGAGAAGGAATCATCACGACAAGAGGAATTGGAACTACAAAGCAACCTACAGACATTCTTACCAAACCATTATGTCAAAGATAACATGCATACCTATTGAGCAAGCTAAGGGTCCTCGACATATACAGGCTACCAGCTTGAGGAGAAGTATTAGAAATATGGGTTGATATCATCAAAGATATGAATCAATTCCAATTGAGATACCAATTCTGATTTTGAACTGATTGATTTAGTCAATCTGTGATTGATGTGTACAAGATAGGAAAATGTAATCTTGAATATTTTTTTTCTATTGTTCACCTTGCTTTCTAGCATTATAAATAGAGCAATGTACATGTACACAAGATATAGCAATACAATTACATTATTCTCCAATATCCTTTCAATTCATTTCAAACATTGAAGTGTTTTAGCAATATGGATTGGGTCGAGATGTGTTGGGCATGAGTTGGGTCAAGTGAGAGTCATTACATTTGTATTGCATGGCAATGGATTAATTTGAGTTGGACTATTTTCAATCTGATCCACATATTTGATGGGTCTATTGTTAACATCATTTTTCTGATTTTTATTATAATAACATGATTATCTATCTCCCTAGTCTCTTAAAAAATGGATTAATGTCACAAAAAATCCCAAATTAGAACACATATATCAATTTTATCTCAAACTAATTGTTTAACCACAAAAAATCCCAAACTGGTATAATTATGATAATTTTATCCTGCGTTGGTTTTCGTTTAATTTTACTATTAAATTGCTTTGTTAAATGACACATGGTAGTCAAATACCAGTTTTGGATTTTGCTCTCCATTTATCACAGGTGTGTTAGTTTGTGATTTTTTTTGCATTAATATAATTTAACTAAAATTAATGGATGGTAAATTTGTTACAAATATATAAATTTGGGGTTTTTTGTGATAAAAAAATAATTTGGTATAAAATTATCATATGTATACTAATTTGATGTTTTTTATGATTAAAAAATTAATTTGAAGTAAATTTGTTAAATTTAGAGTTTTTGGTGATATTAATCCTAAAAAAAAATCAAAAAGCTGCAATTGTCTGTTAGGCTTCTCCTTCGGGTAACTCGGTTCCACTTACCAAGCAAAAGGGGCGGAAAAACACGAACGGGTCGCGGGCACTCCCTCCCCGTCCAGCGAACTGTGAATCACAGACACGTCACGCTTGGTATCACTTTTCTTGAACGTCTCGCATTCCCGCGATTCCATCGCTTGCTCACGGTTCCCACCCCCGTGTATAAGCTCCTGCAACCATCCTCCACCTTCTTCTTCTTCATTCTCCCCGCAGTCCAAGAAAATGGTCGCCTGAACCCCGGGTTCTTCTGGGCATCGAACGGAACGAATCCTTCTGGTTTTGATAAGGAAAACCGGAAGACTGCGAGAGAAGATGGAGTTTGGACTGGTCGGGCTTCTGCGAGTGGCATGGGTTGCTGGGATCTTGCCTTTGTTGGTCGCTTCCTTGCCTTTTCCGAGACTCGGTTGGCTTCACGACGCCGTGTTGGGGCTCGCCAAGAGGGGCAAGATCATGCAGTCCTCTTCGTGTGTAAGTAATGGGGACGCTTCCTGTTGCTTCCTTCCCGCTTTCCTTTGTTTCTCTTTTGCCCTTCGGGGGTCTGTTTGGAATGCACGGTTTCGTGGGAGTTCAGTTGTAGTATTTGATTTGAATTCTTGCTTGAGTTGTGCTTGGAAGCTATTTTCAGTCAGACTTGGATTCTTTCATCCTAGACTAGGTGTACCGAGAAAATCATGTTTGCTGTAATAAGGGGGAGGTGTTGGAGTTGCGAAATACTTCGGAACCCTTGTTTTTTTATACTGGGTACGCCCACGTGAGCTTAGGGAAATTGAAATGTTATCCAACGACATGTGATTCCTGTGTGCGAAATGCAGGGGTTCGGGGGCAGCGCTCCCGATACGGGTGCCTCGCTGCCCGGTCAACGGGTGGGGATTCGGGGATAGCGCCCCCAACGGGGGTTCTGCTGACGGGTCAGCAAATGGCTGACCTGCTCGCCGGTGAGCGGGCAGGGGCTAGGGGGCAGCACCCCCGAAAGCTTAATGGGTTGGGCTTTTATTTAAGTTGGCTGTATGGTGCGAGATTAAGAGATTTCGTATATATTTAGGTTTTGGGCCCGTTTGGGACGCATATATATATTTTGCTCGTTTTTCTTATCATTGTAACGAATTGAGTGGCTGTAAACCTAAAATCATAGTGAAATCTCTTTGCAGAACGTAACCCTATTCGAGGATAAACCTGGGTAAATTTGTGCATCGTCTATTTTCTCTGTCTTCTGCGTGATCGTTCTGTTTTCGATTTTCGGTACATCCCTTCAGGAGGGAGGTTAAAGAATATGTAGTTAGCACCAGTGCTCTGGTAAACGTGGCTATGGGTGCTTCCATGAGTTTGTCGGAGTTGAGAAAATTATGAGAGAGAGAGAGAGAGAGAGAGAGAGAGAGAGAGAGAGAAATGTAGTTAGTATCAGTGGCTTCTGGTAAATGTGGCCGTTGGGGCTTCCAGGAGCTTACACGAGTTTTCATCTTGTTGGTTGTTTGATGGGCTTGGAAGGAAATTGTGACATTTCTTTCGTTTTCAAGATCAGTGAAAGGCGAATGAGGGTTTAATAGGGCATCAAGAAATAACATGATTAACTTGAGGAGCTAGAGGATTTATGAATAGAAAGTACATGGGTTTCATCTCAAGGATTTATTTCCGGTTTTTATGAGAAAGACGTTGCAAATTGATATTTCTTGTCCGACTTTATTAGATACCTTAGTGGAAACGACCTAATTACTTGAGTACTCAAGGTTGGATGCAAATGGTCTATTTAGCAGTTGCTTCTTCTCTTCTTTCCCTTTTTATTTTTGGCACAAATTCAAAACCTCCAGATTCAATTACTTGTATTGGTACTGTATATGGAAGACGTCCTTTCACTTGTGAGAGAAGTTGGTTAACCTTCTGTTTCTTAACTTTCATGATGCACCAGTACTAATTTGAGAAGATAGTGGTGAAAAGTGCATCGATCTCAATCCAACAGCTTGACTTGTGAACTTTTTACAGCCCACTGAAAGAGAGAAGTATGCAAATTCCTTTTTTCCAGTTTCCTTGACAAGATAATTATGTAAACAACTTTGATTTTAATTAAGCCTTTTCTCTTTCTGGAATTCAATTACTATTGTTATTACATCACTAGCCCAAGTTACTTTGGTTTGGTTATTATCTTTTCTTTGCGCTAAGGTTCTTCGTTTGTGATAAATTGACATGCTGTCTGGCTTTTCTGCTGAAATGAATGTTGTGTACACTTTAGTGAGCTCAAGAGTTCTTGGCTTAAGTTGTGCTACCTTTTTAATGTAAGTTCCTAAGAAATAAATATCAGATGTCCTGTTCAATTTGCATGCTTAGTAGTCTGCAATTTTTCTTGTGGAACATGGAACTTTTCCCTAGTGAGTATTAACTATTCAATTTTGTGTGTTAATTGCAGAAATTTACTGTCCCTCAAAGGTTCTTCACTCATTTTTACGCGCTAGCTGTCATATGGACAGGGCTTCTGCTTGCTGCAACATGGCTATACGCATATGAAATGGCACCTATTGCCTCAGAGCCCTTTCTTTATTCCTCTATTGCCGGCCACTTGACAGGTGGCTCGCATCTTTTTACATTGCATAGATATCGTTCAACTCCGCTAAAGCATAGATACATGGTTTGGAAGTCTGTGTTTCTGCTTCTGTTAATGGAGATCCAAGTTTTGAGGCGCCTCTATGAGAACATATATGTTTTTAACTACAGCCCATCAGCTCAGATGCACATATTTGCCTATCTAACTGGACTTTTGTAAGTTTTCTAATAACTTTCAAGCATGCCATTGCCTTCCTTTTAATAGTGCATTTCGCTGGGCCAGAGAACATTCACACTTTAGTTCAAGACTTATAGATGACTCTGTAAGCATTTATGACAATATATATGTCTTCATTGTAATTGTTTATTGCATATGATTTGATGTATGGGAAATCAGTGTTGCTACTGAAGCTACAGTGGTATCTTTGATCTAGTGGGCTTGTCTATGGTGTTTTGTTTTGTTCATTGCATGTGTTTTGCCTGTTAATGAGAAGTTCGTTCACCATGATATGGTTATTGAAGCTAATGTTCCATCTGTTATGGATTGCAGGCATGGTAGTTTAGTTTTTTGTGGATGCTGTCATGTACACTGTGAAACATCTCATGTTTGGGCTGGGCCTAACGTCCTGGTGCCAGTTTGTTCCAATATTTGAACTATTACATACGTTCTCTTTATCAGTTCTCATGTGGTGTCTTGCTGGTAAGAAGCTGGTGACATGCTAGTCAGGACCCCTGTATCTTCTGGAGTAGTTACTTATATCTGAAGTTCCTTGGTTTTATTGAACCACAAGCATAAGTTTATGCTTAACCAGATGTGTTTCTGGTATGCCATGAACGAGTAGTCTTCTTTGTGAGATTCACGGTCAGGCACTACTGTTGATGACCTAGGTGCAGCTGGTTTATCATTACAATGCCCTGATGTGATTTATTTTTTTGCAAATATGTTTGGCTTTCGATTCTATTATGTGACATGCTTCTATCTCTTCTCATTGATGATTTCTTTTCTTCACTATGGCAAGTTTCTACACTGCTGCGCCATTGTCACTTTGCAGCAATTTTGCAGCGGAAGTATATGAATTTTCAGCAAATCGAGTGTCTGAGTTCATTGTTAGAGGCAAAGATCAGATGGCCTCCGGCGAATTTGATTTGTTGGAGTTTGTCAATCCTCTTATGAAGCTTGGATGGCGTCACTGGATTGGTGCTAGTATCTTTTTCTGGGGTTGGATTCATCAGCAGCAGTGTCATAGAATCCTTGTATGTGTAGCTCTACCATTAATGGGATTAGTTTCTCATTGACACTATCTTATCTCTGAACACTTAGGTGCATTTGAAGAGCTTCTAGGATGTGATTAACCTGCACGATATCTTTTCTTAATCAAAATTTTCATATTTTCTGCATTGTTTAATTATGTGATATTCATCATACTTAACCTAGAAAGGGAGAATAACGTTTTAAAGGATCTCTCTCTTTGACTATCTCACTTATTTTACTAGATGATGAGAGGAATGCCTCGACAAGCATCGATTAGACGGATGTTCTCATATTAATATGTTGCTCTTAACTGTCCATTTTTCCTGATATTCTTAGGGCTCACTACGTGAACGCAGAGAAGAAAGTCATGAATATGTAGTCCCTCATGGCAATTGGTTTGAACGTGTGTCATGTCCTCACTATTTGGCTGAGATAGTAACTCTCTCTCTCTCTCTCTCTCTCTCTCTCTCCGTCTCTCTCTCTCTCTCTCTCTCTCTCTCTCTCTCTCTCTCTCTAGTGTTCCAGTCCCTGAATTTGACCTGGGAGATTGAGAAGAAAAACTTAAAAAATTCTGGTTTTGACTAGCTTTGCTTTTTTATGGTTCTAACTGCCACTTCTGATGATGAAAGGTTATATATGCTGGACTAGTTGTTGCAAGTGGAGGATCAGACCTGACAATCTGGTTGCTGTTTGGTTTTGTGGTATGCACTTTTCGTCCTATCATATATGTAAGAATATCATCCTGCGCTTGCAGCTTCTTTTGTTATAATTTTCCATCTGAGTAGAAGGGTTGGTTATTTGTGATGGCAGGTGGCGAATTTGGTCTTTGCGGCAGCAGAAACTCATAGGTGGTATCATAGTAAATTCGACAACTATCCATGGGACCGCTTTGCTATCATCCCATTAATTTACTAATATGCGTGGCCTATATACAAGTTTGTACAGAAGAGGCTGCAAATTGTTAGGATCATAGGTTTCTTAATCCCAGCTGTTGTTTAATCTGGGTGTTTGTTGTATATGACCGTAGGACGAGTTACTCCCATGCAGTTATAAGAATGACCAAGTTGATATAAAGATGGAAGACTGATTTTTTTTGTTTTTTTGTTCCAATCGGTTTGCTAGCAAAAAAGAGTGAAAGGCATGAGAAGCACTTGCATTATCCTGACTAGGCATACTTATTGCTGCTAATTAACATTCTCAGTGGATCAAAATTGGCGGAATGTATGATGAAAACATAGAGTTGTTCAACCCACCAGAGGATAGAAGTTTTTTCCCTTCATTAAGAACTCTCAGTTTCATTGGTGGACTTTTTGACCTAATAATATCAACTGGACAAACCTCCCAGTGGAAGGTGAAAAGGGGAAATTACACAGTTTAAATTCTTAAACATCTTACATTGACTACCTGTCTTTTAAGTCAGATGTAAGTGATGTTTAGTAATCGGTTTGTCTAGATGAATTATCATTTGGCAATGCTTTCCTCTAGTTTGCTTTTATAGTGTTTGTCTTATAGAAAGTAAATAATGTTTCTTTCGTAGATTTTTTCTTTGTTTTTCTTTTGTGCATTCTCCATTAAAACGGAACGAAGAGTTTGACTTTATGTTAAACCAAAATCTGCACATAGCTGGTACTTCGTATTTGCTGTTTTAACTATGAGTTGGTTTAGTAAAATCTGGATGTTCCATGGGAAGCGAGATTGTGATTTTCCCTTGAAAGATATAGATGTTAGTTTTTCTCATGATCAGATTTATGATTTCTTAGAGTTTTAGCAGCGGTCTTTTGATGGGTGCTATGCTTGGTGTCTCAATTAGTCTCAACCATCGATGCACGTGAATGAGGTATAGTTGAGATTGATTAAAAAACCAAGGAAAGCACATCACAAGGCAGAGGATCCATGCCCGCGGTTTTCCATTGTATCACAAAAAGTTCAGGTAAGTAGGAGACAATAACTTCGAGATGCATGAAAGAGTAAGGAGTTTGCATATTGTGCGCCGTTGTCTTTCCGTGCACATTTTCTTGATAAGAATAGAAGACTCTTTTATTCCTTATCTTTTGCTGAGACCAGTTGAAGTGAATAATATTTCAGCCCAACATTGTAGAACTTCTAGAGGCACTCTGTTACAAAATGCAGCAGATGTCCAATTGTTCTCAAGTTTTTTCCTTGCTCTCTTTCCAAACAGGCTCAAAACTCATGCATATATATCGACACCCCAGTACTTTGCAGGTTGATTTGTCCGGTAGTTCCGGTCCAGGCTCTTTATCAGGTCCATGTCTTCTTTTTCCAACTCAAAATTGAAAACTCGAAAGTTCTCCTCCAACCTCTCGGGTTTCGATGTCTTTGGGATGACCACTGTGTTCCGTTGAATGCTCCACCGTAGCACAATCTGAGCTACCGTCTTCCTATACTTTTTTGCCAGACCCTAAAGCCAAGGAAACAAACAGAAAAGATCAAGGGTACTGGTTAGCATTGGTTCACGTGTCCACGCATTTTCTTTTTTGGCTAGGCCAATGATATGTCCTCTCTTGCTAAGATTGCAACTGCGTGGTGTTACTATGGATTTTCTATCCTTCACAGGGCTTCCATGGTGTTTTGACATATTTTAATTGACAAGGCATACTTTATTTACATGTATCAACAGTTGAGAAGATTAAGCAAGACGCCAACGAGAGCACCATATAGGGTAAAGGATTTTACCCACACTTTCACATTTCCCTCTGTCAAAAAGTTTGAATTATTCGGGAGTGTCGGTCGGTCGCTAACCCAATGGACCAATGATACAACATCGATCTAGTTACCTTTAGAATCGAGTTGTCCAAACACGAGACCGACCCGAACATAATGGTGTTGGCCATTGCGCCTCCTAGGGGCGTGTGCGCTGTGACGCAGACACCGTGCCTCTGGCAGAAGTTGATGAGGGAATCACGTTGGAAGTAGGGGTGCAACTCGATTTGGTTCACAGCAGGCCTTATCTTGGAGTATGCCAAACATTCCCTTGTCTGGAGGAGGCTGTAGTTGCTGGAAAAGGAGTAGAAAGAAAACGAATCATCACTTTTACCGTTTTCTGCGATTTTAAGATAGAGTGCAAAAGTGAGTTTCTTGAGAACAAATGGTTCATTGCTGTACCACCCCTTTCATGTTTGTGCTGGTAAAAAAGAAAACATCAGTACAGGAATTGCACATAATGTTTTTTTTTTTTGGTAAGGAATTTCACATAATGTTCGAATAGGCATACTTCGTAAAGACAGGAGAGCGAACCTGATGCCGATGCTGCGAACTAAGCCCATGGAAACTAAATCCTCCATGCTGCGCCAGGTCACTTCCAAGGTTATGGTGGTGTCGATGTCCAGCACTCCATTCTCGTCCAACATGCTCGTGCACGCTCCAATGCCTCACATGATAAACTCAAATGTCAAAATTTACTAACGTTTGTCCTGAATCAATGAATAGTATTGGGGACCGAGGTGCTTTAGGGACTTAGCCACAAAATCACAACTTCTCTGTTTTTGGCACCCATGTGACCACTCGGAGCCACTCCTGTGGGGGACAGTGCAGTGGATTTCTATCAGGTTCGAATGGTAGAAGCATAACTTTAGCTGGGATCAATAGATGTGTCGAGAGAGAGAGAGTGGCTAAGAGGTTGTCACATTTTTGGTTTCTTATGTGCACTTGTGACTTGCATAGCAATGGAGGTTTTCGTTGTAAGTGAAGCTTCATGTTGTCGGCAACCCCGGGCCTCACAATCTGAAAATCTAAAGCAATTTGAAAGGTGGTTCTTTTTATGGTCTGTCGAATGTGAGTTCGTTTTGTCGTAATTCCTATACAGAGTGTCATATACTCCACAAGCGCTCTGAATATTCCGATAAACGGCCATTTATGATGTATGCCGCTTTGCACGGAATCACGAAAAATATTTTAGCTAGGATGAGTTGCAATGGGATTCGATCCCTCCAGAGTGCACAGAATAAATCGGGCTGACTTGGAGATGAAGTCTAACCTAAGGGAAGACACTAGATTTTACTGGGTGCCTTTGTTTCCTGTAAAAGTAATGATTTGGAAAAACATTTTATTGAAAATGATACATTGTATCACTTACAAAGATGAAAGAATAAAACAAACATTTTCACCATCAATGAGAATGTTTATACATAGATTATTGTTGATAATGATAAGATCTCCAGTTGAATAATTTTTCTAAGCATTCAGAAAACTATATATATATACAAATAATTTCCAAATCGCTTCATTTTCCATCAAGCAATTCCCTCTTCCTGACTCAATAGTCTAGTGACAGCGAGTTTAACAAAATTGCAGCTTCGTATAATGCAATGACAAGAGTAATAACTTAAATAAGGCAATTGGGGAAAAGTACCAGCATGCTTGGTGGCCACAGGGAAGTGAACCAGGTAGAGATCCAAGTAGTCCAGCTGAAGCTTCTTTAAACTGTCTTTGCATGCCTCAATCACATGCCCGTGGTCCGAGTTCCACAACTGCAATTGTTAGCTTTTCTCCTATCAGTACATAGCTAGATTCATCATTTTCTCCAAACCAATATAGAGTATGCACAAATCTTAAGCTAGACACATATGACAATCCCCCAACATGATAACAGTATCGAAATTATGAACCTTTGTGGCTATGAAAATTTCCTCCCTCCTGACGAGCCCAGAGCGAAACGCTTCAGCCAATGCTTCTCCAACTTCTACTTCGTTCTTGTACTTGGCTGCAAAAAAATAAAAAAACAGAGAAAATTAATTTCTTCAGTTCATGAAAGTTTTCTTGATATCTCAAGTTTAACATGTGGATTCATGAACATGTTTTTTCCTTAGAAGTCAAATGCTTCCTTATTCCAATGAATCAATACTAAAGATTAGAAATCAAAAAGGAAAAGAGTAAAGTAACTAGATTTGGCTCATTGAATCAGACTATATCCACATGAAATATCAGACTTCTTGTGTACTGTTTGTTTTTTTAATAATCCTTTCGTCTTCAGACTTCAAGGAATTCATGTGCAATTTTGTTTGGTTCATGTCTTTTCACTGGATTTCCCGTACAATAGTGTACTTGTTTGAGCATTAACTCCTTATGCAACCACTTTACATGGGGTGGAACAGTAGATGATTGGAGTTCTGGTCCCTTTCAGTCTCTTTCTTAAATCTTGCAAGTCGAGAGAGAGAGAGAGAGAGAGAGAGAGATTCTCTCTATTGAATTCCATGAGAGTGCGCTTCAAATGAAATGCATTATTCATTAAGGAAAAGCTTCTTGATTCTCCTGCAAACATAAAGCATCAGTACCCAAAACACACGCGCACAGAGAAACAGAGACAATATGTAGTACCTGCACAGTCGAAATGGCGATAGCCAATCTTGATGGCATGAAAGAGGAGATCTTTAAGGTCCTTGCCTTCCATGCGGAAGAGGCCAAGACCAACTGTCGGCATGGTGAAGCCATTGTTCAGGGTAATCTCCTTTGAGAAATCACAGCTGGGGGCCACTGGCACTGAGAAGCCATTGCTGAGAGTGGGTGCCATTTTCTCTCTTCTAGCTTCAACCCCACTCTTCAGTTACCAGGAAGGCTTCTCTCTTATTTGCAGTTGCAGATGGCTAAAACTACCTCTACATATATATAAGCATGATGGAACTGTATAAAACCCACTCGGCAGAGAAAGTCTATTGATACAGGTATCGTTTTCGACTTGAGTGACATGTTGATATGGTGTCACTTAACCAATTCAAGTGTTATTGTTTGTAAAGCATTTTTAAGATCATCAAATGTAAAAATACTTACTTGGCCATTCAATTCTATTTTAGAGCACAACTCTGGTTGATTAAATAGCAGAATTTATGATCTTATATTGGTGTAGTCTCTGTTCACCAAAAAAATTAAGCTTGATTCTAATATGGGTTATGTTTTTTTCTTCCATCCTCAATATAAAGAAAAGTCCTTACATGATTGGTCATATTTGCAAAAATTCCAATTGGCGGCCAAGCTTGAGTCAGTTTGCTCCAATAAGTTTCTGCAATCAGGAATGAAAAGAGAATATAATTATTATAATATATAGTCTCAAAAGCCAAAGTTTCATTTTTTCACTACCCATTCAGTATGTCATTACGCAGATAATTTCTTGTTTATTTTATTCTCCATTCCTTACCTCCACGTGTTTCATGTGATGAAAGGATTTCATAAAGGATTCATTCCATATTTAATTACGTAGATAATTCTTATTTATTGCATTCTTTATTCCTTACATCCATGTGTTCATTGATGAAAGGATTTGATTCTGATTTGCCTCTAATGATTTTTTTTTTATAATTTAAGGGCATCAGTGTAGAGGCCCTGCTCGAATCCATGGAAGACTATGCAAGCTTCACAAATCAAGTAAGTCTACGTCTTTAGTCTGCATGGACTGTTCAAACTCGAAATAACTTGCACCCAGTTGTCGGGATAACAATATGGCCTTTAACAATTTCAGGGCTCCACATAAAATAATTGCTATATGTATGGATTTCTAATGAACTTTTTCATACGTGCCATCTTGAAAAACATTTTATTGAATATCCAGAGTGGAGGCCTATCATTGTGCTTCTGTTTTCATCTCCAGCGCTGGTTGTCGACACCGTCGGACATTGACACAAGTATGCATTGCGTTTGACCACTAAACACGAACTCCACACCGCCGCCCCCCTCCGCCCTCTGCCACCGCCGCCGTCCCAACCCCTTGCCGTCACCTCCTGGAGCAAGTGAGGTGGTTTTTTCTGCAGGCTTAGTGGTCGAGCGGACATATGATGCCCGCCGGGGGGGTAAGAGAGCTGGCGATCCTCCCTCGATGAAAACCAAAGAATTACATGAAGGATGGTGGGCCAACACTGATCCGACCACGTGACATTATTGAATTACGAGGGGCCAGCAATTACGCCGATCATGCCACGAGAAGGTTGTTCATGTTGGGAGGTGGAGGACGAAGCGACAGAATCGATGGTGTTTGCCAGGGGAAAGTATCTTCGTCATCGAGGGGTGAAGGGTGTACGACTCCTGAATGCCTTCGTCCTTTTATAAGGTGAAAAAGAGAAAAGCCACGTGATTATTGCAATGAGTGAAACCAAATTATTGAGCGTGGTAAGGCCATTTATGGAATAGGGTATGTCTCATTGGAAATCTCGAAGGACCTTCATTTAGATATCGAGGGTGCTCTTTTTCTTTTCCTTTTTCTTTTTTGTTTTAAGTATTGCCGAGTCTCTGCGTTCGTACGCTCGACTCAAAGAGAATGAAAAAATTACAAAAATCGTTACCATAGTATTAGTCAAATTCAATTTTGGTCCTTGTGCTATATATTGTCATAATTCAGTCTCCCAAATTATTTCTGGCAATAATTTTAAGAACAAACTTCATTATTTCGCCATAATAGAGCCTGAATATGCTGAGTCAACACGGGCAAATCGATATGCGAGGCCTACATATAGAAGTTTCTAAACAAATTACACTATTAATCTGCGTGCTTTTGGAAATTTTCAACTTTAGTCCTTATACTTTGTTTTATGGACAGAACTAGTTCTCGCATTTTTTTCAACAAAAACTCAATTTCTTTCATCACATTTTAATCCAAAATCTTAAGGAAATATCAAATTATAACCAAGTATTCATTGGCAACTTTTACATTTACTAGTTTGCCCAATCTAATTGAAAGTTTTTTCAAAATATGTGTCATTGTATGTGAGTCCTTACAATCTATATGAAGGATAATTGTCAAATCAGTCCTAAACCTATTGTACGGCGGCCAATTCAATCCTAAACCTTTTAATTTTGTCAATTCAGTCCTAAATCTTTTAAATTCTTGTCAATTGAGTCCTTCCGGCCAATTTTAACCAGCCGGCACTGACGTGGTCATCGGCCGGTGCGGACCGTCTGGCCAATACTGACGTGGCAATTTTTAATTATTTTTTTTTCAATTTTTTGATCTTTTTTTTCTTTTTCTTCTTTTTTTCTGGTTTCTCCCATCTGGCCGGTTCGGCGATCGGTGGCCAGCTAGAGGGGAGGGCTGGCGAGGCGAGGTTGAGCCTTGCCGTCGTCTGGGTCGCGACGGCGAGGCGAGGCCTCACCTTGCCCAGCCAAGGGCCGGCGAGGTTTGCCTTCACCAGTGGCCGGCGGGGCGAGCTTCGCCAGAGGCATCACCGGGCGTCCCCTCTGGTTGGCCGTCGGTCGCCGAACTAGCTAGAGGGGAGAAACCAGAAAAAAAAAAAAAGAAAAAAATATATTAAAAAATTGAAAAAAATAATTAAAAATTGACACGTCAGCGTTGATCGGACGGCCGACGTTGGCCCGTAGCCACGTCAGCGCCACCCGGCCAAAATTGGTCGGAAGGACTCAATTGGCAAGAATTTAAAAGATTTAGGACTGAATTGACAAAATTAAAAGGTTTAAGACTGAATTGGCCGCCGTACAATAGGTTTAGGACTGATTTGACAATTATCCCATCTATATGATGTGGAGTTGCTGATATTACTATGAAAAAAAGACACCACAAGTATCATAATTTTTATACAGTACTCACTTGAGTGCCATTACATTTTTTTTTTCGATGACTTATGTGTCATGATTTTTGCACGACGCTTCCTTGAGTGTCATAACCTTTTTTTTCCGATCACTTGAGTGTCATACTTTTGTACAACGCTCACTTGAGTATTATAACTTTTTTTTTCTTATCACTTAAGTAATATATAACTTTCCAATCAATTAATGACCAAAACAAAAAACTTTTCAATCGATCACTTGAGTGTCATAATTCTTTAAAAACGTTCACCATAGTGTCATGCAATGTCGAATTTCCGACACTTTGGCGAACATTTTTAAAAGTTACGGACTAATGTGATGGATTGAAAGTTATGGTATTCAAGTGAACTTTTTTTTTGTAAGTCACTGCACTTAAGTGATCGGTAAAAAGTTATAGCACTCAAGTGAATATTGTACGAAAGTTATGATACTTGTGGTGTCTTTATCCTTAATACTATAGTTTGAATGTTCTTTTATAAACTTTCTAGATATTTTAATTATAAAATAGCGATTTAGAGCAGTGGTTAAATTATTTAGAGATGATCTTTTTCCCCCTAGAGATACTTCTATGTGGTTCTATACTGAAAACGTGGATGTCAAATTAATGCATATCATGGAATTAGTCTTAATGAGGCTATCAGTCAGATTGTGCACACCTGAAAACATAGGAAGCGTTGAGTAATAGCTTGCCTCCAATTGACATTTCCCATAAGATTCATGATAAAGATGAAACATCCTTAAAAGGATAAAAATTAAAAATGTAACTTTTTCAGAAACTTGTGCACGTAGGCGCCACGTATCGATTTGCCAATGCCGACTCTACATACTCCATTCACATTTAGACAGAAAGATGAATGTGGAACTTCATCCTTGAATGTTGTTGGAGATAAGTTGGGGGTCTACATGTGTCGGAAGTATGAAGATGGGTTTCATAACATGGGTAATTCAACGTGAGAAATATGAAATGTATAATATCTAAGGACCTTGTCGTGAAAATGGGAATGCCCTGTCGAATTTCGTTTCCTGAAAGAACCTCACGCGAAAAACATAAGTCACGTGATGGAACAGGATTACTCATACTAGTGTAGAAGATTATAACACGAGTGATTCAATAGATTTGGATATCTATATCAACTCATGTGGCAATTACATAAGAGTTTACGAGAAGAAGGACGATTAAACAAATTTTTTTTTTTTTGCAAGAACTCAATCACTCACATAACGTAGATGTCTGTAACCATCCAAGATAATGGAGGGTTCATGATGTAGGAAGTTTGCATCACGTATAGAACTTTTGGTACCATATCAGTCTCACGAATGATGATAACACCGACAGATCTAAGGTGGTTCTCGATGTTCCTCGCCTCCTCGATTTGAGTTTTCTTTATTTTCAATTATTAAGGAAACAAATTCTAAAAAAATTTCTGACCAAAAAAAAATCCAAAATATTTATTAACTGGTATCACAAAACCAGTAGTTGTCGATCCGTCATTGAGGCGATGCGTCATACTGTTTGATAAACAATGGTTATTTGCAACTCCTCCAAGGATCTCACAAGATCCGTGGAAATCTGGCGTACCAATTCGACCTAATAAAATAAACAATGAAGAATAGGAAAAGAAATCTTCGAAGATATGCATCAGCCATATAAACAACTTGGTATATTGTTAGACTTCATCTTAAATACATTAGTTTCCCTTTGGGAAACTTTAGGAATTCTTTTTTACTTTGGTTATCGTAGGATTATTCATTTGCTACTGTTGGGAAGCGTGTATCGGGAGAATTGATTAACCTGTTCGATGCACTCCAAACCAATTTTCTAGGATCGTATGTTGAATCACCAGTAAATGATGAACGAATCTACTTCACGTTGGTCCGAATACAATCACAAGGAAAGTATTCTTGTTCCATAGCGTTAATGCCAATTGTCTTCTCTAAGTAGATATGGAATCCTTATTACATCGAGAGAGAGTTCTGAATTTCTTATTATCAATTCTTATTTTAGGAAGTTATCTTAACTGTCCTTAAGAAACTCTTCTCACACCTCTTCAAAAGGTGTCTCTTAGATACACTTCTTATTAAAGCAAATGGTGTCCCTTGGACACACATATCATGGGCGGACCGATGAAATATAACATTTCCCACTCGCACATGATAAGCTTGATGATGCTCTATTAAGAACATAAGGCATTCAACATTCATCTACCTTAGAAACAATTCATACTAGTAAGAAAGCCGTTCGATCAGTGAGTACACCTGCACTTGGGAGCTCTAATTATGCACCTGTTAGGGACAACATAATGGCTACAATCCCAAAAATAAATAAACAATTGATGTCTCACGGTGCCCCAGACATATTTTGTTACATCAGTCCAAGTATACCTATCCCTTAAAGGCTATACTTAACTTTTCTCAAGAACACCATGTATTTACAATTATTTCTGAAAGCCATTAAAGGTGAAATAATTGGTCGACCAGTAAACACATGTGATAGATGTAAAACAACAATAGTCTTCCTTCGCACTCATGTCTCTCTCCATTTCGGAGCAATTGCTTTCCTAGACAAGTCCCATAAAGCCATATCTATTCATGACCGCCGGTAACATGCTAAAGTAGCAACATTGATCTTCTACTTCAAGAACATAGTTAGAAGTAACATAAGGCATAAAGTAAGGTAAATTATAAATTATCTTAATGACTCACACAATGAATAAATAGGGATAATTATACTCATCTCCCTTATTGGTCAAATAAAGCACATATAGTATGAATTACATGCTATAGTGGATTTCTCTTTCTATAAGAGTGTATGTCATTTATTAGTCATATCTACTATACGAATCTTAACCTAAACATAGTCACATGCTTCTCACATACTCATGTTTAGTCCGAGTGCTATATCAGCTCGCTTTCCATAGCTTCCAATTTAGTACTCGTAACCAGCTACCTTTAGGCATACATGATTGTGGGACTATCATATTTGGTCTTGTCACATATGAATAACAAACCTCATCTTGATTCCGATCAAGGCAACATGAAATCGTTTGATGTACTAAATTGCTCTTCCAACATTTATATTACATATCGTCTCATCTCAACCTGCTCACTATAGCGTTTGAGGTGATTGCTCGTGTGAGTGAGCCAATCATTGCCTGGTGCAATACCTTTCAACAATATATGTGTGTTTGTGCTAGTCTCATAACTTTATACTAATTGATAAAACATCAATTCATTAACAAACAAGTACAATACATATACATACATAATCCAATGATCCTCAATAATATTACATATCATAATCACATTCTAGGTAATCCTAGAGACATCATGTGTGTTAAGAACACGTCTCTTGGAACAGCCTTCGTAAGTAGATCAGCAACCATCCTGTTGGTTGAAATATATTGCAGGACTACTTCTTTCCGCGCTATTATATCTCTGATGAAGTTATTCTTTATGTCAATACATTTGGTCCTACCATGATACTTAGAATCTTACACGTAGGCAATGGCTGCTTGACTATCGTAATATACTGTCACTAGTCTTGGGACATCAGTGACAATGGCTAAGTTTTCCAAGAAACGTTTTAGCCATACTGCTTCTTGCACTACAACAGAACATGCAATAAATTCTGCCTCCATCGTGGATAAAGCCATGCATGTCTGTTTTTTGCTATTCCAAGAAATTGCCCCATCATTAAGCAAGAACGCATATCCAGACGTCGATTTACACTCATATAGGTCTCCTCCCCAATTAGCATCAGAGTATCCTAATAAGCGTAGATCACTCCCTTGATAACAAAGTCGATAATCCATAGTACATTTCAAGTATCTCAGGTCCTCTTAACTGCTTTCCAGTGTGCTGGATTAGGATTTGATTGATATCGACTCACTAACCCTACAACATGACATATGTCGGGTCGAGTACACATCATAGCATACATCAAACTTTCGACAACACTAGCGTAAGGAACAGTTATCATTTCTTTCTTTTCTTCTGGAGTCTTAGGACGCATCTTAGTACTCAGGCCTTCGTCTTGCATGACAGGGGTATCAATGGGATTACAGTGCTGCATATTGAAGCATTCAAGAATCTTCATTATATAAGACTCTTGTGACATAGCAAGGAGTTTCTTTGATCGATCTCTTTCAATCTTAACTTCTAATATATATGCAGCTTCTCCCATGTTCTTCATTTCAAAATTAGAAGACAACCATTCTTTTATGGTTATAACCAAACCCTTGTCATTCCCAGCCAACAGAATATCGTTCACATAAAGAGATAAAATCATAAATTTATCCTTGGACCGTTTGATATACACACAGTGATCCTCTTCGATAATCGTAAACCCAAAAGAAGTTATAGCTTGATGAAAACGAAAATACCACTGTCTAGACGATTGCTTAAGGCCATAAATTGAGCAATGAAGCTTGCAAACTTTATGCTCTTGACCTTCAGTAATGAAACCTATTGGTTGTTTCATATAGATTTCTTCATCTAGTTCTCCATTGAGAAATGCTGTCTTTTACATCCATTTGATGTAATTCTAGGTCCAAATGTGTAACAATGGCTAAGATAAGGCGTATGGAGGCAAACCTTACAACTGGTAAAAAAGTTTCCTTATAGTCTATACCCTTTTGTTAAGTATAACCTTTCACCACAAGGCGAGCCTTATACTTTTCAATGGATCCATCTGCCCTTCGCTTAATCTTGAAAACCCATTTGTTTCCAATAGCCTTGTGATCAGGTGGTAGATCAACCAAGTCCCAGATATGGTTTGTCCTCATAGACTCAATTTCGTCTTCCAAAGCTTTTCTCTATTCTTCCTTATCAGGAGATGAGAGAGCCTCTTGAACTGTTTTAGGCTCCACATCGTCTTGTGAAGCAATTATAAATGCTTCCCCTTCAATCTCAAATCGACGATAGGGAATACTTTTACGATTACTTTTACACAACAGAATTTCTTGAGAATTCAGTTCGTTAGGCGACACTACACTCCCACAAGGTCTTGTATATTGAGGTAAATATGTATTTTCCTCAATAACATTAGTAAGTATGTTATCGGGATCTTCCATCTCATGTAATTGGAAGTTCTTATCGATCTTACCTCTACTAGGAAAATCGTTCTCCAAGAACGTAACATCTCGTGACTCCATTTCAGTCACACTTCCATCAGCTTGTTCACCTATGAACACGTACCCTTTGGAGTGTTCAGAATATCTAATAAAGATATATTTCTTCCCTCTTGAATCTAATTTGCCATATTTATGGGAAGAATCATGAACATATGCTGCACACCTCCAAGGTTGTAGATTACTTAAGTCTGATTTTCTACCGGTCCACAATTCATAAGGGGTGAAAGCAACTAACTTAGAGGGCACACGATTAACTATATAGGCATTAGTCAATAACGCATCTCCCTAATATGAGATAGGTAGATTTGCCTGCGTCATCATAGACCTAACAATTTCCAATAGGGCTATATTCTTTCTTTCTGCAACCCCATTTTGTTGCGGAGTATAAGGAATAGTCAATTGTCTTGCAATTCCTTTTTCATCACAAAGAGCCTTGAATTGCTCAGATAGATACTTACATCTGCGATCAGTTCTCAATGCCTTTATTGTTTTGTTCAACCGATTCTCTACCAAAGCTATAAACCGCATAAAGCAATCCAATGCTTCAGACTTATGAGAGATTAGAAAAATATAATAGAAATGCGTAAAGTCATCTATAAAAGTGATGAAATATTAGGCTCCATGCCTTGCCCTCACATTTAATGGACCACAAATGTCAGAATGTATGAGTTGCAATGGAAGTTCAGCTCTGGTTCCATTACCAAATGGTTTTCTAATTGTTTTTTCCGCTAAACAATGTTCACATATGGATAGTTCAACATTAGCGAGTGATCCTAAAAGGCCTTCTCTCACTAATCGTTCATTCTTTATAATCTAATATGACCCAGTCTAGCATGCCAAGTACTTGCAGCAATCTCCACATTACTAGAAGATGCAATTAAAGAAAAACAACCATTAACGTTAACTTTGTACACATCATAGTTAATGTCTAACACCATAAAACCATTTAATACATAACCAGAACCGTAATAAACTGTTCCAAACAAAATGTCAACACAATCACCATAAAAATTAAACACATAACCTAAGCTAAGAAGAACAACTACAGAGACCAAGTTTCGCCGAATATCTGGAGCATAGAGGACATCATGTAGGAAGAAGTTTCGACCACCACAAAAGGTTAATTTACATGTGCCGATACCCTTCACTTCAACTCTTGAGTTATTTCTAACATATATCCATCTTTCTTTTAAGCTGTATTCGACGATACTCCACAAATGCTCATCAGTCTCTAACTACGTGGTCTGTTGCTCTTGAGTCTACAGTTCATATTGGATGAGATTCAGCAAGCATCACAGTGCTAGAAACAAAAGCATTGCTCGAAGTAATGGAGTAATGTGGTACCTTTTTCGGTTCAGTGCATTCACAAGCGAAGTGGCCCAATTTGCAACAATTGTAGCACATCATCTTGGCCTTGTCCTTCTTCCCACCGCACTTCTTGCGTTGGAAGGTCTTGGCTCTCTTGGGTGCCTAATCAGTCTCTTTTCCTTTGTTGTTCAATTTATGGTTTCTCTTGTGCTTAAAGCCCGAAGCTTTGCCCGAACCTGATTCAGCAACATAAGCATGGGTAGAGGATTTTGCAGCCTCTAGGCGCTCATCTTCTAATTTCAAATGACGCGCAATATCATCAAAAGTGATGATATTCTTATTGTGCGTCATATTAATTTTCATATGTTTCCAGCTATTAGGAAGAGACCTTATGACAGCATGAACCTGCTGTTCGTCAGTTAAGGTATGACCTGCTAACTTTAGCTCACGTATCATGTTTGACATTTCTCGAAGATGCTGCCTCATCGATAGATTTGAGCGCTTCTGATATGTGTCAAATTTGATGGTGAGCCTTATCAACTTAGTGGCAGACGTACTCCCAAACTTATCTTTCAAAGCAACCCACATTGCTTGAGCTTTGTCATAACTTTTAAACTCACACATGAGATCATCTTGCATAAACTCAGCAACGTGATGCGAGCAATGCTATTTTTCTTTTTCCAAGCTTGAAAAGCTTGTTGATCTCTTTTGTGTTAACCGGTCTGATCGGTTGACCATTGACCTGTCGCGGGTCGGTTCTCCAGGTCCGGTCGGGTCACCGGTCATGGGTCGGGTTGGTTACTGGGTCGGGTCAGTCGCTGGCCGGCGAGATAACATTATCAGTGACGTCAGCGTGTCATCATCGACGGTTTTGTTGACGTCATCGATGATGTCAACACGCATCGATTGACGTCGTGCGCATGGCCATCACGCGTTGGCAGTGCTAGTGCTTTGGGTGCGTGGCTCCCACGCGCCGCGGCTTCTGACCTTGCGTGTGGGCGCATCCGACGTCTTCCGGTGGCGCTTAACCCACTGTTCTGCTCGTCTCGACGAGTTCTACAAATATATGTAATAAAAAAAAATTTTACCATAAAGAATTTATCAAAAAATATCTGAACAGAACGGTCGTATGTAACGGTCAAACCCGTTCTTTATTTCAATTCATGTTCGTCGATTCATTTTGCGATTCCCGAGCAATGATCATGCAGACGGTATGAAGTTCATCATCATGATCTCCATATCAATCAGTAAGCGGAAAGAATCAACTTGAAAATAAGGAAGAGATCATAACCGAGGCTTTGATACCAATGTTGGAAAGCGTCTATCAGGAGAATCGACTAACCTGTTTGATGCACTCCGAACCAATTTTCGGGGATCGTATTTTGAATCACCAGCAAACGATGAACAAATCTACTTCACGTTGGTCCGAATACAATCACAGGGAGAGTTCTGAATTTCTTTCTATCGATTCTTATTTTAGCAAGTTATCTTAACTGCCCTTAAGAAATTCTTCTCGCACCTCTTCAAAAGGTGTCGCTTAGACACACTTCTTATTAGAGCAAATAGTGTCCCTTGGACACACACATCATGGGCGGACCGACGAAATATAATAGCTATAAAGCTACTCAGGGTGCTTTTGTTTTGCGAAAAATGAATGATTTGGAAAATATTTTCCAAAAAATAATCATTTATATCGCTTGAAATAATTAGTCAATAAAAAATATTTTCATTATCGACAACAATTTATGTCTAAATATTTTCATGAACGATGAAAATATATTTTTTTCATGCATTTATGTAAACGATACATGCAATTATTTTAAAAAATATTTTTCAAATCATTCATTTTTCGTAAAATAAATGGAGCCTAAACTATAATGAATAACCACAAGCAATAGGGAAAATTGCCCAATTACTCATAAACCTATTGTATATAGGCCAATTTAGTCTTAAACTTGCTGAAAAATTTTATGTTATATATGCCAAACCTTTACACAAACTTCCAATGTAATTGTTTCAACCAATTTTCGCTGGAAATTGTTGACGTGGTGGTGTGCCTTATGTGGCAGCTAGCAATTACTGGACAGCCATATTAGCGATTTCCAGCAAAAATTAGTTAGAAAGATTACATTGGAATTTCAAGAAAAGTTTAGGACTAAATTGGCAAAATTGATAAGTTTGGAATTGAATTGACATTTGCACAATAAATTTAGGACTGATCGGATAATTTTCCAAGGCAATATACGTTCGAAGCAAAAAAAAAAGCATGCAATTACTCAACAAAACAAGATGAAACTCGTGCAATAATTTATAGCTAATGTATGGTACATAAACATCTAAGCATAAAGAAAATTCCACATTTTTGTATTTATATTATAATATCATAATTTAAATATAACATAAAATTTTTCGGCAACTTTTATATTAAATATTTAACGAGATATTTTGACCTATTACATTTTATCTGTTATTTATTATGTCTATCTTTTTTTGTCAAAGTTGTTTACTACGTCTCCAGGACACGTAATTAATATGCTTTTATTTTAGTAAGCATATTTATACACTAATGTCATTGTTATGTTAATATTAAGGGAGAAAATTTCTTTAATACTAAGGAGTTATTATGAGTATATAGAAATAAGTAAGAGAAATAGGAGGAAGAAGGACGGATTAATAAATAGGTAGCAAAATGAGTAGAGAGTGTAAGAAAAGTACTCTTTCTACCTTAGAGGCAGCCCTTAAAGAAGCCATATTTATTATCATACACATATATAAAGTGGACAGTCACTGTGACATCTAGATTTTTCTAAATTATTTGATAATATTTAGATTACAAATATAAAAAAAAAGGTTCACTCGGAATTTGGTTGACATGTGTGAAATTTTAATTAGATCACTAATGTATGATACGTGGAAATTTCAAAAGATGCTTTTCGTCCAAGTGACTTTTCTGATTGCAATTCCGTTAGGGTTATAAAATTACTAGGTATTATAATTAAAAATATGTGTTTCTAATTTCAATTTGCCTAAATTAATAAATGTTTACATAAGGTTGATTATATAGAGTGACGATAAAAAACTAATTACCATAGTAATAATTGACAGCGACTGATATACTTTGAAATACGTATTAGATAGTTTTCAAAGTAAAAATTCACTGAGTTGAGATTTTCCTAACGTATAATAGCTTTTGCTGATTATCGCTGTTTAGAACAAATACCTATTTTCCAGCTTATTTACCGAAATGTAAAATATTATCAATAATTAGCAAATATCTTCATTTTAACCTAAATTATGCAACTTGTCACCCTTTTACTTGAACATTTCTCTTTATTCTTTACCTAGTATTTCGGCCCCAATCTCCTCGTGGCTTTTAATCTTAGTTAATTAATATCTATCGTTTTGACTCATGCGAAACACAAGTCAAGGTCTTCTTTATATCTTCTCATATTTTGGACGTGAGCTTCAACTCCACTTCTCTTTCATCTAAAAGAATATCAACTTCAAGAGCACTTGCATTGTCCTTTCTTTTGAACAAGAAAGAAAGAAAGATTTCCTACCCATATCTCTTTGCATTTAACCTTCATAGTCTATTCAATTGAGTTATCTAAGATTTTGTCTAACCTATCAAGTGTTACAAGGTAAAGTCGTGAACTTCATTTCTTTTTATCAAATTAGTTTTGTTTTTAAAGAATGAGACTTGTTAAATTTTAATTGTTTGTTTTGCTTTCAAGGTGATTAGAGCTTTGATTTATTCAAGTCTTCCAACCAAGTTTAGTGAAAACTCTAAGTTAGATTGATCTACTTGGTACTTTTGATTTTGGTTGGTTGATGTTTGCTCATCTAATTTAAATTTTACGTTAAGTTTCATTGGACATCAAGATTGGGATGTTGAGTTACGGTGATTTCTTGCCTAAATGGAAACCTTTTCTGCATGCCTAGAAGGTGTTTGAAAGAATACCCTAAAGGTTTTCTTGCATCTTGAATGGGAAAAAGTAAAAAATGGTAAAACTAGACCTACAATGGACATTTTAGTAATTTTTGACATGTCTAGCTTCAATTTTGTAAACTTCTAGAATTGAGATGGCTCTTGTAACAATGATATTTTATGCTTTTAAGTGTTAATTGGTGGGTCATTAAGTTAGATTAATCAAAGGGAATCAAACAGGTTCAAAATAACTAGTTTTGACGCTTTAGGGGCAAATTTATAATCTCACCAAGCTATGGGACTAATATGAAATAACATTGGAAACCTTATGATGATTGATAGTTAAGTTATTTATAGAAATAATTGCTTAATTTAGACAATTTATCTAACTAGTTAAAATTTGTACTTAGTTGCACAAGCATTTTGAAAAGTTGGTCATATTGATAATTTTACAAAATCTGGGACATTCATGTAGTGTCAATAAGATTTCCATATGCATCAATAGCATTAGCTAACTAATTTGACTAGTAAAGCTAGATTGAGATAAAATTGAGTTATAAGTCATATTGGGATCAATGCCTTGCAAATTTGCATTGATGATAATATGCAAAATTTAGTGTGGAGAAATCGAGATGCATATTATTTTTAAAAGCCCACTTCATTTATGCACTATTAAGAAGAAAGATCTGTTGATATTCTTTGTGACATGTATATGGTTATATTACTGTTGAGATACATGCATCTTGTTCATGCCATGTAAACGGTGAAATAAGAAAGCTAATTGGGCTTGGAATACATTAGAGTTTTAATGGCAAACTAGGGATAATTTTAAAATGTTGTTATGTAAGAATGTTGTGAACTCTTAGATTGAATGACAATTGTTTTATAAATAAGAGTTTGTAAATTTGCCAATGAAGATAAATGGATATTTGGTTTCCATTGCTATTACAAGAAATGCCAAAAGATTAATGTAATAGTACTTGCATTGTGATTTATAATCATTTGCATGTCAATGATGCCATGTGATGGTGACCTTTGCCATTGCCTATTCACCGGAAAGTGAAATCCCTTATATGATTATGTGTATAAAACTTTGAGAAAAGACAGATATTTTACTGACTAAATTGGGTCTCTACAAGGGTGAGAAGACATGAAATCCTATGATTCGTGCACGAAATGATATGGCTTATATAGCTCGATATGACTTGTGTCACCTGTGAGCTAAAGTTATGGAAAGCTATCTCCTTGCTAATCTAAAGGACACCCATAATGAATGGGCCAAGAGGCGTGGCAAAGATATTTGGGCATCATGATATTTGTAAATTCATATGTGTGTATTTAAGTATTAAACTAAATATTAGCTCGGGGCATCTATTTTTATCCATTGCATACATGATTATTGTCATTTATAACACATGGTTTAATTTTAAAGGAACTTAAAAAATGTGTTTGGAAAGAGTAGGTGAATATTCACTATATAGAATTGGTTGACCTCCTTATTACTGTAGTGGGCAAATGTTTGGAAAATTTGACATGGTTGGCAGGATTGCGTCTTTTGTAATGGGGGTTTCAATTATGCATTTAGAAAAAAAAGCTAAATTATTTGTTCTTTTTAGGTTCAAAATATATGAAAAATTGAGGTTGCGACGGTTACTCAATACAAGTCTGGAATTTAAATATATATATTTTTTGGGTGAGCGGAGAACACTTAGTAAGTTAGTTAACATTATAAAAATTATCGCAGCATATGGTCTCTCAATATAACCTTTTCCTCTTTCCTCTGTGTTCTATCTTCTGTCTTACAACTTAAAATAGTTTTTGCATAGGGTGACCAAGATCTTTGAATTATAAGCGTAACTGCAAAATGGTTAAAAGTCAATATCACCACCAGCTACTTCGGCAACGTACGTTCAACTATGGATGTGAAAATATAATTGTATGTATTCGTGCTACATATGAAAACACGAAAGTTTGATTTATACGGTGTTTTTATTTTTGGCACAATTTATACGGTGTATACGGTGTTAAGATAACACACTATATGTGGACAATAGTCACGCCACCCAAGAACCATTCCTGTAGTTCTGCGCAGGCCTGCCATTTGAAACAAACATGGTGGGGCCCATTTAGACAGATCACCGTCTCTAGTTACTCGGGACTCGGGACGGAGGGAGGGTGCTCCATCTTGGTGTCAGGTCAATAATACCAGCGGAAAATATTTTTGATACGACAATTATTTCCGCATGAAAATGCTGTAATAATCTATTAGATAATTAGGGCACATTTGTTATTTTTTTTCCTAAAAATGATCATTTATATAGCTCATAAAAATGAATAAAAAAAATATTTTTATTGTGCACAAAATATTTAGACATAAATCGTTATCGACAATGAAAATATTTTTTATTAACTAATTATTTCGAGCGAAACAAACGATTATATTTAGGAAAAAGTTATTCGAATCATTTATTTTTCAAGGCCCTTTTGTTCGTTTTGCGAAATATGAATGATTTGAAAAATGTTTTCTAGAAAATAATTGCTTATATCGTTTGAAATAATTAGCTAATAAATAATATTTTTATTACCGATAACAATTTATATCTAAATAATTTCGCAGACGATGAAAATATTTTTATTCATTCATCTTTATAAGTGACTCAAATGATTATTTTTTAGAAAATATTATTCAAATAATTTATTTTTCACGAAATAAACGGAGCCATACTAATTACTATGCTTGTTGTTGTTTTCGGATGTAGCAAAAATGATAAATGATTATGACGTCATTTAAAAGAACATAATAAGCGGCTGGTCCCTTCTACACATACTGAGCAAATTCAAAAGAAGTTCTCTATCGTATGCATTTATAAAAAAAATTCACGAAAACCAAGTGTCATTTTCATATAAGATGTCATCCCAATTGGATGCTTTTATGCTATAAACAAAACCGTGACTCGCAAATCGATGGAAATAATGTTATCGGTATACCAATAATTTCTCTAACGCGTTTTAAATTAATTTTCTAGAAATAATTCATATATATATAAGTATTTTTTTCTTTGTTTACACATATAAAGTTATTTCATTATTTTACCCTTTTCAGAGTCGATGAATTAACCTTTTGTTGTGCTATTAAATATCTAATTCATTGATGTTGCATTTGATAACGACAAAATGAATCCAAAACAGGAAGTGGAATTTATAGAACGTTCAAAAAGAGACAAGCACTACTATGCAACAAAAGCCAATTCAATGCCCATGTTGGATTAATAGAGTACCGATTTATTCTTTATCTATTATTTCTTACAAGTTATTTTATAAGTTATTCTATTTTTAATCAACAAAAGAAAACCAATCTAATTGTAATTTTTAACACAGAATATAATTATATTTTAGATTTAATAGTATTTACAATCAATCTTGACAAGTAACAAACGTACGGTTCAAATTTAAACAATATGATAACTATACTTTGCTAATTATAGTTTCCACCTTATCGCTTTACACAAAACGAACGCTGGTTCCTTCTGACCAAACAAAACATAAATGTATCCCGCTTTTAAAAGGTTTGTCAAATTATTTTTTATTTTTACATTTTCAATGGAAAATGAGAGAGAGAGAGTACTCAATTACATGTGCTTTGAATATACACAAGTATATTTCAGCTCAAAGAGTAATTAATGCATTTCAAGTGCAATTCGACATCCGTCGAAGTATTTTCTTTTCATTTCTTTTATTAGTTTAGATTGTATAAATGTTGTACGTGTATATATCTATTTCTTTTATTTTTTTCCTGTATTAAAGGTTTTTCATTTTTGCTAAGAAATAAAGCAAGAGAATCTCTCTCCAACCCTAATAAGTTAGAAACTAGGTACAACTAGGAGTGATCGGTTCCCAGATTCGATCCAGTTCTAAGGTGGAATAGGGAATCGGACTGGGAGGACCTATTCCCAAAATTGGGAATCGGGGATCGGATTACTGATCAGGTCCAGTTTTGGTCCGGTTCAATGGAACTGATCACTTAGGATTTAGTTTGGATTTTACTAATTTATGTCAATGAAGTTCATTTAAGGTTTAGTTCACATTTTACTAATTTTTTTTGAAAAAATAAATATATATGTGTGTAGTCGGTTCAGTTCCCTCTTGAAACTAGAAATCGAACCGTCTAGATACCGGTTTCACTTTTAGGAATTGGGAACCGGACTCAACTGGCCAATTCGGTTTCGTTCGATCTGTTGCGCCGCGTTTTTTTTGTTTTTTTTTTGGGTTTTCGGGATTTGCGCTAAGGAGGTATTTCCTTGTAAGGATCTCTCCTAGACCATGCCTTATGTGACAGTGGAAGGTAATTTCCTATTTAGTCTAGGTTTGTGATTTTGGAGTCGCCACTAGTCATTATTGGTAGGTAGACTAGAAACCTAACCAAGCTACGAGAGAAATACCACAATTCTACAAACTAGAGATTCTGAATACCGAGACTTGGTTATGTTATTGATCCCGAATCAAAATCCCTAATGCCCATTCGATACCTAAGAATGATACAGCGTCTAACGTGTCATGCAAATTTCCGAGACTTATTCTATCCATTCTAATAGCAGGAAAGACCAAACAAGTATTAAACGCACAATCGAAGTCAATCAAATCAATTAATTCTAAGTGGTCTCTAAAAATGAAAATCAATCAAAACATCCAAACCCTAATGAAGCTCTAAAAGCTTATTCATTTCATGATTTACATTTTTTTAGAGTTTTAGGGTTTTTTAGGAGTTATAACCCTTGAATTTAGAATTTTCTAAAAATGCCACTTGGGCACTTCCAAAAATTTCAAATCTCACTTTTTATGGTCGGCCACAATATTTTTGAAGCATTCTGTGAATTTTTAAAATTTTTGAATTTTTTGAAATATTTGTTTTTGAAAATTTTATTAACTGAGAATTAATTTTTTTATGAATTTCTGAAAATTTTTATGAATTTTCCAATTTTTCAATTTTTTATTGATTTTCCAAAATTTTTACATTTTTTATTTGTATTTTCTGAATTTTTATGAATTTTCTGAAAATTTTTGAATTTTTATGAATTTTCTGAAAATTTTTGAATTTTTATGAATTTTCTGAAAATTTTTGAGTTTTTATGAAATTTCTAATTTTTTTATGAATTTTTTGTTTTTCTGAATATTTTTTATTTTCCAAAAAATTATATATTTTTCTGATTTTTCATTTTTTTTATATTTAATTTTTCTGAATTTTTATGACTTTTTTAGATTTTTTTAAGTATTTTTTAAAATTTCACATCGGGAAAATGAACCGGACCGGCCCGATTCGACCTGACCGAACCGGGCTTCACCTGTGCCGATCGCCAATCCCCTCCTCTGGCGAGCCCAATGCCGAAACAGCGCCGTTTTGGGTACTTTTCATTGAGGCATTTTCACAAACACTTGATGGGCATAGTTCGGTGTTAAACGTTCTCGAGACCGCCAGTTTGTGATAGTCTCCGGCGACCTTCCGATAAATATTTTGCTATTCCGATTGCACCATTATTATGTATATGTATTCTATTCTCAATCTAGCCTACTCGAAACACCGACGGATGTTCGCCGGCCGGCGAAAAACTGATTAGAAAAAACGAACCTAACACTGATATAAACTAGCATTCCTGGCTTTCAGACCGTCACATAGAATGCCCTAGCCATCTCTAGCGTTCATTCATCATTCAAAACCTTTACAAGGAATCAGAGACACTGACTTGCTCGACCAAAGACCATCGATAATGCTCTGGCGGGTGAAAAATGCTCCGGCGAGATTCAACCAATGATGACCGATTAGGTTTTGTTGATTCAAAGACACAAAATGCAAGCAAACAACAAAAATATGCTTAGAAACGTATTATAAACCTTCAGAAAATCAAAATCTCCACCAAAATCGCATGAATATGAATTTTAAGGTGAAAATGGTTTTCTGGAATTCTAAAAAAAAATGATCACGAGTGATGTTTACCTGCTTCGTTCGATGATCAGGAGAAAATGTCGAACTGACACACGCCTATTAGGTTGTTCCTTGCCACTTGAACTTTCACCCAGTGGTCTTGGTCTCATCGAAAGAGCTCCGAGTGCGTCGAATGAGCTTGATTTTCAGAGGTTCACAGTCAGCTTCCGTTCTGGTTCGCCCGAGGAGGAGATCCTCCCTAAACGATCGATTTGCCGGTGCTATTCAATCAACTGGCGCCAATCACTCGACCTGAGGATCTCCACTCCTCTCTCTCTCTCTAGATTTCAGGCTTTTTCCTCTCCGGTTCTCTCTCTCTCTCTCTTCAGCAATTCGACAAACATGTTCTTTTGCAATGTTCCTGTTTTTTTTATTTTTTCCTTAATAAAAAATCTCACCCAAAGATCATTGGAACCGATTTCTAATCGGTTAAAACTGATCTCCGTCAAATACGTGTTTATTTGACCAGAAATGATCGACTAAGCCACGGGCTTGAAATGATTTTTCTGGGTTTTTGCACATTCTGGGGTGAACTAGGTAGGGAAGATGAACAAACCGGGTCAAGTCAGGTTGACCTGATCAACCCGGCAAACTCAGGTTGATCTAAATTCGCAAATTAAACTCAATTTTGACCCAATTTTCAAAATTAAACCTTGAAATTGAATTCCCCATCATATTCTGAACCCAAATATATGATTTTCCCTAATTTTTATTATAATTGTGTCCAAGATTTTCACAGTTTTATATTCGGGTTAATAGGATTTTATTTAATTTGATGTCCTAATGACCTGATTAAGCAAAATTGTTGCTAAAATTGAATTTCCCACATCTGATTAACCCTAGAAATGATGGTCTCATATTTCGACAATTTCATATTGGGCACGATTCCCAATTTGGGTTCAAAATTTTTAATTTTCAATTGAATTTTGGGAAATTTTTTATTTTTATGTCAAATTGTGCAATTGGACCACCATTATGAATTCAAGGTCCTAGAATCATTTGTTGTGAAGACACTATGACTTAAAAATGACTAGAAAAAATTTAATTGCATTTTTTGTTCAATTCGAGTTTAATTTTGCCCAATTTTGAGAAAAAACACATACCCAATTGAGATTTTTCAAAATTGATGATGTATTCATGAAATTGGATTTAAAATAAGATTAATGACTATTTTTATGGAATTTTCTGATTCTATTTGCTATTTTTCTTGATTTTCTCACTTATTTTTATTAAAATAAATTAAGGAAAAATGCAGGAAAATCATAAAAAAATTATTTTTTGGGTTTAGAAATAGGTTTCTAGGCTTGGCCAAGATTCCTAGTCCTAATTTAGAGATTTTTGAAAATATGAAAAAAAAAAGAGTTACAAATTAGGTGTTACTTGTTGTCTCTTTTTGAGATTGAGCTCATTAAAAATTGATCTCAAAGACAAAGTGACACATGAATTTTTAGTCCACTCATAGAACAAGATAAGATGAAAATTTCACAACTGATTAGGGATCTTGCTTTTGAAATTCGTGATCTAATCCAATGGTTCTCTTTTCAAAACGTATTTTGAAAGGTTCTTAATGATTGAGAGAGTGAAGCTTACCTATTTGTGAGCTATCTCTTTATTACTTATCCAAGGGCATAAATTGATAATGGTGATGATTATGATGGTTATTCTGATTTCGTAGTTTAAGAACGAACCTACGAACCATGAACACGTGAGGCTCTTTACCTGAGGGTTTGGAAATTTACTTAGTGGTTCCTCACCAGCAAGACTTTAAATTCGCCTAGGGGCTCCTCGCCTGTAAGACTTTGGATTTGCCTAGGAGCTCCTCACATGTAGGACTTTGAATTTACTTAGGAGCTCCTCGCTTGTAGGACTTTGGATTTGCCTAGTGATTCCTCACCAATAAGACTTGAATTTGCTTAGGAGCTCATTGCCTGCAGAACTTTAAATTTGCTTAGGGGCTCATCGCTTGAACAACTTTGGATTTGCCTAGTGGTTCCTTAGCAGTAGGACTTGAATTTGCCTAGGGGCTCCTCATCTGTAGGACTTGAATTTGTCTAGGGGCTTCTTGCCTATAAGGCTTGAATTTGCCTAGTGGTTCCTCACCAGTAGAACTTGAATTTGTCTAAGGGCTCGTCGCTTGTAGGACTTGAATTTGCCTAGGGCTCCTCACCTGTAGGACTTGAATTTGCCTAGGGGCTTCTCGCATGTAGGACTTTGGATTTGCCTAAGGGCTTCTCGCCTGTAGGACTTTGAATTTGCCTAGGGGCTCCTCACTCGTAGGACTTTGAATTTACCCAGGGGCTCTTCACTTGTAGGACTTGAATTTGCCTAGGGGCTCATCGCCTGTAGGACTTTGAATTTGCTTAGGGACTCCTCGCCTGTAGGACTTAAATTTGCCTGGTGGTTCCTTCCTAGTAGGGCTTGAATTTGCCTAGGGGCTCCTCGTCTGTAGGACTTTGAATTTGCCTAGGGGCTTCTCGCTTATGGACTTTAAATTTGCCTAGGGGTTCCTCGCCTGTATGGCTTGAATTTGCCTAGGGGCTCCTTGCTTGTAGGACTTTGAATTTGCCTAGGGGCTCCTTGCCTATAGGACTTTAATTTGCCTAGGGGCTCCTCACTTATAGGACTTAAATTTGCCTAGTAGTTCCTCATTAGTAGGACTTGAATTTGCCTAGGGGCTCCTCGCCTGTAGGACTTTAGGAAGACTTCAAATAACGAAGGCCTTAATCGTGAGTTATGCGATTTTGAGGTTTCACTACCCTTTGTATGGTTTTTTTAGTTGACCAAAAACTATTTTGAAAAGTAGTTTGAAATTAATTAAAACTGTTTGAAATGTGGTTTTTTTCTTAGCTTACCATAAACTGTTTTAAACTTGATTTTAAGTTGACCAAAAACTTTTGAAATCTGATTTTGAAATATGCATTCTTTGTATTAAATGCATTTCAGGAAACCAAATTTCCTTTTCGAGAAATTATTTGAACAAAATGCTTTGCAATCTTTCAAGAAATGCTTGAAATGATTGTTTGAAAAACCTTAATTAGAAATGATTTGTTTCAATCTATGAACTTGGTCTTTTATTAATTTGATTGAAAGGGGACTTGTCTAATATCTCTCACAATTTTTTTTCTCTCTTAACCAATCCTTAGGTATTTGGAGATGTTTGTAATGTATACAATCCAATTGATCCAATAATATCTTTCGAAGGAGGACTATAATGTTGGCTTGGTCAATGGTTATTGAAAGGATAGGCATTCTGAGGCAAAAAAAAAAAAAAGGATTTCATCGTTTCTGACTTCTTGTCTACAAGTTAAGAACCTCGAGGACAAGACAAGACATTATTGCATACACTTCTTTGAGTGATGGCTTCATGTCATAAAGTCATGTTTCTTCTCTCAATATCCTAATCTGAAGAGTCTTTGGGGAGAAGTTGTATTGTTAGTATTGGATAGGCTCAAAAGGCTCATTTATTTGAATTCAGGATTTCTATAAAATTGATGAATTTCTTGACATCATCACTTTTTTTTTAACTTATTAGGGATCTTTTTTCTATGAACATCAGAGTCCCCTAAAACATTCATTACAATATCTTTTCTTTTGCTCATTCTCACTTATTGTGATCTATGCTTTCTCATGATCTTAACTTTGCTTTGTTATGACTTTTTTTTTTGTCATTTTAAGCTTTCTTTTGAATTCTCTTTTTCTTGGGCATTTGCCTTTTTTTTTACCAGACACACTGCTTTTTCATGCCCCAGACTCTTTTGCCTTTAACCTTTTGAGTTCTAAGAACTCTGTGTCATGCCCTTTTGTTTTTTATCTATTAAAGTGGATCATATGCTCATGCTCTAGTGTGAAGAGATGATCATCAATTTGGGATTCTAAAATGAATATTCAAATTCAATTGGGCTTTGCCATGGGTAAATGTGTTTGGGTATAGAAAATGAAATGCTCTTCTTCCTCTTGGGATCTCTTGAGCTTCCATATGACTTTATCTGAAGTTATCACAGAAAGATTGATACAAGAGTATGCAATAAAATCTTTCTTGATTCTATCCTCCGTAGCTATCAATCATAAACTTCCTGATTTGCCCCAATGTGAGTTGGTTCTTAACAAGGTTATTTTGGAAAAACTTCTCTATTGTTTTGTCTCAAATTTGGTTTGCAAGGGATAAGCATGTACTTGGGATAGTGAAATGATTGCCTTTCATTATTTCAATTTATGTAATCATTGCGAACATCCCCTATTTCCTTCAAATGAGTTTTTCTCACTTACTTCTCCATTTTGACTTTGAGTGTATAAAAGACGTGTTTGGATATGACTTACCTTTCATCATTTGAAGGTCTTTCCATTCAATTTGATTCAAACTTTTTCTATGAAATTTTTCAAAGCCTTTTGTCATATTATCACTTTTAGGAAATTTTGATGCTTAGTGCATTTTCAAAGAAAGCGTGTTTCAAAATATTTCTGAGGTATTTTCCTTTCAAAACAATCTATTTTGTTTTGTTCAATTTAGTGTCATTCCGCTTGGGGAAAAAGAAGTTTGTTTTTCTCTTAAAAATGCAACTTCTTTTACACATGCTCTTATGATTTGGGGATATCTATCTGATTAACTTATCAAGATCCCTCTTGTTTGCATGTTTTTGCTTTAGTTACACCGAGGATTCTTCTTTAGTTGCTCCCTTTTCTTTGTCTCCCTGAGGATGATAAAAAAGGAAAGCACATTAGAGGATATCAATGGAAAATAGAATTGGAAATGATACTTCCCTCTACTATTTGATAACTCCATTAGGAATTCTGAAATCATCAATTGGTTTGGATTCTTTTTGCTTTCTTCTACAAAATAGATAAACATGTTCATGAAATGCATGGTATATATGATATGCATGATATGCACATGTTGTCAAGTAACTCGAATCTTTTCTTGAATGTTTGTCTTCATTTTATGAGTAGAAAATCTTGACAGCATCTGCATTTACAAGATAGGCTAGTTTTGTTTTTGCCATATCTACAGGAATCAATGCTCATCTAGGAAGAACCTTTTTGATAATGTATGGACCCTCATAATTCGGAGTGAATTTGCTACGAGGATCTAAATTGTTGAAGATGACTTTCTTCATTACTAAATCCTCTGTTTGAAATTTCTCGGTTTCACCTTTTGATTAAAGGATTTAGCCACTCATCTTTGATAGGCTTGTCCATGGCATATAGCTCTTAGTCTTTTTTCATCGATCATGTTGAGTTGTTTATATCTTTGTTGAATCCACTCAGCTTTTGAAAGCTTTAACTGGGATAGTATCCTTAATAAAGGAATTTCTACTTCAACGGGTAGCATTGCTTCCATTCCATAAACCACGGAAAATGGGGTTGCTCCCGTTGATGTTCGAATTGAAGTTCAGTATGCCATCACAGCATACGGCAACCTTTCGTGCCAATTACGATAATTTTCAGCTATCTTGGCCAGTATCTTCTTGATATTCTTATTTGTTGCTTCAACTGCTCCATTCATTTGTGGACGATATGGAGATGAGTTCAAATGTTGGACATGGAAGTGCTCAAGTAAATCATCTACAATCCTTTTATTTAGATTTGAGTCATTGTCCATAATTATTACTTATGGAACTCCATACCTAGCAATGATGTCCTGCCTGATGAATCTTGCAACATTCTTGGCAGTAACATTCATGTAGGAGTTTGCTTCAATCCATTTAGCGAAATAGTCAATGGCAACTAGGATAAACCGGTGTCCATTTAAGGCCTTGGGGTTGATTGGACCAATCATATTAATGCCCTATATTGAAAATGGCTATGACTTAGACATTTGATGTAGCTCATTTGGCGGTGCATTGATTTTGTCTCCATAAATTTAACATAGATGGCAACATCTCATGTGTTGAATGCAATCCGATTCCATTGTCATCCAATAATATCACAATCTCATAATCTTTCGGGCTAGAAGATATCCATTCATGTGCGGTCCATATTCACTCTCATGAGTTTCTTTCATGATTTGTTTAGCTTCTGTAGTATCTACAAATCTTAACAAGGTTGAATCAAATAATTTATTGTAGAGGGTTTGGCTACTGAGGGAGAATTTGTTGGCTATCTTCCTTATAAACTTCCTGTCACTTGGTTGGCTTTCTTCAGGGAATTTTCCTGATTGAAGATATCTTTTAATGTCATGATACCATGGTTCGTTGTCAAACTCTGCTTGGACCATCATGCAATGAGCTGGTCATTCGAAAATATTGATTCTCAATGGTTTTATATCCATACATCCTCAGCCTATAGTAATGATGATAAAGTTGCCAGAGCATCTGCAAAATGATTCTAAGCTCTTGGGAGATAATCGAATGTTACTTCTTCGAAACTTTCTATCATCTCTTCTAAGTATTTGTGATAAGGAATTAGCTTGGCATCTCGAGTTTGCTATTCACCAGTTATTTGCAATATGATGAGCATAGAATCTTCGTATACTTGCAACCTTTTTACCTTCATTAAAAGGGCTAATTGTAAGCCGAGAATGCATACTTCATATTCAGCAATGTTATTGCTGCATGGAAATACCAATTTCACAGATACCGGGTAGTGTTGGCCTTCTGGGGAGATCAGTATTGTTCCAGTTCCTGATCCAGATAAGTTGGTTGCACCATTAAAATACATGGTCCATTTGTCGTCGACTAGTGTTGTCGCGACCTAAAAAATTTTACTTTTTCGGGTTAATGGATTATCAAGACTAATCTTAACTCGGGCCCTCCCAAGCCCTACCAATTCACAACTTAGGGATTTAAATCTTTAACATACAAGTGTTTTCATGCTTAGAGTCGTCACTAATCAATTTACGGTAGGTCGATTAGAAACCTAAATAAAACATAGGGAGATATATTTTATTTTTACGAACCAGAAATTCTAAGCACGGAGACTTGATTACGCTAGATCTAGTCTAACGCCCTTTCGGTACCTTTTCTTTTCAAAAATATTTTGACAGACAGTTTGGATCCATTTCAACTTAGTCACTAACATGTGAGGTGTTCATGCGGGTGCGCAAACCACTAATTTAACACTCAAGAAAGCATTAAATAAATTACAAGTTTGGAAGAATGACTTATCTCGAAGCAACACAAACATATGCATTGTTAGCTAGAAAATCACATTGACAATCCTAATATGATTTCTAATTAACAAGCAATTCACCCAATTTCTTTTTTTGGATTTTCACTTATTTAAATGAAATCTAATATATATGCAATGACGTGCAAAAATAACATGCGAAGTAATGCAACCTAACATGCAAACTATATGTCATGCAACGACGTGACCTAATTCTAATGACGGACAAAGGATTTATTTTTGGTATTTTTCTAATGAAATTCGAAATTAAAAATATGCCTAAATTAACATGCAACTTATGATGACTTAATCTACCCTAGCATGATTTCTTTTTGGGATTTTTGTTAAAATTCGAAATAATAAATTACTTAAATTAAGAATGCAATCCATCTTAATCTACCATAAAGCAATTCATTCTTTTTTTGGGGTTTTCATGAAAATTCAGAATTAAAAAAAATAACCTAAATAATCTATTAAGATTAGAATATTACTTAATATATTTAGGATTCCCTAAACATGCAAACTCTAATTCAAATCCTAACTGATATTTTTTGAATTTTCTTTTATATTTGAAAAAGAAAAACAGTTTAAACAGAGATAACATCCACATTCAAAACAACCACGCGATTGGCCAGATTTGTTTCAAATTCGGATTAGGCACAAAAATCGAACTATTGGTCATATCTATAGGGTTATAGATATTGATGGAAAGTCGATCATTCAAATTTGGAAAGCAGATAAAAATCATTATCGCATCCAAGTGATTATGGATAGGATAATAATTTTCTGTATCGCCGCGTATTGTACCTTAGGGATAAGGTCGGATAGTCGTCCAGATACGTTGCTAAATTAGGAAATTTTCCTAATTTTGAATATTTTCTAATATTGCGGACATATCGAACATTATCCTAAGATATCTAGTAAACCAACGAAGAATATCCACGAAATATCAAAATATTCAAATTAGGAAATTAAATATTCTGAAAATTTACCGGATAATATCATTACCTAATTTGCAGATAATTTCCAAATTTGAATCGTCTCGGGATAAGCTTGCGGATCGGGATGGGATAACGATGACAGCGACGTCGGGACGGCGGCGTGCGGCAACACGGCGGGACAGCAACTTGGTGAGGACTGTTCTGGTGGGTTCGTCGGTGGCTGGTGGCGACAGGGGGTAGCAACTTGGCGGCTGACTGAGGATGCCGACAGAGGAGTGGCAGGAGGCGGCGGTGTCAGGCACCGGTATGGGCGGCAGTAGCCTGCGGCAAAAGGTGTAGCAGGAATGGTGGACGGGCGGAGCTAAGCAGTGTCGGGCAGCTGTAGACATCCGGCAGAGCGGCAATGGTAGCGTCTGGCGGCTATGGTGGCTGCTCCGGGGGTCAGTAGCAACTGTAGCTAGCGAAACAGCAGCGGCAAGACGACGGGATGGCAATGAGGAGCACCGACGAAGGGGCAGTAGCGTCCGGAGGCTGGCGGGCGCCGGTCTGTACAGTGAGACGCGGTTGAGGCGTCTGGCACGGCGTGGTAGCGGTACGGTAGGGGGTCTCCGGCGACGCTTGGCGAACGATAAGGCGTGGCACGGTAAGGATGGCGTGCCTCTCTGGTGAGGCGGCGGTGTACGGCACGCCGCGGTCGGCGGCTGGCGTCGTTGCGGTGAGCGATGGTGGCGGTGGGGACGCGGCTCACCGACCTCTCTCTCTCTCTTCCTCTCTCAATTAGTCTCATGTGTCTCTCTCAAAAATTTCAGATCTGAAAATTATGTGTCCTCCCAAAAATCTGACCTAATCATGTATATATAATGCTAACCTAGGTCAATTAGATGGGCTCTCTAGTCCTAACGGGCTTAGACTTGGGCTTAGGCTCTAATTTAATTTAAATTGGCTGAATTAACTTGGGCTTTTATTTAATTAAGCACAATGGGCTGAATTAAGCTCAAATTAAAACGACCGAGCCCGTTGGACTTGTAATTCCCAGCCCTTGCATTCTGAGTGAGCCGAGTCCCATTCAATGAATTTTAAGCTTGTTTGCTATCGCCAATCTGATGCAAAATGCAATTAAATTAAAATGAACCTAAACTATATGCTATGCAATTTAAATATTTTTATTTAGGGGTTAAAATTTAATCCCTAATTTTTATGTAAATTACGACTAAATGGTCGCTAAAATTAAGGTGTCAACAGCTGCCCTTCTTTGAATTTGAGTTCGTAGAGGTTGCATTCAAAGACTAAATGATACCTAAATTTCAACTATGCAGATGCAATGAATGTTATTTTTGTCGGGATTATGAGTCCCATTTTTGAAATGCATTAAGAAATGATGCATGCCAACATGAATGGAAAACATACCTGGAATCACTTACCTGACAGAAGCAAGATAATACAATTCGAGACATGACTCTAACTTGTATGTTGTTTGGCAAATGTCTTGACTCAGTCCCATAGGTATTGCCCGATACACACTGATGAACTTCAGTGATCTGCAATTCAGTCAAAACACGCGAAGAAAGCTCGATGTATCCAACCATCATCTGGATTCGCGAGAGCAGTTTCGACCTTTACAAACTACCTACACATCTCCATAGGTGTTTGTAAAGATTTGGCCGCTACGCCTATATCTTTCACTCATAGGTGCGTCACGGGGGAACTTTTGAAATCAAGAGGATATTCCGATCTTTATGAGATACCTATACATCTCCATAGATACTCATAAAGATTTGGTTGCCTCACTTGTACCTGCTCATAAGTGAACTGCGGGGGAACACCTGGGATTGAGAGAATATTCTGACCTTTACAAGATACCTATACATCTCCATAGGTACTTATAAAGATTTGGCCGCTTCACTTATACCTGCTCATAAGTGAACTGCGGGGGAACATCTGGCATAGGGAGAATATTCCGACCTTTATGAAATGCATATACTTTCTCATATGCACTCATAAAGATTTGGCCGCTATGCCTATACTTGCTCATAGGTATGTTGCAGGGGAATACCCGAGATTAGAGAAATATTTCGACCTTTATGAAATGCATATACTTTCTCATACGCATTCATAAAAGATTTGGCCGCCATGCCTATACTTGCTCATAGGTATGTAACGGCAGAATCTTCTCGAGATTATGTGAAAATCTGTGATTTGATGAACAGGGGGGCTAGCCCGAGTGTTCAAGAGTTCCTTGACAAAGTACATGGACATCATCAAAGGTACCTGAAAAGGCTTGATCAATAGATACCTAAACATCATCAAAGGCATCTAGAGATCACAACAAAATGATCCAATATGGGGCTTGACGATCGCTCGAACAGGTTAAGGATACCTGGATAGTCATAGACATCCAAGGGATAGAGATGTACTTACCTGGCGATATCTCTGACTCTTGAGGGTGTCTCCTGCTAGACACGATTTTAGGCAACATGTAATATGCATTTGCGCATTATCAAGAACACATATACACATGCACTATAATTTTCAACTGGTTTTTATGCACGATGGTTTTGTCAAATCGGCATTACAAATTCTGCTGGGGAAAAATCATAACAAGACAATCCGAACTCACAAGTGGGTGCCTTGAAAATGTCGAATGAGGGACTTCCGATCCAGAAGGGTTTTCTCTCATTATCATCGAAAAAAGGCTGATTTATTGAGAATCACTCTATCTTACCATCATCATGTTGATAAAGGTCTAAGTATTCTCGCAAGCGGTACAACCTTACCAATCTAAGAGGTCTTTGCTAGGACCGTAACGTGGGCTTGGTCAATGGCTTAGCAAAAGAGACTCTTTGAGTTGAGGCTATTAAAAGAAAATATTCCGCAATTGTCTCTGAGTTTACAAGTTAAGAACCCTATAAAATGAGATAGAAATGGACTTGCTCGCACTTCTTCAAGCTAAGCTTATAAACATCTGAAACACTACGTTAGTTCAAGTGCCCTAATCTGAAGAGACTTTATAAGGTACATAACGTAGGCTAGGCTCATGGGTTGAGAAATGAATGGATCATTAGGCTCAAAATGTGTATAACTGGGGTGAATAAGTTGGTGATCATCTCGGCATTGTCACCGGTCTTCTTCTTCACTAGGGATTGTCTCCTTGGTAGATGCCCCATTGGCTTCGAAAGTTCATCACTTGATTCTTTTGAGACTTGTAGGACTATTGCTCTTCTGGGGATGATTTTGATATGTCATATCCTTTCATTGAGCATTGGCCTTGCTTTTACCAGGCACACTGCTTTTCTTGCCCCTTTTTTTTGTTTTTTTTAATTTTTTTTACAATATAAACACTTATCAGCTATATCTGACTGAATGACTCGTCATTTGAACTCTCAAGGAATCTTGTCTTCCATCGACGCTCCGGATATGCTGTTTGAACAGTGATGACCTTTTGCCTTGCCTCAGTATGAAGGGATGATCACCGACTGGGTTTATATGAAATAAATTTACAGGCTCAATTGGGCTTAGCAAAGGATAAAATGTGTATAGGATAGAGAAAGAAATGCTCTTCATCATCCTAAGGCACTTGAACTTCATGTGAATTCATCTGAAAAAACAACACTCGAAGATTGATGCAAGTGAGAGCAAGAAAATTTCTAGTCATTTTTCACCTTATGATACTGATTTACCTCCGGTTTGCCCCGATGTGGGGTGGTTCTTGATAGGGGTAATTTGAATGAATTTCTCCAAGTGTTTAGGCTCAAAGAGGCAAAACAAGGGATAACTTGTAGTGTTTAAGGTAGACAAAATGAAATGCCTTTTGTCATTTCGGTCGCCGTACCTTTTGCGAGAGAACTCTTTACCTTGTAGACATGGAATTTTTTTTAACTCAACTCACTAAAGACTAGTACATGGGACTGTGTATAGAATATGGCTTGCCTTCTATTATTCTGATGTACCTCATTCGACACATTCAATTCATTCCATATGAGTTATCAAATTGTCTAAATAGACTTCCCCTTTGAAATTAATGATACTGATCGACAAAATAACCATGCAGAAATTAAAGCCAATGCAAACATCTTTAGCTTGAAATTGATTGAGACCATTTATTCATTAGTGAAATGTTTGCAATTCAGAACATAAAACCAAATATTTGAAAACTTTTGCTGCAAAATAATAGATTTTATCAAGGATAATACATCTTTACAGCATCAGAATTAACAGGATTAGAGAACTCACGACTGTCCATCTCTGCGAGAATCAGGGCACCTCCGGGAAGCACATTTTTAACCACATATGGACCAATATAGTTTGGAGCAAATTTACTTCCAGGAACAGGGAAGATTGGCAGCACCTTCCTTAAGACTAGATCATTTACCTCGAAGTGTCTTGGATGCACCTTTTGGTTGAAGGATCTAGCTATCCTCTGCCGATAGATTTGACCGTGGCAGATGGCTTTCAATCACTTTTCATCAATTAGGTTCAATTGCTCAAGCTTTTGTCGCATCCATTCCACTTCAGACAACTCCAGCTAGGATAAAACTCGCAGGGAAGGGATCTCTACTTCAATGGGTAGGACTGCTTCCATGCCATACACCAAGGAAAAAGGGGTTGCACTAACAGAGGTTCGGATAGAAGTCCGATATGCCATTAGTGCAAATGGCAATCTTTCATGCCAATCACGATAGTTTTCAGCGGTTTTGGCTAGGATCTTCTTGATGTTCTTATTAGCGACTTCGACTGCTCCATTCATATATGGACGATAGGGAGATGAATTCAGATGCTGGATTTTGAACTCATTGAACAACTGATCTATGAACTTGTTGTTCAAATTCGTCCCATTATCAGTAACAAAAGGCTCGGGGACACCATAACGAGCAATTATGTCTTGTCTGATGAATCTTACAACATTCTTCGCAGTAACGTTGGCATAAGACACAGCTTTAATCCACTTGGAGAAATAATCAATCGCAACCAAGATGAATCGGTGTCCATTCGATGCCTTAGGATTGATTAGGCCAATTACATCGATGCCCCATATTGAAAAAGGCCATGGCTCGGACATCTGATGTAACTCCGTAGGGGGAACATTTATTTTATCCCCGTGAATTTGACAGCGATGACATCTTCGAACATGCTGGATGCAGTCACTTTCAAAACTGAGCCAATAATAACCCAACCTCATGATCTTCTTAGCTAACATATAGCCATTCATGTGTGGACCACATATCCCTTCGTGTACCTCCTACATGATTATAGTAGCTTTAGCTGCTTCTACACACCTTTGCAGGATCGAATTATAAGATCTTTTGTATAACTTTTCACCACCGACGTAGAATTTTGAAGCTATTTTCATTATGTACTTCCTGTCAGCTGGAGTGCTTCCTTCAGGAAATTCTTGTCTCTGGACATAGTTCATGATATCGTAATACCATAACTTTTCGTCGGGTTCTCTATTCACAACTATACAGTAGGTCGGTTTTGTTAGGATTTCGATCTTCAAAGGTTCTGCCTCTATTCCACCAGTCACTTGCAGCATGGATGATAATGTACCCAGCGCATCAGCAAACTGATTATGGGACCTCGACAAATATTCAAAGGAGATATCTTCGAATTCCTCTATGATTTCTTCGAGATATTCATGGTACGGCACCAATTTGGTGTCTCTCGTCTTCCATTCTCCTACAGTTTGGAGAATGATTAGAGCGGAATCACCGAACACTTTCAATTTGGTTATCCCCATTTCCGCTGCAGCTTGAAGTCCGAGGATGCAAGCTTCGTACTCGGCTATGTTGTTGGTACATAGGAACACCAACTTTGCTGCTACTAGATAATGCTGCCCATTTGGGGATATCAAAACTGCCCCAGTGCCAAAACCAGCCAAGTTCACGGCTCCGTCGAAGAACATGATCCATATGTCTTCCTTTATTACCATAATTCGATCTTCTGAAGAATATCTATCATCATCTGAAATTCCAGGATTCTCAGCTAACACATCAGCAATTACTCGGCCTTTAACTGACTTTTATGACATTATCTGGATATCAAATTCTGAAATCAAAATCTGCCACTTGGCTAGCTTCCCTACCAAAGCCGATTAATCAAGTAAATACTTGATGGGATCGTTCTCAATCACAAGCAAAGTCTGGTAATGCAATGTATATTGCCGCAGCCTATGAAGCACCCATACTAGTGCAGCACAAGTCTTGTCAGTTTTAGGATAATTTAACTCCGAGACGGTAAACTTTTTACTTAAGTAATAAATGGCTCACTCTTTTCCATCTTCAGGATTTTTCTAGGCTAGCATCGCACCCAAAGACCAGTTATGAATAGTGAGGTAAAGAATCAGAGGCTAGCCCGGCATTGGTGGAACTAATACTGGGGATTTCATCATGTACTACTTCAGTTCATTAAATGCTTCCTGGCAATTATCGTCCAACTCCACTTGAGCATTCTTCCTTAGAAGTTTGAAGAACGGTTTAGCAGTTTCGGAGAGTTAGGACATAAAATGGGCTATGTAGTTCAATCTACCCAGGAGGCTCCGTACTTCTTTCACGGTCGATGGGGGTTATAGCTCATATATAGCCTTTACTGTGGAAGGATTGACTTCAATGCCCTTACTGCTTACTATGAACCCAAGTAGTTTGCCCGACGTTGCCCTGAATATGCATTTTGCTGGATTGAGACGGAGCTTAAACTTACGGAGTCGGTCAAACAATTTCTTCAAGGTATTAATATGACTCTTTCCAGGTCGAGACTTGGCAATCATGTTATCGACATAGATCTCGATGTCCTTATGCATCATGTCATGGAAAAGAGTCATCATTGCGAGTTGATATGTTGCCCCGGCATTTTTAAGACCAAAGGGCATGACCTTATAGTGAAATGTACCCCAAGGAGTGATGAATGCTATTTTCTCCTTATCGTTGTCCTTCATTCTTATCTGATTATAACCCGATAAATCATCCATGAAGGAAAATAGCTCAAATCCAGCAGTTCTGTCTATCAGGATGTCTATGTACGGTAATGGGAAGTCATCTTTAGGGCTAGCCTTGTTCAGGTCGCGATAATCAATGCAAACCCGAACTCGGCTGTCCTTCTTCATAACTGGTACGATGTTGGCCACCCAGCTAGGGTATTGGATGACTTCGATAAATCCTATTTTCAAGAGCTTCATGACCTCTTCTTCTATTTTTTTCGAAAGCTCAGGTTTTGTTCTTCGTAGCCTCTGTTTCTCGGGCGGCATGCCGGGATTAGTAGGCAGGCTATGTTTCACAATAGAAAGATCTAAACCTGGTATATCGGCATACGACCACGCAAAGATATCCTGGTAATCTTTCAGCAATTGGACCAGGCGTTTGGCTTTACCTTTGGGGAGGGTTGTCCTTATCTTCACCTCTTTGGGCTCTCCAGAATCACTTAGATTGACGGTGATAGTTTAGTCTACCGTCAAGACTTTAGATTTTTCATGCCGCTATAGATCGTGTTGAATATCTGAGGAATCATTGAGTTCTCCGGCATCATCGGGATCAAGCTCAGTTGCATATAATTCATCATTTTAGACCGTTCCCATACCCTCATGCATCACAAGATTACCCCCAAAACATAAAGTAAGGGATTCAGAAGGACAAAGAGGGTTAAACATTGCATTTTTTTGTAATTAATTTTTTTGTGTTTTTTCTTTTCTGAAATTCATTTCGAAAAGGTTTTAACACGAGGAAACATGAAGAAGCCCAGGCCTCAGAATTCTCCTTGGACTATATTTTCTTTTATCGGTTGGATATCATCACAGAGCTAGTTTGATATACCTCAACATGCCCTCAAAAATGAAAATAATTTGTAATTTCAATGATTATTTCGAAATGAATTACATTTATTGAATGGAAATTGCAACAATCAAGTCCAAGAAACGAAAATGAAAAGCAGCATCCGAGACAGGGCAAGTCCTAAAAAGCAGTAAAAATTCCCACGCAGGGGAGTGTGCGAAAAAGTAAAGGTTTTACTCTTGTGGGTATGTGCCCATTCCCTCTAACGGTCCTTCTTCGATAGCTCCAATGATGAAATCGTCGAATAGGGCAGTGATTCCATCCATAGCATCATCAGAATCCTCTGCCATTTGAGGTGTTGGATCATCCATACCTCCCCATCCGTCAGGGACAATGTCACGGAGATCAACGTAGAAGCTCAGGGGCGCTGAGTACTTCACATAATAGTCGAACTTGCCGCTCGGTTGCCCCAGAGTGTCAACCACCTCTTTCTCTTCGTGCATCATTCTCGCAGGGCCTGGGAATGTGGTGCGGATGTGTGGAGGCAACCTACCACGCCCATTATTTTGGGCAATTCCATGCCCACGTTCTTCACCATTCGGCTCTTCTTGAGATTGCTGTCTATTATGTCCATCTCCTCGACCTTGACCTCGACTACGTCCATGCCCACACCTTTCATTATTTGGCATTGTTGACCCCTGGTACCTCAATCCAGAAGTGTGGGGTCTTTGAGACACTTCTACCGGTTGGCGGATACCTTGACCATTTCTGCCAAGGCCTTCGCCCGGAATAAAGCCATGGGACACCATTACTCTTCCGACCATAACTGTAGTATTTGACACTTCAAGGACGGGTGGCGATGATTCTCTAGACGCATGTATGGTCGATACGAGCTCCAGCGACTGATAGCTCGATTCTATTTTACAATCTAGCTCAACATAGGGGATAGCTGTTGCATGATAAATTGGATGCTCTTCTTCACCGTGGACTGTGACTAACTTTTTCTCCATAACAAACTTCACCTTCTGATGTAGACCAGATGGTACAGCTCCGGCAGTATGAATCTATGGATGACCCAACAGGAAATTGAATGCAGTGGGAATGTCTATAACTTGGAATAGAACGTTAAACACTGTTGGCCCTATCTGTATGTCGAGGTAGATTTCTTCCATTACTTCTTTCTTCGTTCCGTTAAAGGCTCGCACGGAGGTCTTCACAGCATTTATTCTAGACGGATCTATCTTGAGGCGGTGTAAAGTCGTCAGAGGACAGATGTTTAAGGCTGAACCATTATCGATGAGCACCCGAGCTACATGCGAGGCCTTGTATTTGATAGAAATATACAACGCTTTGGTATGTCCTCTGCCTTCTAGAGAAAATTCCTCATCCAAAAAGGCTATAAGGTCTTTGAGGAGTATGGAACCCATAAATTCCTCCAATTTGTCATGATCGATCGTCTCGGGCACATGAACTTCACTTAACACCTTCATTAGGGCCTTTTGATGTTTGACAGATGTTTGGAGGAGTTCAAGCAGAGAGATTTGCACAGGCATCTTGCGCAGTTGGTCGACTATGCTGTACTGACTAGCCTTGATCACGGCCAGGAACTCTTTGGCTTCTTCGTCAGTGACAGGTTTTGCCGGTTGAGCATTAGCTTGGCCATAGGCACGTCCAGATCTGGTGACTAAGTCGACGTCGAGACTGTAGGACTAAGGGACTGCCTTATCATCAGAGTACTCGTACGGCTGAGGTATCTCGATCACTATCCCTTCATCGGCTGCGGGCGTGTTTATTACGATCTCTTCATCATTGATCGCATCTTCGAGCGGAGGCATGTCTTCGGGCAAAGGATCACGCTTGTCCTTCCTGGTGTTCAACGTAGTAAACTCCTCATCCCAGTTAATGACGACCTCGGAGATAGCGGAAATGATGCCAGTGTGGTCAGCATAAACGATCAACCCGGCTTTTACCATCCTTGAGATTTTCTCTCTCATGGTATCGGTGGTGTATACCTTGACATTCTTGATTCGTCCAGCATTGAAGCTAAATATGGCATTCACATTGTCCGTGTGAATAGAGCGAGTTACTTTGAACATTTGGCTTAGCGAATTAGAATGAGAAAGCCTTAGTGTCTAGGAGGTTATGGATTCGGTGCTTGAGGACGTAGCAATCGTCAGTTGAGTGTCCCAGCTCGCCCATGTGATAATCGCATTTCTTCTACGGGTCGTAGTTATAGAACTGCTCAGGATTGGGCCACTTTGGCTCGGTAGTAAGCAAGCCTTTCTTCCGGAGCACCGCCAATACTTGAAACAATGAGCTGGGGAGAGGGGGTGAATTGCCTCTTGTTGTTCCTCCTCTGAAAAGGTTGACGACCCGTGTTGTGTTGCTAAGCTTCTGCTACTTAGATTGCTGGGGCAGGGTTAATATTCCGCCGGCTCAGTTGGTTATAAGTCACATTCACTTCAGCTGCCGGTTCTTTCTCTTTTCTTGTACTGAATCTTTTGGTCGATAAAGACGGCTCCACAAACCACCCATCCTTCAGTCCTATCTCAATCTGTTCGCCTATAGGAATGAGTTGGTTGAAGTTGTCAGCCGGAATGGCAACCATCCGATTATGGTACTCGAACGGGAGAGTTTTCATGAACATCCTTTTCAACTCACTGTCTATGGGTTCCGGGATGATCTGAGCTGCTATATTTCTCCATCTGATAGCATAGTATTTGAAGGACTCAGTCTTTTTCATCTGAGCACGTTCGAGATCATCACGGGTAGGAATGATGTATGTTATGAATCTGTACTGCTTTAGGAACGCTTCACTAGCTTCCTTCCAGGTCTTGAGGCTATTTATCTTCTTTATGAGATACCAGTTCAAAGCAGGACCCGTTAAACTTGCTTAAAATGCATGGATCATCAGGAGTTCATTATCCACGTGCGAGGTCATCCGTATGTGGTACAACTGTAGGTGGGCTTTTGGGCACGTGGTGCCATTGTACTTATCAAAATCCGGCATCTTGAATTTCTTTGGGATTTTGATATGTGAGTACAAGGACAGATCGATCGAGGGTGAATCGTGTGAACCCTCCAGCTGCTTCACTCTCTCTTCGATTTTGTTGACTCGCTCATTAGGATTGTGTTTGTTGACGATGATTTGAATGGGGTCGTCTTCTAAATCGGGAATATCGTCATCTTCCTCAACATCGACATTTTTTCCACCTTTATGCTTTAGGGTTGATGCTTCGAGGGATGTTGGAATGGGGTTCGACCGCAGGGCTTTGATCTCAGTGGACATTTGTTGCATTGTGATGACGATTTGCTTCATCTGGTCCTCCATGCCAACAACACGAGCTCGGAGGTCAGTTTGATTGACCATTCTAGCTCTCGAACGCGTACGAATAGGCGATCGTGATCGGTTCGTAATTACCTAATTTCGGAATAAAACAGGCATACATATGTGTCAAGCAAAATCACACGCCGATCCATGACATTGGTCTAACCGCTTTGAATTGAAAAGACCCATTTATTGAAATGACGAAAATTTTACAACGACTAATGACTTGAAATCACTTTAAACTGAATATAAAAGCAAAAGACTCAATTCCTAAACAAATTGAAAGACTGAAACTAGAATGAGGAAACAACTTCAAGCTTTTTTTTTTTTTTTTATTTAGCTTGATCTATAGACATATGGGAGGCGACTTTCTTCTTCAGCTGCTCATAAGCTCGAGCTATCTTAGCTGCCTTTTCTTGAGCTTCTTCGACCTTTCTTTTGATACGGTTGTTCTCTGAGCAATTGGTGATCTTGAGAGGCACCTTGGGTATCTTCGGGAGTAGCTCCTGCGGGATTTTGTGCCGTCGAATTTACTTGGTCATTGCGTAATAGGACTTCTGCTCCCCTTGAGTTTTCCTTCGGGTCGAGCTATCTTTAGGAGACGACACTTCCTCCACATCTTATTGAGTTGAGCTACGGTCCCTTCGTGGTCTTCATCCTTGTCAGAGAAATCGACATGGAGGAGTTCCGGTCATAACGCCGGAGGGAGCCCCTGGAGAATTTGATATTGTCGGGACATTCTGGCAGGGTAGTATTCGATTGCGCCAGTGAAGCCCAAAAGTGGCACCGGTCCAACACCATTACACGTAAGCCGAGCTTCATTGACATCGAACCAATTAGCATGCCATTGGAAACCTTGGGGTCTAGCGTTTTCCATGAAAATGATCCATTCTGAGTAATGATAATCAGGTGCATTCCCTTATTTTCTTTATAGCTTAAAACGGGATGGTTGGAATAACTAAGTTCAGATATTTTGAGTAAATCGCCACACCCTTTTATGTGAGACAAAAACCATATTTGCAATAGTTCAAGAGGGGTATGAAACATTTTGTCAACATTTTACTTGAATTTAGTGAGAGAAATAAAAGTCTTGACTAAAATGGTGTTGACAAAATTCTTTTCAAGACAAACTTGTTGGACCAACCATGCAATTGACAGGTTACATGCATTCTTGCAATGAGGAAAAATCACGAACTCGAAAAATGCTAGCAAGAAGATTCTGCCTTTTTGAAATGGCGTGGTACTATCAAAATATTGACTCAAGAATGAAAAAGGACATATCCCACGATTTGCTTTCAAAACTTTTCCTAATTCGTCTTTTTCGACACTTAAAAATTCAGAAAACATTAGGGTGGAATCAATTCCCAAAGGTGGTGTAACTAGTCTGACTCTAAAGGTTTTCCAATGAGCACATTATATTCTTCTAAAGTTGGGGTGAGCTCATGCTTACCGAATATAAAGGTAGATGTCTCGGGGCACCAGAAGTGCATTAATGCTTGAACGAGGCCGGTACGGACTTTGACTTCCAGTAGAGGGAGTAGCCTTCCGATGTGACCCTCAACTAGCTTACGGTTGGTCGGACTGAATAGATTCCACTAGGCACGGAGCTCGTCCTTAGGAGCATTAAGAATCCGGATGTCTGCCCTCCCATAGTGTATAGATCAAGACTCACGATCAACCTAATGTCATGGACCGACCAAAGAAAAAGGGATGAAACATAAATAAATTACGAGATAAAGGTTCAGAACACTTACTTCATCGGGTAGGGTTATGGCAATCACATAGACATGCGCATGAAATGTGAGGTTCAATTTCTATCTAGACTCTGGCTTGCAAAGTAGAGACGCGAGGATTACCGAGCTAAACCAGTCATGGTGGTGGTTAGGTTGGGATTTCCCTGACTCCGGCTTAGTCAAAGAGCCGACCCAGGTTGCAAAGGGCACAATCGTGGTAGGTATTCAATGACACCATGAAAGAAAATTTCGAGACCGAGGAGGGCGACCCGTACCACATGATTTTGGTCGGGGTATCCACTACCTCAGTACCATCCTAAACCTATGCCGCCCAGGTCTGGCAGTGGGTAGAGTATACAGTGTAGTGTAAATGTAAGGCATGCACAGTAGGTTATATCAAACAGCACTTCGTGCATAAATTAAACCATACATCCAAACACCTCCCTGCAAAACAAGGGTTAACAATCACGCTTCCCCTTATACCTCCCATTTTGCAAGAACATTTGTCGCGACCTTAAAAAAATTTTCATTTTTCAGGCTAATGGATTATTATGACTAATCTTAACTCGGGTCCTCCCAAGCCCTACCAATTCGCAACTTAGGGGTTTAAGTCTTTAACATGCAAATGTTTTCATGCTTGGAGTCGTCACTAATCATTTTGTAGTAGGTCGATTAGAAACCTAAATAAAACATAGGGAGATATGTTTTATTCCTATGAACCAGAGATTCTAAGCCCGGGGACTTGATTATGCTAGATCTAATCTAACGCCCTTTCGGTACCTTTTCTTTTCAAAAATATTTTGGCAGGCAGTTTGGATCCATTTTAGCTTAATTACTAACATGTGAGGTGTTCATGCGGGTGCGCAAACCACCAATTTAACATCCAGAAAAGCATTAAATAAATTGCAAGTTTGGAAGAATTACTTACTTGGAAACAACGCAATCATCTGCATTGTTAACTAAAAAATCATATCAATCAACCCTAATATGATTTCTAATTAACAAGCAATTCACTCAATTTCTCTTTTTTTTGGATTTTCACTTATTTAAATGAAATCTAGTCTACATGCAATGACGTGCAAAAATGACATGCAATTAATGCAACCTAACATGTAAACTATATGTCGTGCGACAACGTGACCTATTTCTAATGACGGACGAGTGATTTATTTTTGGTATTTTTTGATGAAATTCGGAATAATGAAAATACCTAAAATAACATGCAACCTAATGACTTTTCTTTTTTTTTTTTGATATTTTCTATTAAAATTCGGAATAATAAAAATGCCTAAGTTAACATGCAACCTATGATGACTTAATCTATCCTAACATGATTTCCTTTTGGGATTTTTGTAAAATTCGAAATTAATAAATTACTTAAATTAAGAATGCAATCTAACTTAATCTACCATAAAGCAATTCATTCTTTTTTTTTTTTGGGTTTTCATGAAAATTCGGAATTAAAAAAATAGCCTAAATAATTTATTAAGATTAGAATATTACTTAATTTAAACTAGGAAATAGATTATCTCAAGTCCTAATTTGAATTAAATAATTACTCTATCTTCTAGATATATTTAGGATTCCCTAAACATGCAAAATTCTAATTCAAATCCTAACTGATATTTTTTTTTTGAATTTTTTGTTTTTTTGAAAAGAAAGAAAAACAATTTAAACAAAGATAGCATCCGCATTCAAACCAACCACGCGATCCGGCGGATTTGTTTCAAACTCGGATTAGGCACAAAAACCGAACTATCGGTCATATTTATAGGGTTATAGATATTGACGGAAAGTCGATCATTCAAATTTGGAAAGCGGATAAAAATCATTATCGTATCCAAGTGATTATGGATAGGATAATAAATTTCCGTATCGCCACGTATCATACCTTAGGGATAAAGTCGGATAGTCGTCCGGATACGTTGCCGAATTAGGAAAGTTTCCTAATTTTGAATATTTTTAAACATTGCGGATATATCAAGTATTATCCTAAGATATCTAAATATCCACACGATATTCACGAAATATTCAAACACCCAAATTAGGAATCTAAATATTTTGAAATATACCGGATAGAGATTTTTACCTGATTTGCGGATAACTTTCCAAATTCGAATCACGTGGATCGGGACTGCGGATTGGACGATCGACAGCAAACGGACCAGCGATAGTGGCGGTGGTGTGGCGGCTTGCGGTAGAGCTCACGGTGGCGCGGTGTCGGGATCAACACAGTGACGCAGCGGCGGTGCAAGATGGCTTCATCGGTGGATCATGAGCAGCTTCTCTCGGCATCGAGCTTGTGGTGGATCACGTGCAACTCGTCGGCGTTGCGGTGTGGCTCCGATGTTGCTTGGTGAAGTATTGAAGCTCGGTATGAACCAGTGGGCATGGAACAATGGACTGCAAATTTGAGAGAATTTTCACCGTGGCTAGCTATCGTCGGGCTGGATTATGGCGCGCAATGAGCAGGCCCGTCGTGGATGTAGGAGGCGTAACAGCCGCAATCGCCAAAGGGAGAGGGCAAACTCCTTTGTCTTTCTCTCTCAACGTGTAGGTTTCCGTATGGAAACCTCTACTACCTTTTGACTTCTTCCTAGTTGACAAAACGTGGCCTCTGTCTCAAATCTTCCACTATCTCCCACTGACGGCTAAATTTGCACCGCTTCAAGCTAGACGTTGTCCACTTTTCATGTGGTCTTCCTTTGACTGAGACTCATTGGCTTCATGGATGAACGTGAATTGGAGAACTAAGAATTCTCACATTCTTTGATCGAATTTCAACCACTAGTGAAGTGGGTTGATATACTCTGAAGTGCAAACGCCGGTGAAGCTCCTTGCGGATGATGATCCAAGTGCAGGGAAACACCAATGTATTCAAGGGGCATCAAAGTGGTGTTACTTGCAGATGTAGCTCAGCGGATGCCAAAGAAAATTTTTTGAGAGATCATCTCTTGTATTCTCTAAAAATCAGATCTGAATTTTTTGTGTCTTCTTCTAAAATTCTGACCTAAACATGTTTATATAATGCTAACCTAGGTCAACTAGATGGTCTTATTAGTTTTAATGGGTTTAGGCTTGGGCTTAGGCTTAATTTAATTTAAATGGGCTGATTTAATCAAGGATAATGGGCTAAATTAAGCTCAAATTAAAATAGACCGAGCCCGTTTGACTTGAAATTCCCGGCTCTTGCGTTCCAAGCGAGCCGAATCTCGTTCAATGAATTTTACGCTCGTTCGCCATCGCCAATTCGATGCAAAATGCAATTAAACTAAAATGAACCTAAACTATATGTTATGCAATTTAAATATTTTTGTTTAGGGGTTAAAATTTAATCCTTAATTTTCTATGTAAATTACGACTAGACGGTCAGTAAAATTTATGTGTCAACAACATTTAACACCTAAAATGTTAGGAATGTACCCGGGATCCCCGCTGTCAAGCAAAAATTATTTTTTGAAAAGCAAAATTGGCCTAAGTCCACTAAGAGTTTTAACTCAATTCCCCAGTGGAGTCGCCAAGCTGTCGCGACCTAAAAAATTTTACTTTTTCGGGTTAATGGATTATTAAGACTAATCTTAACTCGGGCCTTCCTAAGCCCTATCAATTCGCAACTTAGGGGTTTAAGTCTTTAACATGCAAGTGTTTTCATGCTTGGAGTCGCCACTAATCAATTTACGGTAGGTCGATTAGAAATCTAAATAAAACATAGGGAGATATGTTTTATTCCTACGAAACAGAGATTCTAAGCCCAGGGACTTGATTACGCTAGATCTAGTCTAACGCCCTGTTGGTACCTTTTCTTTTCAAAAATATTTTGGCAGGCAATTTGGATCCCTTTCAACTTAGTCACTAACATGTGAGGTGTTCATGCGGGAGCGCAAACCACCAATTTAATACTCAAGAAAGCATTAAATAAATTGCAAGTTTGGAAGAATGACTTACCTCGAAACAATGCAAGTATCTGCATTGTTAGCTAGAAAATTACATTGACAATACTAATATGATTTCTAATTAACAAGCAATTCACCCAATTTCTTTTTTTGGATTTTCATTTATTTAAATGAAATCTAATCTATATGTAATGACGTGCAAAAATGACATGCGAAGTAATGCAACCTAACATGCAAACTACATGTCATGCGACGACGTGACCTAATTCTAATGACGGACAAAGGATTTATTTTTGGTATTTTTTGAATGAAATTCAGAATTAAAAATATGCCTAAATTAACATGCAACCTATGATGACTTAATCTACCCTAGCATGATTTCTTTTTGGGATTTTTGTTAAAATTCGAAGTAATAAATTACTTAAATTAAGAATGCAATCCATCTTAATCTACCATAAAGCAATTCATTCTTTTTTTGGGATTTTCATGAAAATTCGGAATTAAAAAAATAACCTAAATAATCTATTAAGATTAGAATATTACTTAATTTGAACTAGGAAATAAATTATCTCAAGTCCTAATTTAAATTAAATAATTACTCTATCTTCTAGATATATTTAGGATTCCCTAAATATACAAACTCTAATTCAAATCATAACCGATATTTTTTGAATTTTCTTTTATATTTGAAAAGGAAAAACAGTTTAAACAGAGATAACATCCACATTCAAAACAACCACGCGATCCGCCGGATTTGTTTCAAACTCGGATTAGGCACAAAAATCAAACTATCGGTCATATCTAAGGGTTATAGATATTAACGGAAAGTCGATCATTCAAATTTGGAAAGCAGATAAAAATCATTATCGTATCCAAGTGATTATGGATAGGATAATAATTTTCTGTATCGCCGCGTATCGTACCTTAGGGACAAGGTCGGATAATCGTCCAGATACATTGCTAAATTAGGAAATTTTCCTAATTTTGAATATTTTCTAATATTGCGGACATATCAAATATTATCCTAAGATATTTAGTAAACCAACGAAGAATATCCACGAAATATCAAAATATTCAAATTAGGAAATTAAATATTCTGAAAATTTACCGGATAATATCATTACCTAATTTGAAGATAATTCCCAAATTTGAATCGTCTCGGGATGAGCTTGCGGATTGGGATAGGACAACGGCAACGGCGACGTCGGGACAGCGGCGTGCGGCGACATGGCGGGACAGCAACTTGGTGAGGATTGCTCCGATGGGTTCATCGGCGGCTGGTGGGACAGGGGGCAACAACTCGGCAACTCGGCAGCTGACTGAGGACGCCGGCAGAGGAGTGGCAGGAGGCGGCGGTGTTAGGCGTTGGCGTAGGCGGCAGCAGCCTGCGGCGAAAGGCGCACCAAAGGTGACGTGCAGCGGCGCTCCGGCTTTGGCGAGACTCCGGTGAAGGGGTCAGCGGCGGACGGAAGCTTTACCGGCAGGAATGGCGAACGGGCAGGGCTGAACAGCATCGGGTGGCTGTGGACGTCCGGCAGAGCAGCGGTGGCAGCGTCTGGCGGCTGTGGTGGTTGCTCCGGGCATCGATAGTTACTGTAGTTGGCGGAATAGCAGCGGCAAGATAGCGGGATAGCGATGAGGAGCACCAGCGAAGGGGCAGTAGCGTTCGGAGGCTGGCGGGCGCTGGTCTGCGCAGTGAGACACGGCCGAGGCGTGGTAACGGTACAGTAAGGGGTCTCCGACGACGCTTGGTGAGCGGTGAGGCGCGGCATGGCAAGGACGGCGTGCCTCTTTGGCGAGGCGGCGGTGTACGGCACGCGGCGATTGGCGGCTGGCATCATTGCGGTGAGCGACGGTGGCAGTGGGGATGCAATGCACCGACCTCTCTCTTTTTCTCTTCCTCTCAATTAGTCTCACGTGTCTCTCTCAAAAATTTCAGATCTGAAAATTATGTATCCTCCCAAAAATCTGACCTAATCATGTATATATAATGCTAATCTAGGTCAATTAGATGGGCTCTCTAGTCCTAATGAGACTTGGGCTTAGGCTCTAATTTAATTTAAATGGGCTGAATTAACTTGGGTTTTTATTTAATTAAGTACAATGGGCTGAATTAAGCTCAAATTAAAACGACCGAGCCCGTTTGACTTGTAATTCCCGGCCCTTGCATTCTGAGCGAGCCGAGTCCCATTCAATGAATTTTAAGCTCGTTCGCCATCGCCAATCCGATGCAAAATGCAATTAAATTAAAATAAACCTAAACTATATGCTATGCAATTTAAATATTTTTGTTTATGGATTAAAATTTAACCTCTAATTTTTATGCAAATTACAACTAAATGGTCACTAAAATTTAGATGTCAACAAGTGTCAATATGTAATCATCAAGTTGTTCTTCAGAACTGGCAATATTCTGTAAATTTTTTGCCAACATGTTTGCTATTGCTCGTTCTTTGACTGACTTTTGAGATGAACTTCTAATGTCAAATTCAGATAACAAGACTTGCCACTTTGCCAATTTCCCGACCAAGAAGGATTTCTCAAGAAGGTACTTGATCGGGTCATTCTTAGTTACTAGCAAAATTTGGTGATGAAGGGTGTACTGTTTTAATTTGTGTAATACCAAAATCAACGCAACGTATGTCTTCTCAACTATTGAGTAACTCACTTATGATGTTATGAACTTCTTGCTCAAGTAATAAATGGCTTATTCTTTACTATCATTAGTCTTCTTTGTACAAGCATCGCTCTTAACGACTCATAGTGAATCGTCGAATATAAAATAAGCGGAATTCCAGGAATTGGTTGTACCAAAACTGGTGGGCATACCAGATATTCTTTGATCTTGTCAAAGGCTTGTTGACATTCTGCATCCTACTTCACTATGGCATTTTTCTTCAACAGTTTGAAGAATGGTTTAGCAGTCTCAGAAAGCTGATATATGAAACGGGCAATGTAATTTAATTGTCCTAACAGGCTTCTCACTTTTTTTAACGTAAAAGGAGTCTTTAAGTCATATATTGCCTTGATTTTGGAAGGACCTATTTCGATGCCCCCGTTACTGACCACAAATTCTAGCAGTTTACCAAATTTTGCCCCAAATACACACTTGTTGGGATTCAATCGCAACTTATACTTTCTAAGTCTTTCGAACAATTTACGAAGCACCTCAACATGATCTTCTCCTTGTTTGAATTTTGCAATCATGTCATCCACATATACCTCGATTTCTTTGTGCATCATGTCATGGAACAAAGTTACCATTGCCCTTAGATACGTGGCACCAGCATTTTTCAAACCGAAAGGCATCACCTTATAACAAAATGTGCCCCATGGTGTTATGAAAAACGTTTTCGCCTTATCCTCTTTCTTCATGAGGATTTGATTATATCCTGAGAAACCATCCATGAATAAAAATGTTTCGAACCCAATAGTGCTATCCACTAATATATCGATATGTGGAAGCGGAAAAATCATCCTTAGGGCTTGCTTTATTTAGGTCGCGATAATCAACGCACACTCACACCCGACCATCTTTCTTCATTACGGGTATTATGTTGGCAACCCATTCTGAATATGGTACTAATTCAATGAAACTGACTTTGAGCAATTTCGTCACTTCTTCTTCTATTTTCTTCGCCAATTCCAACTTTGTTCACTTCAGTTTTTGCTTCTTTGGTGAAATACTTGGATCAATTGGCAAAGCATGCTCAACTATGCTTGGATCGAGACCTGGCATGTCAACATAAGACCGTGCGAATATATCTTGATATTCTTTGAGCAAATCTATAATCCTTCCCGCCTCTACTGAGGAAAGACTTTCTCCAATCTTAACATCTTTGGGATTCTCTTTATCGCCCAGATTAATAGTGATCGTTTTCTCTAACGTGAGTGGCTTTGATTCTTTATGACGGATCCATTCCCTTCTGACCCATTCCTCATCTTCAGTATCCACTTTAATATTGCAAGTGATCTCCTCGAAAAGACTTAGGTCACATATGAACCTATTATGGATATGTGAATGCTCATGCCTGACATGTAACAAACATGATTAGTAATTGCGTACGAAGTAAATAAAGTACATGGTCTTATGAAAAACTTTTTGGAAATTCATGTTGAAATTTATTTTGAAAGAACATAAAGACAGAGCTAGTCCTAATATCATCAGACTTCCTTGCTCTTAAAATCATTTTCGCAATGAGGAGCAATATAGAAACCCAAAGCCTCAAGCCTCATGAATGAAGATAATGTTCATCATAAGTTTGGTTTTATTTCTAACTGTTCTTAACAAAACATTTGATCACTTTTATTGAATTGAAAAACGCAATTACATCTATATCAAAAGGAATGTAAATTGCAACTAAACTAAAACTGCAAATGAAATCATAAGAAATTTGAAATGGCAATCAACAAAATGCAATGGAAAATTTATAGCAAAAGTTCAAGAGAATCTTCCTACTCAAGTACGTAGGTATTTTCTACCTCAGTTATGATAACGTTGATGATATTCCCTTGAATAAACTTGGCAGAACAGATTCTTCCTCTGCATGTAAGTCCTCTTCTTGAAGTAGCTTGAAAGATCTAGGAAAAGTTTCCTTGATATGGATATGATGATAGAAAAGCTCTCTAGTTTTGCCCTTCCATACGATGGATTAATGAAGCGATCACCTCGGCTTCTATAGCCTCCATGGTTCTTTCGACCTCAGCCTCCATGGTGATCTTTAGTATTGTCTGGAATATAACCATCTCCGTGCTTCATTCTTGTAGCAAGCGGAGTAATAGGTTCTTTGATCCGTTGGGTTTCAATCCAAGACCATTACCGGGAGTAAATCAATACCAGCATAACATCCTTACAAACATAATAGATAGTGTTGAGAAATCCGGGAATTTTATGATGCAACTGGCAGGAATTTACACCATTGAGATCATTTCGAAGGAATGATAACTTGGTTCTTCTTTCACTTTAGGTTTGACATATGGTATTGCACTCTCTTTGTAGGTGGTGAAATCTGTCTCCTCGTGTACGGTGATCATCTTACTATTAATGACAAACTTGACCTTCTGATGGAGACCCGAAGGAATGGCGCCAGCCATATGAATCCAAGGTCTTCCGAGTAACAAGTTGAAAGTCCTCAGAATATCCACTCCTTAGAAGTCAATCAGGAAAGGCACATGGCCTATGTTCACCTCGAGCTCGATATCGCCAATAACGTCTTTCTTCATTCCATCAAACAAGCATACTGTTACCTTGGAATGTTTGATGAGCTCATCACTAATCCTCAAGCAATGCATTGTGCTTAGTGGACACAAATTAAGTGCGGAACCATTATTGATCAGCACCAATGACACTTCCTTGCCTCGGCATCTGATGGCAATATACAAAGCCTTATTATGGGAACACCCATCAATTTGGAAATCTTCGTTGGAGAAGGCGATTTGATCCTTCAAAAGAATAGTGCCAACAAAGTCTTCCAATTGTACTCCATTAATCGTCTCCGGGACGTGAACCTCATTGAGAAGCTTCATAAGTACTATTTTGTGGCTTTTTGAAGTTTTGAAGAGATCCAAGAGAGAAATATGTACCGGCATCTTTCTTAGCTATTCAATTACCTCAAATTCGCTCGTCTTCATAACCGAAAATAACTGTTTAACATCTTCTTCGGTTACTCTTTTCTTTTCGCGTTCATTATCCTTCGGGATATTGCATCTCCCTGATTGGGTTATGGCATTGACTTCTTTGGGAGAGTAATCCCAAAGTACACATTTAGTGTCAAACTTTTCTTTTGGAGGGAAAGTGATGATCATAGGCTGTGTTTCTTCTTCTTCGATCCTTAGCTGATCAATGGGAAGTTGGATAGTGATTAATGTGACGGGACCTTTCTTCTCCTTATATTTATCAATCTTATCAAGCTTGATTAGAAATGGTGTAATCATGGATACTATACCTCTATTGGCTTCGTCAATATCCATTCCACCCTAACCATCAAGTGTGACTGTTTCATTCTTGAATGCCCACGAAGGAGATGTATATTTGATACCGTAATTATACCGGCCACTATCTTGACCTAGAGAATCAACAACTTCACCTTATCTTCGTGCTTTTCGAACAAATCGCCTATCACCTCAGTGAGTTTTTTCCTTCTCTTTCTCTTCCTGATCTTCATTCTCCTTGAGATTCAATTGGCTGATCAGGACCTCATCCATACCACCCCATCCGTCCGGTACAATGTCTACATTTTTGAATGCCCATGGTAGTGGTGTATATTTGACACGGTAATTGTATTTACTGTTGTTTTGACCGACTAAATCTACAGTTTCGCCTTCCCTTATCGATTTCTGGGTGAAACGCCTTTCATTCTAATGGACTTTTTCTTTCTTCTTTTCATCATGATTTGTTTCATCTTGAAGCATTTCTTTCTTGGGTAGAGCTTTCTTCTTAGGATTGGTTTCATCGCCCATACCACCCTAGCCATCAGGCATAATTACTTCATTTTTAAATGCCCATGGCGGTGGGGTATATTTCACTTGGAAGTTATATTTTCCCGAGTCTTCTTTCAAGTTGTCTACAATCTCGTCTTTTAGGAGTGCTTCTTAATGAAAGCCAGTATCCCCTAATCGAGAAACTTTAATCTTGACTTCATATTCATCTTCATTATCAGACTTGATCACTGTTTCTTCATCCTTGATCATGTTTACTGTATTGTGCTTAGGAAGACGATTTTGATGTACATTTGGCTCGGGCTCTTGGAAGTTCAATATCTTCTTGTCAATGAGCTGTTGAACCTTGTACTTTAGAGTGAGACAATTATCTACATCATGTCCCCTTTCTCTCATGTGATAGGCGCAAGTCTTTGACTCATTGTACCAAGAAAATCTCACAGGATTGTCTCTCGGTACTTCTTTGGCCACCAAATGCCTTTCTAGAAGCATTGGAAATAGCTTTGACAGGGGTCGGGGAAACGGTGTATATTGCCTCACGGGCCTTTATTTGGCTCGAATTGCCTTGGATTTTTCCAAGCAACATTTGATTGTTTCAGAAATGATGCTTGATGAGTACTTGAGCTCGACACCATGGCTACTTCTCGGATGGGTTCTTCGTCTTTTTTTCTAGGGTAAGGTCTTTATGCTGCTGTTTCTTGAGCCTTCTTTTCTTTCAAACCCTATTCAATTCTCTCACCCACTTTTACCAACATAGTGAATGTCTGATAGCCTGATACATGAAGCTTGTCATAATGCTCAATTGGCATTGACTTTAGAAAGAGCTCAATGAGCTCATCTTCTCTTCACTTATGGCGGGCTTTACTTGTGAGGCAACAACTTTCCATCTCTAAGCATAGGCTCTGAACCCTTCATTCTTCCGTTTCTCGGTTCTGACGAGATCCTCTCTAGTTGGGAGTACTTCAACATTAAACTTGTATTGACGAAGAAATTCTCCTACCAAATGATTCCATTTAGTGAAGTCTTCTATATCGAGGGTTGTATACCATACAAGGGTTGTCCCTCTCAAACTATCTTGAAATATGCTGATAAGAAGTGGCGTGTTGTCCGAATATCTTGCCATCTTACGGAAATAATACTTCAAATGGCTTTTGGGACAACCAGTGCCATCATACTTGCTTACGAACTTTGGCTCTTTATAGTTTTCTAGAATAACTACCTTTACGTACGGTGAGAACTTGTCAAACATTTGAAGCTCATAGTCTTGACTTGCTAAGCATTCTTCAATTTTGGCTAATCTCTTGGACTCTTCCTCATCATTTGTTTTGGATGTCTTCTTGATCTGATCATCCTTTTCCAAATTTACCACCTCAGGCATAATCTTTGGAGGATTTTCTTGAACCGGTTCTTTATTTCTGACTAGGTCTTCAATCGGTGTTTCGGTTGCATTTGAAGTTCCTACATTTGGAATAGTAGGATAAGACCCTTGAGATGTGAGAATAAAAGCTTTCATTTCTGCCATCATTGCAACCATTTGGATCATTTGATTCTCGACTTCAACTAGTTGAGCACGGGTTTCCTCTTCCACTATTCTAACTTGTAGGCGAGTCCGAGGTCTTTTACTTTTCGTCGTTAAATCACCTGCTTTATAAAAAGACCCAATATTAGCATAGCAAAATGATCAAGAAACTATATATCCTTTTAATTGTATGGTTTCATGAGATTGTTATGGATAAGAAATTCCATACAAGTCTTAGCATTGTATAAAATTCTTCACCAATGTCTTTCTCAAGGAATCATACAATTTAAGGAATTGCAATCCATGGTGATTCCTTTATGTTTTGAAATCATGTTTTGAAATTATCTATGCATGTTTAGAAAATGATCAATCCATCATTGCATATAAAATTTGAAATTGTTTGACATTATGATTTTAAACTCAAATGGGAATCTAAATCATCCAATCATAGGCTTCTTGCTAACTAAGATAGCTTTTGCCTTTTGGTATTCTTCCTATTCCTTAGCTCGAGACTCCCATTCTTTCATATCAATCACAACCTCTTCAGAGACGTAGGATTCTACTCCAGGCATGCTTGGAACAATGTATTATGGCACATACTCATCTACAGGGTCTGGTACCACGCTCAACGGGACATATGGCTCGACATTAATTGGATGCTTATTTTCTATCCATTTGATGTATTCTTTGGAGGCCATGCAAATCTTCATGTCTTCTTCCAAGCTTTTTGGCCACTCGATTATTTGTTCAAGTGGGTTATCTAAAAGTAGGATGATTTTGTGAATTTTGTCTTGAAAGCTATTCTTCTCCTTTTCGGGTATAGTTTCACCTGGCATGTTAAAGGCAAACTCTTTAGGATTCCATACCGGCGGTACTTGCTGAAGTATCCCAAATTGTCTAATAACCCTTAAAGGGCAATAAGCTGCTCCTCCACTTAAACCAAGCATTGGTATCGCATTTCCCTCTCGGCTCGTAATCTTTACTTTATTAATCTTTGGCTAATTGATCTGCCATTGAATTTGATCAGGAGTTAAGGCTCTAATGAAATTGGCTCAATTTAAGAAAGATTGTTTGGGTAATTTACTTTGGATACGAATATATTGTTCAATTGGATTTATCGCTGAACAAATTTTACGAATGTTCATGAAATGACACCAAGGTCGAATGTATGAGATGAACCATAAAGACAAAAGACCAGTAGAAGCTTGAAAGATACCTTTCCCATGATTTTGATATGTGTTTAAGGAGATGATGGTTTGGGCAAGAAGCATATTAGAGAAGTCCCATTTAAGACATGCTTGTTTTGCGATCACAGCTACTAAATGGTCTAATCCTGTTCTAGACACAGGAAATAGAATAAAGCTGAAGAAAGCTATAATGAATACCCGGGCTGAAGTGTTTCCCATTTCCCTAGGAAGTTTTCAAAAGTTGTCCACTAGGAAGGATAATGGAAATCTACCCGTGTTTGATTGATTAACTTTTTTATTTTGGAAGTTTTGAGGTTGAGGAATTCGGCTAAAAGGCTCAAAGGATTAAGTCCAACGGGTGGCTCTACGACCCTAGGTTTATAATTAATTCCAATAGCGGCTTGATATTCTTCTAATGTTGGTACTAATTCATGTTCTCCAAGATGGAATGTGGCGGTGGAAGCCCCCCCAAAAATGCGCTAAAGGTTGGACTAAACTAACTTGATATTCTACATACACAAGTTCGAGAAGGTATCTAAGTCTTTTTTAGACATAAGTTTGGTTGTCCTTGGACATGCCTTTCCACTAAGCAACAAGTTCCTTCCGAGAAATGGGAATTACTTTGATGTCTAGTTTTCCTATTGAGTCTAATCATGCAAAAAGATTTGTTATAAATCACCATGGATTGTGAATCAATTTTAATGCCTCCATTTCAATCACATATCCTTTTGAGATAAAACGGAGGTAAAGTACGCTTGCATGCCTCAATAGTAATGCAAATGTCATTTTGAGTCCGTTTAAACCTTAAAACAGTATTTAGTTGAGATTATGGACAAATTCAATGTGTAATGTAAATGCCCATTTTGTCATACTCCATTTATGCCATAAAGTCCTAAACTGTGGTTTGCAATTTCAAACACATTGAAATGAACGAATAAGCATTTGAATTGCATGAGAAATCCGTTATGGACCTATATATTTCGTCTAGAAATGAAAGAATGGTCAAATGAAGTATGACACCCTAATCATATATTCTAAAACAAAAGGGCATTTAGACCAAACATTGAATGTCATTTATGCATTTTTTACGAATGTGCCAACTAACATGCATAATTGTAAAGGAATGGAATGGAACGGAACGATAATTGCTTACCATGATATTTTTGTTTGGTTTTAGGTATACCAACCACAAAGACAAGCAAATGTAACTAGTGAAGTTTTGACGCCTAAAATGGTAGGATATACAAAAGGCTCAAGGTCATCACATTAATGGCAAGGGATTCTATTCCAATAGGCAATCAGCTTAAAGTTATGGAATACTATTCCATCTCAGTGATCGGCATTGTATTTAAATGATTCCATGGGCAATCAGCCCATAGTTTCGCCTAAACACATACCTCCTAAGGATAATCCTAAATGTAGCCGGGTTGGGCCACGTATGGTGTGTACTAATGGTGTAGTGCTAAAGTAATTTAAAGACATACATAGCAATTAATGACCACACAGCACTTCTAAAATTCATTCAAACCACATTCAATCTGTGACATTCCGAATTTCGACCCATTTTTGGGTATTTCGTCAATGCGCTTACAATAAAATCTCACTTGGAACTAATCACTCTTAGGTTATTTTTAAATTAGAGATTTCGCCAGAATCGCACTCGATCGAATTTGGCCGTTATTTAGAGCCCAAACTTTAGTGTCGAATTTCTGAGAGTTTCGTGATGAATTTAATTGGACAGTGTCAATATTGTTGTGACCAGCGTCGATATTGCTCGGGATAAGTGAAAAGTAAAATTTGGACCGGGTGTGGATTTGGACTAGTAGACCTCCATCGTAGTGTGTTTTAGTTATTATCTTTTGGTCTTTTTCCTAAATTTATTAACTAGGATTTTCGTGGGCCGTTAGATCGATTTTGGGTTCGAATCGTGACCGCTGGATCACACTAGAGGATAAATTTTGACTTTTGTTCTCTCTCTCTCTCCTCCTCTTTTCCCACTCACATTTCCCCCGTGTCCCGTCTATCCTCTCTCTCTCTCTCCTCCCCATGCAACATCCCCTCCTCCCTGTATGCACAGACCTGCCCTCCTCTCTCTCTTCCTTTTTCTCTTCTTCTTCTTCTTCTTCTTCTTCTTCCTTCTCCTCCTTGACGCTATGGCTTCTACTTCTTCTTTTGCCGCTTGACCACCGCTCATCGCTACCTAGTGATTGCGCGCCGCTGCCATCACCAGCCAGCCCAGCCGTGTGCCAGCTTGCCCGACCGCCACACTGCCCGCCAGTCGTCCACCTTGCGCCGTTGCATGCACAGCCACCTGACGCCGTTCGCCCGCAATAGCAGCTCACTGCCCCGTCTGCTATGGCTAAGCTCCGCCGAGCCGCCGGCCAGCTCATCCGGCCTCGCCCTGCCGCCCGCGATGCTACCATGCCGCCTCCGACCATCGCGCAACCATCCCCTCCCCTTGTTTTTCTTATCCCCGACGTCTCTCCTATTTTGGCTCTGCCTCGTCCAGCCGCCGCGCGCTGCCATTTCGACCGTCGCCGCTGCTCCGTCCGCCACCACCTAGCTCCCAACAACCCTGCCCGGCCACTTGCAGCCACCGTGCTCGCCTGGATAGCCCAGTGCCGCCCTAGTTCTGCCTTGGTCAGACTATCTCGGCCATTGCCGTGTCGCTCGGCACTGCCCAGCCACTCGCCAACGCTACCCAGCCGCTACCCATCACCTAGCTGCTTGCCTAGCCGTGCTCAGCTGTTGCCCTTGCCGTGGCTGAGTGTCCCGAGCCGTGGTCGAGGACCATGCCGAGTGCCCGTTGCGCCTTTGCCTACGCCGAGTCGTCACTATTCTCTTGGGCCATTTTGGGCCCATGTGGATTTTTCCCAAGTCAAATTTAGGTAAGCGACTTCCTAAACCCTACTTAGTATAGTGGGTACTTTTAGACTTGTTCAAGGTGTGATTAGTACCAGTTTAGTGGCTAATTTATGTGGGTGTGATAATCGGATTGTCATGGCGTTTATGGGTGAAATTGACATGTGATTGGGCCGACTTGAGTGTTGAATTAGTGAGCTAGTGTGATGAGTTTGTGATTGGAATTAGATATGTACGACATGTGAGAATGGCGAATTGTGATGTGGTGTGTGTGCATGAGAAATGTCTAGTGAGGGACAAAGCCCAGATTGAACGGAGGGATGACCTGAGGAGTGTTGATGCGGGTCATGTGAAAGTGTGAAATGTCCAGTGAGGGACGGAGCCCAGCTTGATTGGAGGGCTGACCTGTGGGGTGTTGACCCGGGTCGTGGAAAGTTGGTCGGCCGCGAATGCGAATTGAGTGTGATTGAATTGATTGAATATACATGTGAGAATGACGAATTGTGATATTGTGTATGTGCATGCGAAATATCCACTGAGGGATAGAGCCCGAATTGATCAGAGGGCTGACCTGAGGCGTGTTGATGCGGGTCGTGTAAAAGCATGAAATGTCCAGTGAGGGATGGAGCTTGGATTGATCGGAGGGCCGACCTGAGGCGTGTTGACGCAGGTCGTGTGAAATGTCCAGTGAGGGATGGATCTCGGATTGATCGAAGGGTTGACCTGAGACGTGTTTACGTGGGTCGTGGAAAAGTGTGAAAGGTCTAGTGAGGGACGAAACCTGGCTTGATCAGAGGGCTGACCTGGAGGGTGTTAACCCGGGTTGTAGAAAGTTACTCGGGCACGAATCCAAATTGAGTGTGATTGAATTGATTGAATATACGTGATTATGACGTTTGAGTGGCAATGTTATGTTCTTGAATTACTATTGCTCTATGGTGAATTGACTAATATGCAGAGTTGGCATGTAGTTCGAAACGAGGTAAGTATGTTGTGTGAAAATTGATTGTGTTGGCTAGTGGATTGCACGTTAGACTCATCTAGGTACACATTGGCCTAGATGGGGTATAGGTTGTCTACTTATTGAGATTTATTCTCATTACTGTAGTGCAAACAATTTCAGATCCGCATCCGTGATTGATTTAGAGACGTCGCCAGAGTATCTCGGGGATCGAGGATGGGTCAAGTTACCTTATCTTTTGAGCGCCCCGTTTTGTAGAGGAGATAAGTTTGACAACCACCGCCTCTTTTGATGATCGTGGTTTGAAGCTAGTGACCTAGAAGGTTGTGGTGTAAATGAAGGTTGTAACCTGTGCCAAGTACATGCTATGAGTTTATTGATTTGTGCATGTACTACCCCGTTGTCATTATTAATTGTCTGGATTGTTTAAATTTCGCTTCTACTTGCGTATGACTTGGGGTGTTTTGTTTGGGTCGGTGACGCGTCTTGAGACGTTGTGTTTAATACGGCTATCGAAGAGGTGTCGCGAGCTCGTTGGGGTTTGGGGCACGGCACAATCCCAACACCATCCTACAAAATAAGGGTTAGCAAAGACAATACCCCTTATACCGCCCGCCTGCAAAACCCATTTATCACTATCATTAGCGGGATGTACCTGAGATCCTTGCAAGCACAAAATACAAACATATCGTTCTATCTAGGCCTAAGTCCACTTAGAAAAGGTTCATCCCTAGCGGAGTCGCCATGCTTGTCGCGCCACGCTTTTTTTTTTGGGCTTTTGGGATTTGCGCGCTAAGGAGGTATTTCTGCGTAATGGTCTCTCCTAGACCATACCTCACATGACAGTAGAAGGTAATTTCTTATTTAGTCTAGGTTTGTGATTTTGGAATCACTACTAGTCATTATTGATAGGTAGACTAGAAACCTAATTGAGGTACGGGAGAAATACCACGATTCTACGAACCAGAGATTCTAAGTACGGAGACTTATTTACGTTATTGATCTCGAATCAAGATCCCTAATGCCCTTTTGGTACCTAAGAATGATACGACGTCTAACGTGTCATGCAAATTTCCGAGACTTATTCTATCCATTCTAATAGCAAGAAAGGCCAAACAAGTATCAAAAGCACAATTGAAGTTAATCAAATCAATCAAATCAATCAATCCTAAGTGGTCTCTAAAAACGAAAATCAATCAGAACATCCAAACCCTAATGAAGCTCTAGAAATTTATTCATTTCATGGTTTATATTTTTTTTTTTAGGGTTTTAGGGTTTTTAAGGGTTATAACCCTTGAATTTGGGATTTTTCTAAAAATGCCACTTGGGCACTTCCAAAAATTCAAATCTCACTTTTTATGGTTGGCCACAATGTTTTTGAAGCATTCTGTGAATTTTTAAAATTTTTGAATTTTTTTAAATAATTTTTTTGGAAATTTTATTAATCGAGAATTAATTTTTTTATAATTTTCTGACAATTTTTATGAATTTTCCAATTTTCAATTTTTTATTGATTTTCCAAATTTTTTACATTTTTTATTTGTATTTTCTGAATTTTTATAAATTTTCTGAAAATTTTTGAATTTTTATGAATTTTCTGAAAATTTTTGAGTTTTTATGAATTTTCTAATTTTTTTTATGATTTTTCTGTTTTTCTGAATATTTTCGATTTTCCAAAAAAATTTATATTTTTCTGATTTTATATATTTTTATATTTTTTAATTTTTATGAGTTTTTTTAGTATTTTTTAAAATTCCCGCTGGGAAAATGAACCGAACCGGCTCGGTTCGGCCTGACCGAACAGGGCTTCGCTGGCGCCGGTCACTGATCACTTCCTCCGGCGAGCCCAACGCCGAAACGGTGCCGTTTTGGGTATTTTCATTGAGTCATTTTCACAAACACGTTATGGGCATGGCTCGGTGTTAAACATTCTCGAGACTGCCGATTTGTGATTGTCTCTGATGACCTTCTAATGAATATTTTGCCATTCCGATTGCACCATTGTTTTGTATATGTCTTCTATTCTCAATCTAGCCTACTCAAAACATCAGCGGATGTTTGCCGGTCGACGAAAAATCAATTAGAAAAAACGTACCTAACATTGATCTAAACTAGCATTCCTGGCTTTCAGACCATCACACAGAATGCCCTAGCCATCTCTAGCGGTCATTCATCATTCAAAACATTCACAAGGAATCAGAGGCACTAACTTGCTCAACCATAGACCATCGATAATGCTCCAGCGGGTGGAAAATGCTCTGGCGAGATTCAACCAATGATGACCGATTTGGTTTTGTTGATTCAATGACACAAAATGCAAGCAAACAACAAAATATTCTCAGAAACGTACTATAAACCTCCAAAAAATCAAAATCTCCAAGAAAATCGCATGAATATGCATTTTAAGGTGAAAATGGTTTTTTGGAATTCTAAAAAAAAATGATCATGAGCGATGTTTACCTTCTTTGTTCGATGATTAGGAGAAATTGTTGAATTGATCCACGCCTATTGGGTTGTTCCTTGCCACTTGAACTTTCACCCGGTGGTCTTGGTCTCGCCAGAAGAGCTCCAAGCACGCCAGATGAGCTTGATTTTCAGAGGTTCACGGTCAACTTCCATTCTGGTTTGCCCGAGGAGGAGATCCTCCCTAGACGGTCGATTTGTCGGCGCCGTTCAATTGACCAGCATCGATCACTCAACCCGAGGATCTCCACTCCTCTCTCTCTCTCTAGATTTCAATCTTTTTCCTCTATGGTTCTCTCACTCTCTCTCTCTCTCTCTCTCTCTCTCTCTCTCTCTCTCTCTCTCTCTCTCTTCGGCAATTCTTAATAAAAAATCCCCCCCCAAAGATCGTTAGAACCGATTTCTAATCAGTTATAACTGATCTCCGACGACAGCTGGAGATTTAGGTCAAACACGTGTTTATTTGACCGGAAATGATCGACTAAGCCACGGGCTTGAAATGATTTTTCTGGGTTTTTGCACGTTCTGGGGCGAATCGGGTAGGGAAGATGAACAACCTGGGTCGGGTCAGGTTGACCTGATCGACTCGGCAGACCCAGGTTGATCTAAATTCGCAAATTAAACTCAATTTTGACCCAATTTTCAAAATTAAACCTTGAAATTGAAATCCCCATCATATTCCGAACCCAAATATATGATTTTCCCCAATTTTTGTTATAATTGTGTTCAAGATTTTCACATTTTTATATTCGGGTTAATAGGATTTTATTCAATTTGATGTCCCAATGACCTAATTAGGAAAAATTGATGCCAAAATTGAATTACCCACATCTAATTAACTCTAGAAATGATGGTCTCATATTTCGACAATTTCAAATTGGGCACGATTCCCAATTTGGGTTCAAAATTCTTAATTTTCAATTGAATTTTAGGGATTTTTTTTTATTTTTATGTCAAATTGTGCAATTGGACCAACCATTATGTAATTCAAGGTCTCAGAATCATTTGTTGTGAAGGCACTATGACTTAAAAATGACTAGAAAAAATTTAATTGCATTTTTGGTTCAATTCGGGTTTAATTTTGCCCAATTTTGAGAAAAACACATACCCAATTGAGATATTTCAAAATTGATAATGTATTCATGAAATTGGATTTAAAATAAGACTAATGACTATTTTTATGGAATTTTCTGATTCCATTTGCTATTTTTCTTGATTTTATCACTTATTTTTATTAAAAGAAATTAAGGTAAATGCAGGAAAATGCTAAAAAAAATTTTGGTTTAGAAATAGGTTTCTAGGCTTGGCCAAAATTCCTAGTCCTAATTTTGAGATTTTTAAAAACATAAAAAAAAGAGCTAAAATTTATGTGTCAACACGATCGTGACAGTTTCCACACCCTTAAGTACCACAAGCAATGGCCGTCAGCCACGCCTTATGTAGAGTTCGAGCCACAGCAAGTCTTGCCTCAACCCCACCACCATGCTGGTCAACTCCAATGGATAGATTTCGTGTTTTGTTTTCCATTAATAATAAGTTGCAGCGGCTTCTGTCCAATCGATTCTCTAGCTTCATTTACACCATTTGGTGACATGTTTGGCAGGTGCCCGATAGAATGCCAATACTAGCATTTGAGCCCCTGTGATCATTTTGCTTTTTCTATCCACTTATATAACTTGTGCACTTTAAATTATTAATATAATCTCTATATGTTATTGTTCTATGTATCTGTGAAATTCATTGGCCCTCATATTTATGAAAGGATTGATCATGGCCTGTTTTAACTTTAAGTCCGACCGAGAGCACGAGCAGAAGAAGTCCTACGCAGTGCATGCTGCTATGAGATTACGTTAAAGTTTTGTCAACCTCTTTTTTTCTGGTCTTTGGCTACTAGAGGAAGGTCTTTTATGTCAGGAATGACATTTTGAGGTTGGCAGATCTTGACTATCACTGTCGGAGAAAGATGATAGGTCCATGTTCTCCTTTTGTGCTTCCGACGTGGTGAAAAGGATCGTTGCGATGAGACGACCAAGCTCCATATGGGCGATTGAGAGGGAAAATGACATAATTAATCCGTAAACTTTGTTCAAATGTGTAATATGATCCCTGAACCTTTAATTTGTTCAATACGATTCCTAAACTTTAGCCCAAAATGAAATGTCGTCCATGAACTTTCAATTTGTTCAATGTGGTTCCTGAACTTTTGATATATGTTCAATCTAGTCCCTGAACTATATGAAAATGTTTAATGTTATCTCTAAACTTGAATTAATAGAAGTATGACATTGAACATTTTCATAAAGTCTATGGATTAACTTAAATATATATCAAAAGTCTGGAGACCATATTGAACAAATTAAAAGTTCAAAAATCACATTGTACATTGATATGAAGTTCAGAAACTATATTGAACAAAATTAAAAGTTTAGGAAACACATTGTATATTGGATGAAAGTTTATAGACTATTTATATCGTTATCCCCGTATAAAATTTTGAGTAGTAGAGTGCCTTATGATCTTTGAAGATGGCTTTCATTTTTTGTTTCATAATCTCCTTCCCATCGAAAATGAGACTTGAAATGTTACAGCTTATGGGTTTTGTCACTTCACAAGTTCTTCCCCTCGCCGATGCTAACTCAGTCAGCACAGAAGTGAACGAGGCCTTGAGTGCATACAGAATTCTATAGGTTATTCCATAAATTCAAGAGGTGCATTCCACTTTTATAGGTAAAAATTTCAGAAAAGTCCTAAATTTATTACATTTGTGTCAATTAGTCCTAAACCTTTTTTTTTGTGCCAATTTAGTCCTAAATATTCCAGCCAATTTTGACTAGATATTGATGACATGGATGGTTGTTGACCTATATGGCACTACCAGCGCTGACATAGACAATTTTTAATTTTCTTTTAATTTTTTATTATTTTTATTATTTCTTTTTTTCTTTCTTCCTCCTTTTGTCCGTGACCAGCCATGGCTAAGCAGGCCGCCCTTGCCCTCACCCAGGCCAAATCTGACGAGGCCAACTCTTGCCCAAGCTAGGGCAAGGGGAGCCTCGCCGGGCATCACCCTCGCCAAGACGATGCTCGGCAAGGTTGCTGTGCCCTAAGCAAGGGTTGGCCTCAGCAATTCTGGTAAGGGTAGTCGTCGCTCGGCTAGGGCTTCCCTTCACCTGGCCAGGCCTCACCTAGCAGGGTAACCCTCGCCTAGGCTAAGGCAACCGGCTCGACCATGGCCGGTGGCCAGTCACTGGCAAAGGAAGGAAGAAAGAAAAAAAGAAAAACAATTAGAAAATATTAAAAATTATCCACATCAGTGCCAGTGGTGTCACGTAGGTCGGCCGGCATCGATGTCATCAATATCCAGAAAAAATTAGCTAGAAAAAAGTGGCACAAAGACAAAAAAAAACGTTTAAAACTAAATTGACATAAAAAAATGTTTAGGAATAAATTGGCACCAATGTTAGGCCAAAAGTCTATTCTTAGTTGGCCAAAAAATGTTAAAGACTTTTTTGACACTTTTCTCCAAAAGTCTATCTTAGTTAGGCCAAAAAAAAATGTTTGTCTATGACTTTAACACGCATTGCGCACATATAAATGTCTATTCTCATGTGTTATGCCCGCCTTGAGTAAAAAGGGGCGTATTGGTATATCTCAAACGAGTTTTGGACTTTTTAAGGATTGGCACCAAATTCTAGTTTTGACTCCATATACATTAGACAATGATTAATTCTACTTTTATTTAGTTGTTTTGGGCCAACACCCCTTTTCTCGGTGTCAATTTTTTTTTGTTGGATTGTACTGGAAGTGATTTATATGATTTAATTACTTTTTAATTCCAATCAAATGAGGTTATTATTTATTTTTATGTCTGTTAATATAAATTTATTTTTACATGATATTTAAAGAATTAGGTGGTTTTGTCTATGTGTTGTTTTACTAGATGATGCCTAACATAACACATTGATTCATGGGAAGAGGAAAAGTATAGTATTATGCATTGTTATATTTAATACATTTTAGCAAATATTTTAATTGGGTAGTATTATATTTTTATTTAAAGTTTCCTTTAGTTTCAAAAAAATTTGTGGTGGTGAGCTTCTCTCATTTAACCTCTCGATGCATTATTTCCTTTTTTTTCCTTATCTTATATTTAATTGAATTTTATAATTTAAAGCGATGTCTTTACTAATTTAAATAGTTGTCACATCAATTGGACAAATCACCAATTACACAAATTATAAAAACTTAGACTATTTAATAAACACAAATAAAATGTTCGAGGGCCCAATTCGACAATTTAAAACAGTTAAGAGGCCAAAAATTAGAATTCAGAAGAGTTTTCAAGCGCACCCGTTGCCAATACAAGTAGATTTTCCCGTTCGCTCCTTCCCCCTCCTCCTCTGCAACTTCAAACTTCAAATTCTCTTCGATCTCCCTCTCCCTCTAACTCTTGCTCGAAGAAACCCAGAAGAAACCCACCATCACTTTCGCTCCATGAAACCCAGATAAACCCAAGAAAGCTCTCTCAGAAAACCAAGATGTCAGCAAATTATTGAACCCGCACAGCTCTCTCTCTCTCTCTCTCTCTCTCTCTCTGTGAAAGATATTTTCAAAACCCATCGTTAATGGGTAAGTGCCAGAAACCAAAAATCGCCAAGATCGCTGATCCGGCCACGCTGCTCGTGACATACTCGAAGAGGCGCAAGGGCTTCTTCAAGAAGGCCTCTGAGCTCTGCCGCCTATGCGGCGCCTGCGCCACCGTCATTGTCTTCTCCCTGGCTGGCAAGCCCTGTTCCTTCGACAACACATCCACCGAGGAGGTAATCTCGGAGTACATTCGCTGCGATGGCGAGGTAGAGCTGCATATGGGTCTAACCGAGCGGGTGGACTGGATTGAGGACGAGTGGGATTCTAGTGTGACGGAGGACAATGGAGTCCTTGATCGCGAAGTATTCTAGGGTTTGATATTTTGTGCACAAAAAGTTGGAAGATCTGGAGAAGAATTTGTAAGAATTAGACTCTAAGTTTGAGCTTGAGTTTTACTTATCCTTTAACTTTAGGATAACGTTTGTATTTATAGAATTTATCTACTAGCTATTACCACAATTACATGAGATAATAATAGACTAATTCAAAATATTTTGAATTTTGAATCATTTCGTTTTAGTAATAACTGCAGTGATAACTACATGAGATAAGAATGTATTAATTCAAAATATTTTGAACTTGAATGAGTCATCAATTGTTATCCTTAAGAGGCCCCCGCAAATTGAAGGTGGTCTTCTAGATGATCTTCAACTTGGATCTAAGCATATCGTGGCGACACTGTGTAAGAGGCTTGGTGAAGATATCCGCTATTTGGTCACATGTGGATATGAAGTGAACCTCAAGTTTGCATTATGATACTAAATGGTGAATGAAGTGAAAGTCTACCTCGATGTGCTTTGTTCTAGCATGAAAAAGTGGATTCATCGTAAAAAACGTTGCCCCTAGATTGTCGCACCAAAGGATAGGGGGTTTTGATTGAGAGATGCCTGAATCTTGTAAGAGTGCTTGCAAGCATACTACTTTTGCTGTGGCATTTGCCAATGCCCAATACTCAAATTCGATTGAGGAACGTGTAATGGTATGCCGCTTTTTGGCTGATGAGGAAACCAGGATTTGACCAATATAAATTGCATAACCTTTTGTTGAGCATCTATTAGTGGGGTAATTGGCCCAATTTGTGTCACTGTATGCGTGGAGTTCTGTGGTGGATTAGGAACTGATGAGCAATCCATGCGAAACGGTTTCCTTTAAGTAGCGTAGGATCTGTTTCACCGCGCTCTAGTGGTCTTTTGTTGGTTTTTTCAAGAAGAGCGGACTTTGTTTACCGCATAAGAGATATAGGGTTGTGTCAAGGTGGCATATTGAAGAGCTCCTACGATGCTCCTACACAAGTTGGTATCTTCAAGTGTCTTACCCTAATTGATTAAACTGGTATTTGTTGCCATGGGTGTTGAACCGGTTTTACACCATCCATTCTAGTTCGATGGAGGAGATCTATAACATACTTCTGTTGTGACAGGAGGAGCCCTGATGGATGTTTGATCTCCTCCATTCCCAGGAAATAATTACGTTCACTCAAATCCCATATGAAGAACTCCCCGTTTAAGCAGTTGATAACGTCTTGAATAAATGTCGGGTTGGATTCTATGATAACAATGTTGTCAACATAGATTAGCATGTATGTGGAGAAATTGGGCCGATGTAGTATAAAGAGCGAAGTATAGATTTTTTATTCAATAATTCCTAGTGATTCTAAAAAGATTCTCAATCGGTGGAACCAAGCCCGCAGTGCTTATTGCAATCCGTATAAGGATTTTGCAACTTGCATATATGGTTTGGCCTTTCTTTCTCAATGAAGTCGTGGGGCTGGGCCATTTAGACTTCTTCAGTCAAGTTACCATTTAAAAGTTCATGCCAGAGTTTTCAGTTCTTTATCACAGCCAATGAAATAACTATATGGACAGTGGTCAATTTAACAACGGGACTAAACGTTTTCGTATAGTTGATACCCTTCTACTGATTGTAGCCCTTGGCCATTAGACAGGCTTTGTACGTGTCTATCGAACCATCTGCACGTGTTTTGACTCAATAAACCTATTTGGAGCCCACGACATTTGCTTTGGGATTGGTGAAACTAAAATCCATGTTCCATTACGCAACAAAGCAATAAATTCTTGGAGCATCAAGTCTCTCCATTTTTCATCTTTATTAGCTTCGGTGAAGCACTATGACTCTTCTGTAGAACTTATTTCAGTCAAGTTCCCATCTGGCAATAGATATTTAGTGTTGGGTTTTGGGTTTTGACGTAGTTGCATTGAGTGGGTTCTTGATTTTTGATAAACAGGTTGTGTAAGTATCACAGCAGCCTGCTTTGTAGAGGTGTTTGAAAGAGCCTCATTAGAACATGTACCAGCATGAAACGGACTAGAAACCAACGTGTTAGACATTGAACCAGTATTAGTATTTGATAATGTCGATAATGGTCCTTCAAAGTTGGGTAGGGAGCTGTTAGAAGGTGGGGTAGAAGGTAGGATATTACTATTAACACGATGGTTCGCTTGGGAGGACATACCAACCATGAAGATTGTCAACCAAGAATGTGATGGTAAGAGCATTTCAGAAGGGTGAGAACCAAGCGTGGTAAATGGAAACATATTTTCAATAAAATGAGCATGTCTTGCAATATACATGTGTCCAGTTTTGTAATATAAACAATGGTAACCAACATGCAATGGACTATATCCTAAGAACACACATTGAGTAAAACGGGGTGAAAACTTATGCAAATTATATGGCCTTAATGGAGGGAAAACAACACAATCAAATATTGTTAAAAACTTGTAATCCAGTTATTAATGAAAAAGTGTTTGAAAAGGTGAGATATTGTTTAAGAATGGTGTGGGTAATTTGTCAATAAGGTAAATTGTGGTTTCAAAGGCATAAGGCCAATACTTAAGAGGAAGAGATGCATGGACCAATAATGTAATGCCGGTATCGACCATATGGTGAATTTTTCACTCAGCTGCTCCATTCTGCTCGTGAATCTGTGGACATGCTACACAATAGGTTTGAAAGTTTTTTTCCAAGGTTCTATATTCTCCACTCCAATCAAACTGTACGACTTTGATGGATTTTTCAAATTATTTCTCAACCATGGTTATGAATGTTTTGAAAATGGAAGGGAACGTAGACTGATTTTGAGCAGGATAGTACCATATATTAGGAAAAATCTTCAAAAAATTGTTAACAATACTTATAACTGGAAACAAAATTAATTGGAGCAGGTTCCCATACATCAATAAAATCGATAGCTACTTTACTAATGCTATGAGTGGGAGGTAAGAGTGTTTTATGAGTTTTGCCTAACAAACAAGAAGTAAATTTATTGAAATCGAATGTAGAACATGATAAATTATTTGAATGAATCAAAGAGCGAATTTTGCTTTGTTGAGGATGACCCATTCGGGCATGCAAGGTGTGGCAGTGGCGGAAGTATCAAGTGAGATGGTATTGGCAGATGGAGATGTGGTGATATAAAGACCCGGTAGCAACGAACCTTGGAGTAATGGTATTTTAGTCTGCGAATCCTTCACAACAAAGTGAAATGGATGAAACTCAAAGAAGCAGTTGTTATCACGTGTAAATTGTACAAAAAGCAAATTACATGTAATGGTAGGGACATGATGGATATTTGAGAAATGAAAAGATTTGTTAATAGGGGTTTTAAGAGTGAAAGAACTGACATTAACAATATTTAAGTCTGCCTTCCATTATTTACACGAAAAGATTCTTTATCGTTATGTGGAGTAGAGATCTACAAATGTTAGGCGTTACATGGGGAATAGCTGTAGTATCTGAAAATCAGTCTTGCTGCGATAGGGTAGGAAGAATTCCAGCCATATTAGCAGTAGGTTAACGTGCACCGTTGTTAGATTGCAAACACCTGAAATAATATTTTGCAGCCATATGATTGTGTTTTTGACAAATTTGGCATCGGCCTTTCCTGTTTTTGGATCGATTGCCTAGGTTTCCATGATTGTGCTTGTTACCTTGCCAACGGTATTAAGGGTTTGGGGTGTTAGATAGCTGGAAATTGGAAATTAGTTGTGGTTGAGTGGTAGGGGTGGATGATGGAGGGGTGTAGGTGGTAACATTTGCCCCTATAGGCATCGTGGCAAACTTCATTCGAAGCTCATGATTGAGGTGCAACCAACGGAGTTCAAGAAAGGTTGTTGGATCGAGTTTTGTAGCCAAGGTAGCAATAATGTTAGAAAAATCAGAACCAAGATTACAAAAGACAATAGCATTTAATTCTTCATTCCCTGGAGGGCGATTGGCAGCAGCTAATTGATCTGAAATGTACTTTACCTCACGGAAATAAGTTGAGACAGACTTGTCACATTTAGATGTATTTTAGAGTTGCATATGAAACTGAAGAATGCTTGTATGTGATAGAGATCCAAAGGCAATTTGTAGAGCCCTCTAGGCATCGGCAGCAGTAGCTAATCCAACCAGATAGGATATGACATCAGGTAAAAGAGAAGATATCATCCAACTAAGAACAAGTTGATTTTTATTAATCCATTCATCATATGCAGGGTTTGGTGCAGCAGTAGTGGATCCCGTGGGGGTGATGGTCGGAATAGAACAGATAATGGTGTCATCAAGGTATCCCATTAAGGATTGGCTGTGAAGTAATGGAAACAACTGGGCTTTTCCATGGTAGAAAGTTATCATCAGAAAGTTTATGGCTAAGGTGATGTTGCATAGCCAAAGTGAAGGTGGGAGATGACATCATGAATAGGAGAGGTCCAAAAATAGTAGAGAAAGAAGAAATAATAGAGATGTTTCAAAGGATACTACTGGTCGTCCAATATCATATAAGAATTAGACTCTAAATTTGAGTTTCAGTTTCGCTTTCCTTCAACTCTAGAATAGCAGTTGTATTTATAGAATTCACCTACCGGCTGTTATTGTAATTACATGAGATAATAATAGACTAATTCAAAAAAATATTTTGAATTTTGAATTAGTCTATTACAGTAATAACTACACGAGATTAGAATAGGCTAATTCAAAATATTTTGAATTTGAATGAGTCATTCATTATTAGCCTTAACAAAATTCAGCTGTCATGATTGGAGTTGGTGATGATTCTGGAGCTGGGCTTGGTTGAAATGCTGAAAATTTGAGCGATCAAGAGATAGATTTGGTTTTGGAGGGTTTTAAAGCTTGTTGCTCAGCTCTCTTTGAGGATTGCCCCTGCAACGGTGATGGCGATGCTTTATTGACTTTGCCGAAGAAGTCAACCCCTGCCGGCAGAAGTTAGGGAGTAGACTCCACACCTACATACTCTAATCTTAAGGGGTGTAGATTTTATCCAAATAACTTTCTTAATCTGTTTGGGGATTGCGTTGGTGACGGTGACCATGACAATTTCTTGACTTTGCTAGTAAACTTGGCCATTGGGGGTGGAATCTCGGGAGAGGAGTCAATGCTCTATGATCTCGAGGGGTATAGATTTGATCCTGATGGATTTCTTAGTCTCTTCAAGACTGTGGCAGAGACAGTGGTAGTGACAGTTTCTTGACTTTACCGAAGAACTCGACCATTAACGGTGGATGCTTGAGAGAGGAGACGATGCTCTACAACCTTGAGGAATGTGGATTTAACCCTAATGAATTTCTTTGCCTTAAAGAGGATTTTCATCGGTAATGGTGACCGTGACAATTTCTTGACTTTGCCGGAGAATTCAGCAATCGGCGATGGAAGCTCGGGAGAGGAATCAATGCTCTAATATCTTGAGGGCTGGACATGATCTCGACCACTTTCTTACACTTGAAGGTCTAGATGCTCCTCTATGATGTAAATGTGAATATATGTGGTTTTTCTTGTTAAATTGTGTTGTGCATGTTGGGAAATATTGTAAATATTAAGGGTAGAATAGTAATCTAGTTTGTGAGTAGGGTTAAGCACATATATGCATTTTTGTAACCCTATAATCACCTTTTAGAATAATAAGAAAAACTATTATCTCTTTTCATGGTATCAGAGCCCCACACATAAAAATAATAAAAAAAAAACCTATTCAAACCCTAGTTGCTAGATTGCTGGGGACTACTGTTCCTTTACCGGCGAAGCCCCCTGCCGTTGGGTGGTGACACCCAAATGCTAAGGACTCCGTTGCCGACTCAGATTTGGTTGTACCTTGGTGATTCTAGCCTTGGCTACCCACAAGCAGCCATCGCCGACCACCGGTGACCCAAATTTGGTGATGTTTGAGTATTCTAGTGTCGACCAATTCTGAGGTTCAAATTTTCTGGCATTGCCCAACCTGATGGTTGCTATTGCTTAGCCTTAGTAACTAAGATTGAACCTGAACACCCAAAAAAAATATTGCTTCTTCATCAATATTATTGTTGCTTGAATTTCATGGTTCTTACAAAGGATAAAGCTGGTGTTCCTCACCCTAAAAGTGATGTATTTCTATTTTCCACTAGTTTTTGCTACTAACCTAAGTGTATATATGCATGGTATTGCATTGAATCGAAGGTAATAGTGAGAATAAGCTTGCTGGTGGTTTGGTGATTTATGTTTTTTACTCACTGATAGAGAAATGAGTTTATGATGTGTCGATGAGCTGATGTGATTAGTGGCGATTGGAGCCATTTTTGTTTGGAAAAATTTGTGCATTTGATTGGATTACTAGCTAGAAGTGTTGGTCACAGTGAAGTTCATTTATTGGGCTCAATCACATTATTTATTTACTAATGGCAACCAGTGGATCAACTTCAGGAACACCTTTTGGTCATTCTCAATTAACATCTGTTAGGTTGGAGGGAACTAATTATCCATCATAGTCTAAAGCTATTGAGGTCTATCTTATTGTCACCAGGCAACTCGACTATTTCACATCTACAGTACCAACTGATAAGAGTAAAGTTGCTTATTAGGTTGCAGGAGATGCAATGATTAGGAATCTATTGTGGAATAGCATCGACCCTAAGGCTAGTCCCCACTTTATTCAATGCGACTCTGCTAAGGCAATTTAGAATAGATGTGCATTACACTATTCGGGACAAAATGATATGATGCAAGTATGTGACACGTGGAAAAGCTATTTGATATTCAGTGTGGAGATCAATCTTTATATGATCATTATGCTCACTTCACGACACTTTGCCAGAGATTGGATACTTATTTTCCTACCTTAAATGATCCAAATGTTTTGGCCAAACGTCAAGAGGATTTGAGGGTAATATTATATCATAAATCCTTGGGAAAGTATAGATCTCTCCATCAACATATTACATCTCAGGGTTTTCTTCCTATAGTGGATGAAGTCTTATCCCAAGTTCTCCGTTTTACAATTCCTGAGAAAATTTCTTCCACGCCAATTGTGGAGATGAGTACTATGCTTTCACATGGTTCTAGTGGATGTGGAGGTCGAGGTCGTGGTTATCAAGGTTGTAGATGCAGTTTTAATCATAGTGGAAGTCGTGGAGGCTGTGATGGGGTAGTTGGTACTGGTGGTACCATGAATTTTGGGAATAGTCGTGGCTCATGTTATTGCCATCGTTATCAAAGAGTTAGGCATACAAAAGCTTATTGCTATACACTTCACCCAGAGCTCAAACCACCTCTTGCTACATATGTAGAGGTTGAGGATTCTCCTGTTCCTCCTTCAACAATTCCACCAAGTTCAACGAATGGGCATAATGCAGGTGATTCAGTTACATTAACACGTGTTAAGTAAGATACATTAGTTTGCTCTTAACAAGTGATAGGATCTTCAACTCCTACTGCAACTCTGGCACAAACCTCCACAAGTATTTCCTCTTGTTTGTTGTCTGCAGGGTCTGATTCCTAGGTTATAGACTCTAGAGCTACCAATCATATGACTGGTAACTCTAACCTACTATCTTCATTTTCTACATCTCCTTTATCATCAAACTCAGTTACATTAGCATATGGCTCACAATCTCAAGTTACCAGTACTAGAATAGCACATTTAAGTCCCTCCCTCTCTTTGTCATCTCTCCTTCACCTATCAAATTCTCCTTATAATTTGATTTCTGTTAGCTCGTTAACTAAAGAAATGAATTGTTCTATAACATTTTCATCTTCTCGTTATGTCTTTCAAGATCTAAGAACTTGACAGATGATTGGTGGGGAAGCTCGTTAACTAAAGAAATGAATTGTTCTATAACATTTTCATCTTCTCGTTATGTCTTTCAAGATCTAAGAACTTGACAGATGATTGGTGGGGAAGCTCGTTAACTAAAGAAATGAATTGTTCTATAACATTTTCATCTTCTCGTTATGTCTTTCAAGATCTAAGAACTTGACAGATGATTGGTGGGGAAGCTCGTTAACTAAAGAAATGAATTGTTCTATAACATTTTCATCTTCTCGTTATGTCTTTCAAGATCTAAGAACTTGACAGATGATTGGTGGGGAAGCTCGTTAACTAAAGAAATGAATTGTTCTATAACATTTTCATCTTCTCGTTATGTCTTTCAAGATCTAAGAACTTGACAGATGATTGGTGGGGAAGCTCGTTAACTAAAGAAATGAATTGTTCTATAACATTTTCATCTTCTCGTTATGTCTTTCAAGATCTAAGAACTTGACAGATGATTGGTGGGGAAGCTCGTTAACTAAAGAAATGAATTGTTCTATAACATTTTCATCTTCTCGTTATGTCTTTCAAGATTTAAGAACTGGACAGATGATTGGTGGGGAACATGAATCCTGTATTATGTTGAGAAGAAAGTGTTAGCTACTGCAGCTATAAAGTGTACATCCACTAATGTATATCGGATACATTGTCATGCCGGTCATCCACCACCAAATATAATTTGGCGTCTATTTCCTAAGTTTGAGTCTTTGAGTTTCTTTTAATGTGAAGCTTGTGAGTTTGGCAAACATCATAGAGTCTCTTTTCCTTCCCACATTCAGAGTCATATGTCTAGTCCATTTGAACTGGTTCACTCAAATGTATGGGTTTGTGTCACGTGTATGATGTTTCTAGATTCAGATATTTTGATACATTCGTGGATGATTTTTCCCGAATGACTTGGTTATTCTTAGTAAAAGACCATACAAAGATTTTTCATTGCTTTCAATTGTTCTATTTTGAAGTATTGAATCAATAAAATATCTATGTCAAATGTTTACGGTTAGATAATGCTAGAGAATGTCTTGCTGCAACTTTTGGTTTCCAGCCATTTCTTGAGTCTCATGGTATTATGCATCAGACTTTTTGCTCAAATACTCCACAAGAAAATGGCAAAGCCGAACGTAAAAATCGGCATCTTCTTGATGTTGCTCGTTGCCTCATATATCATATGCATCTTCCTAAAATTTATCGGGGATATGCTGTTCTTACAGCGTGTTATTTAATTAATAGGCTTCCAACTTCTATTCTTCAGGGGGAGACACCATTCTCTATTTTACATTCAAATCGTTCTCTTTTTTCCTTATCTCTTTGAGTCTTTGGGTGTGTCTGTTTTGTATATTGTCTTACTCTAGGTCTTGATAAACTAGATCTTCATATTGAAAAATGTGTTTTTGTGGGATACTCTTGGACTCATAAGGGATACAAATGTTATAGTCCTACTCGCCGTTGTATGTTCGTGTCCGTAGATGTTACATTCTTTGAAGACCATTCATATTTTTCTTCTCCATTATGGTTTCAACATCTAGTGATGGTGATGGTGATGGTTGTGTCATACCGATGCTTCCACTGTCTTCCATTTCTCTAGCTAAGTCCATAGAATTTCAGTTTGCTGAACACACTTATCATCGAAGAAGTACAGTTCTAACTATGATAGTGTCATCTTCATCAGAACCTAATTCATCAGTTCTCCTATCAGTTGCAGTACCAACCTCTGATCCTGATCTACCTATTGCTTCTAAAAAAGATACATGTTCTTGTGTTGGTCGTCCTATTGATCGATATACTCCTTATTCTGGTCTTTCTGATTGTATCAGTACACATCATCTTATTTCTAATTTTCTATCCTATGATCATTTATCTCCCACATTCTCTACATTTGTTTTGTCGTTGTCTTCTGTTTTTGTGCCTATCAGTGTTGTTGAAGCTCTTGCTTATCCGGATTGGCGTTGTGCCATAGAGGATGAAATGCAAGCACTTATTGAAAACCGAACTTGGTAGCTTACTTCCTTACCCATTGATAAGAAACCTATTGTTTGCGTTGGGTTTTTACGGTGAAGATTCACTCGGATGGCACCATTGATCGTTTGAAGGCATGGTTAGTTGCAAATGGGTATACTCAAACTTATCATGTCTACTATGATGACACATTCTCTCTAGTGACCAAAATTCTATCTGTTCGTGTCTTTATTTCACTAACTGCACGATTTGGCTGGCTCGTTCATTAGTTGGATGTGAAAAATGCCTTTTGACATGGTGATCTTATTGAGGAGATCTACATGGGACAACCACCTGGGTTTATTGCTCAGGGGAAGAATATGGTATGTCATTTACACAAGGTTTTATGTGGACTTAAACAATCTCATTGTGCTTGGTTTGGTAGATTTAGTATGCGGTCATCAAATTTGGATTAAAATGGAGTCAGATAGATCATTTAGTTTTTAGCTTTATCTCTTCAGTTGGTTGTGTCCTTCTAACTGTATATGTAGATGATATCATCATTATTGGCAGTGATTCTGGTGGTATTTAGAAACTTAAGCACTTTTTGCATATAGAATTCAATATTAAAGATTTGGGAAGTTTTTGATATTTTCTTGGTGTTGAAGTATCCCACTCACATGCTCGTGTCAATTTATCGCAACAAAAGTATGTACTTAATATTCTTGATGAAATTGGATTTCTTGGAGTAAAGCCAATCGATACCCCTATGGATCCCAATGTAAAACTTGACGAAGAACATGGAGAATTATTACATAATTCAGCAAAGTATCAGAGATTAGTTGGTAAGTTAAACTATCTTACCATTATAAGGGCAAAAGGACACTATAAGTGCCATAAATTGTGTACGGAGATCACTTTGGTGCCATAACTTTTTTTCGATTCACTTTGATGTCAACTTTTAAAAAAAAATGATCACTTTAATACCAATACTGACATGGTCGCCGAAAATCTGACGTGGCTCTTTTTTTTATATTAATTTTCGATGCTGGCATGGCTCGTCAGAAATCTAACGTGGCTCTTTTTTTGACCAAAATTTTGGCCGAAGTCACTAAAGTAATCTCTTTTCCTTCAACTTGGCGCCAAAGTTATCCGAAAAAAAGTTATGGCACCAAAGTGATCTCCGTATACAAGTTATGGCACTTATAGTGTCCTTTTGCCCCATCATAAGAGTTGATATATCATTTGTCGTTAGTGTAGTAAGCTAGTTCCTAAGTTCTCCTCGTACTACTCATTGGGATGTTGTGCTTCAAATTATCAAATATTTGAAGGGAACACGAGGTCCAGGACTACAATTTAAGAATTGTGGTCATCTAAACACTGTAGGCTTCTCTGATGCTAACTGGGCAGGATGTCCTAGGAATAGGAGATCTGTCACATCCTTAATTTCAGTTCCTAGGAAATGGCTATGGTTTAAGTTTGGTGGTTTTCCAATCAGAACTAATTTTTACGCTTGTTTTGGAAAGCCTAGTTTTGGATCATGTGTACTCCTTCGTATTGTTGTAACAGCCCGAATTTTGATGTAATTCTGGGATCACTGAAGTCGATAATATTTCGCATTTCATTTTAGTAAATCTCGCCCAGAGCTGATCACTCTTGGGATACTAACCAATAGGGTATGGCAAATTAGGAAGTGGTACGTGGATCAGGGACTCGACCACGAATCGAATACAGACCTTGAGAGTTAATGAGAAATTATTATGATCTAATAAGAACCGATCACAAGAAAGACAACGGATTGGATCTAACCAAGGCCAACGATGTACAATCGGGACGCAGGTGATTCTGCAAAACCGAAAGTACGCGTGGTTAGCCAATCCTAAGTCTGAACTGCACGATCGTGACTCTTGGAGTTAATAATTGTATCTCATTCTCTCAAAGTATGGAACAGTCGTGATTCGGATAACCCTAGGTCGATACGCGTACATTCTAAACTGCCACCCGTTAGTGAGAGATCCTAAAATTGAAAGTTGAGCGAATTCTGAACACAGAGTTGGGCCCGGAATTGAATATCAAATTTCACCGGCTTAAGAGACAGATGTTGGAAATTTAACGTCGTATTACGCTGGCCACACACGTTTGGAGTGTGTAGGAATGAAAACTGGCATTTCGGTCCGGGGATGAATAGTGACCATTTTACCCTCGGGAGGCCGATTTGAGTTCGGGGACCCGTATGAGGGTAATTCTCGAAACGGACAACATTTTGGAGTAGCCACACATACCGGGAGCCATTTTGGACCAAAACAGGAAATTCGACAAAAATTGGAAAATAATAATATTTTAATGCCGGAACTTCGCAGTCGATTTCCGGGGGCTTAGGAAATGAATTTCGAGATTTCGACGCCACCATGAGTTGGCCACGCCCATGAGGAACGCGTGGGTATAAAAATTGGAATTTCGCCCCGGGACCGGAAAAAGGACAGTTCCGCCCCTAGCCCGGTTCAGATCCGAATTTCGAGGTGGTCATTCGGGATATTTTCAGACGCGGTTCAGCTCAATTATTGGCGCCATTGACCAAAATACCCCTGAATTATTTAGGTTGAATGAATTTGGATCGTCGGATCGAAGGATAAAACGGGAAATCGCACCGATTGGCGACACGTGTCGCGATCAGTCCCCCATTTTTGACCAGCTTTGACTGGATAAGGCTGGACTTTCTCTCTCCTCAGCCATTTGCAGATCAGTCCTCTCTCTCTCTTCCCTCTCTCTCCCGTTTCTCTCTCTTCTCTCTCGGCTTCCTTCTCGGCCAAGCTTGGCCGGAGCTGTTCCGGCCGCCGTGAGCCGCCACCGCCGGTGCTGCTGCTCCCTCACGCCACCACCAGCCCCCAGCAGCCGCCCCAGCCCAGCTCAGCCCCACTTTCTCTCTCTTCCAGCCCGTTCTCTCTCCCTTTCTCTCTCTCGCCCGTTTCTGTTTTGGACCGCCGGAGGCACGCCGGAGCTCAGCCGGCCAAACGGCCACCGTAGGGCCTCTCCCCGCCGCCGTACGACCCTATCCAGCCCGGTCCGTACAGTGTCCGTACGGTACTGTTCACGCCGTACGGATTTACTGTTCACGGGTGCTGTTCACGCCGGGAACCGCCGCCGGTAACACTGTTCATCAGTGGCTGGCCGCTGTTCCTACGTCGTCCCGGGCCTAGAAATTGGTAAGTTTAATTCCTAAACCCTGATTAGGACTATCGGTACGTTTTTCTAGACTGGTTTAGGTAGAATCGGTGTAATCGGGACAGGGTTAGGTGTTACCGGTACTGAAATTGAGTGAGAATGCGATTAAAATGAATTGCATAAATCCTAAGTGGATTAATGGGATTATATAGAATGCACATTAAGTCCCAATTGAGGAGTTGGTAATTACTCATAAGACTGGAGGTAGTACCGGGGATTAATTAGACAGGGTTAAGAGCTAATTGCATGGTTGAGGTTGCCCAAATTGATTGACTTGGTGTTGATTGACATTGTTTGGGGCCAATCTCAACGTTGTCGTGTCAAATGTGTCACGTGCGAATTAATCGAATTTATTATCGATTATAAAGTATAATTATGGGCCACATGGTATTAATTGGCCAGTTGTGCACGTGACTGTGAGTAGGCACTATATGATAATATTGATTTAAATGAGTGCCCGTATATATTGAATGCTCATGGCACGTCGTTTGACATTGCATGAACAAGCATTCCGTGTGCTGGGAATGAAATGTGTACTGACGTTATGCGGGAATGCGTGCCTGGCATGAGCATGTGATCACCATAATTGCCCGATGCGTTTACGCCGGGTTCAGATAAAATTTGGGCTGCGTGCCGTGTGATCACACTAAGGCCTTCGGGTCGTGGCCTTCGGGTCGTGCCGTCCTCATGCACTTTGGAGCAGGACGATGCCCGGTACGTCCGGAAGACGACCAGCCTCATGCACTTTGGAGCAGGCTTTGGTTCGTAAGGAGATCAGTGTTGCGCCTCATGCACTTTGGAGCAGGCTAGAGACACTGGGCCGGGAGCGTTTTTACGCTGGCCACGGAGTGTTGTGATTGACCATTGGGTCGGACCTTCGGGTCGAGAATAAAAAGAATAATGAAAATGAACGCCCATGAGTGTGCCGCGTGATTTAAATGGATATTATGGCACGTGTATAGCATTTCTTTTTATGCATAAAAATCTAGGGCGTGCGATTTGAGGCATTGGCATGATTAAATGCAAGCATGTGCATGGTGCATGAATAATGAGATATGCTCATTGTTGCCTTGGCTATATGTTATACAAATGTCTAACCTGCAGGGTCCGATTAATTGTCGGTTTAGGCCCGAGGGCCTAGACCATTGTATGTGATTTGTTGATTGTGTGGTCAGGAGATTTGTACGTTAGCCTAGCCTAGGTTTAGGGGTTATACTTACTGAGATTTATTCTCATTGGTGTGTAAACCAAATATTTCAGACCCCCGTCCTTGAAAAATGCCGCAGCCGCCACCGCGTTTTGGGATCCCGACACACCTAGAGTGGTTTACGGACGTCTTTCCCTCGGGAAACGGAGAAGTGTTCATCCGATATCGATCCGTGGTTACAGTTGACGTAGGCGAACCCGAACACCAATCTCATGAGTACATCGCTTGGTGCCATGGGGATGAGGATGGACACATAGGTCCTCCTCTTAGGTCCTTCGATGCACCCCTAAACGAGTTTGGCCTTATGGACCCTATCATAGCCGATGGTGAGGTGATCGATCCTGAGGACGAACCCATAGGAGAGGCCTATGACCCAGAGTTAGATGGAGAACCCCAAGTGGTAGCCGAAGACGAGGACGATTGGATCAACGATGTCGATGAAGATCTACCGGACGCCATGGAGGTTGATGACGTGGATAATGGCCAAGTTGAAGAAGTAAGTGAGGACGAGGAGGTAGGACTATACCTGGAGCCAGAGATAGACTATGACTCTGAGGAACTGAGAGCGCCAGTTTGGGATATGGACTCGGGGGAGTCGGATCCTCAGACTAGTTCTCAAGAGGAGTCTGAATCACCGGAGAGCTCCGAGCATGATTCCTCGGGATCGGATCCCGACTGGATGCCCTAGCTCAGTTTTAACCCCTACCCTCCAGTGACACTTTTTGGAAATCCTCTTACCATAGATAGCGCTAACCAAACCCACTCTGGCAGCCTAGCCCTTTTTGATGTAATGGCTGCGTGTGTCGGCTTTTTGATGTTGTTTCTGGTGTGGCTGTTGTAGGCTGGTTTATGTAATTATGTTTATAACAGTTGTAAATATTTTTATAAGGCAATGTAATGTATATGTTGAATTTCTGTATTCGTGGTTGTGTTCTATGCTATCCATGGTTATCATGTTTATAGTACGGGTGTATATATAATATATATACGTGTCTTCCGCATGTGATTGATCTCTGATGGTTGGGTCGGCAATGCAATCCTGGGAGCGTTGCACACGAAACGACCAAGGGCGATGTTTACGAACCGAGTAGGTCGGGGCGTGACAATTGTTATTTTTGGGGAGACATTTGTGATCCAAATTTCTAAACACTTTATTCTTGAAAGTTGTTCCAAACATCTTGAAGTTTTACATACTTTAATTTCAGAATTTTTGGAATTGATATGAGTGGTACGATGACCTGAATTTCGGAACGTATGAAACTGCCCAGAATGGGTATTTCGGTTATGTTCACACCGTATTTATTTTCTACAAGCTTTTCTGGGCCGATTTTGGAAAATTTTCCACACAAAAGTTGTTGAGAACGTCCGTTTCTATAATGTATATAAATTTGGGAATTTTCTGAGATGATTTGGATTATGGACAGAGCTTAATTTGAGAAATAAGAATTCTGTTCCAGTGAAGTGTTTTTTGTCTGTCTTTGAGTTACTAAAAATGGTGCTTACAGAGAGATATAGATTTTGTGTTCTTCACAGGAAATGTTTGTTAAGGTCTTGTTTATGACATATTCAAATTTGAGAATTTTCGGAGTCCATTTACTATGTTTTATAGTCCAATTTGGTGAACAGTGCAAAACTGTCCGGTTTTGTCAGATTTCAAAGATTTAGCATTTTCTATATGAGAACATAGGAATTTGGACTTGATGTCTTCTGGTGATTTAAATTACATGTTATGATCTTTCAAATGAGATATTTTATGCTTTGATTGGAGATCGGACTAGGGGGAAACAGAAAAAGAGAAGCAAGCTTGGAATTGGATGATTCTAGAGAAGTCAAAACTTGAAGCTCAAGCTTGGAAATGAATGGCCAAGAATGAAACTTGTTCAAGAAGCCTAATTAATGAATTGTATTGATTGATTGGACTTTGGGTGGCCCTTCATGATGTCTTACAATTAATGAATCAAGACTTTAATGCCCTTTATCATGACTCGCATTAATGGAAGTTGGATTTTGGAGGCACCGTCATTATGACCTAATGTGGTCATCACTTACCTCACGCATCCGATGACACGTGCGCTTATCTCATTGAACCTCAAGCCATTTGCCCTATAAATAGGAAGAGAGAAAGAGAGAAAGAAGCCTCAAGTGAAGCCTTCCCCTCTCTCTTCTCACACCTTTCTCTCCTCCCTTACACCAACTTCATCATCCTCTCCCTTTTCTTTTGTTTCTCGGCCCAAGAGGTTTATGCCCAAACCAACCCCGAACCGGCCTATGTTTCATTCTGTTTCCTCCCCAAGAGCCCATGACATAACCTTCGTAGGCATCGGTTTGCTCGGCCAAGCAAAGAGGAAGCCCGAAATTTCCCGAGCCAACCCATGTCTAGCCCGTTCTCTAGGGTTGTTAGTTGTTGGGTAAGTAAACTTCCTAATATCGGGAAAGGAAGTTGTGATACGTTGTGACATGGTTTGCTTGGACCGTTTCTCGATCATTTAGTTGGTTGTAGTTGGTTCATTTCTCGATTTAATCATGTTTCGTGTTTGACGTTTGTTTTAGAGATAGAACCGAGACTTGATTGGCAAGATGCACATGTTATAGCCATGCTTGATGTTCTCTTGTATGAACTTTGCTATTGATCTGTTATCCATGCAAGTATGGTAAGGGCCGACTTGTGCTAACGGCGATCCCCTCGTCCTCGCTTGATATTAGTAGGTTTACTTACTGAGTCTCCCCGACTCATCCCCGTTGTTTTCCTTTTTTTTTCGGGTTTATAGGATGGCATCTCCCCCCGACCCACGTTGGCAATCCCATGGAGCAAAAAGCCAAAATGCTCACCGTGATAGATGTCAGAAAAGATCACGCCTATCAACAAATCATGATGCTGGTGATGTTCGATGAGGGCCTAACGGACTTGGTGCCTCATCCGTACATGGCGTAGTATTACTATGCGGACCGAGAATGGATTGGATCCCTATGTGGGTCCAACGGTGCTTTGGCAGTGCAGGTAGGCCGACTCCGAGATAAAGCCACGGGTGGGATGTGAGATGGCCAAGCGGACGGGACCGGGGTAGAGGTGAAGAAATGAGGAGCGAGAAGCCGTAGTGGGTCTAGGACAACCCAAGCCAAAATTTGCTATTCATAATCAGCTATGAAACTTTGTGATGTTTGCCATGGCCGGAGGGGCTTGTATTTAATACGTTTGCATGTACTGTAAACATAAGGTTTGCTCATGATGTTGTTTGTCTTATTTCCGCTGTTGTTTTGAATGTGATTGTCCCGATATTATGCTTCCGCTTGTGTGCAAAGAAAAATAATAATGAACGAGATGTCACGTTTATGACCCCAAGGTTAGGGGCGTTAAAAGATCTACTTTAGGCTATTGTGTGTTTCTCGGAGGTAATTTAGTTACGTGGAAAAACAAGAAATAGCATGTAGTTTCCCGATCAAGTATTGAACTTGAATATCAAGCTATGGCACATGTGACAAGTGAATTACTGTGGTTGAGGATGTTATTATCAGAGATTGGAATGTCACCGTCAAATCCATCAGAGTTGTATTGTGATAATCAATCCACTATTTATATTGCATCTAATTCTGTCTTCCATAAGTGAACTAAGCACATTGAATTTGATTGTCACTTTGTGCATGAAAAAGTTGGAATGTCACCGTTAAATCCATCAGAGTTGTATTGTGATAATCAATCCGTTATTTATATTGCGTCTAATCCTGTCTTCCGTAAGCGAACTAAGCACATTGAATTTGATCGTCACTTTGTGCATGAAAAAGTTCAAATTGACGAGATTATTCTTCAACAGACAAAGACGGAAGATCAACTTACGGACATTTTTACTAAATCTCTATGGGGGAATAGAGTGACCTTCTTATGTAACAAGTTGGGATTATTTGATATCTACATCCCAACTTGAAGGGGAGTATTGGGAAATATTGTGAATATAAAGGGTAGAATAGTAATCTAGTTTGTGAGTAGAGTTAAGCACATATATACATATTTGTAACCCTATAATCACTTTTTAGAAAAATAAGAAAAACTATTATCTCTTTTCAGTACATAATACAATCTATTTTTCTAGTTCATTTGTTTAACAGCATTGGCTATCTCTATTTCTTTCTTTTTTACTTCCTTGATCAATGGAATTCAATCAATTTTTCTAACTATTGAGGGTTGAGTTTAAAAGCTACATAAAGACATGATCTCGATCAAGCCAAAACTAGATATATTGTCATACCAACAAGATGCCCGGATACATGGTGCATTATGAATTATACACATTGAATATACTTACTGAAGATCAAATGTCAACACAAAAAGTTTGTATGGAAGCGAAGCAATTCGAGCAGTAATTCAACTTGTATGACCACGATTCTCCAATGATGTTGCCAACACTAAAACTGGATCGTGTGTTGGTGTGGCTTCAGAAGCATATAAGATTCCCTTAATTTCTTTTTCCCCTGTAATGGATCTGGTTGTGGGTTTTTAGACTCATTATTTGCACATCTAAAAGGAAATTCTGCAATTTCGACTAACTGTGATAAGATTTGAATTGTGTAGTAGGAGGAAAGGAAAGAAAATGAAGACTTGGTTCTGGTCAAAGTAGACAGAAAATTGCGAGTCCAGAGGAGGAAGTGATTTTTTTTTTTGGTCAGAGGAGGAAGTGATTTGAACGACAACGAATCTGGCGGAGTTGTTGGTTGATCCGGAGGAGTCCAAGTGTAAACATACAGCATTAGGGGTGAGCATGGTCTAAATGGATAGTTTTCAACATGGAACCGAGAACCACCCACTAAAAACTAGTTTTGAAAAATTAAAATCAGGAACTGCCCATTGGTTCCATAAATCCACTCGGGAACCGGACCACCGGTCTAATCCAGTCCGGTTCCTGGGTGGGTCCGTGGAGCCTATCCTACCAAGCTTTATGCAAATGGTTGTGACCGAGAGTGAGAGAAGGAAGCAATGAATGGCCAGAGGCGCGACCATGAGTTGATGAGAGTCGAGAGTCGAGCTTCAGATTAGGATTTTATAATCTCCATTTTTCTTAAAACGTTTTTTTTTTCTTTTTGTTGAAATTTTTCTTAAAAATTATATATATGTATATATCTTACTAGTCCGGTCCGGGTGGCCGGGTGGGTAGCTCCAAGCCTAGAACTGGAAATCGGAATGGTACTCACCTATTCTAGTAAACTAGAACTAGAATCGGACCGGTCCTTACAGGAACCTTAAGTTCTTTGCCGGTCCAGTCTGATTCAATTCCAAATGGTCCGGGTGGTTCCTAGTTCCTTTGCACACCCCTATGCAGCATAGAAAAAACGAAATGCAGGTAAGCTATGTATTGCTCTTTTGCAATTCTCAATTGCCTCCTACTTCAGAAGTTCCTAGTTGCAACGACAAATCAATTCGATGCCGAGGCTCGATTTATTTACAAGTACTTATGCCAACGTAATAAGTGTTACAACAATGAGCTGGATAACAATCTCCTCCCGACACCCTTCAGAATCGTCTTCGAATCTCAGTAGTATAATGTTGTATCCAATTTATAATATACATGTTAATATAACCATGGCTATGATAAATCTTTATGGCGACTCCTCTATTTATGCTGTATGTACGATGTAGACACTACAAAAGTATATTGCCATACTCTTTTATGTAATTACTCATTGGTATATGCAATGTGCAAGGTGAACGTCCAAATTTTTTGGGTAAAGTACCGTGACAGTACTGTTGATGTTGGCTGAATCCCCTGTATGTCACTTGGACTGCCCATGTCCGAGGTCGTTGAACCAAAAAATAAGTAAAAAACCATGACTTGTTTAGCCTACATTTTTAATTTGCATACTGTAATTCAATGCAATTAATGGTGTATTTATTTTGTGGAAAATGAACCATTTTTGGAAAATGTTTTCCAAGAAAATGGCTTTATTTTCCGGTATTTGAATGAAACTTGAAAATCAATTAAAAAATGTTTTCCGTTGTTTGGTGTGGAGAATCTGATTAGATTTTCCAAGGGAAAATTACTAAAAAAATTCGAATTTTCAAAATTTTTTACAGTTTTCATTACTTCTATTTTTATTTTTTTTTCTTTGTATTTTTTCCTTCTTTGTTCCTCTCCATTGCTCCTTTACTTCCTTGTCACTAACCCCATCTCCTTTCTTCTGGCGGCGACAATCGTTAGCAAGTTGTGAGCTCGCCGACCTCGGGTGAGCCACAAGCTCAAGCTTGTCAAGGCGAGGTGGGCGAGGTTGGCGAGGTTGGCGAGGCTCTAGCTCACCAGGAACTAGTGAGCTCGGCCTCGCCCGAGGTCTACCGTCACTGGATTCTAGTGAGCTCGATCAACTGTTACTGGCCCGCGCTTGTGGCTTATCATAGGCTGTCGCATAGGCCAACAACCGATAGAGGAGGAAGAAGGAAATTTTCAAAGAAAGAAAAGAAAACAAAAACCAAAAAAGAAAAACGAAAGAAAAGAAAAGAATAAAATATTAATAAATTCAAGATGAGCAATTTCGAAAAGTGTTTTCGCCTTCTTAGATTAGGGAATTCACTTTCTTAATTTTATATATGCATGTTTTTCTTGATCGGCAAGTGTTTTCGTTTGACTTATCATTTTCAACGAATTAAATGGATGAAAGTCTGGAAAACATTTTCCCCCGAACAAATGCATCCTTAATTTCCGTAAAGGAACACATAGTGATTTGTGCTTTTCCAAACTAGATGAAACCCAATCCTGTTGAAGTTGGAATATTGTCATCTATACGTGCATTTGTTGTGGCCATTGATTTGCATAATTTACTTTTATGATGCTTTTTGATAAGTTTTGTGTTCACTTACCAAAGTATCTGTTTGCTTTTCGGATTCGATTTTAGAGAGGAAGAAGAATTGGTACGAGAGGCTCAAGGAATGCAATGGGAAGAAGGTCTCAAGGCTATTGATCCTTAGGCTCATTTAGCTGCGAATGGTACCTCATGAACATCCATTAGATATGATCACGATCGAGATCCTGAAACACTTCATCGTGACCTACAAAACTTCACCAACTAGGGGTTCGGCTAATGGATTATTAGATTAATCTAGACCTAACTCGAGCTCTCTTAAACCCATACAAATTAGTGACTTATGATTCAAGTTCTTAACATGTAAATGATTTTGAATATGAGTCGACACTAATCAATTTATGGTGGATCGATTAGAAACTCAAATAAAGTATAAGAAGATATAATTTATTCTTACGAACTAGAGATTATGAGTACATGGACTTAATTACGCTAAATTATTCTAATTTCCTTTTAATACATTTTCATAAAAAATGAAAATGTTTGAACAGGCAACTTGGATTAATTTTATTACTTCCTAACAAATGAGATAATCATGCGGGTGCGCAAACCACCAAATTAACACCCAATATCAAAGCATTAAATAAATTGAAGAGTTACTTACCTTAAAACAACAAAAGCATCTGCAATGTTAGTTAAAAAGTCACATCATCAACCCTAATAATATGATTTCTAATTAACAAGCAATTTCACTCAATATATATTTGGATTTTCTCTTATTTATATGAAAACTAACTTATATGCAATGACGTGCAAAGTATGACATGCGATTATATAAACTTAACATGCAAACTATATAACACGCTATTAAATGGCCTAATTCTAATAATGGGCATATGATGTATTTTTCATTAAAATTTGTAATTAAAAATGCTTATTATTTAAACATGCAGTTTTAAACTAGGGAAAGCTAATTAGCCTATTCTAGAGCAATGTTTTTGGTAATTTTTAAATAAAATTCGGAATAAAAAATTACCTAAAATAAATTATCAAGATTAGGATAATATCTAAATTAAACTAGAAAATAAATTACTTTGAAGCCTAATTTAAATTTGAAATTATCTTATCCTTCTAACAAATTTAAATTATCTCATTATATTCAAAGCAACTTATCTAGATATACTCTAAACATGTAACATTTTCCTCTTAGAAATCAATTCAAATTCTAACTAATCTTTTTTTGGATTTTCTTTTAAAGAAACAAAACCAAGCGAGAGATAAACATCACCATCGATGAATCCTCGCAATTCGCAAGATTTGCTTTATCATCTTTAAATTTGGAAACGATAAAATCAACTATCGTATCCAAATAGTCATGGATAAGATAAAAGATTCGCTGTGCTACCGAGTATCGTATTTCATAGTTAAAGATCATATCGTCATCTAAGTACGTTGTTAATTTCCTAACTTTGGGTAATTTTAAAATCTTGCGAATATTTATAAATTCACCCCAATATATCAAAGGATCACAAAAGACAAAATATTATCCACATTAGTCTTTTAAATATTTAAAACGACATTGGATAATATTCTTACCTTAATTTGCAGATAACTTCCAAATTCGAACTCGACTGATGACGAACGGTGGTGGACCGGCAGTGGTGCTCTTGGTGGGGACGTGATGGCCAGCGGTGATGGCAGCTCAGCCGTGAGGAGAGCAACTCGGTGGAGATGCTCACGATTGTGGCTGAACCAGTATTGAGGACATCGGGCTTGCTAAATACTCGCAGCAGCTACACAAATCTGGGCGTGAAAGTCACGCTAGTAGCGATAACTTAGCTTGTGAAGACTTCGGGACTGATGCTCTTCCTCCATTTTCATTTCGTGTCTTGCTGATGTCTTCAAATGGGCCCATGTATCGTCGGCTTCTCCCCTGCAAATTTTCTTCATGAGTAGTAGGGATGATCAAGAGAAAGACCGCTCTCCCAAATCACCATCTTCACGACCCACGTCAGCAGAGATCCACGCCTTCAGACCTTCACCATCATGACCCCAAGAAACACTTCAGATCCATGCCTCTCTTGTAAATCACTAGCGGCACCGCAGGAAAACACCAGGAAACCTGCACAGAGAAAATCAGGCGTAGGGAACTACCGAGCTGCTGTTCGGAAACCTGCAAGCACGGTTCTGTGCTGGCTTGAAGCGTGGAGCGAGATACTTTGCCGAGAATCACCGGCGCAGGTAGCGCAAGACCAATTAAATGACACGACGCCCGGTGGCTGTGGGGAGCGATGCTGGTGCAGGTGGTGTTTCGATCACAGGCATGTGGATAGTCGCGGAGATATGGCTGCAACCACGGGACTTGAGTAACCTACATGAAAAAAAAAAAGCCAAACCTTTCTCTCTCTTCTTGTACCTTCTTTGTCTCTCTCGGCTTGGACCTCTCCAGACAAAGACGACCGCCCCACAAACTCTTTCATTCTTTGTGCTTTGGAGAACCCTCAATGAATGTCCCGTCTCTCAATTCTGTATTGTGGCCGTGAATCTCTCTTTGTTTTTGTCACCTTCCGCCGTATACTATGAAGCCCCCTCCACTCACGATTTTTCCTTTTATCTTTTTCCCGTCTTCCGTTCTCTTCTGACCATGTATTCAATGTCTGGCCTCCTTCCTAAATGTCAAGAGTTAAGGTCTATTTATAGTTCAAACCCTAAATCTAAACTTAATTACACGGGCTTAACTTAGGCCTTACTAAACTATAGGCTCTAATAACTTAAGGCATAACTCTAATTAAATTCTAACGGGCTAAACTTAAGCTCAACAAGGCCCTCCTCTCTCTTTGAATTTTGGGCAATGCAATGGGTAGGACCGAATTTCGCTGCTCCATGGGCTCAATCCAATTCACTAAGTTCAAGACCATTCACCTAAAATTATACACTACCGGTCCAATAAATATGTAAACTATATGGGCCTAATTAACTATTAATGCAAATTTTCCTAATATCTATATACAGTGCAATTTAATTTTAATATTTATGTTTAAGGATTAAAGATTAGTCCTTAATTTTTCATGCAATTAATTATAAATGATTAGTCAAAATTTAGATCTCAATGTACTTAATATTCAATACAGCCCAAGTAAACAGTTAAATGAATGGAAGTATACTCAATAACATTGCAGATGCTTCGCTTGATAGCAGAAGTTGAAATGTCGCTTCGTCCTTCCTAAGTTGCATTGGTGGATAATCCCACTAATCCTGACATAAGATCTGAATCCATGATGCAGCTTGTTGAAAGAGACAAGAAAGTAGATACCAATCCCTAGCACTGCACCGATGTTGAAGTCCTTCTCTTTTGTGGTCAGTAGATGCTATGCAGGACCGATTAGACGCTACCGTACTAGGAATTGGCTAGTACCTGGTGTGGCGATCTTACTGCTTAGGGTGCTTGTTCAATGTTCTGTGGATTTGTGGTCGAAACTGTTGCTTCTTTAGTGCTTCAACGACACTACCACAGATGCAGTCATTTTATTTCACTGCAAAAAGGAATAAACGAAAAGGGTAAGTGTGGCTGGTGAATATGATTAGGTGGGCAAGATTTTGCGAGATAAGATTAGCTGATCATGGAGTTGAATTGAGTCCCTACCATTTAATCTTGCCACGAGCTTCTCGAATTGACTGAGTTCAAGAATCTCCACTTCCAAGCAGGTGTTTCCAAATTGATCAGAGGCTCAATAACAGACACGCTATCACCTTCGAGATAGACAGACACTCTGCTTGCTAGTTGCTAAAAAGTGTTCATCGGATTTTACTGAAACTCGAGCAGTTCTAGGATTGTCGAGCTTGAATCTCTAACCTAAATGTAGATCAGATCGAGCATCGAACGACATTGCCGAGCAGAAGTACTCCTAGAAGAGCTTATGCATGTCGGGACAAGCTTTGCCATATGGGTTCTTCTCTTAGAAGGTTTGATTCCTAGTCATCCACAGCATGACGTGTAGCAGAATCACCCTGGACGAAGTTCTTGTGCTCATGCTAGACTCTGCAATAAGCATCAGCCCTCGTTCATGCAACGAAAAAAGAAGAGAAAAGATTGCATATAGACGCCGCGAGCTGCACTATAAGTGGTCAATGGCCCAAGTTCTTGGACCCGAGAGCTAAATAAGCTTTCTTTAAAGGAAATGGTCGGGCCCAGTACAAACTTTCATTTTCCTTTCGGCCTTTTCTGTTGTTTTCCATCTTTCAGCAACTGCCGCGAACGCTTGAGCAAGCTTCGTTATGGGGGCGAAGTTTCGGGATTGGTACGTGAAGATCGCGGTCTTCTCAGTTCTCGTCGGAGGCTCCATGGAGTTGTTCATGATCAAGACCAGCTTCTGTGTGAGGACCCACCCTCCATTTCTTTTTGTTCCTCCTTTGCCTGTTCCTGCAAATTTTTTTTCAACTTTTTCCGCTTCTTTGTTGGGTAGCTCGTAGCCAAAAAATGGCGCGACATGACTCCAAAATCGATAGTTTTAGGCACTATTAAGCACTATTCATCTTCATTATTGTGTTTAGTTGAATGGGAGCAGATTTTACGGTGATGGGTCGTGCTCAAATTTCTCTCTTCGGGTGAGAAAAGCATCATTTTGTCAGTTGCTTTGTGGTTTAAGTTGGGGATAGGATGGAAATTCATGATTTCAGCGGTGTGTCTCTGTCGCTAGCTTGTGAAAGGGAGGGCTTTAATTTGGACTGTCTATTATGGCAAGAATTGAACGTTCTCGCTGTTCTAAATGAGAAGCATAATGCGAAAAAATGTTCTCTGATGATGAGTGGCAATGCCAATGAATGCGAAGCGTTCCGCTGTCTGTGGAGAACAGATAGTTTATGCAACTAGGATCTGTTCGTTGATGACTTCTGTGGGAGAAATTTCTGAAAAATAGTTTTGGAGATAGTGGGTTTAAAACTGAACTTACAACAGTTACGCCCATCTCAAGAGAACATTGAGCGGATTGTTCTTCAGCTATTTCGTTAGGAATATGAAAGAGGTTAAATTTGCGAAGGAATGCAATTGAATGCAGTGATTTGTAGGCCTGTATATTTGCAATTCTTTTGTGGAAGACAGACGAGCTTTCCTCACTTACATCTTTCTGAATGGACTTTGGTATGGACAAAAGATTGGGAGAATGTTGTTTGCTTTCCTCGCCTTCATAACTACCTATACTCTCATAAGCATCTTCGTGACGAAGATTATCAGGTTCTTTCCCATTGGTTGCTTATTTTGCTACAAAAGGGTCTGTCTTTCAAGGGATCAACCAAGTTCCATCATTGAAAGTATTACATTTTAAGAAAGATTATGGTGCTTGTATGTTGCAGATGATAAAGCTGACTGTATTGGAGTCGGAGAAGCGAGCTTGGGAGAATTTGCCGGAAGCTCAGGCTGTAAGAGAAGCTCACAATCCTTGGAGAAATCATGATACAGAAGCAAAATAGAATTCATAGTGCCGCCATTGTCAGTTATTGCTGGTATGATTTTTTCTCGAATGCTCTCATTGCCCAACAATTGAACTTTCTGTAAACCATGCTCTTGATGAAGAAGTCTGATAAAATAGAGTGGTGCTGCCATGACAAAATTGCTTGAGATTTGAAGTCATGAATCTAGAGAAAAAAGAAGAAATAGAATGAACATTCCTGTGCAAAGCAACAACTGTAGGAAAATGATAATAGCAGTTGTGGTGAGGGTTAAAGAAGGAATTGGTTCAGGTTTGTCTTACAAAGAGTGAAAGAGATAACCACTTTCATTGAGGGAAACAGATGGTACAGAGGGCTTAATTTTTCTTTTATCTCTACATAAACTACAGAATTCTCAAGCATAAACTCGTGAAAATGTGATTACAACACTATAGTTCACACCCAGTAATAACGAATCAACAACTTTCAGTATGCATTTTTTTTTCATGGCAGAAAGACTTACCAGTAGTTGCTCAAGGAAGAAGAAGTAGCATGTTGTGCTTATTAAAACAAGCACGACAAAATCCTGTCAGGCACGGCATAAATTAGGTAATTACTTTTAGTCTTGAGTGCTTGGCTAAGTTGTGCAAAGTTAAGGCATGATCTACTAAGAAGCTCAGAGTTGCACCAGCTAGATGAGATGATGGATACCGGTCGGACAGATAAGACAACAAGTTTTAAGAAGTGTCATTGAATTTTTAATCCAATCTCACTGTTGTAAACGCAAGCTCTGTTGATTTTGTTCTTGTCCATTAGCAAGTTGAGCTGAGGTTGCTGCTCAAAGCAAGGTCACGGGTAAATTTCAAACTTCATGGCTGCAAACGTCACAGTTCTTGTTTCCTTCGATCCTAAACCATTTAATTGCACAATCTTTGTTACTAAGCTGATTGGAGAACCCGCAGAAAAATAACAAGAGAAAAGAAGAAGCGAGAAGAAAAGGAGAGGAGAAGAAGAGAGAAAGAAAGAGATTGTAAAATCCAAGAAAGGGGCTCTTGATTTCTGTGTGTAACAGAAACCCAACACCCATCACGATATATTTATATTAAATATGAATTGTATATGACCATAATGCCCTTATATATGTAAAAAGGAATAAAACCTAGAAAATAAAGATAATTCTACTCTAACACTCCCTCTCAAGCTGGAGCATATAAGTCACCCATGCCCAGCTTGGAACAACTAGCAACAAAGGCAGGATGAAACAACGCTTTAGTGAACATATCAGCAAACTGATCTCTAGAGGCAACGTAAGGAGTGGCAACCAACTTCTGCTTCACAGCATCACGAACAAAGTGACAGTCAAATTCTATGTGCTTAGTTCGCTCTTGAAAAACAGGATTTCTAGCAATATAAATAGCTGCCTGATTATTACACATCATATCAATAGGATGTTTAATAGAAAATCCAAGCTCCTAGAGAAGATATTTCAACCACAGCAATTCAGTCACAGTTTATGCCATAGCACGATATTCAGCCTCCGCACTAGATCTGGCAATGGTAGTCTGTTTTTTGCTTCTCCAAGTAACCAAATTACCACCAAGAAAGGTGCAATACCCAGTTGTAAATCGCCGATCACACTTTGACCCAGCCCAATCAGCATCAGAATAGCCAACTAAGGTGGAAGAACCATTCGGTTTATAAATCAGTCTCTTACCAGGAGAGCCTTTAAGATATCGAAGAATGCAACAAACAGCATCCCAATGAGCCTTCTTGGGTGATTCCATAAACTAACTCACCACACTAACAGCAAAAGAAATATCAGGACGTGTAACAGTAAGATAAATTAGTTTCCCAACTAGACGCCAATATCGATGTTTATCTTCAATATCATCTCCATCAACAGCTCCAAACTTTTGATTTGGATCCATATGAGTATCAACTGGCTTGAAAGCTAGTGTACCAATCTCGGATAAAAGATCAAGAACATATTTTCGCTAAGACAAATTAATACCTTTCCTACTTCGTAAAACTTCAATACCTAGAAAATACCTAAGACCTCCCAAGTCTTTAATTTGAAATTGCTGTTGAAGAAAAGATTTAACCTCAGAAATTCCGATCGCATCACTACCAGAGACAATTATATCATCCACATATACAACAAGAATGACCACTCCCAACTCCTTCTTACGAACAAAAACAGAATGATCAGAATAACATTGGTGAAACCACACTTGGAAATCACTGAACTGAATTTCTCAAACCATGCTCTAGGAGATTGTTTCAACCCATAAATGGCTCTATGTAGCCGGCATACTTTACTGCGATCCTCCCCCTGGGCAACATAACCAGGAGGTTGCTCCATATATACTTCTTCAGACAAATCACCATAAAGAAAAGTATTTTTGACATCCAATTGATATAATGGCCAATCAAAATTCACAGAAAGAGAAATAATAACACGAACAGAATTGAGACGTGCCACAGGGCAAAAAGTTTCAAAATAATCAACTCCATAAGTTTGAGTAAAACCTTTAGCAACGAGCCGAGCTTTGAGACGCTCAACCGAGCCATCCAGGTTATACTTGATAGTGTACACCCAACGACACTTCACCACATCTTTCCTAAGAGGAAGATTAACCAAACACCACGTTTGGCGGGACACCAAAGCTTCCATTTCTACATCCATAGCTCTCTTCCACTCAAGATGAGACAAGGCCTCAGTGGTAGAAGTAGGAATTGTACGAGTATGTAATGATAGAGCAAAGTCATGTAATGGAGGAGGAAGATGTGAAAGAGACACGTAACACTCGATAGGGTAAGCAAAAGAGGATTTTTGTGTACAAGAATGAGTACCTTTGCGAAGGGCAATCAGAAGATCGTCCGGACCAGGAGACAAGGAGGGAGATTGAACGGAGGGCACATAAGAGCTGGAGACCGGTGGTGCCGTAGATTGCTTTCGCCGCTGATATACTTGCAAAGGAGGAGGTACGGAAGGACTAACGGAATCTAAGGGAATAAGTTGTGGAATAGGAGGATCAACTACAATGTCAGTTGAAAACTCTTTACCCTCAGCAGAATAGTATGGTGTGCCCTCGAAAAAAGTAACGTCAGCACTGACATATTGAGTACAAGTCATAGGATCATAACACCAATATCCCTTTTGAGTACGTGAATACCCGAGAAAAACACATTTAGTAGCACGAGGGGATAGTTTATCAGCACCAGGTCGTAGATTATGGACAAAGCAGACACACCCAAAGACAGGCGGGGTAAAAGGAAATAACGGCTTGTCAGGAAAAATAATACTAATTGGTGACTATTGATTGAGGACAGTGGAAGGCATACGATTTATGAGGTAACAAGCAGTAAGGACAGCATCACTCCAAAACGATTTTGGGACATGCATATGTAACAAGAGTGAACGAGCAACTTCTAGAAGGTGACGGTTCTTTCTCTCGGCCACACCATTCTGCTGAGGGGTATAAGTACAACTTGTTTGATGTATAATGCCAAGACTAGAACAAAACAAAGAAATTGATTTTTGTGAGTGTTCTAGAGCATTATCTGTTCACAAAATTTTAAGGGATGTATTAAACTGATTAGTAACCTCACAATGAAGTAATTGAAAAATATGTAAAAATTCAGAACGATCATGAAGCATATAGAGCCATGTTAGACGAGAATAATCATCCACAAAAGTAACAAAGTACTTAAAACCATTTCTATTAGCAACATAGGAAGGTCCCCAGATGGCCGAATGAACAAGTTCTAGTAAAGTAGATGCACGAGAATCACTACGACTAGGAAAAGAACTACAATAATGTTTCCCAAGTTCACAAGCCTCACACTCAAGAGTAGAAATTGATTTACACTTGGGAATTATTTGCTGTAACTTAAATAAAGATAAATGCCCTAAACTGGAATGCCATAATAAGAGGGTAATAGGACTAGCAGCTAAACCATTGGCGTCAGTAGTGGAGACACCATCCAAATAATAGAGTCTATCATGTTCATGCCCTCCACCAATCTTCTTCTTTGTCTGAAGGTCCTGAAAAATGCAATAAGATGGGTAAAATGTAACAGAACAACCAAGATTTTTAGTTAACTGACTAACAAATAACAAATTCAAAGGAAGTTGGGGAATATGTAAAATGGAGGACAAAGATAAGGATGGTGCAAGTGAAACAGCCCCTGATCCAACCACTTGAGTAGAGGAACCATTAACTAGAATAACTTCAGTTGAAGGACTAGAGTTATGGTGGGAAGAAAATAATTCTTGCTTACTCGTCATATGACGAGAAGCTCCCGAGTCAATGACCCAAGAGGTGCCAGGAGACAAAGTAGAGAAAAGGGCCATGTTACCTGTATGTGCAAGAGTGGCAGTGGATGAGAAATTGGAAGCCTCCAGTTGTTGGACACGCTTGATGAGTTGTGCGACCATATCATCCCGAGACGCGGACTCAGAAGAACTACCCCCACTTGGGATAGATGGATTCGTGTCGCCGTAAGACACATTTACATCACTCCCTTCAGACATAGCAACATTTGCAGTAACTAATCGCTGAGCCCACTCGGGCTTGCCATGCTTGGCCCAACATGTGTCAACAATATGACCAAATTTGCCGTAGTATATACACTGACGGCTATCTCGATCAAAATTTTGTCCACTACGTCCACCACTACGATCGCGACCTCCCCCTAAACCACGACCTCTATTAGAAAATCCACCACGACCATGAACACCACTACTAGCCACAAATACTGAATTATCTTTAGATGATGTAGAAGACGGAGGGACAATGCGTTGAATCCGACAAAATGCTACATTCATGGAAGGAACTCTCTCTCCAGCAAGAAGCTGACTCTTCATAGGCTATAAGTCAGCATTCAAGCCTGATAAAAACTTGGCCACCTGAAATTCAGCTCGTTGTGTCTTTAGTGTCTCAAGATCAGTAGTGATGGGCTGATAAAGATTAAGTTCTTCTCACATGCCTTTCAAAGCACCATAATACTCTCTAAAAGACTTGTCCCCCTGTTTAAAATTAAAGATCTTCTCATAGAGCTCATAGACTCTAGACATGTTTTTGTCTTGTGAGTAACTCTCCATAAGGTCATCCCACACTCCCTTGGCAGTTGTGTGGAACATGACATTAGCAGCAATGGATGGTTCCATGCTATTCCATAACCACACCAAAAGTGTATCATTCCCTCTCATCCAGTCACTATAGTCTTTAGAGTTTTCAGCAGGGGGTTCTGTAGTAAGATAAGTAAGTTTCCTTTTGGCATTAATATAAACTTTCACAGCTTAAGCCCATAGCAAGTAATTGGAGGATCCATTCAATTTAATGGTGGTAATTTGAATATTGACGCTGTCTGTAGAAGACTTAGTGCCATTCATGGTGAAAATCTCAATATAAATATATCTACCACCGATCAAAAAGGCTGAAACTTCAGTGCAAGAAATAAAACAACAACACCAACATATAATCAGATGCGATTGGCTCCATCAATCAAACAAAGGGATGCTAAAATCTTATAAATATAGGCTGCATAATCAACGAAATACCCTGATACTTGAATCTGCTGATCAGGAAGTGTTGTAATCTATTGTCACAAACAGAACCTGATAAATCTCAGTTCTCCCGATCTTATATGTATTGGGACTTGAAGAGAAAATAGGTAAAAATTGCAGTTTTAGATGGCTACACACCAGAGAAGGAATAGTGTTATTAGGGGACTCTCAAACCAACAATAGGACCAAGGAATCAGGTAGTCAAACCATGCTCTGATACCATGTTACTAAGCTGATCGGAGAACCCGCAGAAAAATAACGAGAGAAAAGAAGAAGCGAGAAGAAAAGGAAAGGAGAAGAAGAGAGAAAGAAAATGATTGTAAAATCCAAGAAAAGGGCTCTTGGTTTCTGTGTGTAACAGAAACCCTACACCCATCACGATATATTTATATTAAATATAAATTGTATATGACCATAATGCCCTTATATATGTAAAAAGGAATAAAACCTAGAAAATAAAGATAATTCTACTCTAACAATCTTCATATAAAAATCTAAGGGCACCTTTGCAGCTGCACTCCGTCTTCAATGTATATCCTTCCTGACACAGTTCAAGACAAATCCTGCACACTGCTTCCTCTTCGGGAATCTCTTCATCATCATCTTCCTCATGAGTGGGAGCAATTTGATCTAATTTACCAAGAAATAATGTTATATAGAGCCAAATCTGTCCATAAATGACAGATATCAAATATTTTTGGTTAATTTTCGTGAGTGCTCATACTTTTAAGTTCACCATGAACCGGTGAGGTGAAGACTATATTTCTAAACCACTTAACAAAATTTTAAATATCATTAGTCAATTTACTTATGTACATTTGGCTTGACTATAAATCTAATAACACAGAGAATAAATACGCTGCTATTTAACATGAGAAGAATCTGTTACAGGATGTTGCTTGTGGGCAGCAAAAGAAACAGACCTCATCTATCAAATACATATTTCGTTCCAGAACCGACAGTGACCTAGATACGGTGGCATGAATTGGCATCCATTCTAATAGCTAGAACTTAACAAAAATGACCCAATAACTCAGCACTGTCAATTCTCGTCAAAACAAGGAAGAAAATGCCACTTAGCATCAATAATCCAATTCTCGTGAAGATCCATAGAAGACAAACTCCAATCATAGAAGTACTCAAGGACTCTAAAAAACGATGTTCCAAGACATCAGAGAACTATAGACTACTACCATATAAAAAACTTAATGAAGGAAAAGGAAGCGGGGGGGACTCACTTGCGATTAATGCCTTTCACCGGGCATCCTTGCTGAAGCAGGTGTTGTGATAGCAGGGGACATGTTTGGATGCAGGTGTAACGGGAAGAGAGTTACATCTGTTCCAACGCAACACAGACGTGGAAATTGGACACTGAAGGACTTACAGGAGGCGCACCTTAGGGTCCGAGCTCAGGAGGCAGCTTTTCTCGGCCTCAGGTGTGCGAACCTTCTTCTTGAAACTCAAAGCTTGCGGGAATTCCTCCTGAAGAAAGATCTACCTTTGCTGGAACCATGCGACTGGAGAAAACCCTTTACTGCTAGAGCTGCTACCAAAATGCTTACGAGGTATCTGTAGGGAAAAGATTAATGCGCCTTCCACCAGGTCCAGTACCTAAAGCCTCCTCTGAGCTACTTGTGGTTTTATCAATGATAATCAAGCTGCATGTCACAGAAATGCCATGATTTTGCTTAAGCCTTTCATTTTAACAGTGATTTGTGTCCATGCTCTCTATAGATGTACGCTAGAGGCCAAACCATGTAAATCTAGGCATTGAGTTTCCCTCATTTCTTTAGATATACACCAGAAGCACATCACGAGCGCCAAGTCACGTTCGTCTCGAATCTAATCGCACTGTGTTTTCTCTACTCTTTCTTTTTTGATGGTCTCCCTACTTTTCTCACTCAAGCTTAATCGAGATCTTAAACCATAGCTTAAGCAAATTTTCGGAGAGGCAAGAGCCATGGAAGTGGAAGACAAGGGTACAACATCGAGCTCAAAGAATTTAAGTCGAGAACACGAGATAGAGAGAGAAGAGTTTTATGGTTATATCGAGTGTTCGGGCTTGTGTAGTCTCGACAATGCAAAAGGCCTACTGATTATATCATCTTGTTAACAAATAATATCTGCACCCATTAAAACACAATAATGTAGTCTTGTCGAAATTGCCGAGACTCGTAATGATCAAATGCGGGCGAGAGTCAAAGTATGGGTTGTTGCATTAAAAGTGCCCCCTCATCGTTGTGCATCAACACCACTATATAAGCATGGGTGTTTTACCCGCAACCGAAGCTAATTCTTGTTAAAAGTGCCACGCGTAAACGTTCCTCGGACTCGGTAATCCGACGCGGAAGCTGGTTTCGGGTACAAAAAAATTATCAGCTTTTTATTTTTGCATAAATTAAAAAAGATTTTCTCGAAAACGTTTTCACAAAAAAGAGATATTTTCGAGGCATAACAGCAGTAAAATCATACCTATTCATGAGGTTTAATTTTGTTTTGGTCCTCTAAATTTCCTTATCGTCAGATCAAGACGATCCTATTTCAAACATTTTATGAGATGTATATCGGATTGATCTACAAATTCTGTACAATCTTTACACTATAATTCGTACAGTCTATAGCACCACCTGATGATGAAACCTGCACCATATTCGCTTATGTTTTTCTCATATGAGTTCATCATTTCACAACTAGTCCAACATTTGCAAAAAATTCGCCCACTCAAATGTCTGTCTTAGTCAGGCAAAAAAAAAGAGGTTTATGTCTTAGAACTTTAACATGCATTACGCTCATGTGCATGTCTATCCTTATGTGTCATGCGTAAACTATTCCTGCCTTGAGTAAATATGATATTATCATTGTTGTAAAGAGTGTATTGGTATATCTAAAATGGGTATTGGACTTTTTAAGGATTGACATCAAATTTTAGTTTTGACTCGATATACATTAGACAATGACTAATTCTACTTTTATTTAGTTGTTTTAGGCCAACACCCCTTTTCTCGGTGTCAATTTTTTAGTTGGATTGTAATGGAAGTAATTTATATGATTTAATTCTTTTTTTATTCCAATCAAATGAGGTTGTTATTTCTTTTACGTTTGTTAATATAAATTTACTTTTACATGTTATTTAGAGATTTAGGTGGTTTTGTCTACCTGTTGTTTTACAAGATGATGCCTAACATAGCACATTGTTTCATGGGAAGAGGAAAAATATAGTATTATGCATTGTTATTTTTACACATTTGAGCAAATATTTTAATAGGGTAGTATTATTTTTTTATTTAAAGTGTCCTTTATTTTCAAAAAAAAAGTATTCCTTTAATTAATTGTTGCAACGAGCATAACCATTTTACATGAAATACTAGTCACTTAAAAATTTACTTACAATATAGCTTGTCATATATTATGTCCAAAATATATATATTATGTTCAAAGGTTTTTTATTTTTTTTTTGTTTTCAAGTATTTGAAGAGAGTCAGAAAGAAAAAAAAATCGTAGAATAAATGTTAACAAACGGACAAAAATGTTTTAGAAACTTCAATGGAAAATTTGTGATGACGAACTTCTCTCGTTTAACCTCTTGATGCATTATTTTTCCCTTTTTTTTCCCTCGTCTTATGTTGTATTGAATTTTTATAATTTAAAGCACTGTCATTACTTATCTGATTTAAAAATTGAATTTTTATAATTTAAAGCAATGTCTGTACTTATCTAATTTAAATAGTCGTCACATCGTCGTTGATGGTGAAAAGAATCCATCAGACAAATCACCAATTGCACAAATTGTGAAAACTTAGATTATTTAATCGACAAAATTAAAATGTTCGAGGGACCAATTTGACAATTTACAAAAGTTGAGAGGACCAAAAATCAGAATTTCACAAAGTTGTCAAATGCACCCGATGCCTATATAAGTAGATTTTCCCGTTGGCTCCTTCCCCCCTCCTTCTTTGCAACTTCAAACTTCAAGTCTCTTCGATCTCTCTACTTCCTCTCTCATTCTCGCTCGAAGAAACTGATGAGGATGCAAGGGGTGGGCGAGTGATGTTTTGAGTGATGTCGAAGGAATCAAGGATATATCAGCGTGTATGGGATGGATATCGATAGATGTATGAAAATGTATGATAGATTACGATCACCACGAAAGCATAAAAGACGCACCACCAGCCTAGGAAGAAGATCGAGATCAATGAAGTTTACCACAAAGGCTTAAAGGACGAACCAACCGCCAAGGATAAAGGACTTCGGGATAGAGAAGCTCACCACCAAGGCCTAAAGGATGAACTAGCAGCCGAGGATAAAGGGCTTCTTAGCTCACCACCAAGGAACATTCCACTTTCCAAGGATAAAGAAACCGGAATATGAGTTATCCACTCTCCAATGATATTCACTCAACAAAGGAAAATCTCATATATTCATATTCTCAAAATATGATGTCTTAGAATGAGATTACACCTCTATTGATAGAGATATTGCTACACAAAAGAAAAGACTCTTCGAATTCCCGAAAACCGAATAGACTCTTGGGGAATTCACCTAATTAAGACTCTTAAAGCAACACCACAATTAAGACTCATAAAAAGCTATGAATAAAGATACCTAAATGCATGTCACTAATTATTATATGCATAGGAAGCTGACAGACTCTCTAAATTCGTGCATCAGCCTTGGAAGCCAAACATTCACCATAGAAAGTCATCAAACAGTAGTAGAAATCGACCAAAATAGTCTCCCATTCATAGGTTGTCGAATGGGAGTCTTGAAATCGACAATAAACTTGTAAATCAGCAACCAATTCACATAATTGGCAAGGTTCATCCTTGGACCCACATGATTAAGTTGTAGCATGAATTGGCTTTTGTTTTATGAATAGCACATGGGCCAGTTCAGTCGATGAAATATGAGTTGAGCTTGTGGGTTGATTGATAGACCCCGATGCTCTCGCATCAAACTCCCCAAGTTGTTTGAGATTTGTCCTCAAATCGAATAGTTGGTCATCTTCAATATAAGGAGAAAGGTCTCCCACATTGAAAGTTGCCGAGACACCATAATCTCCAACGAAATCAATCTTGTATGCACTGTTACTGATTCTTTCGAGAACTTTAAAGGGACCATCAGCTCTAGGCATAAGCTTGTTCTTTCGGCGAGTTGGAAATCTTTCCTTTTTCAAGTGTATCCATACAAGATCACCCGGTTGAAATTGAGTCTTCTTTCAATGCATGTTTACCTTCTATTTGTAAGACTCATTTGCCTTCTCAATCTTAGATTGGATTTGTTCATGAAGCCATTTTATGACCTTAGCACTCTCTTCAGCATCGTAGTTGACTTGTGGTTTGGATAGAATGGGTAACATGTTGATAGGTGTGAGAGGATTGATTCCATACACAACTTCAAATGGTGATTGACCAATGATGTAACTTGGCAATCAATTATAAGCAAATTTAGCACGTGCAAGCTTTAAATCTCAATCCGTCAATGTTTTACTCACCATACTTCGAAGAAGAGTAGTGATGGTTCGATTAGTTACCTCAATTTAACCATCGGTTTGCAGATGACAAGTTGTGTTGAATAAGAGTTTAGTGTCAAGCTTTCCCCATAATGTCCTCCAAAAGTAACTTAGGAACATTGAATCACGATCAGACACAATGGCCTTAGGGACTCCATGGAAACGAATAATCTCTTTAAAATATAAATTAGCAATGTGAGAAGCATCTTCTGTTTTGTGACACGGAATAAACTGCGCCATCTTAGAGAATCGATCAACAACCACCATGATAGCATCTTTGCCCCTTTGAGTTCTTGGGAGTGCCACAATAAAATCCATGCTTACGTCTTCCCAAGGTTGTGTTGATGCCAGGAGTGAAGTATATAGCCCTTCATGGAAATGTCTCTTTACCTTTTGACACGTCGCACATCGGGCAATTAGTGCGTGTACATCTCCATACATTTTCGACTAGTAAAAGTGTTTTTGAAGGACTTCAAGAGTTTGTTAATTCCGAAGTGGCCTGCTATTCCTCTGTCATAAGCTTCTCGAATCAATAGCTCTCTAAAGGAACCCTTTGGCACACAATCGATTTCCTTTAAAGAGAAATCCATCCTGAATCGAATAAGTGCCTTGAACTGCATGTTTACAGTTGTTGATGATGGGTGAGAAAGCAGGATCATCAACATAGAGTTCTTTCATCGATTGAAAACCAAGAATTCTGGAATCCAAGACAGCAAACATCGAGTATCTTCTCGATAAGGCATCTGCTACAACATTAGTTTTGCCCGGTTTATATTTTGAGACAAAGGAAAAAGATTGAAGAAACTCTACTGAGTTAGCATGTCTCGAGTTAAGCTTGTGTTGGCCGCTTATATACTTCAATGCCTCATGATCGGAATGGAGTACAAACTGTTTGGGCCTTAAATAATGACTTCAGTGATCGAGAGCCTCCACAATTGAATAAAACTCTTTATCATAGGTCAAATAATTCTTCCTCGATTCCGTGAGCTTTTCATTTAAATATGCTAAAGGCTTTTGAGCTTGGGTGAGGACAGCTCTAATGCCAACACTACTCGCATCGCATTCAACCTCGAACACTTGGTCAAAATTAGGAAAGGAAAGGATAGGAGACTGACAAAACTTTTGTTTTATGATTTCAAAGGCATTATGGGCGACCTTAGTCCATTCGAAGGTTCCATTCTTCATGCATTCCGAAATAGGAGCCATGACGGTGCTGAAATTTTTCACAAACCGTCGATAGAAAGATGCAAGTCCACGGAAACTCCTCACATCAAAAATCAATTTTGGCTTGGGCCAAGTCTTTATTGCCTCCATCTTGGATTGATCGACAGAGATTCCATCCTTGGACACCACGTATCCGAAGAATACAACGCTTGTTGAAAAGAATTGACATTTCTCCATCTTCGCATATAGTTCTTGCTGTCTCAAGGCTTCAAAGACCAGTTTTAGATGAAATACATGCTCTTCCTCTTTCTTGCTATAAACAAGAATGCCGTCGAAAGAAAGAACAAATCGACCAATAAAGGAACGAAGAACTTTGTTCATTAATCTCATGAAAGTGCTAGTAGCATTTGATAAACCAAATGGCATAGCTAGCCACTCATAAAGGCCTTCATTCGTTTTGAAGATTGTCTTCCATTCGTCACCTTGCTTCACACGAATCTGATGGTAGCCACTTCTTAAATCGATCTTTGAGAACACCATCGATCCATGCAATTCATCGAGCATATCATCAAGCCTAGGTATGGGGTACATGTACTTGATTGTGATGTTGTTGATGGCTCGGTTATCAACACACATCCTATATGAACCATCCTTTCTTGGCACAAAGTAGGGCTAGAATAGAATAAGAACTCATGCTTTCCTGTACGTATCCTCTTGCGATAAGTTCATTGACTTGTCGTTGCAACTCCTTTGTTTCTTCCAATTTGCATTGATAAACAACTTTATTGGGTTCCTTACCAAAAAAAAAAAACAGCTTTATTGGGTAAAGAAACTCTAGGAATCAAATCTATTTGATGCTCAATTCCTCTCAAGGGAGGCAATCTAGGTGGTAAATCCTCCAGAAATACATCTTTAAACTCATCGATTAGGGATTGCATTTTTTGGTGTTGGCGTCTCTCTAACTCACTCTTTTTCTCTTTCATAAGCAAACCAAATATATTCTTTTGTTTGTTAATGGCTCTCTCAACCCGTGTTTCATTTAAGAACAGATTGTCTTTGCTAGTGTTTCCTTCCCTTGGTTGAATTTTGTGTATCATGGATGGTCTTAAAGGTGCAAGAGTGGTGAGTTTTGCTCTTTTTGGAAGGAGTAAGTGTTTTTCTGTCCATCATGGATGGCTTTTCTATCAAAGTGCCACGGCCTTCCCAATAACAAGTGACACTCATCCATGGGAATAGCATCACACAAAACCTGATCTAGATAGTTTTTCCCAATTGAAAATGAAATCAAGGCTTGTTTTGTTACCTGGAGATCGTTCCCTTTGTTTAGCCACTACAACTTATACGGTTGGGAGTGTTTGGAAGTGGGGAGATTCATATTGTCGATCAAAGTTGTAAACGCCATGTTGGTACAGCTTCCACCATCGATGATCAAATTACAAACCTTCCAATTAACGGTCCAACGGGTTTGGACAATATTCTCCCTTTGTTCGTCCGCCTTTAGATTAATTGTAGAGTGCAAAGCTCTCCGGATAATGACCAATTCTCCTTCATCTGGTTGGGCTACTATTTCATCTTCCTCATTAGGTTCAGGGTCAATCGGATCGGCATCTTGCATAGCTTGTTGAAGTCCTATGGCAATTTTCTCGATTTCCTGAAGAGTTATAACCCTTCGATTAGGACATTCGGATTAAAAGTGTTCATACCCTTGGCACTTGAAACATTTGCGAACACTTCCTCCGTCGGTTTTCTTATGGAGTTCTTTGACGGACTCCGTGGCTCTCTCCTTACCTTTGTTTTTCATCGACGTACTTTCAGCCTTACTAGAAGTACCCTTAAAGAAGGATGCCCTCTTGTTGATGATTTGATCAAAAAAAACCTTGCCACGCTTTAGTTGTTTTTCCACCTTAACGGCCAGCTTGCAAACATCTTCGAAAGACGAATATGATTAAAGTTCAACCAAATCGGTAATTTCTCTATTCAAACCGCCAAAGAAACGAACGATGGTATGCTCTGGCAATTCTGGAATATCGCATCTCATAATGAGTTGTTCAAACTCCCTAATGTTCTTCAACGCTTATTCTGCGCTGCCGGAGGGAATTCATTTTGAGGAACAAGTCTTGCTTATAGATAATGGGCAAGAACCTCCTCTTCATGAGTTTCTTGAGTTTTTCCCAAGATTTGATTTGGCTCTTTCCTTCATGAACTCTCTGGTTCTTCAAGTTTTCCCCCCAAAGTGAAGCATATTTTTTAAACTTGAGAACAGCAATTTTGCAACATTTTTTGTCCGAGTACAAGTGAAAGTCAAATACTCGTTCAATACCATGAAGCCAATCAATAAAGTCGTCTGGATTGAGGTTTCTCTCATATTTCGGCGCCTCTACTTTAACATCACAGTCAATTTCCTCTTGTCTCCCTCTTCTCCTCCGGACTCGGTAATCTGAATCGCTAGAGTTGCTACCAATATGGATTCATCATCAGTGTTTTGACGAGGATATGGATGGTCACGGCGTGGTCGATTGACAAGACGTATCTATGGGGATACCTACCTTGCCTGATTCTCCAAACGGTTGAGGACTCACTCCATTTGTTGTTGAAGATTCGTTATGGCACGGTCACGTCTTTCATTACGTGCTTGTTCCAAAGTCAAGCCTCTTGGAACCGGTTCATTCAATTTTTTTCTTATAAAGTATGGGATAATATGGGAGATGGGTAACAGAATGAATCACTCAAAAAGAGTTCAACCATAAACTCTGATACCCCATCTGATGCAGATGCGAGGGGTGGACGAGTGATGCTTTCGGTGATGTCGAAGGAATCAAGAATATATCAAAGTGTATGGGATGGATCTCAATGGATGTATGGAAATTTAGGATAGATTATGATTACCACCAAGGCATAAAGGACGTACCACCAACCAAGGAAGAAGATTGGGATCAACGAAATTCACCACCAAGGCTTAAAGGACAAACCACCCACTAAGGATAAAGGGTTTCGGGATAGAGAAGCTTACCACCAAAGCCTAAAGGACAAACCACCAGCCTAGGATAAAGGACTTTTTGGCTCATCACCAAGGCTTAAAGGACGAACCACCCGCCAAGGATAAAGGGTTTTGGGATAGAGAAGCTCACCACCAGATCCTAAAGGACGAACTGCCAGCCGAGGATAAAAGGCTTCTTGGCTTACCACCAAGGAGCATTCCACTCTCCAAGGATAAAGAAACCGGAATAGGAGTTATCCACTCTCCAATGATATTCACTCAATACAGGAAAATCTCATATATTTATATTCTCAAAATCGATGATGTCTTACAATGATATTACACATCTACTTATAGAGATATTGCTACACAAAAGAAAAGACTCTTTGAATTCCCGAAAACCGAATAGATTCTTGGGGAATTCACCTAATTAAGACTCTTAAAGCAACACCACAATTAAGACTCATAAAAAGCTACGAATAAAGAGATCTAAATGCAAGCCACTAATTATTAGATGCATAGGGAAGTTGACGAGACTCTCTACATTTGTGCATCAGCTTTGGAAGCCAAACAGTCACCATAGAAAGTCATCAAATAGTAGAAGAAATTGACCAAATAGCCTCCCATAGATAGTTTGTGGAATGGGAGTCTTGAAATCAGCAATAAACTTGTAAATCAGCAACCAATTCGCATAATCGGTAGGGGTCATCCTTGGACCCACATGATTAAGTTGTAGCATGAATTGGCTTTTGTTTTTATGAATAGTGTATGGGCTAGTTCAATTGACGAAATATGAGTTGAGCTTGTGGGTTGATCGATAGACCCCAATGCTCTCACATCAAAAACCTAGAAAAAACCCACTCTCTCTCGCTCCGAGAAAACCCAGAAAAACCCAAGAAAGCTCTCTTTCAAAAAATCAAGATTCCTGCAAATCATTAAACCCGCGCGCTCTGTCTCTCTCAGAGTTAAAGATCCATTGTTAATGGGTAAGCACTTGCAAATAGAAATCACCTAGGTCACTAATCCGGCGGCGCAGCTCGTGACGTACTCAAAAAGGTGGAAGGGCCACTTCAAGAAGGGCTCCAAGCTCTCCCGCCTTTGCGGCGCTCGTGCCGCCATCATTGTCCTCTCCCTAACTGGCAAGCCATGTTCATTTGACAACCCCTCCACATAAGAGGTAATCTCGAAGTACATTTGCGGCGATGGCGACGTTGCGCCACCGATGGGTCTGACCAAGTTGGTGGATTGGATTGAGGACGAGTGGGATTCTAGCATGATGTGAAGTCCCTAATCGTGAAGTATGATGGTGCTCGTGATTTTGTGCACAAAAAGTTGGAAGATCTGGGGAAGAATTCATCTATCATGATTGGTGCTAGTGTCGATTCTAGAGCTAGGCTTAGTTGTAATTTCGAAAATTTGAGCAATCAAGAGCTAGGAAGGTTCAGATGAGCTCACATGGGCTCCCTCTCCGTCTACTCCCTTCTCGGTTATGAATGCCTGGAAGCACACTAGAATGACCGGACGGCCAATTCCTTGGCATTCTTTTGTTTGGGATAAACATATTGCTCCCCGCCACTCTTTCCTTCTTTGGATAATTTCTTTAAACCGGCTGCCGACTCAGATCTTTCTCCAGCAAAACAGCAGGATTGACCCAGCGCTTTGTGCCTTTTGTGGAACTATACCGGACTCAATCAACCATTTATATTTCGCTTGCTCAGCCACGTCTAGATTGGCTTCATGCTGGGCAACGAAATGTAATCTCCCTTGGCGCAATAGACCTTGGCCTGACCTTATCACCTGGACTATGAAGGTTTTCGGGAGCAATTCTTTTGCTCATCGACTATCCAGATTTGCATTTGGGGCTTTATGTCACATCATTTGGATTGAACGGAATAACTCCATTTTCAGAAGCAAACCTGCCTTCATTCCGGGTATGTGCAAGCACCTCATTAAGGTGGTAAAAGACAAAGCCATGTCCATGGGTACAGTTCCTACCATTTCTTCCAATCGGAAGATGCAAAGGAATTGGGGTCTCTCTCAATCGATCTTCGAAGTCAGTCTAGCAAACCCTTAGGATTTTTTGCCTTTTGTTCATAGCCTTTTTGGCCTCTTTTGGCTTGTTATATAGTTTTCCTTGCTAAGCCATCCCTCTCCCCTCTTGGACATTTTCCTTGTTGGGTTGACAGGTGTGCTTGGTTTTAGGTTGTAAATTGTGGTTGTGATAAGTAATACAATTCCTTACCCTTATCAAAAAAAAGAGATAGATTTGATTTCTGAGGGTTTTAAAGCTTGTTGCTCAGCTCTCTTTGAGGATTGCCTTTATGATGGTGATTGTCGTGACCTAAAAAATCATGTCAGGTTTTCCGATCTTAGGTTAATAGATTACTAGATCAATTAAATTAATTAACCTAGTTCGAATTCTCCCAAACTTTACCAATTCGCAACTTAGATCCAATTATGAGCATGCAAATATTTTCAATGGGAGCCGCCACTAATCATTTAAGGTAGGTTGATTAGAAACCTAAATAAAATAGCGGGAGTACTATTTTATTTCTACGAACCAGAGATTATAAATCCGGGGACTTGATTACGCTAGATTACCCTAACGCCCTTTCAATACCAATCTCAAGAAAAATATTCAATTTGACAATTTTGATAAATTCTGACTTAGAGTTCAAAAGTGTAGAAATTTTTTGATTTCTTTTAGGACATTTTTTTGTATTTTCGAATTTAAATTCAAATCGCATATTTCTAAGTAAAAAAATATAAACGCTAAATCTTTCGAATTAGGTTTTGATCTCAAGCCTGACAGATCGATCCTAAAATTCGAAATACCCATTATGAAAATAATTCTATCTAAAGCCTGATATATAGATTTATTTCCATGTATATGGTTGCGGATTAGGAAATTTTCCTAATCAATCACATCTTGAAAAAAATTTTGATATCTTAAATATCTTGGATATATTCAAAAGATTTTGAAAATTTTAGATTCTATCCAAATTTGATAAGTAATAAATATCCAAGATTTTCAAAGAGTAAATAAATCCTAATTGAAATAATGCTTATTGTTCAAATATGCAAAGTTGGACATCGATAAGCACGAATTAAGCAACAAAATATTCAAATCAAATCAGGATAAGATAATTACCTAATTTGCAGATTTCCTTTCAAATTTGAATTTGCGGCAAATCGGAATTGCGGATTGGGATGGTAACCAGTGGTGCGTCGGGAGCGGCGGCGCGACGTCGGGAGCAATAGCGGCTAATGGTGGCGACGGCGGCGGCGGCGTGTAACGAATTGCAGTGGCGGTACAACTCCGGGGCGGCGACGGCGGCAGCGTGGCACGGACGGCGGCGGGAGAGGCGCGGCTCCGAGCGACGGCGGTGCAGTGGCAGCAACGGCGGCGCAGCTGTAGTAGCGGTGGTACAACGGCGTCGGGCATGCGGCAAGGGCATCCGGCGTGCGGTAGGGGCATCCGGGCGACAGTGTAGCTCCGGGGCAGCGGCAGTGCAGGCAAGAACAACGGCGGTGCAGGCGGCTCCGAGGCAGTGGCGCGGTGCGGGCAGCGGCGCAGCGCGGGCAGTGGCACGACGCGGCAGCGGTGCAGGGCAGCAATGCATCGCGGGTAGTGGCGCGACACGGTGGGAACAGTGGTGATGCAGGCGGTAGCGGCGTCACGGGGAGCGACGGTGGCAATGCGGCTCCATCGGTCTCTCTTTCTCTCAAGTGATTCACTCGTGTCTTCTCTGAAAATTCTAAACTGAAAATTATGAAAAGCCCCCTCATGATTATGAAGCATAACCATGTATTTATATCGCAACCCTAGGTTAATTAGCTGGACTTTCTAGTCCTAATGGATTTAGGCTTAGGCTTTATCCTTCAATTTTATTTAATTCTAAGTGGGCTGAATTAATTCGGGCTTTTCTTTAATTAAGCTTGATGGGCTAATTTAAGCTCAAATTAAAACAACCAAACCCTTTTTGACGTGCGATTTTCGACCCCTGTCTTCTGAGTGAGCCGAGTTTCGTTCGATGCCCGAGCTCGATTTACATGACGAATTTTAAGTTCGCTTGCCGTTGCCGGTTCAATGTGGAATGCAATTAACCTACATGATCCTAAATTATATGCTATGCAATTTTAATATTTTTATTTAGGGGTTAAAATTTAATCCCTAATTTTCTGTGCAATTAATCACTAAATGATGTGTCAAAATTTAGATGTCAACAGTGATGGTGATGCTTTCTTAACTTCGCTAGAGAAGTCAACTACTGTCGGTGGAAGTTTGGGAGTGGGCTCTACCCCCACGCACTCTGATCTTGAGGGGTGTAAATTTAGTCCCAACAACTTTCTTAATTTGTTTGGGGACTGTGTTGGTGACAGTGACCATGATAGTTTCTTGACTTTGTCGGAGAACTTGGCCATCGATGGTGGAATCTTGGGAGAGTAGTCAATACTTTGTGACCTTGAGGGGTGTGGATTTGATATTGATAACTTTCTTAGTCTCGTCAAGAATTGTGGTGATGACAGTGGCAATGACAATTTCCTAACTTTGCCGAGGAACTCGACCATCAACGGTGGAAGCTTAGGAGAGGAGATGATGCTTTGCGACCTTAAGGAATGTGGAATTAATCCTGACAAATTTCTTTACCTTGAAGAGGACTTCGTTAGTGACAGTGACCGTGACAATTTCTTGGCTTTACTAGAGAACTTAGCCATCGACAGTGGAAGCTAAGGAGAGGAGTCGATGCTCTGATATCTTGATGGCTGGATATGATCCGACCACTTTCTTACACTCGAAGATTGGATGTTCCTCTATGATGTAAATGTGAATATATGTGATTTTTCGCTTTTTCTTGTAAAATTGCATTGTACAGAATACAATCTCTTTTTTCAATTCACTGATTAACAGCAATGGCTCTCTCTCAATTTTTTTCCTTTTTCAATTCCTTAATCAACATAATTCATTCATTTTTTTTCTAATTATTAAGGGTAGAGTTTAAAAACGACATAAAGACACGATCTCAATCAAGCCAAAACCATATATATAGTGTCACGCCCCGAACCCTACGGCGCGATATCTCACCTCGGTCATATTTGCGTGACGCCCCAGGATGCGTCGCCTACCCAAAACCCACAACAGAGGATAATATACATGCAGAAGCAAACAACACAATACATAAATAAAACAATAACCAAGGATAGCAATGAACAATCATCGTTATAAACACATACTTGCATTAATACAAAGCGTTTCCAATATCCTCTGTAAGTGAAATATACGTATAAACCAAAAGCGGGTTAACGGCCACTAACGACAAAAAGGGGTACGTAGCCCAGGCGATCAGGTACTAAGGCCGAAGAAGGTGCTCTCCCAAAAAGCGTCGGCCCTCACTAACTAGGCTTTAAGGTCTACCCTAGGGTACCCAATCCGGGTCGAATCCTAACAACTCAAACGAACTCTTGGACAGCTCCGGCTCGAACTCCATAGATCCTTGCTCGGACTTGATCTCCGATGGCTCTTCTTCCGGATCAACCTCCGCCTCCAACTCCATAGGCTCCGGCTCTGAGTCGATGTCCCACTCCATCAGATCTTCTCTCTCCTCGAACTTGGTGTCCATCCCCATGATATTTGGCTGGGGTTCAGAATCCTCCTCGAACGTGGCACCGAGGCTTACCAATTCCCCGTCAGTTGGATATGGGTCCCACTGGCCATACCCATCGAATGGGATGTCGAAGGTCCTAAAAGGCCTAAAAAGTCCCGTCTCATCCCGGTAACACCAACCCACATAGGGATGAGCCTTGAGCTGCAGCTCGCCCTCATCTACCCAAACTATAAAATAGTGTCTAATATATGTTTCCCCATTTCAACCAGGGTACTCAGTCACCGAACTATGGATGCGGTCCGGGATTCCAAAACGCAGGGGCACTCCTGCCATCCTCAAGGCCGGGGGTTTGAAAGGTGGAGTTTTAACAACCATGAGAATAAATCTCAGCAAGTAAGCCCCTTAAACCTAAACTAGGCTAACATGCACCTCCAGATAAACCAATAATCAATAGATAGTAAGCACTCAAACAACTTAGGCTCTCAGGCCTAAATCAACGTATTATTGACCCTGCAGGTTAAGCCTACGACAATAATAATACAGAACCAATCGCAATGCAACTACACCAATGCTTGACCACGACACATGCCATGCACATGTTTACATTCGTTGCACGCGTATCGAAACCATACATATGCTCATGTTCATTAATACACAATTGTACACGTGCCAAATTCCAACTTTTTTCCGACCCGCGTAAGACATATCAAGTCTAACCCGCGTAAAACACCTCAAGTCCATCATCCTTCAATTAATCTCCGGCCCGCATAAAACGCATCAGGCTCATGACACAACCCGCATGTGGGACACCTCAGGTTGGCCATCTTTCGGTAATCCAAGCATCTCATAACCATGACACAACCCGCGTAAAACGCATCAGGTTGGCCAGCCACTGGGATTCCGGGCATCGTCCCGCATTAAACCTCTCAAGACGAGTTCATTACCCCTCGTAAAACGCATTAGGGCTTTATGTGATCATACATACACATTCACCAATTTTTATCTGATCCCCTCGTAAAATGTATCAGGGCAATTTAGGCAAACACATGCTTGATGTCACTCGTGCATACTCACATGATGCACATATTATGCCAACACCCATTATGCACAATGCATGGCCATAACATCCAAAACTAGAGCATTCATAAAATTTCATATTGAACACTCAATTTAACATAACACATAATCAGTTCACACCATGATATGCTCAATTCACCATTTAATTCAATTCGGCCACGTCACATAATTTGGCACACGAAAACTATACACTTAGTCATTGAGTTTACACATAACAATGGCCCACAATGTCTCTCACTATTCGGTCACACTAAGCACACATTATGACATCACAAAATCCAACTCAAGCCATGCACAAATCAGCCGTTACATAGGCAAACCAAGGCTCACATAGTAACTCACAATCAAACCATAATCAAGCCACATTAAGTCCAATCAAGCCCACACCGTCCAGCCACTAATCAGTCCACTTTAGGCCATTAAATCATCATTAAATCACTCTACTAAGTCACCAAAAGCATCACATAATCCACCCTAATCAATGGCCCTAGAACAACCCCTAAAATACCGTATTTTTTTTTTGTAAAGGTAAGAAATTGTATTACTTTTCAAAGACACCATGTACAAACTAAAGCCAGAGCCACCCAACGACGCAAAACGGACAAGAGATGTCCGTATGAGGTCAAGGGTGGCTAAGCAAAACTATACAAAAGCCACAAGAGAGCCAACAAACTCAAAACAAAAGGATCAACAGACTAAGATGATGCCGAACCGACTTCAAAGATTGTGGGAGGAAGTCCCCAACTCCTTTGTATCTTCCGATTTGCAGGAGTGTCAGCAATTGTCCCCATGGATAATGCTTTGTCCTTCACCACCTTGATAAGATCATTCCCGGAATGTAGACATTTTTGTTTCTGAAGATGTGGTTATTCCTTTCAATCCAGATGATATGACATAAGGCGCCAAAGGCAAATCTGGATAGGCGATGGGTAAAGGATGTGCTATCGTAAACTTTCATAGTCCAGGTGATATGGTCATGCCAAGGTCTATTGCGCCAAAGGAGGTTGCATTTCATAGTCCAGCAAGAGGCCAATCTGCTCGTGGACAGGCAAGCAAAGAAGAGATGGTTGATGGAATCCGGGATAGAACCACAGAAAGCACATAAGGCTATATCAATTCGGCGGTTTTGTAGGAGAATAGCCTGAGAAGGGAGATGGTTGAGAGAGATTATCCATAGGAGAAAGCCATGCCGAGGTGTGATATGCTTATCCCATGCAAAAGAGTGCCAGGGGGCTGACTGTCCTATTGTTCTGATATGGTTCCAAGCGAGCCCAACAGAAAAAGATGCAGTCGGAGAGGGGAGCCCATATAAGTTCATCCCGGGTCTCATCCACAAATAAAGGAGCCGAATCCGGCCAACGAAAATGTACACTAATTAGGGTTTAGGGTTGTACCCACTAAGGTTCCTAAGCTCCAAAAGTGGGCTGGACAGGTGGGAGAGTGGGCTGCACGGTCGCCGGATCACGGCGGAGTAAGCGGTGGCACCGGCGATCCTCATGGCGGCGAGCGGCGACAGTTTCAGCGGTCCAAGACGGCGAGGGAGGCCAGTGCTAGTGGTGAGGTGCGGAAAATTGAGAGAAAAGGCTTAGGGTGGCAGTGACGGTGGTGAAACGGTCACAATCCAGCAGCGGCGGTGCTCGGGCGGCAACACACGACTAAGGCGGGGGCTGGTCCTTGGCGATGATGGTAGCGACGACGGAAAGAGAGAGGGAGACGAACAAGTGATGATGGTGGTGGTGGTGACGAGCTAGTCGCATGATCGGCAACGGCGCTTGGGCGGCGGCGGCGGCACAACCGTGGCGATGACGCTCCGACAGGGCTAGTTTCATGCGGCTAAGGGGGGAGAAGGGGAGAGAAAAATGGAGAGAATGAGAGAGAGAGAGAGAGAGAGAGAGTGAGTGAGGCAGATGGATGGTGGTGGTGACGGGGCTCGCGCGAACGAAGGTTGGCTCCGGCGGGCGGCGTTGCGGCAATGGCGAGGGCTGCTCTGGCAACTAGCTTCACGGCAAGGAAGGGGGGAGTGGTGAGAGGGAGAGTGAGGAGGGGAGAGTGGCCGGTTGGTGTGGTAAGAGTGAGAGGAGTGAGAGAGAGAGGAGTGTGAGAGGTTTTGAACAAAGCTTAAGTGAGGGTTGTTGATCCACCCTACTCACATTTACAAAACTAACCACCCCACTAAAAATTTGATCTAATGGCCTAGATTCAAAGACCAATTAAATTCAATCAAGATCAAGGGCCTAGAATGGTCAACTCCACTCACTATAAGGGTAGAAAGGGAAATGTGGGTGAGGGGGAGAGGGGTAATTCGGCCCAAGAATTTCGGCTACTAAGGATTCATCAAAGTCCCAAAATGCCCTTCAAAATTCGGAACACAAGCTTAAGGCTTAGGTGCAAAACGGTAATTTTCTGGTCCCGGGCCAAAATTTCATTTTTCGACCGTATCAATCCTATATATGATTGGCCACACTAATACAACGTCATCCTTGTAAAATAATCACATACGTCCTTGAAATTCGACACTCAAGTCCGGATTCAATTCCACGATCAATTTTGCTCAATTACAATTTTAGCGTCTCTCACTAACAGGCGATTGTTTAGGGGTTACGCGTATCGACTTAGGGTTACTCGGGTCGTGACAGCCTCAATTTTCAAGAGAGCGCGAGAATTTATCGCTAGTTTCAGGGGTCGCGAACGTTCTGAATAAGTTCAGGATCGTCCGCCACACGCACTGTCGATCGTGCGGAATCACCCGCTATCCAATCGTACATCGTTGGCCAGACCAAATCCACACCCTTCTTGGATTGGCCTACATTGGCTCAAAATATTCCCTCGTCGTTCTCCGGAAATCTTAACTCGATTCATGGTCGAGTTCTCGGGTCCACGTACCGTTTCCTAATTAGTCATTTCCTATTGGTCAGTATCTCAAAAGTGATCAGTTTCGGACAAAGCTTACCAAAATGAAATGAGAAATAAACATCTATTTTATTGATTCCTTAAGTGGGTCGAATTCAGGATATTACATATAGTCATACCACAAGATGACCGGATACATGGTGCATTATGAATTATAAATATTGAATATACTAACTAAAGATCAAATGTCAACTCAAAAAAGTTTGTATGGAAGCAAAGCTGTTCGAGCAATAACCCACGGAAGTATGGCCACGATTCTCAAGCCATGTTGCTAAGACTAAAACCAGATCAAGTGCTGGTGCGGCTTCAGAAGCATATGCGATTCCTTCATTTCTTTTTCCCTGTAATGGATTTGGCTGTGGATTTTTAGACTCATCATTTGCTTATCTAAAAGGAAATTCTTCAATTGCGGCTAACTGTGATCAAAATTTGAATGGTGTAGTGGGAGGAAAGGAAAGAAAGTGAAGACTTGGTCCTTGTCAAAGTAGGCCGAAAAATCGCGAGTCTAGAGGAAGATTCAGAGTACTTATGGAACTTGAAAAATGACAAAATGTGAATGGCCTATCACTTGACGTGGAATTTTGAAAAGTGACATGTGCAAATGACACGTCACATGTCATGTGATGTGGAAAAGAGTACCATTTGTGAAAAGAGCATGCCAAATAGGGGTGATTGGTTTCTAGATGATCCGATCCCCACTTAAAAACTGAAACTAGACATGGCGTTTTTAGGTGATAAATGGAACTGGTTCCATCAGTAGAATTGGGAATGGAATCAAAATTCACCAATTCCAATTTGATGGAATAGAGAATCGGACCGGTGACCTCGGGAATCACCTAAACCCAACCGATTCAGTCTGGTCTGGATGGTTCCTTTTTCTCGGCCCTAATGTCAAGTGACTGTAACTTTGAAGGCCTATTAAGGGACCTCATGTGAGACACACCATGCCATGAGGAGTCCTTACAAGTAGAAAAGGGTAGGGTTTCACAAAGAAACGTTTCTCATTCTCACCTCCTTTGGGTCTCTCCCCTCCTATATGACCTTTAAAAGCCACCCCCAACCCCCCCCCCAAACCACTGTTTTCATCAGTAGATAAAGTAACAAAGAGTCCTCCTGAGGTAAAACTCAGGAACTTTCATTGCTTGCGGAGTCAGACGTGGCTAAATAAAGATAACACTGGAGTTGAAGGCCAAATACTGTCCAATCCCTTTTGTTTTGCCACAAAATTGCCTAACATTGGTCAATCAAAACCGTTAGTTACAGGTTGTTCCACGAACGAGAAAGAGATATGTACATTGAAAGTCCTAAGAGTTGTCACGAAAATATAATTGAGTCTTAAAATTTACAAAAAGTGCAATCAAATCATAAAACTTGTCAAATTAGTGTAATAGAGTTCTTTTGTTAACACCGTCTAACTTGGCTAATAGAAAATATTGACGTGTCTTTTTTCAATATTATATCTCTCATACGTAGAGATCACGTGGCTAAAACACAAGCATAATGCTAAAATGACATTTTGTCCAAATCTTATTTTTAATACAAACTTTTTTTAAATGAAATTAACAAAATAAGCTAAAATTTAAAAAAAAAAAAAAAGGAAAAAACGAGATTTAGACCAAGTGGTGAGGGCTGGGGCTACCAATCCTTATTTTGATCAAAACGATGACGTTTTAGTCATGTCATTGCCACGTATGATCGATAAAATAATAATTAAAAAAAAGGCTCGTCGGCATTTTCCATCAACCAAGTTGGACAAAACTAATGGAAGGACTCGATCGCACTCATTTAATAAGTTTTAGGATTTAATTGTACTTTTTTGTAAGTTTTAAAATTTAATTGCACTTCCCTGATAAATTTTAGGACTTCTAGTGAACAAAACAAAGTATGCCAATTGCCGATTCGACATTGTGATTCGGAGTGGCGGCAAAAGTATCCAAGTCGAACCACACAGGCCCACCGACGAGCTTGAGCCAACTTTGGGCCTCTACTACTCGGCCATCTCACAGCCCGAAATCACACGTCGCAAGCCCACTTCAGAGGCCGAGACCGACCCGACCCGAGCCCATCTGGCACGGCTCGCGTTGGCGTAAATCGTAATTTCGCGAGAGATCTGTCCCCTTCGCTCGGGCCGGCCACAAAGCAGAAGATCCCAAATCTCAAGTTCAGACCAGGGAAGCTCTGCGCGTGCGAGTTGCGAAGGAGGTTTCTCCGAGATCCGATCCGGCCACCGACGATGTCATCGACGTTCAGCGGCAACGAGACGGCGCCCTTCTTCGGCTTCCTCGGGGCCGCGGCCGCTCTCGTCTTCTCCTGTACGCAACCCTTCCTCCCTTCCCTCATTCCTTCCCGAACCCTAGCTTGGGTTTCGCTTCTCCCCTTTCGATTGCGTTGCGGCCTTTTTTTCCCTTCTTGCGTTCTCAATCCGATTGTTTCGTGCCGGTTTCGCCGTTCGCGGATGCGGTGGTTGTCGAGATCTTGGCTTCTTTTTCGATGAATTGATTGGTGGAACTGGAATTGACGGAGTTATGTGTCGTCTGCTTGGCGCGGGTTGGTTGAAATAGAGGACGCCGGGTCGAAATTTCACGTCTTTAGGGGATTTTTCTTTTTTCTTTTTTGTGGGTAGTAGATCTGTATCGTGAAATGGGATTGATCGTGCTTGGCCTAGAAGGCTGGTATGAAGAAAACGATTGTTTGCTGAAGAGTTTTGACATGATGTTAAAGAATCGGCTTTCGGGAGTTTTAACATGGCGATTCTGGGTAGCTTTTATTGCGGAAGAAATTTGATGTGGCGGATTGTGATCTAAAAATATTTTTAGTGGCGAAACACAATGTGAATTGTTCCCCCACATAATGGTATCCATGAGAAAGACCGACCTAGTTCGATAGATGTTTGCTCGTGGTTCCTGATATGCTAGTGACTAAGGCAAAAGCAGTTTAAAGTGTTGTGGGAACGTTTGTCTTTTACAAACTCGGCAATTGCAGTTGGGTAAGTATGGCCATTCACGCACATGGATTGTAATATATTGAGGCCATAAAATTCTTTTGAAACTTGCTCTGGACAAATTCTAAACATTTGAGTGCTCTGCCGCTTCTTTTTGTTTGGTTTCTTGGTCTGGATAATTGACATTTGAAGCCTATGTATTTTGGTATTTTAGATGCTCACTGAGTATTTTGGATGTGCAGGTATGGGAGCAGCATATGGAACGGCTAAAAGTGGTGTGGGTGTGGCATCAATGGGAGTCATGAGGCCCGAGCTGGTTATGAAGTCAATTGTCCCTGTTGTCATGGCTGGAGTATTGGGTATTTACGGGCTTATTATCGCTGTTATTATAAGCACAGGGATTAATCCAAAGGCCAAGCCATACTACCTCTTCGATGGGTATGCACATCTTTCATCTGGTCTGGCTTGTGGTCTTGCCGGACTTTCAGCTGGTATGGCAATTGGAATTGTTGGTGATGCGGGTGTCAGGTATGCATTCTTCGCATGGTTTGTCTTATGTGAACTCATAGTGTATCGTGCTCCTTTGTTGAAGTGAGATTTGACAAGGAACCCTGAGCATCAACCTTTTCCCAGCCATTGCACTGTGCTGTAATAGCAATCTAAATAGGATTCTTCTCCTTCTCAGTTAGTGCTGACTTACGAGTAATCACTAATTCAAGGAGCAATGTTGAAAGACGAAAGAACTTTACCGTTTAAATTACATCTTTGTCTTTTATGTATTGGATTACACGTTTGCAAATCCTACATGAATCAACAAATTCACTATTGTCATCACCCCAAGTCTGTTTTTTTGTTTGGTCAACTTTTTTAAATTTCTTAGAGCTGGGACTGGTAGTTGAAGTATTATCAGTCAAAGTCATGTTTTGGGGCCTATTGTTTAGATGTCGTCTTTAATCCCTTGAATAAATAGCATTCCTTCTGATGTGATTCCTTATTGCAAATAGCTGAGAATAAGATTGATATGAACCGAGGTCTACTACATTTGAGGGACTGCTTTCTTCCGGTTGATGTATGGCAAACCTTGTTTTGTGGAAAAAATTTGTTAACATCAATGTGGGTCCATGGAGATACTTAAAAAGGAAAATTCAAATGGTGGGTACATGTCATTGTCACATGAGATTGTCTCAACGTTTGTGACATTCTTTTCCCAGATGCAAGGGCTGTGCCTAGCATTGAAGTTCACCTATTTCACACGGCTTTTTGACAAACTTTTGGTTAACTTAAGATGATAGCTTGAAACTTAACTGATTCATTTCACAAATTTAGATGCTTTCTTATATGCTTACTTTTGGAAGGAGTTTTAGCCTGGTGAAAGATGCTCTATTTCTCTTATGAAATATGTCTCCTGAGGAAAGATAATATGATCTTGTCCAGAGCTAAGGCGCAGTAGCCAAAACTTTTCGTTGGAATGATCCTCATCCTCATTTAATTTGATCTTGTCCAGAGCTAACGCGCAGCAGCCGAAACTTTTTGTTGGAATGATCCTCATCCTCATTTTCGCTGAAGCTTTGGCCCTTTACGGTCTTATCGTGGGCATCATCTTGTCTTCTCGGGCAGGCCAGTCCAGAGCAGAGTAAGGAGGGAACTGCTGAACCAGGTCGCGATTTGTCAGCGTCTCTCGTGGGAAAAATCTCTCTCCTGTTTGCCAGTTTGAGATGGTAGGATAGCCCTCGAAGTGCCCTTTGAAGTTTCGTTTATAGAAGTGATTATTCTGCCAGTCCTGTGGGAGGTGCTCTCGGTTAATTTACTGCATAAGTGTTAAGTTTCTCCTAAGAATAAAGGCTATTGAACCTCGGTCTTGTGTCATCTATTGGTGTTATTATTACTGTTGAAAGTAGTATTTGACTGGTGCAGGTCATCTTGTTTCAACTGTTTATTTTACATTGCGTCTTGCGTTGTGTATTAGATGTTGATCCTCAAATGTTTTTCTCGTCTTTCTGTTGTCAAAGAAGCGGAAGTGGATATTAGACAGTTATGCACGGTGGGTGGTACGATAAATGTTTTGCTTGGCGGACTGAGCTTAAGTGAAATTAGTCACGTAGATAGCTCAAACAACCGTTTAACAAGTCCAGCGACAGCCTTTGAGCAGCTGTTTGCTTCATGAGGGGAAATCTTCTTCCGGTCGAATAGGTGTCGGTCGGGAATTAGTGCGCAGCCTTGAGAGCTGATGAAATTCACGATTTCGAGAATCCATCAGGATCGTTTCGTCTATAGAGGGAGATGTCCAATGAAAGGAGCTGGTCTTACCAGAAGAAATTGGCGTGCAAACGTTTAGGCCAGATATCATGAGAATATGTCCACTGCAAGGGCAAGGCAAAAATAGGGGTGACGAAAACCTGGAAGCCCAAAAACCCAAAATGGCCTGAAATGTTTGGGCCCAATTTGGACCATGTCAGTCTCAGGGCCTGAGATGCTCCGGATTGATTTAGCCCGGACCATCCAAAACAATAATTTTTAAATACAAAATATTAACTAATTAAAAAATAAGAAAAAAAAAGTTTCTTGGTTGTAATCCACCAACGACAGCTGTAGAAATGTTAAATCAATGGTCAAGTATGAAATGCTGCCGAAAATAATATGGTGTTGGGGATCGAAAGTAGCTCGAAACCGAGGTAAAAAATGACCTAACACTTCCTGCTCTTCACACCATAGTGTCCACCTTCGAATGAGTTTTAGACATTGTACTTACACGGGCGTCTTCATCCTGCTCGAATCAAAAGTAATGTGCTGTTAAAGTTGAAATGAGCGGATTCCATTTTTTAACTTAACTTAATATTTTAATCTAATTTATGTTGATTAATTTTATTGTGTTGTCTTCTGAGAATTCCTAACCAACCACTCTTATTATTGGCAAGTTAAAAAATGAAAAAAGTTAGAGTTCGGCCCGGACTGGCTTGGATCAAATCGAATTATTTCGGTCCGGTCCATTTTCTATTGTTTTGGGTCAGCCTATAAGCCTCAGACCCGGTCTCTTTAGACAGCACCAGAGAATCGCTCGCTCCGTTTGGTCCGTTTGCACCCAATACTCGGTAGGCCGAAAACACACTTAGCTAGAAGTTGGGAGTGTAGTTTCGGCTTGCAAAGTCCTAGCTTCTGGTTTTATCGTCAAAGGATTTACGGTTGGAAAGGTTTGATCATAGCCTGTTCATGGACACTTGCTCCGCATCGTAACATTAAAAAGATGACACAGGAACCTAATTTTCCATCTTGGAAAAAAAATTCTTTTTACGTTTTTGAGGAGGGTCTAGAAGTTGAAGGTCGAAGCACCCATTGCTGGGGTGGATCGGTTCCTGTTTGGTCCGGTCCACCCAGGAAATCGAGATCGGAGGGACCAGTTCCCGGTTTTCGGAACTAGGGACAAGACTTGACCGACCAGTCTAGTCCCGTTCCCGAGCGATCCAATGGAACTGGTCATTTTAAGCACTTCATTTTACAGTGAAATTTCTTGCTTGAAGTAAACAAGCCTATCTAGAACATAATCACCGTATTCTCATATCACTGTAAACATTACAAAATCTCACATTATCCAAATAAATTTCCCTCATAAGCAAGTACCTTGCATGCATCACTTGTATTCTAATCAATAAACTTACTCTAATTGAATGCATAATTTGATCAAACGTACCCCAATGTGAGTTCAACTAAAATGGAGGCATAAGCGTTGTGGGCGAAATCTGAAAAACCGAAAGAGGAGAGCAATAGGAGGCATGCATGAGGGATTTTAGATTATTTAGTTCACATTTAAAAAATAAATAAATAATCGGTCCATTTCCTGATTCCAGGAACTAGGAACCAAGGACCAAACTACCCGGACATCGATTCTACTTATAGGAACCGAGAATTGAACCGGAACCTTCGAAAACCAGACTGAATTGGCCAGTTCTGTCTGGTCCGAGCAATTCCTGGTTCGGTCTATCAGTTTTGCTCACCCCTACCCATTGCCCAGCCCAAGTGCTTATATCTTACCCACCACTCGCTTTCACTACAGTTCCGATGGATTCCCTTAACCATGCAACCTCGTCTATGAGTCGCCAGCTCATTCTTCAATAAGCGCTCGGTCTGAGCCCTAATATTCTCATCTACACTTCTCAAGGTTCTTACAATTGCATATTCTACTTCACTTCCCAAACTGGTGTATTCTTCGTTCTTCCCCCATGGTATGACAGAAAATTTAAATATTAAAATTACGCCTTAGTTGCTAGTGGTCAAAATCTTACATGGTATTAGAGTAGAAGATCCTTAGTTTGAATCTTTATAAGCCTCTATCTGCTTCCACAATTACAAATTTCCATGTCTTTCTCTAACAGTTTAAACATTAATATCATGTGAGATTTTGTGAGATCACCGTTAACTGTTTTAAAAATTTTAGCTATTAGATAAATGCACGATTTTAATATTTTATCACGGTACTTCGGTCGGCCACCTAGGAGTATTTAGGCGATTTAATATCCCCGAAAGAACCCACCATGCTCGCCCAATTCACAAGTTATGTAGAATAAAGTACATGGATCCATAAAACTGATAAATTTTTTTATACCATGCGGTTGATGAAAAGATTGGAGATGATGCCACGCTTTTGGAGCCCCTTTCCTTTTGCATTTCCTCTTCTCCTTTGTGAACAACGTGCGACCTTTTCACATCCATTGGGCAAACCAACGCTTCCAAACGCTGGCACGAGTCATGAGGATTGTGAATTCCGGTGCTGAAGCTGACACATTCTGGTCATCCACGTTTTATTGCATTAAAACTTGGCCAATCCATGGTCCCCGCCTCAACCCCTTGGCTACTCTTTGGGGACCTCAAAAGGGTCTCCTTCAATAATTGCTGTGCACATCTTTCCATGTTATGCCCTTTGCGCGTGTCTTGTGCAAGCTATGGTGCGGATCTGCATAATCAAAACATATAAAGGAAGATAAGATTTTGTATGTTTAAAGGGAAAGAACAAAAGGACAAGAACTAATGTGAGGATCGGCCTCTTGATCGACACCATGAGGGGTTTTATGAATCATTATCATTTGCCCGACTTATCTCGATTCGGTGTCATGCTGGATGACGAGAAGAAATTTAGGTCATGCTCTTAAAATAGGACTGGCTCGGGGTGCAATGTGGGAACCCTTTTGCATCCTCATTTCGCTTTTTGTTTTCTTTTGCATTATGTATTCTGATTCATGAATGTTTGAATGGCTTGAATCCTCTTCTTTTTGCTTGTGCCATGTAGTTTTTCCAAGTAATTTAATTTCTGAAGCTAAGGGCTTGCGATAACTATTAATTAGTCTATCAAATTGCTGCTGCGACAGTGGTGAATGGATTTTAGCCGACATGCGATGCCAGCGTAGCATAGAGCGCCAAGTAAGCGTCTTAGCAACAAAACTTAAAAAACCTATGATAGGTTGAGGAGACAGAGAGAGATCCCTCGCTCTCCTTGTTTTGCTGATGTGGCACCTGTTAGCACCTCGAGCGATCAATCATGACTAGGGATTATTTTTCGTGTCAATAGATGTTATTACTTACGAGCGAAGAAGAATTTGATTATAGAGAAGTTGAAGGGCCAAACCTCCATTTAACCAAACTTAAAGGGCAAACTTGCATAAATAATCAAAGCTAGAGGACCAAAGGGATATGTACATTAGGAGTGCCGTAATTTTTGCACGGCACTCACTTGAGTGCCACATCAGTGTAAAATTGATCACTTGAATATCATTTTCAGCAAATTATTCTTTTTCTTAGTTTTCCATTCCAATGTGGAACGTGAAATTTTTTGTTGAGCATGGCAAGAGTATACCAAGCATTGTTGTTTCTTTTTGTTTTTTAAATCTTCCCCTATTAGACGATGTTGTTTTCAAACTCTCTCTCTTCCTCAAGCGATGCCGTTTTCAAACTCTCTCTTCCAATCACTTAAGTATTCACTTTTAAAAAATTCATGAACCTAAATGTTCACTCCTAAAAAATTATGGCGCTAAAGCAATCTTTCGTGAAATTATTAGAACTTATGTTGTCCTTTAATCAAACACTCAAACGACATTGTTCGCCTTCTCAAGTGCTTACTTAGCTTTCCCACATGCCACGTCAAATGATGTATTATAAATTAATGCCACGTTGGCTTTTTGGCTAGTTAAATCGCCAATGGTACTCAAGTGATCGTTTTTTCAAATTTGTGGTACTTAAGTGAGCAAAAAAAAAAAGTTATGGCAATCAGGTGAGCACTGTATGAAAGTTATGACATTTTCAGTGTTCTTATCCCGAGGACCAAATATTAACTTAGTCCTATTTCAATGTAATTCTTTTGCATATGCCTAGGCTACCAACTTTCCTAGAAGTGCTTGTCCTCCTTGTACCCTCTTCTCCCTTCCGGCAGCTTGATCGCAATGCAAGATGATTTTATTGGCGTCTAAGAGCACAAATTGAAGTTTATACAAGAAAAAATTGTCAGTGTAATCAAGTAAGTGTTTGCAAATTTCTTTTTTGAAACGAGAATATCAATTCAAGAAATTCGTAATACTTGACATCAAGTGATTGAGTGGGTGTCTGGAAGTATAATGTACTTCGAAAGCATCTTAAAGTTTCTCTATTCACGAGGCTCGAGTTTTCAAGATAATGGACCAACGACTCAATCAAGTAGAATCTGACAGATGTCGATTCACATGAACTTCAATTTATCCAATGTTGATCCACATGAATTTCACATGATCTGTTGTATCCAGTGAGTCATGACCGATCTTGCTTCTTCCTTTCTAGATATGCCCTGTTAGAGGTACGCACATGGCTTACTTGCTCCAGATTCAAATAGAAAGTCTACTAGAATTGTCCATATTGCACTTACACACGGGTTCAAGAGAGTGACATCTTGGAATTCGACAGGCCAATTTGCAAAAGTAGAAACAAAGTTCCATTGAAATTCATACCTTTTCGTTCACCTCAAGAAACATCCAACTCTTTTTGGGACCAAAAAAGTCGTGAAGGGACATAGAATACATCAACCTCATTTATATACTTCATCTTTATTACTAGTGGGCTTTGTAGCCGGATTCCTGGCAAATCCTTTAGGGATTAGAATCTTTTAGAAAAGCTTGTTCTATTATTTATTTTATAATTTTTCCTAAATCAAACCTAACTTCAGGATTAATAAGATATTGATAAAGCGTAGGCATTCTAAGTCTGGTCATCGACATCAACTTGTAGACGCCGAGTAAGTGTTGTTTGGACCGTTGTTCAATTTGAAGGGCATTGACCATAAGTTGGGTGTTTTATTTTGAACGAAATATAGGGCGTGTTTGTTGTGGGACCTTATAAATGAAATAAATTCATCTCGAGTTTTGTAAGGGATCTGCTTCAAACTTGGAATCTCGAACTTTGAAGATGGTACATATTTGCTTTCAAACTTTTTTAATTATGACAAGACAATCCTTGAATTATGATTTTGTTGCAGTACTAATCAACTTTTTTTAAGCAAAAAAAGATCAACTTTTTAAAACGATAAAGGAAATAAATTCATCCAGAGTTATGTAAAAGACCTGCTTCAAACTTTGAAGATAGTACATGTTTGCTTTCAAGCCTTTTTTTTTAATCATTACATGACAAATCCTTGAATTTTGATTTTGTTGAAGTACTAATCAATTTTTTTAAGCAAAAAAAAATCAATTTTTTATTGATTTAATTTTAAAACGTATATTTTTCTCATTGAAATATATATCTCCTTGCTTCGGTTGCACTAGAATCATTTATATGCCAGAAATTCACTCAAAATAATGAGAAAATCTATTATAAAATAGCTAAAGGCTAAATGATAAAGCAAAAAATATGATCTTTTAAAAAAAAATTTCAAATCTTAGCAAATTTATAGTAAACAAACTAAAAGCTAAGTGATGAATAATAACCTGTCGTCGAGTTTTTATTTTATTATTTTTCCAAATCAGATCGACCCCTTTCAAGAAAATCTAAACTTTATCAATTAGGTGTATTTACTTTTAAGCTTCCTTATTTCCCTTGTCAAATTTTTTTAAATTCTTTCTTTTTTCAAAGATACACCAACTGTGGTTAGGGTGATTAATTAACGATAAACAGGCCCTTAGGTGATCCACTTTGGATTAGTCTTTTAGAGATGCTTTTTTCCAAATAAAATTATATCGAATTTGTTGCCACCACCCTCAGAAAAGAAAGTATGCATAAAAATGTTCGAGAGGGTCCACCAATTTTTTTCTCAGTACAGTCCCACATTTTTCACGCTCTTGTGTTAAAGGGAGAAAAAAAAACTTTGTTCAGATGATGTACTTCTAAACCATGATATCTTTAGTTCGTTGACATCTTTGACATGATTATGTGCTTGAATTTGGGTAATATGTGTTCATCTCATTTTCAGTCGTACCAATAAAAACTCCAAGAGCAATACCAAAATTCAAATTTAAGACATCGAAAGTGAATGTGTTTTCCCCCTTAAAATAGAGAGTTCTACAAGGAGTCCTAAATTATGTATATGGAATGTAATCGAAACCTAAACTTTTTAATTTGGTCAATTAAGTCATAGACCTTCTTAAACAAGGGAACTTTCAACATATATAGGACTCAAGTGTATTTTTTTATAAAGGTTTAGGACTTGCTTGAATCAATAAAAAATTTAGAACTCAATTGCATTCCGTACATAAGATTTAGGACCTCTAGTCGGAGCATCAATGCATTTTACAAGAAGTCAACCTAAAACAACAAGATGGCCAAAGTTTGGAAAATCACCAAAACAGTCCTAAATCTATTGCAATTGTACCAATTTAGTTCTAAACTTCTTTTTTTGTGCATTTTCAGTCATGAAGCATTTGCATTTATGCTATTCAGTCCGTCCGACCAATTTTGTCCGACTAGCACTGACGTTTACATCAATCAAAGCTAGACGTCCAATTGATGCTGACGTGGAAATTCTTTAAATTTTTTTCAATTTTTTTATTTTTTATTTCATTTATTTCCTTTTTCCCCTGGCCGATGATCGGATCAGCCATACCTCGTTGGTCACTGATGAGGCACACCCTCGACAGCACTAACGAGGGCCAAGCCATCGTGGGCAAGGTCAAGCCTTGCCCGGCCATGGCGAGGCTTGACCTTGCCGTTGCTAGGCGAAGTCAAGCTCGCCCGACCATGGTGAGGCTAGCCCTTGCCCAATTATGAGGGCAAGCTCTCTCGCCCAACCATGGCGAGGCTTGACCTCGCCAGATTTGGGCGAGCCCGCCCTCGCCATGGCCAAGTGAGCTCAACCTTGCAAGCGATGGCCTCACCAATGGCCGATGAGGTCTAGCCAATCCAACCACCGGCCCAAGGAAAAAGGAAAGGAAAAAAAAAGGGAAAGAGAAAGGGAAAGGGAAAAAAAGGAATTAAATATTAAAAAAATCCAAAAAAAAATAAAAAATTGTCACGTTAGTGTTAGTAAGACGTCCACCGTTGATCGACATCCACATCAGTGCCGGCTGGCCAAAATTGATGGGATGGATTGTATTGGCACAAATGTAAAAAATTTAGTATTGAATTAGCAAAAAAAATAGAAGGTTTAGGACTCAATTTGTACAATTGCAATAGGTTTAGAATTGTTTTGATAATTTTTTCCCAAAGTTTATTTAGTAAACATAGAAAACTGAGAAAAATAGTCTTATATCAGTCAGACAATTTTGGTTGTATCATCGACAAATTTGAATTCATCTGAGTATCAAAAGAAACGAGGGTCCGGTTGGTCATTGCTTGATTAATCACGCAAATTAGGAACTAATATTCAATTATGCACTGTGAAGTTTTGCGATTTTCATGCGGCTAGTTCACGTCACATGTTTGAAACACAGCGTGCAGTAAATTTAATGGCCGGCACACGGTAAGTGCTGAAACTCTTTTCGGAGTTGCCATTAAGTTCTAATTTCTCATTTTAAAGGTAGTAAGTAGATCCATCAAAGAGGTGAGTCGGGACAAAAATGGTCTATTTAACCATTTTGACCCATTTCTATATAATACAAATCCAATAACCAATACTCGACTTGACCCATATTACTAAAATACTTTTATATTTAACATAATTTAGGAAAACTCATATCCAAATTGATATGAGAGTGTGGACTGAGTGAGCGCAACATTGCGTGAGAGCTAAAGAGAGTGAAAGAGAGTCATAGATGTGGGTTGAGTTTAAATAAGTTATGAACCCAATTAGTACACATATTATTTTAGCTTTATCATTCCAAACCCATTTATGACCCATTTTCTAAATATAATTAACCCATACAATAACTCAGCTCATCAAATATGGGTTAAAAAATGGGCAGAAAAAGAAAACCTTTTAATCATTACATGACAATCCTTGAATTTTGATTTTTGATGTAGTAATAATCAACTCTGTTTAAACAAAAAGAATATTGGTTTAATGTAAAAAAGTACTTTTTTCACAGTAAAATATCTCTCTCTTTTTCGGTTGCACTAGAATATTTATAAATCACAAATTAAAAATAAAAAAAGAGAAAATCTATAATAAAATAGTTAAAGGCTAAGTGACAAAACAAAAAATATGGTCTTTGTAATTTCTTTTTCAAATCTTAGCAAATTTATAATAAACAAACTAAAAGTTAAGTGATAAATAATAACCTGTTGTCGTGTTTATATTTTATTTGTTTCCAAATCCGATCGACCCTTTTCAAGAAAATCTAAACTTTTTTTTGGTCGAAAAGAAATCTAAACTTAATAAATTAGTTTTATTTTACTTTTTAGCTTACTTATTTCCCTTCTTAAATTTTTTTAAATTATTTTTTTTAAAGATACACGAACTGTGGTTAGGGTGATTAATTAAGGATAAACAGTCCCCTTAGGTGATGCACTTTGGATTAGTCTTTTAGAGATACTTTTTCCAAATAAAATCATGTTGACTTCGTTGCCACCACCCTTAGAAAAGAAAGTATGATTCAAAATATTCGAGAGAGTCCATAATTGTTTACTAGGTACAGTCCCACATTTTTCATGCCCTTGTGTTGATTAGGAGAAATCAAAACTTCGGTCAGATGATGTCTTTCTAAACCATGACATCTCTAGTTAGTAGACATCTTTGACACGATTATGTGCTTGAATATGGATATTGTGTTTATCATATTTTCAGTCGTACGAATAAAAACTCCAAGAGCAATACCAAAATTCAAAGTTAAGACATCTAGAAGTGACAATGTGATTTTCCTTTAAAATAGAGAAAGTTCCACAGGAAGTCCTAAATCCTGTGTATGGAATGCAATTGAAATCTAAACATTTTAATTTGTTTAATTAAGTCCTTGACCTTCTTCAAAAAGCGCACTTTCAACATAATTTTAGAACTTAATTGCATTTTTGAATATAGGTTGATGATTTAATTGAACTAATTGAAATATTTAGGACTCAAGTGTACTTTCTAAATAAATTTGATCGAATCATTAAAAAAATTCATAATTCAGTAACATTCGGTGCATAAGATTTAGGACGTGTGATTGGAGCATCAAGCACTTTACAAGAAGTCAACCTAAAATATCAGGATGCCCAAAGTATACATAGCAAACATATAAATCTGAGCAAAATGGTCCATGTCAGTCGGACAATGTTTGATTGTATCGTCGACGAATTTGAATTTATCTGAGTATCAATGGAAAAGATGTTCCGGTGGTCAATGCTTGATTAATCACGCAAATTAGGAACTGAAATTCAATTATTGACTCTGATTTTCATGCAGCTAGTGCACTCCCACGTTTGAAACACAGCGTGCAGTAAAATCAAGTTCCCATCGTTCGATATTGACTGCAAAGACACCTGATTAGCGGTTTCATGAAGGAGAGACTCAGACATAACTTGTAATTCAAGTACAAAACTAGATGGTTCTTGCTACATCTGATATTGCCAGATTTTACTAACATCAGACGAAACAAGTACAAATTTCTGATTTCTAGTAAGTTCGATCCTCACCTTCACATGTTAATACGAGTGCCTCAGCAGTTAATTTCAAATCAGGAAAAAAAAAAAAGAACAGAAAAACTTGAAATCTTCGAGACTCTGAAACTTGATCCGGCAGATATGCGATGAGCGTAGACGAAGTCGACGGGCCTTCAAAGCTTGATACGACATAACTTCCTTGTTTTTTGAGTTCCTGAAGCTGGGACATAACGACTCTTCTAATCAAAAATCGAGAGTTTTCGTATATGCTTAGATAGCTCTTCCACCTAGAATACAATGAGGGGCGTTGAAGAAGAAAATCGTATGTTTGAATATTAATTAAAGGGAAAAGTCACAAACAAAAAACTCCAAATTATGTCTGTTGTAACACATTTAACCGGAACTCTTTTTTTATGACATGAAAAAACTCAAAATTATGCCAATTGTGACAAATTTACCTTAAAATTTTTCTTGTAACATAAAAAACTCCAAACTTGTACCTATGTGACACCTTTAGCATATGTCAAGGTTCAATTAGATAAATTTTTAGTCAAAACAACACCATTTTTAAAGTCATGTGGGTGCCACGTTAACATTGTTTGATATCTGATGTCCAAGTAGGTAGATTTTTAACGGTTCTTATTAACAAAATTTTTACTGATGGTAAATGTATCACATTGGTACAAGTTTGGAATTTTTTGTGTCACAAAAAACATATTTATAGTAAATGTGTCACAGTGGCATAATATAAGGCTTTTGATGGCTTTTACCTTTAATTAAAAAATCCATGTGATCATTTTACGATATCATCCACAACCGTCCATTTGTTTTCCTAAAAATGGAGAAACTGTCCGGTGAGTTCTAATCATATTGAGCGGATGCCGATTCAATCTTAAACTTTTCAATTTTATCAATTAATTCTAAACATTTACGCGAAATTTCAATATAGTCCTTCCAACTAATTTTTCCAGAAAATCGCTGATGCGGTAGTGTGCCATGTCAGATGGCTGGTTATGATTCGCAATTTCCGATGAAAATTTATCGGAATAAGTACATTTGAATTCCACACAAAGATTTAGGATTAAATTGGTAAAATTAAAATTTTTATGATTGAATTAACATCCGTATAATAGGTTTAGGACTGATTAAGTGATTTTCTCCCTAAAAAGTGTACCTTAAGAAATATCAAAACACTTTTAGTGTTACACATATACATCTGGAAATATCATCATATCAATATCTTCTCCATCTAGATTTTCATAATTAAGTAATTAAACATGAACCGAGTAGGTTGTTTTTTGGTCGAATCGAGTAAGTTAAAACGAGACATTATAATTTTTCGAAAGAAAACTTATATTTTTAGGAAAAAGCCACAAAAGACCCCAAACTATGTTCATTGTGACACATTTACCCCTAACTTTATTTTATAACATCAAAAACCATAAACTATGTCCATTGTGACACATTTTCTCTAATTTTTTTCTTATGACATAACACCAAACTTGTACCTAATGACACGTTTACTCTTTGTCAATGTTCCGTTATATGATTTTTTAGCTAAAACAATGTTGTTTTTATTTCACTTAAGCAACATGGGTGCCATGTTAAATTTATTTGTTTTCTGACATCCATGTAGGTAAATTTTTTAAGTTTTCTCATGGATAGGACTTTGACGAAGGGTAAATGTCACACAGGTACAAGTTTATGATTTTTGGTATCATAGAAAAAAATTAAGGTAAATGTATCACATGAGATATAATTTACGATTTTTGGTAGCTTTTGCCCTTATTTTTACGGTCAAATCAACAAAAGAGGCAAAGACTAATATATAGACACAATTAGGGTGAGGGTAGCTGTGGCAGCGCTGCCACTAACCAATGATCGAGAGGATCCAACCACTCTTGCCCGGTAGAGTCGAGGTCCGATGACTCTCATCATACTTAGGAAAGGTTGCGATCCTTGCTTTTGGAGAACGAGAAAGAGAATTTTAGACACAACGAAGATAGAGAGAGTTGCTCTATCTCTTACCACCACCATTGACGTGGCGGCATAAATTTGAGTGGCGCGATAAACTTTTTGTTATGAGCATGGAGGTAGCAAATTGGATTCACGGTTCATTTTTTAACTCATATTTATAGGTCACGTGGAAATGGGTTACTTCAACTTTTTACTAAACAAGTCAAAATTGGACTTTAAATGATAAAACTCCTTCGAATATGCACCTCAGTGGGTTTAAATGAAACCCATTATTAACCCATTTAAATTAAAACAAACAATAGAAATTCAAAGAAAGTGAATGCCTTTAAGCTTGGTCCAGCCGCCTTTGCCTCAGCCTCCGGTTCCAATTCTTGGTCGGTCACCATCCTCTAAAAGGGCAGCGATGGCCGCCACGGTGTTACATATGCAAATCTACAACAAAGCAAATTTTGCCATATTGTAGTTTCGATTCAATTCTCTATGGTTGCGTTTGTTTCAGAAAATTCAAGATTTGGAAAACATTTTCAAAAATATAATCGCTTGTATCGCTTACAAAAATTAATGAATAAAAATATTTTCATCGTCCGCGAAAATAATTAGGTATAAATTGTTGTCGATAATGAAAATATATTCTGTCAACTTATTTTTCTAAGCGATGTAACCAATCATTTTTTGGAAAATGTTTTCCAAATCTTGAATTTTCCGTGAAATAAATGCTTCCTAAAATTTAAATATTATAAAATGTGTCATTTCCTTTATAATTTTCTAGATCCGGTTATATTTTTAAATTTAATTTGCCAACTTTTTTTGTCGGGTGGTGTTGACGAGGATGCGTTAGCGATTGAGTGGTGGCGATATTGACGAAGTGGTGAGAACAACTGCTGAGTTTTTACATTCAAAAGGGGACTTATTTGTATGGGTATAGGTTATGATAAGATCGGATTGAATATGAGTCATAACAAATGTACTACATGAAAAATGGTTCGATTCAATTTAAATGGGTCCATTTCAATCTAAATCCACATTTGATGCATCTATATCCAACTCAATCAGCCTACTTCTCAATCTCTATCTGAGCGAGCGTTTGTCAACCTTGTATAAGATTTTTGTATTCCCGTGTCCATTGCTAGCAACAAAAGCCACAATAGAGGTTGCCAGCAATGAGCAGCATAGGTGTGAGGGAAGATTATTAGTTGCACCCGAGGCGTATAGCTGACCCGTTGGATCATGTGGACCTCATGTAAGATCCACATGATCCAGAGGTCCACATGATCCAGAAGGCAATGATGTGAAGTGATTACATGAGAGTTGGCTTCCTTTGAATTTTTCATCCTTTTTTTTTAATCTTCTAGTCCCAAAAGTTTGATGTTTGCCCACATGATTATTTAATATTAGCGAATATTATCAGGAGACTGGTTAAACCAACTAAATATATAACAACGGTTCAATTTCCAAAGCATTGATTACACAAAACACGAGGATTGTCATTTTATTAAAAAAAGCACGAATTTTCTATTTAATTGCTCAACAACTATTCCAAAAACTTAGTTAATTATACACACTCGGTCGACAGAGAATTCTCAGCTACTTCCATCGTTAATTTCCAAACATGTGTCCCCTGAAAAATTTCATGCCTCGCATCCCCCACCAATAATGATTTATGCACATTGCATGACATTGGCAATTGTGTGTGTGGGGTTATTCCAATTTGGTGTCCCCCTCATGTGTCCAGAAATTCTGGGTCTGACCTCTGAACCTGTCATGTGATTGCTTCTCGAATAGACTAATAATAGCACCGATGACCAAGAAAAGCAAGATCTCGTGTTGGGCATGTTCGTGTCCATCTTCCCCGTTCTGTTTTGGATCATCTGGGGAAGTAATTTACTGGAGAGCCTCTCGATCCTTTTCGTTTTTTATAATTTTCAATCATTGACGAAATTGTACCTTACCAAAAAAAAAAATCATTGACGAAATTGTCATTCTGCAGGGCAAAATTTGCTGATAAGGGGAAGTCAAGCCACACATATTTGAAAGGTTCTTGAATTTTTAGAAAACACCCGTGAAATTCCAAGCAGAAAAGAGTCGCCACCAGGAGAGAGGGATGGAAAACTTACTTTTTTCTAAAGATTTGTTGTTGATTTTAATTATCCTATCTTTGTTATGGTCCGACATGTGAAGAAAGAGACCGATATATGTAAAGTGTTGTTGGATTATTTTTATTTCTTATAGTTATCGGTTAGTGGTGGTGGCAGTTGGAAAAGCACATCGATGCTGCCAGGTAGCGGCATCGCATTTGTGGACCGAACCCGATAAGTGGTATGACTTGAGTTTGTCATATTTACGTATGGACCAATTCTCTCCTGATTTACATGGGACTTGAGATCCGGAATCGCATTGGTCACATGATGTTTTCGTCAATGCTCGCCTACCGAGAACCATACTAGTCAAATGGATATCGAGTCCTCACACATTCGGTAGGTGCACTGTCCTTCTACTATCTGTAACGATTCAAACCGATTTACATTGTCCGAGCCTCTCGATGGACGCGGCGGTGCCTACGTGGGGACGAGTTGCACTTTATATATATTCCCGAAAATTTCCTGGACGAATCACTGAATCCGATGGATCTTGCATTGATTTCACTAAATTGATTTGGTCTGATCTTGTCTAGTGCTTAGGGACAAGGGGGAAAAAGTTGTTGCACACTTGTCTAAGACACAATTTGTTTGGTTATGCTGATAATGAGACCGTTGGTACACTACACTGCACATAGAATAATTGATTAATGTCGATGGATTCATTCGTGCATTATGACCACCCACAATTACAGCAGATAAATCACATCATCAAGATGGACAAACCATATGAACCCCGCCTTGTTCAAGGGAAGATCACGGGTCACACCGCCCGAGCATCCGGCGTAGGATTCCAGCACGGGAGGCAAAAACCAAGCAGCAATGCTACTCCATGTCACATTGCCACAACCAAACAAAGACAAAAGATGCAAGGCAAAAACATGTCTGAAATGGCCCATTCCTACTAGTCAAACAGTCAATATGCACACAGTCAATATGCATGCGCGCGCACACACACTCGCAAGTTGCGGGTAAAAGAAGACTTTGTCTTCCTCGGCAACCCAAGGAGTCCATCTGCCGCACATGCATCACCAAAGTCCAAGCTGGTCTCCCACTTTTGTGTGCTTGAAAGATCTCTCTTGCTTTGGCAAGCAAAATTTCCACGGCGAGCCCACCAATCGATTGTGTCGCTTTGTGGAAAGTTTCTTGGATAGGCTCCATCCTTTTGTGTACGTTTCGATTTGAGAGTTTATAACGTGGACCGGTTGGGACTCGGTGGTGGTCTTTAAAGAATGGTCCCACGCAGGGGGATAGTCTTTGACGGTCGTGAAGGCCGAATTGGATTCCAACGCATGGATTCACGCGTTAAGAAGAAAAGGGTAACCCAGTCTTTTTTTAATTTGAGGAGGCTGGCACTCGCTTCGGTGCCATAATTTTTTAATCGATCTTTCAAGCGGCATGGCTTTTTTAACCGGCTATGAAAGTACCCTAACTTTAAAAGGCGTTCAATACAATGGTTATGAGTTTTAATGCCACGTCAAATTTTTTGGTCAGGGAAATCGAGGACGTCAAACAAGTGAAAGTTTTTTCAAATTATAGCACTTTAGTGATTGATTGATATCGAAGCCAACCACGTTGAATAAAGCTCATATCTAGTTAGATTTTAGCGAGGTCACGATAACAGGCTGGCTCATCTTAAAAAGACCTCTTAACAAGGAATGGAGTCTTGAAAATTATGCCAGCCCCGAGAGACGGCATCGTTAGTCATCCCTTCTCACCCCCTTTGAATTGAAAAAGAAAAAAGAGAGATCAATTCTTGACACACAACTTCAGAACTTGACTCAGTGCAATAAAAACTTATGGAAAATCAAACTGAACCTCTCAAAACCGGCATAACTTAACAAATAAAAAAACAAAAGAGTAAGGAGAAGAAAAGAAAAGAAAATTATAAAAAAACTACCAAAAAATCAAAATATTATTAAAATTGTCGAACGATTGGCGTCTATATCAGTGATTTTCAGCCAAAATTAGCCGGACAAACCCTATTGGCAAAAATAAAAAATGTTTAGAACTTAATCGTTACTGATGAATGAGTTCATGACATGTTTTGGTACTTTCCCGGGGTATCTTGTAGTAATTAAACTAAAAAGTTGGAGCATGACACGTCACCGTATGAAAATAAAAACTGGCTTTTGAATCTAAGACATTACAAGTTTCGTACGTTGAATTCTCCTTGAGAGACAATAAATGTTAGGAGACACACCCAAATTGCTAACATGCCAACCTTACATCTTTTATCGTCTTGCTGGGTACACCTCCCCCTTGACGATAAACAGTAAAACTACCCAACTGAAGTCCCCTGTTTTTCCAAATTTGACATGAATAAAACTCTGCCAAAAGACGGCATCTACCCTTCTAAAGAAAAAGGGCTTTATTAGCATAACGGTCTTTGAGTTAATGCGAGAATAACAGTATGTTGTAAGCCATAAATTCTTGAAAGAATAAACCCCACAGTAATTTATAATTATTTTTTATTTATTTTTTTGTGGTCTAGAATAGATTGTTCTTCTCATGGTACATTAAAGATCGTCACCCAATCTTTTCTCAAAGGACAAAATTCATTTTGTATGCAAGGCCTAACGTGCGTTTCATCGCTTCTTTTTTGTCGTTTTGATACGTAAGCGATGGCGTCGTCGCCTAAACTACTTTCCCCGCAGTGCATTTTCCGCCGAATAAAGCTCGCCTAAGGTATTGACATCCTGGATGTTCACTGTCTCTATTAATAATTATGTCCACGGAAATGCTTCTTTTTTTAAAGTCCGAATTAGTAATTATTATGCAATAAGTAACAAACAACCTGGTCAGGAAGTTGACCTTTTTTCTTGTGCATCAAAGCTTGTTGAGCCCCCCCCCCCCCCCACCAAAAGTGTGATTAGACATAATTAAGCTTTGAAATTTTGTGGGAGATTCACTATTTTTGTACGTGTATATTTAGAGAAAATGACACAAATTATCCATAAACTTTCGCTCAATGTGCAATGTAGATTCTAAATTTTTAATTTGTTTAGTGTAGTCTATAAACTTTAGCCCAATGTACAATGTCATCCCTAAACTTTAAATTTGTTTCATATAGTCTATGAAATTTTGATGCATGTTCAATTTGATGTAGCTAGCAAGAATCACCTAGAGAGGGTGAATAGGTGATCTAAAACTTTTTGATCAATTTTTTAAGGCAAAAACAGATGATTAATATTAAAGTCTGAAAAAAAATCAGATTCTGATCAAACTTAGTGACAAATGTGCTAGTGTGCAATAGTTTAGGGATAGATAAACTGCACATAGAAGATTATAATAGCTCAGCTTAGATCAAGCCTACATTCACCCTTCCACGCTGGCAGCTTATTAGCTAGATTTCATTATATGATCAAAAAGGACAAGTTCTGAGTGATATCACTCGATGAATGATAAAACTCTCTATCTTACTTAATCACTCTTACAAAATTTTCCTCAAGATCTCAGTATTTTGGCTAAGTAAAGACAAGTAGTAGAATTAGACTATGCTCATACTTTGATCTTGTTGATTTTTAACTTTATTCTATACCTTCTGCACCTTGTTATTCTTCTTTTATACTTCTCCACTTCCAAACTAGCTATTGGACAGTCTTAAGAGGATCATCTTTCAATCTTTACTTTAGACAGATTTGTATAAAATCGATTGAGTAGCCGTCGGTTGACAAAATCTGAATCCTACTAAATATGGTTGTCCATACAGCCAAAATCTTGATTTTCATAAGTAGAGTTTTATCCGTTGTGATATATACTTGCATTAATGTTTGATTATCAATCAATCATAGCATTTTAAGATTGAGTCAATCAAAACTTTCATTTTGTAAAATTCACGCCAAATCAACTAGCCGTTATGTTCATTTTGAGTAGTTTCAAAGTCCAGATAACTCCTAGTCTTGCTTCATATTCAGAACTTAAGTCAGTGTAGATTTTCAGTAAGGTTCGAACCTTTTAGAAGTAGAGTCTGAAGTACTCTATGAAGTTTGAATGACTTTATCAGTAAACTCTGAAGTTCGTCATTTACTTAATATAAAGTCTGAGTAACTTTTTTAGTGAAGTCTAAACTTTTCGTTCTGAATCATGTAAAGTCTAAAGTCTTTTTTCTGGTCCTCGTAAAGTCTAAGCATCGAAAAAGTATAGTTCTCTCGAAGTATTGGAATTGCCATTTTCAAAATATATCTATTTGGATCAAAATACTTCAGAGTATATGTTAGACTTACAAAATTCACATGGATAGTTTTGTCAATTTCAAAATTTATTAAGAGGTTTCCTTAATATAATTTAGTCCGTACACTATATAAAAATTTTCAATTTTATTCTTCCATTGATTCAAGTTCAAAGAAAACATTGAAAATTTTCTTAAAGTATAGGGACTAAATTGAACATAAACTAACAGTCCATGGATTATATTAAACAAATTAAAAATTGAGAGACAACATTACACATTGAAATAAAGTTCAGAGATCACATTGAATAAATTAAAAATTCTGATCATATTATATATTAGATCAAAGTTCAGAGATCATTTGTGTTCGTATTAAAGAAACGTTTCCATTTAACGCACAAATTCGTCTGAAAATTTTCTAATTTAATACAAATGGTCTTTCCTCTTCTGTTTCTTGAACGATAATATCAAAGTTCTTTCATTTTGTGTATTTAATAATTGAAACTTGTTGTCCTCCTCGTTAGTCCTTCCGTTGTACGGAACTGAAAAGTCTGACATAACTTTATTTTTATCAGTTTTTTGGTTCGTTTGGCTGTTAATAAGGTGACCGAGAACTCATTAAATCAAAAACGGGCATTGTTTACACAAAACGACGTCGTTTTATGTTATAAATAAATTGAAAATTAAAGAAAAAAATGAAAATAAGAAATTCTGAAAATTATTGTTAGTAAATAAGAAGGAGGGGAAGGGGAGGGGATCAGAGGGAGAGGGCAAGGACAGGGGCGGCTACATATAGATTTTGTGTGTATGAAAAATTGCGGAGTTTAGTAAAAGGACTAACGCGAGGACTAGTGACAAGTTTCGGAATTTAAATATAAGGTTAATATTACGATAAATCTTAAATCGGTACACTTTTGACAAATTTATCTCGAACTAATTTTTCAATTATCAAAAACCCCAAATTGGTACATCTATGACAAATTTACCCTAAATTAATTTTTGAACCACCAAAAATCCTAAATTGGTACACTTGCGATAAATTTACCCTCAGTTAAATTAAATTAATACAACAAAAAATCACAAATTGGTAATTCTATGACAAACATAGGGATAAAATTCCAAACTAGGGTACCCATCAACTACCACATTTCATCAAACTAATAATTTGATAGTAAAATTAAATGGAAACTAACAGAAGGTAAATTGTCACAAGTATACTAGTTTAGGGTTTTTGATGATTAAAAAATTACTTTGGGGTAACATTGTCACAAGTATATTAATTTGGGATTTTTCGTGATATTAATCTTTAAATATACAATTTGAAAGTTTTAGAACTTAAGTGTCAGATCCACACAATTTTTAGCACTATTGTTGTAATTATCCCTCTACTTTTAAACTAAATGGACTTCCTTAAATTTACTTTAATAAGTTGCTTTGTGTTATTTTAATCTTGGTTTTAGTTTTCGGTTATCCACTACTCTGTGTAATATAAAATAAACTATATAAAGCAAGAGGTATACCAAGTCGTCACTTATATAAATATGATTAGTTAAAATCACAATAAAAATTTTCATTTTATTTTTTGGGTTAGTAATTAATATGCAAAATAGTAGACAACATTTAAAAATTCATTCGAAATAGTATATTTCCATTTCGATATTTCTTAAATTAAGAAATATGATTACATGAAAATAGGCAAGTTTTATACAAAATACGATATCTCTTTTTCTTTTTTTGGCCTCGAGTGAATTATTAAGATAAATTTTACTGGATGAAATAATGTTATATTTACAAAGTTAAACAGATACTTGTTTATAAGTTGGATCATTATTTTGTTCAATTTTTTGTTTAACTTATAAAGTTAACATATAATTATCCATAAGCTAAAACTTAGTCATTAAATACATGTCATGTGGCTATTAATAATCCATTTAAGAAATAAAATTTATTTTTTTAAATTAATTTAAATTTACAATTCTCTATTTCTCCATTTATTTAGATAGGATATTATATATATACTACAGTAAGTTATTTTCAAAGGACATATATTTTTTTTCATTTTTCAGTTATTAACTCTTCAAATTTAGTGAATCTTGTGAATAGAAATTTCACTTAATGAAATAGCTCTACAAGTAAAACAATAAAAATCGATTTACGAATAAAATATTGTAGACACCACATTTTCACCAACAATTTTCAAATTTTTAACTAGCTTTGGGCCAATATCAAACCTCTATAATCGATCTGTTCGTATAATCGCAAAGTATATACTAAAGCTTTTCAAAGATAGTGTTTACACCAAAAACAGCCAACTTTTGGTTATTATCAATGAGTGATAGATTTAATCGATGAGAGCAAAGTTTATTATTTATTAACAGAATTATCGATAACTTGAAGAGAATCGACAACTCGTCAATAAAGCCATCGACCACACACAATTTGAAAGTTATCGACAAGAACTTAGAAGTTAACCAACGAAATCATCATTATCAATAACGAGCAATCAACACAAAAATAACCAATAGTTGGTTATTTCTATTGCCACTATTTTAGGATTGTTTTATATAAATGTTGCTTAGTGGATAATGTAAATTCTCGTAACCGCCATTAGGGAGTTAGTTCTTTTTCGGGACCTTTTGTAACCTACATTTGCATCTGTCGATTATAGGCTTTAAAGAGCTAGTCTACACTTTGTAAAGCCCCACCCCTCAAACACATAAAACTTGTTATCTTTCAATTTTTATCAGTTCATGTGCGTTAGCTATAGTTTCCAAATGTTTCGTCGTTGATTATTTTCCGGCGTGTATTTTAGTTGTACCTTTCAGATCTTCATCATCCATTAAATTCCAGCATTGTATCTTTATATTACCGTACTTTGTCGTTGATTAATTTCCAACGACGTTTTATATACTTTGACATTGATTAGATTCTGTCGAGTGCATCTATCTGTTGCCTTGTGCTCCATCGATACAATTCACATTTGGAAACCCCCACAGAACCTCTTTCCTCTTATCAAAAACTGAAGAACGAATTTCAGTGAAAGCCATTTCATGGTCTATTAAATTCCCAAGAGTACTCATTACACCACTAAAATAGAAACAGAGTTTCACAATAAACTGTTTCCCCCAAAAAATTCCCGAAATGGATTTGAAGACTCCCCAATAGAGGCCAAACTCGAGATTGGCAAGTATGAAGAACAAGTAATCTTGCATTAGCGATTGATTTTACAGTTTAGAATGGAACATAAACTAAGTTTGCGGGTGATTTGGAGCTAAAAAGCCAACAGAACAAGCTAAAATTAAAATCACGAAAGCGAAAATTCGGAAAAATGAAAGCAAGTAAATCTTGTGATTTGGTTGAGTGTGGTTGTCCTCCTTCTCTCCCGAAAAGTCCCTTTTTGTAGTCCTGAACTTTTAGGATCTCACTTCTACATTTTAAGACCGGTTCCCCACGTTTCGGAGGTGTTACCCAAGTTTTGGACATGGGCCCCACAAGCCGGTATCGGTTTGTAGTAACAGGTTTAAAATTCGTGCTAATCGCTGCTCCTCGTAAGCCAATTCGTTTCTGCCATGTCTCTAGCCTTGATCACCATCACTCTTGTATTTTATGGATGACATTTGAGCAGGAAATTACTATTTTTGCACTTTTTTTTTGGAACTTTAATTGATTTAGCATCACGCCAACCGTTTCTCCACGTATGCCAATTTGGTTCCGCCATTTTGATAATAACAAACTCAATCAAAGTATTTAATGAGTTTATTTAAGTGTGTAGAGGTTCATATCTAAATCATGCAATACACAGGATTCGACTCTACTGGTACATTTGTGAAATATTTTAAGTGTAAAAACTATAGAAGAAATTGGTGTAGAACTAAATTTTGGTCCTCCAAAACAATCAAACCATTGCACGCTTTCCAAATATGTATTCGACGATTGTTGAAGGTTTTAAATTGAATGCGTAGCTTATAACAGTAAAGTATGATATTCCAATTTTATTTATGTCAAAAATCACAGACTAATTAGCTCAAGAAGTTGGTGAGATGACATGATCAAAACATGCATAAGTTGAATATAACTAACCACGAATAGAAAATATGATTAACAGGCCAGATTGAGTAAGGTTTCATACGTATTTTTCAGGCAATTTTACCTAGATTTTTTTACAAAGCATTAGATGGACATAACAGATACATGATCTAAGTGCAACCTTCGAATTTGGAATTCTATAAATTGGATAAAGCTTGACCAAAAGATAGAGAGTCTCGAAGGGAAACAAAGAAGAAGAAAATTTGGGCATTCTTTTGAGGTTTTTTAGTCCGTCTCTTTTGTGAGGTTTTCTATTCCGTCTCTTTTGTAAACTTGTAACACTCATTTGAGTGTTAAGAGTCAGTGAGAGCGACAAGCGTATGATAAATACACAAGAGAAGTAATTATACTTAAGAGTGAAAAAACTTGTTTAGGTGAGAGACAGATTATGCGATGAACTCTTTGTAAATACTGATGGGATCTACTATGTTGCGTGTACAAGGTGTGGGAACGGCTATTAGGGGGTCCAATAGTTACCTAGTCTACAATGGGGTTGCTGTAAAAGTAAGTCATATTCTACATTACAGCAAATTCCACAATTGTAAGACGGGATTTGTACTTGTGGCATAATTAGTGGAATTCAGCTTCTCACTAGAAACATATAAGGCTAGATGCCCTTTTTCCTTCTTAAGTTTCTCTTCCTCTGCCACCACTCTTATTATCAAGTCATTAACTGATCAAGTCTTATTTTGGGAATTATAATTTGTCTTTATAAACCAAAAATCAAGTGAAAGGGCGTTCAGGGCTTGCTGCACAATGCAAGCATCAGGCATGGAAACATTAAGAGCTTTAAGCTTCGTCTTAGGTCTACCATCCTAAGGACATAATCTCTAACCCTAACAGTACCATCATACTTCATATTGAAGAGCTTTTGAAGAAGTGTACCAACCTCATCATTAGATGAAATGCGGTTTCTAGCCTCTAAGGCTGCCGTCATTTCCTTAGCAGTATAGTCGGCTGGCAAACTACTTTTCAAGTGTTCTTGAATGGATTTCTTCATTACTAATAAGCAAATCCGATTGCTCTTTTCCCAAACAGCATAGTCCGTTTTCTCAGCTTCAGTACTGGTGGCCGTGATATCTACCAGCTTATCCTTTATAAGAGCAATGTGAACATCCGCCAGTTCCATTCCAAATAGAAAATCCTCTTTCTATTTCTTAAAGTTCAACCCAATAAGGACCTTAATGGAAATGGAATTGCCGTTTACAGAAAAGATGATTGGAAAACAAATAAATAATACAATCAGCATCATGTGAATACTTATCCATAAAGTTATATACATCATCACATAATCACCTTTGGCGCAAAAAAAATGACATGCAGTTGTACACTCTCTACATGACAAGGGCAATGAGAACATATTTCAATCTTTCGTGAAATCACCACCTTTTGGTGTATGAATCACTAAGATCAGTCATTTCTCAAGTACATGCTATACATGTATCCCTCCATGAACCGATACCAGATCACCTCCTTTGAAAGTATGATCACGCAATAGAACATGATACATTCCACCATAATATGAGACAGATATTTCTCAAACCCAGTCAAGTGTGCCACTTTGGCAGTCACTACCAAACTGAATCTTTGAAAATCTCTCATATCAAGAATATGAGCTTTATATATCACATTCACTATATACATGTAATGTTAGACGTAAAGACAGGAGCGTATGTCTTTGAAATTACATGTCATGCTAATTACACTGTTCTATTCATTGATAAATAATGAATTATACTCTACATAATCCTTATGTGGTGATATACATGTGAGCTACCATATGTATTTCTGAAACCATAGAGAAATACAAGAAAATACACAAAAATACCCTAAAAATACGCATATATAGGGTTCTATATGTATTTTCACATCTGTAAAAGCTTCAAACATGTAAAATAAATACACCACAATATAAAGAATCTCGATATGAGCGCATCGGTACCAACAATGTCCAAAACGGATGTCGGACGCATCCTCACGCGTCGCTGGAAGGTGCGGCGCGTACACACGTGTTCAGCCGGTCAAACCGGATTGAACAGCCGGTTTGACCGGTTGACCGATCCAGCCGATCAACGGTCAACAGATCGATCCGACTGGTTGACCAATCGGGTCAACAATTGGGTCGAGTTAGGATCCGGGTCAACTTGGATCCGCCCCTCGTTGATGTCAGCCTGCGGTTACCGGCGGAAAAACGCGCCGGTTCGGCACGACCACGCGTGGCCATCATGCGTTGTCGCGCCCATTGCTCATGTTGGCGCATGAGGGCACATACGATCTCATCCGGTGTCGTGTCGCCCGTCAATCTTATCGTCTCGATGAGTAGATTCCGAATATGTAATAAAATTTTACATTCATTCGACAAAAAATTCTGAAAATGGGTAAAAACCTCTTGGACATAACGAAAACGGTCCTAATTCACATGTTTCGGTTCTAATCTATGGCAGACTCTGATACCATATGTTGGACACGAAAATGGCACGTCTAGGATCACCATAATCAGAAAACCAAAACTCGTTAATGGAGAAATTATCGATTCGCGTACCTAATTTAGAATCTATCGAACTTGACGTGGAATTTGCGACAGTTTCCGAATACGAACTCAAGTGCTTCTCATCTATCCCCTTTGATAGAACACTGGCCTAATAAGATTTCTACTCATGAGAAGAAAGTTTTCTCTAAATTCGTATGTGAATCAGATTGTGCATCATTAAGTTAGGAGAAGGACTTGAGCGCTATTTATAGAGTCTTCGATTACGGGCCCTCTCATTACGGGCCGGGCCGTACTCAGCCCACACTAGTCAGTTTCATATTAGACTTATTAAGAATTTACATATCTTATTTTTATTAGATCAAATTAATTCAGTTAATTTTAATTAATGAAACCTATGTTAAGAAATTCCTACAGGACGACCACCTATCATGTGCCGCATTAGATTAGGCCAATTCGATCCATTAAATTTAGGGAGTGGATGCTTTCCTTGAGCCCTTGCGTTCGTCTGGGGATCAGGAGGAGGATGGGGTTTCTGATCGCTGACGTGGCGCGATCCTGTCCGTCCGAGGAGACACGCAATCCCACAAGAAGCTTCGCGCTGGCTTCGTTCCCTTCTCCCCCTCCCCGACGAGACGAGACGATACGATACGGACCCCTTCGATATTATCGCGAGATGTTCCGCGACGAGCGTTAATACCGAACGACTCGCCGCACGAAGAAGGCCGCGCGAGCGGATTGACGGAGGTGTGAATATGCTCGCTGGTGGGGCCCGCCCGGTGCCGATGCCCCACACGCGGCGATTCGGTGCCGTTTATGATGATGTTTTTCTTCTATCTTTCTCTGTCTGTATTTTGGGACTCGGGAGGGAATCTCGGACCGTACGAGTCCAGCCCCGACGTAACAAAAGCATTGGTTTCTTGGGATAAGGTTGGAGATTTTCCAACTTTCATAAATTTCCATTTTTTTAATCAAAAAAGAAAAGACCATGGCTAAATAGTATTTAGGGGTGAAACTGAAACTCATCCTGTTAGAGCGTATTTTCAATTTTTAAAACCTGAAATTTAGTATATTTTTTAAGTCCGGTTCTAGATTTACTCGAGAACTTATTTTTCTTTTGTTTCTTTTTTTTTAATTTCATTTTTTTCATAAACATGATATGCGCAATAAAACGGTTTGAAGTTAAAAGATGAACAAGGGCGAGCGAGCAAGCAGAGGCAAGTTGGGAACGAATGGGAGTTGCGAGGCTCGAACAAAGCAAGGGCGAGCCGCGAGTGAGCACCGTGAAATATCTGAGTGAGGTTGGAGATGATAGAGAAAAAGAGAGGAATTGAGAAAAAGATGCTAAGAGAAAAATCGGGATTTTAGACTTTATGAAACCGGTTCCAAATTTGATCTGATCGGTTCAGTTTCCGAGTGATTATTGACTTGCAATTGGGAATCGGAGTGGCTTTCAGGGAAATTCAGCTCGGTTCCCGAGAAAAAATCAGTCCAAATGCACAGCCTTAATGGGATTAGTATGAAAAATTAGTCAATTGAATAATGTGCTAAATTATAAATAAGCTTCTAAATATACTCATTTTTTTATCCCTAAATAGATTATGTCGTGTTCTCTCATATACTAATTTGTAAATCAATCGTGCTGTACTTAACACTATTTAAAGAATTACTTGAATTTTTACTTTATTAGGCTTTTCTTTTCAATAAGAATGGCGAGTTAAAAAGATGTTTGGTTGGGGTTATAAAAAGTCGAGCAGTGATTTTTTTTTTGAATTTTTTAAATTTAAATATAGAGATCTTTGTTTAAATTTGAGAGAAAATGAAAAAAAAATTGCGCATGATATCCAACAACTTTAATTGTCATTTTCTATATATTTTTATAAGAATTTGTGGTGTCCAACAGTTAACCTCGATCATTAAGAGTAAAAACATGCAAAAGAAATTAGAATAAATTTTATTCGAACCACACGCTAAATGAATATGTTGAACATCTTTTGGAAAAAAGAAAAACATTTCGAGGGATAAAATGAGATGAATTTTAGGGAAAAATGATGCATTATATGGAAAGTAAGCTCATAAGGAATATATTGTCTGGCCAGTAGCATGTTATTCCAATTTTGTTATTTTCATGCAAAATATATAGGAATAAATAACCGTGGAAATCATTATTATCGTTAAATATGAAGTGGTTGAGTAACTTGAGTTATCGTCATGCATGTTGGATTGGTTTCAACTTTTTCCCGTCACTACAAAATCAACACACACCACGTGTCGTGTGTTTTGTAACAAATACAAGGCTCCATTCATTTTATGAAAAATAAATTATTTAGAAAATATTTTCTTGAAAATAATCGCTTGTACTGTACACAAAAATGAAAGAGCAAAGGATATTTTCATTATCCACGAAAATGTTTAGATCAAAATTATTATTGATAATAAAAATGTTTTTCATTGAATAATTATTTCAAGTGACACAAGTGATCATTTTTAGGAAAATGCTTTCTAAATCATTCATTTTCTACAAAAACGAACGAAGTCTAGTAGTGTCAAGCTTTTTTTTTAGATAGTAGATAGTTTTTTATTTAAAGTAAAAGCAATGGTGGATTTTCTATTTTTGGTGGTTTTACAAATTTTATCCTTTAAAGAAAAAAATATTTTTAGAAGAAATAGAAGATTCATTTCTAACTGAAAACAAATGGAGAATCAATAGAAAATGTTGAAATTGCAAAAAGTATTTAAATAAAATGCCAGAAAACTGAAAATAGGAAGCATACAATAAGCATTTTTCCAAAGAAAAAAAACGGCAAGGGTAGTTGGACCATAATCATACATTAAATGAAAAACAAATCTCCTAAGGAATCCTTCTCATGGCAAGCAGAGATTCACAGAAAACAAGCTTTGTCATTATCATCATCTACCAAATATAGGATGTACATGAGCACAAAATCAATCAGATACTCATTTTTTTTTTAAATATAGGAAGTGATTAAGAGCTTATCTTTCATGGGTTTAAGTAATTGGATTAGTTTCAATTTCTTACCTTTTATAGCGCATTGACATCTAAGCCTGTATGGCTAAACATGGTCCACCATTGAAAATATCATCCCTTTAACCTATTTATAATTAACATACTTAATTCACATCTTGATAGCTTTTCAGGGAAAGAAAAATCGAAAGTTAATAATCAATTTTCTAGAAAGGAAGAAGCCAGACCGGTGAAATTAGCAGCGATGAATCAGAATAGGATATCTTAAGACACATCCTCCACATGAATATTGATCCAGTATGACACATAACCGATGCCATACGTGATGGGAAAAGGTAAAAAAGATGTCTTCATCGTCGAAATATATGACTTTCGATAAAATAAGCGAATGGCATGAATTGCAAGTCGAATCCTCAACAAGGGGCAAGCATGATAGCAAATATGCTAACAAACCAAATTTAGCGAATTGATCTTAGAAACACCTAATTTAATCACGGCCGATTCACGAAATTCGGTGGTCCTACGAACGACTCCAACGTTGGCCGACAAGGGAGAGGAACCTTCACGCGATAAGTTGAGGAAAGATATTTCTCTTCTTCTTCATTTTGGTTTTTTTTTTCGTTGGTGTTTTTACTGCCCACAAAAGGATGGGGCCCACAAGGACCTCGGCTTCCCCCCCCAGCTTCTCCGCTATAAAAGGCACCTCCTCCGCTCATGCAATTCTCGCCCATTCTTTCTTGGCATCACGTCTTTTCTCTGGCCGAAGAAAGGATAGCCTCTCCTTCCCCCCCAACCCAACCCCACCCCACCCCCCCGCCCTCAAACCTAGCCGTTATCATCATCACCACTTTCCCTCCTCTTTCCCTCACTTTCCCGGAAAATCCCCCTCACCCTCGCCCCCTCTCTCTCTCTCTCTCTCTCTTTCTCGCGCGCCGTCTCGCGATTTTTCCTCGCCTTCTCCTGCCCCCTGACGTCACACATTCAAGATCCGCCCGCGACCAAATCTCTCTCCCTCTCCCTCTCCCTCTTCGCGCTCAGCGCCTCTCAGATCCGCGTATGGTGAGATCTTGCTCCGGTGCGTGAAACCTCCGAACCGCCGCCGCCGCCGTCGCACGCGCGGCCGTGTCCCGGCGAGCCGGAGATTTGACTGCCCCGCCCCGTCCCCCTTCCTCCTCCCCTTTCCTGCTGAGCCTCCGCCGTAGTTATTACGGATCTGCTGAGGCGCGAGAGTGTTTCGCCGTGCTCTAGGGTTCCGATCTCTTACTGCTTCGTTTGAGGGGGTAGCCGGGGCCTCGGCCTCGGCGGGTTTTAAAGCCCCCACCTTCACAAATCTATCGAACAACAACGACGGTAACAACTACGGCGGCAACAATCGCTCCTCTAAGCTCTTGATCCTTTACCTGTTCCTTCCTCCGCGGAAAAGAAGAGACCGCCGTAATGCCTGCCCTCGCTTGCTGCGTGGACCCCGCCGCCGCGCCTCCCGGCTACGCCCTCGCCGTGGACGGCTCCCTCCACCCGCTGGCGGCGGCGGCGGCGGTCCCGCCTTTCTCCGGCGCTCCTCTCTCGACGACGACGACCGCCGCCGACGCCGCCGCCGCCGCCGTTGAGGACGGGTCCTTCTGGTCGCCCTCGCTGTCGGCGTCCCTCTACCGGATCCCCGGGTGGGGGGCTCCGTACTTCGCGGTGAACGGGTCCGGGAACATCTCGGTCCGCCCGCACGGCGCGGAGACCCTCGGCCATCAGGAGATTGATCTGCTCAAGATCGTCAAGAAGGCCTCGGATCCGAAGTCCGTCGGCGGGCTGGGGCTGCAGCTGCCCCTCATCGTGCGGTTCCCCGACGTGCTGAAGAACCGCCTCCAGTCGCTGCAGTCGGCTTTCGACTTCGCAGTTCGGTCGCTCGACTACCAGGCTCATTACCAGGGCGTTTATCCCGTCAAGTGCAACCAGGACCGCTTCGTTGTGGAGGATATTGTCAAGTTCGGGTCCCCATTCAGGTTCGGTCTCGAGGCTGGGTCGAAACCGGAGCTCCTTCTTGCAATGAGCTGCTTGTGCAAGGGAAACCCGGAGGCTTTGCTGGTATGTAACGGGTTTAAGGATTCCGAGTATATATCTCTCGCTTTGGTCGCTAGAAAGCTTGCAATTAATACTGTGATTGTGCTTGAGCAAGAAGAAGAGATCGATTTGGTCATTAATTTGAGCAAGAAGTTCTCTGTGAGGCCTGTAATTGGTGTTAGGGCTAAGCTTAGAACCAAGCATTCCGGTCATTTTGGATCGACTTCGGGTGAGAAGGGTAAGTTCGGGTTAACCACAACTCAGATTTTGCGAGTTGTGAGGAAGCTCGACCAAGCTGGGATGCTCGATTGCCTGCAATTGCTGCATTTCCATATTGGGTCTCAGATTCCTTCGACAATCCTGCTTGCTGATGGGGTCGGAGAGGCAGCACAGATCTACTGTGAGCTTGTCCGTCTCGGTGCCCAAATGAAAGTTATCGACATTGGAGGCGGTCTTGGCATCGATTATGATGGATCCAAATCCAGTGATTCTGATATCTCTGTTGGATATGACCTGCAAGAGTATGCTTCAGCTGTTGTCCGGGCTATTCGCTTTGTATGTGACCGCAAATCCGTGAAGCATCCCATAATCTGCAGCGAAAGTGGCCGTGCAATTGTCTCTCATCACTCGGTTCTGATCTTTGAGGCTGTTTCTGCCAGTGCTTATGAAGCCCCTGACATATCTTCTCCTGGATTGCAACAACTCATGGAGAGTCTGACGGAGGATGCTCGTGCAGATTGCAGCAACTTATATTCTGCAGCCATGAGAGGTGAGTATGAAACTTGCTTGCTCCATGCTGATCAATTGAAGCAGAGATGCATTGAGCAGTTCAAAGAAGGAATTCTGGGCATCGAACAGCTTGCCGCGGTCGATGGCCTGTGTGATATGGTTTCCAATGCATTGGGTGCATCAGACCCAGTGCGTACTTACCATGTGAATCTCTCCATATTCACTTCGATTCCCGATTTCTGGGGTATCGGGCAGCTCTTCCCTATTGTTCCTATTCATCGACTGGAACAAAGGCCTGGAATGAGGGGGATTCTTTCTGATTTAACTTGTGACAGCGATGGGAAGATCGATAAGTTCATTGGGGGTGAGTCAAGCTTGCCTTTACATGAGTTAGAAGGTGAACACAGCATCTCTGGTAGTGGTGGTAGGTACTATTTGGGGATGTTCTTGGGTGGGGCTTATGAGGAGGCGATCGGAGGACTTCATAACCTTTTCGGTGGCCCTAGTGTTGTGCGGGTTTCTCAGAGCGATGGTCCACATGGCTTTGCAGTGACTCTCGCTATGCCAGGACAGTCCTGTGGGGATGTCCTCCGGGTGATGCAGCACAAGCCCGAGCTCATGTTTGAGACACTCAGGCACCGAGCAGAGGAGTACGGCAGTGGACAGTACAACGATCCCGTGGGCAATGATGCTTTAGCTAGCCGCCTTGCTCAATCTTTCCACAACATGCCTTATCTCGTGGCCACTTCCTCGTGTGCCCTTAATGCTATCAACAACAATGGCTTCTACCATTGCAACGAAGATGATTATAATGCTGCTGTTGCTGATGCTGCCTCTGGAGAGGATGAGCAGTGGTCTTACTGCTGTGCTTGAAGTCTCGAGTTACTTAGCATTCCCAATAAGTCACCATTGGTGGCGGTGAGCGGTTGTCCTCAAGGTCGTCGTCTGCTGTTTTTCTTTTTCCTTTTTTCCCAATTTTTTAAGTAATTTTAATTTCAAGAGACGCAAATGGATGTTAGGCGAAAGCAGTGTCCTTAGCCTTTTGTCGAAAGGGGCGGACATGAGAACCAAAACTCATCCTCTACAAGTTTGGTTTCTTTGTTCCCTCCGTTCATGTCCTCTTTGTGAGATTCTTGAAATTTATCATTAGTTTCTTCAATGATGGCTATGCTTCGTCTCTTTCTGCTTCTTTCAAGTTGCTACTAGTGAAGAGCTGAGGCTAAGTTTTAATGTCATTTGTGGCTTTTCTCAATCGCTGGCGATCTGTTCCAAGGGAAATTCTAATGGGAATGCCAGATCTTGGTGGGGCTAAAACGAGGCAAAGTTGGTTATTAATGCAAGTAAGAAACAGAGAGGTTGGTCTTATCCTTTGAACGGAAAAGTCAGGAATCATGATTGAGAGATAATGTGTTGTGGGGTCTGATTGAAATGCTATACAAAGTTTGACCATACCGTTGGCTTGTGTCGTGACCGATAGTGATTTACAAGATTGGTGGTTCCTTAGTGAAGTGAAGAATGGTTTCTACTTCATATTTGAATGTTGAATACGAGGAGTGGTTAAATTTGACCAGACAAAAGGACGAACTTCTTAATTGCTTTTAACTATCCTGGTATGTTTGTAGATTAAAGAGCTATTTTCCCAGGATATCAAGTATGTGTCTCCTGAGAAGAAGGGAGAGGTAGGGAGTCTATTGGCCACAAGTTCTCTGGGTGTCGATGCATAGCCTGAAGAGCTCTTGTGGCCAAGATTGGATTGGGTTCTATAAGGCAACAACAGATGAAGATGCGAAGACTGTTGGTTTAACTCACGAGACACGCAAGTTCATTCATTTTATTATTCTTTCAGATTAGATTGGGTTGGGTGTAGAAGGGGGATGCCCTGTATAGATGATATGCTTGAATCAGGGCATGGGTTCGAGGATAGCTACTGGCTTTTCGCAGAACATCAATCAGGGCAAGAAGATTTTTGTCTTTCTTGCTAGCAACGCATGAATAAAGTCTTTGGAAATTCAGTGCAGGTAATGTTACAGGTGGTTGGGATACCACTAGAGATTCCTGTTCATTGTGTTTGCTTTGGAACGAAAGAGTCTCCTATATTTCGGTTTGTACTTTGTCGTATGTTTATCATGATTCTCTCTTATCGAAATATGAATGTCAAATCAAATCTTAAATGGGATAATGTCGCAAATTGCTCTCTGAACTTTGGCCAAATGTACAATGTGATCTTTAGTCCTTCAATATGTTTAATTTAGTTCTTGAACTTAAACCCAATGTACAATATGGTTCGTGAATTTTAGCTAAATATGTAATGTGATCACTGAACTTTTAATTTATTCAATGTGGTGGTTCCTAGACTTTTAATAAATATTTAACTTAGTCCTTGAATTATATGAAAATATTCATTATCCTTGCATTAATTTAAGTATAGGGATAATATTGAATATTTTCATATAGTTCAAGCACGACTAAAAGTCCAAGTACCGTATTGAATAAATTAAAAGTTTATGAATCACATTGCATATTGGGCAAATATTCATGAACCACACTGAACAAATTAGGGATAATGACACAAATAGTCCATAAACTTTGGCTTAATGTTCAATGTGATCTCTAAATTTTTAATTTGTTCAATATAGTCCCTGAACTTTAGCTTAATGTTCAATGTGGTCATTGAATTTTTTGTTCATGTTCAATGTAGTCTTGAACTATATGAAAATGTTTAATGTAGTCTATTGACTTTTTGTACATGTTTAATGGAAAAGACTATATTGAATATTTTTCATATTGTTCAAGAACTAAATTGAACATGTATCAAAAGTTCATCGATGACATTGAACAAATTAAAATTTAGGAACCACATTACACATTGGGTTAAAGTTTAGGGACTACATTGAACAAATTAAAAGTTTATGGACCACATTACACATTGAACCGAAGTTCAAGAATCATTTGTGTCATCATCCCATCTTAAATTTATGATCTAGGAATCAAGAGTTGCATCATAAGCCTCGATGAAAAGCTAAAGTCAAAAGTTATTTTACTAATATACACATAGAAAAAATGCGTGAATCATGTCCTGAAATGTTTTGAATAAGATCCATGATTCAAGCAAAAATATCTCTATTTGGATTACATACAGCGTTTTCATGTTCTACACATTATTTTTTCGAACAAGTATTGCGGTTAAACTTACAGACGGAAGTTCTGACCAAAAAAGCCTTAAAGACGGAAGGTTTATGGGCAAAATATTTCTAATTTATAAAAGAATTAGTTTTTAAAAATTTTTTAAGTACTACATAGTGTATACAAGTTCATGTTCAAGTGCGAAAGAAAACGAAGAAAAGAAAGACTAAAATCAAAAGGCTTTCCAAATAGTCCTATCAAAATTAGGGCTCCATTTATTTCGTGGAGAATAAATGATTTGAAAAATATTTTTCTTAAAAATGATCACTAATATCTCTTAAAATAATTAGCCAATAAAAATATGTTCATCATCAATAACAATTAATATTTAGATATGTTTGTGGATGATGAAAAGAATTTTTATTCATTTATTATTGTGAGCAATATAAACGATAAAATTTAAGAAAATATTTTTCAAATGGGAAAATCCGAAAAGAATGCAGAGAAGTGGCCAAGAATCTGTTGAAAAAAAAGAGAGAGGAGAAAAGAGCCGTTTGCGAACATTGCAGATCCTCCTCGGGTCAGCTTTTGTGGGCCCATACTCTCAATCAGGAGCACCGGAATAAACAACCGCTCGGGCCAGCCGACCTATCGTGTCCCGCCACGTCAGACCGCATCAAACGAACCCCATGCCCCCACTGAATTTCTGTTTTCCCTTCTCGCACGATCCCTCTCTCTCCCCACTCCCCCGTGACTCCATCATCGGCGAAAGGACCGAAATGACCCCCCTCGTCCTGGCGCATCGTGCACTTGTGCCGCTCCTGAGCGGTCCACGTGGCGGGATCTGGGTGGTCCACATCCCGCGGCGTCATCAACTGGTCCACACGGACGCTAATCGATGAACTGAACACACGCTCTCTTTTCTTCATATGCACCGGTTGGGGCCAATTGAAATCACCGGAGATGGACTAGTTGCAACAACGTGTGATCGCATGAAATTGCTACGGCTTAAAGTGGTCATCCATAAATTAATTATAAATAAATAAATAAATAATATATAGATATGGTATGTCACAATGACATGTAATTGTCATGATGAATCAGAAGTTTTGTACGCAATGATCATTGCAGGCTAGAACTTGGAATACTAAGTTTCAACTTTCTTCTAATGTTAATGCGATTACAAATTTTTTTATTATCTAATACTAGAGTCATGTCAGTAATTGTCATTCTACCTTTGTGCTTTCCGACCTAAAAGGTTTAGACTTCCTTAAGAGTCACTTGATCAGATAAAAGAAATCCACTGTTACAGCACAATCGCATGAATTGTTATTATTATAAAAGGTCTTCAGGACATGACTTACTACTGAGTTATGACTGATTTGACAGTTCTTATAGATATGTGATAATTCTGCGTTTAGAGATCTGTTGGATATGTTAAAGTCCCGAGACACAAATATAGTTGGCTCTTGGACAAATCTTTGGTTCTTGGGCCTGTTCTTCTTAATTGCACTTGTGCTTGCCTGTGCTCAAACAATTTTGCTTAAAAAGAGATTTACAAAATTTCATCTCGAGCCAACTCAGGCAAAAGGTTTTTCAAACTCAATGCAAGCTCGTCCATACATTAATCGGGTTTTTGTTTTTGAAATCGGTTATCATGTACTTTAATGGTACCGTGGTTGCTTCCAACTTGTTTGGTAAAGTTTCTCTTTTTTTGTTCTTTTATTCCCCATAATAGAAAAAGAAAAGAAATCCGTTTGATAGTGTCAATTAATTTTCTATTCCTTAGAATAGAAAAGTGACTAAGGCATAGATTTGGAACAAAAATAAAAAGTAAAATAATCTACTTTTTTGTTCATTAGAACAAAAAGAGAAACAATAGAGAAACAAAATTAGCTCTCTCTTTCATAAGATATTCCCATGATAAACCCAAAACCCCGAAATCCTAAAAATCTAAAAAACCCAATACTCTCAACTCTAGTACCCAAACCCTAAAACCATAAACACTAAAACACTAAACCCTAAACCCAAAATTCAAAACCCTATACCCTAAACCCCAAAACATTAAACCTAAAAATCATAAACCCCAAAATCCAAACCCTAAAACCCCAAACCCCAAATCCCAAACCCCAAACTCGAAACACTAAATCCTAAACTTTAAACCCAAAAACCCGAACCCTTTACCTAAACACTAAAACCAAAAAACCCAAAACCCAAAACCCCAAAACCATAAAACCCAAACCCTAAACCCGAAACCCTAAAAACCTAAATCCAAAACCCTAAAACCCAAAACTAGAATCCCTAAAACCCTAAATCCCAAAACCCTAACCCTAAATACTAAACCCTAAAACCCCAAACCCCAAACCCCAAACCCCATATCCTAAACCCCCAACCCCCTAAACCCAAAATCCTAAACCCTAAACACCTAAACACTAAATTGCAATTTCCTCGTCCACCCCTGGCATTTGTTTTGTTTATAAGGAGTAATTTTCTTTATGATTTTATAAAAGTCATCCAATTCTATATCATAATATATTTTGATTATCTTTCCAATCCATTTTTATCCAAACATGAATTGTTAAGTCTCTACTAATATTTTTATAATTATATGAACAAATTGGGAGTAGAAATTTTTAGGGTAGTACCAAATGATTTTTTTTTTTGATAACCCAGGGAACCCCCGCACAGCCGATAGCCGGGGAGTAAACCCTGAGGGTGACACGTGCTAGCCACCACACACGTGCCACCGGTTAAGTCACCCTGTGGCGTTCGGGATTCGAACACCCAACCTTTTGCGAGAGGAAGAGTGCACGTTCCAGCAGTGTCACCCAGGTGGGTGGTACCAAACGATTTTTGTTCTTTTTTAATTTTAAAAATAGAAATTTTGTGTAGTTACCATACGTGTTCATCTCCTCAGAAACTTGTCAAGGGAATATAAATAGAAAAAAATATTTTTTAATAGAAATTATTCTCAGGAGCAGAGACGTTACCAAACATATTCTTACTAAGTAAATAGTTAGGTAGATAGGATGTGAACCCTTTACCCCACACAACGCTCTTTTTGGTGTTGCAACAAATTTCTTGATCATTCTTTTAGCCATGCAAATGAAGTAGTCATCAACGATTGTGCTTTGCACGAAGTACTGTTCCCAAATCGGCGGGCCGCTGTCCATGGAGATCAGCCGAAAGTCAGGAACAAAAAAACACACAATCATAAATCCAACGGCTTTGGTCGTTCTAAGAATCTTCGGGAGTCCAAAAGCACAAATCTTAGTTAATGGGTAGCCAATGATTGGATGTTTAAAAAAAAGGCAAATAAAGAAAGAAAGAAAGGCAAATAATAGCAGGAATCGACGTCAACATGCCGACTCTTTTTGAATTTTAGAAGTGAGAGAGAGAGAGAGAGAGAGAGAGAGAGAGAGAGAGAGAGAGAGAGAGAGAGAGAGAGAGAGAGAGAGAGAGAGAGCATGCGAAGACGCTATTGCAACTCTTATGCTGATCACAATTACAAGTCAACAAGTCAACAAGCCAACAAAAGTGTCAGCATGGGGTTGCGGGTAAAAGAGGAGGAGGATGCTACTTAGTCCATGCACATGGCAAGGCTAAAAATGCTAGTGGGTCTCTTTCGTTTGTCTTTATGTATGTATGTTCGTATGCTTTTTGTTGACTTTCGAGGCTCCATCGTTTGAATTTGTCAAGGACACGTTTGAGGTTGGATACAAGGTTGGAGACGGGGGATCTTGCTTGGAAAATCCTACAGTCATAGGTTATGACTCACGGCACACCTTGGAATTTTCTACACTAGATAGTACTTTGTTTATGTGACAACGACCTTTATCATTGCATTACAAGACTCGATTTGAAGTGGACCTTATCTTAACTCGGGATTTAACCTGTCTTCGAGTGCATTTTGCATTCTTCTTGTCTTTTCCATGTGATTTGAGTCGGTCTTCTGCGGTGCAATTTTCGTCCGTTTTATGCAAGTTCTTTTGACATGATCATAAGTGAGTTTACAAGAATTTTTGTCGAGGAACTTTGAAATATTGAAGTCCTCCGTTTATGAATTTTTTTTCCCGGAGAGAGAAAATAGTGAAATATCTTTAACAAAAGGTCATCCGTTCAATTCTTATTAACTGCATACAAAATAATTGCTTTAGATTATAGTCAAAGGCATGAATTTAATCGGCACACGAGGCTTTAAGAGTGTTCCATGGGCCTTCAAATAGCTGAACTTCTAAGCTAGGATTTCTAGGTTATGACGAAAAAGTGAAAACAAGGGGCCCAAAGGATCATAACCCGTCATAGAGCGTGACAACTGCAGTTTTTAGGAAGCTAATTAAGTGTCGCACTACTCGGATATTCAAAATATTAAAGGAAAGGCAAAAGGAAACCCTTTATTAGAAAGTTCCCTTGAAAGTGGGCTCAAAATTGCTAGAGGATGTCACCCCTCACCGGCCTCGGATGTGCACGAGACCCCAAGACATTTCTTTAATGCGCAATGTGCATTGCGTAAAGAAGGACAGAGGATGTTCTGGTGGTAGCTTTGCCTTAAAACCAGAGACGCAAGCCATTGTGGATCGTTCCGCGACCGAATGGAGCCGTCCCAGGTAACCACCGCCAAGAGGTGTGAACATAAAAGAATAGAAATGATCGCAATGCATGCACATGAACATTGATGGAGATAGACGTAATCCAATGCATGTCTAGGTGACCACAGGGGCCTGCTCTAACAGTCCAAAATCTCAAGTGGCGAACTTAAAGACGATGCTTTGCCCCGTTTGTTCAACGAAATATGAATAATTTGGAGAATATTTTTTTAGAATCGATCGCTTGTATCAATTGAAATGATTGGTCAATGAAATATGTTTTCATTATCGTTTAAACATTTTCGTGGACGATGAAAGTATTTCTTGTTCATTCATTTTTGTAAGCGATACAAGCAATTATTTTTAAGGAAAATGTTTTCCAAATCATTCATTTTTTGCGAAACAAACACATTCTTAAATAAGACTTTGTAGTAATATATTTGTATTGATATAGATAGCTTCCCGCTATATATTCACTCAATTAAATAGTTGCTCGATTCTTTTTTTTTTGATAAAAAATGATTTCTCAACATTAGTGCTACTTTAAGTTAGCTTTTCTGGCCAATTATTATAGATTAATTGCAGCCTTGAGTTAGGCCAACTTTCTCATGGGGTCCAAATTGATCATTATTGATGGAGTAAAAAATTGACAAAAATGGTGCTATTGCTATGCTATTATCCTTCAAGATAAACTTTTCTTTTTGTCAATTGTTCAAATTAGGTCAACTTTCGGGCCACTAAACTTTGCCATCTATTATGTCCGGTCTAGATTAATCGTACATTTTAAAATTTAGGAATTAACAAAGACAATGTCCATATTTCTTTTTGGTTGAGTCAAGATTGTAAAGCGTTGTTACGGGCACTAAACTTTGCCATCTATTACTTCCGGTCTAGATTAATCGTACATGATAAAATTTAGGAATTAACAAAGACAATGTCCATATTTCTTTTTGGTTGAGTCAAGATTGTAAAGCGTTGTTCCTTCGTAGCATGACTTATTAATCATACCGAAGAGAAATCAGACTCGAAACCGGTTTGTTTCTTGGGGCCCACAATTAATTTCGCACTTGGATCGGTTTATATTCACAGAAGATAACTAATTTGAAGGATGTCTTTTGAAAAAATCATTATTTTCGTCGTCTTGAACAAATTAATCAGGGGAAGACTTTCATTATTAACAATAATTTATGCCCAAAAATTTACGCTGATAATGAAGTTTTTCGTCCTCCATTCATTTATAATACGATATAAACAATTATTTCTCAAAAAATGTTCTTTAAATCGTGATTTTTTGGGGGGGAATAAACGGATCCGTCGATGAATAAGATGGTAATGAAAGCGAGGCTCGTGGCCCAGCGTACCACGAAGCACTTTCGTTCTTTCTTTTTCTGAATCATTCGCGTGCATCGTTACGTGGGTGTTTACGCGTATGAGGCGCGTTGAGGAAAAGGCCTGTATCCGGTCAGGCGTCCACGTCTCCACTGGCAAAATATTCTCTTCATTTCCGGGACAAAAGTCCGAAGCCAAATCAACAATCGAAGCGTTTGCGGATCCTTTTGGGGATAAAGATGAGCTAAGGAACGCAGGTCACCCCTCCAAAATCTCCCTTACTCTCTCTCTCTCTCTCACGTTTTCTCGTGATAAATTGGAGCTCTCATGACCCTTTTCTATTTAGGCAATCAATGTCGTGAAATTTTGTGAGACCCCTGTCAACTATTCTAAAAACTTAAGTTTAAGCTGTTAGATAATGATGGTCTAACTGTTTTAAAAACTTAGCTTAAACTGTTATATAAATGTGTGGTTTATTATTTAAATATTTTGATATTTTCCCTCACACATAGGTTGGATTTTGGCTTAAGCCTAAAGTATGGAAATATGCAATTGGGGAGGCAAATAGAGGCCTAAAAAGATTTGAATTGAGGACTTCCTACTTTGATACTATATGAAATTTGTTGGGATCACTGTTAACTATTTTAAAAATTTAAATTTAAGTTGTTAGATAAATGTGTGGTTTATTATTTAAATATTTTAATAAATGTAAAAGGTGATCAATGGTCGCTAGTCCCATGACCGGGTTGACATGAACCTGTGTTTGGACGGTTTAGCCTTTACATAAAAGGGCCAACTACTTATATTATTACGCCAAAACGTGATTTTGTCTCACTTCCGCCCTTAACTGCCCTTGCATAAGATAGTAAAAAAGCATTAATAAGGAAGTTAGAGACCCCAATAAGTTTGTCCTCTATAGTTTTCCTTTATGCCACTTCCTCCTCTCATGTAGTAATAGCCTTAACTTCTCCTTTTGTTGTTGTTATAGCAGTTTACTTAATTTTTTTTCATATTTATTCAGTGTCGCACACTAGCAATGTGCAAAAGAATTGGTAAACCTCCCGGACTGCCCAAAGTTGGACCAAATCGGCCCAGATCGGCGGTTCCCATGGGAACTGGTACGGTTACAAATGGTTCCGGTGAATACTAGTTTGGTTCTCGATTTTAGGTTAGAACCGCTCACCCGAACCACTGAGACCGGACTAGTACATACAAATAATTGAATCTCTCACTCAACTCATTCTTACTTCTCAGTCCCTATCCACCTCCTCAGTCCTCACGCACGCAACATGCTCTTCTCAAAGAAAGAAAGAAACCATAGTGGCCGTGGTCCTCTTTGACGGAGCCAATCTCCCATGATGGAGCAATCTTCCACAATTTGTGCACATCCCGTTGATAGAGTCAATCTTCTACAATTTGTGCCAATTCCGTTAATAGAGCAAGTCTTCACAATCTGTGTGTTGACACCTAAATTTTGCCGATCATTTAGTCGTAATTTGCATAGAAAATTAGAGATTAAATTTTAACCCCTAAACAAAAATATTAAAATTGCATAACATGTAGTTTAGGTTCATCTAGGATAATTGCATTCCGCATCGAATCGGCGGTGGCAAACGAGCTTAAAATTCATCGAACGAGACTCGGCTCATTCAAAAGGCAAGGGTCAGAAATTATAAGTCAAACGGACTCGGTTGTTTTAATTTGAGCTTAATTTAGTCCATTGAGCCTAATTAAATAGAAGCCCAAATTGATTCAGCCCGCTTGAAATTAAATGAAATTAAATGGTAATTAAAAGCCTAAGTCCATTAGGACTAGCGAGCCCATCTAATTGACCTAGGTTAGTATTATAAGTATGTCATTAGGTCAGTTATTTTAAGGGGGACACAAAAAAAATTCAGATTAGATTTTAGAGAGATGAGTGAAACACGTGAGTGAGAGAGAGAGATCGGAGCTCCGCCACGCGCCATCACCGTACACGCCACCCATCGTGCCGTCACCGCTGTCGGAGCTGTACCATAGCTGCTCCACCGAGCGCCACCGCCTCATGTAGCCGATGTTCCACGCCCCCGCCTGCTCAATCGCCGCTGCCGCTTGCTGCTGTGCCATCGTCGTGTCTGCCCGGCCGCGCACCGCTGTGCCTGCCCAGCCGAGCACCGGAGCCGCCTGCCCCTGTTCTGTAGACGCTGCGACATCGCCGCCTAGAGAGCTGCCTACTTCCGTGCTGCACCGAGTTGTCCCTCTACTGTCGCGTCCCTCCACCGTTCTCGCCGGTGAAGCCTCTGTTCGGAGCCACGTTTGCACCGCCGTTGCTTCACCTTTGCCGCTGCACGACGCCGGCGGAACAACCGCTCGCTGGTCCTCATCCACAGCCGCGCCAGAGTAGCCCCACTGGAACGGCCATTGCCGCCGCCACTGTTCTTACCAGCGAAATCATCGGGTGCGCCCCACCGAGCACGCCATTCCTGATGCCGCCGTGAGCCACCATGTCGCCGTGTCCTCGTTGCTTGATACGCAATCCCGTGCCATCGTGATTCGAATTTGGAGATTATCTGCAAATTAGGTAAGGATATTATTCGGCATATTTTTTAAATATTTAGATTCCTAATTTAAATATTTTGAATATTCCGTGAATATCATGTGGATTGTTAGATATCTTAGAATAATATTTGTGATATCCGCAATATTTTTAAACATCCGAAATTAGGAAATTTTCCTAATTTAACAACGTATCTGAACCACTATCTGACTTTAACCATAAGGTCCGATATGCGGCGATATGGAAAATCGTTATCCTATCTATAATCACTTGGGTATGATAATGGATTTTATTACTTTCCAAATTTGAATAATCAACTTTCCGTCAATATCTATAACCATATATATATGACCGTTAGTTCAATTTTTTTGCCTAATCTGAGTTTGATAAGATGAATCTTGCGGATTGCGTGGTTGATTTGAATGTGGTCGTTATCTCTGTTTAAATTGTTTTCCTTTTCAAATAAAGAAAAACCAAATAAAAATCTGTTAGCTAGATTTAAATTAGAATTTTGCATGCTTAGGAATCCTAAATATGTCCAAAAGAATATGATAATTATTTGATTTAAATTGGGATTTAAGGTAACATATTTCCTAGTTTAAATTGGGAATTGTTTTAATCTTAGCGGATTATTTAGGATATTTAATTATTTCGAATTTTCATAAAAAATACCAAAAAAAGAGTCATTAGATTGCATGTTATTTTAGGCATTTTTTAATTTTGAATTTCAATTGAAAATACCAAAAATAAATCCTTTGTTCGTCATTAGAAATATGTCACGTCATTGCATGACATATAGTTTGCATGTTAGGTTGCATTAATCGCATGTCAATTTTACACGTCATTGCATATAGATTAGATTTTATTTAAATATGTGAAAATCCAAAATATTGAGTGAATTGCTTATTAATTAGAAATCATATTAGGGTTGTTGACGTGATTTTCTAGCTAACAATGCAGATACTTACGTTGCTTCGAGGTAAATAATTCTTCCAAACTTGCAATTTACTTAATGCTTTCTTGAGTGTTAAATTGATGGTTTGCGCACCCGCATGAACACCTCACATGTTAGTGACTAAGTTGAAATGGATCCAGACTGTATGCCAAAATATTTTTTGAAAAGAAAAGGTACCGAAAGAGCGTTAGACTAGATCTAGCGTAATCAAGTCCCCGAGCTTAGAATCTCTGGTTCGTAAGAATAAAACATATCTCCCTATGTTTTATTTAGGTTTCTAATCGATCTACCACAAATAGATTAGTGGCGACTCCAAGCATGAAAACATTTGCACGTTAAGAACTTAAATCCTAAGTTGCGAATTGGTAGGGTTTGGGAGGGCCCAAGTTAAGCTTAGTCTTAATAATCCATTAGCCTGAGAATGAAAATTTTTAGGTCGCGACACTGTGCTAATATTGTAGATTCTTACCTTTTGTAAAATCTTTTCCATTATGATTTTCTCGCTCAAGTACATACTATAAATATAATACAAATCTCTATACTGATGTGTGTGTGATCAAATTCAGATTCATACTCTTACATGGTATTAAAGCTTCTAATTATTTTTTCATCTTATTTCTCTTCTTCATTACAATGTCTTCTTCCATATCCTCCAACACTAGTGCCACTGCCATCGCTGCTAACTCTCGATCCTTGTTGGGTCCCTCTCAACCACCCTTTGCTCTTGGCAATATATCTAATGTTCTTTAACTCAAGCTAGATTGCAGCAACTACCTTCTGCGGTGTGCACAGTTTCTTCCTTTATTTCATCTTCATGGGCATCTTTGGTTTGTGGATGGCTCATATCCTTGTCTAGCACCCACGATCACTACTGCAGATAGTACTATGATTGACAACCTGTATTATACTACATGGCATTATTAAGATAAGCTCTTTGTCCTCCACTATCACTGAATCAGTTTTCTCACACATTGTCGATCTTGAGACTTTTCATGACTTCAGGACTTCGTTTGAGACACTTTATGCTCCTCAATCTCAAGCTTGCATAATGCAATTAGAGTATCACTTCGATCTCTAAAGAATGGCTCTCTTTCCATGGAAGCCTTCGTTAAAAAAGCCGAGAACATTGCAGATCATCTTTCTACAACTACTCATCCCATCTCTGATTTCCAATTAGTTCTCGACATCCTTGGTGGCCTAGGTTCGGAGTATGATCCATTCATTGTGTCAATTACATCTCGTCTTGATCCATTACCGCTTGATGGCTTCCTCGGCCTTCTTTATAATCAGGAAGTTATTCCTCAAAGCCACACCACTAAAACTTTGATAAAGTCTTCTCTAATTGTGAATGCTGTAGTTAAACCATATGATTCCTTGATACTTCCTCCAATGGTCAAGGATGGGGCCGAGGATGAGGACGTGGCCGAGGTCGTGGTCACAATCTTGGAGCTTACTCTCATTCTCGAATCATTTGTCAGGTGTGTGAACATACATGTCACTCATCTCTCCAATGTTACGAGCGATTTAATCCTGGCTATAAAGCCAATACTTACACTCCATCTGCAATGTATGCCTCTTCAACTTGTGAGTTGTTTGACCCATACTGGTACCCAAACTCTGGTGCCACTCATCATCTTATGGTTGACATGGTAGATTTGAACATTCGGACCGACTATTCTAGCATCGATCAAATCCACACTGCAAATGGGTTAGGTTTGCAAATATCACATATCGGTTCTTCTATCTTACATTCTCCTATTTGATCTTTAATCTACAAACTATTTATCATGTTCCATCCATTAGGAAAAATCTATTATATGTTTCTCAATTTACCAAGGACAATGATGTGGCATTTGAATTTCATCTTACTTTCTGTTGTGTCAAGGATCGATCCTTGAGGAACCTCCTGCATAAGGGCCAAAATAAGAATGAACTCTATTGTCTTAATAATGTACGTACCACCGGTAAGTATCCTTTGTAGTCCAATAAATCATTGCCAACTCCATCTTGCTTCATTGGTGAACGAGTTTCTGCTTCTATTCGGTACGAGCACTTGGGTCATTCGACTACCCGCATTATTTCTTTAGTTATTTCAAAGCATGGCCCATCAATATTTGCTTCTTCTTCATCTAATTTATGTGAATCATGTCACTTGGGCATGTCGCATCGTCTTCCTTTTACTAGATCATTAACCACTGTAATGCTCCTTTGGAAACACTTTATTTTGATCTATGGGGACCATCTCCCACTACGTTAGTGAATGGTTTTCGTTATTTTATCATTTTTATTGATGCTTACAGTGATATACATAGCTTTTTCCACTTACTGTGAAATCTGATGCTTTTTATACTTTTGTGTAATTTAATTCATAAGTGGAAAAATATTTCATTTGTAAAATCAAGGCCCTTCAAACTGATGGAGGTGGCAAGTATAAGAAATTTGATCCTTATCTTCGTCTTCATGGCATCCTACACTGTCTCTCATGTTAGCACATGTCGGAACAAAATGGTTGAATTGTGCGCAAACACCGTCACGTTGTAGAAATTGGAATCACATTGCTTACCCGAGCTTCTGTACCTCGTCTACATTGGACTGATGCTTTCCTTGTTACGGTCTTTCTAATTAACCGCATGCCTACAATGGTGTTGGGTGGATTGTCTCCTTATCATAAATTGTTTGGCCATAAACCCGACTATCTACAGTTGCGTGTTTTTGGATGTGTCTGCTACCCTTGGCTGTGCCCTTATACTCACCATAAACTTGATGATAGAACAATGCAATGTATCTTTATTGGCTATTCTTCTCATCACAGTGACTATCGTTGTCTACATTGTAACACTGGCTGAATATATATCTTTCATCATGTGGTTTTCCAGGAGCACTTGTTCCCATTCACGAAATCACAACTTGGACAATTGTCCTCACTATCGCCAAGTGCCCCTAATTGTATTGATTATTCCTCTATTAAGCCTCTTTAATTTTGGGGGTGTCCATAGCTCCATCAATTCCGTTAAGTCCATCTAATATCATTGGCAACTCCTTATCACAACTTCAACAATCATCTACTTCCACAACCCATGTGGATCCTCTTCTTCAAAAGCTCCACCTTTACCATCTTCTCAACCTTAACTGCCAACTTCTACCCATCCAACGATCACTTGTCTAAAAAATAACATTTATAAACCAAAGGCTTTTGTGACATCCCCAAATTTGGACCTAGGTGGCCAAAGGTAATGAGGGATAAATTGGGTAAGTAGTTTGAGCTGAGGGTCGATAATGGAATGGACAATATGATAGGAACGAGTGTATTGAGGGTTAGACATGGTTCGATTGAAAGATTGTTCATGAATTGGCCTAAAGATCAATAGTGGAATGACTCCTTGATCACACAAGACGATTAGAGTGATATGAATATGGAGTGACCCTTCGACCATAGGGGCTGTTAGTGGGACGGTTTGAGATAATTATGGATTAGTCTAGTGTCGGCATGTGTCGGTCGCGAGTGAGTCCGTATGGCCATGCATCGATTGCGGATGACCATGAGTTAATTATGGGATACTTGATTCCATGAGGCTACATGACAATTGAGGATTGACCATGGATCATTGATACTCGAACATGGATTGGTTGCTCATCGGCCACAGATCATTGCGTTGAGTCGGATAGGCCATGGACGAGTTATGTATCAGGCCATGAGCTTAAGGGCTTGGCCGTGGACTAGGCTATGTGCCAGCCGTGCCGGCCAGGCTCTGTGCTTGGACATGAGTGGCCATTATGCCCATTAGTTAGGCCATGAACTGGCTACGTGCTCGGCCATGTGTCGGTTATTGTGCCTGACCTTTATGCCGATCATTGTGCCCGTCGGATCCGGCTCTGATCTAGTTCTGTGCCCAATGAACTTGGCCATAAGCCATGTATTGTGCCCATTCATGAGCCAATGCATGTGTTGGACCCATGAACCGACCCTTTGCTCGTGTGGATCGACAACGTGATCGGTGCGTCGCTTGTGTAGCCAGGCACCATGCCCATGCTCTCGGCCATGTGCTTAGCCATGTCCTCGGTCATGTGCCTATGCAGCCCGGCAGCATACCCAGTCTTGCGCTTGGCTAGGCCCGATTGCACAGGCCACGTGCCTGGGCAACCCGACCGGCTCGACCTTGCAAAGTTAGACTTGGACTTTTGCATATTTATACTTGGGCATAATTGGAGGGTTTCTTACACTAAACCTCGGATCGAACGGATATAATAGGTGTATTTTTGTTGTGAAAAACCCTCGGAAAATACATGGAGTAATTATGATGTGGGGTTAGAAGTTAGACATTGATTAATCGATGTCGTGTAAGCCGATTGATCCGAGCTATTTGTGAGCAAAACTAACACTTATGGAAGATGAGAAGACGGCCTCACGCTTTAGAAATAGAGGAAACTAAGAGACAAAAGTTGACCAAGTCAAATATCCATTAGAAGCCATCATTATTGGGACTTAGCTAAGTGTCCCTCTTCATAATTGGGACCAGCTGAGTTGTCCATCCCCATAATAGGAGCATGGTGACTCATGGTCACCAATAATTAGCATAGGACAAGACAAGGGAGAGAATCGGCCAAGGAAGCGGGGGAGTCGAGAGAGAGAGAGACCAAGTGAGAAAGAAAGGATAAAGCCACATTAAAACCCCTTAATGGGTTAGATTTGACAAGATCACCTCATCATGCTCTTTCGGCCATTGTGTATAAATGTCATTAATGCTCACTTGACTTTAGGGGCCATATAATTATGACTTTGCCTCTTTTTCAGGTTTGGACCCATATAAATAGAGAGGGACCCACTTGAATGGAACCCCCCCTCCCCCCACACATGTCTACACCTACACCAACCGACCATCCTCTTCCTCCTTGTTGTTCGGCCATTAGGAAACTCACATCCGAGACCCCGCCTTTCATGTGCTCAAGTAACACGTCACTTGCTTTCATCATTTCTCACGTGTTCTAAGTTTATCATTTGTGTAAGTGGATTCTCTAATATCAGGAAAGGAAGTTGAGATGTGTTGTGACGTGGTTGCTTGGACCGTCTCTTGATCACTTGGTTGTTTCCTTATGTTCGTGTTTGATGCTCATGGTTTGGTTATGTTTTGTGTTTCATGTTCACATCTCAATATAGAAAACGGGATTTGGCTATGATGTTCACATAAGGTAGCCATGCTCAATGTTCTTTTGATAGTTCTTAGCATGACCATTGCTATTCATTTGCCTTCGATATCAATGTGGTAAGAGCCGGCTCATGTTAATGGCGATTGATTTATCCTCACTTGACATTAGTGAGTTCACTTACTGAGTTTCTCGACTCATTCCCTGTTGTTTTCTCTTTTCAGGATCGTAGGATGGCGTCTCCCATAACCCGATTTGGTAACCCCATAGAGATGCGAGCGGAGTAGCTCACTGTGATTGATGCCTGTGAAGGCCGTGCCTATCAACAAATTACAATATACGTGATGGTGGATGAGGGCCGCAACGAATTGGTCCCCCATATGTACGTGGCATGGTACCGTCTGGCTAACGAAGACCGGGTTGGATCTTTACATGGGTTCAACGATCCGTTCGATGGTATGGGTGGGCCGGCTCTAGGGCATGTTACGAGTGGGGTATGAGATGGCCATTTGGATGAGTCGTGGGGAGGAGTAGTACGAGTAGACGGGAGTGCAAGGAGACGGAGTAGTGGAGTAGGATCACCCTAATTCGAAATTTTGTTGTTCATAGTCGGCCTTATTTGGAAATGTCCTTGGAATAGGCGTGTAAAATATGTGAGTGGTTTGCAAGGGCTCGTAAGATGGCCTTGTTAAAATAAGCACGAATCATGTAAATATAATGTGTGATGTTTGCTTATGATGTTTTGTGATGTCTTGTTTCTTATTGCTTCCGCTTGCGTATTTAAATTGAACAGGATGTACTAATTCATTTCCGCGATTCACGAGCTCGAATGAGTCATGATCCATCTATAAGCATTGATCTTGATTCCAAGTTGGGGCGTGATAGCTTTTCTCTTCACTAATCACCCACCATGTTCTTGTTGTCACTCAAGCTTGACACCAAGTAAACTCACTTGTTTTTTCATTGCAAATAAAGACCCTAACTGGCAACAAACTATGGCTAGTGAATTTAATGCTCTCATTCAAAATGGCACTTGGGAATTGGCTCCTCATCGCCTCTTCCATAAATGTGGTCAAATGCAAGTGGATTTATCGCCTATAAGCCAGGGCCGATGGCTTCATTGATAGATATATTGCACGACTCGTTGTGAAGGGCTTTACTCTTGGACTATGATTATAATTTTAGTCCAGTTAGCAAACCGGCAATGATTCGATTTGTTTTCTCTTTAGCTGTTACATATAACCGGTCTTTACACCAATTGGATATCAAGAATTCATTTCTCCACTGCACCATTAAAGAAGAAGTTTACATGAAGTAGCCCTAAGGATTTGTTGATTGATATTATCCTGACCATGTATATCGTCTTCGGAAAGCTCTATATGGGCTAAAACAAGCTCCAATGGCATGGTTTTCTTGACTAAGCTCATACCTATTATCTATTGGCTTTGTGGCCTCAACTACTGATTCTTCATCATTCATTTAGCGTCTAAAGAAATCTAATGCTTCGGACTTATGGAAAATTAGAAAAACATAATCGAAACGCATGCAATCATCTATAAAAGTGATGAAATATGAGGCTTTATGCCTCACCCTTATATTTAATGGACCACAAATGTCAAAATGTACAAGTGGTAATGGAAGTTCAGCTCTGGTTCCTTTACCAAAAGATTTTCTAGTTGCGTGTCCTGCTAGAGAATGTTTACATATGGGTAGTTCAATCTTAGCAAGTGATCCTAAAAGGCCTTTTCTAGCTAATCTATTCATTCTTTGTAACCCAATGTCACCTAAACTAGCAAGCCAAATATTTGCATCAACTTCCACATTAGTAGAAGATGCAATAAAAGAAAAACATCATTAACATTGAACACATCATAGTTAATGTCTAACACCACAAAATCTTTTAGTACATGACCGTAACCATAATAAACTATTCCAAACTTAATATCAACACAATTACCATGAAAGTTCAAAACATAACCTAAGCTTAGAAGAACAATTAGACAAACCAAGTTTCGCTGAATATCAGGAGTGTAGAGGATATTATGTTTGACCACCACGTAAATTTAATTTACATGTGTCGATACCCTTCACTTCAATTCTTCAGTTATTTCCAACATATATCCATCTACTTCCTGTCTCTATCCAACAATACTCCACAAATGCTCTTCGGTCTCTTGCCATATGGTTTGTAGTTTCTGAGCATACTGTCTACATATAATGAGATCCAGTAAGCATTACAATGCTAGAAACAAAAGTATTATTCAAAAAAATGGAATAATTTGGTACCTCTTTCGGCTCAGTGTATTCATGAGCGAAGTGACTCAGTTTGCCACAATTGTAGCATTTTACTTGGCCTTGTCCTTCTTCCTTCCACACTTCTTGTGGTGGAGGGTTTTAGCTCTTTTGGGCACTTGATCAATCTCCTTTCCTTTGTTGTTGAATTTGTATTTCCTCTTGCGCTTAAAGCCCAAAACTTTGCGTGAACCAAATTCAACAACATAAACATGTGTAAAAGATCTTGCAGCCTTTAGGTGCTTATCCTCTAATTCCAAATGATGCATTACATTATCAAAAGTTACGATATTCTTGTTGTGCATCATGTTGATTTTCATATGCTCCAAACTGTTAGGAAGAGATCATACAATAGCCTGAACTTGCTGTCCATCAATTAAGGTATGACCTGCTGTCTTTAGCTCTCATATCATGTTTGACATCTCCTGAAGATGCTCCCTCATTGTTTGGTTTTGGCGCTTTTGGAATGTGTCAAACTTGATAGCGAGTCTCCTCAATTTAGTAGCAGATGTACCCCTAAACTTGTCTTTCAGGGCAACCCAAATTCCTTGAGCATTATCAACTTTTAAACTTGTACATGAGATCATCTTGCATACAACTTAGCAACGTGATGCAAGCAATGCTATTTTTCTTTTACCAAGCTTGATAAGCTTTGTGATCTCTTTTGTCATGAGCAGAAGTTCCATGTTCAGGTTCAACCATGGTGTGGTTGAAGGTCTCAAAAACCTCTTGTTTTTCAAGGATGTACTGAACCTTTCGATGCCATATATCAAAATTGTCACCGTTCAGTTTCTCACCCTTATTAAGGTCAACCACAATTGTCCTAGATACCAAAGATATAATAAGTGACAACTACACATTGAGACAATAAATGCATAATGAATACTAGCACATTTTCACATTAACACACATATTTATTTTGAAACAAAGACAAGCTAAATTAATGATAATTCAACAAAAGACATTGAAATGAAAGTTCACTATGTTCCCACTCAGCTTTTTTTTATTACAATTGTCTACTATCATTAATTTTGTTCAACTTGTGCAAAATTTAAATTCTAGGTGAGGATTCTTTTGAATTCTACCAACTTATGAACTCCCACTAGACAAGACGATTGAAATACATCATGTAATGATCACATTCTCTCATATAATCATAAGGCATAATATGATGTAAACCAAAATACAAGTAATTCATGCATCATCTATAATCAAATGCGGAATACAAAAAGAAAATAGGGATCTACAGCCATTGTTCGAGTTTGCTTGAAACTAAAATTGCAAGCATGTTAAACTTTATACATGCTATCAATAAATCATGCTCTACACAATATGTATGTGGTCATTTACATGTAAGCTAGCTTATGTATTTCCAAAACTATTAGAAAATACAGGTAAAATGCAATAATGCACCAAAAATAGGCACATTTAGGGTTCCGTATGCATTTTTGTACAATTTAAAGCTTCAAACATGTAAAATAAGTTTACCACAATATATAGAGAATATCAATATTGACACGAGGGTACCAACCACGCTCCAGTCGAAGCTCCCACACACCTACACGTGCAGCCTAAGTGTGCCACGCGTGTGGCGCACGCTCCTGGGTGCAACCAATTGGTTTGATCGGTTTGACCAATCTCATTGGTTGACCGGTCCAACCGTTGACCAGTCAACGAGTTGGGTTGTCGGGTTAGTCATCGGGTTGGGTCATCGATCAGGGTCTTTGGGTTGCGTCCTCGGGGTCCTGGGTAGCTGATGTCATCAGAGACATCATCCTACCTTGCGAGTGCGCGGCACGCGCTGGGCAATGGCCATTGACACGGCAGCTTGGGGCTGCGTGTGTGGCATCCCTTGGAGGCGTTCGACCCACCGTTTGGCTCATCTTGATGAGATCTTTCACCCCATATGATCAACATAAATTTTCATTGGAAAATTTTTTGAGAAAATAGCCAAACGGTACGTTTGTCTTTAATTTCGAGACATGTCTTTCGTACCCGATTCGTGTTGACCATTAATACCACAATTTCAGCACATTAAACATGTAGAAAGTTTGGAAATCGATTTCTGAATGATCTCCTTATTGAGCGACATGTGAAAACTCGATAGAAAAACAAGGCGGAGATCATAATCCAGGCTCTGATACTAATGTTGGGAAAAAATCGGGGAAGAAACAACTAACCTTTCGATGCACAATGAACGAATTACCCAAGAATATAAATTGAATCACCATCAATATGAGACGAATCTACAACTCCACAATGGTCCAAATATGATCACGAGGAAAATATTTTTGTTCCATAGCGTTAATACTGATCGTTTTCTCAAAGTAACAATGGAATCCTTTTGTGTGTTTCTCATTAGAGAAGAATGTACGTTTCAATTTTGCATGTATGTTTGTGTTAACTGTTTTCTCTCTCATCAGAAAGTTATATTAACTTTCCTTAATAGACAACCAATGACACCTCTTCAAAGGATGTTTCTCAAATACACATCCCATTATGGGCGAAATGGTGCCATTTAACAGTGGTCATCTGCTTTAATTGTATTGTGGTTGCTTACTGAGTAAGAAACTAGGTAGATAGAACGTGAACCCTTTGCCCTCACACGACACTCTTTTCGGCGTCTTAGACAACTTTCGCGATCATTCTTCTAGTCATGGAAATGAAGTAGTCATCAACGATTGCGCTTTGCTCAAAGGTATTATTCCCAAATAGGCGAGCTACTGTTCATGGAGATCAGCTGAAAGTGAGGAAACCAAAAAACACAATCATAAATCCAACGGCTTTGGTCGTTTTTAAGAATCTTCCGGAGTCCCAAAAGCACAAATCTTAAGTTACTGCGTGGCCAATGATTGGATGTTTTAGAAAAGGCAAATAAAGTAAGGAGAAACGGCAAATAATAGCAGGAATCGACGTCAACCTACCGAAAGGCAAATAATAGCAGGAATCGACGTCAACCTGCCGACTCTTTCTTTTTCAATTAGGATAATAATATAAACAGTCCTTGAACTGTGATTCAATATGTAATTTAATTTTTGAACTTTTAATTTGTTCAATTTAATCCCTAAATTTTAGCCTAATATTCAATTTGATCCATAAATTTTTGATCTGTTCAATGTGGTCCTGGGACTTACATATTGAGCCACAGTTCAGAGACTGTTTTTGTCATTTTTCCTTTTCAATATTAGAAAAGAGAGAGAGATCACGTGAAGACTCTATTGCAATTCTTATGATGATTACGATTCAACAAGTCAACAAAAGTGTCAACATAGGGTTGCGGGTAAAAGAGGAGCATCTTACTTAGTCCATGCACATGCCTTAACAAAGGCTAAATGTACTGGTGGTTCTCTTTCGTTTGTCTTTACGTGTGTATGTTCATATGCTTTTTGTTGACTTTCGAGGTTCCATCTGTCTGGGTTTGTCAAGGACACGTTTGAGATTGGCTACTAGATTGGAGAAGGGGGATCTTGCTTGGAAAATCCTACGGAGTCGTAGGTTATGACTCACAGCACAGCACAGCACATCTTGGAATTTTCGATAAAAGAGAGTACTTTTGTTTTTTTGACAACAACCTTGATCATTGGATTATAAGACATGATTTGAAGTGGACCTTATCTCAATTTGGGATCTATCTTGTCTTCAGTTAAAAATAAGAATGTGGAATAGAGAACTTTCCGTATATTTTGATATATCACAATGATATTACATCAACCTATTTATAGACTTTATAAAATAACTAAATAAGATAATATATCAATCAAAATACACACAACTCAAGAGAGATATTCATACAATCTTGAAAGATACTGAAAATTATCATAATTATCCTAAATATCTCTAATATCTTCAAGGTGATTTTGCATTCTTCTTGTCTTTTCCATGCATAGGGAAGCGTTGTGATTCGAGTCGGTCTTTTGCAGTGTAATTTTCGTTTGTTTGTGCGAGTTCTTCCAGCACAGTTATGATTGAGTTTACAAGAATTTTTGTCAAGGAACTTTATAATTTTTAAGCCTCCTTTTAACAGTATTTTTCCTGGGGAGAGAAATATAGTGAAATATCATTAACGGAAGGTCATCTGTTCAATTCTGATTAACTCCGTGCAAACAATTGCTTTAGATTATAATCAAAGGCCTGAATTTAATTGGTTCATGGGGCTTCGAGAGTGCTCCATGGGCCTTCAAATAGCCGGACTTCTATGCTTGGATTTCTAGGTTACGAGGAAAAAGTGAAAACAAGGGGCCCAAAGGATCTTAACCCGTCATAGAGCGTGACAGCTGCATTTTGTACGAAGCTAGTTGAGTGTCGCACGACTCGGATATTCAAAATATTAAAGGAAAGGCAAAAGGAAACCCTTTATCAGAAAGTTCCTTTGAAAGTGGGCCCAAATTTGCTAGAGGATGTGTCACCCCTCACCGGCCTCGGATATGTACGAGACCCCAGGACATTTCTTTTAGGCGCAATGTGCCTTGCGTGGAGAGAGTTCTGAAGAAGGATCGTTCTGCGACCGAATGGAGCCGTCCCAGGTAAGCACCACCAGCCGGTGTGAACATAAAAGAATAGAAATAGTTGCAATGCATGTACATGAACATTGATGGAAATAGACATACTTTAATGCATATCTAGATGACGACAAGGGCCCATTCCAATAGTCTACAATCTTAATTGGCGATACTTGGCTTCGTTTGTTTTGCGAAAACTGAATGATTTGAAAAATATTTTTCTAAACATGATCACTTAAAATAATTAGTCAATAAAATATATTTTCATAGACAATGAAAATATTTCTCGTTTATCCATTTTTGTGAGTGATACAAGCAATCATTTTGAAGGAAAATATTTTCCAAATAATTCATTTTTTACGAAACAAACACATTCTTAGATAAGACTTTGGAGTAATATATTTGTATTGATATAGATAGCTTCCCGTTGCATCTTCACTCAATTAAATAGTCGCTCGATTCTTTTTTTTTTTTGATAAAAAATGATTTCTCAACATTAGTGCTACTTTAAGTTAGCTTATCTGGCCAATTATTATAGATTAATTGCAGCCTTGAGTTAGGCCATCTTTCTCATGGGGTCCAAATTGATCATTGTTGATGGAGTCGGAAATTAACAAAGATGGTGCTTTGGCTATGCTATTATCCTTCAAAATAAACTTTTCGTTTTGTCAATTGTTCAAATTAGGTCAACTTTCGGGTACTAAACTTTGCCATCTTTTACGTCTGGTCTAGATTAATCGTACATGATAAAAATTAGGAATTAACAAAGACCATGTCCATCTTTCTTTTTGGTTGAGCCAAGATTGTAAAGCATTGTTACTTCGTAGCATGACTTATTAATCATACCGAACAGAAATCAGACTCGAAACCGGTTTGTTTCTTGGGTCCCACAATTAATTTCGCACTTGGATCCATTTATATTCACGGAAGATAAATAATATGTTTAGTATCTTTCAAAGAATTATTATTTGCGTTGTCTTGATGGATTAGTCAAGGAAAGACCTTTCATTATCAATGATAATTTATATTTAAATATTTTCTCCGATGATGAAATTTTTCATCCCAGGTTTATTTATAATGCGATATAAATGAGCATTTCTCAAAAAATGTTTAATTCGTGATTTTATTAGTGGAATAAACGGATCCGTCGATGAATAAAAGATGGTAATGAAAGCGAGGCTAATGGCCCAGCGTACCACGAAGCACTTTCGTTCTTTCTTTTTTTGAATCAGTCGCGTTCATCGTTATGTGGGTGTTTACGTGTATGAGGCGCGTTGAGGGAAAGACCCATATCGGGTCAGGCGTCCACTTCCCCACGGCATAATATTCGCTTCGTTTCCGGGACGAAGGTCCGAAGCCAAATGAAAATTCTAAGCGTTTGCGGATCCTTTGGGGATAACGATGAGCTAAGGAACGCAGGTCACCACTCCAAAATCTCCATTACTCTCTCTCTCTCTCATGTTTTCTCGCGATAAATTGGAGCTCTCATGACCCTTTTCTGTATTGGCTTCCCCTCACACGTAGGCTGGATTTTGGCCTAAGCTCAAAGTATGGAAATATACAATTGGAGAGGCAAATAGGGGCATGAAGGATTTAAACTCAGGACCTCATGTTTTTATACTATGTGAGATTTGTTGGGACTATTAATAACTGTTTTAAAAATTTAAGCTGTTAAATAAATAATTGATTTATTATTTAAATATTTTAACAAACGTAAAAGGCGATGAATGGCCACTAGTCCCATGACCAGGTCGACATGAACCTGTGTTTGGACGGCTTAGCCTTTGCATGAAAGGGCCAACTACTTATATTATTACGTCAAAACTTGATTTTGTCTCACTTCCGCCCTTAACTGCCCTTGCATAAGATAGTAAGAACGCATTAATAAGGAAGTTAGAGACCCCAATAAGTTTGTCCTCCATAGTTTTCCTTCTTGCCGCTTCCTTCTCTCATGTAGTAAAAGCCTTAACTTCTCCTTTTGTTGTTGTTATAGCAGTTTGCTTAATTTTTTTTCCATATTTATTCAGTCTTGCACACTAGCAATCTGCAAAAGAACAGGTAAACCTCCCCGACCGCCTAGAATTGGACCAAATCGGCCTAGATCGGCGGTACCCATGGGTACCAGTTTGGTTCTCGATTTCAGGTTAGAACCGCTCACCCTTGAGACCATACTAGTATATACAAATAATTGAATCTCTCACTCAGTTCACTCTTACTTCTCAGTCCCTATCCAACTCCTTAGTCCTCACGCACGCAACATACTCTTGTCAAAAAAAGAAAGAAACCGCAGTGGCCGTGGTCCTCTTTGATAGAGCAAATCTCCCATGATAAAACAATCTTCCATAATCTGTGCATATCCTGTTGATAGAGTCAATCTTCCACAATTTGTGCCAATTCCATTAATAGAGCAAATCTTCACAATATGTACTAATATTATAGATTCTTACCCTTTGTAAAATCTTTTCCATTATGGTTTTCTCACTCAAGTACGTTCTATAAATATAATACAAATCTCTGTACTAATGTGTGTGCGATTAAATTTAGATTCATACTTCTACATGGTATCAGAGCTTCTAATTTTTTTTTTCATCTTATTTCGCTTCTTTGTTACAATGTCTTCTTCTATATCCTCCAACACCATTGCTGCCACCACCACCGCTAACTCTCAATCCTTGTTGGGCCCCTCCCAACCACCCTTTGCTCTTGGCAATATATCTCATGTTCTCCAAGTCAAGCTAGATCACAACAACTACCTTCTGTGACGAGCACAGTTTCTTCCTTTATTTCGTCTCCATGGGCATCTTCGATTTGTGGACGGCTTGTATCCTTGTCCAACACCCGCTATCACTACTGCCGATAGAAATAAGACCGACAACCCTGACTATATTGCATGGCATTATCAAGATAAGCTCTTTCTCTGCTGCATCCTCTCTACTCTCACCGAATTAGTTTTCTCACACATTGTCGGTCTTGAGACTTCTCATGATGTCTGGACTTCACTTGAGAAGCTTTCCTCAATCTCAAGCTTACACAATGCAGTTAGAGTATCAGCTTTGATATCTAAAGAAGGGCTCTCTTTTCGTGGAAGCCTTTGTTAAAAAAGCCAAGAGCATTGCATATCATCTTTTTGCAGCTACTCATCCCATATTTGATTTCTAATTAGTTCTTAGCATCCTTGGTGGCTTGGGTTCCGAGTATGATGCATTCATTACCTTAGTTACATCTCGTCTTGATCCACTACCTCTTGATGACTTCCTTGGCCTTCTTTACAATTAGGAAGTTATTCTTCAAAGCCGCACCACTACAACTTTGATAGAGTCTTCGCCAATTGTGAATGTTGCAGTCCAAACATATGATGCCTTGAATACTCCGTCCAATGGTCAAGGACATGGTCGAGGACGAGGCTATGGCTGCAATTTTGGAGCTTACTCTCATTCTCGAATCATTTGTTAGGTGTGTGGTCATATAGTTTACTCAGCTCTCCAATGTTCCCAGCTATTTAATCCTAGTTATAAAGCCAATACTGGCTCTCCATCTGCAATGTATGCCTCTTCAACTCGTGAGTTGTTTGACCCATACTGGTACCTAAACTCTAGTGCCACTCATCATTTTATGGCTGGCATGGCAACTTTGAACATTCGGACCGACTATTCTAGCACCGATCAAATCCGCACTGCAAATGGGTTAGGTTTGCAAATATCACATATCGGTTCTTCCATCTTACATTCTCCTATCCGTTCTTCTAATCTATAAACTGTTTATCATGTTCCATCTATCAAGAAGAATCTATTATCTGTTTCTCAATTTACGAAGGAAATATTTGAATTTCATCACACTTTTTGTTGTGTCAAGGATCGATCGTCGAGGAACCTCTTGCATAAAGGCCAGAATAAGAATGGACTCTATTGTCTTAATAATGCATGTACCACCAGTAAAGATCCTTTGCAGTCTAATAAATCACCACCAGCTCATCTTGCTTCATTGGTGAACGAGTTTCTGCTTCTTTTTGGCATGAGCACTTAGGTCATTCAACTGCCCGCATTACTTCTTTAGTCATTTCAAAGCATGGCCTGCCGATATCTACTTCTTCCTCATCTAGTTTCTGTGAATCATGTCACTCGGGCAAGTCGTATCGTCTTCCCTTTACTAGATCATTAACCACTTGTAATGCTTCTTTGGAAATACTTTATTTTGATAAATGGGGACCATCTCCCACTACATCAGTGAATGGTTTTTGTTATTTTATCAATTTTATTGATGCTTATAGTGGATACACATGGCTTTTTCCACTTACTGTGAAATCTCATGCTCTTTATACTTTTGTGTAATTTAATTCCCAAGTGGAAAAATATTTCATTTGTAAAATCAAGGCCCTTCAAACCGATCGAGGTGGTGAGTATAAGAAATTTGATCCTTATCTCCGTCTTTATGGCATCCTACACTGTCTCTCATGTCCGCGCATGTCGGAACAAAATGGTTGGACTGAGCGCAAATACCGTCACACTGTAGAAATTGGAATCACATTGCTTACTAGAGCTTTTGTACCTCATCTATATTGGACTGATGCTTCCTCATTGTGGTCTTTTTGATTAATTGCATGCCTACAACGGTGTTTGGTGGATTGTCTCCTTATCATAAATTGTTTGGCCGGAAACCTGATCATCTATAGTTGCGTGTTTTTGGATGTGCCTGCTACCTTGGCTGCACCCTTATACTCGCCATAAACTTGATGATAGAACAATGCAATGTATCTTCATTGGCTATTCTCCTCATCATAGTGGCTATCGTTGTTTGCATCGTAACACTAGCCGAATATATATCTCTCGTCATGTGGTTTTCTAGGAGTGCTTGACAATGGTCCTCACCATCACCAAGTGCCCCTGTTTGCATTAATTATTCCTCTATTAAGCCTCCCTAGCTTTGGGGGTGTCCACAACTACATCAATTCCGTTAAGTGCGTCTAATATCATTGTCAACTCCTTATCACAACTTCAACAATCATCTGCTTCCATAATCCATGTGGATCCTCTTCTTCAAAAGCTCCACCCTTACCATCTTCTCAACCTCAACCGCCAACTTCTACCCATCCAATGGTCACTTGTCTAAAAAATAACATTCGTAAACCAAAGGCTTTTCTCTCCACTAGGCACCCACCGTGTTCTTGTTGTCACTCAAGCTTGACACCAAGTAAATTCACTTGTTTTTCCATTGCAAATAAAGACACTAACCGGCAACAAGCTATGGCTACTGAATTTAATGCTCTAATTCAAAATGGCACTCAGGAATTGGCTCCTCATCACCCTTCCATAAATGTCGTGAAATGCAAGTAGATTTATCGCTATAAGCCAAGGCTGATGGCTCCATTGATAGATACAAAGCATGACTTGTTGCGAAGGGCTTTACTCTTAGATTATGATTAAACTTTCAGTCCAGTTATCAAACTGGCAACGATTCGAGTTGTTTTCTCTTTAGCTGTTACTTATAAATGGTCTCCACACCAATTGGATGTCAAGAATGCATTTCTCCATGGCACCATTAAAGAAGAAATCTACATGAAGCAGCCCTAAGGATTTGTTGATTGATGTTATCCTATCCATGTATGTCGTCTTCAGAAAGCTTTGTATGGCTCTAAGGGCATGGTTTTCTCAACTAAGCTCATAACTATTATCTATCACGTTTGTGGCTTCCACTACTAACTCTTCATTATTCATTCCATTTTCATCGCAGTAAAGATATCCCCACAATGATGAATTCATCAGCAATGTGATTTTTAAGGAAGAAGGAAGACAATATTGGTCATATAACGAAGTAAAAAAAAATTGACTCGTCTCTATTTGAAAATGCGAGAATTTGTTTCCAGACACATTCTCCCGACATATGTGATTGTCAATTGTAAAATTTGCGAACCTTGTGAAGACAGGCGGCTTTGTGGCGGGTCGCACCAATTCTTTGGGTGCTCTTCTAAGCAGGCTATACATGGTGGATTCTGGGAATTCTTTAGTCTTCTTCCAACATCGAAGTGGACTTCTCTTCTACACGTGTGCCTTTCCTTTTGCTTCGCGTTGTCTATGTTACGGTCAAGAAGCTCCCAGTAGAATTACGATATAGCCTTGAAGAACTGGTTACTATCTAGATTCATATGTGCATGGTCGACAAGGAGAGTTCGAATATCGAGATGTGTATGTAATTGAAATTCAAGCGGTTGATGACAACTTCATCTGTACACATCTTCAAATCTTGACATTGACTATGCAATTCTTTTGCCGTATTTGTTACCAATGAATCTTCTTGAAGTCTTATACTGGGTCAGCTTTAGGTGGATGCTTTGGATGGAAGATCAGGTGTGTTATCTGAATCATATTAAACCATCATGCGAGTGATAAAAAGTGAATCCGATCAGTGGAATTAACTGAAATGAAACGGCGTTGTCCTGAGACTGAATTTGCAACGAACATCAACCCAGACTTGTGCATTACATACAATGCGTTTGCAAAAGCATGACAGCTGAACATTGTACTATGAATGAATGCAGGTGGATTCATATACAGGTAGGACTTGCAGCAAACAAGCAAAACACGAAAGCCTGATGGTTGGAGTCACAGATTTTAGATCTTGACGCGAATAGAAGAAGATGAAGCAAATAGATGAGCCTTTGGTGGAAGTAGATAGATAAGCCTCAGTAACTTTAGCAACTAAATAATGTCCTCCAGCTGGCGCTAGGGGATCATCCCAACCGATTCAAGGTTGGTAAATAACAAACTTTGGGCGGGAAATTGATCAATAAAAACAAGAAAAAACTGATCATTGCATATGGAAGCTGTTCGACAAAATTCCAGAGAGAGAGACGAGAGAGAAATAGAGATGAAAGAGAGAAAACGAGAAAGGTTAGAGTTGATACTCCCTGAGACCGAGTGATTGGCGTCTTTTCGACCGGAAAAACGTTGGTGAATCAGTCTCCAGAGGTGAGTATCCTCACCTATGACGACCGGCTCAAAGCTGGTCTCCGGCGCCTGGAAACGAACCTCAGCCGGCGTGTCCAGATTACCCTCGGAGGTTCCTAGACCACCTATTGGAAGCCTGAGTATTGGAGAAGGATCCTATACCAGTAAACTCGCTTGGAAAAATCATTTGAATGCCGAACGGAATAGGTAAAAATCGTTCATTGCCTCGGTTTTTGTAGAATTCCAGAATAAATTTTTGGCTTGATTCGTGCATTTTTCTTCATGATTTTATCCTACAAGATGCCTAAAATGTATTTTGATTTCATTTTCATTACTTGTTTGCACTTTGAATGATTGAAAACGCATTAAAACTGAGTCGGCCATGGTCGTTGAACTTCGCCGGAAATTCTGAGCTTTGCCGGAGCACCTCCTCACGGCAAATCGCCGCTCAAGTTAGTAGTCTCTTACCTTATTTGAGGATTTGATGCTTGTTTTGAAAGATTTAGATGGTTAGGGCGAGTAGAATCAAGATTTAAAGCTTTTGATGGTGTAGTTAAGTCAGTAGCATATTAGCATTTTCCGACTATTTTCTTGCTGGTTAATGATAGCCCGACGATGAGTTAACAAGTTGAAGACAGTAGTAGATGATGTAGGCTCAATATAGAACCCAAAATCATGGCCAGGATCACACTAGAAGGTCGTTGGATTCCAATTCAAAGTCATGGCCACGAGAATGTTAATGTAAAATGCATGCCCACCACCTGTTCGGCAAAATGCCACAATGAACAGGGATGAAATGGCGCCGTTTCTAGTGTCATGCTCGTCAGAGAAGACGACCGGTGCCTGCGCTAGCGAGGCTCGTTTCGTTTCTCGATGGGAAAAATTTTAAAAATAATAAAAAAATCTAAAATTCAATAAAAAATAAAAAATACAAATTAGAAAAATAAAATTTTTTTCTTTTTCAGAAATTTGAAAAATTTCAGAAAAATAGAAAATTCATAAAAAATATAAATTTTAGAAAATTCATAAAAATTTAAGAATTTTCAGAAAATTCAAAAAAATTCAGAAAATGCAAATAAAAAATGTGAAAAATTTTAAAAAAAATGGAAAATGAAAAAATTCATAAAAATTTTCAGAAAACCATAAAAATCAATTATTGGTTAATGAAATTTTCAAAAATTCAATTTCAGAAAAAAAATAAAAATTCAAAAATTCACAGAATGATTCAAAAACACTGTGGCCAACCTTAAAAAGTGAAATTTGAATTTTTGAAAGTGTCCAAGTAGCATTTTTAGAAAACCTCAAATTCAGGGGTTATAATCCCTAAAAAATCCTAAAACCCTAAAAAGACACAAATCATGAAATGAATAAGCCTTTAGGGCTTTATTAGGGTTTGGATGGTTTTTGGGCGCATTTTGATTTTTAGAGACAATTTAGGATTGATTGATTTGATTGACATTGATTGTGCATTTAATTCTTAATTGATTTTCGCCGCAATTAGAATGGATAGGATTAGTGGGTAAGCCTTGGAAACTTGCGTGACACGTTAGATATTGTATCGTTTTTAGATACCGGAAGGGCGTTAGGGATCTCGATTTGGGATCATTAGCGTAACCAAGTCCCCGTACTCAGAATCTCTGGTTTGTAGAATCGTGGTATTTCTCCCACACCCTAATTAAGTTTCTAGTCATCCTACTAATAATGACTAGTGGTGACTCCAAAATTGAAAATTTAAATCAAATAGTAAATTACCATCCGCTGTCACGTGAGGTACAGTCTGGGAGAGACCCTTGCATGGAAATATCTCTTAGCGAGCAAACCCCGAAAAAAAATCGCAACGAGACAATATCCAATTCATCATTGACATTAATTAACTTTGAAAAACTATTTTCAGCATACAAATGCATAAAATACTTCAATCCAATCTATAGTCTCTAGTGATACGTACGTTTGGCCTCATTAGACTCGTAAGTCTTGAGCTTTTTCTTATGGTTGATCTCAATTCCGTGATTTTCTTCCTAGCAGCAACACCATGCTTTGGAGGAGCTGTTCCAGCATGAGATGACTGAGGTTGTGCACTGGCTTGGGGCTGGGGGTTCGGATTTGATGGTGGTTGTTGCTGTGATGGTGCCTTTGCAGCAACATGCTTTCCAGAGGACTTTCTTAATGACTGAGGTTCAGAACTGGCTGGGACTATAATGGTACCATTGCCTTTGCCATTGTAGCTACATGCTACTTGGTTCGAACAACCTAAAACGGGATGAGCTGCGCTGGTTGTAGCTTCGTTGAGTGCAATGCCGTCAATCTTCTCTAAATTTTGAGCTTGGCTGAAGAACATGACTCGATGAAGAAGAAGACGAGTCAGAGGAAGAAGCAGACGACTTGAACAAAGAAGGGGACTCAATGAGTCTCGTGTGAACCCCCTCTAGAGCTTAGAGTTAAATATTGAGCATACGATACTAGCCAATGGAATAGACCCTTGATGTTTGGTTTGATAGAGATTAATTAATGGATATGATTATTGATGTTTGATTTGTGACTATGAAATGAAAGAGTATTTCTGTGTTTCACTAGACTTATTTTACAACTCGATGATGGTAGACGTGCAAAATTTCTATTGAAAAAGGTATAAGTCATTTTTTTGATAAGCCTCACTAACCATAGCAACTAAACAATGTCGTGTGATTCCTCTCTTTGACTACTGGATCCCAAAAGAAACCAAAAGCCAATTCATACAAAGAAACAAATCATCATTAACATTAATTAACATTAAAACCCATGTTCAGCATACAAATGCATAAAATACATCAATCCAATCTGTGGTCTCTAGTGATCTGCACGTTGGCCTTGATTCATAATTCTTGAGCTTTTCCTTCTTGTTGATCCCAATCCCGTGATTTTCTTCCTGGCGACAGCAACGTTCTTTCAAGAAGCTGTTCCAGCATGAGATGACTGACACTACAAAAAAACATAGGATTAGCGACGAAATTTGCGACGGAAAATGTGGAAAAATCCGTCGCAAATCGAATTTGCGACGGAAAAAATTCCGTCGCTACTAGGTCGTCGCAAAATTTTGCGACAGAAAATTTAAAATTTCGTCGCAAATTTGCGACGAACTCTATCCGTCGCAAATTTGCGACAAACTCTATCCGTCGCAAATTTGCGACGAACTATATCCATCGCAAAATTCGTCCCAAATTTCGTCGCAAAATTCATCGCAAATTTCGTCACTAAACGAATTTGCGACGGAAAAAAATTCGTCGGTAATGCGGCGTCGCAAAATTTAGTGACAGAAAATATCAATTTTCGTCGCTAATTTGTGACGAAAAGAAATTTGTCACAAAATTTATTGCAAAAAATTCGTCACAAAATTCGTCACTAATTATTCGTGGCAAAATTCGTCAATAATTTTATCACGAAATTTTTTTTTGGTCAGTAATTTGCGATGAACTTATCGGTTACAAAATTCGTCGCTAACTTGCTACCAAAAATTTTTACTTTTGCCATTAACATTATTCATAAACGAATTTAGCGACAATTTTTTATTAACTCTTTTGCGACAAATATCGTTTAGGGACGAAATTAGCGATGGAATTTTATTTTTACAACAAACTTTTGTAATTTGTGATCGTACAATAAAATCATATATTTTATTTTTCAATTTTAAACCTAATTAAAAGCAAAATTAATTTTTGAAATTTATATTTAACATTGATTAAGCACTTAATAACATCAAAATATTATAATAATATGAAAATAAAGTACATTCATCTACATTTTCCAAAATGTATGATCAAGCTAGAGAAGAAGCAATCGAACATCTAATTTCTCGGGAAGCTCCTCCTTGCCCTCGACAGGGCAAAACAATTGAATAAAAGCTTGGTCATCCGTGCCCAAAGTAAACATCCAATGATTTCCGGATTTATCATAGTATGATCAAGCTAGAGAATAAGTAATCGAACATCCCCCCCTCATGCAATCTTTGCTCTTGAGAAGTCCATCTCTGGATGCTACAAGAGAGGTCGCCAGAAAGAAAAAATTAGCAAAATTGATCTACAGATACAAGAACGCTCACAAGAGGCTTACAGCAAACCTTCCATCACTAGAGTACTTGAATAAACCAATGCATGCTTAAACAGATTATAGGAGAGATCAACACAAGAGAAATTTAATTATTCGGGAGAGTTCAGATTGCTGAACAAAGGAGCAAGTACCCATCAAAGAATATCCACACTTTAGCAAAATCGATAGCATAATAGAATGAAACATTTTCCCTGCCCATCGCTATTAAATAGCCAACCAGAGAAAACATCCAAGCTATATAGATGACTACGGCCACGGAACCATCACAGCCTAACTATAGCAGGAGAAAAGAGCCACATCATGAGTGATCACTATGTAGTGTACTTCTCATCTAATCTCCCATATGTCTCAACCCCAGTAGCGTCTCGACAGGCACTCATTGCGCTCATACATAGCAAGCAACAAATCACGACACTGTCCAAGAAAAATCAAAAGCTCTTACCTGAAACTATCTATATAAATACACCCATTATTTACAGCTGGAATACAAGAAACTAGCACAAAAGATTACCTAGAAAGTATTCTATCCAAGAGTTCCCCTCCTTCACATAACCTGAAAGATGCATTAAATTACCAAAGCTTTGAGTCACAGCATAAAAACATCCAAAAAATTTTACACTTCCAACATGATAATAAAGCAGAAAAAGCTCAAATAAAGTCCAGTAAAGAGAGCTTACTGCATTACAACATAGACATTATCATGGTCTTCATATGCATCATAAAACTGTACTAGATTGTCATGTCCAGTCAAAGCTTTCAATATTTTGACCTCCCTTCTCACATCCTCAATAGCAATTGCTGTCGTCATCTAAAGGAAAACAAATATCAAGATCCATCAAAAACTTAAGAAATAGACAAGGACAAAACTGTGGTACTTAACAAAATTTCCATGCTTTAACCAAGTAATGAAAACTAAAATAAGGCAAACTCAAGGAGGGAATACTAGCAAATAGGAACATGACATCAAAAAGATGTGCTTCACCAATTTCTTCTAAGTAAAGCCAAATCCTCCAGAGTCTAGAGCATACGCCGAATCAGGAGATACCAAACAGGATGTGCATTTCTTTGCAATCTTATCACCATAATTCTTGTGTACTTTGCTCATAACATAAATAAATGTTCCTTTTCCATTATCAATAAAACCTATTCTCCAGTTGAAAGTAACATTTTGGTCCCTTCTTCAAGACAAATGAATAAATGAAAAGAAACTTTTCATTAACAGAAAGATGCAATGAGTACAGTGCCCACCGCTAATCAGACAGAGCTGCAAAGGATGGATCCTAAAAGGCTATCTCTAAGTCCTGCGGGGTAAAAGCCCCCTAGATAAAGTTGCATGCACAACTCAGTGTTTTAAGTTATTGGAAGTAGTTATTGTAGTGACATGGCTTGAGCTACTACGATCTTTGCAACATAATGCTTTTTGTTAATCAATCAAACAACAAGAACCTACAAAATTAGCATAACCACACCGTAAGTGATATAGCTCATTGCTAAGTTCACAAATTAGGCCATTAGGTTCACCAATTGAATTACTGCCATCTGAAAGTCGAAGTGACGGAATTCCAGAAGAAAGAAATCAAGCAGGAGACACTGTCACGCCCCGGACCCTCGCCGCGCCCGCGACATCCCTTATTATGTCGATTAGGGCGACGTCCCAGGTTATCGCCGACCTCAAATCGTTATCAGAGATTTACGACCACAGCGGAAATAACCATTAATCCCGGACAAAATGAAACTGGGGAATCAATCAAGGAGAATATACATTTTCGTTCTCATTGCCAAACTTACACCACAACATTTACAATGTCCCTTATTATTACAAGTACACCGAACTAGTAGCTGTTAACTTCCAAAATACAAAACGGGTCAGCATTATCCAAAAATAGGGCACTCTCAATTTATTGCCTCGCTCCCAAAACTAGTCCCCACGCCCTCTCGGAGGCGTCCACTCTGATTCACTGTCCTCAGCATCACCTCATGAATCCTCCTCAGCTGTCTGTTTACTCGACGGTCCCGAATCGGTCTCAATATGATCATGGCTCAGGCGGAGGATCTGAAATGGTTTGGTTGAAACAACCGTGAGAACACTTCTCAGTAAGTTCACCCCTAAACCCAACCTAGGCTACCACGTACCCTCCAGACAAAATTCACAATCACAATCACATACGTCAAATTTTCAAGTGACGGACATAATATTCACAATTACACACATATGCAATTTTTCACACGTTGTGCATTCCCCTCGATCTCATCACCACTTTCCACCTTCCTCGCCAGTGTCCCGCGTAACGTACATGCCCCAGGCACACTGCGATCATTCACCACATCCGGCCAGCGTACTCATTCACGCTTCAGGCCTCTCGATCGCGCCCCGAGCATCACACGCCTCGGTCCGATCCCACATTCACACTCGATCGCGCCCCGAGCATCACACGCCTCGGTCCGATCCCACTCAACCCGCGCCAAATGCGACAGGTCTACATGATTGAAACCCGAGCTTATAATGCCTCGGTTCAATCCCGGTCTCACCCGAGCAATCGTGCCTCGGACTGATTCTCATGCTTGTTTTTTCCAAGCCTCAGCCTGTGCCAAATGCAACAGACCTACGTGATTGCGACTCGAGTTTAGAATACTCGATCCGATCCCAAACTTGCACTTTCGCACTTTCGCACTCTCATACACTTTCCACCTTCACTTACCACACCACAATCACAATCAAGCACATGCCCAACATACATTTACCATACACTACCGGCCAATCACACGTAGCCCATACACGCATTCAGTCAAGCGTAACTCGTGCACATTCAGCACAGGGCATGGCAAAACCATCAATTACTTTAATCAAACTTACGTGTACATCCAACTAGCATATTAAATCAGCAAATTTGCTCAACAACATACTTAATTAACCACCACAATTTAATTATGTATTAAAAATACGTCCGACACCCAATTTCTTATTTTTCTCCCACTAAACGGCGTCGGATTGATTCCGACCATTCACGAAACTTTCTCGCCATGCACTATCGATTCCATAAACTCAACTTGCATCTCGAACAAACCACCACAGCCCCGTGAACAGTGATTCACAGCTCGTGAACAGTGCTTCGCAGCTCGTGAACAGTGCTTCGCAGCTTGTGAACAGTGTTTTGCAGCTTCAATTTCACCTCAAATTGCCCTCCAAAAATTCCCAAACTAATCCTCAAGGCCCGCCACACAATCCCGACCTAAAACCCCAACATTCCTCGCCCGAACAACTCCGATTTCAACCCAAAAATCCAATTTTTCCGGCGATACCCAATATCCTAAATCGGGATTAGAGGACGACTTACCTAGTTCTAGACTAAATCGGCTAGAACGGGGAGCGGCGGCACAATCTCGGACACGACGGGAACTCACGGCGGCGTGCGGCTTGAGCGGTGACGGTCCGGCGGCGATGTGGGTCTTGCACGGCCGAGACCCACGGCGAGAGAGAGAAAAAGAGAGAGATGGTGAGATTTGAGGGTGGTTGTGGATTGAGGGTGGCGTGGACGGCGGCTTGGAGGCGATCCGGCGTGCGGCGGTGAAGCGATGGCGCCGGTGTGGAGGAGGAACGGCCAAGGAAAGCCCACAGTGGAGGAGGGGAAGCTCACGGCAAAAAGAAAAAGAAAAGGGGGAGGGGTCTCACGGGGAAAGAGAGGAAGAAGAAGGGAAATTGGACTAAATTAGTCCAATTTTGACCAAAGGCAAAAATTACCAAAATGCCCTCTCTCAAACATTTTTGATCCGACGGTCCCGATTCGATATTATCTTGATTCGACGGCCGAGATCGATTCTTACACAAAAATATCCAAGGGCATACTTGTAATTCTCAAAAAGTCCAAGGGCAAAATTGTCCAATCCAAAATTTGAGGACAAAATAACCAAAATGCCCTTTGCCCATAAAACTAATCCTTTATAAATCCTTAAGGGAAAAATCGTCACTTTCTCCGTTTCTTGCCCAAATCGAATATTTCCAAAGAATTTAGGTGCACCAAAAATTGACACGTGTCACGTGCAACGTGGTCCTAGCGTTTCGTCGTGAATTCCTAATTTTCCGGTATCCAATTTGAGTGAAAATTCAATAATTAAATTCTATTAAACGCAACTCGAGCGTTTCTCGAGCTAACGGGTGGCTTGCTAGGGAAATTTGCAGAATCGACTCGTGACCGATATTAATTCGAATCACGTGCAAGTCCGTTCGGTACATAACGATCTCGATTGTCATTAAAATCGCAAAGATCAATCGCTTGATCCGAGGGGTACGATCGTTCGGTGTAATTTCAGGATCATTCGTCAAGTCGTTTCGTGGTCCAACGGAATCACCCGCGATCCACTACTATGACAGTGGCAAACTGACCCCTAACTATCCTTGGATCGGCCAACAGTGGCTCAAAATATCACTTCTGCGATTTAATGATCGAAATCCATTTACGATCGAATTTTTCTTTAGTCGTGCGAATTTAACTTCCCCTAATAGCCTTTCCCTAATGGTTAGCGTTCCCAGAAATGATCAGTTCCGGGTGAGAATTTACTACGAGCACATCTCATAAAACTCAATTATTCAATAAATTCCAATTGGCGGAAATTCCGGAATGTCACAGACACCGTTGTTGTGGTTGTGGAGGCAACATTAAAGATGATTGAGGTCATTTTTGTCCTTCCAGATCTATGTTCTTCTAGTACAGTTGAGTATGTATCTTAAAGTCCAATATTAAAATTATAGATTATAGATAGAACGGCCTGTCCAACTTTATTCAATCGAAAGTGACATCCTGTATTATCTACAAAACAATATGCTATGCGAATGATCTGGCGGAGGTGTTCAAAATAAGGCAAGGACTACGCTAGGGCCAAGAGTTTGCATTCTTTATTTTGAACTTCTAGTTTGTCTTGCTTAACTTCGCTTGACATTGCAGCATTATAATATGATAAATTAACCAATAACAACGCAACTTAAAATGGAATACCATCAATTCCACAGAAATGCTTGAAGACAGAAGCCAAAAACAGAATAACCAGACAAGTCCCTCTGTAGGCTTCGACATCATCTCCAATATTACAAACCGACCCAAAAGATTAAAATCACCAAAGCAAGAATATGTCTCGACTCGTCAGTAGTTAGCGGTAGAATTGCCTCTGTTCTACAGATCGTCCCCCCACGGTGACATAAAACTCATCTACCACAGGTGATTTAGGAAATACAACGACACAACTCAAGGACACCATATGAGAAAAAATTAATCAAGTCACACCCGAATATGATATAACACAAACACAAGAACCTCTGAATGGACAGGACTCGACAGGATCCTTCACCTTCTCTCAAAAGACCCATTTCACATCATATCGGTTGAATTTCTAGGAAAACATATCAGAGTTATTCTTTAGCAACTACAGGGAATCACAGATGACGGGACCCCCCCAGAAGACAGCATGGGGAAAATGAATTCCAAGCTCAACAAAACATCACTTATACCGGCGTCTATACTAACTTTTGAATCCACAAAAATTTCCGATATACATAGAAAGGAACAAAGGAGAAGATCAAACCTTTACTTTCGGTATGACTTTCACAGCAACCTGTTGACCCTTAAGCTCACCCTTCTTCAACGTTGCATGGCAAGTATACCCAAAATGCCCTCTCCCAACCTCGTCCCCAAGCTCATACTTGCTCACGATGTTCTTTGAGAACCCGAAGCTCTTGTCGAGCCTGATCACCCGCCCCCCTCGGCCTCCGCCTCGCTCCCTTCCGGGATTGCCGCCTCGTTAGGCTTTGCCGTCCCGCGCCGCAGCGCTTCCTCCCGCATCCTTCATCTCCACCTCCTGCACCTTCTTCTCTTCCTCCACCTTCTTAGCCGCCGCCGTCGCCGCAGCCTTCTTAGCCCTCTCCCGCTGCCTCTCCTTCTCCCTCTCGACCTGCCTCAGCTTCTGCTTCTGCTTCTCCCTCACCGCCGTCAACACTGCCGCGACGTCCCTCTCTGCCGCCTCATGTGCGACGAAATCGCTCCGCTCGGCCATGAACTCAAAGGCCTTCTCAATGAATCCCAGCGGGCTGGACGGATCAAACCTCGCGCTGAACTCTGCCGCGGCAGAGGACGAGGCGAAGGAGGACGAGGCCGAGGGCTTGGCCTCCGGTTGCTTCTCCTCCTCCTCCTCGAAGTCGGAGATGATCGCCATGGACGGTGAGCTCTGGGAGGGATTGAATCAGAGATTTCTCTTCTTTGGCTTGATTTCGTCCAGGGCTCCAGAGGCCATGGGCTAGGAGGAATCGCGGGAGGAAGCGCGAGCGCAAATTTGAAACGGATTTTTTTTTTCCGTCGCAAATTTGCGACAGACTTATTATCTCGTCGCAAATTTGCTCGTCGCAAATTTGCGACGGACTAGTTTTTCCGTCACAAATTTGCGTCCGATTTTATTTTCGGCGCAAATTTGCGACGGATTTATTTTCCGTCGCAAATTTGCGACGGACTTATTATTCCGTCGCAAATTTGCGACAGACTTATTATTTTGTCGCAAATTTGCGACGGACTAGTTTTTCCGTCGCAAATTTGCGTCCGATTTTATTTCCGACGCAAATTTGCGACAGATTTATTTTCCGTCGCAAATTTGCGATGGATTTTTTTTCGTCGCAAATTTGCGTCTGATTTTATTTCTGGAGCAAATTTGCGACAGATTTTTTTTTTCCGTTGCAAATTTGCGACGGACTAGTTTTTCCGTCGCAAATTTGCGTCGGATTTTATTTCTGACGCAAATTTGCGACGGATTTTTTTTCCGTCGCAAATTTGCGACGGACTTATTTTTCCGTCCCAAATTTGCGACGGACTAGTTTTTCCGTTCTCAAATTTGCATCCGATTTTATTTCCGGCTCAAATTTGCGACGGATTTATTTTCCGTCGCAAATTTGCGACGGATTTATTTTTCGTCACAAATTTGCGACGGATTTATTTTCCGTCGCAAATTTCCGACAGACTTATTATTCCGTTGCAAATTTGCGACGGACTAGTTTTTCCGTCGCAAATTTGCGTCCGATTTTATTTCCGGTGTAAATTTACGACGGATTTTTTTCCCGTCGCAAATTTGCGCCTAATTTTATTTCTGGAGCAAATTTGCGACGGATTTTTTTTTTCCGTTGCAAATTATTTTTTCATTGAAAATTTGCGATGGAAAAATTAGTCCGTCGCAAATTTGCAACAGATTTATTTTCCGTTGCAAATTTGCGACGGATTCCAAAAATAAAAAGCATTTTCCAAATCCGTCGCAAATTTGCAACGGATTTATTTTCTATCGCTAATTTGCGACGAATTTATTTTGTCGTCGCTAATTTGCGACGGAAGTGATCTTCGCGGCACATGGCGCCCATTTTTTTCAAATCTGTCACTAATTTGCAATGGAATTAGCGATGGAAATGTTTATACCGACCAATTTTTCGAATCCGTCGCTAATTCAGTCGGAACCTTGAGTAGATATGCTTCTACACTTTTACAAACAATGACACATTACTTATATTTGACGAATTAGTAAATATCATGATCTAATTCGTCTAAGGGTGGCAAGTCTGGTGATGTTTTTTTTTTTTCATTAGAGGAGTGGAGGAATGTCAAACAACTACGGGAGGTTGTTGCGAAATGACCCGATGTGACTAGCATTACGAACACTATGGAGAAACATGATTGATGTGGATGTCATTGTTACAAACAGACTTGATTGACGCTTTTTCAAATAATAATAGGAGTCTGATACCAAGTCAAGAATGTGATAAAAAAATTAAGAGCAATATATATATCATTGTCAAATAAAGAGTACACGAACCTATTTATCGATTTTCTAGGATGACTATCTAAAAAGGAAAATATCAATTACAATCAATTGAAGGAAATATAGAGAATCTTCTAAATATTTCTCTAATAGAATGCATGCCCTCTATTCACTCATTATTCTGATGTAACCCTTAATGAGTAATCATCTAATTGGTTAGATCAAATTGGTTAGGTCTAAATAAGAATATTTCTTTTATATGATCCCCTATAAATATTCCATATAGATACATTGACTTTACATTTCATACATCCACCTGATTCCGATCTATTTGAAAATTGCTATAATTTATTTACCCATATATTTACACATACATAAGAGCTATGTGCGGAGGAAACCGTCATATCCAACTAAATAGATATCTGTGTTATCTATATCTAAGTCTTGAAAAAAAAGAAGATAAGATTTGCACCTATCGGATCTAAAAAAGCTTATTTGGGATGAGAACATTTTAAGAGATTATCTAATATCTTGAGTTTATAATAGATCTTCTTATCTAATTTGAATTTTAATATCTAATCTCTCTTAGAATTGGACATGTAGCAAATCGTCCAATCTCGCGACGACCAATTTTCCGTCACAAATTTGCGACGAATTTTGTGACGGATATAAAATTCGTCATTACTTTCGTCGTAAAATGGTAAATTTCGTTGCACAAATTAGCGACGGAAAATAATTCCGTCACAAAATTTGTCGCAAATTAGCGACGGACAATTAGTCATCGCTAATTTGCGACGGAATTAGAAATCCATCGCAAAGTTTGTCACAAATTAGCGACGAAAATTTCCCGTCGCAAAATTCATGTTTTTTTGTACTGTGAGGTTGGGCACTGGCTTGGGTCTGGGTGTTCGGATTTGATGGTGGTTGTTGCTGTGTTGGTGCCTTTGCAGCAACATGCTTTCCAGGAGACTTTCTTAATGACTGAGGCTGGGACTAAGATGGTAGCTTTTCCCTTGCCTTTGTAGCAACATGCTACTTGGTTCAAACCACCTCAAATGGGACGAGCTTCGTTGGTTGTAGCATCATTGATTGCAATGCCATTGATTTTCAAAGTTTTCTCCATCGATTTTCTCTCAATTTTGAGCTCCAATGAAGAACATGACTCAACAATGAAGACAAGTTAGAGGAAAAGAAGATGACTCGAATGAAGAAGGGGACTCAATAAGTCTCATGAGAGCTACTTCTAGAGCCTTGAGAGTTGAAGATTGAGCATATGAGACTTGTCAATGGAATACCATTGATGTTTAGTTTGATAGAGATTGATCAATGAGTTTGACTATTGATGTTTGATTTATGATTATGAATTGAAAGAGTATTTCCGTATTTCACTAAACGTATTTTACTGTTAATTATGATGGGAGACGTACAAAATCACAATTGAAAAAGGTATCTCTTTTTTATGATATTATATATATGTTACATACTGGATTTGGCATTATTGTGTATCCAGTACTAGTTTATGGTTATGCATAGTGGATGCTCAATACGGTTTGAAGAGATATCTACTATCCACTAAGCTATAATTGCTCACCCCATTTGTTCCAAATCTTTTCAGGTACATTAGCTAGCGGCAAGTAGGACAAGTGATATTGACGAGGAACTCTGGTAGTTGAATTTTGGGTAAGAGTTAAGGTAGTTGGATATATGTCTGGTGTTTTTTGTTAGGTTTAGTCAAGTTGGGGATGTATGCATACGTTTTAATGGATTACAGAAACTCTATTTCTATAACCAACTCATTATCTTATCATATATATAAATTGATATATATTTTGATAACATAATATGTTGGTTTGCATTTGAGGATGTTTTCTTTAGGAAGAAGGATGGTTGTGTCACTACCATTATACCTGTAGGAGTCGGAGGGTGACATATATGGTTTCGAGCTCTCTTGCACGGTGATGGAAAAGGGGCATTGGACAAGAGGAGTGACGTTTGCTTCAAGCATTGAGGACAGTTCGCATATGCTCTCTAATGGGGCCTTACTCAGGATCGCTCCACATGTAACATCTCTGATCACCACAAGACAAAGGGCTGTTGACCTTGGCAGAATTTAGAGGGAAGGAAGGTTCGGCGGCGGGGGCGGCGAAGGAGAGGCTTTTACCGCAATTTGAAAGCAGTGGAGAAGGGTGTCCATAGGCAAAGATAACACAATTTCAAGAACACGTTAAGCCTAACATAGAAAAGGTCATGTGCCATATCATTCCCAACCGTTTAGTAATTTGTATATCGTTATCTATATTGTTGGAAGACATAAAATGAATATAGCAATACACCATGAAATAGGATGAAACCTACTCCATTTGACAGGTAAAATAAAATAATTGATGAATTGGTAAAATCGATATTGAAGCAGTAGATTCAATGATGAATTGATAGATACATAAAAATATGATATTGTGTAGATTCGATAGATGGATACGCATTATTTAAATCTTGACTTAAATTGAATGTAAGTTGGAATCGAGAATTATAAGATATTAAGAACAATATCGGTGAAGGGCACGACAAGGGCTGCAAATAATGATAATCTAATGAGTATAATGTCAAAGAGAAACATTTCTTATTAGCTAGTTGACTGATTAATCTACAACTAAAAGTAAATGAAAAATTGTCTTGTGTACACTATTCTTGTTTAGCTAATGACTAAGAAGAAACATGTAAAAATCTTAGAAAGTTGATTACCCTATAGAGAAAGTGACAAAGTTTTCTGAGATTCTTTGGAACTGAGAGAGAGTCCTGACAGATGACCCCGGTAGAGGAAAGGATTAGAGATTCGGAAATCAATTTCCGAATTTGGATAAGTAGAAATACACGAAAGGTGGTACTTAGATGGCAAAATTACAACAAATACTGTCTTGCATATAGGGATCTTGCTGCTCCATCGTGCGGCTTCAATACATGGAATTAACTAAAATAAAAGGGAACATGGCAATTCTTATTACAAAGTGAAAAGGAGCAAATAATAAAAGGCAATATGGAAAAACAAAAGGTAATTTGGGAATTCTTACCAAAGAAGGGATGGAGAGTGGAAAAAATCCTTATCTGGCCACCTTGTCACAACCGCATTACCTTTTATTTTTTTTATTTCTTACTTTGGGATAATAATTGCCACATAAGATCGGTTACAAATCAAGTATAATATCTTCTGTATTGCTTCATTAGGAGAGAACACTAGAGCAACTTTATTATCGCTATTGTCTAGACAAGGAAACAATTTTACTTTGCAGACGCATTTCACGATATTTTTTCTAATCATAAAAGGCTAGGAAATACTAGCTTGATGTATCAAAACTTGAAGGGACTTTTTTTGGTTGAAAAAAGGGAGAATGATAGACAGTAATTATCACATTTTATATTGTTTGATTGCATTGTTGATTGAAAATATGCATCAACCAAGTCGGCCATGCATGAAAATCACTTCGCCAGAGCTTGGAGGTCCTTACCGGAGTGTCACCGTGGCCATAGACCAACCAAGTTAGCATTCCCTTACCTTGTATGATGACTTGATATTTGTTTTGAACAATCTAGACGGCCAGGGCGGTTAGAATTAGGATTAGCATTTTGGAAAGTTTATGTTAGAACAGTTTACAAGTTAGGTCATTTAGACCGATTTTTCGCTGGCCAATGAGCGTCCGGCGGAACTCTAATTAGGTTGGATCAGTATAGGAATATACGAGCTTGGTAATGGATCAAAAGAAATGGCAAAACATTCGTCAGAAGGGCGTCGGTGACGGGCCCGAACAGGCGGCCTTGAAAACGTTGAATACAGAACTATGCACACCACTTGTTTGACATAATGCCCCAATGAACAGAGGGCAAAACAGTGCCATTTTGGTATCGTGCCCATCGGAGAAGACGACTGGCATTGGCGACGGCAAGGCCCGGTTTGGTCAAGCCGAGCTGGGTTGAATCAGCCTGGTCCGATTCGTTTTCCGAGAGGGAAATTTAAATAAAAATCCAAATAAAAAAATAAAAAAATAAAAAATAATTAAAAATATAAAAAATATAAAAAAAATTCAGAGAAAAATATAAAAGAATTCAAAATTTTTTTGGAAAACATAAAATTTTTTTTAGAAAAATAGAAAATTCATAGAAAATAGAAAATTTTCAGAAAATTCATAAAAATTTCAAAAAAATTCAGAAAATCGATAAAAATTCAAAAAATTCAGAAAATACAAATAAAAAATATGAAAAATTCAGAAAATCAATAAAAATTGGAAAATTCATAAAAAATTTTTAAAAATTCGTAAAAATCAATTCTTGGTTAGTAAAATTCTCAGAAATTTAATTTTTCGAAAAAAAAATAAAAAATTTCAAAAATTCACATAATGATTTAAAAACACTGTGGCCAACCTTAAAAAGTAAAATTTGAATTTTTTGAAGTGTCCAAGTGGAATTTTTAGAAAACCTCAAATTCAGGTGTTATAACCCCTAAAAAACCCTAAAACCCTAAAAAGACACAAATCATGAAATGAATAAGCCCTTAGGGGTTCATTAGGGTTTGGATATTTTGATTGATTTTGATTTCCAGAGACAATTTAGGATTGTTTGGTTTGATTGACTCTGATTGCGCATTTAATTCTTGATTGATTTTCCCCACAATTAGAAAGGACATAATTAGTGGTAAGCCTTGAAAACTTTCGTGACACGCTAGATATCGTATCGTTCTTAGGTATCGAAAAGGCATTAGAGATCTCCATTTGGGATCATTAGAGTAATCATGTCTCCGTACTCAAAATCTCTGATTTGTAGAATCGTGGTATTTCTTCCATACCCCGATTAGATTTCTAGTCAACCTACCAATAATGACTAGTAGTGACTTCAAAATCAAAAACTTAGATCAAATAGGAAATTACCATCCGCTGTTACGTGAGGTATGGTCTGGGAGAGACCCTTACACGGAAATACCTCATTAGCATGCAAATCCCGAAAGTCCCAAAAAAAAAAGTGTGGTGCGATAGGCTTGGCAACTTCGCTGGCGACATGACCTTTTCTAAGTGGACTTAGGCCTAGATAGAATGATACGCTTGTGTTTTGTGCTTGCAAGGATCGTAGATATGTCCCGCTAATGATAATGTTAAATAGTTTTGTAGGCGGGTGGTATAGGAGGTGTAGTATTTGTTTACCCTTGTTTTGCAGGATGATGTTGGGATTGAATGTGGTTTTAATGAATTTTAGAAGTGCTGTTTGGTCATTAATTGCTATGCATGTCTTTAAATTGGTTTAGCACTACACCATTAGCACACATTACTTGTGGTCCAACTCAGGCTACATTTAGGATTATCCTTAGGAGATATGTGTTTAAGCAAAACTATGAGCTGATTATTGCTCATGGGATCGTTTAAATGTAATACCCATCACCGAGGTGGAATAATATTCCATTACTTTAGGCCGATTGCTTATTGGAATGGAATCTCTTGTCCATTAAGGTGGTAACCTTGAGCTTTTAGCATATCCTACTCTTTTAGGCGTCAAAACTTCACTGGTTGCATTCGTTTGTTTTTGTGGTTGATATACCTAAAACCAAACGAAAACGTTCTAGTAAGCAAGTATCGTTCCATTCCATTTTTTTACAATTATGCAAGTTAGTTGGCACATTTAAAAAAAAAATGCCTAAATGACATTCAATATTTGGTCTAAATGCCGTTTCATATTAGAATGCATGATTAGAATGCCATACTCTATTTGACCATTCTTTCATTTTTAGATGAAATGTATAGGTCCATGGCGGATTTTCCATGTAATTCAAGTGCTTATTCGTTTATTTCAATGTATTCGAAGTTGTAAACCATATGCTCTTTTAAGGTCTTGTCACGCCACGCCTTTTTTCAGGGGCCTTTTGGGATTTGCACACGAAGGAGGTATTTTCATGTAAGGGTCTCTCCCAAACCATACCTCACGTGACAGTGAAAGGTAATTTCTTATTTAGTCTAGGTTTGTGATTTTGGAGTCGCCACTAGTCATTATTGGTAGGTTGACTAGAAACCTAATCGAGGTACGAGAGAAATACCACGATTTTACAAACCAGAGATTCTAAGTATGGGGACTTGATTACGTTATTGATCCCAAATCGAGATCCATAATGCCCTTTCGGTACCTAGGAATGATATTATGTCTAACGTGTCATGCGAATTTCCGAGGCTTACCCATTAATCTTATCCATTCTGATCACAGGAAATATCAAACAAGTATTAAATGCACAATCAAAGTTAATCAAGTCAATCAATCCTAAGTGGTCTCTAAAACGAAAATAAATAAAAAACACCCAAAACCCTAATAAAGCTCTAAAAGCTTGTTCATTTCATGATTTACACATTTTTAGGATTTTAGGATTTTTTAGGGGTTATAACCCCTAAGTTTGAAATTTTCTAAAAATGCCATTTGAGCACTTCCAAAAATCCAAATTTCGTTTTTTATGATTGGTCACGATGATTTTGGACCATTCTGTGAATTTTCAAAATTTTTTTATTTTTTGGAATTTTTTTTAAAATAGGGAATTGATTTTTTATGGTTTTCCGAAAATTTTTATGAATTTTCCAATTTTTTAAATTTTTTTATTGATTTTCCAATTTTTATATTTTTTATTTGTATTTTCTGAATTTTTTTTATGAATTTTCTTAAAATTTCTATGAATTTTCTAATTTTTTTCTGAAAATTTCTATGAATTTTCTAATTTTTTATTTGTTTTCTAGAATTTTTTTTCAAAATTTCTATTTTTCAATTTTTTTTTATTATTTATTCTTTATTTTTTAAAATTTCCCGCAGGGGAAATTAACCGACCGGCCCGGTTCAACTCGATTCAGCCTGACCAAACCGGGTGTCACTTGCGCCGATCGCCAGTCATCCCCTCCAGCAGGCACGACGCCAAAAACGGCGTCATTTTGCCATTTTTTCATTTAGACATTTTCACGAACACTTGGTAGGCATGGTTTAGTGTTAAACGTTCGCAAGGCCGCAACTTTAAGCCTGCCGCCGGCGACCTTCCGGCGACTATCTCGCCGTTCCGATTACACCATTATGATGTCTATATATTCTATTTTTGATCTAACCTACTCAGGACATCGGCGGTCATTCACTGGTCGACGAAAAATCCGGTCAAAAAACCTAACTTGCAACAATTCTAGATTAATACTCCAAAACTTCCACTCACGATTCTACTCGCCCTAACCATCTAAATCGTCCAAAACAAACATCAAATCCTCAAACAAGGTAAGAGACTACTAACTTGAGCGGCTGTTTGCTGCAAGGTGATGCTCCGGCGAAGCTTGGAATTTCTGGCGAAGTTCAACAACCATGGCCAACTTAGTTTTAATACTTTTTTGATCATTCCAAACGCAAAACAAACATACAAAAGGTGATCAGAACAAGTTTTAGGCATCAATATAACGAAATCAGAAGGAAATATGCACGGGCAAACCTAAAACCTATTTTGGAAATTTACAAAAACCGATGTCATGAACGATTTTAACCTTCTTCGTTTGACAATCAAATGATTTTTCTGAGCCAATTCACTGTTATAGGATCCTTCTTCGATATTCAGGCTTCCAATAGATGGTCTTGGCTTTGCTGGAAGGGCTCTGGACACGCTGGCCAAGCTCAATTTTCAGGCACCGGTGATCAGGCTTGCATCGTTTGTCTCAGATGAGGAAGCTCATTGTTTAAGCCGATTTGCCGGCGTTTTTCCAGCCGGAAATCATCAATCACTCGATCTTTGAAGCCTCAACTCATTCTCTCTTTGGTTTTCTCTCTTTTCCTTCTGTTTCTCTCTCTTCTCCCTCTCTGTCAATTTGTCAAACACGTTCTCTCCTTTGTTCCATTTTTTTCGTTCTTTGTAGCTCAATTTTTCCCGCCCAAAGTCCGTTTCATCGACTTCCGATCGGTTAGAACGATTATCTGGTGCTAGCTGGATATTTTCCAGCTAGCCAAATCGAATAAAACGTGCTAAATTTCCCACACTAAGTCGGCAAAGTCTTGGGCGTGAGTTGTTTTCCTGGGTTTATTGTGCATTCTGGCAAATCGGGTGAAGAAGACAACCTACCCGGGTAAGGTCGGGTTGACCCGATAGACCTGGGTTGGTCTAAATTCATCAATTAAGCTCAATTTTGACTCAATTTTCAGAATTAAACCCCAAAATTGATTTCCCCATCACATTCTGAACCCAAATATATAATTTTTCCCAATTTTTGTCATTATTGTGTTTAAGATTTTCATATTTTTATATTCGGGTTAATAGGTTTTTATTCAATTTGATGTCTTAATGACTTGATTAGGCAAAATTAATGCCAAAATTGAATTACCCACATCTGATTAACCCTAGAAATGATGGTCTCATATTTTTACAATTTCATAATGGTCACGATTCCCAATTTGGGTTCAAAATTCTTAATTTTCAATCTAATTTTGGGGATTTTTGATTTTTTATGCCAAATTGTGTAATTGGACTGACCATTATGCAATTCAAGGTCCTAGAATCATTTGTTGTGAAGATACTATGACTTAAAAATGACTGAAAAAATTTAATTGCATTTTTTATTCAATTTGGGTTCAATTTTGCCCAATTTTGGGAAAAACATATGCCCGATTGAGATTTTTCAAAATTGATGATGCATTCATGAAACTAGATTTAAAATAAGACTATTGACTATTTTTGCAGAATTTTCTGATTCCATTTGCTATTTTTCTTGATTTTCTCACCTATTTTGACTAAAAAAATTAAGGAAAAATGCTAAAAAAATATTTTTTGGTTTAGAAATAGGTTTATAGGCTTGTCCAAGATTTCTAGTCCTAATTTTAAAATTATTGAAAAATTTTAAAAAAATGAGCTAAAAATTAGGTGTCAATAGGTCTAAACGAACTTAAAGTGACATTTGCATCACTTTTGAGATATGTAAGTGTATTTTACTTCCATCTTACCTCAATGGACATATGATTAAAATGGAGGCATTAAGATTGATTCGTAAACCATGGTAATTAATAACAAATCTTTTTGTATGATTAGGCTCAATGGGAAAACAAGACATCCAAGTAATTCCCATTTCTTGGAAGGAGCTCGTTGCTTGGTGAAAGGGCATGTCTAAGGACAACCAAACTTATATCCAAGAAAGACTTGGATACCTTCTCGAGCTTATACATGTAGAACATTATGTCAGCCTAGTCCAAGCTTTAGCTCTTTCTTAGGAGGTTTCTACCGCCACATTCCAACTTGGAGAACATGAATTAGTACCAATATTAGAAGAATATCAAGCCGCCATTGGAATTAATTTTAAGCCTAGGGTCATAAAGTCACCCATTTGACTTAATCTTGTAAGCCTTCTAACTAAATTCCTTAACCTCAAAACTTCCAAAATCGAAAAGCTAATCAAATTAATCACGAGTAGATTTTCATTATCCTTCCTAGTAGCCAACTTTTCAAAACTTTCTAGGGAAATAAGAAACACTTCAGCTCAGGTATTCATTATAGCTTTCTTCGGCTTTATTCTATTCTCCATGTCTAAAACAGGATTAGACCCTTTAGTCGCTGTGATCGCGAAACAAGAAAGTCTTAAGCGGGACTTCTCTAATATGCTTTTTGCCCAGACTATCATTTCCTTAAACACATACCAAAATCGTGGGAAGAGTATCTTTCAAGCTTCTATTGATCTTTTGTCATTATGGTTCATCTCACACATTCGACCATGGTATCGTTTCATGAACATTTGTGAAATTTATTTGGTGATAAATCCAATTGAACGATATATTTGTCTCCAAAGCAAATTACCCAAACAATCTTTCTTAGATTAGGCCAATTTCATTGGAGCCTTAACTCTTGATAAAATCCAATGGCGGATCAATTGGCCAAAGGGTAACAAGGCGAAGATTACAAGTCGAGAGGGGAATGCGGTACCATTACTTGGTTTGAGTAGAGGAGCAGCTTATTGCCCTCTAAGGGTTATTAGACAATTTGGGATACTTCAGCAAGTACCACCAACATGGAATCCCGAAGAGTTCACCTATGACATTCCAAGTGAAACTATACCCGAAGAGGAGAAGAATAGCCTACAAGCCAAAATTCACAAGGTCATCCTATCTTTGGATAACCCACTTGAACAAATAATTGAGTGGCCAAAAAGCTTGGAGGAAGATATGAAGATTTGCATGGCCTCTAAAGAATAATCAAATGGATAGAAAATAAGCGTCCAATTGATGTCGAGCCATATGTCCCGTTGAGCGTCATACCAGATCCTATCCATGAATATGTTCCAGAATATATTGTTCCAAGCATGCATGGAGTAGAGCCTTACATCCCTGAAAAGGTCATGATCAATGTCAAAGAATAAAAATCTCGAGCTAAGGAATGAGAAGAATACCAAAAGGCAGAAGTTACCTTAGCTAGCAAGAAACCTAGGATTGGATGATTTAGATTCCCATTTGAGTTTAAAATCACAATGTTAAACAATTTCAAATTTTTAAACATGCATAGATAACTTTAGAACACGATTTCAAAACATAAAGAAATCACCATGGATTACAATTATTTGAATTTTATGATTCCTTGAGAAAGACATTGATGAACAATTTTATACAAGGCTAAGCCTTGTATGAAATTTCTTATCCTTGATAATCTCTTGAAACCATACAATTAAAAGAATGTAGGGTTTCATGATCATTTTACTATGCTAACGTCGGGTCTTTTTACAGATAGGTTTTCTAGTAATGGAAGGCAAAAGACCTCGAACACGATTACAAATTAGAATGGCGGAAGAAGAAACCTGTGCTCGACTAGCTGAAGTCGAGAATCAAATGACCAAAATGGCTATAATGATGACAGAAATGAAGGCTCTTATTCTTACATCCCGAGAATAGTATCCTACTACTCCCAATGCGGGAACTTCAAACACTATTGAAACACTAATTGAAGAACCAGTCAGAAATAAAGAACCGGTTCAAGAAATCCTCCAAAAACTACACCTGAGCTAGTAAACTTGGAGGAAAACGATTCAACCAAGAAGGCATCAAAAACAAAAGATGAAAAAGAGGCCAAGAGATTGGCCAAAATTGAAGAGTGCTTAGCAAGTCAAGGTTATGAACGTCAAAGGTTCGACAAATTCTCACTGTATGTGAAGGTGGTTGTTCTAGAAAATTATAAAGAACTAGAGTTCGTGAGCAAGTATGATGGCACTGGTTGTCCCAAAAGCCATTTGAAATATTATCTCTGTAAGATGACGAGATATTCAGATAACACGCCACTTCTTATTAACACATTTCAAGACAATTTAAGAGGAACGGCCCTCGACATAGAAGACTTCACCGAATGGGATCATTTGGCAGGAGAATTCCTTTGCTGGTATAAGTTTAATATTGAAGTACTCTCAACTAGAGAAGATCTTGTCAAAATCGAGAAATGGAAGAATGAAAGGTTCAGAGCCTATGCTCAGAGATGGAAAGCTGTTGCCTCACAAGTAAAGCCTATCATAAATGAAGATGAGCTCATTGAGTTCTTTCTAAAATCATTGCCAATTGAGTATTATGGTAAGCTTCATGTATCAAGCTGTCAAACATTCACCATGTTGGTAAAGGTTGGCGAGAGAATTGAATGGGGATTGAAAGGGAAGAAAGCTCAAGAAACAACAGCACGAAGGCCTTATCCCGGGAAAAAAAGACAAAGAGCCCATTCGAGAAGTGGCTATGGTGTCTAGCCCAAATACTCATCAAGCATCATTTCCAAAGCATTCAAATGTCATTTGGAAAAACCCAAGGCAATTCGAGCCAAATAAAAGGCCCGTGAGGCAATACATACTGTTGCCCCGACCCCTGTCAAAGTTATTACCAATGCTTCTAGAAAGGCATTTGGTGGCCAAAGAAGTATCAAGGGACAATCCTGCAAGATTTTCTTTGTACGATGAATAAAAAACCTGCACCTACCACATGGAAAAAAGGGACATGACGTAGATAATTGTCTCACTTTAAAGTATAAGGTTCAACAGCTCATTGGCAACAAGATACTGAACTTCCAATAGCCTGAGCCAAATGTACATAAGAATTCTCTTCTTGAGCACAATACAGTAAACATGATAAAAAATGAAGAAACAATAATCAAGTCTGACAATGAAGATGAATATGAGGTCAAAATTAAAACTTCTCGATTAGGAGATGCTCGCTTTCATCAAGAAGCACTCCTAAAAGGTAAGATTGTAGACAACTTGGGAGAAGACTCCGGAAGATATAACTTCCAAGTGAAATATACCCTACCACCATGGGCATTCAAAAATGAAGTAATTATGCTTAATGGCTGGGGTGGTATAGATGACGAAATTAGTCCTGAGGAGAAAGCTCCGTCTAAGAAGAAAATACTCCAAGATGAAACATATGAGGATGAAAAGGAGAAAGAAAAAGCCCGACAGGTTGAAAGGTGTTTCACCTAGAAATTATCCAGAGAAGGCGAAACCGTAAACTTACTCGGTCAAAACAGCAGTAAATACAATTACCGTGTCAAATATACTCTACCACCATAGGAGTTTAAAAATGAAGATATTGTACCTGATGGATGGGGTGATATGGACGAGGTCCCGATCAGCCAACTAAATCTTGAAGAGAATGAAGATTGAGAAGAGAAAAAGAAGAAAAAGTTTCACTGAGGTGATAGGCGATTTGCTTGTAAAGCACGAAAATAAGGTGAAGTTGTTGATTTTCTGGATCAAGATAGTGGTCGATATAATTACTATGTCAAATATACACCTCCTCCATGGGCATTCGAGAATGAAATGATCACACCTGATGGCTGGGCTAGAATGGATGCTGACGAAGCCAATAGAAGCATGGTATCCATGATTACACCATTTTTGATCAAGCTTGATAAGGTAGATAAATATAAGGAGGAAGAAGGTCATGTCAAACCAATCACTATCTAACTTCCCATTGATCATCGAAAGATTGAAGGAGAAGAAACACAGTCAGTTATCATCATTCTCCCCCCAAAAGAAAAGTTTGATACTAGGTGTGTACCTTGGGATTACTCTCTTAAAGAAGTTGATGCCATAACCCGATCGGGGAGATGCTAAGTCTTGAAAGAAGGTGAGCACGAAAAGAAAGGAGTAACCGAAGAAGATGTCAAACAATTACTTTCAGTCATGAAGACGAGCGAATTTGAGGTAATTGAATAGCTAAGAAAGATGTCAACACAGATTTCTCTATTGGATCTCTTCATGACTTTAGAAAGCTACAAAATGGTGCTTATGAAGCTTCTCAATGAAGTGCACGTCCAGGAGGCAATTAATGCAGTACAATTAGAAGAATTTGTTGGCACTATTCTTCTGAAAGATCAAATTGCCTTCTCCGATGAAGATTTCCCAATTGATGGACGTTCCCACAATAAGGCTTTATATATTGCAGTCAATTGCCGAGGCAAAGAGGTATCATGTGTGATGATCGATAATAGTTCTGCACTTAATTTGTGTCCACTAGGCACACCGTATCGCTTGGGAATTAGCAAAGAGCTCATCAAACCGTCTAAGGTAATTGTGCGTTCGTTTGATGAAATGAAGAAATACGTTATTGGTGATATCGAACTCGAGGTGAACATAGGCCCTGTGCCTTTCCTAATTGACTTCCAAGTAGTGGATATTCCAAGGACTTTCAACTTGCTACTTGGAAGACTTTGGATTCATATAGCTGGTGCTATTCCTTCAAGTCTCCATCAGAAGATCAAGTTCGTCATTAATGACAAGATGATCATCGTACACGAGGAGACGGATTTCACCACTTATAAAGAGAGTGCAATACCGTATGTCGAACCCGAAGTGAAAGAAGAATCAAGTTATCATTCCTTTGAAATGATCTCAATGATGCAAATCCCTGCCGGTTGTATCATAAAATCCCCAGAGTTCTCAACATCATCTATTATGTCTGGAAGGGTGCTATGTTAGTATGGATTTACTCTCAATAATGGTCTTGGAATGAAATCCCAAAGAATCAAGGAACCTATCATTTCACTTGCCACAAGAATGAAAAACGGAATAGGTTATATTCCAGATAACTCTAAAGATCACCATAGAGGCCAACACCGAGGTCGAAAGAACTATGGAGGCTATAGAAGCTAAGGTGATCACATCATTAATCCATCCCTGTGGAAGGGTAAAGCTAAAGAGCTTCCGTATCATCAGATTCACATCAAGGAAACTTTTTCTGGACCTTCTAAATTGCTTCAAGAAGAAAACTTACATGCAGTGGAAGAATCTGTTATGCCTGGTTTATTTGAAGAGAATACCATTAATGTTATCATGATCGAAGCAGAAGATACCTACGTGCTCGAGTAGGAAGATTCTCTTGAACTTTTGCTATTAGCTTTTTCCATTACATTTTGTTGATTTTAAGAGCAAGGAAGTCTAATGATATGATCTTTACCAAAAAAAAAAGTCTAATGATATGAGGGCTAGCTCTGTCTTTCTATTTTTTTACAAAAAAAGTTCAAAATGAATTTCCAAAAGGCTTTTCATAGGACCATGTGCGTTACTTACTTCGTATATAATTACTAATCATGTTTACACATGGCCACGGTTCGGAATCGACGGTTCCAGTTCATGGCCATGTGTGAACTGGAACCGGAACCGCCCCTAGCGGTTCTAGTTCAAGGTCCGAACCGGCCAGATCCGGTTCGTAATTTAAAAATAAAAAAAAATAAATTATGAAATAAAAAATAATGAAATAATGAATTATTCAATATAAATTGTAATCAAAATGTAAATTGTAGGGGTGATTGGTTCCCGGCTCGATCCGGTTTCGCTTGAAATTGGGAACCGAATCGGTAAGATCAGTCCCTTATTTTTAGAACCGGGAATCAAACCGGCAAATCATAGAATCGGGAATCGGACCATTGGTTCGGTCTGATTTTAGGCGGTCCAATGGAACCCTTTGCTATTAACTAGCAAAGAATTATAGCCACAAAAGGCATACAACTTCGCATGCTCATGGCTTGGCTTGAGTTTTATACACAACCCCTTTGATGGTCTCTTCATTCCCATTCGATGTGAGACTCTTGGCATTTGCACGAAGAGAAGCTAAGAGTCTCACATTAAAGGTGTTCAAGGTAAGCCGAGAGTCCGACATAGAATGGGAACGAAGAGACATTAGAATCATTGTGTATAAAATCCAAGCTAAGCCTTGTAATTGGAGTTAAATTCACCCAAGCCAAGTATTGTAATTAGAAATCAATGCACTTACAATGCATGACAATTAGAGTTCAAATTGTTTTATTAAAAAAAATTAAATAATGAATTTTTTTTAAAAAAATTCATTATTATTATTTTTTAAAAATAATTTGGAACTGGAATCGAGCCTATAGGCCATGGGTCGGTTCTAGTTCCGAACTGCGGGCCCAGTCAATAGGCTGGGCCCGAGTTTGATTCGGCTAATTCCGGGTCAATTCCGAGTTGGTTTTAGGCCGAAATCGGCTCGTGGCCATGTCTAATCATGTTTGTTACATGTCAAGCATGATCATTCGCATATCCATAATAGGTTCATATGTGGCCCAAATATTTCCGACAAGATCACTTGCGATATTGAAAAGGATAACGATGATGAGGAATGGGTCATAAAGGAATGGATTCGTCATGAATAATCAAAGCCACTCACATTAAAGAAAACGATTACTATTAATCTGGGAGATAAAGAAAATTCCAAGAAAGTTAAGATTGGAGAAAGTCTTCCCTCAGCAGAAGTAGAAAGAATCATAGATTTGCTCAAAGAATATTAAGATATATTCGCATGGTCTTATGCTGACATGCCAGGCCTTGATCCGAGCATAGTTGAATATGCTTTACCAATCGATCCAAGTATTCCGCCAAAGAAGCAAAAACTTAGGCGAACAAAACCGGATTTGGCAAAGAAAATAGAAGAAGTTATGAAATTACTCAAAGTCGGTTTCATCAAAATAGTACCATATCCGGAATGGGTTGCTAACATAGTACCCGTAATGAAGAAAGATGGTTGAGTATGAGTGTGCGTTGATTATCGCAACCTAAATAAAGTAAGCCCTAAGGATGATTTCCCACTTCAACATATCGATGTATTAATGGATAGCACTGCTGGGTTCAAAACATTTTTATTCATGGATGGTTTCTTAGGATATAATCAAATCCTCATGAAAAAAGAGGATAAGGTGAAGACATCCTTTCATAACACCATGTGGCACATTTTGTTACAAGGTGACGCCTTTCGATTTGAAAAATGCTGGGGCCACATATCAAAGGGCAATGGTAAATTTGTTTCATGACATGATGCACAAAGAAATCGAAGTATATGTGGATGACATGATCGCAAAATCCAAATAAGAAGAAGATCATGTTGAGGTGCTTCGCAAGTTGTTTGAAAGACTCAGAAAATATAAGTTGCGACTAGACCTTAACAAGTGTGTATTTGGGGCAAAATCTGGCATACTGCTAGGATTTGTGGTCAGTAGCAAAGGCATCAAAATAGATTCCTTTAAGATCAAGGCAATATATGACTTAAAGACTCCTTCTACGGTAAAAGAAGTGAGAAGCTTATTGGGGCGATTAAATTACATTGCTCGTTTCATCTATCAGCTTTTTGAGACAGCTAAACCGTTCTTCAAATTATTGAAGAAAAATGCTAAGGTGAAGTGGGATGCAGAATGTCAACAAGCCTTTGACAAGATTAAAGAATATCTTGTATGCCCACTAGTGGTGGTACCATTAATTCCTGGGGTTCCGCTGATCTTATATTTGACGATTCACTATGAGTCGTTAGGAGCGGTGCTTGTACAAAGAAGACCAAATGATGGTAAAGAACAAGTCATTTATTACTGAACAAGAAGTTCACAACATTAGAAATGAATTACCCAGCAGTTGAAAAGACGTGCGCTACATTGATTTGGATATTACACAAATTAAGGCAATACACCTTTCATCATCAAATTTTGCTGGTAACTGCAAATGATCCGATCAAGTACCTTCTTGAAAAATCCTCCTTGGTTGGAAATTAGCAAATTGGCAAGTCTTGTTATTTGAATTTGACATTAGAAGTTCATCTCAAAAGTCAGTTAAAGGATGAGTAATAGCAGACATGTTGGCGAAAAATTCGCATAATATCGCCAATCCTAAAGAACAACTTGATGATCATTTATTAACATTGGTCGATGATAAATGGATTGCGTATTTCGATGGTGCAACTAATTTATTTGTATCAGGAACTGGGGCAGTACTGATCTCCCTAGAAGGCCAACACTATTTAGTATCTGCGAAACTGGTATTTCCAAGTACCAATAGCATCGCTAAATACGAAGCATGCATTCTCGGCTTGCAATTAGCCCTTTCAATGAAAGTAAAGATGTTGCAAGTATATAGAGATTCTATGATCATCATATTGCAAACAACTAGTGAATAGTAAACTCGAAATGACAAACTAATTCCTTATCACAGATACATAGAAGAGATGATAGAAAACTTCAAAGAAATAACATTCGATTATCTCCCAAGAGCTCAGAATCATTTTGCAAATGCTCTTGCAACTTTGTCATCCTTACTACAAATTGAAGATGGTATGGATATAAAACCATTGAAAATTACTATTATTAAACAATAAGCTTATTTCATGATGGTCCAGGTAGAGTTTAACAACAAACCATGGTTTCATGACATTGAAAGGCATCTTCAATCAGGAGAATTTCCTAAAGGAAATCAACCAGGTGATAGAAAATTTATAAGGAATATAGCCAACAAATTCTTCTTCGATAGTCAAACTCTTTACAAGAAATCATTTGATTCAACCCTACTAAGATATGTGGATGCTATTGAAGCTGAACAGATCATGAAAGAAATTCATGAGGGCGAATGTGGACCGCACATGAATGGACATCTTCTAGCTCGAAAGATTATGAGGTTGTAATATGATTGGATAACAATGGAAACATATTGCATCCAACATGTAAGGTGTTGTCATCAATGTCAAGTTTATGGAGACAGAATCAATGTACTGCCAAATGAGCTACATCAAATGTCCGAGTCATGGCCATTTTTAATGTGGGGCATTGATATGATTGGTCCAATAAAAGCCTCAAATGGGCATTGATTTATCATAGTTGCTATTGACTATTTCACTAAATAGATTGAAGCAAACTCCTACACGAATGTTACTGCCAAGAATGTTGCAAGATTCATTAGGCGAGACATCATTGCTAGGTATGGAGTTCCAAAAGCAATAATTACGGATATGGCTCAAATCTAAACAACAAGATTGTGGATGATTTGCTTGAACACTTCCACATCTGACGTATGAACTTATCCACATATCGTCAATAAATGAATGGAGCAGTTGAAGCGGCAAATAAAAATATCAAGAAGATATTGGCCAAGATAACGAAAAATTATCGTGACTAGCATGAAAGGTTACCGTATGCTCTGATGGCATATCTAACTTCAATTAGAACATCAACTGGAGCAACTCCGTTTTCCTTGGTTTATAGAATGGAAGCAGTGCTACCTATTGAAGTAGAAATTCCTTTATTAAGGATACTATATCAATTGAAGCTTTTAGAAGATGAGTGGATTCAACAAAGATATGAACAACTTAACATGATCAATGAAAAGAGATTAAGAGCTATATGCCATGGGTAAGCCTATTAGATAAGATTGGATTATTCTCAGTCACTAGCAAAATTTGGTGATGAAGGGTGTATTGTCTTAATCTATGTAATACCTAAATCAATGCAACGTACATCTTCTCGACTGCTAGGTAATTCACTTCTGATGCTGTGAATTTCTTACTTAAGTAATAAATGGCTTGTTCTTTACCGTCATTTAGTCTTCTTTGTACAAGCACCACTCCTAATAACTCATAGTGAATCATTAAATATAAGATCAATAGGACTCTAGGAATTGGTGGTACCAACATTGTGGGCACACCAGACATTCTTGATCTTGTCAAAAGCTTGTTGACATTCTGCACCCCACTTTACTTTGGCATTTTTCTTTAATAGTTTGAAGAATGGTTTAGCAGTCTCAGAAAGCTGATAGATGAAACGGGCAATATAGTTTAATCACCCCAGTAGGCCTCTCACTTCTTTTACTGCAGAGCGAGTCTTTAAGTCATATATTAACTTGATCATGGAAGGATCAATTTCGATTCCCCTGTTACTGATCACAAATCCTAGCAGTTTGCCAGATTTTGCCCTAAATACACACTAGTTGGGGTTCAGCCGTAAGTTATACTTTCTAAGTTTTTCGAACAATTTGCAAAGCACCTCAACATGTTTCTCTCCTTGTTTGGATTTTGCAATGATGTCATCCACGTATACCTCAATTTCTTTGTGCATCATGTCATAGAACAAAGTTACAATTGCCCTTTGATATGTGGCACCAACATTTTTCAAACCGAAAGGCATCACCTTATAGCAAAATGTGCCTATTGGTGTTATGAAGGACATTTTCACCTTATCCTCTTTCTTCATAAGGATTTGATTATATCTTAAGAAACCATCTATGAATGAAAATGTTTCGAACTCAGCAGCGTTATCTACTAATACATCAATATGTGGAAGCGGGAAATCATCCTTAGGGCTTGCTTTATTTAGGTTGCAATAATCAATGCACACCAGCACCCAACCATCTTTCTTCATTACGGGCATTATGTTGACAACCCATTCTGGATATGGCAGTACCTCGATGAAACCAACTTTGAGTAATTTCATCACTTCTTCCTCTATTTTATTCGCTAATTCCGGCTTTGTTCACCTCAGTTTTTGCTTCTTTGGTGAAATATTTGGATCAATTGGTAAAGTATATTCAACTATGTCTAGATCAAGGCCTAATATGCCAACATAAGACCATGCAAATATATCCTGTTATTTCTTGAGCAAATCTATGATTTTTTCTGCTTCTGATGAGGGAAGACTTTCTCCAATCTTAACCTCTTTGGAATTCTCTTTATTACTCATATTAACAGTAATCGTTTTCTCCAATGTGAGTGGTTTTGATTATTCATGACGAATCCATTCTCTTCTGACCCATTTCTCATCTCTATTATCCACTTCAATATTGCAAGTGATCTCCTTGGAATGATTTGGGTCACATATGAACTTATCATGGATATGTGAATGTGCATGCCTGACATGTAAGAAATATGATTAATGATTGCATACAAAGTAAGTAACGCACATGATCTCATGAAGAACTTTTTTGAAATTCATTTTGAAATTTGTTTTGAAAGAACATAAAGACAAAGCTAGTCCTCATGTCATCAGACTTCCTTACTCTTAAAATCATTTTCGCAATGTGGCGCAATATAAAAACCCAAAGCCTCAAGCCTCACAAATGAGGATAATGTTCATCATAGGTGTAGTTTTGTTTCTACATGTCCTTAACAAAATATTTGATCAGTTTCATTGAATTGAAAAAAGCAATTACATCTATATCAAACGGAATGAAAATTGTAACTAAACTAAAATTGCAAATGAAATAACTAGAAACTTGAAATTGCAATCGATAAAATGTAATGGAAAAAAGCTAGTAGCAAAAGTTCAAGAGAATCTTCCTACTCCAGTGCGTAAATAACTTCCGCCTCAGTTATGATAACATTGATGGTATTCTCTTCCAATAAACTTGGTAGAACATATTCTTTCTCTGCATGTAAGTCCTCTTCTTGAGGTAGCTTGAAAGGTCAAGGAAAAGTTTCTTTGATGTAGATCTGATGATAAGGAGGCTCTTTAACTTTGCCCTTCCATATGAATGGATTAATGAGGTGATCACCTCGGCCTCCACAGCCTCCATGGTTCTTTCAACCTTGGCTTCGGCATCCATGGTGATCTTTAGAGTTACTTGGAATATAACCTATTTCGTGCTTCATCCTTGTAGAGAGATGAGTGATAGGTTCTTTGATTCCTTGAGACTTTAATCCAAGACCATTACAGGGAGTAAATCCATAGTAGCATAACATTCTTTCAGACATAATGGATGATGTTGAGAATTCCGGGGATTTTATGATGCAACTGGTAGGAATTTGCACCATTGAGATTATTTCGAAGGAATGAAAACTTGGTTCTTCTTTCACTTCAGGTTCAACATATGGTATTGCACTCTCCATGTAGGTAGTGAAATATGTCTCCCCGTGTACAGTAATTCTTTTGCCGTTAATGACAAACCTGACCTTCTGATGGAGACTTGAAGGAATGGCACTAGCCATATGAATCTAAGGTCTTTCGAGTAATAAGTTGAAAGTCCTTGGAATATCTACCACTTGGAAGTCAATCAGGAAAGGCACCAGGCCTATGTTTACCTTGAACTCGATATCGCCAATAACATCTTTCTTTATTCCATCAAATGAGCGCACTGTTACCTTAGAAGGTTTGATGAGCTCTTCGCTAATCCTCAAGCGATGCAGTGTGCTTAGTGGACACAAATTAAGTGTGGAACCATTATCGATAAGCACACATGATACCTCTTTACTCAAGCATTTAATGGCAATATACAAGACTTTATTATGGGAACGCCCGTCAATTGGGAAATCTTCATCAGAGAAGGCAATTTGATCCTTCAAAAGAATAGCTCAAACAAAGTCTTTCAATTGTACCTTATTAATCGTCTCTGGGACGTGCACCTCATTGAGAAGCTTCACGAGAACCATTTTGTGGCTTTCTGAAGTCTTGAAGAGATCCAACAGAGAAATCGTATCGGCATCTTTTTTAGCTATTCAATTACCTCAAATTCACTCGTCTTCAAGACCGAAAGTAACCGTTTGACATCTTCTTCAATCACTCCTTTCTTTTCGTGTTCACCCTCCTTCGGGGCATTGCATCTTCCCCGACCGAGTTATGGCATCGACTTCTTTGGGAGAGTAATCCCAAGGTACACACTTAGTGTTGAACTTTTCTTTTGGAGGGAGAGTGATGATCACATGCTGTGTTTCTTCTTCTTCAATCTTCAACTGATCAATGGGAAGTTGAATAATGATTGGTGTGATGGGACCTTCCTCCTCTTATATTTATCTACCTCATCAAGTTTGATTAGAAATTGTGTAATCATGGATACCATGCTTCTGTTGGCTTCGTTAGCATCTATTCCACCCTAACTATCAGGTGTGATTGTTTCGTTTTTGAATGCCCATGAAAGAGGTGTATATTTGACACGGTAATTGTATTTACTGCTGTCTTGATCCAGATAATCAATAACTTCACCTTGTCTTCGTGCTTTTCGAACAAATCACCTATCATCTCGGCGAGTTTTTTTCTTCTTTTTCTCTTCCTGATCTTCATTCTCTTTGAGATTCAATTGGCTGGTCAGGTCCTTATCCATGCCACCCCATCCATCCGGCACAATGTCTTCATTTTTTGAACACCCATGGTAATAGTGTATATTTGGCATGGTAATTATATTTACTGCTGTCTTGACCGAGTAGGTCTACAGTTGCGCCTTCCCTATCTACTTTTTGAGTAAAACGCCTTTCACCCTGATGGATTTTTTCTTTTTCATTTTCATCTTGATCTATTTCATCTTGAAACACTTCTTTCTTGGGTAGAGCTTTTTCCTCAGGACTGGTTTCATCGTCCATACCACCGCAGCCATCAAGCATAATTACTTCATTTTTGAACGCCCATTGTGGTGGGGTATATTTCACTTGGAAGTTATATTTTCCGGAGTCTTCTCTCAAGTTGTCTACAATCTCGCCTTTTAGGAGTGCTTCCTGACGAAAGTGAACATCTCCTAATCGAGAAGCTTTAATCTTGACTTCATATTCATCTTCATCATCAGACTCAATCATTGTTTCCTTATCCTTGATAATGTTTACCGTGTTGTGCTCGGGAAGAGGATTCTGATGTACATTTGGTTTGGGCTCTTGGAAGTTCAATATCTTCTTGTCAATGAGCTGTTGAACCTTGTACTTTAGAATGGGACAATTGTCCACATCATATCCCCTTTCTCCCATGTGATAGGTGCAAGTCTTTGACTCATCGTACCAAGAAAATCTCGCAGGATTGTCTCTCGATACTTCCTCGACCACCAAATGCCTTTTCGGAAGCATTGGCAATAGCTTTGATAGGGGTTAGGGTAACGGTGTATATTGCCTCACGAGTCTTTTATTTGGCTCGAATTTTCTTGGATTTTTCCAAGCAATATTTGATTGCTTCGGAAATGATGCTTGATGAGTACTTAGGCTCGACACCATGGCAACTTCTCGGATGAGTTCTCTGTCTTTTTTCTCGGGGTAAGGCCTTCGTGCTGCTGTTGCTTGAGCCTTCTTTTCTTTTAAACATTCTCTCACATACTTTGACCAACATGGTGAATGTCTGACAGCCTGATACATGAAGCTTGTCGTAATACTCTAGAAAAAGCTCAATGAGCTCGTCTTCACTTATGGTGGGTTTTACTTGTGAAGCAACAGCTTTCCATCTCTAAGCATAGGCTCTGAGCCCTTCGTTTCTCCGTTTTTTGGTTCTGACGAGATCCTCTCTAGTTGGGAGTACTTCAACATTAAACTTGTACTGGCGAAAAAATTCTTCCCCCAAATGATCCCATTCAGTGAAGTCTTCTATGTCGAGAGCTGTATACCATGCAAGAGTTGCCCCTCTCAAACTATCTTGAAATGTGCTAATAAGAAGTGGTGTGTTGTTTGAATATCTTGCCATCTTAAGGAGATAATACTTCAAATGGCTTTTAAGACAACCAGTGCCATTATAGTGGCTCACGAACTCCAATTCCTTATAGTTTTCTGGAACAACCACCTTCGCGTACGGCGAGAACTTATCGAACCTTTGAAGCTCATAGCCCTGACTTGCTAGGTATTCTTCAATTTTAGCCAATCTCTTGGCCTCTTCCTCATCCTTTGTTTTGGATGCTTTCTTGGTCTGATCATCCTCTTCCAAATTTATTACCTCAGGTGTACTCTTTGGAGGATTTTCTTGAACCGATTCTTTGTTTCTAACTGGGTCCTCAATTGGTGTTTTGGTGGCATTTGAAGCTCTCGCATTTGGAGTAGTAGGACAAGATCCTCTAGATGCGAGACTAAAGGCCTTCATTTTTGCCATCATTGCAACCATTTGGGTCAGTTAATCGAGCACGGGTTTCTTCTTCTGCCATTCTAACTTGTAGGTGAGTTCGAGGTCTTTTACCTTCCGTTGCTAAACAACCTGCTTTATAAAAAGACCCAATATCAGCATAGTAAAGTGATCATAAAATCCTACATTCTTTTAATTGTATGATTGCATGAGATTGTCAAGGATAAGAAATTTGATACAAGTCTTAGCCTTGTGTAAAATTCTTCATCAATGTCTTTATCAAGGGATCATACAATTCAAAGAATTACAATCCATGGTAATTCCTTTATGTTTTAAAATCATGTTCTTAAATTATCTACGCATGTTTAGAAAATGATCAATCCATCATTGCATATAAAATTTGAAATTGTTTGACATCATGATTTTAAACTCAAATGGGAATCTAAATCATCCAATCCTAGGCTTCTTGCTAGCTAAGATAGCTTCCGCCTTTTGATACTCTTTCCATTCCTTGGATCAAGACTTCCATTCTTCCACATCTATCCAACCTCTTCCGGGACGTAGGGTTCCACTCCAGGCATGCTTGGAACAATGTATTCTGGGACATACTCATCCACAGGATCCGGTACCATGCCCAACGGGACATATGCCTCAATATCGATTTGACGCTTATTTTCTATCCATTTGATGTATTCTTTGGAGGCCATGCAAATCTTCATGTCTTCTTCCAAGATTTTTGGCCATTCAATTATTTATTCAAGTGTGTTATCCAAAGATAAGATGATCTCGTGAATTTTGGCTTGACGGACATCCTTTTCCTCTTCGGGTATAATTCCATTTAGGACGTCAAAGGCGAACTCTTCAGGGTTCCATACCGGCGGTACTTGCTGAAGTATCCCAAATTGTCTAATAACCCTTAGAGGGCAATAAACTGCTCCTCTACTTAAACCAAGCAATGGTACCGCATTTCCCTCTCGACTCATGATCTTCGCCTTGCTAATCTTTGGCCAATTGATCCGCCATTGGATTTGATTAGGAGTTAATGCTCTAATGAAATTGGTCCAATCTAAGAAAGATTCTTTAGGTAGTTTGCTTTGGATATGAATTTATCGATCAATTGGATTTATTGCTTAACAAATTTTGCGAATGTTCATAAAACGACACCAAGGTCGAATGTGTGATATGAACCATAATGACAAAAGACCAGTAGAAGCTTAGAAGATACCCTTCCTATGATTTTGGTATGTATTTAAGGAAATGATGGTTTGCGCAAGAAGCATATTAGAGAAGTCCCATTTATGATATGCTTGTCTTGCGATCACAGCTACTTAAGGGTCTAATCCTGTTCTAGACACGGGGAATAGAACAAAGCCGAAGAACGCTAGAATGAATAGCCGGGCTGAAGTGTTTCCCATTTTCCTAGGAAGTTTTGAAAAGTTGTCCACTATGAAGGATAACGGAAATCTACCCGTATTTGATTTGATTGGCTTTTCTATTTTGAAAGGTTTGAGGTTAAGGAATTCGGCAAAAAGGCTCATAGGATTAAGTCCAGCGGGTAGCTCTACAATCTTAGGTTTAGAATTAATTCCAATGACGGCTTGATATTCTTCTAATATTGGTACCAATTCATGCTCTCCAAGATAAAATGTGGCGGTAGAAACCTCCCAAAATGTGCCAAAGCTTGGACTAAGCTGACTTGATGTTCCACATGCATAAGCTCGAGAAGGTATCCAAGTCTTTCTTGGACATAAGTTTGATTGTCCTTGGACATGTCTTTCCACCAAGCAACAAGTTCCTTTCGAGAAATGGGAATTACTTGGATGTCTAGTTTTCCTATTGAGCCTAATCATGCAAAAAGATTTGTCATTAATCACCATGGATTATGAATCAATTTTAATGCCCCCATTTCAATCATATGTTCTTTTGAGGTGAAAAGGAGGTAAAGTACACTTGCATGACTCGAAAGTAATGCAAATGTCATTTTAAGTCTATTCAAACCTTAAAAGAGCATATAGTTGATATTATGGATCAATTCAATATGTAATGTAAATGCCCATTTTATCATACTCCATTTAGACCATAAAGCCCTAAACTATGATTTGCAACTTCAAGCATATTAAAATAAGCATTTGGATTACATGAGAAATTTACCATGGACCTATACATTTTATCTAAAAATGAAAGAATAGTCAAATGGAGTATGACGCCCTAATGATACATTCTAAAATGAAAGGGCATTTAGACCAAGTACTGAATGTCATTTAGGCATTTTTAAGAATGTGTCAACTATCATGCATAATTATAAAAGAATGGAATGGAACGATATTTGCTTACCATGATATTTTGGTTTGGTTTTAGGTATACCAACCACAAAGATAAACGAATGCAACTAGTGAAGTTTTGACACCTAAAAGGATAGAATATACTAAAGGCTCAAGATCATCACCTTAATGGACAAGGGATTCCATTCCAATAGGCAATCGGCCTAAAGTTATGGAATATTATTCCACTTCGGTAATCGGTATTGTATTTAAATGATCCCATGAACAATTGGCCCATATTTCTGCCTAAACACATACCTTCTAAGGGTAATCCTAAATGTAGCCGGGGTTGGGCCATGGATGGTGTGTGCTAATAGTGTAGTGCTAAAGCAATTTAAAGACATGCATAGCAATTAATGACCAAACAACACTTCTAAAATTTATTCAAACACATTTAATCCCAATACCATTCTGCAAAACAAAGGTTAATAAAGACAACACCCCTTATACCACCCGCCTGCATAACCATTTAACACTATTATTAGCAGGACGTACCTGAGATCCTTGCAAGCACAAAACACAAGCATATCGTTCTATCTAGGCCTAAGTCCACTTAGAAAAGGTTCATTTTCTCCAGTGGAGTTGCCAAGCCTATCGCGCCTCGCTTTTTTGAGGGTTTTTTTGGGATTTGTGCGCTAAAGAGGTATTTTCGTATAAGGGTCTCTCCTAGACCATACCTCATGTGACAGTGGAAGATGATTCTAAATTTGTGATTTTGGAGTCACCATTAGTCATTATTGGTAGGTAGACTAGAAACCTAATCGAGGCACGGGAGAAATACGACGATTCTACGAACCAGAGATTCTGAGTATGGGGACTTGATTACGTTATTGATCTCATATTGAGATCCCTAATGCCCTTTTGGTACCTAAGAACGATATGATGTCTAATGTGTCATGTGAATTTCTGAGGCTTACCCACTAATCCTGTCTATTCTAATCGCAGGAAAGACCAAACAAGCATTAAATGCACAATCAAAGTCAATCAAGTCAATCAATCCTAAGTGGTGTCTAAAATGAAAATTAATCAAAACACCCAAACCCTAATGAAGCTCTAATAGCTTATTCATTTCATGATTCACACATTTTTAGGGTTTTAGGATTTTTTAAGGGTTATAACCCCTGAATTTGGAATTTTCTAAAAATGCCATTCAAAAGGTTCAAATTTCACTTTTATGACTGGCCACGATGATTTGGACCTTTCTGTGAATTTTCAAATTTTTTGAATTTTTGATTGTTTTTTTGAAAAAAATTTTAAACCGAGAATTGATTTTTTTATGATTTTTCAAAAATTTTATGAATTTTTCAATTTTTCAAATTTTTTATTAATTTTCCAAAATTTTTATGTTGTATTTGTATTTTTCGAATTTTTCTGAATTTTTTGAATTTTCTGAAAATTTTTTGAATTTTTATGAATTTTCTATAATTTTTTTTGAATTTTTATGAAATTTTCTAATTTTCTGATTTTTTTATTTATTTTCTGGAAATTTTTCATATTTTTTATTTTTTATTTTTCCCGTCGTGAAAATGAACCGGACCGGCCTAGTTCAACCTGGTTCGGCTTGGCCGAACTGGGCATCGCCGGCGCCGGTCGCCAATTGTCCCTTCCGACAAGTGCATGCCCAAAATGGCACCGTTTTGAATGATTTTCATTGAGGCATTTGATTGAGCACTTGGTGTGCATAGTTCTGTATTTAATGTTTTCAAGGCAGTGACTTCGGATTAGAATCCGACAACCTTTCGGTATGATTCCGGCCGTTTGAGTTGATCCATTCTCTAGTCTATGTCATCTAGTATCAATCGAAACTACTCGGAATGTTGTCAGACGTTCACCGGCTGTCGAAATTCAAGTCCAAACAACCTAGTTTAAAAATTATTCCAACTTGTATTTTTCGAAACACGAACCTTGATCCCCATCGCCCTAACCATCAAGATCGACCCCAATCAACATGAAATCAACAAACAAAAACAAACAAAGTCAAGAGAATCTAATTTGGACAGCCTATTGACAAAAGGAAGCTCCGGTGAGAACCACAAAGCTCCGGTGATGGATTTCAATGGCGGGGGGGACTCGGTTCATGTGTTTTTTATACCCAAAATGCAATCAATCAACACGAAAAATGATTAGAAACGAGTTTTACACATCCAGGAATACAAAATCGCAAAGAAAATCACAAGAACAAGAAGATTGAACCGAATCACATTTTTTGAATTCTGGAAAAACCGTGACCTTGAACGAGATTTACCTGCTTTGTTCGATGACCAAATGAAATTGTTGAAGTGATCCGCGCTCCAAGGGTTGTTCCTTGACACTTGGTCTTCGTCCTAATGGTCATAGTTTCGCCGGAATAGGTCTTGGCGCGCCGAAAAATGCCCGATTTCAGGCCTTCGCGATCAAGCTTTCCCGACTGCAATGGAGAGGGGAGGTCACGATCAACTCACGATTCGTCGGCGCTCCGCCGTCTAGGGCAGCGTCGAACACTCGTGGGAGGACCTACAACCCTCTCTCTGATTCTCTCTCTTTGGATTAACTCCATTTCTCTCTCTCTCTCTCTTTGAAATTTCGTCAAAGAGCTTTCCCTCCTTTCCTTCAGTTTTTCTTTTTTTTTTTGTTGATCGATTTGAACGCTCAAAATTGGTAGAAACCGACTTCCGATCAGTTGAGGTGGTTAACTAGTGCCAGCTAGATATTTTCCAGCTGGTCAAACCAATTAACACGTGCTAGTTTGATCGAGAATGATCGATTAAGTCGTGGGTTTCATTTGGTATTTCTAGGTTTAGTGCACTTCAACTAAATTGGGTGAAGAAGATGATCTACCCGGGTCGGGTCGGGTTGATCTGACCGACCTGGCAGACCCGAGTTGGTCCAAATTCTCAAATTCGACCCAATATTGACCTAATTTTTCAAATTTAACCCCAAAATTGACTTCCCCATCATATTCCGAATCCAAATATATCATTTGCCCCAATTTTTATTATAATTGTGTCCAAGATTTTCTCATTTGTATATTTGGGTTAATAGGGTTTTGTTTAATTTGAGGTCCTAATGACCTGATTAGGCAAAATTGATGCTAAAATTGAATTATCCACACCTGATTAACCCTAGAAATGATGGTCTCACATTTCGACAATTTCATAGTGGGCACGATTCCTAATTTGGGTTCAAAATTCTTAATTTTCAATCAAAATTTGGGTATTTTTATTTTTATTTCAAATTGTGCAATTAGACAAACCATTATGCAATTCAACGTCCCAGAATCAATTGTTGTGAAGACACTATGATTTAAAAATTACTAGAAAAATGTTAATTGCATTTTTTGGTTCAATTTTGGTTTAATTTTACCCAATTTTGGGAAAAATATATACCCGATTGAGATTTTTCAAAATTGATGATGTATTCATGAAATCGGATATAAAATAAGATGAATGACTATTTTTATGGAATTCTCTGATTCCATTTGCTATTTTTCTTGATTTTCTTACTTATTTTGACTAAAAGAAATTAAGGAAAAATGCAGAAAAATGCTAAAAAATTATTTTTTGTTTACAAATAGGTTTCTAGGCTTGGCCAATATTCCTAGGCCTAATTTTAAAATTTTTTAAAATATGAAAAATGAGCTAAAAATTAGATGTCAACAATGACGAATCCACAAACCATGAACACCTGAGGCTCCTCGCTTGAGGATTTGGAAATTTGCTTAGTGGTTCCTCACCAGTAGGACTTTAATTTGCCTAGGGGCTCCTCGCCTGTAGGACTTTGGATTTGCCTAGTGGTTCCTCACCAATAGGACTTGAATTTACCTAGGGGCTCCTCGCCTGTAGGACTTGAATTTGCCTAGGGACTCCTCGCCTGTAGGACTTAAATTTGTCTAGTAGTTCCTTACTAGTAGGACTTGAATTTGCTAGGGGCTCCTCACTTGTAGGACTTGAATTTGCCTAGGGGCTCATCACTAGTAAGACTTGAATTTGCCTAGGGGCTCATCGCTTGTAGGACTTTGAATTTGCCTAGGGGCTCCTCGCTTGTAGGACTTTGGATTTGCCTAGTGGCTCCTCATCAGTAGGGCTTGAATTTTCCTAGGGGCTCATCGCCTGTATGACTTTGAATTTGCCTAGGGGCTCTTTGCCTATAAGACTTGAATTTGCCTAGAGGCTTATCGCCTGTAGGTTTTTGAATTTGTCAAGGAGCTCTTCGCTAGTAGGACTTTGAATTTGCCTAATGGTTCCTCACCAATAGGACTTTGGGAAGACTTCAAATAATGAATGCTTTGACCGTGAGTTATGTGATTTTAAAGTTTCACTAACCTTTGTATGGTTTTTTAGTTGACCAAAAACTATTTTGAAAAGTGATTTTCAAATTAATCAAAACTGTTTGAAGCGTGGTTTTTTTTTAGCTTACCACAAACTATTTGAAAACTTGATTTTAAGTTGTCCAAAATATTTTTAAAACCTGGTCTGGAAACATGCATTTTTTTTTTTGCATTAATGCATTTCAGATAATCAAATTTCCTTTTCAAGGAATTATTCGAACAAAATGCTTGCAATCTTTCAAGAAATGCTTGAATTGATCGTTTGGAATACCTTCATTAGAAATGATTTGTTTCAATATATGAACTTGGTCTTTTCTTTATTGGATTGAAAGGAGAACTTATCTGATATCCCTCAATTTTATTTTTCTTAATCAATTTTTAGGTGTTCGGAGATGTTCGCAATGTATACGATCCAATTGATCCGATAAGGTCTTTCAAAAGGTTATACTGTTGGTTTGATCAATGGCTATTCAAAGGATAGGCATTCTGAGGCCAAGAAAAAAGATTTCGTCACAACTGACTTCGGATTTATAAGTTAAGAACCTTGAAGATAAGATAAGATATTATTATATACACTTCTTTGAGTGATGACTTCTTGTTATAAAGTCATATTTCTACTCTCAATATCTCAATTTGAAGAGTCTTTGGGGAGAGGTTGTATTGTTGGTATTGGGTAGGCTCAAAAGGCTCATTTGTTTGAATTCAGGGTTTTTATGAAATTGATTATCTTCTTGGCATCACCACTTTTTCTTTTCTTCTTTTTTTTTCGCTAGAGATCTTTTCCTTTATGAACATCAGAGTCCTCTAAATATTCATCACAATCTCTTTTCTTTTGCTCATTCTCACTTGTTGTGATATATGATCTCTCACGATCTTGACTTTGATATGTCATGACTTTTTTGTCATTTTGAATTTTCTTTTGAACTCTCTTTTCTTCTCATTTTTCTTGGGCATTTGGCCTTACTTTTACTAAGCACATTGCTTTTTCATGCCCCAAACTCTTTTATTTTTGATCTTTTGAATTCTAAGAACTCTGTGTTCTGCTCTTTTATTTATTATTTATTAAAGTGGATTATATGCTCATGCTCTAATGTGAAGAGATGATCATCAATTTGGGGTTCTGAAATGAGTATTCAGGCTCAATTGAGCTTTGCCAAAGGTAATGTGTTTGGATATAGGAAATGAAGCGCTCTTCTCCCTCTTGAGATGTCTTGAGCTTCCATATGACTTTATATGAAGTTATCACGGAAAGATTGATGCAAGAGTATGCAATAAAATTTTTCTTGATCCTATTCTCCATAGCTGTTAATCCACAAATCTCCTGATTTGCCCTAATGTGGGGTGGTTCTTAACAGGGTTATTTTGGAAAAACTTCTTTACTGTTTTGGCTTAAATTTGGTTTGCAAGGGATAAACATGTGTTTGAGATAGTGAAATGATTGCCTTTTATTATTTCAATTCATGTAATTGTTACGAATATTCCCTATTTCCTTCGGATGAGTTTTTTTCACTCACTTCTCCATTTTAACTTTGAGTGTATAAGGGACGTGTGTGGATATGGATTGCTTTTCATCATTTGAAGGTCTTTCCATTCGATTTGATCCAAAATTTTTCTATGAAATTTTTCAAAGCCTTTTGTCAAGTTATCCCTTTTAGGGAATTTTGAAGCTCAGTGCATTTTCAAAGAAAGCGTGTTCCAAAACATTTCTGAGGTATTTTCATTTTCAAAACAATCTATTTTGTTTTGTTCAATTTAGTGTCATTTCGCTTGGGGAAAAAGAAGTTCGTTTTTCTCTTAAAAGGCAACTTCTTTTACAAATGCTCTCACGATTTGGGAATACATGTCTGATCAACTTACCAAGATCCCTCTTGTTTGCTTGTTTTTACTTTAGTTCCACTGGGGATTCTTCTTTTGTTGCTCCATTTTCTTTGTCTCCCTAGGGATGATAGAAAGGAAAGCACATTAGAGGATATTAATGGAAAATAGAATTGGAAGTGATACTTCCCTCTACTATTTGATAACTCCAAAGGGAATTCTAAAACCATCAACTAATTCGGATTCTTTTTGCTTTCTTATGCAAAACAGATAAATATATTCATGAAGTGCATGGTATGCATAATATACGTGATATGCACATGTTCTAAAGTGATTCGAATCTTTTCTTGAATGTTTATTTTCATTTCATGGGTAGAAAATCTTGACAGTATCTGCATTTACAGGATAGGCCAATTCTGTTCCTGCCATATCTACAAGAATTCAATGTTACTCCAAGAAGAACCTTCTTGACAACGTATGGACCCTTATAATTTGGAGTAAATTTGCCACGAGGATCTGAATTATTGAAGATGACTTTTGTAAGGACCTCGGCTCCACCACGTTTCCGCCGTGCCACTCCTTGTGTAATATTGTTCACTTTGGACACTAAGTCCTCACGGTTTTAAAACGGCGCAGCGGAAGTGTGGTGGGGCCGAGGTCCTTACAAATGGTATCGGAGTTGACTCCCGACCGCATGTGGGGCCACAACGAGGACATTATACTCGAAGGAGGGGAGAATGTAACGACCCGGTCCGACGAGAGCGGGAAGTGGTCACCGGGGTCTGAGGGCTTAAACAAGGAACGGCTCCTGGAAGGCTTCTAGGATGGCAGGGGGCATGTCTCTGTCCCTACTGGGCTTGATTTCCTCCATTCCCAGCAATTGCTGCGGCTTCAGCTGCCTGGGCCTGAGCAGCGACTCTTTCCTGCACTTGTAATCCAAAGATATTTCCCATCTCACGCAGGGTCTCCATAACTTCGTCGAATCTAGGGTCCCTTGCCTCACGGACTCCCTCGCTAGGCTGAGTCTGAGGTTCCTTTCCCTTTCTCCTACTCATCCTAGCAACTTCGGTTGCTCAACCTCCTGCTGTAATTCCATTAAGGAATTAATGACTTAATGACTTAATTCAGTCTATCTCAGTCTAAGTCATAGGCAGGTCTCAAAACAACAACCAAACACTCAGCATGCGGCCTAACAAAATTTACTCAATACATCACCCAAGGGATTTACATACTCACCTCAGGTCCTGCCGCACCTGTACAATACGGGTCATAATAACACACGCCAAATCATCACACATTATCAGGAGATACATGTAGCACACGAGGTCACCCTACTAGCTACCCATGGTCTCATCGCTCCTTATCACTCCAGGCTTCGACCTAATCGGATCGAGCTTTTTAAAACCGTGAGGACTTAGTGTCCAAAGCGGACAATATTACACAAGGAGTGGCGCAGCGGAAGCGTGGTGGGGCTGAGGTCCTTACAAATGGTATCAGAGCCGACTCCCGACCGCATGTGGGGCCACACCGAGGACGTTGTACTCGAAGAATGGGAGAATGTAACGACTCGATCCGACGAGGGTGGAGAGCGGTTGCCGGGGTCCGAGGGCTTGGACAAGGAGCGGCTCCTGGCAGGCTTCTAGGATGGCAATGGGGCATGTCTCTGTCCCACATCGCTTAGGGGGGAGTCCTGGGGTTGCTTATAAGGCTTGGCCCCTAACTCTTGTGTAACGCGTTTTAAAACCGTGAGGACTTAGTATCCAAAGCGGACAATATTACACAAGGAGCGGCGCAGCGAAAACGTGGTGGGTCGAGGTCCTTACAACTTTCTTCACTAATAAATCCTCTATTTTGAAATTCCTCGGTTTCACCTTTCGATTAAAGGATTTAGCCACTTGTCTTTGACAGGCTTCTCAATGGCATATAGCTCTTAGTCTCTTTTCATCGATCATGTTGAGTTGTTTATATCTTTGTTGAATCCACTTAGCTTCTAAAAGCTTTAACTTAGATAGTATCCTTAATGAAGGAATTTCTACTTCAACAGGTAGCACTGTTTCCATTCCGTAAACCAAGGAAAATGGCGTTGCTCCAGTTGATGTTCAAATTGAAGTTCGGTATGCCATCAGAGTATACGGCAACCTTTCATGCCAATCACGATAATTTTCGGCTATCTTGGTCAGTATCTTCTTGATGTTCTTGTTTGCTGCTTCAACTGCTCTATTCATTTGTGAACAAAATGGAGATGAGTTTAGATGTCATACATGGAAGTGTTCAAGTAAATCATCTACAGTCTTGTTGTTTAGATTTGAGCCATTGTCCGTATTTATTGCTTCTGGAACTCCATACCTAGTAATGATATCCCTCTTGATGAATCTTGCAACATTCTTGGCAGCAAATTTCGTGTAGGAGTTTGCTTCAATCCATTTAGTGAAATAGTCAATAGCAACTAGGATGAACTGGTGCTCATTTGAGGCCTTGGGGTTGATTGGATCAATCATATCAATGCCCCATATTGAAAATGATCAAGGCTTAGACATTTAATGTAGCTTATTTGGCGGTGCATTAATTTTGTCTTCATGAACTTGACATTGATGGCAACATCTCACGTGTTGGATACAATCTGATTCCATTGTCATCCAATAATATCTCAATCTCATAACCTTTCGGGCTAAAAGACGTCTATTCATGTGCGGTCCACATTCACCCTCATGAATTTCTTTCATGATCCGTTCAGCTTCTGTAGCATCCACACATCTTAGTAGGGTTGAATCAAATGATTTCTTGTAAAGGGTTTGACCACTGAGGAAGAATTTGTTAGCTATCTTCCTTATAAATTTCCTGTCACCTAATTGGCTTTCTTCAGGAAATTCTTCTAATTGAAGATATTTTTTGATATCATGATACCATGGTTCATTGTCGAACTCTGCTTGGACCATCATGTAATGAGCTAGTTGCTCGAGAATATTGATTCTCAATGGTTTTATATCCATACCATTTTCAGCCTATAGTAAGGATGACAAAGTTGTAAGAGCATCTGCGAAATAATTCTGAACTTTTAGAAGATAATTGAATGTTACTTCTTCAAAACTTTTTATAACTTTTTTTAAGTATCTGTGATAAGAAATTAGCTTGGCATCTCGAGTTTGCCATTTACCATTTGTTTGTAATATGATAAGCATAGAATCTTCATATATTTACAACCTTTTTACCTTCATTGAAAGGGCTAATTGTAAGCCGAGAATGCATGGTTCATATTCAGCGATGTTATTGGTGCATGGAAATACCAATTTTGTAGATACTGGATAGTGTTGACCTTTGGAGAGATTAGTACTATCCCAATTCCTGATCCAGATAAGTTGGTTGCACCATCAAAATACATAGTCCATTTATCGTCGACCAGTGTCAATATGTGATTATCAAGTTGTTCTTCAAGACTAGCAATATTCTACGAATTTTCTGCCAACATGTCTGCTATTGCTTGTCCTTTGACTGACTTTTGGGATGAGCTTTTGATGTCGAATTCTGATAATAAAACTTGCCACTTTCCCAATTTCTCGACCAAGGAGGACTTTTCAAGAAGGTACTTGATCGGATCATTCTCAGTCACCAGCAAAATTTGGTGATGAAGGGCGTATTATCTTAATCTGTGTAATACCCAAATCAATGCAACGCATGTCTTCTCAACTGCTGGGTAATTCACTTATAATGTTGTGAACTTCTTGCTTAAGTAATAAATAGCTTGTTCTTTACCATCATTTGGTCTTCTTTGTACAAGCATCACTCTTAATGACTCATAGTGAATCGTCAAATATAAGATCAGTGGAACTCTAAGGATCGGTGGTACTAACACTGGTGGGCATACCATATATTCTTCGATCTTGTCAAAGGCTTGTTGACACTTCGCATCCCACTTTACTTTAGCATTTTTCTTTAACAGTTTGAAGAATAGTTTAGCAGTCTCAGATAGCTGATAGATGAAACGGGTAATGTAGTTTAACCGCCCCAACAGGCTCCTCACTTCTTTTACCGTAGAAGGAGTCTTTAAGTCGTATATTGTCTTGATCATGAAAGGATCTATTTCGATTCCCATACTACTGACCATAAATCCTAGCAATTTGCCAGATTTTGCTTTAAATACTCACTTGTTAGGGTTCAATCGCAACTTGTACTTTCTAAATCTTTCGAACAATTTATGAAACATCTCAACATAATTTTCTCCTTGTTTGGATTTTACAATCATGTTGTCCACATATACCTCAATTTCTTTGTGCATCATGTCATGGAATAAAGTTACCATTGCCCTTTAATATGTGGCACCGGTATTTTTTAAACCGAAAGGCACCATCTTATAACAAAATGTGTCCCATGATGTTATGAAGAATGTTTTCGCCTTATCCTCTTTCTTCATGAGGATTTGATTATATCTTGAGAAACCATCCATGAATGAAAATGTTTTGAACCTGGTAGTGTTACCATTAATACATCAATATGTGGAAATAAAAAATCATCCTTAGGGCTTGCTTTATTTATGTTGCAATAATCAATGTACACCCATACTCGACCGTCTTTCTTCATTACGGACACTATGTTGGCAACCCATTCTGGATATGGCACTACCTCGATGAAACCGACTTTGAGTAATTTCATCACTTCTTCTTCAATTGTCTTTGTCAATTCCGGCTTTGTTCGCCTCAGTTTTTGCTTCTTTGGTGGAATACTTGGATCAATTGGTAAAGCATGCTCAACTATGCTTGGATCAAGGCCTGGCATGTCAACATAGGACCATGCGAATATATCTTGATATTCCTTGAGCAAATCTGTGATCCTTTCTGTCTCTACTGAGGGAAGACTTTCTCCAATCTTAACCTCTTTAGGATTCTCTTTATCACCCAGATTAACAGTGATTATCTTCTCTAATGTGAGTGGCTTTGATTCTTCATGATGGATCCATCCCTTCTGACCCATTCCTTATCTTTATTATCCACTTCAATATCGGAAGTGATCTCCTCGGAAAGATTTGGGTCACATATGAATCTATTATAGATATGTGAATGCTCATGCTTGACATGTAACAAACATGATTAGTAATTACATATAAAGTAAGTAACACACGTGATCTTATGAAAACTATTTTGGAAATTCATTTTAAAATTTATTTTGAAAGAAAAATAAAGATAGAGCTAGTCCTCATATCATTAGACTTTCCTACTGTTAAAATCATTTTCGCAATGAGGAGCAATATAGAAACCTAAAGCTTCAAGCCTCACGAACGAGGATAATGTTCATCATAGATTTAGTTTTGTTTCTACATGTCCTTAACAAAACATTTGACCATTTTTATTGAATTGAAAAATGAAATTACATCTATATCAAAAGGAATGTAAAGTGCAACTGAACTGAAATTGCAAATGAAATCACAATAAATTTGAAATGGCAATCAACAAAATGAAATGGAAACAAATTTGTAGCAAAAGATCAAGAGAATCTTCCTACTCCAGTGCGTAGGTATTTTCTGCCTCAGTTATGATAACATTGATGGTATTCTCCTTGAAAAAACTTGGCAGAATAGATTCTTCCTTTGCATGTAAGTCCTCTTCTTAAAGTAGCTTAGAATGTCCAGGAAAAGTTTCCTTGATTTGGGTTTGATGGTAGGGAAGCTCTCTAGCTTTACCCTTCCATATAGATGGATTAATGAGGCGATCATCTCGACCTCTATAGCCTTCATGATTCTTTCGACCTCGGCCTTGGCCTCTGTGCTTCATTCTTAGAGCAATTAGAGTAATAGGTTCTTTGATCCCTTGAGATTTCGATCCAAGATCATTACTGAGAGTAAATCTATACTGGCATAACTTTCTTCTAGACATAATGGATGGTGTTGAGAACTCCGGGGATTTTATGATGCAACCAGCAGGAATTTGCACCATTGAAATCATTTCGAAGGAATAATAATTTGGTTCTTCTTTCATTTCGGATTCGACATACGGTATTGCACTCTCTTTGTAGGTGGTGAAATTTGTCTCCCTGTGTACGGTGATCATTTTGCCATTAATGACAAACTTGACTTTCTAATGGAGACTTGAAGAAATGGCACTAGCTATATGAATCCAAGGTCTTCCAAGTAACAAGTTGAAAGTCCTCGAAATATCCACTACTTTGACGTTAAGCAGGAAATGCACAAGGCCTATGTTTACCTCGAGCTCGATATCGCCAATAACATCTTTCTTCATTCCATCGAACGAGCGCACTGTTACCTTAGAAGGTTTGATAAGCTCTTCACTAATCCCTAAGCGATGCAGTGTGCTTAGTGGACACAAATTAAGTGCGGAAGCATTATCGATCAGAACCCGTGACACCTCTTTGCCTCAACATTTGACGGCAATAAACAGGGTTTTATTATGGGAACGCCCGTCAATTGGGAAATCTTCATAAGAAAAGGCAATTTGATCCTTTAGAAGAATAGCGTCAATAAAGTCTTCCAGTTGTACTTCATTAATTGTCTCCAGGATGCGCACCTCATTAAGAGGCTTTAATAAGTACCATTTTGTGGCTTTCCGAAGTCTTAAAGAGATCCAACAGAGAAATATGTGCTGGCATCTTTCTTAACTGTTCAATTACCTTAAATTCACTCGTTTTCATGACCGAAAGTAACTGTTTAACATCTTATTTGGTTACTCCTTTCCTTTCGTGTTCACTGTCCTTCGGGGCATTACATCTCCCCGATCGAGTTATGGCATTGACTTCTTTGGGAGAGTAATCCCAAGGTACACACTTAGTGTCAAATTTTTCTTTTGGAGGGAGAGTGATGATCACAGGCCGTGTTTCTTCTTCTTCGATCCTTAACTGATCAATGGGAAGTTGGATAGTGATTGGTGTGACGGGACCTTCCTCCTCCTTATATTTATCTGCCTTATCAAACTTGATTAGAAATGGTGTAATCATGGATACCATGCTTCTATTGGCTTCGCTGACATCCATTCCACTCCAACCATTAGGTGTGATTATTTTGTTCTTGAATGCCCATGAATGAGGTGTATATTTGACATGGTAATTATACCGGCCACTATTTTGACCCAGAAAATCAACAACTTCAATTGTCTTCATGCTTTTTGAATAAATCGTCTATTACCTCGGTGAGTCTTTTTCTTCTTTTTCTCTTCCTGATCTTCATTTTCCTCGAGATTTAATTGGCTGATCGGGACCTCATCCATGCCACTCCATCCGTTCGGTACATTGTCTTCATTTTTGAATGCCATGGTGGTGGTGTATATTTAACACAGTAATTGTATTTACCGTTATCTTGATCGAGTAAGTCTACGGTTTTGCCTTCAACAGATGACTTTTGGGTGAAACGCCTTTCACCCTGACGGACTTCTTCTTTCTCCTTTTCATCCTGATTTGTTTCATCTTAAAGCATTTCTTTCTTAGGTAGAGCTTTCTCCTCAGGACTAGTTTCATCGTCCATACCACCCCAGCCATCAAGCACAATTACTTCATTTTTGAATACCCATGGCAGTAGGGTATATTTCACTTGGAAGTTATATCTTCCGAAGTCTTCTTCCAAGTTGTCTACAATCTTGCCTTTTAGGAGTGCTTATTGACAAAAGCGAGTATCCCCTAATCGAGAAGCTTTAATCTTGACTTTATATTCATCTTCATCATCAGACTTGATCACTATTTCTTCATCTTTGATCATGTTTATTATATTATGCTCGGGAAGAGGATTCTGATGTACATTTGGCTCAGGCTCCTAGAAGTTCAATATCTTCTTGTCAATGAGCTGTTGAACTTTGTACTTTAGAGTGGGACAATTATCTACATCATGTCCCCTTTCTCCCATGTGATAGGTGTAAGTTTTTGACTCATCGTACCAAGAAAATCTCGCAGGATTGTCTCTTGGTACTTCATTGACCACCAAATGCCTTTCTAGAAGCATTGGTAATAGTTTTGATAGGGGTCGGGGCAACGGTGTATTGCCTCATGGGCCTTTTATTTGGCTCGAATTGCCTTGGATATTTCCAAGCAATATTTGATTGCTTCGGAAATGATGCTTAATGAGTACTTGGATTTGAAACTATAGCCACTTCTCGGATGGGTTCTTTGTCTTTTTTCCCGGTGTAAGGCCTTCGTGCTGCTGTTTCTTGAGTCTTCTTTTCTTTCAAACCCCGTTCAATTCTCTCACCCACTTTTGTCAACATGGTAAATGTCTAACAGCCTGATACATGAAGCTTGTCATAATACTCAGTTGGCAATGATTTTAGAAAAAGCTGAATGAGCTCGTCTTCACTTATAGCGGGCTTTTCTTGTGAAGCAACAACTTTCCATCTCTAAGCATAGGCTTTGAACCCTTCATTCTTTCATTTCTCGATTCTGACGAGATCCTCTCTAGTTGGGAGTACTTCAACATTAAACTTGTACTGGCGAAGAAATTCTCCTGTCAAATGATCCCATTCAGTGAAGTCTTCTATGTTGAAGGCTATATACCATGCAAGGGCCGCCCCTCTCAAACTATCTTGAAAAGTGCTAATAAGAAGTGGCGTGTTGTCTGAATATCTTGCCATCTTACGAAGATAATACTTTAAATGGCTTTTGGGACAACCGGTGCCATCATATTTGCTCACGAACTCTAGTTCCTTATAGTTTTCTAAAATAACCACCTTTGTGTATGGCGAGAATTTGTCGAACCTTTGAAGCTCATAGCCTTGACTTGCTAAGCATTCTTCAATTTTGGCTAATCTCTTGGCCTCTTCTTCATCCTTTGTTTTGGATGCCTTCTTGATTTGATCATCCTCTTCCAAATTCAACACCTCAGGCGTAGTCTTTGGAGGATTTTCTTGAACTGGTTCTTTGCTTCTGTATGGGTCTTCAATCAGTGTTTCAGTAGCATTTGAAGCTCTCATATTTGGAGTAGTAGTATAAGATCCTCGAGATGTAAGAATGAAAGCCTTCATTTCTGCCATCATTATAACCATTTGGGTCAATTGATTCTCGACTTCAACTAGTCGAGCACGGGTTTCTTCTTCCGCTATTCTAACTTATAGGCGAGTCCGAGATCTTTTACCTTCCGTTGCTAAACAACCTATTTTGCCAAAAATAATCCGATATCAGTATAGTAAAATGATCATGAAACCCTACATTCTTTTAATTGTATGGTTTCATGAGATTGTCAACGATAAAAAATTTAATACAAGTCTTAGCTTTGTATAAAATTCTTTATCAATGTCTTTCTCAAGAAATCATACAATTCAAAGAATTGTAATCCATGGTGATTCTTCATAAAAACATTTTGACACTTCATTAAGCAATTGTTTCAATTTTGAAAGTTTTTATTACAATGCTACTCATTAAAATAGGGAAACACTAGCTTAAACAAGTCTAGGCTTCTTGCTAGCTAAGGTAGCTTCAGCTTCTTCATACTCTTTGACTCGTGTCTCCCATTCTTCCACGTCGATCACCACTTCCTCGGGATCATACGGCTCTACACCTGACGTGCTTGGCACAATGTACTCTGGGATATACGGCTCATCAAAATGAGTTGTAACACTCAAAGATACATAAGGTTCGACGTCAATTGGTGGCTTAGCCTTTAGCCACCTTATATACTTATTAGATGTCAAAAAGAGCTTCATTTCTCCTTCCAAATCTTTCGGCCATTATACTATTTGTTTGGTTGATCTCTTCAAGGAATTCACGATCCTATCGACCCTTATTCGCAACTCTTTACTTTTCTTTTCCGGTATAGATTCTTGCGGTATCTCAAATGTGAACTTCTCAGGATGCCAAATAGGTGGAATTTGTTGAACCATTCCGAAATTGTTCTATGACTTTTAGTGGGCAATAAGCAGTTCCGCCACTCAATCCTAGTAAAGGCACAAAATTACTATCTTGAGTAGTAATTTGAGCTTCCGTTATCTTCTGCCATCGAATTCTCCATTAAAGCTACTTGGGAGTTAATGCTCTAACGAAGTTTGTCCACTCATGAAAAGAGACTTTGACATTTTGTTTTGGAGTTTCAAATACTTCTCAATAGGGTTGGTAGCTGAGTCGATCTCTTGAATGCGCATATAACATTCCCAAGGTCGAATATGGGAGATAAACCACACTGAAAGTAACCCAGCAGAAGCTTGCACAGTACACCCTTTTGTTGATTTTGGTATTTGTTTAATGAAATGACGGTCTCTACCAAGAGCATATTAGAGAAGTCCCATTTTAGGTAAGCTTACCTAGCAATTACTGCAATGAGAGGATTTAATCTTGTCCTTGATGTGGGAAATAAAACAAATCCGAAAAAGGCCTAAATAAAAACCCTCACAGAAGTGTTTCCCGTTTCTTTCGGCAATTTGGAGCAATTGTCCACTAAGTAAGATAGAGGAAATCTTCTGGTATTCGACTTAATCAACTTTTTCACTTGAGGAGTCTTCAAGTTTAAAAATTTAGCTATAACACTTGTGGGTTTCAATCCAACTGGGGGCTCAACGGTTCTTAACTCGAAATCAATCCCAATGGTTGCCTTATATTTTTCTAGTGTAAGTACCATCTCGTACTCACCCAATTGAAATGTGGCAGTGGTAACTTCCCAGAAATGGGATAATGCTTGGATTAGATTCACTTGGTACTCCAGGTTGATGAGCTTGAACAAATACCTGAGCCTTTCCCTTATGTATGTTTTGTTGTCCTTTGTCATGTTTACCCACCATGCCAAAAGCTCCTTCCTTGGAATAGGAAAAACTTGTATGTCTAATTTCCCCATTTCGATCTTAAGCATGTAAAAGAAAGTGATTATTATTCACCATGGATTACCAATTTATTTTAATGCCCCCATTTCACTTATATGTCCTTTTAAGGTAGGACGGAGGTTAAATACACTTGCATGCCTCAAAAGTAATGCAAGTGTCATTTTGAATCCATTTAAACCTTAACAGAGCATATAGTTGGGATCATGAATAAATTCAATGCGTGATGTAAATGCCCATTCTGTTTTACTCCATTTAGACCATAAAGTCCTAAACTATGATTTGCAACTTCGAACACATTGAAATGAACGAATAAGCATTTGAATTACATGAGAAATCTACCATGGACCTATACATTTCATCTAAAAATGAAAGAATGGTCAAATGGAGTATGACACCCTAATCATGCATTCTAAAACGAAAGGGTAGACCAAGCATTGAATGTTATTTAGGCATTTTTTAAGAATGTGACAACTAACATGCATAATTGTAAAAAAAAAATGGAATGAAACGATACTTGCTTACCATAATATTTTTGTTTGGTTTTAGATATACCAACCACAAAGACAAGTGAATGCAACCAGTGAAGTTTTGACGTCTAAAAAGGGTAGCATATGCTAAAGGCTCAAGGTCATAACCTTAATGGACAAGGGATTCCATTCCAATAGGCAATCGGCCTAAAGTAATGAAATATTATTTCACCTCGGTGATTAGCATTGTATTTAAACGATCCCATGAGCAATCAGCCTATAGTTTCACCTAAACACATATCTCCTAAGGGTAATCCTAAATGTAGCCGGGGTTGGGCCACGGATAGTGTGTGCTAATGGTGTAGTGCTAAAGCAATTTAAAAACATGCATATGAATTAATAACCAAACAGCACTTCTAAAATTCATTCAAAACACATTCAATCCCAACACTATCCTGCAAAACAAGGGTTAGCAAAGGCAACACCCCTTATACCACCTCCCTGCAAAATCATTTAACACTATCATTAGCGAGACGTATTTGTGATCTTTGCAAGCATAAAACACAAGCATATCGTTCTATCTAGGACTAAGTCCACTTAGATAAGGTTTTTTCTTCCCAGTGGAGTCGTCAAGCTTGTCCCGTCTCGCTTTTTGGAGCTTTCAGGATTTGCACGCTAAGGAGGTATTTCCGTGTAAGGGTCTCTCCCAGACCATACCTTACGTGACAGTGGAAGGTGATTTCTTATTTAGTCTGGGTTTGTGATTTTGGAGTCGCCACTAGTCATTATTGGTAGGTAGACTAGAAACCTAATCGAGGTATGGGAGAAATACCACAATTCTACGAATAAGAGATTCTGAGTACGGGGACTTTGTTACATTATTGATCCCGAATAGAGATCCCTCACGCCCTTTCGGTACCTAAGAACGATATGATGTCTAACGTGTCATGCAAATTTTCTAGGTTTACCCACTAATTCTATCCATTCTAATCGCAGGAAGAAACAATCAAGTATTAAATACACAATTGAAGTCAATCAAATCAATCAATCCTAAGTAGTCTCTAAAAATGAAAATCAATCAAAACATTCAAACCCTAATGAAGCTTTAGATGCTTATTCATTTCATGATTTACATTTTTTAGGGTTTTATGATTTTTTAGGGGTTATAACCCATAAATTTGGAATTTTCTAAAAATGCCACTTGGGCACTTCCAAAAATTCAAATTTCACTTTTTATGGCTGGCCACAGTGTTTTTGGACCATTTTGTGAATTTTTAAAATTTTTGAATTTTTTGAATTTTTTTGATTTTTTTTTTGAAAATTTTATTAATCCAGAATTAATTTTTTTTGCTTTTCTGAAATTTTTTCTGAATTTTTCAATTTTTCAATTTTTTATTTTCTAAAATTTTCACATTTTTTATTTGTATTTTTTGAATTTTCCTAATTTTTATGTGTTTTCTACATTTTCTAAATTTTTATTGGTTTTTTCTGAATTTTCTAGATTTTTATGAATTTTCTAAAATTTTTTGAATTTTTATGAAAATTTTTTTTTAACTTTTCGAATTTCTAAAATTTTTATGTATTTTTTGTATTTCTCTTTTATTTTATTTTGTTTTATCTTTTTCTTTGAATTTTCTCGCCAAGAGACGAACCGGACTAGCACGGTTCAACTAGGTTCGGCTTCGCCGAATCACGGATTACTAGTGCTGGCGCCGATCACCTCTTCCTAGCGAGCACGACGCCAGAAATGGCGCCATTTGCAGCCTTCTTCACTGGGACATTCAGTCGAACAGGTGGTGGGCATAGATCTAAGCTTGTTGTTTTCGAGGCCGCCGATTTAAGCTCGTCGTCGACAAGTCTTCGGCGACCTTTTGGCCATTCCGTTTAATCCACGATAAATTCCATATTACCAATTACCAATCTAGCCTGATCGTAGTGCCGTCAGATGTTCGCCAGTCGACTAAAACTCATTCTAATCAACCTAACTTGTAAACTGTTCCAACATGGATTTTCCATAATACAAACTTTGATCCCAATCGCCCTAGCCGTCTAGATCGATCCCAATCAATATAAAATCAACAAACAAAGTCAAGGGAGTCTAACTTGGACAGCCTACGGCCGAAATGAAGCTTCGGCAAGGACCTTCGAGCTCCAGCGAGATGGTTCATGGGGGTGGCCGACTTAGTATGGTTCAATCAACATAATCATGATCAGAAACATATTCTAAACTTCCAAAAACTCAAAATCTCAAAAAAAATTGTATGAACATCCATTTTTAAATCAAGTCTATTTTCGAGAATTCTGGAAAAATAGTAATGAGTATCCAACATTACCTAATTCGTTGGGGACTGAAATGATGCTCCCGAGCTAATTAGAACCTATGGAGCTATTCTTCGTCACTTCGACTTCAATATAATTGCGTTGGTTTCGCCAGGGAGCACTTGGATATGCCGGTCAAAGCTCAGTTTGAGAGCTTCACAGTTAGCTTGCTCATCGGAGAGGAAAAGAGGAGGTCACTTTTGCTGGCCGATTTGCCGGCGCCTTCCCGATCAAGGTGGCACCGATCGCTTGGCCTTGAACCTCTACTCGTATTCCTCTTCTTCTTTCTCTCTCAATCTCTCTCTAGATTCTTCTCTCTCTCCTCTCGGCAATTCATCAAACACCTTCCCTTCTTCAATGTTCAGTTTTTTTTTTTTTTTTTTTTCAGTTTTTGTTCATCAAAAATCCCGCCCAAAAATCGTTAGAACCGACTTATAATCAATTAGATTGAATCTTTGATGGTAGCTGGAGATTCTCTAGCTGGAAAATCAATTTACACGTGTTAGATTAACCGGAGAAGATTCACGAAGTTACGAGTTTGAGTTAGAATTTTCTGGGTTTGGCACGTTCTGGACAAGTCGGGCAAAGAAGACAGGTCGTCAGGTAGGGTCGAGTTGACCCAGTCAACCTGGCAGGCCCGATTTTGATTAAAAACTCAACTTGAGCTCAATTTTGATCGATTTTTTTTAAAATTAAATCACAAAATTGAATCCTCATCATATTTCGAACCCAAATATGTTGTTAGTAATCTTCCATAAAAATCAATCAAGGTTGATACTCTAATATTAGTTGTGGATTAGGTTGTATTGGAAAATCGACCGTCATTATACTTAGGTAGTCATAATGTCTTGCTAGAGACCGCTTATAACTTGTTGGCCAAAAAAGATTTTGAGCACACTGCTAATGTTTAGTGAACTTACAAGATCGCACACAATAGCGAACTGAGTTAATATTCTTTGTACGCCGAGATCTACTTACAATAAAAAGTAGATTTTAATTTATTCTCTATTCAACTTATCTACGCGGTCATGCACGTTATGAGATAACGATTAAACGTACGATTGAAGGTGGACAATTTGGCAAGTCCAAATCGCCCAACCTCACTTCTTTTAATTTGCGTAGATAATGAGGTTATATAAATATATATATAGATAATGTGGGTGACAAAAAAAATCCTAAAAGAGAGAAAAAAAGCATCCAAGAGAATACGAAGAGAATTGTTCTATGTTCAGAGATCTTTGAGTGAGTCTCGAAGATCAAAGGCGATTAGAAAAAAGAAGTCCAAGATCTTTAGCTAGCACTTGGATCGTTAGAGACTTCTGTTTGTGTATGTGGATACCGGTAGAGGCGCAATACTTGGGGCGCTAATCCAAGCACAATTGATTGTCAATTTACCTTCGATCTACGAAAAGGTACGTGTAGAATTTCTGTTTAGATTTCAATATATACATGGATCCTATTTAGGGTTTCGGTTTACAAATTCTGCTGCATTTTTAGCACTTGAGAAACCCAACATATGTGATTTTCCCCAATTTTTGTTATAATTGTGTTCAAGATTTTCACATTTTTGTATTCGGGTTAATAGGGTTTTGTTCAATTTGATGTCCTAATGACCTAATTAGGAAAAATTGATACCAAAATTGAATGACCCACATCTATTTAACCCTAGAAATGATGGTCTCATGTTTTGATAATTTCATATTGGGCACGATTCCCAATTTGGGTTTAAAATTCTTAATTTTCAATTGAATTGTGGGGATTTTTTATTTTTATATCAAATTGTGCAATTGGATTGACCATTATGTAATTCAAGGTCCCAGAATCATTTGTTGTGAAGATACTATGACTTACAAATGACTAGAAAAAATTTAATTGCATTTTTTGTTCAGTTCGGGTTTAATTTTGCCCAATTTTGGGAAAAACATATACCTAATTGAGATTTTTAAATTGATGATGTATTCATGAAATTGGATTGAAAAGAAGACTAATGACTATTTTTATGGAATTTTCTGATTCCATTTACTATTTTTCTTGATTTTCTCACTTATTTTGATTAAAATAAATTAAGGAAAAATGCAGAAAAATGCTAAAAAAAATTATTTTTTTGGTTTAGAAATAGGTTTCTAGGCTTGGCCAAGTTCCCTAGTCCTAATTTTGAGATTTTTGAAAATATGAAAAAAAATTAAGCTAAAAATCAAGTTTCAAGAGGACTTGATTACGCTAATAATCTCAAAGTGAGATCCCTAACACCCTTTCAGTACCTAAGAACGATACGATATCTAACGTGTCATACAAGTTTTCAAGGCTTACCCACTAATTCTATTCATTCTAATTGTAGGGGAAATCAATTAAGAATTAAATGCCCAGTCAATGTCAATCAAACCAATCAATCCTAAATTATCTCTAAAAATCAAAGTGCACCCAAAAACATCCAAATCCTAATGATGCCCAAAAGGCTTGCTCATTTCATGATATGTGTTTTTCTAGGGTTTTAGGGTTTTTTAGGGGTCATAACCCCTGAATTTGAGATTTTCTAAAAAAACCACTTGGCCACTTCAAAAAATTCAAATTTCACTTTTCAAGATTGGCCACAGTATTTTTAAACCATTCAGTGAATTTTTTAAACTATTGATCTTTTTTTTCGAAAATTGAATTTATGAGAATTTCATTAACTGAGACTTGATTTTTATCATTTTCTAAAAATCTTTATGAATTATTGAATTTGCGCTTTTTTTTAGATTTTCTGAATTTTTCACATTTTTAGTTGTATTTTCTGAATTTTCCGAATTTTTATGGATTTTCTGGAAATTTTGAATTTTTTTATTTTTTTGGAATTTTTTATGTGAATTTTCTGATTTTTTATGAATTTTCAGAATTTCTGTAAAAAAATTGTATTTTTCTGATTTTTTTATTTTTTATTGAATTTTTTTATATTTTAATTATTTTTTAATATATATTTTTTAATTTTTCCCGTCGAGAAGCAAATTGAATAGGCTCGGTTCAACCCAATTCGGCTTGGCCAAACCGGGCCTCGTTGACGCCGGTGCCGGTCATTTTCTTCGACGAGTTCAAAGCCAAAACGGCACTGTTTTTTACATTTTTCATTGGGGCATTTGATCGAGCACTTGGTGTGCATGATTTTGTATTAAACGTTTTTGAGGTCGCCGGTTCAAGCCCATCGCCAACGACCTTCCGGCAACTATTTTGCTATTCCGATTGATCCATTGTAAAGTTCATGTGTTCTATTTTTAATGTAGCCTACTCGGAAAACTGTCGGACGTTCGCCAACCAGTGAAAACCGAACCTAAAAATGCCAACTCAAAATTGACCTCTCTAACTTTTCTAACATTCACCCTTATTCTAATCTCCCTAACTGTCTAAGTCGATCAAAATGACCATCAAATCATCAAACAAAGTCAAGGACGACTAACTTGAGCGGTCATTGGCCACGAGATGTACTTCGGCAAGGCTCCGAATGGCTCCGGCAAAGGTTTCCATGAACAACCGACTCAGTTTATGCATATTTTCCAATCAAAATGCAATCGAACGACATAAAGCGTGATTAGAAACAAGTTTTGAACATCTAGAAATACAAAATCATGATTAAAACACACATGAACATGAGTAATATTTACCTGCTTTGAATGTATACAAATTGGAGTTCTCGGACTAATCGGCCCCCGTGAAGTTGTTCCTTGACACTTGGGCTTCAAGTTGATGCCTTCAGCTCCGTTCGAGGGTACCTGGTCAGACCGCCTATGCTTCGGTTTCAAGCCTTCATGATCAAGCTTTCTCGAGGAGGAGATCTCCTTGTTTGATCGATTTGTTGGCGCCGTTCAATGGACCGGCGCCGATCACTTGATCCAAGGATCTCTACTCCTCTCTCTCTCTCTCTCAACTTCGCGCTCTCTCTCTATGTTTCTCTCTCCTTTCTCTCTTGGTAATTTTCTCGAACACCTTTCATACTCAATGTTCAGTTTTTCTTTGTTTTTATTCCTTAATTTCTCGCCCAAAGTTTGTTAGTTACCGACCTTGGATCGGTTAAAATGATTCCCTGGCGCTAGTTGGATAATTTCTAGCTAGCCAACTCGATTTGCACGTGTTAGATTGATTGGGAAAGGTTCACGAAATCGCGAGTTTGAACTATTTTTTTCTGGGTTTATTGTGCATTTGGGGCAAGTCGGGCGAAGAAGCAGAGTATCGCGGGTCGAGTCAGGTTGACCCGATCGACCCGGAAAGCCCGATTTTGACTAAATTTGCAAATTCAGCTCGATTTTGACCCAATTTTTAAAATTAACCCCCACAATTGAATTCTTAATCACATTTTGAACCCAAATATGTGATTTTTCCCAATTTTTATCATAATCATGTCCAAGATTTTCAAACTTTTGTATTCGGGTTATTAGGATTTTGTTCAATTCGATGTCCTAATGACCTAATTAGGAAAAAATTAGTGCCAAAATTAAATTACCCACATATGATTAACCCTAGAAATGATGGTCTTATGGTTTGACAATTTCGAATTGGGTACGATTCCCAATTTGGGTTCCAAAATTCCTAATTTTCAATCGAATTTTGAAGATTTTTTATTTTTATGAAAAATTGTGCAATTGGACCGACTATTATGTAATTCAAAGTCCCAGAATCATTTGTTATGAAGACACTATGACTTAAAAATGACTAAAAAAGATTTAATTGCATTTTTGGTTCAATTCAAGTTTGATTTTGCCCAATTTTGGGAAAAACACATAGTCGATTGATATTTTTGAAAATTGATGATGCATTAATGAAATTGAATTTAAAAGAAGACTAGTGACTATTTTTATGGAACTTTCTGATTCTATTTGCTATTTTTCTTGACTTTCTCTCTTATTTTGACAAAAAGTATTTAAAGAAAAATGCAGAAAAATTGTAAAAAAATTATTTTTGATCTAGAAATAGGTTTCTAGGCTTGGCCAAGATTCCTAGTCCTAATTTTGAGATTTTTGAAAATATGAAAAAAAAAATGAGCTAAAAATCAGGTGATAATAGTGGACGCTAGCCGGCCTATGTGGCACCGGTGGTGACGTGGAGAATTTTAAATATTATTTTAATTTTTTTGAATTTTTTTATTAATTTTCTGATTTTTTTTTTGTTTTTTTCTTTTCTCCCTCCTTACTCTAGCCGGTCGCCAGCCAGTGGTTGACCACCGGTGAGGATTGCCCTCGCTGAATGGACGTGAGGGCAGCCTCATTAGCCATGGGCGACACTTGCCCTCACCATCGACGGCAAAGGCGAGCCTCGCCATGACTGGATGAGGGCAGTCGGCCATGGGCAAGGCTTGACCTTACCGGATCGGCCCTCGCCAACGGCTGGACAAGGCTTGACTTCATCTTCGTCAACGAGGGCGAGTGTTGGCCATGGCTAGGCACCCTCCCTAGCGACTGGACAAGGCTCGACCTCGTCAGATCTGGCGAGGTCACGTCTTGCCCAACCGTGGTGAGGCTTGCCTTTGCCGTTGTTAGCGAGGGTGAGCATCTCCCATGGCTGGCAAGGTTGCCCTCGTGGCCATTCAGCGAGGGTGAGCCTCATTAGTGGCTGGAGTGGTGACTGGCTAGTGTAAGGAGGAAGAAGAGAAAAAAAAAAGAAAGAAAAAAGGAAAGTGTCAAAAAATTAATAAAAAAATAAAAAAAATATTAAAATATTATTAAAAATTTTCTATGTCAGCACCGACCGTGCCACATAAGTCACCTCGCGTCCACATCAACAAAATTAGATCAAAATTAATCGAAAGGACTGAATTGATACTATATCAAAAAGTTTATGACTCAATTGACACAAATGCAAAAGGTTTAAGACTTTTCTAACACTTTTCCCTCAACCTTTCATATCGTAAAATGTCAGCTTATTCATTTATGTAGTTTTTTTCAGGAGTCTTGCTAAGTAAAATCAAGCAAGGAAGGTTGATCTCAAATGCCAACCTTATACCATTATTAACTGATTGTTCACATTCATTTTTACCAAGAGGATAGCAGCATATACGTGCATCTTTTATCTTTTTACTCTTTGTTCTAACAAGGGATCTTAACGTCTTCTTTTCCTTCGTCTATGCACTCTTGAAGTAAGCAAAAGCAATCATGTAGGCTCGCAGCGCGATGCGTGAGGGCTAGCTAGGATTAAAGAAGAATAGGCGAATGCATGTCATATTTTCGAGACGAGCTGTGATAAGATTGTTTCCATTTTCCCTCCAAAGTAAGACATTATACTTGATTTATAGTCGATCTACTTGGGAAATGTCATAATCCCTATGGTGAGAACAAATCAACAATTCGCCCATATCCCTCTCAGTAATGTGGCAATATCTGATTCTATTGTGTTTGGGTGCGAACATCCTTGGGTACTTAATGATCTTCTAATATTCCTTATACCAAAAAATAATAATTTTAATTGGAAGTATTACATTTATACGCAAATGCGAAGGTCATCCACCGTATCATTTGCAACCAGTTTGTAATTTACAAATTATCATCCATACTATTGAGAAGCTATAAAAAGAATATACTTATACAACATGCAAAGGAAAATTGTCCAAAAAGTCCAAAATTTATTGCATTTTTACCATTTTAGTCCTAAACATTTTAATTGTATCAATTAAATCTTCAACATTTTTATGTTTTGCTAATTGAGTTCATTTAGTCAATTTTGGCCAGAAATTACTGACATGGACGATGGCGGTCCTATGTGACACGGCTGGCATTGACGTGGATAATTTTTTATAATATTTTAATATTTTTCATTTTGATTAACCTTTTGTTTTTCCTTTTTTTCTTTTCTTCTTTTTTCCTCTACATTTTTTCTTCTTTTTTTTGTCTTTTTCTTTTTCCCTTTTCCCTTCGCCAGCCATTGACTTGATTGTTGGGTCTTGTCTCATTGATGGTCAATGAGGGATGCCTCGGCTGGGGTTGGTGATGTTAAACCTTTGCTTGGGGCTGGTGAGGGCGACTATTGCTAGCCTAAGTGAGGGTTGCGCTTGCCTGGGCTGGCTGTAAGGGCTGCACTTGCCTAGGTGGGTTGCAAGGGCTGCTCTCGCTAGTCCAGACGAGGCTACCTTTGCCAAAGGTCGGGAAGGGTGGCCCTCACTTGAGGCCAGTTACCTCCGCTAGCCATTAACGAGGCTCGACGATGGTCGCCGGAGGGAAAAGGGAAAAAAAGAAAAGAAAAAAAGAGAAAAGGAAGAAAAGAAAAAAGTAAAGAAGGAAAATATAAGAAAAGAAAGAAAGGAAAAATAAATAAAATATTAATAAAATATTCGATAAATATTAAGATATTATTTAAAAATTATCCATGTCAATATTACATGTGCCACGAAGGATGGCCAGCATCCACATCAATGATTTTTGGCTAAAATTAGTCAGTTGATCTCAATTGGCAAAATGTGAAAATACTTATAACTTAATTGATACAATTGAAATGTTTAGAACTGAAATGCTAAACGTGCAATAGGCTTATTACTTTTTAGGCAATTTTCCTCAACATGAAATAGGATAAAACCTACTCCAATTGAAAGATAAAATTTAATAACTTATAAATTGATAATGCCAATTTCGAATCGGTAGATTCAATAGGGAACTAATAGACTCACTTATGATTAGTTTTTAGATTCTTTTGATAATTATGTATTATTTAAATCTTGAATCAAATCTAGTCATAAGATGCGAATCGATGATGATGATAATAATAATAATAATAATAATAATAATAATATCTACGAAGGGTGAGAAGAAGCTAGGAAATATTGACAATCTGGTGAGTATGATGTCATTCAAGGGGATACATCTCTTGAAAGCTAGTTGATTGACTAGTCTACGATCAAAATGTTGACACCGAAATTTTGACTAACAATTTAGTGATTAATTACATGAAAAATCTGGGATTAAACTTTAACCCCTTAAAAAAATATATTAAAATTAAATTTGCATAGCATATAGTTTAGGATCATATAGTTTAGTTACATTTAGCATTGGACTGGTGATGGTAGTTAAGTTCAAATTAGTCGCGCGTACCTAACTTGCACATCGAGTGACACTCGGCCAAGCTAACGAGACAGGCCGAAAATTTCAAGGGTAAGAGTGGCCTAGGTTGTCTTAATTTGAGCTTTAATTAGCCCATTAAGTTTTTTTTTTGCAATCAAAACAAGACCATTTCGTTTCATCAAGATGAGCTTAAGCACATACAAGATTCCAAAGGGTTGTGGGAGAGTTAAAGACCCAATTATAGGGCAAAGATTTGCATCTTTAAGTCTTAACAATCCAATTTACCACTTGATTTTCTTTCCTATTACAGCGAGCTAAAAAAACATTAGGTAAATGCGCTAGTAGAAGTTTGCATTAAGTAATAAGTGGAGTGGCTTCCCATGGAGAGATATCTAAGCCTAAAAGGCAATTAACCAAAGTCAAGTTGTCAGATTCGAACAGTTACCTCACTTAGTCTTCCTCCATTAAGTTTAATTAGAGGAAAGCCCAAATTAATTCAGCCAATTGGGAATTAAAATAAAATTAACTAATAAAGCATAAGCCAAAGCCCGTTAACGAACTTGTTGTAGCCCTGCGCCACCATCGCCGTTATCGCTGGGCCAGGTGACCGCGGGATCATGCTGCTGCCGAGTCACTCACCAGTCTTTGCCGCCTATCCGACCAAGCTAGACTCGACACCCCCAGCATCATCGTTGCTGTCCCGGTGCTTCGTTGAGTGTCACCGACCAAGAGCCACCACGAGAGCCGATTAACGAATCCTGTTATTTCGATACTTGGCCGAGTAGGAGCTTTCTACTTGGTGCCATCTCCGATCTATCCCAGTGTTCCCGTTGCTTCCGTGGCTGTGGCATCCCTACACCATCGTGACCCGTGTTCCTAGTCTACAGATTGACCAGAGTGCCACCACATCGCCCCCACTGTCCTCGCCGTCGCGCCCTCCGTCGATCACCCTATCCTAATTCACAATCCCGAGTCCAACCTGAGTTTGAATTGATAAGATCATTATCTGAATATTTATTAAAATATTTGATTTGCCGATATTTGGATAATTTAAATATTTTGTGAATATTTTGTGGATTGTTAAATATTTTAGGTATAATGCGTGCGATATCCATTATATTCAAAATATCACAAATTAGGAGTTTTTCCTAATTTAGCAACGTATCTGGATTATGGTATGACCTTAATCCTGAGATATGATTCACGGCGGTACGAAAGATTATTATCTTATCCACAATCACTTGGATATGATAATATATCTTATTTGCCTTTCAAATTCAAACAGTCAGCTTTGCATTGATATCTATAATAATAGAAACATGATTATTAGCTCGAATTGTTTTCCTAATTTGAACATCATAAATAAATTTTGTGGATTACATGGACTGTTTGAATGCAATTGCTATCTTTTTGTTTGATTGCTTTATCTTTGAAATAAAAAAAAATCCAAAAAATATTAGTTAGCATTTAAATTAGAAATTTTGCATGTTTAGGGAATCCTGAATATATCTAGAAGATATGATAATTGTTTAATTTAAATTGGAAATTAAGATAGTTTATTTCCTAGTTTAAATGAGGGGTTATTCTAGTCCTAATAGATTTTTTTTTTGGTAAAATAAGAATTTATATAACTTTTCTAAAACACCATATACAACCTAAGCCAGACCAAGATCCTAACCCGAAAAGGACATTAAAAATGTCCAAACAAGGTCAAGAAATGATAGATTATTTAAACAATTACTAGTCCTAATAGATTATTTATGGTATTTTAGAATTTCGAATTTTCATAAAAATACCCCAAAAAAAGAGTTACTTGAGGATAGATTAAATTATCTTCTCTAGAATAAATTGCATGTTAACTTGGGCAATTTTTAAATCCGAATTTTAATTAAAAAAATACCCAAAAAAGGAAGTTGTTTTTGAATAAATAAAAAGTTTTTTTTTAGGGTAGATCGCATGTTAATTGAGGCATTTTTTAATTTCAAATTTAAAAAATATATAATATAAAAAATATACTTTCCTGCCATTAGAGTTAGACCATATCGTCTCATGACATATAGTTTGCATGCTAGATCTAATTAATCGCATTTCATATTTTGCACGTTATTGCCCTTAGGTTAGTTTCATTTAAATAAAGAAAACCCAAACAATATGTCGAGTGAAGTGCTTGTTAATTAAAAATCATAATAGGACTATCTGTGTGATTTTCTAGCTAAACAATACAGAAGTTTATGTTGCTAAAAGGTACATTATTCTCCTAAGCTAGTAATTTATTTACTGCTTTCTTTATTGAGTGTTAAATTGATTGATTGGGCACCCGCATGGTCATCGCACATATTAGCAACTAGGTAATAAAATGGATCAATACTGCTTGCTTAAACATGTTTTTTTGAAAAGAAAAGGTATCAAAAGGGCGACAGATTGAATCTAGTGTAACCAAGTCCTCGAACTCAAAATCTCTAGTTTGTAGAAATAAAATATATCTCCCTATGTTTTATTTGGATTTCTAATTGACTCACCGAAAAAAACATTAGTGGCGACTCCAACATTAAAATATTTGCATATTAAGAACTTAAACACTAACTTACGAATTGGTAGGGATTAGGATGACATGAGTTATGCTTAAACTTAATAATCCATTAGCCAAACTCCTAGGTGGTGCACCCACGGGAGGATAGGTTGCGACACAAAAGTAATTGGAAAATTGTCTTGCATACATGATTCTTATTACTTTTTTTTTGGTGGGAAACATGATTCTTAATTAGCTAGTGATTAATATGATACATTTAAACATTCAAGAGAGCGGCTTACCCTCGAAGGAAAGTGAAAAAAATGTAGCAGCCAGAGATTCGACTAATTAACTTTGGAATTTGGATCAGATCCATTTCGAGAGCCTAGTGATATGTATCTATAGATACAAATTTTGTTATGCGACGTTAATAGAATTTCTTAATTTAGTGAACAAGTTCTGCCAATGAAAGGCACCATATAAAAATTTATGAGGCTATTTTATAGGGAAAATTATCCAAAAATCATAAGCTTATTTTATGGTTGCAATTCAATTATAAACTTTCTAATTTGATCAATTTAGTTTCAAACCTTTTGATTTCTAATGTAGTCATTTTCAGTCAATTTTGACTAGAAATCGCTGACATAGACAATTGTTGTCACACCCCAAACCCCAACGAGCTCGTGACACCTCTTCGATGGCCATATTGAATGTGAAGTCCCAGGACGCGTCGCTGACCCAAACGAAACACATGAAAGCAAACGCAAGCAGAAGCGGAAATTAAACATCCCAGACAATAAAACAATGACAACAAGGTAGTACATGAAGAAAATTAATAAACCCATAACATTAGCTTGAGACTATAAAATTCATACATTAGGCTTCTAGGGTTAGTATCCACCTTCATCATAAAAAAGGGACAGGTGGCCGGGTGAACTACGAAATACACAAAAAGGACCCTACCAAAAAGTTCCTAAGCCCCGGCACCCAAATCCTTCTACGGTGCCCAATCTGAATCGGGCCCTAAAGGCTCTAACTCCATGTCTGAGTCAATATTAATCGGCTCCTCCTCGTGCTCGGACACCATAGGCACCTCCTCAAGCTCGGATTTAGGCTCTAGTTCTTCTAATTCTTCCTCGATCTCGGGCTCCATTGGCTCCTCCTCGGGCTTGGGCTCGGACTCCTCAAACTCATCTTCAAGTTCGAGGTTTGTAGGGGCCACAGGTTCGGGCTCGGGCTCCGGTTCAGGACTAGGATTTACCGGGGCGTCTCCATTGGGGGCAAGGACAGCTGAGGGGTCCTACTTGCCTCCCTCATTAAACGGGACAGCAAAATGCCGAAGCGGTCCATAGACTACGTATAAATCCTGATAACAATATGCCTGGTATGTATTGGGTTGTAACTCCGGCTTACCCACATTTACCCACACCATCGTGGTATGCTTAACATAGGCCTCCTCGTTCCCTATGGGATACTCCACTGCCGAGTGCTCACAATGCCTCGAGATCCCAAAAAATTTAGATGGATCACTCATGATTGGGATCGGGGGTCTGAAATGGTTTGCATTACAGCAATGAGAATAAATCTCAATAAGCAAATAACTTATATCCTACCTAGGCCAATGCGTACCCAAACAAGTCTAACATGTAATCTAACCACTGATATGACAAACTCGCAAACACATACTTACCTCGCCCTGATTCACATGTCAGTTCTACATATTAGTCAAATCATTATAATGCGATAATTACTCAAGAACGTAATATAAACACTCAAGCACCATAATCACGTACATTCACCCAATTCAATCAAACACATTTTACATACATGGCCGAGCAACTTTCCACAACCCGCGTCAACACGCCTCAAGCCAGCCCTCCGATCAATATAGGCTTCATTGCTCACTGGACATTTTATATTTTCCCATGACCCGCGTAAACAAGCCTCAGGTCAGCCTTCCGATCAATCCGGGCTTTGTTCCTTACTGGACATTTCACACTTTCCCACGACTCGCTTATCCACGCCTTAGGTCAGCCCTCTGATCAATCCGAGCTTAGTCCCGCGTAACCATGCCTCAGGACATTCCTTATGCACATACACCACATCACAATTCGTCATTCTCACACGTCGTACAAATCCACTTCAAATCACAAACTCATCACACTAGTCCACCAATCCAATACTCAAGTCGGCCCAATCAAACGTCAATTTCATCCACAAATGCCACGACAATTCGGTCATCTCACCCACATAAACGAGCTACTAATTATGCCACATAATCATCACAATTTAATCTACTAATTAACCACATTCATATATTGACCATATTCCAAGCTTAGCCACTAAACCGGTATTAATCACATCCTAAATAAGTCTAAATAATACCAATTATACTTGATAGAATTTAGAAAGTCACTTACCTAAATTTAGCCCGGGAAAAATCGGTACGGGCCAAAAATGGCCTGGGTGAACAGTGGTGACTTGGTGCGAATGAAGGCGCGACGGGCACGGTGGCCGGCAAGGCGCTCGGCAATGGCCTGGGTAACTCGACCACGGGTTAGGCAACGGGCTAGGCAGCGGCTGGGCTGTGGAGGCTCGGCCACAACCGGGACAGTCTGGCCAAGGCTGAGTTGGGGCGGTGCTAGGCTGTCCAAGCAAGCACGGTGGCTACAAGTGGCTAGGCAGGGTTATTGGGAGCTGGGTGGTGGCGAACGGAGGAGCAGTGGTTGCCAGAATGACGGTGCTGTTGCTGGACGAAGCGGAGCCGGGGAGAGCTCAAAATGGAGGAGGCGTCGGGGAAGAAGGAAAACAGGGGAAAGGGAGGTGGTGGCGGCCAAGAAGGGGGGGTAGCTGGGTGGTGGAGGTGGCTAAGGGGAGAGGCTGGGTGATGAAGGCAGAGCAACAGCGGTCGGAATGGTGGCGTGCGACGGTGGTGAAGTTGGGGAGCCAAAATAGGAGAGAGATAGGGAGAGAGAGAAACGGAGGGAAAGGGAGGTCGCGCGGCGATCGAAGGCGGCATGGCGGCGTTGTGGGTGGCTAGGTGGCGAACGACGGGCTGGCGGGCGGCTGGGTAGCGCAGGGCCACGGCGGACACAGCGGCGAGCTGCTACTCACGTATAGCGCGGGTAGGCTAGCGACAAGCGATTGCGGGCAACGAGCGACGGTGTGGCTCGGTCGGGGTGACAGCGGCATAAGGCAGACGATGGGCAATGGCTGGACTGGTCCCTGCGAGCGGCCATCAGCATCGAGTAGAAAGGAGAAGAAGCAGAAGCAGCGGCTCAGAGGAACAGAACAAAAGAGAAGAAGAAGAAAAAGAAAAAAAAAGGAGAAGAGAGAGAGAGTTTGCATAGGGCAAAGGGGGAGGGGACGTGCGTAGCTAGGAGGAGAGGATGCGTGCGTAGCTGGGCACGACAGAGGGGGAGAAGAGAGAGAGAGAGAGAGAGAGAGAGAGAGTCAATGTAATCGATCGCGATCTAACGGCTCACATTCAAACCCGAAGTCGATATAACAGTCCACGAAAAATCCTAATTATAAATTAGGAAAAAGGCCAAAAGACACTAAATAAAATACATTACGAGGGAGGTCTATTAGTCCAAATCCGCACCTCGTCCAAATTTCACTTTTCACTTATCCTAGGCAATATCAACACCGTTGTTGACACCTAATTTTTAGCTTATTTTTCTCAATCTTTCAAAAATTTCAAAATTAGGTCTAGGAATCTTGGCCAAGCCTAGAAACCTATTTCTAAACCAAAAAAAAAATATTTTTTTACTATTTTTCTGCATTTTTCCTTAATTTCTTGTAGTCAAAATAAGTGAGAAAATCAAGAAAAATAGCAAATGGAATCCAAAAATTACATAAAAATAGTCATTAGTCTTCTTTCAAAGTCAATTTCTTGAATACATCATCAATTTTGAAAAATCTCAATCGGGTATATGTTTGTCCCAAAATTGGGCAAAATTAAACCCAAATTGAACAAAAAATGCAATTAAATTTTTTCTAGTCATTTTGAAGTCATAGTGTCTTCACAACAAATGATTCTGGTACCTTGAATTGTATAATGGTCAATCCAATTGCACAATTTGGCATAAAAATAAAAAATCCCCAAAATTAGATTGAAAATTAAGAATTTTGAACCCAAATTGGGAATCGTGCCCAATATGAAATTGTCGAAATATGGGACCATCATTTCTAGAGTTAATCAGATATGGGTAATTCAATTTTGGCATCAATTTTTCCTAATTAGGTCATTAGAATATCAAATTGAATAAAAACCTATTAACCTGAATACAAAAATGAGAAAATCTTGGACTCAATTATAATAAAAATTGGGAAAAATCATATATTTTGGTTTAGAATATGATCGGGAATTCAATTTTGGGGTTAAATTTGAAAAATTGGGTCAAAATCGGGTCGAATATGAGTATTTAAACTAACCCGGGTCTGTCGGGTTGATCGAGTCAACCCGACCTGACTCGGATTACCCTTCTTCCTTACCCGACTCAGCCAACATATGCACAAAACCCAGAAAACTATTCCAAACCCGAGACTTCACCCATCATTTCTAGCCAATTTTTGGCATGTTTTAACATATTACACCAGTTGGAAAATATCCAGCTGGCACTAGTCGACCGATCCCAACCGATCGGTAATCGATTTTAACTGAATTTAAGCAAGAATCAATCAAAGAAAAATGGAGAAAACTTACTCAAAAGAGAAGAACCTATTTGAGAAAATTCCAGAGGGAGAGAAGAGAGAGAACAAAGCAAAATCAAAGAGAGAGAATTAGAGAGAGAGGGTTGCAGGTCCTCCCACGACTGTCCGACGCTGCCCTAGACGGCGGAGCGCCGGTGAATTGTGAGTTGATTGTGATCTCCCCTCTCCATTCTAGTCAACTCGGTTGATCCAGAAAGCCTGAAACTGAGCTTATTCCGGCCAATCCAGACCTGTTCTAGCGAAGCCAAGGCCATTGGGGTGAAGACCAAGTGTTAGAGAACAACCCTCGGGGTACCGATCAGTTCAAAAATTTTGTTTGATCATCGAACAAAGAAGATAAATATCGTTCACAATAAGTTTTTTAAAATTTTTTTCAGAATTTGGTTTTGGTCTCAATGTGCATATTTGAGTGATTTCATTGACGAATCTTGGTATTTTGATGTTCATTACTAGTTTCTAATCATTTTTTATGTGGTTTGATTGCATTTTGAGCATTAAAAACTGCATGGTCCCAATCGGCCATTTCTGGAAACCCCGCCGGAGCTCCGATGACCCCATTGGAGCATTGGCATGGCCATATGGCCATTCAAGTTAGTCTTCCTTGACCTTTGCTTGATGTTTGTCAGTAGCAAGAATCGGTGTAGACGGTTTAGGCGCTTAGAATTAGGGTTTAAAGCTTGGAAAAGCTTGGTTTAGTTAGTCATGACTTAGGTTTTTTTCAATCGGTTTTTCGCCAGTCAATAGTAGTATGCTGGTGTTTCGAAAAGGTTAGATTGAAAATAGAACGTATGGAAATCACAATGGTGTTATCGGAATGATGAAACGGTCGTCGGAGGTTCGTCGATGACGGGCCCGAACCGGTGACCTCAGGAACGTTAAACTCAAAACAGTCCACACCAAGTGTTTGTAGAAATGCCTAAATGAAAAACATTAAAACAGCGTTGTTTTAGTCACCGTGCTCGCCGTAAGAGACATTGGCGACTGGCACCGACGATGTCCTGTTCGACCAAGCCGAATTGGGTCGAACTGGGCTAGTCCGGTTATTTTCCCGGCGGGAAAATTCGAAAATATGAAAAAAATCAGAAAATCAAATAAAAAATGAAAAAAATCGAAAAAAATAGAGAAATGAAAAAAAATCATAAAAAATTAATTTTTTTTTAGAAAATTAGAAACTTCATGAATTTTAGAAAAATTCATAAAAATTCCAACAAAAATGCTTAGACAATTCATAAAAATTGGAAAATTGATAAAAAATTTCAGAAAATTCAAATAAAAAATAAAAATTTCGAAAAATCAATAAAAAATTGAAAAAAATTGGAAAATTCATAAATATTTTCAGAAAGCCATAAAAAATTAGTTCTCGGTTTAAAATTTTTTTAAAAAAAAATCAAAAAAATAATAAAGAATAAAAAATTTTGAAAATTCATAGAATGGTCCAAAATCATTGTGGCTAGCTGTAAAAAGTGCAATTTGAACTTTCAGAAGTACCTAAGTGGCATTTTTAGAAAATTTTGAAATTCAGGAGTTATAACCACTAAAAAACCCTAAAACACTAAAAATTTGTGAATTATAAAATGAACAAACTATTAGAGCTTCATTATGGTTTAGGTATTTTGATTGATTTTCATTTTAGAGATGACTTAGGATTGATTAACTTGATTGACTTTGATGATGCATTTAATACTTGTTTGGTTTTTCCTGCGATTAGAATGAATAGGAATAGTGGGTAAGCCTCGAAAATCTGTGTGACACATTAGACATGCCATATCATTCTTAGGTATCGAAAGAGCATTAATGGTCTCAATTTGGGATCAATAACGTAACCAAGTCCCCGTACTCAGAATCTCTAGTTCGTATGATTAGGGTATTTCTCCAGTACCTCGATTAGGTTTCTTGTTTACCTACCAATAATGACTAGTGGCGACTCCAAAATCACAAATTTAGAAACTACCTTCCACTATCACGTGAGGTATGGTCTGGAAGAGACCTTTATAAGGAAATACCTCCTTAGCTCGCAAATCACGATAAAACCCCCACAAAAAGGCGCGGCACAACAAGCTTGGCGACTTCGCTAGGGAAGTGAACATTTTCTAAGTGGACTTAGGCCTAGATAGAATGATATGCTTGTGTTTTGTGCTTGCAGGGATCCTAGGTACGTCCTGTTAATGATAGTATTAAATATTGATGCAGGTTGGTGTTATAAGGGGTGTTGTCTTTGTTAACCTTTGTTTTGTAGGTTGGTGTTGGGATTGAATGTGTTTTGAATAAATTTTAGAAGTGTTACTTGGTCATTAATTACTATGCATGTTTTTTAAATTGCTTTAGCACTCCATTAGCACACACCACCTGTGGCTTAACCCCGGCTACATTTAGGATTACCCTTAGGAGGTATGTGATTAGGCGACACTCATGGGATCATTTAAATACAATGCTGATCACCGAAATGGAATAATATTCCATAACTTTAGGCCGATTGCCTATTGGAATGGAATTCCTTGTCCATTAAGGTGATGACCTTGAGCCTTTAGCATATTCTATCCTTTTTAGGCATCAAAACTTCACTAGTTGCATTCACCTGTCTTTGTGGTTGGTATACCTAAAATCAAACAAAAATGTTATGGTAAGCAAGTATGGTTTCATTCAATTCTTTTACAATTATGCATGTTAGTTGACACATTTTCAAAAAACCCCTAAATGACATTAAATGCTTGGTCTAAATGCCCTTTCATTTTAGAATGCATGATTAGGGCGTCATACTCCAATTGACCATACTTTCATTTTTAGATGAAATGTATAGGTTCATGGTGAATTTCTCATGTAATCCAAATGCTCATTTTAATGTATTCAAAATTGTAAACCATAGTTTAGGACTTTATGGTCTTAATAGAGTATGACAAAATAGGCATTTACATCACACATTGAATAGGTCCATAATCTCAACTATATGCTCTTTTAAGGTTTGAATGGACTTAAAATGATGTTTGCATTACTTTCGAGGCATGTAAGTGTACTTTACCTCCTTTTCACCTCAAAAGAACATATGATTAAAATGGGGGCATTAAAATTGATTCGCAATCCATGATGATTAATGACAAATCTTTTTACGTGATTAGGCTTAATGGGGAAACTAGACATTCAAGTAATTCCCATTCCTCGAAAGGAACTTGTTGCTTGGTGGAAAAGCATGTCCAAAGATAACCAGACTTATGTCCAAGAAAGGTTTAGATACCTTCTCGAGCTTATGCATGTGGAACATCAAGTTAGCTTATTCCAAGCTTTGGCACATTTTTGGGAGGCTTCCACTGCCACATTCCATCTTGGAGAACGTGAATTGGTACCAACATTGGACGAATATCAAGCCACCATTGGAATTAATTCTAAACCTAGGATTGTAGAGCCACCCGTTGGACTTAATCCTATGAGCCTTTTAACCGAATTCTTTAACCTCAAAACTTGCAAAATAGAAAAGCTAATCAAATCAAACATGGGTAGATTTCCTTTATCTTTCCTAGTGGACAACTTTTCAAAACTTTCTAAGGAAATGGAAAACACTTTAGCCTGGGTATTCATTCTAGCTTTTTTCGGCTTTGTTCTATTCCCCGTGTCTAGAATGGAATTAGACCCTTTAGTAGCTGTGATTGCAAGACAAGTATGCCTTAAATGGGACTTCTCTAATATGCTTCTTGCCTAAACCGTCATTTCCTTAAATACATACCAAAATCATGGGAAGGCTATCTTCCAAGATTCTACTGGTCTTTTGTCATTATGGCTCATATCACACATTAGACTTTCATGCCGTTTCATGAACATTCGCGAAATTTGTTCGGTGATAAATCCAATTAAACGATACATTCGTGTCCAACGCAAATTACCCAAACAATCTTTCTTAGATTGGGCCAATTTCATTAGAACCTTAATTCCTGATCAAATCCAATAGCGGATCAATTGGCCAAAGATTAGCAAGGTGAAGATCACGAGTCGAGAGGGAAATGTGGTACCATTGCTTAGTTTAAGCGGAGGAGCAGCTTATTGCCCTCTAAGGATTGCTAGACAATTCAGGATACTTCAGCAAGTACCACCAGCATGGAATCCCGAAGAGTTTGCCTTTGACATCCCAAGTGAAATTATACCTGAGGAGGAGAAGAATATCCTTCAAGCTAAAATTCACAAGATCATCCTATCCTTTAATAACCTACTTAAACAAATAATCGAATGGCCAAAAAGCTTGGAAGAAAACATGAAGATTTGCATGGCCTCCAAAGAATTCATCAAATGGATAGAAAATAAGTGTCCAATCGATGTCAAGCCATATGTCCCGTTGACCATGGTACAGGATCCTGTGGATGAGTATGTCCCGGAATACATTGTTCCAAGCATGCCTGGAGTGGAACCCTACGTCCCGGAAGAGGTTATGATCGATGTGGAAGAATGGGAGTCTCGAGCCAAGGAATAGGAAGAATAGCAAAAGGCGGAAGCTATCTTAGCTAGCAAAAAGCCTAGGATTGGATGATTTAGATTCCCATTTGAGTTTAAAATCATGATGTCAAACAATTTCAAATTTTATATGTAATGATGGATGGATCATTTTCTAAACATGCATAGATAATTTCAAAATATCATTTCAAAACATAAATGAATCACCATGGATTGCAATTCTTTGAATTGTATGATCCCTTGAGAAAGACATTGATGAAGAATTTTATACAAGATTAAGACTTGTATAGAATTTCTTATCCTTGACAATCTCATGAAATCATACAATTAAAAAAATGTAAGGTTTTATGATCATTTTACTATGCTGATATTGGGTCTTTTTATGAAATAACAGGTTGTTTTAGCAATGGAAGGTAAAAGAGCTCGAACTCGTTTACAAGTTAAAATGGTAGAGGAAGAAACCCATGCTCGACTAGCTGAAGTCGAGAATCAAATGACCCAAATGGTTGCAATGATGGCAGAAATGAAGGCCTTTATTCTCGTATCTTGAGGATTTTATCCTACTACTCCAAATGTAAGAACTTCAAATGCGATTGAAACACCAATTGAGGACCCAGTTAGAAATAAGGAACCGATTCAAGAAAATCCTCCAAAGACTACATCTGAGGTAGTAAATTTGGAAGAGGATGATCAGACCAAGAAAGCATCCAAAACAAAAGGATGAGGAAGAGGCCAAGAGATTGGTCAAAATTGAAGAATGCCTAGCAAGTCAGGGCTATGAGCTTCAAAGGTTCGACAAGTTCTAGCCATACACAAAGGTGATTGTTCCAGAAAACTATAAGGAACCGGAGTTCGTGAGCAAGTATGATAGCACTAGTTGTCCCAAAAGCTATTTGAAGTATTATCTCCGTAAGATAGCCAGATATTCAGATAACACGCTACTTCTTATCTGTACATTTCAAGATAGTTTGAGAAAGACGGCCCTTGCATGGTATACCGCCCTCAACATAGAAGACTTCACTGAATGGGATTATTTGGTGGGAGAATTTTTTTGTCAATACAAGTTTAATGTTGAAGGACTCCCAACTAGAGAGGATCTCATCAGAACCGAGAAACAGAGGAACGAAGGATTTAGAACCTATGCTCAAAGATGGAAAGCTGTTGTTTCACAAGTAAAGCCCACCATAAGTGAAGACGAGGTCATTGAGCTCTTTCTAAATCATTGCCAACTGAGTATTATGACAAGCTTCATGTATCAGGCTGTCAAACATTCACCATGTTGGTCAAAATAGGTGAGAGAATTGAATGGGGTTTAAAAGAAAAGAAGACTCAAGAAACAGTAGCACGAAGGCCTTACTCTAGGAAAAAAGACAAAAAACCCATTCGAGAAGTGGCTATGGTGTCAAGCCTGAGTACCTATCAAGCATCATTTTCGAAGCAATCAAATGTTGCTTGGAAAAATCCAAGGCAATTCGAGCCAAATAAAAAGCTCATGAGGCAATATACACCGTTGCCCCGACCCCTGTCAAAGCTATTACAAATGCTTCTAGAAAGGCATTTGGCTGCCAAGAAAGTACTGAGAGATAATCCTATGAGATTTCCTTGGTACGATGAGTCAAAAACTTGCGCCTATTACATAGGAGAAAGGGGACATGATGTGAACAATTGTCACATTCTAAAGTATAAGGTTCAGCAGCTCATTGACAAGAAAATATTGAACTTCCAGGAGCCTAAACCAAATGTACAGCAGAATCCTCTTCCTGAGCACAATATAGTAAACATGATAAAGGATGAAGAAACAGTGATAGAGTTTGACGATGAAGATAAATATGAAGCCAAGATTAATGCCGCTCGATCAGGAGATGCTCGCTTTCATCATGAAGCACTCTTAAAAGGCGAGATAGTAGACAACTTGGGAGAAGACTCCGAAAAATATAACTTTCAAGTAAAATATACCCCACTGCCATGGGTGTTCAAAAATGAAGTAATTGTGCCTGATGACTGGGGTGGTATGGATGATGAAACCAGTCATGAGGAGAAAGCTTTACCCAAGAAAGAAAGACCTCAAGATGAAATAGATCCGGATGAAAAGGAGAAGAAAAAAGTACGTCAGGGTGAAGGGCGTTTTACCCAGAAAGCGGTTGGGGAAGGCAAAACTGTAGACCTACTTGGTCAAGACAGCGGTAAGTTCAACTATCGTGTCAAATATACCCCACCACCATGGGCATTAAAAAATGACGACATTATACCGAATGGATGGGGTGGCATGGATGAAGTCTTAACCAGCCAAATGAATCTCGAGGAGAAGGAGGATCAGGAAGAGAAAAAGAAAAAAAAGACTTGCTGAGGTGATAGGCGATTTGTTTGAAAAGCATGAAAACAAGGTGAAGTTGTTGATTATCTGGGTCAAGACAACGGTAAATATAATTACCGTGTCAAATATACACCTCCTTCATGGGCATTCAAAAACGAAACAATCACACCTGATGGTTGGGATGGAATAGATGTTGACGAAGCCACAAAATGGTGCTTATGAAGCTTCTCAATGAGGTGCACGTCCCTGAGACGATTAATGAAGTACAATTGGAAGACTTTGTTGGTGCTATTCTTCTGAAGGATCAAATTGCTTTCTCTAATGAAGATTTTCCAATTGATGGGCGTTCCCACAATAAAGCCCTGTATATTGCCGTCTAATACCGGGGCAAGGAGGTGTCACGGGTGCTGATCGATAATGGTTTCGCACCTAATTTGTGTCCACTAAGCACATTGCATTGCTTAGAGATTAGTGAAGAGCTAATCAAACCTTCTAAGGTAACCGTGCACTCATTTGATGGAATGAAGAAAGACGTTATTGGCAACATCGAGCTTGAAGTAAACATAGGCTCGGTGCCTTTCCTGATTGACTTTCAAGTGGTAGATATTCCAAGAACTTTCAACTTGTTACTCGGAAGACCTTGGATTCATATGGCTGGCGCCATTCCTTTAAGTCTTCATCAGAAGGTCAGGTTTGTCATTAATGGCAAAATGATCACTGTACATGGGGAGATAGATTTTATCACCTATAAGGAGAGTGCAATACCGTATGTCGAACCCGGAGTAAAAGAAGAACCAAATTATCATTCCTTCAAAATGATCTCAATGGTGCAAATTCTTGCCGGTTGCATCATAAAATCCCCAGAGTTCTCAACATCATCCATTATGTCTGGAAGAATGTTATGCCAGTATGGATTTACTCCCGGTAATGGTCTTGGATCAAAGTCTCAAGGAGTCAAAGAACTTATCACTTCTCTCGCTACAAGGATAAATCACGAAATAGGTTATATTCCAAATAATCCTAAAGATCACCATGGAAACCAAGGCCAAGGTCGAAAGAACTATGGAGGCTATAGAGGTTGAGGTGATCGCCTCATTAATCCATTCATATGGAAAGGCAAAGCTAAAGAGCTTCCCTATCATCAAATCCATATTAAGGAAACTTTTCCTGGACCTTCCAAGCTACTTCAAGAAGAGGACTTACATACAGAGGAAGAAACTATTTGGTCAAGTTTATTCGAAGAGAATACCATCAGCGTTATAATAACTGAGGTAGAAAATACCTACGCACTGGAGTAGGAAGATTCCCTTGAACCTTTGTTGCTTGTTTTTCGTTGCATTTTGTTAATTGCCATTTCAAATTTCTTGTGATTTCAGTTCAGTTGCAATTTATATTCCTTTTGATGTAGATGTAATCGTGTTTTTCAATTCAATAAAACTGATCAAATGTTTTGTTAAGGACATGTAGAAACAAAACCAAACCTATAATGAATATTATCCTCATTCATGAGGCTTAAGGCTTTAGGTTTCTATATTGCTCGTCATTGCGAAAATGATTTTAAGAGCAAGGAAGTTTTGATGATATGAGGACTAGCTCTACCTTTATGTTCTTTTAAAGCAAATTTCAAAATGAATTTCAAAAAAAGTTTTTCATAGGACCATGTGCGTTACTTACTTTGGGTGTGATTACTAATCATGTTTGTTACATGTCAGGCATGAGCATTTGCATATCTATGATAGACTCATATATGACCCAAATCTTTTTGAGGAGATCACTTGCGATATTGAAGTGGATAATGAAGATGAGGAATGGGACAGAAGAGAATAGATCCGTCATGAAGAATCAAAACCACTCACATTGGAGAAAACGATTACTGTTAATCTAGATGATAAAGAGAATCCTAAAGAGGTTAAGATTGGAGAAAGTCTTCCTTCATCAGAAGTAGAAAGAATCATAGATTTGCTCAAACAATATCAAGCTATATTTGTATGGTCTTATGCTGACACGCCAAGCCTTGATCCAAGCATAGTTGACCATGCTTTGCCAATTGATCCAAGTATTCCATCAAAGAAACAAAAACTAAGGCGAACAAAGCCGGAATTAGCAAAGAAAATAGAGGAAAAAGTAATGAAATTACTTAAAGTTGGTTTCATCGAGGTAGTGCCATATCCAGAATGGGTTGCCAACATAGTACCCGTAATGAAGAAAGATGGTCGGGTGCGGGTGTGCGTTGATTATCGTGACCTAAATAAAGCAAGCCCTGAAGATGATTTCTCACTTCCACATATCGATGTATTAGTGGATAGCACTGCTGGGTTCGAAACATTTTGATTCATGAATGGTTTCTCAGGATATAATCAAATCTTCATGAAGAAAAAGGATAAGGCGAAAACGTCCTTCATAATACCATGAGGCATATTTTGCTACAAGGTGATGCCTTTCGATTTGAAAAATGCTGATGCCACATATCAAAGAGCAATGGTAACTTTGTTCCATGACATAATGCACAAAGAAATCGAGGTATACGTGGATGACATGATTGCAAAATCTACACAAGGAGAGGATCTTGTTGAGATGCTTCGCAAATTGTTCGAAAGACTTAGAAAATATAAGTTACGGCTAAACCCCAACAAGTGTGTATTTGGGGCAAAATCTGGCAAACTGCTAGGATTTGTGATCAGGAACAGAGGAATCGAAATTGACCATTCCAAGATCAAGGCAATATATGACTTAAAGACTCCCTCTACGGTAAAAGAAGTGAGAAGCCTGTTGGGGCGATTAAACTATATTGCCCGTTTCATCTATCAGCTCTCTGAGACTGTTAAACCATTCTTCAAACTATTAAAGAAAAATGCCAAAGTAAAGTAGGATGCGTAATGTCAACAAGCCTTTGATAAGATCAAAGAATATCTGGTATGCCCACCAATGTTGGTACCACTAATTCCTGGTGTCCCCTTGATCTTATTTTTGACGATTCACTATGAATCGTTAGGAGTTGTGCTTGTACAAAGAAGACCAAATAATGGTAAAGAACAAGCCATTTATTACTTGAGCAAGAAATTCACAGCATCAGCAATAAATTACCTAGCAGTCGAGAAGACATGCGTTGTATTGATTTAGGTATTCCACATATTAAGACAATACACCATTCATCACCAAATTTTGCTAGTGACTGAGAATGATCCAAGAAAGTACCTTCTCGAGAAATCCTCCTTGGTCGGGAAATTAGCAAAGTGGCAGTCTTGTTTTCTGAGTTTGACATTAGAAGTTTGTCACAAAAGTCAGTAAAAGGACGAGCGATAGCAGATTTGTTGGCAGAAAATTCGCAAAATATTGCTAGTTGTGAAGAACGACTTGATGACCACATATTGACATTAGTCGACGACAAATGGATCATGTATTTTGATGGTGCAACCAACTTATCTGGGTCAGGAACTGGGGCAGTACTGATCTCTCCAGAAGGCCAACACTATCTAGTATTTGCGAATTGGTATTTCCATGCACCAATAACGTTGCTGAATACTAAGCATGCATTCTCGTTTTACAATTAGACCTTTCAATGAAGGTAAAAAGTTACAAGTATATGGAGATTCCATGTTCATCATATTGCAAACAACTGGTGAATGGCAAACTCGAGATGCCAAACTAATTCCTTATCACAGCTATTTAGAAGAGATGATAAAATGTTTCGAAGAGGTAACATTCAATTATCTTCCAAGAGCTCAGAATCATTTTACAAATGCTCTTGCAACTTTGTCATCCTTACTACAAGCTAAAGATGGTATGGATATAAAACTATTGAGAATCAATATTCTCGAACAACCAGCTCATTGCATGATGGTCCAAGCAGAGTTTGATAATTAACCATGGTATCATGACATCAAAAGATATCTTCAATGAAGAGAATTTTCTAAAGAAAGCCAACCAGGTGATAGGAAGTTCATAAGGAAGATAGTCGACAAATTCTTACTCGGTGGTCAAACCCTTTACAAGAAATCATTTGATTCAACCCTGTTAAGGTGTGTGGATGCTACAGAAGCTGAACAGATCATGAAAGAAATTCATGGGGGTGAATGTAGACCGCACATGAATGGACATCTTCTAGCTTGAAAGATTATGAAATTGGAATATCATTGGATGACAATAGAATCAGATTACATCCAACATGTGAGATGTTGCCATCAATGTCAAGTTTATGGGGATAAAATTAATGTATCACCAAATGAACTACATTAAATGTCCGAACCATGGCCATTTTCAATGTGGGGGCATTGATATGATTGATCCAATCAACCCCAAGGCCTCAAATGGACACCGGTTCATCCCCATTGCTATTGATTATTTCACTAAGTGGATTGAAGTAAACTCCTACAAAAATGTTACTGCCAAGAATGTTGCAAAATTCATTAGGCAGGACATCATCGCTAGGTACAGAGTTCCAGAAGTAATAATCATAGACAATGGCTCAAATCTAAACAATAGGATCGTAGATGATTTACTTGAGCATTTCCATGTCCGACATTTGAACTCATCTCCATATCGTCCACAAATGAATGGAGCAGTTGAAGCGGCAAATAAGAATATCAAGAAGATACTGGCCAAAATAGTCGAAAATTATCGTGATTGGCACGAAAGATTGCCATATGCTCTGATGGTATATCGAACTTCAATCCGAGCATCAACTGGAGCAACCCTATTTTCCTTGGTTTATGGAATGGAAGTAGTGCTACCTGTTGAAATAGAAATTCCTTCATTAATGATACTATCTCAGTTAAAGCTTTCAGAAGCTGAGTGGATCCAACAAAAGTATGAACAACTCAACATGATTGATGAAAAAAGATTAAGAGCTTTATGCCATGGACAAGTCTATCAAAGACGAGTGGCTAAATATTTAATCGAAAGGTAAAACCAAGGAATTTCAAAACAGAGGATTTAGTAGTGAGGAAAATCATCTTCAACAATTCAGATCCTCGGGGCAAATTCACTCCGAATTATGAGGGTCCATATATTGTCAAGAAAGTTCTTCCTAAAAGAGCATTGATTCTTATAAATGTGGCAAGAATAGAACTAACTTATCCTGTAAATGCAAATGCTGTCAAGATTTTCTACCCATGAAATAAAGACAAACATTCGAGAAAAGATTCGAGTCACTTTAGAACATGCGCATATCATGCATATCACGCATATCATGGATTTCATGAACATGTCTATCTATTTTGCAAAAGAAAACAAAGGATCTGAACAAGTTAATGATTTCGTAATTCCCAATGGAGTTATCAAATAGTAAAAAAAAGTATCACTTCCAACTCTATTTTCTATTGATATCCTCTAATGTGCTTGCCTTTTTATCATCTCCAGGGAAACAAAGAAAAGGGAGCAACAAAAGCAGAATCCCCAATGGAACTAAAGCAAAAACATGCAAACAAGAAGGATCTTGGTAAGTTGATCAGATAGGTATCCCTAAATCGTGAGGGCATATGCTAAAGAGGTTACCTTTCTAAGAGAAAAATCAAACTTTTTCTTCCCCAAGCGAAATGACACTAAGGATGAGCAAAACAAAACATATTGTTTTGAAAAGACACTACCTTAGAAATGTTTCAATCAAAGATTTTGAAACATCCTTTTTTTAAAAATGCACTAAGCATCAAAATTCCCTAAAAAGGATAATTTGACAAAAGGCTTTGAAAAATTTCATAGAAAAATTTGCATCAAATCGAATGGAAAAACCTTCAAATGATAAAAGGTAAGCCATATCCAAACACGTCCCCTATACACTCAAAATCAAAGCGTAGAAATGAGTGAGAAAAAACTCATCTGAAGGAAATAGGGGATACTCGCAATGATTACATGGATTGAAATTATGAAAGGCAATCATTTCATTATCCTAAACACATGCTTATCCTTTGCAAACTCAAATTTGAGCCAAAACAGTGGGGAAGTTCTACCAAAACAACCTTATTAAGAACTACCCCACACTGGGGCAAATCAGGAGATTTGTGCATTGATAGCTATGGAGAATAGGATCAAGAAGGATCTTATTGCATACTCTTGCATCAATCTTTCTGAGATAACTTCATATGAAGTCATATGGAAGCTCAAAACATCCCAAGAGAAAGAAGAGCACTTCATTTCTTATACCCAAACACATTACCTTTGGCAAAACCAAATTGAGCCTGAATATTCATTTCAGAACCCTAAATTGGTGATCATCTCTTCACACTGGAGCATGAGCATATGATCCACTTTAATAGATAAGAAACAAAAGTGTATAACACAAAGTCCTTAGAATTCAAAAAGATCAAAGGCAAAAGAGTCTAGGGCATGGCAAAGCAGTGTGTGTGGTAAAAATAAGGCCAAATGCCCAAGAAAACTGGGAAAGAAAAGAGAGTGTAAAAGAAAGCTCGAAATGACAAAAGTCGTGACAAAGCAAAGTCAAAATCACGAGAGATCATAAATCACAACAAGTGAGAATGATTAAAAGAAAAGAGATTGTGATGAATGTTTAGAGGACTCTAACATTCATAGAACAGGTGGTGATGCCAAGAAGATCACCAATTTCATGAAAACCCTGAATTTAAACAAATGAGCCTTTTTGAGCCTACCCAATACCAACAATACAACATCTCCCCAAAGACTCTTCAGATTGGGATGTTGAGAGTAGAAACATGACTTTATGACAAGAAGTCATCACTCAAAGAAGTGTATGCAATACTATCTTGTCTTATCTTCGAGGTTCTTAACTTGTAAACTTGAAGTCAGTTGTGCCAAAATCCTTTTCTTGGCCTCAAAATGCCTTTTTCTTTTAATAGTCATTGACCAAGCCAACATTACAGTCCTATGAAAGACCTTGTCGGATCAATTGGATTGTATACATTGCGAATATCTCTGAACGCCCAAGGATTGGCTAAGAGAGATAAAATTGAGGGATATTAGAAGAGTCCCCTTTTAATTAAATGAAGAAAAGACCAAGTTCATAAATTGAAACAAATCATTTTTAATGAAGGCTTCCAAGTGATCATTTCAAGCATTTCTTGAAAGTTTACAACCATTTTGTTCAAATAATTCCTTGGAAAGGAGATTTGATTGTCTGAAATGCATACAAAGAATGCATATTTCAAAACCAAGTTTCAAAAGTTTTTAGTCAACTTAAAATCAAGTTTTCAAAAAGTTTGTGGTAACATAAAAAAAATCACATTTTTTCTAAAAAAATATAAATATTCCAAAGAAAATTGTACTTCGTAGCCTCTGAGTGACGATTCTCATGAGTGATTGCGATTTTGCAACTTCAAATATGATGATTTTTATAGTTTTTCTCAAGTGTTCACAGGTTTGTAGCTTCGGAGCCATCACCCTCCGAGTGTTCGCAACATGTATCTTTGGCTGACTTTTTGGGCCTAAAGCATGGCCTCATTATAGTTCTTCTGAGTGATTGCGGATTTGTAGCTTCGGAGAATTGACCCTCCATAAGTGATCACAAACCGTAGCTTCAGAAAAACTATTACAAAAGTCATACCGGTGAGGAACCACTAGGCAAATTTAAGTCCTATTGGCAAGAAGCCTCTAGCCAATTTCCAAAATCCTATGGATGAGGAATCACATGGCAAGTCTCCAAAATTCAAGTCCTATTAGCAAGAACCCTTTAGACAATTTCCAAAATCCTACAAGTGAGGAATCTCATGGCAAGTCTCCAAAATTCAAAGTCCTACAAGCGAGGAGCCCCTAAGCAAATTCAAGTCCTATTGGCAAGAAGTCTCTAGGCAATTTCCAAAATTCAAGTCTTATTGGTGAGGAGCCTTTAGGCAATTTCCAAAATCCTATGAGTGAGGAATTACATGGCAAATCTCCAAAATTCAAGTCCTAGTGGTAAGAAACCTCTAGGCAATTTCCAAAATCCTATGGGTGAGGAATCTCATGGCAAGTCTCCAAAATTCAAGTTCTATTGGCGAGAAGCCTTTAGGCAATTTCCAAAATAGTACGGTTGAGGAATCTCATGGCAAGTCTCCAAAATTCAAAGTCCTACAGGCGAGAAGCCCCTAGGCAATTTCCAAAGTCCTATAGGCGAGGAGCTCCTAGGCAATTTCCAAAGTCCTACAGGCGAGGAGCTCCTAGGCAATTTCCAAAGTTCTATAGGCGAGGAGCTCCTAGGCAAATTAAAGTCTTACTAGTGAAAAACCCTAGGCAAATCTAAAGTCCTATTGATGAGAAACCACTAGGCAAATTTAAAATCCTTAGGCGAGGAGCCTTAGGTGTTCATGGTTCGTGGGTTTGTCATTAAACCACGAAATTTGAATAACCATCATATTCATCACCACCATCAATTCATGCCCTTAGATAAATAACGAAGAAACTCTCATAAACAAGTAAGTTTATCTCCCTTGATTATCAAGAATCTTTCAAAATGTGTTCCGAAAATAAAACCTTTGGATTAGATCACGAATTTCAAAAGCAAGACCCTAATTAATTGTTGTGAAATTTTCATCTTATCTCATTTAGTGAGTCGACTAAAAATTCAGGCGTCACCTTGTCTTTAAGATCAACCTCTAACGAGCTCAATCTCAAAGATGGGCACTTGTTAACACTTAATTTTTAGGTCATTTTTCTCAATTTTTCAAAGATTTCAAAATAAGGTCTAGGAATCTTGGCCAAGCCTAGAAACCTATTTCTAAATCAAAAAAATATTTTTTTTGGCATTTTTCTGCATTTTTCCTTAATTTCTTTTAGTCAAAATAAGTGAGAAAATCAAGAAAAATAGCAAATGGAACCCAAAAATTCCATAAAAATAGTCATTAGTCTTCGTTCAAATTCAATTTCATGAATACATCATCAATTTTGAAAAATCTCAATCGGGTATATGTTTTTCCCAAAATTGGGCAAAATTAAACCCAAATTGAACAAAAAATGCAATTAAATTTTTTTTAGTCATTTTTAAGTCATAGTGTCTTCATAACAAATGATTCTAGGACCTTGAATTGCATAATGGTTGGTCCAATTGCACAATTTGATGTAAAAATAAAAAATCCCCAAAATTAGATTGAAAATTAAGAATTTTGAACCCAAATTGGGAATCGTGCCCAATATGAAATTGTCGAAATATGATACCATCATTTATAGGGTTAATCAGATATGGGTAATTCAATTTTAGCATTAATTTTGCCTAATCAGGTCATTAGAATATCAAATTGAATAAAAACCTATTAACCTGAATACAAAAATGAGATATTTTTTGACTCAATTATAATAAAAATTAGGGAAAATCATATATTTGGGCTCGGAATATGATGGGGAATTCAATTTTGGGGTTTAATTTGAAAAATTGTGTCAAATATGAGAACTTAAAGTAACCCGGGTCCGTCAGGTTGACCGGGTCAACCCGATTTGACCGGATTACCCTTCTTCCTTACCCGACTCAGCCAACACATGCACAAACTAGTGGTGACTCCAAAATCACAAATTTAGAAATTACCTTCCACTTTCATGTGAGGTATGGTTTGGGAGAGACCTTTATACGGAAATACCTCCTTAGCGCGCAAATCCCGATAAAACCCCAAAAAAAAGGTGTGGCGCAACAACCGTCCAATTAAATTTGTCACAAAACTCTCAGAAATTCGACACCAAAGTTCGGACTCTAAATAACAGCCAAATTTGATCAAGTGCAATTCTAGTGAAATCTCTAATTTAAAAATAACCCAAGAGTGACTAGTTTTGGCGAGATTTTATTATAAGCGCACTGACGAAATATACGTTTTATAAATCCTAAAAATGGGTTGAAATTCAGAATGTCACAATTGTAAAAATTCAAAAAAAATCATAAAAATTTTTAAAAAGAAAAAAATTTAAAAATATCAAGAAAAATTTAAAAATTGCAAAAACTGTCCACATTATCTTTGGTCATGCTACTTGTCGGCATTAACTAGACAACCACTTTCTTTATTTCTAGCCATTCTTAGCTAAATAGGAAAATTGTTAAATGGTTTAAGACTAAATTGGCCAAATCGAACAGTTTATGATTGAATTAGCCATCGTATAATAGGTTTAGGACTTTTTGCACAATTATCCCAACTTCTATAAGCATCCATTCAAGCTGTCGTCCTCGTCACTCATATGTTTGTGTGTTTTATTAAGAATATTTTCATATTTTATCAAAATCGGATGTTCAATCCGATTCGAGACCCTAGCAACATGCATCTATTAGGTGAATCGTAATCACCATAATCATAAGCCAATCTATCGAATGTATGATAAACTACTACTGGATACATCCCTATCGATTCAAGCCTTTTCACATTTCATATATTGACCTATCAAAATGATGCAACTTTGTCATATTTTAAGATATTTAGTGTACTTTGATAGTTATCGACCAATCATAAATAAATTTTACACTTTATAGTGCAATGGGAAAATTACCAATTACTACTTATTGTACGGATGCCAATTCAGTCATAAAATTTTTAATTTTTTCAATTTAGTCATAATTTTTAAGCAACATTTTAACGTTGCCATTCAGGTAAATTTTATAGGGAAATCGTTCACATAAAGATCTAGTCATCACCGACTGTCCTACGTGGCATATCACCACATTAGTGATTTCTAGTGAAAATTAGTCAAAAGGATTACCTTGGAATTTCGTTCTAAGAATTAGGACTCAATTGGCATAATTGAAATATTTAAAACTAAATTGAAATCTGCACAATAGGTGTGATATCATGAAATTTTGATCCAATTTGGTGATTTATGAAATAGTGATTTCCTCGATGCTCTATTAGTTAATGTCGAGCCGTGCTTTTTGGGGCTTTCGGGATTTGCGTGCTAAGGAGGTATTTCCTTGTAAGGGTCTTTCCTAGACCATACCTCACGTGACAGTGGACAGTAATTTCCTATTTAATATAAGTTTGTGATTTTGGAGTCGCCACTAGTCATTATTAGTAGGTAGACTGGAAACTTAATCAAGGTACATGAGAAATACCATGATTTTACAAATCAGAGATTTTGAGTACGGAGACTTGGTTACGTTATTGATCCCAAATCGAGATCTCTAATGCCCTTTTGATACCTAAGAACGATATGATGTCTAATGTGTCATGCAAATTTCCGAGGCTTACCCACTAATTCTATCCATTCTAATCACAGGAAAAACCAAACAAGTATTAAATGTACAATCAATGTCAATCAGATCAAACAATCATAAATGGTCTTTAAAAATAAAAATCAATCAAAACATCCAAACCCTAATGAAGCTTTGGAAGCTTATTCATTTCATGATTTACATTTTTTAGGGTTTTAGGGTTTTTTTGGGGTTATAATCCATGAATTTGGAATTTTCTAAAAATGCCACTTAGGCACTTCTGAAAATTCAAATCTCACTTTTTATGGTTGGCCACCGTGTTTTTGTACCATTCTGTGAATTTTTAAAATTTATGAAAATTTTTTATTTTTTTTCAGAAATTTCATTAACTGAGAGTTGATTTTTTTATGATTTTCTGAAAATTTTTATGAATTTTCCAATTTTCCAATTTTTATTGATTTTCTAAAATTTTCACATTTTTTATTTGTATTTTCTAAATTTTCTGATTTTTTTTGAATTTTTCGAAAATTTTTGAATTTTTATGTATTTTCTTTTCCTTTTTTATTTTTCTGTGAATTTTCTATTTTTTATGAAATTTTTCGAATTTCTAAAAATTTTTAGATTTTTCACTTTTTTGAAATTTTTTTAATGAATTTTTGTATTTATTTTTCGATTTTTTAGATTTTTTTTGAATTTTTTAAGATTTTTTTAATTTCCGGCCTAGAAACAAACCGAACCGGCCCAGTTCAACCCGGTTTGCCCTGATCAAATCGGGCGTCATCGGCGTCAGAGCCGGTTGTCTTCTCCAGCGGGCATAGAACCGCAATGGTGCCGTTTTTTTTCTCTTCTTCATTGTGTCATTTTATTAAACATGTGGTGGGCATGAATCCTAGTTCTACATTCTCGAGGCCGCCAGTTTGAATCATTCTTCGACGAACTTCCAGTGAGAGTTTCATCATTCTGATTGATCCGTTGTAAAGTTAGTGTATTCTATTTTCAGTCCGATCCATTTAGCACATCGTCGGACCTCTGCTGGCTGGCATAAAACCGATCCAAAAAACCTAATTTGCTAACTATCCTATACCATCTATTCAAGCCCACAGATTATCATACAAATCGCCCTAGTCGTCTATGTCAATCTCAATCGATATAAAATCATCAAACAAGGTGAGAAAATGCTAACTTGGATGGTGTATGACCATGGGGATGCTCTCGCGGGATCCTCCGAATTCTGGCGAGATAGTTCACGAAATGGCTGATTTGGTTTACACGTTTTTAATGCCTAAAAAATGCATTCAAACAACACAAAATATGTTTAGAAATGTATTCTAAGCATTCAGAAACTCAAAATCTGAGAGAAGATTGCATAATCATCAAGATTGAACTAAATCATGCTTCTTGGAATTCTGGAAAATCGTGATTATGAGAGGATTTTACCTTCTTCAAATGTAATCAAATTGGAGTTCCTAGACTAGGCGGTGCCCGTGGAGTTGCTCTTCAACACTCAGACTTTGGTGGTCTTGGCTTCACTGAAAGGGTTCTAAGCAAGCCGGCCGAGCTTTATTTTCAAGTGTTCACGGCCAACTCTTGTTCTGGTTCACCGGTGAGGAAACTCACTATCGAGGCTGATTTGTTAGCGCTTTTCGATCAGAAAAGCATCGATTGCTCGGTCTCAAAGAGTCTCTACTCACCTCACGTTCAATCTCTCTCTTTCGCACATATTCTCTCTCTCCTCTCTTCTTGGCAAATTGTCGAACACCTCTCCTTCCTCATGATCCATTTTTTCCAGCTTTTTGTTGATCGATTTCCCGCCCAAAGTTTGTTGTTGACCGACCTTGAATTGATTAGGGTGATTCTCTAGCGTCGGCGGGATATTTTCAAGCTGGGCAACTCGATCGGGGAAGGTTCATGAAGTTGCGGGTTTGAACTGTTTGTTTTTTGGGTTTAATGTGACTTGGGTGAGTCGGGTAAGGAAGACAACCAACCTGGGTTGGGTCGGGTTGACCCGGCTGACCTAGGTTGGTCTAAATTCGCCAGTTAAGCTTAATTTTGACTCAATTTTCAAAATTAAACCCCAAAATTGAATTCCTCATCACATTTCGAATCCAAAAATGTAATTTTCCCCAATTTTATTATAATTGTGTCTAAAATTTTCAAATTTTTATATTCGGGTTAATAGGGATTTGTTTAATCTGATGTCCTAATGACCTGATTAGGCAAAATTGTTGCCAAAATTGAATTAGCCACATTTGATTGACCCTAGAAATGATGGTCTCATGGTTCAACAATTTCATATTGGACATGATTCCTAATTTGGGTTCAAAATTCGTAATTTTCAATTGAATTTTGGGGATTTTTTATTTTTATGACAAATTGTGCAATTGGAATGACCATTATGTAATTCAAGGTCCCAGAATCATTTTTTTTAAGACACTATGACTTAAACATGACTATAAAAAAATTAATTGCACTTTTGATTCAATTTGGGGTTTAGTTTTGCCCAATTTTGGGAAAAACATATACCCGATTCAGATTTTTCAAAATTGATGATGTATTCATGAAATTGGATTTAAAATAAGACTAATGACTATTTTTATGGAATTTTATGATTCTATTTGCTATTTTTCTTGATTTTCTCACTTAGTTTGACTAAAAGAAATTAAGGGAAAATGCAGGAAAATGCTAAAAAAATATTTTTGGTTTAGAAATAGGTTTCTAGGCTTGGCCAAGACTCCTAGTCCTAATTTTTAGATTTTTAAAAATATGACAAAAAATGAGCTAAAAATCAAGTGTCAATAACTGCCTCTCTTTGAGATTGAGCTCGTTAGAGGTTGATCTCAAAGTCAAAGACAAGGTGACACCTGAGTTTTCAGTCGACTCAATGAATAAAATAAGATGGAAATTTCACAATAACTGATTATGAATCTTGCTTTTGAAATTCGTGATATAATCCAAAGGTTCTCTTTTCAGAACATATTTTGAAAGGTTCTTAATGATTGAGGGAGAGAAACTTGCCTTTTTTTGAGCGTCTCTTTGTTATTTATCCAAGGACATGAATTGATGGTTATGATGATTAGGATGGTTATTTTGATTTAGTGGTTTGAGGACGAACCCACTAACCATGAACACCTGAGGCTCCTCGTTTGAGGATTTGAAAATTTTCCTAGTGGTTCTTCACCGATAGGACTTGAATTTGTCTAGTGGCTCCTCGCTTGTAGGACTTTGAATTTGCCTAGGGGCTCTTCGCACGTAAAACTTGAATTTGCTTAGTGGTTTCTCACCAGTAAGACTTTGAATTTGCCTAGGGGCTCCTTGCCTGTAAGACTTGAATTTGCCTAGTGGTTCCTCACTAGTAGGACTTTGAATTTGTCCAGGGGCTCATCGCTTGTAGAATTTGAATTTGTCTAGGGGCTCCTCGCCCGTAGGACTTTGAATTTTCCTAGTAGTTCCTTCCCAATATGACTTTGAATTTGCCTAGGGGCTCATCATCTATCGGACTTTGAATTTACCCAGGGGCTCTTCGCTTGTAGGACTTTGAATTTGCCTAGTGGTTCCTCACTAGTAGGACTTTGAATTTGCTTAGGGGCTCTTTGCCTGTAGGCCTTTGAATTTGCCTAGGGGCTCTTTGCCTATAGGACTTGAATTTGCCGATAGGCTCATCGCCTGTAGGAGTTGAATTTGCCTAGGGGCTCTTCGCCTGTAGAACTTTGAATTTGCCTAGGGGCTCCTCGCCCGTAGGACTTTGGGAAGACTTCAAATAATGAATGCTTTGACCGTGAGTTATGTGATTTTGAGGTTTTACTAACCTTGGTATGTTTTTTTAGTTGACCAAAAACTATTTTGAAAAGTAATTTTGAAATTAATCAAAATTGTTTGAAATGTGGTTTTTTCTTAGCTTACTACAAAATATTTGAAAAGTAGTTTTGAAATGTGCATTCTTTGCATTAACGCATTTTAGACAATCAAATTTCCTTTTTAAGGAATTATTTGAACAAAATGCTTGCAATCTTTCAAGAAATGCTTGAAATAATCGTTTGGAAGACCTTCATTAGAAAGGATTTGTTTCAATTTATGAACTTGGTCGTTTCTTTATTTGATTAAAAGGGGACTTGTTTGATATCCCTCAATTTTATCTCTCTTAACCAATCCTTAGGTGTTCGAAGATGTTCGCAATTTATACAATCCAATTGATCTGATAACGTCTTTCAAAATGTTGTAATATTGGCTTGATCAATGGCTATTCAAAGAATAGGTATTCTGAGGCCAAGAAAAAGGATTTCGTCATATCTGACTTTGGGTCTACAAGTTAAGAACCTCAAGGACAAGACAATGTATTATTACATACACTTCTTTGAGTGATGACTTATTGTCATAAAGTTATGTTTCTACTCTCAACATCCCAATTTGAAGAGTCTTTGGGGAGAGGTTATATTATTGGTACTGGGTAGGCTAAAAAGGCTTATTTGTTTGAATTCAGGGTTTTTATGAAATTGGTGATCTTCTTGGCATCACCACCTTTTTCTTTCGTCTACTAGGAATCTTTCTTTTCAGGAACATCAAAGTCCTCTAGACATTCATTACAATCTCTTTTCTTTTGCTTATTCTCTATGCTCTTTCATGATCTTGACTTTGCTTTGTCATGACTTTTTTTGTCACTTCGAGCTTTCTTTTGAACCCTCTTTTCTTTTTCATTTCATTTTTCTTGGGCATTCGGCCTTGCTTTTACCAGGCATACTGCTTTTTCATGTTCCAGATTCTTTTGCTTTTGACTTTCTTGAATTCTAATGTGACATCCTGAATTTGGTTTAATTGATTAAGGTGTTATATGAGTGGAATTAGTGATGAATGAAGCACAATCATTTAATCAAGAGACCATGATTTATGATTCTTAAGGCATCAAATTTATTTAAATTCGTGGGAATACTCAAAGGAACTTTAAATGGCCATATTTGATGCACCGCTCGTACGGGTTATTAGGTTGATTAAATGAAAAGATATGGGTGTGGAAATTTATTATATGATATAATTAGAGGTATTATAGCACAAAGTGTGCCCTAATACCCCCTTGCATGGCTGAACGTGGATTGCATGAAGAAGAGGGAGAAGTGGCATTCTTCTTCTTCTTTTATCACTAGATTGCCACTTTGTCATATTCATTTGTCTCATCCTTTTGTTCTGCTGTCGCGCCGCGCTTTTGGGGGGCTTTCGGGCTTGGCTGACTCGGTTTATGTAAGTTTAATACCCCAAATGCAATGAAACAACACCAAATGTGATTAGAAACTTGTAATGAACATCCAAATGTCAAGATTCACCGACGAAATCACATAAACATGTATATCAAGGTTAAAACTGAATTCTGGAAAATTTTTAGAAAAATGACCGCGAGCTGATTTTACCTTCTTCGTCCGCTAATCAAACAAAATTGTCGAAGTGATCCGCGCCTCTTGGGTTGTTCCTTGACACTTGGTCTTCCTCTTGGTGATTTGGGATTCACCGGAACAGGTCTGGATTGGCCGAAAAATGCCCGGTTTCAGGCCTTTACGGTCAAGTTCTTTCTGGTTGCCTGAGAAGGAAATCCTCCGAAAAATGGTCGATTTGCCGGCACCGATTAGTCGATTGGCAATGATCGCTCGACCTAGAGATCTCTACTTCTCTTTCTCTTTCTAGATTTCTCTCTAATTCGCGCTCGTTCTCTCTCTTCTCCCTCTATGGCATTCTGTCGAACACGTTCTTTTCCTTTGTTAGTTTTTTTTCGTTTTTGTTATGCGATTTTTCCTGCTCAAAATTGGTTAGAACCGACTTTCGATTGGTTCGATCGGTAACCTAGTGCCAGCTAGATATTTTCCAGCTAGCCTAGTCGATTTCCACGTGCCAGAATAGTTGGAAATGATCGGTGAAGTCGTGGGTTTGATTCAATTTTTCTGGGTTTAGTGTGCTTTGGCTGAGTCGGGTGAAGAAGGTGAGTAACCCGAGTCGAGTCGGGTGGACCCAGTCGACCCGACAAATCCGGGTTGGCCTAAATTCTCAAATTCGACTTGATTTTGACCCAATTTTCCAAATTTAACCCCAAAATTGAATTTCCCATCATATTCCGAACCAAATATATAATTTTCCCCAATTTTTATTATAATTGTGTCCAAGATTTTCTCATTTTTATATTTGAGTTGGTGGTGAGGTGAGAGGATCGCGTGGATGGCGGCGTGGACGGTGGTTCCGGCGGGTGGCGGCAGCTTGCTGCTCCGGCGGCTCCTCACGGCAAAAGGGAAGAAGGAGAGAGTGAGAGTTGGCGAGAGAGAGTGGTGGGGCCAGCTGAAAATGAGAGGAAATGGGGAGAGAGAGAATGAGAGTGTTTTGTTCAAATGGGTGAGTAGAGTAGGTAGCCAACCCCACCAAAAAATACAACTTTGCTCTTCCACCACCCCCAATCCATTGGCCAAGATTGGATCTTGAACAAAACACCTAGGGGCAATTTAGTCCATCAATTTCGGTCAAGATAAGGGCTGAACAAGTCCTTTTTTACCCCTCAAAATTCGGAACTTGAGGCTTAGGGCTCAGGGGCAAAATGGTAATTTTCCGTTCCCGGGCCAAAATTTCATTTTTCAACCCTACCGATCACAAATATGATTGGCCACATTAATACGACGTTGTCCATGCAAAATAGTCGCGTACGTCCGTGAATTTCGACACTCAAGTCCGAATTCAATTTCACGATCAATTTCACTCAAATACGATTTTAGCGTCTCTTACTAATGGGTAGCTGTTTAGGGATTACGCATATCAACTTAGGGTTACTTGAGTCCTGACAGTCTTGATTTCCAAGAGAACATGAGGATTTATCGCTAGTTCCGGGGACGCAATCGTTCGGAATAAGTTCAGGATTATTCGTCACGCGTACTCTTGATCGTGCGGAATCACCCGCGATCAGGTCGTACGTCGTTGGCAAACCAAATCCGTCACCCTCCTTGGATCGGCCTACATTGGCCCAAAATATTCCCTCATCGTTCCTCGAAATTGGGGCTCGATTCACGGTCGAGTTCTTGGGTCCATGTACCGTTTCCTCGTTAGCCATTCCTTATTGGTTAGTATCCCGAAAGTGATCAATTCCGGGCGTGACTTACTAAAATGAAATGAGGAATAAACAATTATTTCATTGATTCCGGAAGTGGGTCGAATTCAGGATGTTACATAAAATGTATTGTTTGAGCCTCCCAAAAAGCGCAAAGTTTCTTTTCATAGACCAGCGAAAAAAATTAGGGGAATCCCTAAATCTCTACTCGAGCCTAATTGGACCTAAAAATTCATGCAGTCTGATCTTGGCTGATCTTGTCTTTCAGTTTTGTTTTTCTCGCCTAGAACCAAGTGTCCCATGGGCTAAGTGTTACACTATGGGAACCATCTCTTGAACCTAGTAAGGCAAAGTGCTACACAGTGGGAACCACCTCTTAAACCATGAACCTCTGACCGAAAAAAAAAACTATGGGCCACCTGTAGAATCCTTCAAGTGCGACCACCGAGATATATCAATGGAATTGTCTATATGGTATGCATCATCGAATATCATCTATGTGATTTACTTTTATTAGCATTGGTTATCCCTAGAAGTGGGATCAACTACTTGCTTAGCCGTTGATTTGGTTATTTGACATTGATGTCACTAACGGTGTCTGTAGGCTGGAATGGTAACATCCAGAAATTTTAACACCTAGTGACATGTTGACTCCCATACATGACATTACGCCATTGTGATAATAGGAATATATGAACTTGATTTGGGATAAGATGGATTCATTTCATTGATGCACCGTGTAGATATAATATTTAGTGAACATTTGGAAAGCACCTCATATTTACATAAGTTACGTAACGCCCAAGAAATAGGTGTATCTATGAATTGAATACTGAATAACAATTTTATTTGGTTTCTTTGATTCCTAGAAACTGGCCAACTAAGAGCCATGCATGAAAATGCATTAGTCCCTTATATTTTGGTTTTAAAGTCTGTGGTGGACACTTGGATAGTTAATTGGATTTATTGACTCATTAAGGTGGCTAATCTATTTGAATCTCCTAGTTGTGGTAGAGACAACCAAGACAAGGGAGAGAGAAAAGGTAAAATCAAAATTGGAAAGAGGGGGACAGAGGAAAGAGGGACAAACTGAGAAGAAGATTTTAGGGTTTCCATGGTCATGAAGCTAGAATTTGTCATGTTTATACAGCAAGTTGATGCGTCTGGTATGAGGAAATTGAAGAATAAAGGGATATGCTGAGTTAGTCCATCGATTGAGGTAAGAATCAATAGTTCTAGCTTGATTGAAGCTTGTTTCCATGGAGAATAAAGGTGTGGGTTGCTGACTTGTATCATAAAGAACTAGATTCAATTTCTTCCTTCGGAAGCTATGTTTTAATAGTGATAAGTGCATTTTTAGTATTTATACATCGATGCCGGTCCAACACATTTATAGGAATAATACAAACTACATCATTCTCCAGATCTTAAGTGACTAAGTTTCTATCCTAATACCGATAAATATAACAAATACAAAAAATAAAAATAAGCCGATAAATGACATATATCCAGGTATGCCTACGCAAAACACTGGTTTTTCTAACTACTTACAAAATAAATCAAAACTTCTAGTCTAAAGGGACTGATTTCCGCTCAGAAATAGGAAATAAGTTTTTGGAATATACTTCTACCACGACTAGCCACATTAGTCAAATAATCATGACCGACCGTTGCCGCTGGAGGACAAACTTGGCTCGCCGGTAGCTAGGTCGTGAAGGCTCAACTTCAGTCCCAAATAAAATACATATATGAGATGAAAAAAAATACAATCTTATGAACAATTCCATTGAAACAGACTAAATACAAAGGACGAAATCAACTATTATTGGTTTATCAACATTAATGCACAATACAACTGATCAATGTTAGAAGCAAGATTTGCAATGGAATGACCTGAAATTGTCTGTGCGCGCACCGTGCAAGGTAAACATTAAACGGATATAATTCATAAGAACCTTACGAGGTAGGATTTTTTTTTTTCAAGAGGGTGAAGTAAAATAAGAATCATGTACCTTATGGTTAATGTTTTACTTCAATTCTAGCTCAAATTGTCCTACCAAAAAAAATTAAAAATTTCAAGCTAAATATTTTAGCAAATATGGTGTATGTTGTGTACGCGAAAGAAACCCCACATCTAGGGTGTAATGTAAGGCGGTGCATTTAATATATTCTAATTGACCTATAACTTTAATTGCTTGAGCTTTTGCATAAAAGTGGATCCAACTAGATATATTAATTGCTTTAGACTTGGGCTATGATCCTTCTAGGTTAAGGTTGGGGGTTTCTGTTATGAGTTCCCAGTAAGTGATATTAGTGTTGATAGTTGATTGGTGGCCTATGTATATCGGTGTCTGGTGATTATCCCAGGAAAGAATCTAAATGTGACTCCCTAATAGAGGTGATGGATAGTGTCCCCTGGCTTCTTGCTTAACTTGGCTAGGCTTGGGCAATTGAGGTAAAGTCTGAAGGCATATTTTGTTCCTCTGCTCCTCCGCCAATCTTAGTTGGGCCTACAAAGATTTAAGTTGAGATGACGTTGGCATGCAAGGAATACCTAGATTAAAGGGGAGCCGGCCCAACACGGGAGGCTTACATGTGTGTGAGAGATTTGTTGAGGTGTACGTGTGAAGGTGTTAGGCACAAGAAGTCCACGTTAGGGATGTATTGTAATGTAAATCAAGTTAATATACCTTATTGAGATTTGTTAATGGGCTCGGACTTAAACTATTTCTGAGTGATCTCCCCAAGTGAATTTATTAGTCTCGTAATACGCCATCACAATAGTCAAGATTCCTAGACACTTTCGCAACACTTTTCTAAATTATAGGCTAATCATTTTGTCCACCTAGTCATACACAAGAACGTATAGATTCCAACGACTGACTCCGCTAGCGTAGAACTTGTAAACCGGACTTAATTGACCGTAAATTTTGGCTTGATCGTGGGTCGTAGTTTGTTTAAACAACGTAATTTGAGACAAAATGAGAATTATTTTTAGGTGGTTATCCAAGCACACAAACCCTAGCGGGAAAAATTTTTCTAGCTACGAGTCTATGACCTTTCTAAGTACCATACTAGGCTGCTATGCATAAAATGGATTGAAATAGAATGCAAAGTTAGGTAATTTTGACCGGACACCTAATTTTTTTTGGCCAGAGGTTGTTGACACCTAGTTGATTAATTAGAGATAATACTAACTTGGTCAAGTAAACGAGTTAGATTCATCAATATATAAGTCTACTGACGAGTATACATCAAGTCCTGTTGACACCTAAATTTTACCGAACATTTAGTGTAATTTGCACAAAAAATTAGAGATTAAATTTTTAACCCCTAAACAAAAATATTTAAATTGCATAACATATAGTTTAGGTTCACGTTAATTAATTGCATTTTTTACATCAAATTGGCGGTGGCGAATGAGCTTAAATTTCATCGAACAAAACTCGATTCGCTCGGGAATGCAAGGGCCGGGAATTTCAAGACGAACGGGCTCGGTCGTTTTAATTTGAGCTTAATTCAGCCCAAGTTAATTCAGCCCATTTAAATGTTAATTAGAACCTAAGCCCAAGCCTAAACCCATTAGGATTAGTAAGCCCATCTATTTGACCTAGGTTAACATTATATAAACGTGTTTTAGGTCAGAATTTTGGGGACACGAGAGAAATTCAGAACACAATTTCATACACGGCTACCATTGAGAGAAAAAGGAGAGGACATTCGTGACGAAGCTCTCTTTCGGCAATATTCATCACCCATGGGGGCTTCGCACGATTGAAAAGAGAGAGGGAGCATCCACCCAAAAGATTCTTGGAGGGACTTATGCACACAGAAGAGAAAAAAGTGAAGAAGGAGACTTGCACTTGGAGAATTGAACATCCCATCGCAACAAAGTCTTCAAAGTCAAACTCTCTTTGCTCCCTACAACGTGCCCAACATCCCAGGAGTGTTTCTGAAGTTCCTTATTGACTTGGCTGCCCTATGCTTTGCACCACATCAATCCCGAGCTATCCCTGTCGTCGCTTTGCTCTACTTGGCTGGTCACAACCTTCTCGGTTTGAAACGAACGAAGGAGTCGCAAATTCTCATCACTATCACACTTTCGTTTTTATCTTTCGCAGGTTCTTTAGTGATCGGCTCAGCTTGCTAAGCGGTCTTACTCAAACGGCAAATTGAGTTGCTTTCTAGATTTCCCTACGACAGAACTACCGTTCGCTTGTTCTTCATCAATTCAGCCCCACCGTGAAGCAGCTCCCATCAGTCGGATTGAGAGCTCCACACCACAAGTCGGAGTCGCGCAACCAGCCACCGGTGAAGCCTCACCGAGTAGCCGCGCCACAGCCACACCGAACGAGCCCGCCGTTCCCGACGTCGCCGCCGATCCCATGTCGACCGCTCGTCGCGATCCCGATCCGCAAGCCCGAGTCCCGATCCACGTGATTCGAATTTAGAAAGTTATTTCAAATTAGGTAACGATCATTATCCGATATATTTTCAGAATATCAAGTTTCCTGATTTGCATGTTTTAAATATTTCGTGAATATCACGTGAATATTTAGATGTCGTAGGATAATGTTCGATATATCCGCAATATTTTGAATATTCAAATTAGGAAAATTTCCTAATTTAGCAACGTATTTGGACGACTATCTGACCTTATCCCTAAGGTCCGATACGCGGCGATACGGGAAATTATTATCCTATCCATAACCATTTGGATACGATAATGAATTTCATTAGCTTTCCAAATTTGAACGATCGTCTATCCGTTGATATCTATAACCCTATAGATATGATCGATAGTTCGATTTCTGTGCCTAATCTGAGTTTGAAACAAATTTGGCGGATCGTGTGGTTGATTTGAATGTGGATGCTATCTTTGTTTAAATTGTTTTCTTTCCTTTTTCAAATAAAAAGAAAATAAAAAAAAATATGTTTTGTCATTTAAATTAGAATTTTTGCATGTCTAGGATTTTTGAATATATCCCGAAGGATGAGATAAGTATTTAATTTAAATTGGGACTTAAGGTGGTATGTTTCCTAGTTTAAAATATGTATTATTTCAATCCTAACGGATTATTCACGTTATTTTATTATTCCGAATTTTAAACAAAAATCCATAAAAAGAAATCATGTTATGATAGATTAAGTCATCATAGATAGCATGTTAACTTAGGCATTTTTGAATTTCGAATTTTAATAAAAATCCCAAAAAGAAATCATGTTAGGATATGTTATGTCATAATAGGTTGCATGTTAGTTTAGGTATATTTTTATTCCGAATTTCATCAGAAAATACCAAAAATGTATTATTGCCCATCATTAGAATTAAGTCACGTCGTCACATGACATATAGCTTGCATGCTAGGGTGCATTAATTCGCATGTCATATTTTTGCACGTCATTGCATATAGATTAGATTTCATTTAAATAAGTGAAAATCCAAAAAAAAAGAAATTGAATGAATACTTGTTAATTAGAAATCAAATTAGGATTGATTGATGTGATTTTCTAGCTAACAATGCATATGCTTACGTTGCTTCGAGGTAAGTCATTCTTCCGAACTAGCAATTTATTTAATGCTTTCCTGGGTGTTAAATTGGTAGTTTGCGCACTCGCATGAACACCTCACATGTTAGTAATTAAGCTAAAATGGATCCAAACTGCCTGCCAAAACATTTTTGAAAAGAAAAGGTACCGAAAGGGCGTTAGACTAGATCTAGCGTAATCAAGTCCCCAGGCTTAGAATCTCTGGTTCGTAGGAATAAAGCATATCTCCCTATGTTTTATTTAGGTTTCTAATCAGCCTACCGTAAATTGATTAGTGGCGACTCCAAGCATGAAAATATTTGCATGTTAAGAACTTAAACCTTAAGTTGCGAATTGGTAGGACTTGAGAGCGTCCGAGTTAAGTTCAATTTTAATAATCCATTAGCCCGAGAAATTGACAAAATTTTTTAGGGTCGCAACAACACCTATTTTAATTTACCCAAAATTAATTACACAAAATTTAGGAATTAATTTTCTTTAATTTCTAAAACAAAAAAAAATATTTCTATTTAAATGCATTGCATATAGAAATTAGGCACATTTGTATTAAGAGGGTATATTAGTAATTTTTTTAAAAAAATTTTAAAAAAAATTCTGAGTTGGGCCGGGTTGGGGCCGAGTCAACTCGGCCCTTTTCTTGTCTTCCCCCGCGCGAGCCAGCCCATTTCCTTTTCTTTTCTCCCCCTCGTGCGGTCGAGCCCATTTTCTTTTTTTTTTCTTTTTTCTCCTTGAGCGAGCTGGGCCTGACCCCGCCTAGCTCCTTCCTTCTCCTTCTTCCCTCGCCGACCTCTCCCCTGTTCGCCTCTGCTCCTGGCTGTCGACTCGATGAAGAGCCGATGTAACAGCCCGAATTTCGATGTAATTCCAGGATCAATGAAATTGACATTATTCTGCATTTCATTTTAGTAAGTCTCGCCCAGAGCTGATCACTCTCGGGATACTAACCAATAGGGTATGGCTAATTAGGAAGTGGTACGTGGATTAGGGACTTGATCGCGAATCGGATACCGAACTTGAGAAGTAATAAGAAAATGCTTTGAACCGATATGAACCGATATTAGGAAAGGCGACGGATTGAGTTTGGCCAAGGCCAACAATGCGCAATCGGATCGCAGGTGATGCTGCAAGACCAAAAGTGCACATGAATAATCAATCCTGAACCTGAACCGCATGATCGTGATTCTTGAGACTGGTGATAATTTCTCATTCTCTCAAAGGACGCGACCGTCGTGACTCGGATAACCTTAGGTCCATACGCATATACTCTAAACAACCACCCGTTAGTGAGAGACCCTAAAATCAGAAATCGAGCGAGTTTTGATTAGGGATTTAGACCCGGATTTCGATGTCGATTTTCGACGGCTTAAGAGACTAATTTTGAAAATTTGACGTCATATTACGCTGGCCACGCACAATTTGGGCAAGTATGGTTAAAAATTGGAATTTTGGTCCGGGAATGAAAAATTACGATTTTGCCCCATGGAGTGCCGATTTAGGATTTTGAGGTCATATGATATTATTTTTCGAGGCAAATGTCATTTTGGAGTGGCCACGTACATTTGGAGTGGTTTCGATCGAAAATTGGAATTTTGGCTCGGAAGTGAAAAATAATATTATTTTATTCCCGAAACTTCGCAGTCGATTTTCGAAGGCTTAAGAAGCTATTTTCGTGATTCCGACGCCATATTATGTTGGCCACACTCATTTGGGATTGATTTAGCCAAAAATTGGAATTTCGACTCGGGACCGGAAAAATGACAGTTTGCCCCCGGGGTATTTTTGGTGCTAATTTTGGGGGTATTATTTGGGATATTTATGAATATTTATCAGCTGCCTTATTGGGCCAGAAGACCACTTTGCCCCTCAATTATTTGGTTTGAATGGTCTTAAACCGTTGGATTGAAGGGTATTTTTGTCAAACGCACGGATCGTCGACACTTGTCGCCCTTAGCCCCCCTTTTTGACCACTTGGACCGGCCCCCTCACTCTCTCCTCCTCCCCATTCGGTTTCCCCCTCTCCTCTCTCCCGAATCCTCTCTCTCTCCCTCTCCTCTTCCTTGGCCAATTCTCGCCGGAGCCACACCGGCCGCCGTGCGTCGGTGCCGTCACCGCCACTGCTCCGCCTAACCTCCAGCAACCACGAGCCTCACCTCCCTCACCAGCCTCCCTCTCTTTCCCTCTCTTTCTCTCTCTTAGCCAAATCACCGTCAGAGCTCACCACCGCCGCGCCGGAGCCAGAACGGTCGAGCTGCTGCTGCTGTGACATCCAGCCTCCCCGTATGTCATCGTCCGTACGGTTCCGTACAGCATCCGTACGGTACCGCTGGGAATGCCGCTGCCGGTTTTACTGTTCACTAGTAATCGGCTGCCGTTCCGTTGTCGTCGTGGACTGAAATTAAGTGAGTAAACCCCCTAAACCCTGATTAGGACTGGCAGTACGTTTTTCTAGACTGGATTAAGTTTATTGGTACATTATGGACTGGCTTGGGTACTATCAGTATATAGTAGGAATAATTACTGAACCGATTGGTGAGAATTAGCACCCGAATAATATTGGTGGATTATTGTGATTAAATTGGAAACCAAAAAGGGAACCCGGGGTGATGAATAGGGGCTGTCCACTTAGGGGCGATTGGGCTAGAATAGTCTAATTGGGAAAAAAATTTATTAGTGTAATTGATGGGATTGCCCAGGTTGACTGAATTGGAGTTGGTTGGTGCTCATTCAGGGTCAATTTCAATAATTACCGTGCCACGTACGAATGTGGTGGAATTGATTGTTGATTTATGAAGTATATTTGGGCCACACGGTACTAATTGGCCAATTGAGCATGTTGTTTGTGAATTGGGCATTGCGTGATAATATTAAATTGACTGAGTGTCTAGGTATATTTAATGCTCATGATGTACTACATGATGTTTCCTGGCCACGCATTTCGTATGTCTAGAATGAGGAGTGTACTGATGTTATACGGGAATGCGTGCGTAACATGAGCATGTGATCACCATAATTGCCCAATGCGTTTACGCTGGGTTCAGATAAAATGGGTTGTATGTCGTGTGATCACTATAAGGTCTTCGGATCGTGGCCTTCGGGTCGAGCCTTCGGGTCGTGGCCGGTTCGTCCGAAAGACGGCATTGTCCGTGAGGAGATCGGTATTGCGCCTAGAGTGTTTCGACGCGGACTAGAGACACTGGGCCAAAAACGCTATATGTGGGCCGTGAAGAGTTATATTGGCCTTTGGGTCGGGCCTTCGGGTCGTGGTCTTCGGATCGTGGCCTTCGGGTCGGGCCTTCGGGTCGAATATTAATAATGTAAATGAACGCCGAGCTAGTATGCTGTGTGATTCAGAATGAAATTATAGCACGTGAATGGCATTTACATTCATATGATTGAGTTAATCATCATATTAATGCGTGAGATTTGATGTATGATTCGAGATATTAGCACGATGAAGTGTGAGTATATGTGTGGCGTACGTTTGACGAGGTGTGTCACGCATGTGCCATGATTACATTATGTTTAACTGTCTAACCTGCAGGGTCAGTACGATTGTCGATCTAGGCCCAAGGGCCTAGGTCATTGTTTGTGTTTTAAGTTGTTATTGGTCAGGAGATCGTACGTTAGCTTAACCTAGGTTTAGGAGGCCTTACTCATTGAGAAGTGTTCTTATTGGTGTTTTAAACCAAACTTTCAGACCCTCGCCCTTGAAATGCCGCCTCTACCTACACTTTTTGGAATCCCGACATAAATTGAGCAGTTCGTGATCGTGTTTCCTACGGGCAATGGAGAAGCCTATGTCAGATATCGTTCAGTGGTTTCCGTGGACGTAGGAGAGTTCCTTAACCAGACTTAAGAATACATTGCTTGGTGTCTTCGGGATGTTGATAGGAACATAGGAAGACCACTTAGGACTTTTGATTCTCCTTTAGATGAACACGGTATGATGGCACCGATTGTTGCAGATGGCGAAGTAATAAAATCTCAGGATGAGCCAATTGGAAAAGCTTATGACGAAGCCAATTGGAGTTACGGAATTGGATGACGATGAGGAACTTGAACTATACCTTGATCTTGAGTTAGAGCTGGATTCAGAGGATGAGAGAGCTGCAGCGTTAGTTACGGACTCAGAGGAGTCCGAGCCCCAAGAGAGTTCTTTGGAGGAATCTGAGCCTCAGGGAGATTCCTTGGACTTTGATCCGAATTGGGAACCCTAATCGCAGTCCTAACCCCTCTGGTGTAGATACCCTTTTTGCTATCAATCTAACCTGTAACCCTCGACCTTCTCCCAGCCAATGCCCCTTTTTGATGTAACGGTTGCTAAGCGTCGGTTTTATTTTGCTATTTCATAGTGTGGCATGTTCCATGCGTTGTTTGTTTTATAAAAGTACATATTGGTTGTAAAAGTTTTTATGGCAATGTAAAATAAGTTCGATAATCAGATCGATCTTTATTGGTTATTCTATTAATGGTTGTTATTTTAATAGTACGGGTGTATATATTTATTTATATACGTTGCTTTTGCATGTGTATTATTCTCTATGTGTGTTGGGTCGGCAATGCATCCTGGGAGCGTTGCACCAAGAACGACCGAAGGCAATGATCGCATTCCGAGGAGGTCGGGCAGTGACATCACCTCTTTTAATTAGTATCAGAGCAAGGTCAGTTCGGTTCATTTCGGTCGAAACTTGGAGTGATAAGGAGCGATAAGACCATGGGTAGTCCTTAGGGTGACCTCGTGTGCTAAATACATCTCCTGACAGTTTGTGTTTTAAGTGGTTTGTTGTGACTCGTATTAATGCAGTTGTGACAGGACCCGAGGTATGTATATCAGTCTCCTTGGGTGAAGTTTGTGTTATTTGTTTTGAAATGCATGCTGAGTGCTAGCTTGTTGTGCTAAATACCTGCCTAGGACTTAGACTGGGTTAGATTGACTGAGTTTAAGTCTTTAATTCCTCGGTGGGATTATAGCAGGTAGTTGAGTCGAGTAGCCAAGCCTTTAAGAATGAGTAGGAGAAAGGGAAAGGAGCCTCAAGGCCAGTCTAGTGAAGGGGTGCGAAAGGCCAGAGATCCGAGGTTTGACGATGTAATGGATACCTTGCGAGAGGTGGGACACATATTTGATTTGCAAGCCCAGGAAAGGGCCGCAGCTTACGCCCAACCTGCTGAGGCTGCTCCAGTTGCTGGCAATGAAGGTAATCCAGCCCAGCAAGGATAGGGCCAGCCAGCGGTAGTCTGACAAATGCCTCAGTTAGTAGAACAGTTTTTAAAGATGAAACCACCAAAGTTTTATGGTAAGGGTGATCCAGAAGTGGCCCCAGATTGGATCGATGAGTTGGAAAAGGAATTTGATGTGCTAGGGTGCACTGATGCAGAGAAAGTGGCATTAGTAGCATATCAATTGCAGAGTGGGGCAAATGATTGGTGGAAGGCCACCAAGGATAAGGTATTTTCGGAAGGCACCGAACCGAATTGAGCTATATTTGTTGAGAGTTTTTGTGGAAAGTACTTTTCTGAAGTTGCCTAAGAGAGGAAATTGATGGAATTCATCAGGTTACGCCAGGGTCAGATGACAATAGATTAGTGTGAAGCTGAGTTTGCAAGGTTGGCTAAGTTTGCATCGACCATGGTTGAGAACTCGCGAGATAAAGCTAGGAGATTTCGGGATGGTTTGAAACCGGATTGTTGACACCTAAATTTTACCGACCATTTAGTGTAATTTGCATAGAAAATTAGGGATTAAATTTTTAACCACTAAACAAAAATATTTAAATTGCATAACATGTAATTTAGGTTCATTTAATTTAATTGCATTTGCATCGGACCGGCAGTGGCGAACGAGTTTAAATTTCATTGAACAAAATTCGGTTCGCTCGGGAATGCAAGGGCCGGGAATTTCAAGATGAACGGGCTCGGTCGTTTTAATTTGAGCTTAATTCAGCCCATCATGCTTAATTAAATCAACCCATTTAAATGCTAAATATGAGCTTAAGCCCAAGCCTAAGCCCATTAGGATATTAAGCCCATCTAATCTGACCTAGATTAATCTTATAAATATGTCATTAGGTCAGAATTTTGAGGACACGATAGAATTTACAGAACAGAATTTTTGAGAGCTTAAGTGAGAGTGAAAGAGAGAGAGAAGCGGCCGGCAACACCATCCCCCCCCCCGGTCGCCGCGCCTCCCACCGTGCACCACCGCCGCGCCGGAGGACTGCTAACGCTGCCCGTAGGTCACAGCCATCGCAGGATCAACGTCGCCATCTTCGTCTCGCCGGAGCAGCCCCACACTCGTCAGCCTTGCTGCTCTGCCGCTCTATCTCACCGTGCCACGCCGCAGACCACTGCCTTAGCCCCTCTCACCGGAGTTGCCGTGCCACGTCGCAGACCACCGCCTCAGCCTCTCTTGCCGGAGCTGCATCGCAGCTTGCCGCGCCCCTGCTTAGCCACGCCCGTCGCTGCTCTTCCATCGCTAGCACCGCCTACCTTGCCGGAACAGCCGGTTAAAGTAGCCACGTCGACTGCCCTTAATGCCCGCCTACCTCTGACGTTCGCCGACGCTGCTTCGCCCACCGCCAGCCGCCCGATGACGCCCTGCCGTCACGTCGCTGCTAACCGGAGACCACAGCAAGCCGGCACTGCAGCAGCCACCACGTCATTGCCGCCGTCGCCGGTGAAGCAACTGACGCCGTCCTCCTCGCTGATCACTGGTCACCGCCCTTGCTAGACGCCCTCACCACCATTGCCGAAGCCCCACCGGAACAGTACCCAGTAGCTCCGCCGGTGCTGTCGCCGTCCCGATCCGCGAGTCGATCCCGATCCCGAGCCAATTCGAATTTGGAGATTATTTCCAAATTAGGTAAGTGGATATATTTTGAATATTCTTTTCAAATATTCAATTTCCTAATTTGCATGTTTGAATATTGCATGAATATCATGTGGAATATTTAGATATCTTAGGATAATGTTCTATATATCCGCAATATTTTCAAATATTCAAATTAGGAAAATTTCCTAATTTAGCAACGTATCTGGACGACTATCTGACCTTAACCCTAAGGTTCGATACGCGGCGATACGGGAAATTATTATCCTATCCATAACTATTTGGATACGGTAATGAATTTCATTAGCTTTCCAAATTTGAACGATCAACTATTCGTCAATATCTATAACCCTATAGATATGACTGATAGTTCGAATTTTGTGCCTAATCCGAGTTTAAAACAAATTTGGCGGATCGCGTGGTTGATTTGAATGTGGTTGTTATCCGTATTTGTTTGATTATCTTTCTTTTTCAAATAAAACAGAAAAATTCAAAAATATTAGCTAGATTTATATTAGAGTTTTGCATGTCTAGGATTTTGAATATATCCCGAAGGATGAGATAAGTATTTAATTTAAATTAGGACTTAAGGTGGCATGTTTCCTAATTTAAATTAGGTATTGTTTTAATCCTAACGGATTATTCACATTATTTTATTATTCCGAATTTTCATAAAAAACCCAAAAAAAATGGTGAATTGTTTCATGTTTTACTAGGATAGATTGCATTTTAATTTAAGTAATTTATAATTTTGAATTTTTAATCAAAAATCCGAAAAAGAAATCATGCTAGGGTAGATTAAGTCATCATAGGTTGCATGTTATTTTAGGTATTTTTATTATTCCGAATTTCGTTAGAAAATACCAAAAAAGGGAGTCATTAGGTTGCATGTTATTTTAGGCATGTTTTTTTATTCCGAATTTCATAAAGAAAAATACCAAAAAAATATATCATTGCGTCTGTCATTAGAATTAGGTCACGTCGTCGCACGACATATAGTTTGCATGTGAGGTTGCATTAATTCGCATGTCATATTTTTGCATGTCATCGCATATCGGTTAGATTTCATTTAAATAAACGAAAATCCAAAAAAAAAAGAAATTGAGTGAATTGTTTGTTAACTAGAAATCATATTAGGGTGTTTGATATGATTTTCTAGCTAACAATGCAGATGCTAGCGTTGGTTCGAGGTAAGTTGTTCTCCTAAGCTTGCAATTTATTTAATGCTTTATGGGTGTTAAATTGTTGGTTTGCGCACCCGCATGAACACCTCACATGTTAGTAACTAAGTTAAAATGGATCCAAACTGCCTGCCAAAACATTTTTGAAAAGAAAAGGTACCAAAAGGGCGTTAGACTAGATCTAGCGTAATCAAGTCCCTGGGCTTAGAATCTCTGGTTCGTAGGAATAAAACATATCTCCCTATGTTTTATTTAGGTTTCTAATCAGCCTACCGTAAAATGATTAGTGACGACTCCAAGCATGAAAACATTTGCATGTTAAGAACTTAAACCCTAAGTTGCGAATTAGTAGGGCTTGGGAGGGCCCAAGTTAAGATTAGTCTTAATAATCCATTAGCCCGAGAAAATGAACAAAATTTTTTAGGGTCACGACAGCTTGGCGACTCCGCTAGGGATGATTTTGAGTTAAAACTCTTAGTGGACTTAGGCCAATTTTTCATTTCAAAAATAATTTTTGTTTGGCAGCGAGGATCCTAAGTACGTCCCTAACATTTTAAGGTGTTAAATGTTCTTGCAGTATGGGAGGTATAAGGGGAGGCGTGATTGTTAACCCTTGTTTTGCAGGGAGGTGGTTGAATATATGGTTTAATTTATGCATGAAGCACTGTTTGATATAACCTGCTGTGCATGCCTTACATTTACACTACACCACACACACTACCTGCTGCCGGACCTGGGCGGCATAGGTTTAAGATAGTACTGAAATAGTGGATACCTCGACCAAAACCATGTGGTACGGGTCGCCCTCCTCGGTCCCGAAATTTTCTTTCAAGGTGTCATTGAGTACCCACCATGGTTGTATCCCACTCAACCCGAGTCGGCTCTTTGACTAAGCCGGAGTCAGGGGAATCCCAGCTTAACCACCACCATGACTGGTTTAGCTTGGTAATCCTCGCGTCTCCATTTTGCAAGCCAGAGTCTAGATAGAAATCGAACCTCATATTTCATGCGTGTGTCTATGTGATTGCCATTTTTCCACTCAGTGAAGTAAGTTTTCTGATTCTCTACCTCCCAATATTTATGTTTCGTCTTTTCTTTGGTCGGTCCATGACACTAAGTTGGTCGTGAGTCTTGGTCTATACACTATGGGAGGGGCAGACATCGGGATTCTTGATGCTCCTAAGGACGAGCTCCGTGCCTGGTGGAATTTACTCAGTCCAACCAACCGCAAGCTAGTTGAGGGCCATATTGGAAGGTTGCTCCCCCTACTCGAAGTCAACGTCCGTACCGGCCTCATTCGAGCATTAGCCCACTTCTGGTGCCCCGAGACATCCACCTTTATATTCGGTAAGCATGAGTTCACCCCGACTTTGGAAGAATACAGTGTGCTCATTGGAAAATCTTTGGAGTCAGAGTTAGTTTCACTACCTTTGGGAGTCGATTCCACTCTAATGTTGTCAGAATTTTTAAATGTCGAAAAAGATAAGCTAGGAAAAGTTTTGAAAGCAAACCGTGGTTCATGTTCTTTTTCATTCCTAAGTCAATGTTTTGAAAAAGCCACATCTTTTCAAAAGGACAGAATCTTTTTACTAGCATTTTTCGGATTCGTCATTCTTCCTCACTCCAAGAATGCATGTAATCCATCAATTGCATTGTTGGTCCAACAAGTCTATCTCGAAAAGAATTTTGTCAACACCATTTTAGCTGAGACTTTCATTTCTCTCACCAAATTCAAGCAAAATGTTAACAAAACATTTCATGCACCCCTTGAACTATTGCAAATTTGGTTTTTGTCTCACATAAAGGGGTGTGGCGATTTACTCAAAATTTCCGAACTCAGTGATTCCAATCACCCCATTTTAAGCTATAAAGAAAAACAAGCAAACGCACCTGATTACCATTATTCGGAGCGGATCATTTTTATGAAAAATGCTAGACCCCAAGGTTTCCAATGGCATGCTAGTTGGTTCAATGTCGAGGAAGCTCGGCTCACGTGTAATGGTGTTGGACCGGTGCCACTTTTGGGCTTTACTGGTGTAATCGAGTACTACCCCGCCCGAGTGTCCAGACAGTACCAGATTCTCCGGGGGCTCCCTCTGGCGTTGCAACCGGAGCTCCTCCGTATCGATTTCTCTGACGAAGGTGAAGACCACGAAGCGACCGTAGCTCAACTCACGAAGATGTGGATGAAGTGTCATGTATTAAAGATAGCTCGACCCGAAGAAGAGCTCAAAGGGGAGCAGAAGTCCAACTTCGCAACGGCCAAGTACATCCGACGGCACAAGATCCCGCAAGAATTACTCCTGAAGATACCCAAGGTGCCTCTCAAGACCGCCAATCATTCAGAGAATAACCGCCTCAAAAGGAAGGTCGAAGAAGCTCAAGAAAAGGTGTCCATGATAGCTCGAGCTTATGAGCAACTGAAGAAGGATGTCGCCTCCCATATGTCTATAGATTAAGCTAATTAAAAAGCTTGAATTTGTTTTCTCATTTCAATTTCAGTTTAAGTTTGTTTAGGAATTGAGTCATTTGTCTTTAATTCAGTTTTATATCAAGTCATTAGTCGTTGTAAAAAAATTTTCACCATTTCAATAAAGAGGTATTTTCAATTCAAAGCGGTTAGACCAATGTCATGGATCGGCGTGTGATTTTTGCTTGTCACTTATGTATGCCCTGTTTCATTCTGAAATTAGGTAACTACGGAACGATCACGATTACCTATTCGCACACGGTCAAGAGCTAGAATGGCCGATCAAACTGAGTTGCAGGAGCGTGTTGTCGGTATGGAAGACCAGATCAAGCAACTTGCCGTCGCAATGCAACAAATGACCGCTGAGATCAAAGCTCTTCGGTTGATCCCTGTTACAGCACCCCCTGAAGCATCAGTCCCGAAGCATACAGGTGGAAAGAATGTTGATGTCGAGGAAGATGATGATATGCTTGACTTGGAAGATGACGTCGTTCGGATCATTGTCAACAAACATAAACCCGATGAACGAGTTAATAAGCTAGAAGAGAGGGTGAAGCAGCTGGAGGGCTCACAGGATTCACCTTCGATCGATTTGTCCCCGTACTCACAAATCAAAATCCCGAAGAAGCTCAAGATGCCGGACTTTGACAAGTACAATGGCACCACGTGCCCAAAAGCTCACCTCTAGTTGTACCACGTGCAGATGACCTCGTATATTGACAACGAGCTCCTGATGATCCATGCATTCCAAGCCAGTTTGACGGGTCCTGCTTTGAACTGGTATCTTGTGAAGAAAATAAATAGCCTCAAAACCTGGAAGGAGGCTAGTGACGCATTTTTGAAGCAATACCGGTTCATAACAGACATCACTCCTACCTGTGATGATCTCGAGCATGCTCAAATGAAGAAGATCGAGTCTTTCAAAGACTATGCCATCAGATGGAGGAATTTAGCCGCTCAGGTTATCCCAGAACCTATTGACAGTGAACTAAAGAGGATGTTCGTCAAAACTCTCCCGTTCGAGTACCGTAATCGAATGGTGGCCATTCCGACTGACAACTTCAATCAACTCATCCCTATAGGCGAACAAATTGAGATAGGGCTCAAGGATGAGTGGTTTGTGGAGCCCTCTTCGTCAACCAAAAGATTTAGTGCAAGGAAGGAGAAAGAACCGGCAGTTGAAGTGCATGTGACGTATAACCAACCAAGCCGGCGGAACACTAACCCAGCCCCGGCAATTCAAGTAGCAGAAGCTCAGCAACAAAACACGGGTCGTCAACCTTTTTAGAGGAGGAACAACAGGAGGCAATTCACCCCCCTCCCCAGATCGTTGTCTCAAGTACTAGCAGTGCTCCGGAAGAAAGGCTTGCTTACTACTGAACCAAAACGGCCCAATCCTGAGCAGTTCTATAGCTTCGACCCATCTAAGAAATGCGACTATCACACCGGCGAGGTCGAACACACAACCGACGATTGCTCTATCCTCAAGCATCGAATCCAAAACCTCCTTGATACGAAGGCGTTCTCATTCCAACCCACCAAGCCAAATGTTCAGAGTAACCCACTCCCTGATCACGCAGGCAATGTGAATGCCATTTTCAGTTTCAATGCTAGCCGAATCAAGAATGTCAAGGTGTACATCACCGTGGTCTATGCTGAACTAGTGAGGGCTGGTTGCCACCCGAGTAATGAGGCTGTTTCTTTGGCTATCATGAGAGAAAGAATCTCGAGAATGGTAGAAGCTGGGATGATTGTTTATGCTGACCACACCGGTATCGTTTCCAGTATCTCCGGGGTCGTCATTAACTGGGACGAGGAGTTCGCTACGTTAAATGCTGGAAGGACAAGCTCGATCCTTTGCCTGAGGACATGCCTCCGTTCGAAGACGCGACCGATGATGAAGGGATCATAATAAGCACGCCCGCAGTTGATGAAGGGATAGTGATCGAAATACCCCAGCCATACAAGTATCATGATGATAAAGCAGTTCCTTGGTCCTACAGTCTCGATATCGACCTGGTCACTAGATCTGGACATACCTATGGCCAAGCTAATGCCCAACCCACGAAACCTGTCACTGATGAAGAACCTAAGGAGTTCCTGGCGGTGATTAAGGCTAGTGAGTACAACATTGTCGAGCAATTGCGCAAGATGCCTGCGCAAATCTCTCTGCTCGAACTACTCCAGACATCTGTCAAGCATCAGAAGGCGCTAATGAAGGTTTTAAGCGAAGTTCACGTACCAGAGACGATTGACCATGAGGAGCTGGAAGAATTTGTGTGTTCTATACTCCTCAAGGACCTTATAGCCTTCTCGGATGAGGAGTTCCCTCTAGAAGGCAGAGGACATACCAGGGCCCTATATATTTCTGTCAAATACAAGGCCTTGCATATAGCTCGGGTACTCATTGACAACGGTTCAGCCTTGAATATCTGTTATCTGGCGACTTTACACCGCCTCAAGATAGATCCGTCGAGAATAAATGCTACGAAGACCTCCGTGCGAGCTTTCGACGGAACGAAAAAAGAAGTGATGGGTGAAATCCACCTCGACATACAGATAGGACCGATAACGTTCAACATCATGTTCCAAGTTATAGACATCCCCACTGCATTCAACTTCCTATTGGGTCGTCCATGGATTCATACTGCTGGAGCTGTCCCTTCTAGTCTATATCAGAAGGTGAAGTTTGTTGTCGAGAGGAAGTTAGTCACGGTACATGGTGAAGAAGAGCATCTGATCTATTATGCCACGGCTATCCCCTATGTCGAGCCGGATTTCAAGATAGAGTCGAGTTATCAGTCGCTCGAACTCGTGTCGACCATTCATGCGTCTAGAGGATCATCGCTGCCAGTTCCTGAAATGTCAAATGCTGCAGTAATGGTTGGAAGAGTAATGGTATCGCAGGGCTTCATTCCAGGCGAAGGCCTCGGCATGAACAGTCAAGGTATCCGCCAACCGGTGGAAGTCTCTCAAAGACCCCGTACTTCTGGATTGGGGTATCAAGGGCCAACTGCGCCGAACAATGAGAGACGTGGATATGGTTAAGGTCGAGGTCGAGAGCTTGAGCAGAATAGACTGTAATCCAATGTAGGGTCGAACAATGGAGAGCTTGGGCGTGGTAGGCTGGTCCCACACATTTGCACCACGTTCCCAAGTCCTGCAAGAATGATGCACGAAGAGAAAGAAGCGATTGACACTCTGAGGCAGCCGAGCGACAAGTTCGACTATTATGTGAAGTATTTAGTGCCCCCGAGCTTCTATGTCGATCCCCGGGATATTGTCCCTGATGGATGGGGAGGTATGGATGATCCAACGCCTCTAAAGACAGAAGACCCCAATGATGCAATAGAGGGAATCACTGCCCTGTTCGATCATGTCTTCATCGGAGCTATCGAAGAAGGACCGTTAGAGGGAATGGGCACAGGGCCACAAGAGTAAAACTTTTACTTTTCCGCACATTCCCCTACGTGGGAATTTTTACTGCTTTTTAGGATTTGCCCCATTTCGGGTGCTGCTTTCCATTTCCGTTTTTAGGTTTTGATTGTTGCAATTTTCATTCAATAAATATAATTCATTTTGAAATGTTCAATGAAATTACAAGTTTTATTTTCAGTTTTGAGGGCATGTTGAGGTACATCAAATCAGCCCGGTGATGATATCCAACCGATAAAAGAAAATATAGTCCAAGGAGAATTATGAGGCCTGGGCTTCTTCATGCTTCCTCATGTTAAAACCTTTTCGAAATGAATTTCAGAAAATAAAAAACACAGTAAAATTACGAAAAAATTTACAAAAAATGTAATGTTTAGTCCTGTTTGTCCTTCTGAATCCCTTACTTTATGTTTCAGGGGCAATTTTGTGACACGTGAAAGTACGGGAACGGCCCAAAATGCTGAATTATGCGCCACCAAGCTTGATCTTGATGATACCGATGAACTCGATGATTCCTTGGACCTTCAACGTGACCTAGAGCATCATGAAAGACCTAAAGTCCTGACGGTAGATCAAACTATTACTGTCAATCTGAGTGATTCCGAAGAAAATAAAGAAGTGAAGATAAGGGCAACCCTCCCTGAAGGTGAAGCCAGACGCCTGGTCCAATTGCTGAAGGATTACCAGGATATTTTTGCCTGGTCATACGCCGATATGCCGGGTTTAAACCCTTCGATCGTGGAGCATGGTCTGCCTACTAATCCCGGCATGCCACCCAAGAAACAGAGGCTACGAAGAACCAAACCTGAGCTTTCGAAGAAGATAGAAGATGAGGTCATGAAGCTCTTGAAGTGGGATTCATCGAAGTCACCCAATACCCTACTTGGGTGGCCAACATCGTGCCAGTCATGAGAAAGATGGTCGAGTTCGGGTTTGCATCGACTATCGTGACCTGAACAAGGCTAGCCCTAAAGATGACTTCCCTTTACCGCACATAGACATTCTGGTAGACAGTACTGCTGGGTTCGAGCTGTTTTCCTTTATGGATGGTTTCTCGGGCTATAATCATATAAGAATGAAGGACGGTGATAAGGAGAAGACAGCGTTCATCACTCCTTGGGGAACGTTCCACTATAAAGTCATGCCTTTCTGTCTTAAAAATGCCAGGGCAACATATCAACGCACCATGATCACGCTTTTCCATGACATGGTACATAAAGAGATTGAAATCTATGTTGATGACATAATTGCTAAGTCTCGACTCGGAGAGAGCCATGTTGACACCCTGAAGAAGTTGTTCGACCGACTCCGTGAGTTTAAACTCCGTCTCAACCCGGCGAAATGCATATTCGGAGCAACGTCAGGCAAACTACTTGGGTTTGCAGTAAGCAGTAAGGGCATTGAAGTTGATCCTTCCAAAGTAAAGGCTATATGTGAGCTGCAATCCCCATCGACTGTAAAAGAAGTACGGAGTCTCCTGGGCAGATTAAACTATATAGCTCGTTTCATTTCCCAGCTTTCTGAAACTGCTAAACCGCTCTTCAAACTTCTAAAGAAGAACGCTCAGGTAGAATGGGACGATAATTGCCAAGAAGCGTTTAAAGAACTGAAGCAGTACCTAATGAAACCACCAGTGCTAGTCCCACTAGTGCCGTGCCAGCCCTTGATCTTATACCTCACTATTCACAGTGAGTCTCTGGAAGCGATGTTAGCCCAGAAAAGTCCTGAGGATGGAAAAGAGCGGGCCATTTACTACTTGAGTAAGAAGTTTACCGTCTCAGAGTTGAACTATCCTGAAGCTGAGAAGACTTGCGCTGCACTAGTATGGGTGCTCCATAAGCTGAGGCAGTATACATTGCATTACCAGACTTTGCTCGTGACGGAGAATGATCAAGTATTTACTTGATCAACCGGCGTTAGTAGGGAAGCTGGCCAAATGGCAGATCTTAATTTCAGAGTTTGATATCCAGATGATGCCACAGAAGTCAGTTAAAGGCCGAGTAATTGCTGATATATTGGCCGAGAATCCTGGAATCTCAGATGATGATAGATATTCTCCAGAAGATCGCATTCTGGTAATAAAAGAGGACACCTGGACCATGTTCTTTGATGGAGCCGTGAACTTGACTGGTTTCGGTATCAGGGCAGTTTTGATATCCCTAGATGGCAACATTATCCAGTAGCAGCAAAGTTGGTTTTCCCGTGTACCAATAATATAGCCGAGTACGAAGCTTGTATCCTTGGACTTCAAGCCGCAGTGGAAATGAGGATATCCAAGTTGAAAGTATTTGGTGATTCCGTTCTGATTATTCTTCAAACGGTAGGAGAATGGAAGACGAGAGACACCAAGCTAGTGCCATATCATGAATATCTCGAAGAAATTATAAAAGGATTTGAAGACATTTCCTTCGAGTACTTGTCGAGAGCCCACAATCAGTTTGCTGATGCACTAGCTACATTATCATCCATGCTGTAAGTGACCGGTGGAGTAGAGGTAGAACCCTTGAAGATCGAAGTCCTAACAAAGCCGGCTTACTGTATGGTTGTGAACGGAGAACTTGACGAAAAGCCATGGTATCACGATATCATGAACTATGTCCAGAAGCAAGAATTTCCTGATGGAAGCACTCCAGCCGACAGGAAGTACATAATGAAAATGGCCTCGAAATTCTTTGTCAGTGGTGAAAAGCTGTACAAGAGATCCTATGATTCGACCCTGTTGAGATGTGTAGACGCAGCTGAAGCTACTAGAATCATGCAAGAAGTACATGAAAGGATATGTGGTTCACACATGAATGGCTACATGTTAGCCAAGAAGATCATGAAGTTGGGCTATTATTGGCTCAGTTTTGAAAGTGACTACATCCAACATGTTCGAAGATGTCATCGCTGTCAAGTTCACAGGGATAAAATAAATGTTCCCCCCACGGAATTACATCAGTTATCCGAGCCATGGCCTTTTTCGATGTGGGGCATCGATGTGATTGGCCTAATCAATCCCAAGGCATCAAATGGACATCGATTCATCTTGGTTGCGATTGACTATTTCTCCAAGTGGACTGAAGTGGCATCTTATGCTAGCGTTACTGCAAAAAAACGTTGTGAAGTTTATTAGGCGGGACATAGTCGCTCGCTATGGTGTTCCCGAAGCTATTATCACTGATAATGGGATGAATTTGAACAACAAGTTCATGGACCAGTTGTTCGATGAGTTCAAGATCCGGCATTTGAATTCGTCTCCTTATCGTCCGCAGATGAATGGAGCAGTTGAAGCTGCTAACAAGAACATCAAGAAAATCTTGGCCAAAACCGCTGAGAACTATCGTGACTGGCACGAAAGATTGCCGTTTGCACTAATGGCATATCGGACCTCTATCCGAACCTCTGTCGGTGCAACTCCTTTTTCTCTGGTGTATGGCATGGAAGCAGTCCTGCCCGTTGAAGTGGAGATCCCGTCCCTGCGTGTTTTATCCCAAGTGGAGTTGTTTGAAGCAGAATGGATGCGACAAAGACAAGAGCAGTTGAACCCGATTGATGAAAAGCGATTGAGAGCCATTTGCCACGGTCAAACCTATCAGCAGAGAATAGCTAGATCCTTCAACCAAAAGGTGCGTCCAAGACACTTCGAGGTAAATGATCTAGTCCTAAGAAAGGTGCTGCCAATCTTTCTTGTTCTCGGAGGTAAATTTGCTCCAAACTACATCGGTCCATATGTAGTTAAGAAGGTACTTCCCGGAGGCGCCCTGATTATCGCAGAAATGGATGGTCGTGAATTCTCCAATCCTGTTAATTCTGATGCTGTAAAGATGTATTATCCTTGATAAAACCTGTCATTTTGCAGCAAAAGTTTTCTAATGTTTGGTTCTATACCTTTGAATTGCAAACATTTCAATGATGAATAAATGGGTTCAATCAATTTTGAGATGAAATTCTGCATGGTTATTTTGTTAATCAGTATTGTCGACTTCAAAGGGGGAAGTCTATTTAGACAATCTAATAACTCATGTGAAATGACTTGAACGCGTCGAATGAGGTACATCAGGACGATGAAAGACAAGCCCTATTCTATACACAGTCCCATGCATTAATCCCCAGTGAGTTGAGTAAAAAAAGTCCATGTTTGCAAGATAAAGAGTTCTCTCGCAAAAGGTACGGCGACCGAAATGACAAGAGGCATTTCATTTCTATACTTTAAATTTTGCAAGTTATCCATTGTTCAACCTCTTTGAGCCTAAACATTTGGAGAAATGCATTCAAATTACTCCTGTCAAGAACCACCCCTCATCGGGGCAAACCGGAGGTAAATCAGTGTCATATGGTGAAAAACGTGTAGAAATTTTCTTGCTCTCATTTGTATGAATCTTCGAGTGTTGCTTTTTCAGATGAATTCACGCGAAGTTCAAGTGCCTTAGAATGACGAAGAGCATTTCTTTCTCTATCCTACACACATTTTACCCTTTGCTAAGCCCAATTGAGCCTACAAATTCGTTTCATATAAACCCAATTGGTGATCATCCCCCACACTGGGGCAAGGCAAAAGTTGTCATTGTTCAAGCAGCACATCCAGAATGCCAATAAGAGGTGAAGATCCTTGAAAGTTCCAATGACAAGTCAATCAGTCAGATATAGTTTACCAGTGTTTACATTGTAAGCGACATATGTCGAAAAAAAAAAGGGGCAAGAAAAACAGTGTGCCTGGTAAAAGCAAGGCCAATGCCCAATGGAAAATGTCGGGATATGACATATCAGAATCCCCAATCGAGAAGTCTCAAATGAATCAAATGATGGACACCTGAAGCCAATGGAACATCTACTAAGGAGATAATCTCTGGTGAAGAAGAAGACAGGTGACAATGTCAAGATGATCACCAACCTATTCACCCCAATCATACACATTTTGAGCCTAATGATCTATTCATTTCTCAACCCATAAACCGAGCCTACGATATATCCCTTGCAAAGTCTCTTCAGATTAGGGCACTTGAACTAACGCAAAGTTTCAGATGTTTGCAAGCTTAGCTCGAAGAAGTGCGAGCAAGTTCATTTCTATCTCATTTTGCAGGGTTCTTGACTTGTAAACTCGAAGACAATTGCAGAGTATTTTCTTTCAATAGCCTCAACTCGAAGAGTCCCCTTTGCTAAGCCATTGACCAAGCCCATGTTACAGTCCTGGCAAAGACCTCTTGGATTGGTAAGGTCGTACCGCTTGAGAGAATACTCGGACCCTTGTCGACATGATGATGGTGAGATAGAGAGGTTCTCATAAATTAGTTTTTTTCAATGAGAATGAGAGAAAGCCCTTTCGGATCGGAAGTCCCTCGTTCGACATTTTCAAGACACCCATTTGTGAGTTAAGATTGTCTTGTTATGATTTTTCCCCAACGGAGTTTGTAATGCCGATTTAACAAAACCATCGTGCATAAAAACCAGTTGAATTCATAGTGCATGTGTATATGTGTGCGAGTGCATATTACATGTTGCTTAAAATCGTGTCTAGTAGGAGACACACCTTCAGAGTTAGAGATATTATCAGGTGGGTATATCTCTATCCCTTGGACGTCTATGACTATCCAGGTATCCCTAACCCGTTCGAGCAATCGACAGGTTCCCATATTGAATCAGTTTGTTATCATCTGTAGATGCCTTTGAAGATATTTAGGTGTCTATTGATCAAGTCTTTTCAGATACCCCTGAAGATGCTTAGGTACTCTGTCAAGGAACCCTCGAACATTCGAGCTAGCCCCTTTTGTTCACCAAAATCATTGTTTTCATACAATTTCGAGAAGATTCCCCCGTGAGACACCTATGGAGATGTATAGGTGCCGCGGCCAAATCTTTATGAATACCTATGGAAATGTATAGGTATCTTAAAGGTTGGAATTTTTCTATAATCTCAGGTATTCCTCCGCTACTCACCTATGAGTCAATGATATAGGTGAAGCGGCCAAATCTTTACGAGTATCTATGGAGATGTATATATATCTTGTAAAGGTCGGAATACTTCTTTAATATCGAGATATTCCCCCGCGACGTGCCTATGAGTCAAGGATATAGGCGCAATGGCCAAATCTTTATGAGTACTTATGGAGATGTATAAGTATCTTATAAAGGTCGGAATATTCTCCCCATCCCGGATGTTCCCCCGCTACTCACCTATGAGTCAAGGATATAGGTGAAGCGACCAAATCTTTATGAATACCTATGAAGATGTATGGGTATCTTAAAGGTCGGAATATTCTTCAATCCCAGGTGTTCCCCCGCCACTCACCTATGAGTCAAGGATATAGGTGAAGCGGCCAAATCTTTATGAATACTTATGGAGATGTATAGGTATCTTCAAGGTCGAAATATCCTCTTGAGTTCCCCCGTGACGCACCTATAAGTCAAGGATATAGGCGCAGCGGCTAAATCTTTACAAATACCTATGGAGATGTATAGGTAGTTTGTAAAGGTCGTAACGTTTTTCATTTTTGTTAAAAAACTACTCTCGCGGATCTAGATGATGATTTGATACGTCGAGCTTTCTTCGTGTGTTTTGACTAAATTGCATATCACCGAAGTTTATCAACAGTTCATCGGGCAATACCTATGGGACTGAGCCTAGACATTTGCCAAACAACATCAAAGTTAGAGTTGTGCCTCGAATTGCATTATCTTGCTTCTGTCAGGTAAGTAATTCCAGGTATGTTTTCCTTTCATGTCAGCATGCATCATTTCTTAATGCATTTCAAAATGGGACTCATAATCCCAATAAAAACAACATTCATTGCATTTGCATGGTCGAAATTTAGGTATCATTTAGTCTTTGAATGCAACCTCTGCGAGCTCACCTTCAAAGAGGGGCAACTGTTGACACCTAAATTTTACCGACCATTTAGTGTAATTTGCATAGAAAATTAGGGATTAAATTTTTAACCCCTAAACAAAAATATTTAAATTACATAACATGTAATTTAGGTTCATTTAATTTAATTGCATTTGCATCGGACCGGTAGTGGCGAACGAGTTTAAATTTCATTGAACAAAATTCGGTTCGCTCGGGAATGCGAGGGCCGGGAATTTCAAGATGAATGGGCTCGGTCGTTTTAATTTGAGCTTAATTCGGCCCATCATGCTTAATTAAATCAGCCTATTTAAATGCTAAATATGAGCCTAAGCCCAAGCCTAAGCCCATTAGGACATTAAGCCCATCTAATCTGACCTAGATTAATCTTATAAATATGTCATTAGGTCAAAATTTCGAGGACACGACAGAATTTACAGAACCGAATTTTTGAGAGCTTAAGTGAGAGTGAAAGAGAGAGAGAAGCGGCCGGCAACACCACCCCCCCTCCATCGCCGCGCCTCCCACCATGCGCCACGGCCACGACAGAGGACTACCGACGCCGCCCGTAGGTCACAGCCATCGCAGGATCAACGTCGCCATCTTCGTCTCGCCGGAGCAGCTCCACGCTCGTCAACTTTGCTGCTTCGCCGCTCCTTCTCACCGTGCCACGCCGCAAACCATCGCCTCAGCCCTTCTCATCGAAGCTGCCGTGCCACGTCGCAGACCACCGCCTCAACCTCTCTCACCGGAGTTGCATCGCCGCTTGCCGCGCCCCTGCTTAGCCATGCCCGTCGCTGTTCTTCTATCGCCAGCACCACCTACCTCGCCGGAACAGCCGGTCAGAGCAGCCACGTCGACTGCCCTCAACACCCGCCTACCTCCGACGTTCACCGACGCTGCTTCGCCCACCGCCAGCAGCCCGGTGACGCCCTGCCATCACGCCGCCGCTGACCGGAGACCACAGCAAGCCGGCACTGCAGCAGCCACTACGTCGTCGCCACCGTCGCCGGTGAAGCAACTGACACCGTCCTCCTCGCTGATCACCGGTCACCGCCCCTGCTGGACGCCCTCATCGCCGCTGCCGGAGCCCCACCAAAACAGTGCCCAGCAGCTCCGCCGGTGCTGTCGCCGTCTAGATCCGCAAGTCGATCCCGATCCCGAGCCAATTCGAATTTGGAGATTATTTCCAAATTAGGTAAGTGGATATATTCTGAATATTCTTTTCAAATATTCAATTTCCTAATTTGCATGTTTGAATATTGCATGAATATCATGTGGAATATTTAGATATCTTAGTATAATGTTCTATATATCCGCAATATTTTCAAATATTCAAATTAGGAAAATTTCCTAATTTAGCAACGTATCTGGACGACTATCTGATCTTAACCCTAAGGTTCGATACGCGGTGATATGGGAAATTATTATCCTATCCATAACTATTTGGATACGATAATGAATTTCATTAGCTTTCCAAATTTGAACGATCAACTATTCGTCAATAGCTTTAACCCTATAGATATGACTGATAGTTCGAATTTTGTGCCTAATCCGAGTTTGAAACAAATTTGGCAGATTGCGTGGTTGATTTGAATGTGGTTGTTATCCGTATTTGTTTGATTATCTTTCTTTTTCAAATAAAATAGAAAAATTCAAAAATATTAACTAGATTTAAATTAGAATTTTGCATGTCTAGGATTTTTGAATATATCCCGAAGGATGAGATAAGTATTTAATTTAAATTAGGACTTAAGGTGGCATGTTTCCTAATTTAAATTAGGTATTGTTTTAATCCTAACGGATTATTCACGTTATTTTATTATTCTGAATTTTCATAAAAAACCCCAAAAAAATGGTGAATTGTTTCATGTTTTACTAGGATAGATTGCATTTTAATTTAAGTAATTTATAATTTCGAATTTTTAATCAAAAATCCTAAAAAGAAATCATGCTAGGGTAGATTAAGTCATCATAGGTTGCATGTTATTTTAGGTACTTTTATTATTCCGAATTTCTTTAGAAAATACCAAAAAAGGGAGTCATTAGGTTGCATGTTATTTTAGGCATGTTTTTTTATTCCGAATTTCATAAAGAAAAATACGAAAACAATATATCATTGTGTCCGTCATTAGAATTAGGTCACGTCGTCGCACGACATATAGTTTGCATGTTAGGTTGCATTAATTCGCATGTCATATTTTTGCACGTCATCGCATATCGATTAGATTTCATTTAAATAAGCGAAAATCTTAAAAAAAAAAAAGAAATTGAGTGAATTGTTTGTTAACTAGAAATCATATTAGGGTGTTTGATATGATTTTCTAGCTAACAATGCAGATGCTAGCGTTGGTTCGAGGTAAGTTGTTCTCCTAAGCTTGCAATTTATTTAATACTTTCTGGGTGTTAAATTGGTGGTTTACGCACCTGCATGAACACATCACATGTTAGTAACTAAGTTAAAATGGATTCAAACTACATGCCAAAACATTTTTGAAAAGAAAAGGTACCGAAAGGGCGTTAGACTAGATCTAGCGTAATCAAGTCCCCGGGCTTAGAATCTCTGATTCGTAGGAATAAAACATATCTCCCTATGTTTTATTTAGGTTTCTAATCAGCCTACCGTAAAATGATTAGTGGCGACTCCAAGCATGAAAATATTTGCATGTTAAGAACTTAAACCCTAAGTTGCGAATTGGTAGGGTTTGGGAGGGCCCGAGTTAAGATTAGTCTTAATAATCCATTAGCCCGAGAAAATGAACAAAATTTTTTAGGGTCGCAACACAGATCTTCGAAGTCAGATTCTGTCGCTTAATATCAAGGATTTCGATGAAATGTGTGAGTGGGTACAGATAATAGAAAGGGATCAACAAGAAAGAGCAGCCGCTAGATCGTGGTTTGCCTAGGGCAGAGACAATTGTCGTTTGGGAAAAAGGCCTATGTCAGGAAACAGGCATTTTGTTCCACCCACAAGAAGGAACATAGGAAAGTTGAGTCCCCAGCAAGGCAGATGTGGGGCGTGCGTCAGGTGCAGGAGTCTGGATCACCAGATCAAGAACTGTCCACAGCAACGTCCCTTAGGACCGTCCAGACCCGTACCTTGCCTAGAACCAGGAATCAAGCTAGACCTCCCCCACCAGCTATTCAGGGATGACCACCAGTGCAAGAACGAGTCTATGCCGTAGCGTGTAAGGATGCAGAGAACGTGCCGGGCGTAGTCACAGGTACTATTTCTTTCTGTGGTCATGCAGCTTATGCGTTATTTGATCCGGGGGCGACCCATTCCTTTATTTCAGAGCAGTTTGTTACACTGGTTGGTTTAGAACCTATGTTGCTTGAGACTATGCTTTGTGTGTCGACGCCTATGAATGATAAGATGTTAATCTCTTTTGGATGCCCTAACTGTAAAATCGTGATTAGGGACAGAGAAGAAAGCATTGACTTGGCAGTGTTAGCCATGTTCGATTTTGATGTGATAGTTGGAATAGACTAGCTAGTGAGCCAGAAAGCTGTCATGGATTGCAGCAGTAGGACGATCCAATTTAATCCGATTGGACGTCTAAGGTTTGAGTTTCAAGAAAATCGAGGAGGAACCTCGATCCCTTGGATTTCTTCGCTCGAAGTGACAAAATTGTTGGACGATGGATGTGAAGGATACCTAGTAAATGTCGTGGATCCAACAATGGCGGAACCTAAGTTGGAAGAGATACCTGTAGTGTGCAATTTACCTGAAGTTTTTCCTGAGGAATTGCCTAGTTTACCGCCAGAGCGAGAAGTGGAATTCGTTATAGAATTGACACCAGGAACCAAACCGATTTCGAAAGCGTCGTACCGAATGTCATTGACAGAATTGAAAGTCCAGACGCAGGAGTTGTTGGATAAAGGTTTCATTTGTCCTAGTGTGTCTCTGTGGGTAGCACCAGTCCTGTTTATGAGGAAAAAGGACAGGACTTTGAGGTTATGTATTGATTATAGACAGTTGAATCAAGTGACGATTAAGAATAAGTATCCACTGCCGAGGATCGATGATTTGTTCGATTAGTTGCAAGGAGCATCAGTGTTTTCCAAGATCGATTTGCGGACAGGATACCATCAGTTGAGAATCCGGAAGGAGGACATACCTAAGACTGCATTTAGGACACAGTATGGGCACTATGAGTTCACAGTGATGCCCTTTGGATTGATAAATGCCCCTGCAGCCGTCATGGATCTAATGAATAGAGTGTTCAAGGAATTTTTGGACAGGTTCGTCATAGTGTTTATTGATGACATTTTGGTGTATTCAAAGAGTCCATAGGAACATAAAATGCATTTGGCTGAAGTACTACGGACCTTGAGAGAACACACACTCTTTGACAAGTTTAGTACGTGCGAGTTTTGGTTAAATAGAGTGGCGTTTCTTGGACACATAGTATCGGGAGATGGAATTTCTGTAGATCCGATGAAGATTGAAGCAGTGATGAAGTGGCCAAGACCGACCTCAGTGACAGAAATCCGAAGTTTCTTGGGATTGGCCGGTTATTATCGACGTTTTGTAGAAGGATTCTCATCAATAGCCATGCCGTGACGCGATTGCTGAAGAAGGAATCTAAGTTCATATGGGATGATAAATGTGAGAAGAGTTTTCAGGAGCTGAAGCATAGGTTAACAACTGCCCCAGTGTTAACCATTCCATCTAGATCAGGAGGATTTGAGGTTTATAGCGACACGTCATTAAGAGGACTTGAATGTGTTTTGATGCAACACGGGAGAGTGGTTGCGTATGCGTCACGCCAGATGAGACCGCATGAATTGAACTATCCGACGCATGATTTGGAATTGGCAGCAATCGTATTTGCCCTGAAGATCTGGAGGCACTACTTATGCGGAAAATTTTTTTTGATTTATACAGACCATCAAAGCCTCAAGTATCTATTTTCGCAAAAGGAATTAAATATGACGCAGCGCAGATGGATGGGGCTTCTGAAGGACTATGACTGCAATATCATGTATCATCCCGGGAAAGCAAATCGAGTTGCAGATGTGCTAAGTCGTAAATCAAGTATGGCACACATGATGGTCAGAGAATGGACCTTATTAGAAAGGCTCAGGGATTCGGAATTTAAATTTGAGGTGAGTCAGATGTCTAGCCTGATGGCCGCATTGAGAATTGAACCAGAAATTCAGGCAAGGATTAAGGCACTTCAGCCTACAGACCCAGAGATACAAAAGATTGTTGGAATGGATGTCACCATGAGAAAACCAGAATTTCAAGTAAGTGAGGATGGAGTTTTGAAATTCCAAGGACGACTGTGTGTACCTGATGATTTGGAACTCAAGGAGAAAATTTTAAGAGAGGCACATTGCAGTAGCTACAGTATCTACCCAGGCAGTACAAAGATATATCAAAACTTACGGCAACATTATTGGTGGAACGGACTAAAGAAGGATGTAGCCGAGTATGTGGCCAAGTGCTTAACCTGCCAACAAGTGAAAGTACAGCACTGTAAACCTAGAGGATTATTGAGACCGTTGGAAATTCCTAAATGGAAATGAGAACAAGTCATAATGGATTTCGTAATGGGGTTGCCACGTAGCCAGAGAGGACATGACTTAATTTGGGTGATAGTCGACCGCCTGACTAAGTCAACGCATTTTCTGGCCATTCGAAAGGATTTTGAGCTAGAAAGGTATGCAGAATTGTATATGCGGCAGATAGTCAGACTTCATGGAGTACCAGTGACAATTACGTCAGATCGTGACGCGAGGTTCACAACTAATTTCTGGAAAAGTCTACAAGTGGCCATGGGAACAAAGTTGCAGTTTAGTACGGCTTATCATCCACAAACAGATGGCCAGTCAGAAAGAACGATTCAGACCTTAGAAGATATGCTGAGAGCTTGTGTGTTAGATTTTCAAGGTAAGTAGGAAGAACAGTTACATCTAGTGGAATTTGCCTATAACAACAGTTTTCACTAGAGTATCCAAATGGCACCGTTCGAAGCCCTATATGGTAGAGCGTGCAGAACACCGGTATGTTGGGACGAAGTTGGTGAACGGAGCATCACAGGGCCAGAGTTGGTACAACAATCAGTAGAGGCCGTTGACATTATCAGGGATAGACTGAGGACAGCGCAGAGTCGTCAAAAGAGTTACGCCGATCAGAGACGTCGACCATTGGAGTTTCAAGTTGGAGATCATGTCTTCCTCAAGGTGTCACCTATAAAAGGATTGTCTCGATTTGGCAAGAAAGGGAAGCTTAGTCCGAGGTATGTTGGGCCGTTCAAGATTTTGGAGAAAGTTGGAGATATGGTTGACAGACTTGCTTTGCTGCCAAACCTGTCCCAGGTACACAACATTTTCCACGTGTCATTGTTAAGGAAGTACGAACTAGATACAACCCACGTTCTAAGGTACGAGGAAATAGACATGGACGACCGAGTGTCGTACGTGGAAAGACCGATCAGGATTGAGGATCGGAAAGATCATGTGTTGAGAAATAAGACAATTCCGATGGTTAAAGTCGTTTGGGAGCACCATGGGACCGAAGGAGCCACTTGGGAAAGTAAAGAAGCCATGAGACGTCAGCACCCCCAGTTATTTGAGTAGTTAAGGATAGATTGTAAATTTCGAGAGCGAAATTTTTGTAAGGGGGGAAGGATTGTAACAGCCCGAATTTCGATGTAATTCTGGGATCAATGAAATTGACATTATTTTGCATTTCATTTTAGTAAGGCTCGCCCAGAGCTGATCACTCTCAGGATACTAACCAATAGGGTATGGCTAATTAGGAAGTGGTACGTAGATCAGGGACCCGATTGCGAATCGGATACCGAACTCGAGAAGTAATGAAAAAATGTTTTGAATTGATATGAACCGATCTTAGGAAAGACGACGAATTGAGTTTGGCCAAGGCCAACGATGCGCAATCGGATCGCAGGTGATGCTGCAAGACCAAAAGTGCACGTGACCAACCAGTTCTGAACTTGAACCGCATGATCGTGATTTTTTGGACTAGTGATAATTTCTCATTCTCTCAAAGGACGAGACCGTCGTGACTCAGATAACCCTAGGTCCATACGCGTATACTCTAAATAGTCACCCGTTAGTGAGAAACCCTAAAATCAGAAATCGAGCGAGTTTTGATAAGGAATTTGGGCCCAGATTTCAATGTCGATTTTCGACGGTTTAAAAGACTAATTTTGGAAATCTGACATCATATAACGTTGACCACGCATATTTTGGGCAAGTATGGTTAAAAATTGGAATTTTGGTCCGGGAATGAAAAATTACGATTTTGCCCCACGGAGTGCCGATTTGGGATTTTGAGGCCATATGAGATTATTTTTCGAGGCCAGTGTCATTTTGGAGTGGCCACGTACATTTGGAGTGGTTTCGGTCAAAAATTGGAATTTTGGCTCAGAAGTGAAAAATAATATTATTTTACTCCCGAAACTTCACAGTCGATTTTCGAAGGCTTAAGAAGCTATTTTCGCGATTCCGACGCCATATGATGTTGGCCACACGCATTTGAGATTGATTTAGCCAAAAATTGGAATTTCGACCCAGGACCGAAAAAATGACAGTTCTGCCCCTAGGGTATTTTTGGTCCGAATTTTGGGGGTATTATTTGGGATATTTATGGATATTTATCAACTGCATTATTAGGCCAGAAGACTACTTTGTCCCTCAATTATTTGGTTTGAATGGTCTTGAACTGTTGGATCGAAGGGTATTTTCGTCAAACGCGCGGATAGTCGACACTTGTCACCCTTAGCCCCCTTTTTTGACCAATTGGATTGGCCTCTCTCTCTCTCCTCCTCCCCATTCGGTTTCCCCCTCTCCTCTCTCCCGAATCCTCTCTCTCTCCCTCTCCTCTTCCATGGCCGATTCTCGCCGGAGCTACGCCGGCCGCCGTGCGTCGGTGCCGTCGCTGCCGCTACTCTGCCTGACCTCCAACAACCACCAGCCTCACCTCCCTCACCCGCCTCCCTCTCTTTCCCTCTCTTTCTCTCTCTTTCCCTTCTTTCTCTCTCTCGGCCAAATCACTACTGGAGCTCACTGCCGCTGCGCCGGAGCTAGAACGGCCGAGTTGCTGCCGCCGTGACCTCCAGCCTCGTCGTACGTCACCGTACGTTGCCGTCCGTATGGTTCCATATAGCATCCGTACAGTTCGTACGATCGTCCGTACACCATCCATACGGTACCGTCGGGAACGCCGCCGCCGGTTTTATTGTTCACCAGTAATCAGCTGCCGTTCCGTCGTCATCATGGACTGAAATTAAGTAAGTAAACCCCCTAAACCCTGATTAGGTATTATCGATACATTTTGGACTAGCTTGGGTACTATCAGTATATAGTAGGAATAATTATTGAACCGATTGGTGAGAATTAGCACTCGAATAATATTGGTGGATTATTGTGATTAAAATGGAAACCAAAAAGGGAACCCGGGGTGATGAATAGTGGCTGTCCACTTAGGGGCAATTGGGCTAGAATAATCTAATTGGGAAAAAAATTTATTAGTGTAATTGATGGGATTGCCCAGGTTGATTGAATTAGAGTTGGTTGGTGCTCGTTCAGGGTCAATTTCAATAATTACCGTGTCACGTACGAATGTGGTTGAATTAATTGTTGATTTATGAAGTATATTTGGGTCACACGATACTAATTGGCCAATTGAGCACGTTGTTTGTAAATTGGGCACTGCGTGATAATATTAAATTGACTGAGTGTCTAGGTATATTTAATGCTCATGATGTACTGCATGATGTTGCCTGGCTACGCATTTTGTATGCCGAGAATGAGGCGTGTACTGATGTTATGCTGGAATGCGTGCCTGACATGAACATGTGATCACCATAATTGCCGTAAGTGTTTATGTTAGGTTCAAATAAAATGGGTCGTATGCCGTGTGATAACTATAAGGTCTTCGGATCGTGGCCTTCGGATCGGGCTTTCGGGTCGTGCCCGGTTCGTCCGAAAGACGGCATTGTCCGTGAGGAGATCGATGTTGCGCCTAGAGCATTTCGACGCTAGCTAGAGACACTAGGCCAAAAACGCTATATGCAGGCCGTGAAGAGTTATATTGGCCTTCGGGTCGAGCCTTCGGGTCGGGCCTTCGGGTCGTGGTCTTCGAATCGTGTCTTCGGATCGTGGCCTTCAGGTCGAAGCCTTTGGGTCGAATATTAATAATGTAAATGAACGCCGAGCTAGTATGCCGTGTGATTCAGAATGAAATTATAACACGCGAATGACATTTACATGCATATGATTGAGTTAATCATCGTATTAATGCGTGAGATTCGATGTATGATTCGAGATATTAGCACGATAAAGTGTGAGCATATGTGTGGCGTACGTTTGATGAGGTGTGTCACGCATGTGCCATGATTACATTATATTTAACTGTCTAACCTGCAGGGTCAGTATGATTATCAGTCTAGGCCCGAGGGCCTAGATCATTGTTTGTGTTTTAAGTTGTTGTTATTGGTTAGGAGATCGTACATTAGCCTAACCTAGGTGTAGGAGGCCTTACTCATTGAGAAGTGTTCTCATTAGTGTTTTAAACCAAACTTTCAGACCCTCGCCCTTGAAATGCCACCTCTACCTACACTTTTTGTAATCCTGACGCAAATTGAGCAGTTTGTAAGCGTGTTTCCTACGGGCAATGGAGAAGCCTATGTCAGATATCGTTCAGTGGTTTCCGTGGACGTAGGAGAGTTCCTTAACCAGACTCAAGAATACGTTGCTTGGTGTCTCCGAGATGTTGATGGGAACATAGGAAGACCACTTAGGACTTTTGATTCTCCTTTAGACGAACACGGTATGATGGCACCGATTGTTGTAGATGGCGAAGTAATATGTCACGCCCCGACCTCCACGGCACGCGACGCCCCGCTCGATGGTTGGAATAGAACGACGTCCCAGGACGCGTCGTCGTCGACCCATTTCCCATAACAAATCATAAGGCACATGCGGAAGCAATAACTAAAACACCCGTACATAATAATTATGAAAACCAGGGAAAACAACATAAGAAGAACTTAGGCAACGTACACATCCATAGAAAATGTCAACAACAAACTTACAGCATCCCTTTTCGAAACGGTAATCAAAAGAAGGGTACAACCAAAAGGGTACTGGCATATGAGTCATGAGGGCTAAGAACCAAGAGAGTCAACAGCTAAAAAGTAGAGGTCTGAAAGGCAAAAAGTGTCTATCCTCATGAAAAGACTAAGCCTAGTCTAGGGCGTCCAATCCGGATCGGAACCATCGGACTTTGATGAACTCTCGGGTATCTCGGAATCCTAGCTGGGAATCTCCTCCTCGGACTCTTCGATATCCATCGGCTCGGCTTCGTCGACCTCCATTGGCTCCACTACCGGGTCCTCCACTACTGGCTCGTGGTCTACGCCTCCTAGCTCTTCGTCCTCAGCAGCCTCGTACCAAGCGAAAGGACCTATAGTTTCCTCCGAATCCATTTCCGAATCCACGATCTCACCACTCGGGCACTGCGGGTCTAACTGACCATCTATGGTAAATGGAACATCCATAGTACGGAGGGGTCCATACTCGTCTCCAAAACGGTCACGGAAGCACCATGTAACATATTCATGAACTTCAGGATGTGTCGTACCTACGTCTACACTTATCAGAGAATAATGTCTCAAGTACACTTTCCCGTTCCCTACAGGGTGAGCAGTCATAGTATGCTCATACTCTAAGGGGATCCCAAAACGTACCGGGACAGGCGGCTTCATCATGGACGCGGGTCTGAAAGGTTGGGTTATAAAAACCGTGAGACACATCTCAGTGAGTGAAAAACTCCTAAACCTAAATTAGGCTAACATGCATCTCTTGACGGGAAAATAAAATCACACACATGATAACTTAGGCACTTAGGCCCTAATCGGTATTCTAAATGACCCTGCAGGTTAGGTAACCCAATAATATCATGTCACATTCGCGGCATTCCCAGTCACACGAGCGTCATACGCATGTTCAAAACCTTTATTTGTCGGTTTAAAATATGAATCACCGAATCACACAATTTCGCACGCTAACTCATGCATTCACATGCATACAAATGCCACTACCTTGCCATGCTCACTATTTAATTCATACGGCATTCTGGCATAAGATTCTGTTCGTGCTCCGGTTATAAAATAGAATCCGCTTGGATACGTCCCATACCATGCCCAGCAGATTCCATTGCATAACCAGGCACTATGCATCACACATGATAGTTTATTCTGTTAATTCGACCCGAAGGCCCGATCCGAAGACCACGATCCGAAGACCACGACCCGAAGGCCCGACCCGAAGGCCACGATCCGAAGACCAATCACAACACTTCGTGGCCAGCGTAAAGATGCTCCAGGCCCAGTGTCTCTAGCCCGCGTAAACGCATCAGGCGCAACACCGATCTCCTTACGAACCAAAGCCCAAAGAGTATCAGGATGGTCGTTGTCGCGACCCTAAAAAAAATTATTCATTTTTTTCTCGGGCTAATGGATTATTAAGATTAAACTTAACTCGGGCCCTCCCAAGCCCTACCAATTCGCAACTTAGGGTTTAAGTTCTTAACGTGCAAATATTTTCATGCTTGGAGTCGCCACTAATCATTTTACGGTAGGCTGATTAGAAACCTAAATAAAACATAGGGAGATATGTTTTATTTCTACGAACCAGAGATTCTAAGCCCGGGGATTTGATTACGCTAGATTTAGTCTAACGCCATTTCGGTACCTTTTCTTTTCAAAAATATTTGGCAGGCAGTTTGGATCCATTTTAACTTAATTACTAACATGTGAGGTGTTCATGCGGGTGCGCAAACCACCAATTTAACACCCATAAAATCAAAGCATTAAATAAATTACAAGTTGGGAGGAATTACTTACCTCGAATCCAGCAAGCATCTGCATTGTTAGCGAAAAATCATGCAGACAATCCTAATATGATTTTTAATTAACAAGGCACTTCACTCAATTTTTGGATTTTCATTTATTTAAATGAAATCTAAACTATATGCAATGACGTGCAAAATGACACGTGAATTAATGCAACCTAACGTGCACCCTATATGACACGCGACGACGTGACCTAATTCTAATGACGTGCAATGACATATTTTTGGTATTTTTCTTTATGAAATTCGGAATTAATGAAAATGCCTAAAATAACATGCAACCTATTGACTTCTATTTTTGGTATTTTCTGTTTAAAATTCGAAATTCAAAAATACCTAAGTTAACATGCAATCTATGATGACTTAATCTACCCTAGAATGATTTCTTTTTGGGATTTTTTTATGTAAAATTCGGAATAATAAATTACTTAAATTAAAATGCAATCTATCCTAATAAAACATGAAACAATTCACCATTTTTTGGGGTTTTTTTATGAAAATTCGGAGTAATAAAATAACGTGAATAATCCGTTAGGATTCAAACAATACCTAATTTAAATTAGGAAACATGCCACGTTAAGTCCTAATTTAAATTAAATATTTATCTTATCCTTCGGGATATATTCAAAAATCCTAGACATGCAAAATTCTAATTTAAATCTCAAAAAAACAGAAATTTTTTTTTGGGTTTTCTTTTTATTTGAAAAGGAAAACAATCAAAACAAGGATAACAATCAAACTCAAACCAACCACGCAATCCGCCAAATTCGTTTCAAACTCGTATTAGGCACAAAAATCAAATTATCGATCATATCTAAGGGGTTATAGATATTAACGGATAATTGATCATTCAAATTTGGAAAGCTAATCAAAATCATTACCGTATTCAAATGGTTATGAATAGGATAATGATTTCCCGTATCGCCGCGTATCGTACCTTAGGGATAAGGTCGGATAGACGTCCAAATACGTTGCTTAAATTAGGAAATTTCCCTAATTTGAATATTTCCAAACACTGCGGATATATCAGGTATTATCTTAAGATATCTAACAAATATTCATGCAATATCCACAAAATATTCAAATACCCAAATTAGGAAATTAAATATTTCTGAAAATTCAACGGATAATATCGTTACCTAATTTGGATAACTTCCAAATTTGAATTCGGTTCGGGATCGGACTCGCGGATCGGGATCGGACTCGCGGCAACGGGATGGGTCGACGGCGAGGCACGGCACTGACGTCGGGATCACGGCAACGAGCGAGGCACGTCACGACAAGACGGCAAGCTCACGACGACTTGTGCTGCTGTGCTGAATATCGGAGAGGACGGGCTCACCAAGAATCTGCAGAAAATTGTTTGGAATTATTGGAAATCGCTTGCTCTCACTGGCTGCTATCTTTCGGCGTTCGTTGGCTATTGGAGCGGTGTCTGAGGCGTGAAGGGCTGATCACATTGGACTGCTGCAAGTGAGGGCAGAATTCTTTGACCGAGAAGAAACCATGTGCTCCTTCAAGAACATCCCCTCCTTCGTGTGTTGAGCCTCGGGCAGAGAAGGCCAGAGCAATCTCTTCCGTCTGATTTTTCTTTCTCCCGTTCGTGGCTGTGAATGTCGTCAACCAAGCCTCCCTCCTTCTTTGACTCTTTTGTGGGCGTGGACTTTGTCAGAGAAAGCAAGTTCTTGTATGAAGAAAACAATTGCTTCCCCCTCTGTTGACCTTTTCTTGTCTTGTTCTCCGTTGGTGAAAGTGTATTCTCCCTCCTCAATGTATTACGTTGACTGAGAGAAAAGTGAGAGATCCTTCTCTGTTAGTGCAGAACGTGGAGATGTTTACTCTTCACCTTGACTCTCGTGAATTGATCTTCCTGCAGAAAGAACAAAGAACAATCTCTCTCTCTCTCACTCTCACTCTCTAAAATTTCTGATCTGCAAAAATTGTGACCCCTCCCCTAATTCTGACCTAATAACATGTATATATAGCACTAATCCTAGTGGGCTTAGGCTTGGGCTTAATTTTAATTAACATTAAAATGGGCTGATTTAACGTGGGCTGAATTAATTAAATTCAACAAACTAAATCAAGCCCAAATTAAAAACACTCGAGCCCGTCCGTCTTGAAATTCCGAGCCCTTGCATTCCCGAGCGTCCCGTTTTTTGTTCAATGAATTTTAAGCTCGCTCGCAATCACCGGTCCGATGCAAAAATGCAATGAAATTAAAATGAATCTAAATTACATGTTATGCAATTTAAATATTTTTGTTTAGGGGTTAAAAATTTAATCCCTATTTTCTATGCAAATTACACTAAATGTCGTGCCAAAATTTAGGTGTCAACAGCTGCCCCTCTTTGAAGGTGAGCTCGCAGAGGTTGCATTCAAAGACTAAATGATACCTAAATTTCAACCATGCAAATGCAATGAATGTTGTTTTTGTCGGGATTATGAGTCCCATTTTTTAGTGCATTAAGAAATGATGCATGCTGACATGAAATGAGAACACACCTGGAATTACTTACCTGACTGGTGCTAGATAATGCAATTCGAGGCACGACTCTGACTTTGTTTTTTGTTTGGTAAATGTCTGGGCTCAGTCCCATAGGTATTGCCTGATAAACTGTTGATGAATGTTGGTGATCTGCAGTTAAGTCAAAACACACGAACACGAAGAAAGCTCAACGTATCCAATCATCACCTGGATTCGTGAGAGATAAAAAAATGCAAAAACGTTCCGACCTTTACAAACCACCTATACATCTCCATAGGTATTTGTAAAGATTTGGCCGCTGCGCCTATACATCGCCATAGGTGCGTCACGGGGGAACTAAAGAGGATATTCCGACCTTTATGAGATACCTATACATCGCCATAAGTACTCATAAGGATTTGGCCGCCTCACTTATACATCGCCATAAGTGAATTGCGGGGGAAAACCTAGGGGTTGAGAGAATATTCCGACCTTTATGAAATACATATATCTGCTCATATGCATTCATAAAGATTTGGCCGCCATGCCTATATCTGCTCATAGACACGTGCGGGGGAATATCTGGGATAAGAAGAGTATTCCGACCTTTACATATACCTGCTCATATGCAAAGATTTGGCCGCTTCACCTATACCTGCTCATAGATGAATAGCGGGGGAATACCTGAGATTTTGGGGAATATTCCGACCTTTACATATACCTGCTCATATGCAAAGATTTGGCCGCTTCACCTATATCTACTCATAGGTGAGTAGCGGGGGAATACCCGAGATTGGGAGAATGTTCCGACCTTTACATATACCTGCTCATATGCAAAGATTTAGCCGCCATGCCTATACCTGCTCATAGACATGTAACGGGGGAATCTTCTCGAGATTGTTTGAAAATCTGTGATTTGGTGAACAAAGGGGCTAGCCTAAGTGTTCGAGGATTCCTTGACAAAGTACGTGGATATCATCAGAGATACCTGAAAAGGCTTGATCAATAGACACCTGAACATCATCAAAGGTATCTAGAGATTGCAACAAACTGATTCAATGTGGGGGCCTGACGATTGCTCGAACAGGTTAGGGATATAGAGATATACTTACCTGGCGATATCTCTGACTCTAGAGAGTGTGTCTCCTGTTAGACACGACTTTAAACAACATACAATATGCATTCATGGACAAACAAGAACACGCATATTCATGCACTATGATTCCAAACTGTTTTTCATGCACGATGGTTCTGTCAAATCGGCATTATAAACTTCGTTGGGGAAAAATCATGACAAGACAATCCTAACTCACAAATAGGTATCTTGAAAATGTCGAATGGGGGACTTCCGATCCGAAAGGGCTTTCACTCATTCTCATTGAAAATGGCTGATTCACGAGAATCTCTCAATCTCACCATCATCATGTCGACAAGGGTCTGAGAATCCTTGCAAGCGGTACAACCTTACCAATCCAAGAGGTCTTTACCAGGACTGTAACATGAGCTTAGTCAATGGCTTAGCAAAGGGGATTCTTCGAGTCAAGGCTATTGAAAGAAAATACTCTACAATTATCTCCGGGTTTACAAGTCAAGAACCTGCAAAATGAGATAGAAATGGACTTGCTCGCACTTCTTCGAGCTAAGCTTATAAACATCTGAAATTCTACGTTAATTCAAGTGCCCTAATCTGAAGAGACTTTGCAAGGGACGTAACGTAAGCTCGGTTTATGGGTTGAGAAATGAATGGATCATTAGGCTCAAAATGTATATGATTGGGGTGAATAAGTTGGTGATCATCTTGGCATTGTCACCGGTCTTCTTCTTCACAAGAGATTATCTTCTCAATAATTGTCCCATTGGCTTCGAAAGTTCATCACTTGATTCCTTTGAGACTACTCAACTGGGGATTTTGACATGTCATATCCCGACACTTTTCATTGGGAATTGACCTTGCTTTTACCAGGCATGCTGCTTTTTCTTGCCCTTCTTCCCCCTTTTTTCCTTTTCTTTTTTTTTCTTTTTTTTTTCTTCTTCTTCTTTTTTTTTTGTTTTTTTTTGACATTGATTGGCCATTGGCCAGCTAATCTGACTGAATGACTTGCTGTTTGAACTCAAAAGCCTCTTGTCTTCAGTTGACACTCCTGATATGCTGTTTGAACAATGATGACCTTTTGCCTTTCCCCAGTGTGGGGGATGATCACCAACTGGGTTTGTATGAAACGAATTTGCAGGCTCAATTGGGCTTAGCAAAGGATAAAGTATGTATAGGATAGAGAAAGAAATGCTCTTCGTCATCCTAAGGTACTTGAACTTTCGCATGAATTCATCTGAAAAAGCAATACTCGAAGATTGATGCAAGTGAGAGCAAGATGATTTCTATTCATTTTTCACCTTGTAATGCTGATTTACCTCCGGTTTGCCCCGATGTGGGGTGGTTCTTGACAGGGGTAATTTGAATGAATTTCTCCAACTATTTAGGCTCAAAATGGTTGAACAATGGATAACCTGTAGTGTTTAAAGGTAGAGAAATGAAATGCCTCTTGTCATTTCGGTCACCGTATCTTTTGTGAGAGAACTCTTTACCTTGCAGTCATGGAAATTTTTCACTCAACTCGCTGGGGATTTTTTTTTCTCACTGGGGATTAATGCATGGGACAGTGTGTAGGATAGGGCTTGCCTTTCATCGTCCCGATGTACCTCATTCGACACATTCAATTCATTTCACATGAATTGTCAGATTATCTAAATAGACTTCCCCCTTTGAAGTTGACAATACTGATTGACAAAATGACCATGTAGAATTTAAAGCCAATGCACACATTTCATCTCACAATTGATTGAATCCATTTATTGATCATTGAAATGTTTGCAATTCAGAGGTATAAAACTAGATACTGAAAAACTTTTGCTGTAAAATGTCAGGTTTTATCATGGAAAATACATCTTTACAGCATCAGAATTGACAGGATTGGAAAACACACAACCATCCATCTCTACAAGAATCAAGGCACCTCCGGGAAGTACCTTCTTAACTACAAATGGACCGATGTAGTTTGGAGCAAATTTACCTTCGGGAATAGGAAAGATTGGCAGCACCTTCCTTAGGACTAGATCATTTACCTCGAAGTGTCTTGGACGCACCTTTTGGTTAAAGGATCTAGCTATCCTCTGCTGATAAGTTTGACCATGGCAAATTGCCCTTAACCGCTTTTCATCAATCAGGTTTAACTGCTCGTGTCTTTGTCGCATCCATTCTGCTTCAGACAACTCCACCTGGGATAAAACACGCAGGGAAGGGATCTCCACTTCGACAGGCAAGACTGCTTCCATGCCATATACCAAGGAAAAAGGGGTTGCACCGACAGAGGTTCGGATAGAAGTCCGATACGCCATCAATGCAAACGGCAATCTTTCGTGCCAATCACGATAGTTTTCTGCAGTTTTGGCCAGGATCTTCTTGATGTTTTTGTTAGCAGCTTCCACTGCTCCATTCATCTGTGGGCGATAGGGAAATGAATTCAGATGCTTGATCTTGAACTCATTGAACAACTGGTCCATTAACTTGTTGTTCAAATTCGTCCCATTATCGGTGATAATAGCTTCGGGGACACCATAGCGAGCGATTATGTCTCGCCTGATGAATCTCACAACATTCTTCGCAGTAACATTGGCATACGACGCGGCTTCGATCCACTTGGAGAAATAGTCAATCGCAACTAGGATGAATCGGTGTCCATTCGACGCCTTGGGGTTGATTGGGCCAATCACATCGATGCCCCACATTGAAAATGGCCATGGTTCGGACAACTGATGTAACTCCGAGGGGGGAACATTCATCTTATCCCCGTGGACCTGACAGCGATGGCATTTCCGAACATGTTGGATACAGTCACTTTCAAGACTGAGCCAATAATAGCCTAATCTCATGATCTTCTTGGCTAACATATGGCCATTCATGTGTGGACCACATATCCCTTCGTGTATTTCTTGCATGATTCTGGTGGCTTCAGCTGCGTCCACACACCTTAGCAGAACTGAATCATAGGACCTCTTGTATAGCTTTTCACCGCTGACGAAGAATTTCGAAACCATTTTCATTATGTACTTCCTGTCAGCAGGGGTGCTTCCCTCAAGAAATTCTTGTTTCTGGATGTAGTTCATGATATCGTAATACCATGGCTTTTCATCAGGTTCTCCAGTCACAGCCATACAGTAAGCCGGCTTTATTAGGACTTCGATTTTCAAAGGTTCTACTTCTACTCCACCAGTCACCTGTAGCATGGATGATAATGTAGCTAGCGCATCAGCAAACTGATTGTGGGATCTCGACAAGTACTCGAAAGAAATGTCTTCGAATTCCTTTATGATTTCTTCGAGATACTCATGATATGGCACTAGTTTGGTGTCTCTCGTCTTCCATTCTCCTACAGTTTGAAGAATAATCAGAGCGGAATCACCAAACACCTTTAACTTGGTTATCCCCATTTCCACTGCGGCTTGAAGTCCGAGGATACAAGCTTCGTACTCGGCTATATTGTTAGTGCATGGGAACACCAACTTTGCTGCTACTGGATAATGTTGCCCACCTGGAGATATTAAGACTGCCCCAGTGCCAGAACCAGCTAAGTTCACTGCTCCATCGAAAAACATAGTCCACATATCTTCCCTTATTACTAGAATGCGGTCCTCTGGGGAATATCCATCATCATCTGAGATTCCAGGATTCTCGGCTAACACATCAGCAATCACTCGACCTTTGACTGACTTTTGTGGCATCATCTGAACATCAAACTCTGAGATCAAAATCTGCCATTTGGCTAACTTCCCTACCAAGGCCGGTTGATCAAGTAAATACTTGATGGGATCATTCTTAGTCACCAGGAGAGTCTGGTGATGCAGTGTATACTGTCTCAGCGGATGGAGCACCCATACTAGTGCAACGCAAGTCTTCTCGGCTTCAGCGTAGTTCAACTCCGAAACAGTAAACTTCTTACTCAAGTAATAAATGGCCCGCTCTTTTCCGTCTTCGGGACCTTTCTGTGCTAACATAGCTCCCAGAGACTCGCTGTGGATCGTGAGATAGAGAATCAAAGGCTGCCCCGGCACTGGAGGGACTAGCACTGGTGGTTTCATCAAGTACTGCTTCAATTCACTAAATGCTTCCTGACAATTATCATCACATTCTACCTGAGCAGTCTTCCTTAGAAGTTTGAAGAACGGTTTAGCAGTTTTGGAGAGCTGAGAAATGAACCGGGCTATATAGTTTAGTCTGCCCAGGAGGCTGCGTACTTCTTTCACCGTCGATGGGGGTTGTAGCTCACATATAGCCTTCACTTTGGAAGAATCGATTTCAATGCCCTTACTGCTTACTACGAACCCAAGTAGTTTGCCCGACGTTGCCCCGAATATGCACTTGGCTGGGTTGAGACGGAGTTTAAACTCACGGAGTCGGTCGAACAACTTCTTCAGGGTATCAACATGACTATCTCCGGGTCGAGACTTGGCAATCATGTCATCGACATATATCTCAATCTCCTTATGCATCATGTCGTGGAACAAAGTTACCATGGCGTGTTGATATGTTGCCCCGGCATTTTTAAGGCCGATGGGCATGACCTTATAGTGAAACGTTCCCCAAGGAGTGATAAACGCCGTCTTCTCCTTATCACCGTCCTTCATTCTTATCTGATTATAGCCCGAGAAGCCATCCATGAAGGAAAACAGCTCGAACCCAGCAGTACTGTCCACCAGAACATCTATATGCGGTAATGGGAAGTCGTCTTTAGAGCTAGCCTTATTCAGGTCGCGATAGTCGATGCACACCCGAACTCGGCCATCTTTCTTCATGACTGGCACAATGTTGGCCACCCAAGTAGGGTATTGGGTGACTTCGATAAATCCCACTTTCAAAAGCTTCATAACTTCCTCTTCTATCTTCTTCGAAAGCTCAGGTTTGGTTCTTCGTAGCCTCTGTTTCTTGGGTGGCATGCCGGGATTAGTAGGCAAGCCATGCTCCACAATAGAAGGGTCTAATCCTGGCATATCGGCGTACAACCAGGCAAGGATATCCTGGTAATCTCTCAGCAGCTGGACCAGGCATTTTGCTTGATCTTCGGGAAGGGTTGCCCCTATTTTCACCTCCTTGGGTTCTTCGAAATCACTGAGATTGACGGTAATAGTTTGATCTACCGTCAGGACTTTAGGTCTTTCATGATGCTCTAAGTCACGCTGAATATCCGAGGAATCGTCGAGTTCGTCAGCATCATCGGGATCAAGCTCGGCGGCGCATAATTCATCGGATTGGACCGTTCCCATACCCTCACGTATCACAAGATTGTCCCTGAAACATAAAGCAGTGGATTCAGAAGGACAAACAGGGGTAAACATTGCGTTTCTTTTTGTTTTTGTTTTTTTGTAATTTTTCTGTGTTTTTGTTTTTCTGAAATTCATTTCGAAAAGGTTTTAACACGAGGAAGCATGAAGAAGCTCAGGCCTCAGAGTTCTCCTTGGACTATATTTTCTTTTATCGGTTGGATATCATCACCGGGCTGGTTTGATATACCTCAACATGCCCTCAAAAATGAGAATAAAACATGTAATTTCATTGATAATTTCAAAATGAATTACATTTATTGAATGAAAATTGCAACAATCAAAACCTAGAAATGGAAATGAAAACAGCACCCGAAACGGGGCAAATCCTAGAAAGCAATAAAAATTCCCACGCAGGGGAGTATGCGGAAAAGTAAAGATTTTACTCTTATGGGCCTGTGCCCATTCCCTCTAACGGTCCTTTCTCGACAGCTCCAATGAAGACGTCGTCGAACAGGGTAGTGATTCCCTCTATGGCATCATCAGAATCCTCTGTCATTTGAGGTGTTGGATCATTCATACCTCCCCATCCGTCAGGGACAATGTCACGGGGGTCAATATAGAAGCTCGGGGGCGCTGAGTACTTCACATAATAATCGAATTTGCCACTCGGCTGCCTCAAAGTGTCGATCACCTCTTTTCCTTCATCAGCCTTAAGCATGCTTTCTACGATCTCTTCATCATCAGTCGCGTCTTCGAGCGGAGGCATGTCTTCAGGCAAAGGATCGAGCTTCTCCTTCTCGGCGCTCAACGTAGCAAATTCCTCGTCCCAGTTAATGACGACCTCGGAGATAGTAGAAATGATGCCAGTGTGGTCAGCATAAACGATCAGCCCAGCTTTTACCATCCTTGAGATTCTTTCTCTCATGACAGCCAGGGAAATGACCTCGTTAGCCGGGTAATAACCGGCCTTTACCAACTCACCATAGACATCAGTGATGTATACTCTGACGCTCTTGATTTGACCAGCATTGAAGCTAAATATGGCATTCACATTGCCCGTGTGATTGGGGAGCGGGTTACTCTGAACATTCGGCTTAGCGGGTTGGAATGAGAACGCCTTCGTGTCGAGAAGATTCTGGATTTGGTGCTTGAGGGCGTAGCAGTCGTCGGTTGAATGCCCCAGCTCGCCCATGTGATAATCGCATTTTTTTGACGGGTTGTAGTTATAGAACTTCTCAGGATTGGGCCGCTTTGGCTCGGTAGTAAGCAAGCCTCTCTTCCGGAGCACCGTCAATACTTGAGACAATGATCCGGGGAGGGGGGTGAATTGCCTCATGTTATTCTTCCTCTGAAAAGGTTGACGACCCGTGTTTTGCTGCTGAGGTTCCGCCACTTGAATTGCCGGGGCTGGATTAGCGTTCCGTCGGCTCGGTTGGTTATACGTCACGTTCACTTCAGCTGCCGGTTCTTCCTCCTTCCTTGCACTGAATCTCTTGGTTGACGAGGACGGCTCCGCAAACCACCCATCTTTCAGCCCTATCTCGATCTGCTCGCCTATGGGGATGAGCTGATTGAAGTTATCAGCCGGAATGGCGACCATTCGATTACGGTACTCGAACGGGAGAGTTTTCACGAACATCCTTTTCAACTCACTGTCTATAGGTTTCGGGACGACCTGAGCGGCTATATTCCTCCATATGATGGCATAGTCTTTGAAAGACTCGGTCTTCTTCATCTGAGCACGCTCGAGATCATCACGGGTAGGAGTGATGTCTGTTATGAACCGGTATTGCTTCAGGAACGCCTCACTAGCTTCCTTCCAGGTTTTGAGGCTATTGATCTTTTTCATGAGGTACCAGTGCAGAGCAGGGCCGATCAAGCTTGCTTGGAATGCATGGATCATCATAAGCTCGTTGTCAACGTAGGAGGTCATTTGTACGTGGTACAACTGCAGGTGAGCTTTTGGACATGTGGTGCCATTGTACTTGTCAAAACTCGGCATTTTGAACTTCTTCGGGATTTTGATCTGTGAGTACATGGACAGATCAATTGAGGGCGAATCCTATGAACCTTCCGGCTGCTTCACTCTCTCCTCGAGTTTGTTGACTCGCTCGTCAGGCTTGGGTTTGTTGACGATAATCTAGACTGGGTCATCTTCTAATTCAGGCATATCATCATCTTCCTCGACGTCAACATTCTTTCTAACTGTATGCTTCGGGAGCGATGCTTCAGGGGATGCTGGAACAGGGATCGACCGAAGAGCCTTGATCTCAGCGGTCATTTGTTGCATGGCGACAGCGAGTTGCTTGATCTGGTCTGCCATATCGTCAACACGTTCCTGCAACTCAGTTTGATCGGCCATTCTAGTTTTTGACCGTGTGCGAATAGGTGATCGTGATCGGCCCGTAGTTACCTGATTTCGAAGATAAAACAGGGTAAGTATAAGTCCTCAAAACGATCGGTCCATGACTCAGTCTAATCGTCTCTTTTATTCCCATTTTCATGACATTTTTCATTATTCCATGTATTTGTGAAAATGATGACAAATTTCTTAGGAAATAATGAATTATGACAGACTTAGGAAAATAATGATAAGAGTTGAAAGTAATTTTTTTTCCAAGCTTTATCTTTTCTTTTTCTTTCCCTTTGAAAAAATTTCAATGATTTTTACTTTCAAAAATTACGATCGACTTAGACCTATCATGGACCGACGAAATGTAAGAAACATGAATAAATTGCGAGGTAAAGGTTCAGAAGACTTACTTCACCGGGTAAGATAATGGCAATCACATAAACACACGCATGAGATGTGAGGTTCGATTTCTACCTAGACTCTGGCTTACAAAATGGAGACGCGAGGATTACTGAGCTAAACCAGTCATGATGGTGGTTAGGCTAGGATTCCCCTGACTCCGGCTTAGTCAAAGAGCCGACCCGGGTTGAATGGGATACAACCGTGGTGGGTACTCAATGACACCTTGGAAAAAAATTCGGGACCGAGGAGGGCGACCCGTACCAAATGGTTTTGGTCGGGGTATCCACTGTCTCAGTACCATCCTAAACCTATGCCGCCCAGGTCCGGCAGCGGGTAGTGTGTGCAGTGTAGTGTAAATGTAAGGCATGCACAGCAGGTTATATCAAACAGCGCTTCGTGCATAAATTAAACCATACATTCAACCACCTCCCTGCAAAACAAGGGTTAACAATCACGCCTCCCCTTATACCTCCCATACTGCAAGAACATTTAACACCTTAAAATGTTAGGGACGTACCTGGGATCCTCGCTGCCAAACAAAAATATTTTTCAAAAGAAAAATTGGCCTAAGTCCACTAGGAGTTTTAACTCAAGTCCCCAGCGGAGTCGCCAAGCTGTCGCGACCCTAAAAAAAATTATTCATTTTTTTCTCGGGCTAATGGATTATTAAGATTAAACTTAACTCGGGCCATCCCAAGCCCTATCAATTCGCAACTTAGGGTTTAAGTTCTTAATGTGCAAATATTTTCATGCTTGGAGTCGCCACTAATCATTTTACGGTAGGCTGATTAGAAACCTAAATAAAACATAGAGAGATATGTTTTATTCCTACGAACCAGAGATTCTAAGCCCGGGGACTTGATTACGCTAGATTTAGTCTAACGCCCTTTCGGTACCTTTTCTTTTCAAAAATATTTGGCAGGCAGTTTGGATCCATTTTAACTTAATTACTAATATGTGAGGTGTTCATGCGGGTGCGCAAACCACCAATTTAACACCCATAAATCAAAGCATTAAATAAATTACAAGTTGTGAGGAATTACTTACCTCGAATCCAGCAAGCATCTGCATTGTTAGCGAAAAATCATGCAGACAATCCTAATATGATTTTTAATTAACAAGGCACTTCACTCAATTTTTGGATTTTCACTTATTTAAATGAAATCTAAACTATATGCAATGACGTGCAAAATGACACGTGAATTAATGCAACCTAACGTGCACTCTATATGACAAGCGACGACGTGACCTAATTCTAATGACGTGCAATGACATATTTTTGGTATTTTTCTTTATGAAATTCGGAATTAAATGAAATTCGGAATTAATGAAAATGCCTAAAATAACATGCAACCTACTGACTTCTATTTTTGGTATTTTCTGTTTAAAATTCGAAATTCAAAAATACCTAAGTTAACATGCAATCTATGATGACTTAATCTACCCTAGAATGATTTCTTTTTGGGATTTTTTATGTAAAATTCGGAATAATAAATTACTTAAATTAAAATGCAATCTATCCTAATAAAACATGAAACAATTCACCATTTTTTGGGGTTTTTTTATGAAAATTCGGAATAATAAAATAACGTGAATAATCCGTTAGGATTCAAACAATACCTAATTTAAATTAGGAAACATGCCACGTTAAGTCCTAATTTAAATTAGATATTTATCTTATCCTTCGGGATATATTCAAAAATCCTAGACATGCAAAATTCTAATTTAAATCTCAAAAAAACAGAAATTTTTTTTTGGGTTTTCTGTTTATTTGAAAAGGAAAACAATCAAAACAAGGATAACAATCAAACTCAAATCAACCACGCAATCCGCCAAATTCGTTTCAAACTCGGATTAGGCACAAAAATCAAATTATCGATCATATCTAAGGGGTTATAGATATTAACGGATAATTGATCATTCAAATTTGGAAAGCTAATCAAAATCATTATCGTATTCAAATGGTTATGAATAGGATAATGATTTCCCGTATCGCCGCGTATCGTACCTTAGGGATAAGGTCGGATAGACGTCCAAATACGTTGCTTAAATTAGGAAATTTCCCTAATTTGAATATTTCCAAACACTGCGGATATATCAGGCATTATCTTAAGATATCTAACAAATATTCATGCAATATCCACAAAATATTCAAATACCCAAATTAGGAAATTAAATATTTCTGAAAATTCAATGGATAATATCGTTACCTAATTTGGATAACTTCCAAATTTGAATTCGGTTCGGGATCGGACTCGCGGATCGGGATCGGACTCGCGGCAACGGGATGGGTCGACGGCGAGGCACGGCACCGACGTCGGGATCACGGCAACGAGCGAGGCACGTCACGACAAGACGGCAAGCTCACAACGACTTGTGCTGCTGTGCTGAATATCGGAGAGGACGGGCTCACCAAGAATCTGTAGAAAATTGTTTGGAATTATTGGAAATCGCTTGCTCTCACTGGCTGCTATCTTTCGGCGTTCGTTGGCTATTGGAGCGGTGTCTGAGGCATGAAGGGCTGATCACGTTGGACTGCTGCAAGTGAGGGCAGAATTCTTTGACCGGGAAGAAACCATGTGCTCCTTCAAGAACATCCCCTCCTTCGTGTGTTGAGCCTCGGGCAGAGAAGGCCAGAGCAATCTCTTCCGTCTGATTTTTCTTTCTCCCGTTCGTGGCTGTGAATGTCGTCAACCAAGCCTCCCTCCTTCTTTGACTCTTTTGTGGGCGTGGACTTTGTCAGAGAAAGCAAGTTCTTGTATGAAGAAAACAATTGCTTCCCCCTCTGTTGACCTTTTCTTGTCTTGTTCTCCGTTGGTGAAAGTGTATTCTCCCTCCTCAATGTATTACGTTGACTGAGAGAAAAGTGAGAGATCCTTCTCTGTTAGTGCAGAACGTGGAGATGTTTACTCTTCACCTTGACTCTCGTGAATTGATCTTCCTGCAGAAAGAACAAAGAACAATCTCTCTCTCTCTCACTCTCACTCTCTAAAATTTCTGATCTGCAAAAATTGTGACCCCTCCCCTAATTCTGACCTAAAAACATGTATATATAGCACTAATCCTAGGTCAACTTAGATGGGCTCTAATCCTAGTGGGCTTAGGCTTGGGCTTAATTTTAATTAACATTAAAATGGGCTGATTTAACGTGGGCTGAATTAATTAAATTCAACAAACTAAATCAAGCCCAAATTAAAAACACTCGAGCCCGTTCGTCTTGAAATTCCGGGCCCTTGCATTCCCGAGCGTCCCGTTTTTTGTTCAATGAATTTTAAGCTCGCTCGCAATCACCGGTCCGATGCAAAAATGCAATGAAATTAAAATGAATCTAAATTACATGTTATGCAATTTAAATATTTTTGTTTAGGGGTTAAAAATTTAATCCCTATTTTCTATGCAAATTACACTAAATGTCGTGCCAAAATTTAGGTGTCAACAGTCGTCTTCCGGACGCACCGGGCATCGTCCTTCTCCAAAGTGCATGAGGATGGCACGACCCGAAAGCCTTAAGTGATCACACGGCACACTGCCAATTTTTATCTGAATCTGGCGTAAACACATCAGGGCATAATTAGGTGATCACATGTCCATGGCATACACGCATTCTCGCAAAATTTCCATTAGCCTCATCCTCGGCATGCACAATGCGTGGCCATGCAATTCGCATACGAATGTTGGTGCAATGTACCACAGCATAATATCCCACACAATTCAATGTCACAAATTCATGTTCAATGATTCACGTCATATGCTTAATTAGCCCAATCAACACCACGGGGCATCACATGCGAAGTTGGCACTTATGACGTACTCGGCATTGCGATGTACATTGACAAATCACCAATCACATTCCACAACGGTCGGTCACACGAGCATGCGACATAGTAGACCCAATCCATCACGATTGCCAAACCGACACACAATTCAATCACCCCGGCGATCCCGGCACTCCAATCAATTCCATGCTCAAACTATCGTGGAATTGGCCATCAACATCCCACGTGAACAGCAGCTAATCCTCTTCATTTCGGCCTCTAATCCACTTCTAATTTCGGTTTTGTCACCTACCAATAGTTTCCCGATGCCCACTAGTAACATACAAATTCATATGAGTCCTAATCGACACTAATCGACTAATCGACACACCCTAGGCCCGTTTAAAATGCATAATCGTCCTAATTAGGGTTTAGAGGTTTACACCCATCTAATTCCAAGCTCGGGCGACGGGGAACGGCGGTCGATCATCGATGGACGGTGGAACCGGCGGCACACTTCCCAAGGAGGCGGCGGCCGGCTGTCCACAGCAACCACGGGCGGCGGCTCACGGCCGGTGAGACTGCTGGCTCACAGTGAGGTTGGCTGGACGAGCGGCTGAGCAGCACGGACAGCTGCTGCTCATGGCGGCGCACGGCGAACGGCGGTCTTAGAGACGGACGGCGAATGGCGGTCTATTTCGGCGAGGGGAAAGAGAATAGGGAGGAGGCGGAGGGAAAATAGAGAGGGACGGTGAGGGAGGCGGCAGTGGACGGCTACAGTGGCGCGGCCGGCGACGGCGTGCAGCGGCGAGCAGCTCCGGTGGTGGTTCACCCCTACATGCAGCCGCGGCGGAGAGGAAAGGGAGAGGGAGGCGACGGCGAGCTGGTGGCACAGCTGACCGGTGCTCACTTTTGCATGCAACCGGGAGGGAGAGACGGTGGCGAGGGGTAGTAGCGGCGGCTACGGCGTCGCGGCGGCGGGCGGTGCACCTCGATGGCGAACGGACAGCCTTCTCCTCGGCGGTCCGGTGCTCAGAATGGCATGCAACCAAGAGGAAGGGGAGATGGAGAGGAAACGGAGAGGGATAGCGACGCACGGCGAGCTCGGCGGTGCGGCGGCGAGCCCGACGGCGACGGGGTGGTGCTGGCCTTGGCAACTGGCGAAGCTGGTCTCGGGCGGTCACGAACAGAGAGAGAGAAGGAGAGAAAGAGGGGGACGGTCGGTTGGCGGTGGTGAGGCGAGAGAGAGGGTGGTGCACGGTGGCGGTGCCGGCTGGTGACGGCTCCGGCGGCTGTGGGCAGTGGCGTGAGGCCGAGCGGAAGAGAGAGAGATCGCCGGAGAGGGAAGAGGGAGAGAGAGGCCGGCTGAGTTTGAGGGAGAGAGGGCGTGAGAAAGAGAAAGAGAGAGAGAGAGAAGTGAGGTGAGGGATGATGATGATTTGCATGGGGAAGGCCAAGAGGTGGAGTGAAATCTTGGTTCAAATCATGACATGCATGGGGAAGGGGGGTGTTGACAAGTGTCACACCCCACAAAAAAGCCAAAATTCGGAATTCCAAGGGGCAGAAGGGTAAAACTGACTCTAATTTCCGGTACCGGGTCGGATCGCCAAATTTTGACTATATAAGTCCATGCCCATGTGGCCAGCTTAATTTGATGTCGTCCGTATAAAAATCATCCCGTAATCCTCAAAAATCGGTCTCGAGACCTGGATCAAATTTCACAATCGAATTGTCGAATTTCAAATTTCCAAATCTTTTACTAACGGGCGGCCGTTTAGGATTTACGCGTATCGACCTCGGGTGGTCCGAATCGTGGCGAGCTCGATTGTCGAGAGAACGAGAGGAATTATCGCTAGTTCCGGTGACGCAACCATCCGGTTCAGAAGATCGGTTCACACTAGCCCAAAATACTTCATCGTCATTCTTCTAAATCAGGCTTAATTCGCGATCGGGTTCGTGGTCCACGTACCTATTCCTAGTTGGCCATTCCTATTTGGTCAGTATCCCGAGAGTGATCAGCTCCGGGCGAGACTTATGAAAATGAAATATCGAATAATACTCGTTTTATTCATTCCAGAGAGTGAGTCGAATTTCGGGATGTTACATAATAAATCCTCAGGATGAACCTATTGGAGAAGCTTATAACGAAGCGATGGATAATGAACCCCACATGTTAGCGGAGGATCAGGATCAGATGGTAGACGAAGCCGAAGTCCCGGAAGCCATGGACGAGGATGAAGCTGGGAATGGAGGAGTTGCAGAATTGGATGACGATGAGGAACTTGAACTATACCTTGATCCTAAGTTAGAGCTAGATTCAAAGGATGAGAGAGCTACAGCGTTAGTTACGGACTTGGAGGAGTCCGAGCCCTAAGAGAGTTCTTCGGAGGAATCTGAGCCTCAGGGAGATTCCTCAGACTCTGATCTGAATTGGGATCCCTAATCGCAGTCCTAACCCCTCTGGTGTAGATACCCTTTTTGTTGTCAATCTAACCTATAACCCTTGACCTTCTCCCAGCTAATGCCTCTTTTTGATGTAATGGCTACTAAGTGTCGGTTTTATTTTGTTGTTTCATAGTGTGGCATGTTTCGTGCGTTGTTTGTATTATAAAAGTACATATTGGTTGTAAAAGTTTTTATGGCAATGTAAAATAAGTTCGATAATCAAATCGATCTTTATTGGTTATTCTATCCATGGTTGTTATTTTAATAGTACGGGTGTATATATTTATTTATATACGTTGCTTCCGCATGTGTATTATTTTCTGTGTGTGTTGGGTCGGCAATGTATCCTGGGAGCGTTGCACCAAGAACGACCGAAGGCGATGATCGCATTCCGAGGAGGTCGAGTCGTGATAGCCGAGCGCCCCCGCGCCGTCCCCATCAGACCAGAGGAAAATAAGGGGAGCACGCCAACGGGATTGGCCTTAATGGCCAGTCCCGTCCTCCCCGATTTCCTAGGCCTCCTCTCCTCCCTTTCTTCCTCTCTCCTTCACGGCATTAAACCATCCCCCCTTGCACTAGCCTAATGGCCATGAAAGTCATGGGCCAGAGTAGGCCAGTGCAGGCCGTCGTTAGTTGACGTAAGAGAGCAGAAGCAGTAGCTCTCGGCTACTATATAAGCCGAAGAGAGAGAGAGTCCGGGGTTGGCCATTAGAGAGAGAAATGGAGAGAAACAGAACAGAGAGAGACATAGAGAGAAAAGAGAGAAAGTATGAGTCTAGAGCATACTGAGGTCATGCCGGAGTAGGAAGGAGAACTAGCAGCGTCACCGTCGCCCCCATACCAGCCGGTAGACCTCCCAGACGTGCCGCCGACCGGTAAGTCTCGTCCAGTCCTCTATTTTCCCCTGCTTTTGGCACGGTTTAGACATAGTATTTTTTTTAATCATGTGATATATCGTAATGTTTTAAATTATTGTTATACTCTTATGCATGTTGTTTTTAATTAGAATATAATTGCATGAATTGTTTTGTTTTGGTTGTTAGTCGCCTTAGTTAAGGCTAGAACCTTAGGCTACATATCTATTTTGACTGCTAATCGTTTATGATTATGCACTCGTTTGATTACCTCACATATTAGGAAAAAGGTCCTAAAATCAATTCAAATTTCCTGATAAATGTTTTCAGAAATGAACAAGGTAAAAATGTACCGAAATGACATTAGTTATCCAACTAGTGTAACAAAGTCTCCGAACTCGTTTAATCTCTGATTCGTAGAAATAGGGTGATTCTCCCATCACCTTATTTGGGTTTCTAATCGACCCACTCCAAATCAATTAGTGACGACTTCTTGATATAAATCACTTGCAGGTTAAAAAAACCTAAACCCTAAGTTGCGATATAGTATGGGCTGAGGAGAGCCCGAGTTAAGTCCCGAACCTAGACTTAGCACATGCCAAGTGAGACCTCCCTTTTTTGCATGTCGATAAAAAAAAATGAAAGTCGGTCGTGATAGACTAGCGACTCCGTTGGGGACTTGCATTTTTTTTAAAGTGGACTTAAGCCAAAATATCTTTTATCCTATTCAAAATAATTTTCATTTGGCAACGAGAACTCCAGGTATGATTCTGACATTAATGCGTTATTTGTTCTTGCAGGTTCAAATTGATTGTTTATGAATTGTTGTATATGCTTTAATGATTTAGCACTATACTATTGCACACACAGCTACGCTGCCGGACCTGAGCCGCGATAGGGCATTTTAGGATAATGTTAAGAAAGATACGACCTCGAACGCGAGCCCGCGATGTAGAGATTGCCTTTCTTTTCCCCAAAATTTATAAAAAAATAATCGTAAAGAAATTTCTTTAGCCACTATTCGCGTGACTATAAGATATTCCTTTCGATTTGGCCGAGGTTAAAAGGACTTGACACCAACACAAGATTGCGACGGTCAGACACTCTTTTAATTTCATTTTGCTGAACTAATCTAAATAGAAATCGAATCTCACTCATCATGTGCATGTTGTTGTGATTGCCATGATTTAAGAAAAGGTATATATTTTATCCCTTCTTATTTTATTACGCAGCCTACTTATTCAATTGATTTATTACTGTTAGGCCACCCATTGATTGCATTCTATATACGATGGGAAGAGCCGATGTCCAATTCGTCCCCACTCCTAAGAAAAAGCTTCTGGCATGTTGGGACCGACTTGATCAGAATGGCCAATAGTATGTCAAAGCAAGAATTGGTCGCCTACTTTTACTGCTCAAAATCAATGTCCATTCTAGCATGATGCAAGCATTAGCACATTTCTGGTACCCACAGACATCTACTTTCATATTTGGTAAGTTTGAGATGACCCCGACTCTAGAAGAATATAGTGTTATCATTGGAAAGCCTTTGGGATTTGAGCTCATCAAACCACTTTTGGGTGTGTTCCCTCTACCCGAATTATCCCAGTTTTTGTGAACCGAGAGCAATATCGTGAAAAGAGTTGTTAAAGCTCATTGTAATGTATGCCCCTAGTTTTTCTTAAATGAATGCTTTGAAAGTCAACCCATAAGCTAAAAAGATAAGATTTTTATCCTTGCTTTTATCAGGTGTATCATTTTCCCCCATCGCAAAAATTCAATAAACCCCTCGATTGCGTATGTGGCCAAACAAATTTGCACCGGCTTAGGTTATGTTAATTCAGTTTTGGTAGAAACATTTTTGTCTCTTAACCGCTTTAAACAAAATGACGAGAAAATCATGCGAGCTGCTCTAAAAATTTTGCAAATCTGGTTTTTATCCCATTTGAGAGGATTTAGGCACCTTATGCAGCTTTTTGAAATCGACAACCTTATGCATCCGATACAAAAATTTGAGGTCATAAAGAGTAATTTCCCTGATAAGGATTACTCTACTTGGATAAACTTTTTGAAAGACCCCGATCCCAAAGCATTCTTATGGCACACTAAATGGTTCCATGAGGGTCAGGCTCGTTTCGCTCACAGGTTTCATAACCCTATTCCACCGCTTGGTTTATCTAGCACCATTTTGTACTACCCCTACCAGGTAGCTCGCCAGTACAGGGCTCTTTAGGAGATTCTGCCATCATTCAAGGAAGACCTGTTTCGAGTTCGATTCACTCGATCGAACTATAATTACGTTGGCAAAATTCGTGCCATCCAGGGGGTATGGACTGAATGTCAATCTGAGAACATTCTTGTGCCTAAACTATTGAAAGGGCAAGAAAAGGTCCACCATGCCTCTCTATTATACATTCTAAATCATCAAATCCCAGCAGCTCTACAGTCAAAGGTCCCAGATATAACCAATAAGCCCAATCGCCAAGCACAAATCGACCATCTTGAAAGGACCGTGGGGACAAGGGATACACTTATTGCGGAGCTTGTCCATGAAAATAAGTGGCTCTGAGAGATCGTGGCTTCCCCATCGTTTATAGAATGAGTATCCAAGAAGGGCACCCTTTTGTTAAAAGCCCCTGTCTTTTATATTTCCTAGTATTTATGTTTAGGGGTTTTGGTTTTCTTCTTTAAAAGTGTTTATAGGTTGTACTAATGTTAATAAAACTCATACCACTTTTTGTTATATAAATAATATGTTTTGTGCTTTAATGACACCACCGTGGCTTTCGGTCCAGTGGTATCCAGGGATGAACGAAAAACGGTCCGAGGCGACTGGAGTTCGAACCCCGGGGACGCTGTCTATAATGTTAATATTAATAAAAACCTTGTTTTCTTTTTTTTTTCTTAGCAAATAAAGAAAATATGTAATAATATTATGACTAGGTCATGAAATGATTCTTTATTGGGCATTATACTCATTCATTTCAATGTTTTCACATGTAGTTACAAAAAAATGGCTGAAGAAACATCTGTCTTAATAATATGGAAAACGAAATGAAGATAGTTTTCAATGCACTTGAAAACCTCACTAAGCAAATAGAATCCATCAATGGCAAGCTCACGCCCACACCTGTAGCAATCGACGTAGTGTTACCACCACCATCTATTGGAAAAGACAAAGCCTTCGCCAACAATAGCAAAATGCCCATGCTAGAGGACGATCCGCTTCCCCTTATCGTCAGGAAGACTAAACTTGAAAGTGCACCGATGACAGGACATAATAAACGCTTTGCAAAAGTCGAGGAGATGCTGAAATAGCTATAAAGCCCACAACATGCTGTTCCACTTGACCTGTCTATATACAAACAGATCAAAAGTACTAGAAAAGTTCAAGATGCCAGAATTCGATAAATATGATGGCACCTCATGCCCCAGACACCATTTGCACATATATCATGTGCGGACGACCTAGTACATTGATAATGAACCCTTCATGATTAAGACCGTTCAAGCAAGTTTGACGGGACTAGCTTTGACATGGTATATGTCAAAAGATGTGAATGTTTTTAAATCTTAGGATGATGCCGCTGATGTATTTTTCAAGCAATATCAATTCAACCTTAACATCACCTTTTCTAGTGACTATCTAGAACGCACTAAAAAAAGGAAGAGTGAGTCCTTCAAAGAGTATGCCATCAGATGGAGGAACTTGGCTGGCTAGGTTACCCCAAAACTTATTGATCATAAACAAATGAAGTTGTTCATTAAGTCTTTTCCGTATGAATACAAACACCGCCTGGTTGGTGCCACTGCTGAATCCTTTAGTTGTCTTATTCCTATGGGTGAACAAATTGAAATGGGATTTCTTGATTGGTGGTTCAAAGACATTCCACAAGCAAGAGACTCAACACAAGAAAGGAGAAGGAATCCCTTCCGGATGGGAATATTGCATACACCGAGACTATTCATCCTTCCCGAACAGTCCAGGTGAGCAGTGAACAGCAGCCAACCTCAAGTCGCCACCCTCTGAAGCGATATAAGAAAAGGCAATTCACTCTACTGCCTGGATCCCCTTCTCAAGTCCTGGTCATACTCCGGAAGAAAAACCTGCTTTCTACCGAGCCAAAATGGCCCAACTTAGAAAGCTTTTTGAATTATGATCCGTCCAAGAAATGTGACTATCACATGGGCGAGATAGGACATTCAACGGACGACTGCTATACCCTCAAACAACGAGTCCAAAACTTGTTCGACACCAAAGCCTTCTTGTTTCAAACATCCAAGCCAAATGTCTAAAACAACCCGCTACCCGAACATGAAAGCAGAATTAATGCCATATTCACTTTCGACGCTAGTCGAATCAAGATTGAGAAGGTATACACTGTTGACGCTTATAACGCTTTAGTGAAAGTAAGGTACTATCCTACTGATGAAGTACTGCCTTTGTCCTTAATAAAAGAAAGGGTTGCCAACATGGCGAAAGCAAGTTTGATTGTGTATGCCCACTGTACCGGCATAATGGCCATCATCTTTGAGGTTATCATCGATTGGGACGAAGAACTCTCAGCATTGAATGTCGAGACAAGTGAATCCATCCCCACACTTGTGAATGAACCTTTGTCTGATAGCCTGGACGAGGAGGAGGAATTGACGATTGAGGTACCTCTAACCGAGGAGCACATAGTGATCGAGATACCTCAGCCTTATCGGTACAAGAATGACAAAGTAGTCCCATGGTCCTACAAACTAGATGTTGACCTAATCACCAGGTCAAGACGAATGTATGCCCAAGCTGACACACGGCCTCCGAAGCCTATCACTGATGAAGAAGCCAAAGAATTCCTAGCCATCGTCAAAGCTAGTGAATACAATGTGGTGGATCAATTACGCAAGTTGCCTATCTAGATTTCTTTATTAGAGCTACTTCAAACGTCCGTGAAGCATCACAAATCTCTGATGAAAGTGCTCAGCGAAGTAAACGTCCTGAAGACAATTGAGCATGACGAGTTAGAAGCATTTGTGGGATCTATTCTTTTGAAGGACTAGATAACATTCTCGGAAGATGATTTTCTTGCCAAAGGTAAGGGGCATACCAAGGGTCTCTACATCTCCGTTAAATGTAGAAACTCCCACGTGGCTCGAGTTCTGATACACAATGGGTCTGCATTGAATATTTGCCCGTTGGCAACCTTACTTCATCTTAATGTAAATAGGTCTAAGCTCCGTGCCTCCAAAACATCCGTTCGAGCATTTGACGGGAAGAAGAAAGACACTGTAGGTGAGATCGACCTTAATGTCCAGATTGGCCCAATCGTGTTCATCATTCTATTTCAAGTAATGGACATCCCTACTATATTTAGCTTTCTGCTAGGCCGTCCCTGGATTGACTTTGTTGGAGCCATACCTTCAAGCCTTCACTAAAGCATAAAGTTTGTAGCCCAAGGGAAGCTAACCACGGTCCTTAGAGAAGAAGACCATCAAATCTATCAAGAAACTGCCATCCCGTATATCGAACCATATAGCAAGGTGGAATCTAGTTATCAATCCATCGAGCTCGTATCAATCGTGCACGGATATCGAGTAAACTTCTCTCTTTGTCCCTGATATGTCAAAAGCCTCAATTATAGTAGGGAAGGTTATGGTTTGGAATGACTTTACCCCAAATCAAGGACTCTGCAGAAGGGGCCTAGGCATCTGTGAGCCTATCCAGGCCGCTAGGAATACTGTACCGCTGGTCTAGGGTATCGCGGAGGAAACCTACATGCCAACAAAGGGCACATGAAGGGTCAAGTTAGTATGTTACTTCCCCATATCTGGGAGACTTTCACGTCACCTGCTAAATTATTGCAAGATGAAAAAATTTATCTTAACCTCTAAGGACAATCTAATGATGGGTTCAAGCATCCTGCTGAATATTTAAGTTACCCGAGCTCCTCGACGCTTCCTGTAAATGTTACTGTTGACCGACATTGGAACCTAGACAAGCTACCGATTGAGGAAGATTATGGACGAGAAGAAATGTTAGATAGTGTGGTCAACTTATTTGACGACATCTTTATAGGAGGGATACAAGAAGACTCGACTTTAGAAATGAGTGTAAACTCGCCTAAATTGTTTGCACGTTTGCAGTATCAGTTAGGCGAACTACTAGATTTGCTCACATTCTTTATGGATACCATTGGCCAAATTTCATATGTGTCACTGCCATTTCCCAATCAAGAGCAGGTGACCTGAGTAAATGATCCCGAAGAAAACCCGCTGTTAAGAGTCTTTCCCGACATGACTTGACGAAATATCCAACTCTTACAGTGGTAGGGCAATGTACAATGATACTCATAAGTTCCTAAATCCATGGATGTGATATTCCCTATCCTTTTGCAGAAGGGGTTGATCACAAGGAGGCTAAAATACCCTACTCTTGAGTACTTCATTAACTATGATCCCTCCAAATCTTGTGACTATCATTCAGGAGAGATCGGGCACTCGCTGGATAATTGTGATACTCTAAATAATAGGATTCAAGACCTACTAGACGTCAGGGCATTCACTTTTCATGCCTCATGGTAAAGATGATCTCTTGGTAGTACCTAGCATTTGTGTCGCTGCCCCTGAGCTTTCTGATAAGGCTCGTAAGGGAAAGGCAATTATGGATATCCTGGGCGAGCCCAGTGGTAAGTTTGACTATTACGTTGACTATCAGATGTCATCAAATTTTAATGAAGACCAGCAGAATAGCATTTGTAGTGGATGGGACGACATGGAAAAGCTGACACTAGTAAAGACAGGAGCCGATGAGCTGGATTCTTGGAATGATAATTTCGAAGATTTATTCGTTGGCGCAATAGATGAAGGACTGGTGGAGGGAATGGGTGCAAGCCCGCTTGAGTAGAATTCCTCTCCTCTCTTCTGCATGAATTTCTGGAAAATGAGCTATCTTTGTATTTTATTTTTTGTCGTCATTTCTGCCAAAAGAAATGTCTTTTTGAACTCTCCCTCTTTTGAGGTTGTAAATCCATGTGTTGTAAATAAATAATGTTTTAAGGGCATGAGGTAGTATCCCAAATCGGCCCGTTGATGATATCCAGTCACGAAAAGGAAAGTATTATGAGGCCCGGGCTATCTCATGCTTCCTCGTTTCTAAAAATTTTTGAAAATCAAAGACATTTTACTATTTTTTCAAAAAAATGTTTTAAGAGGAAAAGGACAATGAAAAAAATCCATATCCACATTTGTTTTTCTAATCAATTTTACCCTGTATTCCAGGCATAATCTTGCAACTTGCAAGGGAGTTAGTGCGGTCCAGCCTGATGATGTAGATACTGACAGCAGTGATTCTGACGATTCAAGTGATGACCACGCTGAAATCCGAAGAAATTGAGAACAATATGAACAAATCAAGCCCCTTACAATCGAAGATATTGTTACCATCAATTTGGGTGGTACTCAGGATCCAAAAAAAGTAAAGATTGGGGCCAATCTTCTCGAAGAGAAAGCCATACGTCTAATCGCTCTCCTTAAAGATTATTAAGATGTCTTCGCATGGTCTTATTCTGATATGCCAGGACTAGACCCTCGGATTGTTGAGCACAGTTTGCCTACCAATCTTGACATGCCTCCTAAGAAGCAAAGGTTACGAAGGACTAAACCTAAGTTGTCCAAAAAAAATCGAAGAAGAAGTGATGAAGCTGTTGAAAGTAGGGTTCATCAAGATTTTGCAATACCCTAATTGGGTAACAAATATCGTGCCAATGAAGAAGAAGGATGGTCGGATTCGAGTTTGTGTTGATTACCGTGACTTGAACAAGACCAGTTAAAAGGACAACTTTCCGCTCCCCCACATAGATGTCCTTGTGGATAACACTGCTGGATATGAATTATTTTCTTTCATGGATGGATTCTCCAGGTACAACCACATAAGGATGAACGATGAAGATAAGGAGAAGACGGCATTCATCACTCCATGAGGGACCTTTCACTATAAGATTATGTCTTTTGGTTTGAAGAATGCCGGGGTAACATACCAATGTGCTATGGTCACTCTCTTTCATCACCTGATGCACAAAGAAATTGAAGTATATGTCGATGACATGATTGCCAAGAACAGATTGGAGAAAACCACATTGAAGTCTTAAAGAAGCTATTCAGCCAGTTGTGCGAGTTCAAATTATGCCTGAACCCTGAAAAGTGCGTGTTCAGGGCGACCTCTGGTAAGTTACTCAAATTCATCGTGAGTAGTAAAGGGATTGAGGTCGATCCCTCGAAAGTCAAAGTAATATATGAATTGCAACCTCCGCCCACAGTGAGGGAGGTCAGAAGCCTTTTGGGAAGGTTGAACTACATTGCCTAGTTCATCTCCCAACTCTCTGAGACTGCACGACCTTTCTTCAAACTTCTCAAGAAAGACGCTCAAATCAACTGGAATGAAGATTGTCGGGAAGCATTTGAAAAGCTGAAGCAGTATTTGATGAGTCCCCCGGTACTAGTTCCACCAGTCCCAGGATATCTTTTAACTCTCTATTTAACGATTCACAGTGAATCGTTAGGAGCCATGTTGGCCTAGACCACCCCGACGATGGAAAAGAACGAGCCATCTATTATCTAAGTAAAAAAATTCACCATTTCGGAGCAGAATTATTCCCAATCAGAAAAAACATGTGTCGCATTAGTGTAGGTGTTGCATAGGCTCCGACAATATACTTTGCATCACCAAATGTTCCTCGTAACTAAAAACAACCCTATCCAGTATTTGCTTAACCGACCGGCATTAGTGGGAAAATTAGTCAAATGGCAAATTCTAATTTCAGAATTTGACATCCAAACATCATCGCATAAATCAGTGAAAGGTCGGGTGATCGCTGATATGCTAGTTGAATGGCCTGGGGAAATACATGAGGATGATCTCCTAGATGATCATATTTTATCAATAGAGGAACACACATGGACCATGTTTTTCGATGGAGCAGTAAACCTGTCTAGCTCTAGTATTGGGACAGTCTTGATATCCTCAGCGGGCACCATTATCCTGTAGCTGGGAAATTGGTGTTTCCTTGTACCAAGAATATAGCCGAGTATGAAGCATGTATTCTCGGTCTACAAGCAGCAATTGATGTGAAAATAGGCAAACTAAAAGTATTCGGCAATTCTGTCTTAATCATACTCCAAAACTATAGGTGAATGGAAGACTATGGATACTAAACTAGTGCCCTATCATGACTATCTGAAAAAATTGGTAACAGAATTCAACGAGATCTCCTTTGACTACTTATCTAGATTTTATAACCAATTCGCCGATGCACTGGCTACACTATCATCTATGTTACAGGTTACCAATGGTTTGGAAATAGAATCTCTGAAGATTGAAGTCCTTACCAGACCCCACTGCATGACCGTGACCGAGGAACCCGATGGTAAACCATGGTATTACGATATCATGAACTACATCAAGGAATAGCAATTCCTTGAAGGGATTAGCTCTGCAGATAGAAGGTACATAATGAAGATGGCAACGGAGTTCTTCGTCAATGGTGACAACTTGTCCAAGAGGTCCTATGACTTTATTTTGCTAAGATGCATGGATGCGATCGAAGCAACATGAATTATGCAGGAATTGCATGAAGGGGTATGTGGTCCATACATGAATGGACACATGTTGGCTAGGAAATATAACAAGATTAAGTTATTACTGGCTTTCCTTAGAAAGTGATTGCATCCGACACGTTCGAAATTGTTACCGTTGTCAGATCCATGGAAACAAGATAAATGCCCCACCAACTGAATTACACCGATTGTTAGAGTCATAGCCATTTTCAATGTGGGGCATCGATGTGATCGGCCCAATTAATCCGAAAGCATCAAATGGACATCGTTTCATCTTGGTTGCAATTTATTATTTTTCCAAGTGGATCGAGGCCACGTCATATACCAATGTCACTGCTTAGAATGTGATGAAATTCATCAGGCGAGATATAATCGCCCGTTATGGCGTCCCTGAAGCCATCGTTACCAATAATGGGACAAATATGAACAATAAGTTTGTTGATGATTTATTTAGTGAATTCAAAATCCGTCATCTGAATTCGTCTCCTTACCGTCCCCAAATGAACAGAGCTATTGAGGTTGCCAACAAAAATATCAAGAAGATTTTAGCAAAAACTACTAAAAACTATCAAAATTGGTATGAAAGATTGCCTTTTGCAATAATGGCATACCGAACATCAATTCGAACATCCACCGGGGCAACCCCTTTTTCCTTGGTATATGGCATGGAAGCAGTCATGCCTGTTGAGGTAGAAATCCCTTTGTTGCCGGTATTGTCTCAAGCGAAACTGTCTGATGCAAAGTGGAAGCAACAAAGGTTGGAGCAGCTGAATATGATAGATGAAAAGCGGCTGAAGGCTCTTTGTCATGGTCAATGTTATCAACAGAGGGTAGCCAGATCATTCAACCGAAGGATATACCCAAGACACTTCAAAGCAAGTGATCTTATCGTAAGAAAAGTACTGCCATTAACCCCCCCCCCCAAACTAGGAGATAAGTTCGTTCTAAACTACAAGGGTCCCTATGTTGTGAAAAAGACACTCCCTAGAGGGGCTCTGATTCTGACTGAGATGGATTGACGCCAATTCTCCAACCCAGTCAACTATGATACTGTGAAGAAGTACTATCCTTCAAATAATCTCCATGTTCCTATCGATAACAAGGGAATTAGTAGAAAAGTTATCAATAATGACACTCCTAGTGGTAAGTCTAACTGGAAAGGATTTCGCACATGACAAAATGGCGTCAAGGCCGATCCCGACAACCACGGAAGTCTCGATGGTAGTCACGCCTATATCCGTCAAAGACCTTTAAAGTAGAGATTAGATTTGCTGCAAAGATTCCCAGGCAAGCAATTGCGCATGTCTTGTGTAGTCAGGAATCAGAGGATTTATGAAAAACACCTCAACATGCCAAGATCGCTTTAACACAGTATGCGCTAACAATAGGATCGTTTATTTGGAAGCACCCTTAATTATAGAGGATTTCATTCGAGTTTCGAGACCAACCATAAGAGGAGAAAAAACCCTACTAACTTTGAAGACAAAAGGGAGACACGAGAAGTAATTTCATATTGTTCTCAGTTTACCCTTTGTCATTTTATTCCTAACATAAGCTCATGCTATTGTCAACATAAATTGTCAACATCCGAGAAAACTCAAGGAAGTGTCAATTTAATCTCAAATGAAGGGAATCACGAAGGTTAATATTGTATCATTCCCAATTCCTGTCCCTCAAAAAGCAATTCATTAACACCGTCTTTCTTATTACCTTGCAGTATTGCAGCATAGGGAAGTATCTCTTTCCCTATAAACTGTTCTCATAAGAGTACTGTAATAGCCTGAATTTCGATATAATTCCGGGATCAATGAAATTGACATTATTCCGCATTTCATTTTAGTTAGTCTCGCCCAGAGCTGATTACTCTTGGAATACTAACCAATAGGGTATGGCTAATTAGGAAGTGGTACGTGGATCAGGGACCCGATTGTGAATCGGATACCAATCGTGAGAAGTAATGAGAAAATGTTTTGAACCGATATGAACCGATCTTAGGAAAGGCAACGGATTGAGTTTGGCCAAGGCCAATGATGTGCAATCGGATCGCAGGTGATTCTGCAAGACCAAAAGTGCACGTGGCCAACCAGTCCTGAACCTGAACCGCATGATCGTGATTCTTGGGACTAGTGATAGTTTCTCATTTTCTCAAAGGGCGGGACCGTCGTGACTCGGACAACCCTAGGTCAATACGCGTATACTCTAAACAGCCACCCGTTAGTGAGAGACCATAAAATCGGAAATCGAGCGAGTTTTGATTAGGAAATTGGGCCCGGATTTCAATGTCGATTTTCGACGGCTTATGAGACTAATTTTGGAAATCCGACGTCATATTACGCTGGCCACACACATTTTGAGCAAGTATGGTTAAAAATTGGATTTTCGGTATAGGGGTGAAAAATTACGGATTTGCCCCTCAGAGTGCCGGTTTGGAATTTTGAGGCTGAATGAGATTATTTTTCGAAGCCAATGTCATTTTGGAGTGGCCACGTACATTTGGAGTGGTTTCGGTCAAAAATTGGAATTTTGGCTTGGAAGTGAAAAATAATATTATTTTATTCCCGAAACTTTGCAGTCGATTTTCGAAGGCTTAAGAAGCTATTTTCACGATTTCGACGCCATATTATGTTGGCCACACTCATTTGGGATTGATTTAGCCAAAAATTGGAATTTCGATCCGGGACCGGAAAAATGACAGTTTTGCCCCTGGGGTATTTTTGGTACGAATTTTTGGGGTATTAATTGGGATATTTTGGTGTGCTTATCAGCTACATTATTGGGCCAGAAGACCACTTTGCCCCTCAATTATTAGGTTTGAATGGTATTGGACCGTTGGATCGAAGGGTAAAATCATCAAACACACGGATCGGCGACACTTGACACCCCAAGCCCCCCTTTTTGACCAGTCCTCTCTCTCTCCTCCCTCATTCTTCAGTCCAACCGGTCGGCCTCCCCCTTTCCTCTCCCGAAATCCTCTCTCTCTCCCTCTTCCTCCTTGGCCGATTCTTGCCGGAGCCACGCCAGCCGCCGTGCATCGGTGCCGTCGCCGCCGTTGCTCCGTCTCACCTCCAGCAGCCACCAGCCTCACCTCCCTCACCCGCCTCCCTCTCTTTCCCTCTCTTTCTCTCTCTTTTCCCTCTTTCTCTCTCTATTCCGCATCACTGCCAAAGCTCATCGCCGGTGCCTGATCAGCCAGAGTTGCTGCAGCCATGACCTCTAGCTGCTTGTACGTCGCCGTACATAGCCATCTTCGTATGGTTCCGCACAGCGTCCGTACAATCCGTACGGTCGCCCGTACCCCGTCCGTATGGTACCGCCGGGAACGCCTGTTGACACCTAATTTTTAGTCGACGCGTCATTAAAAATAGAAAATTCGAGATTATGGTTTCCGATCGCGACGGAACCCGTTTCTTGAATAAAAAGTGTCGTTTTTTAATTCTGTTTGTTGGCCTAGCTTCTGTAGGTGTTTTTCTATTCATTTCATGCAAAAACCCGAAAAGTCAAACAGTCGACTTTCGAGTTGACTTTTTGGTCAATCCTTTGATCAAAAGTCAACCCCGGGTCAAATTGGGGCTTTTCACATAAAAAGATTCCTTTCAAGTTTAATTTCACTTTAGAAGTGGAAAATTCATAAAAATTCAAAGATTTGATCATAAAATCAAGCTCCTAGTGAAAAGTCAACTAGGGTTTGACTTTTGGTCAAACCTTTGACAAAAAAAATTGAAAAATACAAAAATCCAAAAATCATCTTATTTTACATTCAATTTACCTTTGGCATTTGAAATTTTACAAAAATCGATTTAGAATCAACTTTTTCCCAATTTGTGGAATTTGGTTCAAATCAGCCAAAAATGAAATTACTTCATTTCTAGTCATTTTTTAGATTAGTTTTCTTCACGACATTTGATCTAGAGGTCATCTTATATTCAATTTTGGAACCAATTTTGTAATTCCAAGCCAAACACAAAAACCCCCAATTTTGGCCCTAATCAGTGATTTGGATCGATTCTTCATGATTTGCGCAATTGAGGCACGAATGAGCTTAATTTCTTATATGAAATCCAAATTCAAATTTAATTTTGGAAGATTCACATGAATTTGAGTCAATTTGATCAATTTAGTGATCCAATGATTAAGAAGTCTAAGGGTAATTGGTCTAATTAGTGCAATTCAACTTGACCCACTCTAGACTAATATTCAATTTGATGAATTGAGACTCAATTTGGCTAATTGGACTTCAATTAAATTTGTTGGTCTAGCTTACCCATGCAATTACCCAAATTCAAGAACAATTGAGTTGATCAAGTTAAATTGAATCAATTTGTGCATGAATTTCAAATCGATTCAATCCAATTTGATTGAATTCGATATTAATGGGGTCAATTAATCATGATAAAAATCAAATCGTACAAAATTGGAACAAATGGAAGCAAGAATTGAACTGGTTCAATCAGGCCAAATTCGGGGCTAACCGGCTCAACCCGGTTTGATTTAAATTGAACCGGCCCGATCAAACTAGATATTTTCCGATCGAAAATCCGGCAATCGATGGTCCATTCCGACCAATCAAGGCTGGCCACTTCCTTTTGAGCTAAAAAATTGACAAAAATGCCCCTAAGTGAAAAATTACCAAAATACCCTTCATTAAGGATTAAGCAAATTAATTAGGGGATAAGCAAATCAATCATGACCATTCATTTAGAATTGATCATGTCCATCCATGATGCCATGTCACCAATTCTTAGCCTTTAATGAATATTTTTAATCATTAAGGATATATTTTGGGCCATTGGATTAATTTGGGGGTTAAAATACAAAATTGAGGGAAATATATAGTGTTTTTTCCCTCCAAAATGGGGGGGACTCTCATTTTCAGATCTGAATTCTCTCTCCTCATTCTCTCTCTCTCTCTCTCTCTCTCTCTTGCCCCTCAAACTCACGCACTCTCTCTCGGTCTCTCTTGGCCGCCGGCCATTTCACCTCATCGCCGGCCATTTTCCGGTGGATCACCACCGCACCGTCGTCCCCCAAGGTGCCACAAGACTGGTCGCAACACCAGCCAAGCTCGCTGGTGGCCGGAGCTCCACTTTCCGGCGAGATTCCTCCCTCGGCAACATTACCGGTGCTGCTGCCGGTGATCCAATCAGCCAGTTCAAGCGGCTGAACCGGCCAACCGGCGCTCCCTCCGGCGATCCAAAACCTCCAGCAACGTTTTCCGGTGTCTTCATGTCGCTGTGGTGGCCGGCTTGTCGTTGAACAGCCGCCGGATTGCATCTTGTGACTTGATTTTCTATTGTTTGTTCACTAGTACGAAGACGAAACGATTCTCACCATATTTTGCACGATCTCTTTTCATAGGTTGGCCGAGCTTTCTGAGACTTCTCCATGCTGTTCTTGATCTAAATACGGAGGCCGGATTGCTCGATCGTGTGACGGAGCATCGTTAGACAAGGTGAGTGCATTTGCATATAGTTCTGCAAATTCGTATCCAAGAAAACCTGCATGTTTGAGATGCTGATTTGAGCTCGTTAGTGTCGAAATCTTGCAAAGTGATGAACTAGAGAATCGTAAAACACGTCTTTAGCTTCGATTTGATATATTACACGCCTCAATCGGACTTGATTTGCTATGTCAAAACCACTTCGAAACCTAGGATCAGAATCTGGAAAATGATGATCAAGTCAGTTCTGATGATGTTCTGATTGACGATGCGCTGTTATGTGATTTTTCCGATTTTCTATGGTCATTTTTTGAAAATACTTTCTTCACGGAAGTTGTAAAACACATTCCAATCTGTTCATCATAAAATTTTCATAAAATGTCAAGCATGTTAGCATGGTACGATCTGCATCGTCATCTATGCATGAATCGAGTGACAGACTGGTTTCTGACTGACCTTCGTGTGTTCTTCGATTTTCATAAATTCGTGTGTTCAAAATATGAAAAAGTGTTCTTCACGAAAGTTCACACGGAGATCTAGATCTTTCCATTGATACTAATTTTATCAAAATCGAAGTTCATTTGAATTTTGAAAAGGAATTTTTATGATCAAATCAGTATCTGTGTTCAGATCTGATTTTCATTCCTTTTGAATCCAAAAGATGTTTTTCCGAATTTGATAAAGTTAGAGTCCTTTTTTGTAAAAAATCAAAATTACAAAGTTGTTCATTGGGGTCTCATTATGTTGACTGAAAATTTTGAGGGCCTAATAGCAATTTTTGGGAGGTCAATTTGCTTAAAATTTCATATAAGTCATTCTCGGGTTAAAATTTGATTTGCAATTGAGTCCTTCACGAAAATTGAATTTTATAAAAATTTGAAGGGCTTTTTAGCAAAAACTCAAAACATGAAATTTGTTGCACACGGAGAATCCCAACTGCTCAAAAAGTTTTGCACGGTTTTGAAAAGATTTGTTATTTTTCCCGCAATTATTTTGAAATCCATAACAGAACCGGGTCCAGCCTGTCACCGAGGGTAAATTTGTCATTTTCGTGAAAATCGGTGGTGATTTAGGAAAAATGGTCTTCTTGACTTTTGTTCCGCATGTCATAAGCTTTCTAATGACACCTAAATCACTTAATTTGGACATCATTAGGGTAGTTAATCACATCTGAACAGAAGCAATCCGAATTAAATAAAACTGAATAAGTGGTCTCCTTATGAAGCCCACTTCTTATTGTTTGATGGGCTTCGAAATAAGGCCCATGGGCCTGAATGCATGCTTATTCCATTGCTATGCATGTGTTTGTTAGATGAATGTTAGGCCCGGTGCATGTTCGACGGGTAGCCCATTATGATCGCTTAGAACCCGACTTTAGGGGTTATTTGATATGAGTTGCTGTTTTGCGAATGCAAATGGTAGCCCATTATCATTAACCATTAATCAAATAATGTTAGATGATTAGGTGGGTGGTGAATCGAAACGCATAAGAAACAAAGGCCGATCCCAAGGCCCATGTTTGATTAGTGAATTGTTTGCACCATTGTTTTTCTTTGGTTGTTCCTTTGTGCATTGTTTGTCATGAATGCATGTTATGAATGTAAATGCCGACACCCGAGAGGCGGTCCATGGGGAGATAATCCAAAATGGTAAAAGGCCAAGATGATTAACCGATGTCCAATCCAGTTTCAATTTGTATTCATTGAACGATGGCGATAAACCGATGTCCGATCCGGTTTCAATTTGCATTCAATTCATTCATCCCCGATCATGTCTCGGGTTTTCAATTTGTATTGTCATAAACACCCGACGAGTTGCGGGTTTTTACTTTATCGCACTTAGAATTAGCTCGTCTTTTCAATATTTTGAGTGTTTACTTTACAAAATGTCTTTCAATACAATTGATTGTTTCTTTCTTTTTTCTAGACTAAGATAGGATTAGTTTAGAATCTTAAATAAATACAAAAACAAAATGCATGATCACCTAGTGGACTAAGACTTTAAACATGAAAATGGTAAAAAACAAGTGCATGACAACTTAGATAACAACCATGTTAAGTTTAGCGGTACCGAAAGGGCGTTAATAGAAATATTAACGTAAGCTAGTCCCCGAACCTTTGATCTCTGGTTTTCGTGGAAACCGAAACGAAATTCCCGCGTTTCGGTTGGGTATTCTAGCCGACCCCCGACCTAGGCTAGTGGCGACTCCTAAAAAAGATAAAATCGATCCGCTGTCACGCGAGATATGGATTTAGGGAAAATCCACGTTCATGATCAATGGGCCATATGGATAACCAAAAGATTTATGCTTCACTAAAGTCATTTTTATGATATGCCATATGAACCATTTCATGAACACTTATCTCTAAACCCGCCTTATCGAGTTTGGCCCTCGAGGGGTAGGTCGCGACAGACTTGGCGACTCCGCTGGGGACTAGGTTACAAACCTAAGTGGATTAAAGCCGTAATAAACTTGTTGGTTGTTATCTCACTTGTTTACATTTTATAGTATCGACTGCATGTCGAAGTCACGTGGAAAATAAGGTTAGTCCATTAATCATGTGTTAAATGGTTTTGTAGGTGGGAGACATAAGGGGTGGAGTGAATGCAAACCCTTTGTTTTGTAGGTGGCGTTCGGATGAATGTCGAATGTATGAGATTATATTGAAGTGTTGTTTGCTTTAGATTTAAATGCATGTTTACTTGCTTTAGCACAACACAATGCACCCACGTCCCGCGGTCTAAAATCCCGGATCGCTTTTAGGGCACCTTTAGGAGGTATTAAGAGTGGAATCCGCATGTGAATGCACGTGGTAATCCATTCTTCAATACCGCTCATCTTGATTAGTAAGAAGTGCACCGACCGACGTTAGTAGCGGTGGGTAAACTCTTCTTATCTAATTAAGATGGGAACCTTAAACCTTTAGAATCCTACCCTTAGATGTCAAACCTCACATGTCCCCATGCGATGTGTCAATGTGTTTGCCATTTTCTCTTCGTGGTAAGGTTGATTGTATCATTCTACAATTTCAATTACACCATTTTAATTCCACGTTATATTTCTTTCTATAATGCGTGGTGATTAATCTCGATGCCCCAAATTAGGGTTAGTCAAAATGGATATGTCGGAGATTCGAATCATCCCCGTACCTAGAGCTCTTGTGATCATGTGGGAAAGTCTCGAGTCAAAGCACAAGGACTACGTGGAAAAGAGGATCGGATATCTTCCCGCTCTTTTATACATCGAGCCTCGTATCGCCATGATCAAAGCATTATCCCATTTTTGGAACTCAAAGACATCCACTTTTGTGTTTGGTCGAAATGAATTGACCCCTACAATTGAGGAGTACGATATTGCCATTGGAAGAGTCGGGTTTTTTGGTCTAGTTAGTCCTCCGATAGATATAGATCCTATAACTCTTTTGAGCCAATTCTTAGGAGTTGACACTCTCCAAATCAAGGGCGTTCTTAGGGGAAATTCTAATGCACTCCCTTTTACATTCTTAGACCGACATTTTTCTAGCTTGCCAAAAGAAGCGGGTAATCAAATTCCTCGAGTATTTCTCTTAGCATTCTTTGGTTTTGTGGTTTTTCCATTCACCAAAAAGACTATGGATCCTTTGGTAGTCCACATTGTCAATCAAGTGTGTATGTTCAAAAGATTCTCCAATATGATCCTAGGTGAGACCTTCGTGTCGCTCAATAAGTTCAAACAAAACAGAAATGGTGTCTTTAGAGCCCCAATAGGTTTACTCCAAATTTGGTTGGTCTCTCACCTTAAAGATTTCGGTTTGAGCTTGAAAATCATAGGTGTATCCAAAGATTGTCATCCTATCTCACTTTTCCGAGAAAAGGAAGAAATCTTTCCCTATTGGTCATTCTCAACTTGGTTTAATTTTTTCAAGAACCTTGTTCCAAATCAAATCCAGTGGCATGTTCGTTGGCTTGGAAATCCCGAAGTGCGCCTTAATAACGGATCTGACAACCCAATCCCACTTTTGGGTCTCACGGGGTCTACGTCATATTACCCTTTTAAGGTGATCCGTCAATATCGTGTGCTTCAAAAGATTCCACCATTCCTCAAGTTGGGGTTATATCATTTTGACTATCGCAAAGATGTCATCCAAAAGGACCAAATGGCAGATTTGAAGGAAATGATCAAGTCCATCATTGATATGTGGTACAAATGCCACCCGGAACCGATTCTCATTACCGATGAGTCAGAATTGGAAGGAGAAATGAAGATACATCATGCATTGCCGGAGTACATACACCGTCGTCTCGAGCCCGAGCTTAAAGTGGATCTCCCTAATGTACCCGAGAAGCCAACTCAACAACAAGCCATAGCCGCAAGAGCTCTTAGGGAAAAGGATGAGGCTTTAGCCGAGGTTGAACGTTTGACCCAAGAAAACAAACGAATTCGCCTTGCACCTAAAGAAGATCCATTAGGAGTTTGGCTATATTCCATGAGGAAATCTCCTTTCATGTAATTTTCATAGATTTGATGTATAGGGTTTCCTTTTTACTCATTTTAGTAATGATGTAATAGGATTCTCTTCTTGTTTTTAGATTGATCTATAAGGATTGTATTTCACAAATTTTGTTGTTAATAGTGAAATTTCCCTTGTGTGTAATTTCTTTTCGAGATTCCAATGGAATATAGATGGGGCATCTTGATTAATCATCGCGTGTTACCCCTTTAATTGTATAATTTCTTGTGAAGAAATTGTGATAAGAGACTATTCACGTGATATTGGGATCATGAGAATATTTCTTATCTCTATTTCATCCAAAGAAAATATAAAATTGAAGGGTTTTATATTTTCGTTTCAATTCATTTTCTGTATACTAACTTGATTTTTGTTTTTTTTCACAAGGTACTAAAATACGGCTGAAACGCGTTCTATTATACGCACCCGTCGCCAAGCAAGGATGGAGAATGAAGACACTCGTACTCGTGTTATAACCATTGAGAATCAGATGGCGCAAATGATGGCAATCTTGACTGATCTTGCAAATCAAGTAAAGAACCTCACGCCTGTGGCTCCTGTTGCTGCATCTTCTACTCCTAATGCGCCTGCTAATACACCGGTGATAGATCCTGTCGACAAAGGACCTGCTGAAGAGGTCCCTGTTAATGTTGTTCCTGCTGTCATTGATTTGGAAGCTCCATCTAAGGAGTCCCCTGCTGTTCACCTAGATGAAGAGAGTGCGAGACATCTCGCAAAATTGGAAGAACGCATGTGCATGTTGCAAGGTTACCAACTCCAAGGTTTTGATAAGCTATCGCCTTTTACAAAGGTGAAAGTCCCTGATTTTTACAAGGAGCCCGAATTCTCAAGAAAGTACGATGGAACTGGGTGCCCTAAGACCCACTTGAAATATTATTTGAATAAGATGGCTCGTTATTCCGATAACACTCCATTGTTGATCAACAATTTTCAAGACAGTTTGGCTGATTCTGCCTTAACATGGTTTATCGAGTTGAATTTGGAGAAAATTTGCGCCTGGGAAGACCTCGCAGATGAATTCCTTCGGCAATACAAGTTTAATACTGAAATTGCTCCAACCCGTGAAGAGTTGGTCCGAGTCGAAAAAAGGAGAAATGAAACTTTTAGAGCGTATGCCCAAAGGTGGAGAACTACGGCGTCCCAAGTTAAACCTCCGCTATCCGAGAAAGAGATCATGCAGCTATTTCTTCGAGCTTTGCCTCGAGAATACTTCGATAAGATGTTTAATAACACTTGCATCAATTTCCCTTCAATGGTTGAACTGGGAGAACGTATCGAAGGAATCATGCGAGAGGGTCGATTATCCGAGATGACGACTCGCAGATTTATCCCAAAGAGGGATAAGGAGCCAATGGTAGAGGTTGCCTATATTCAAAATCCTAATACTCAAAAGCCGTTAAACACACCAGTCCAAAGGTCCACTATGGAAGCAGGGGGTTCTTCCCGAAATTTTGATCGCAAAGGGAAAGCACCACAAAGACAGTTTACCCCATTGCCAAGACCTATGTCTCAGTTGCTGCCAATGTTGATTGAACAAAGACTCATAGCAAAAGAAATCCCGAGAGACAACCCACCAAAGTTTGCTGGGTTTGATTTAGCAAAATCTTGCGTGTACCACATGGGCGAGAAGGGCCATGATGTGGACAACTGTTATACTCTTAAGATCAAGATTCAGAACCTGCTGGATAAGAAGATCTTGTCATTCAAAGATGCCACACCAAATGTTCAACAAAATCCACTCCCCAATCATACCGAAACTGTTAATGTGATATTCGGAGACGAGAATGAGAAACCTTTCTTGGTTGATGTGGCAAATCTGGAGGAGCTATTGACTGTAGCTAGATGTCAACCAAAAGGAGGAGACATCTCCCGAGAGGAGAAAATGTATTGCCTAGCCAAGATGGCTGCTTTAGGCATAATTCAGCCTCTTCAAGGAAAGAAACCCGAAGGGTCCATCGAGACCGCTGTAATTGATTTGTCGTTCGAAAAATTCTCTTGCAAGTTCGCAGGTGAAGTCTCATGCTCTAAGCCAAGAGATGATGGATACGAGCCAGATGTTGATGAACCATGTAGTGACATATATTCCGATAGTGATTTGGAATGTGAGAGCAAGAAAGCCTGTCGAGGTCGTGACTTTACGAAGAAGGCCCACGAGAAAGACATTGTTCTAACTGAATGGAACGATGAAGATAATAGAGAGATTCTTTCCGACGCTGATTCGGAATTTGAGCGCCATACTTCCCACTGGGATCGAGAGTTCGTTAGGAAGGCAATTGAAAAAGGTGAAATTGTTGATACTCTCGGGCAGACGAGTGGTAAATACGACTTCATGGTAAAATACTCTCCTCCTCCAAGCGCTTTTATCGACCCTAAGACTATTGTCCCAAGTGGATGGGGGTCCGAATTTGAGGATGATGGTATGGTAGCCATGATTAATCCTGTTGTGATTGAATTGAATGCTACTTGTGAAATCCAAGCGCAGGTTGTGGAACCTGTGGTCATAGATTTAATGGCTGATGGCTTTGGAGATATAAGGATCTCCAATGAGGACTTTGAGCCTGTTGTAATCGAGCTACCACCAAAGAAAGATGAGAATTTGAAGGCAAGAATACCCCCTGTTTATGATTCCAAGGCAGTTCCTTGGAATTATGAGTCTAATGAGATAGATGCTGTTACTCGGTCGGGCCGATGTTTTCCATCTCGTGAAGGTGTCGAGAAAAAGGCTGTAACTGAAGAGGAGGCAGAGCAACTCCTCAAAACTCTCAAAACGAGTGAAGCTGAAGTGATCGAGCAGTTAAGAAAAATGCCGGCTCAAATCTCGTTACTTGAACTATTCAAGTCTTCTGAGAAACATAGGAATGCTCTCTTAAAAATTCTTAATGAAGTACATGTACCTGAGACAATCGGAGAGGTACAATTGGAGGAGTTTGTAGGTGCTATTCTTCTTAAGGATCAAATTTCTTTTTCCGAAAAGGATTTGCCACCGGAAGGGCGAGCACACTCTAAAGCATTATACATCTCTGTTCAACACTTTGATACAAGGATATCGAGAGTACTCATTGATAACGGTTCAGCCCTCAATATCTGTCCGTTATCAACCTTGCGTCGTTTGGGTGTAGGTATGGATAATGTTCGTCCTTCTAAAACTCCAGTCAGAGCCTTTGATGGCATGAAGAAGGAGGCTCTGGGAGAAATTGATTTGCAGCTGATGATTGGTCCAGTCATGTTCACTCAGAAATTTCAAGTGCTCGATATCCCAAGTAACTTCAGCTTGTTGCTGGGACGACCTTGGATTCATGCTGCGGGTGTTATACCCTCAAGTTTACATCAGATGATCCGCTTTGTCGTGTGTGGCAAGATGATAACTATCCATTGTGAGAAGGATACTGAAACCTTCAACAATACTGCAATCCCCTATGTGGAGCCAGAAGTAAAAGGGGAATCAAGCTACCATTCATTCGAGTTAGTGTCAGTATCTCATGTGCCTGCAGGCACTGTTATGAGAAAGCCTTATTATTCAAAGGCGGCCCTTATGTCTAGCAAAGTGTTGATCGAGCATGGATTTACTATCGGCAAAGGATTGGGAAAGCTGTCCCAAGGCATCCTCACACCCATTGAGGTGACTAAGAAAAAGAAACGAGAAGGCTTAGGTTACCAAGGCGATCAACAAGATCAAGGTAATCAGGAAAGCCCGAGCATCAAAGAAAAGAGTTATCGACGTTTGCTCCCTCCTCCATTGAAAGATTTCTTCCCTGGACCGCCAAAGTTTCTCCAAGATGAAGAAGTAGATGTCCATGGTATCGTCGACCTGTTTGAAGAGAGCTTTGTGGGTGCCATTTCCGAAAGCTTTGAGGATGATCTACCTGCTGATCCCGCTGTGTAAGGGATGTTTCCGTGTTCTACTTTGTTTTCAGTTGTAACTCATCTAATTCTCCCCTGCGAGGGACTTCCATTTGTTCATTTCATTTGTTTCGTTCATTTCATATGTTGTAATAATTTGGATCATGAACTTTGGATCCAAAACGCTATATGACATTTACTGCATATTAATAAAAGCATTCTCATGTTTTGTTAATAGACATGCGAAAGTATACCAAACCAGTCCTATGATGATGCTTTGAGGCCTGGGCTTTTGCACGATCTATAATTTTCAAAATAATCCTTTGGAACAAGGATGTCCAATGATATGAGGACGAGTTCCCCATGAAATTTTCGAAAATCTGGAATTCGAAAAGTTTTTTTTCATCACATCTTCATGCATAGCATTTCTTATCTTCATATACTAACCATTTTTTTTGTTGCATCTCAGGCATGACACTTTGCATAATCATGATAGTCATATGTATGGCTTGGATTCATGTCTAAAAAACTCTTGCGAGCCCAATTATTCTTATCCCGAAAATGAAGAAGATTCCCAGATCATTAAAAAAGAATGGATCCGACATGAAGAATCCAAACCTCCCACGGAAGAGCAAACTATCGTTATAAATTTGGGTGATTCTGAAAATCCCAAAGAGACAAAAATTGGGGCAAGTCTCTCTCAAACAGATGCTGATCGACTGATCAAACTCTTGAAGGAGTACCGGGATGTCTTTGCTTGGTCTTATGCTGACATGCCAGGTCTGGACCCTAATATTGTAGAACACGCATTGCCTCTCGATCCTACCATTCCACCTAAGAAACAAAAGCTTAGGAGGACGAAGCCAGAATTATCCAAGAAGATTGAGGAAGAAGTCATGAAACTGTTAAAAGTTGATTTCATCGAAGTCACTCATTACGCTGACTGGATTGCTAATATTGTTCCAGTTATGAAGAAGGATGGGCGAGTTCGGGTATGTGTTGATTACCGCGACTTGAACAAAGCAAGTCCCAAAGATGATTTTCCACTACCACATATTGACGTCTTGGTCGATAGCACCGCAGGATTCGAATTGTTTTCTTTCATGGATGGTTTCTCTGGCTATAACCAAATTCGAATGAAAGAAGAAGACAAGACGAAAACATCTTTCATCACTCCATGGGGAACATTCTGTTACAAGGTTATGCCTTTCGGCTTGAAGAACGCGGGGGCAACTTACCAAAGGGCCATGGTGACACTATTTCATGACATGATGCATAAAGAGATTGAAGTTTACGTCGACGACATGATCGCTAAATCACGACAAGGTGAAGACCACATTGAAGTCTTGAGGAAACTGTTTGATCGACTTAGAAAGTTCAAGCTAAGGCTTAACCCCGCTAAATGCGTGTTTGGGGCAAAGTCTGGAAAGCTCCTTGGATTTATGGTTAGTGACAAGGGCATCGAGATTGATCCCTCGAAGGTGAAGGCCATTTGCGATTTGAAACCCCCTTCTACTGTCAAGGAAGTCCGAAGTTTGTTGGGAAGACTGAATTATGTTGCAAGATTTATTTCCCAATTATCTGAAACAGCCAAGCCATTCTTCAAGCTATTGAAAAAGAATGCCAAAGTTGAATGGAACGAAGATTGTCAGAAATCCTTTGAACAATTGAAGCAGTATCTTTCACAACCACCGGTTTTAGTACCGCCTACTTCAAGTATACCTTTGATTTTGTATCTCACCATTCACGATGAGTCTTTGGGAGCCATGTTAGCGCAGAAGAGACCGGAAGATGGAATGGAACGCGCTATTTACTACCTCAGCAAGAAGTTTACCTCTGGTGAAGCTCGATACCCTGAAGTTGAGAAAACATGTGTAGCCTTAATTTGGGTATTACACAGATTGCGACAATACACTCTTCACCATCGTATCCTGCTTGTGAATGAAAATGATCCTATCAAGTATCTTTTGGAAAAGCCTGCACTGGTTGGAAGGCTTGCCAAATGGCAAATATTGCTCTCTGAATTTGATATCCAGAGCATGTCTCAGAAGTCCATCAAAGGGCGAGCCATAGCTGACATGTTAGCTGAAAGTCCATTAAAGTCAGACGACTGGGATGAAATTGATGAAAGAATCCATTTGGTGTCACATGACAAGTGGACCATGTATTTTGATGGAGCTGTTAACCTCTCTGGTTTTGGCACTGGAGCAGTCTTGATATCCCCAATGGGTCAACATTATCCAGTAGCTGCAAAGTTGGTATTTCCTTGTACCAATAACATTTCAGAATATGAAGCTTGCATCCTTGGTCTCCAATTGGCCATCGATATGAAAGTTAAGAGATTACAAGTTTATGGTGATTCTGCGCTTATCATTCTCCAAACAGGAGGTGAATGGCAAACTCGTGATTCAAAACTGATTCCTTATCATGAGTATCTTAAAGATTTGGTGGGAGAATTCGAAGAGATCTCATTTGATTACTTGCCAAGATCTCATAATCAATTTGCTGATGCCTTGGCAACGTTATCCTCAATGTTACAAGTAACCGATGGTTTGAACATTGATCCTTTGCAAATCGATGTTTTAAAAGAGCCTGCATATTGCATGGTTATAGAAGAAGAACTCGATGGTCAACCATGGTACTATGACATTATGAATTACCTTCGAGAAGGAAAATTTCCCCAAGGAAGTCGAGCTACTGATCGGAAATACTTGACTAAGTTAGCTTCCAAATTCTTTCTCAGCGGAGGCGCTTTATATAAAAGATCCTTTGATTCGGTCCTGTTGAAGTGCGTAGACACCAAAGAGGCCAACTTATTAATGAAAGAGATACATGAAGGAGAATGTGGTCCTCATATGAATGGCCATCTGCTAGCAAGGAAGATTATGAGGCTAGGTTACTACTGGTTAACCATGGAAGCCGATTGTATTCAACATGTTAGATGTTGCCATCAATGTCAAATTTATGGAGATAAAATCAACGCTCCTCCAAATGAATTACATCAAATGTCTGAAGCATGGCCTTTCTCAATGTGGGGCATTGATATTATTGGACCAATTAATCCTAAGGCATCAAATGGACACCGTTTCATTCTGGTGGCTATCGATTACTTCACCAAATGGATCGAAGCCAATTCTTATGTCCACGTCACTGCGAAAAGTGTGATAAAATTCATTCGTCGTGACATTATTGCTCGATATGGAGTTCCAGAAGCAATTATCACTGATAACGGGTCAAACCTGAACAACAAAGTAGTGGATGAGCTACTCAATAAGTTTCACATTCGCCACTTGAATTCTTCTCCTTATCGCCCACAAATGAATGGAGCTGTGGAGGCGGCAAATAAGAATATAAAGAAGATTCTGTCCAAGACGGCAGAGAATTACCGAGATTGGCATGATCGGTTGCCGTACGCGTTAATGGCTTACCGAACCTCTATTCGCACTTCGACTGGGGCAACACCTTTTTCATTAGTATATGGAATGGAAGCAGTCTTACCTGTGGAAGTGGAAATTCCTTCGTTAAGGATACTTTCGCAAATAAAGCTTTCTGAAGCAGAATGGATTCAGCAAAGATTTGAACAGCTTAACATGATTGATGAAAAAAGGGTAAAAGCCCTGTGCCATGGACAAAGCTACCAAAAGCGAGTGGCTAAGTCATTTAACCGTAAGGTTCGACCCAGGCATTTTGAGGTCAATGACCTGGTTTTGAGGAAAGTCCTACCCATCATTCCAGATCGTGGGAAGTTCACCCCCAATTATGAAGGACCGTATGTCATCAAGAAAGTGTTACCCGGCGGAGCATTGATTCTTGTAGAAATGGATGGCCGAGAGTTGCCAAAACCTGTAAATGCTGATGCTGTCAAGAAATATTTTCCTTGAATAAAAAGTTTGAGCTGTTTTTGGATTGAATCCAAGTCATTTTAAGACATTTGCATCATGCATTGCATGCATACATGGCATTTTTGCATATTTGTTCATTTTATAGGTACTCAATTGTTCCTCAGGGAAGCTATTCCAAGCCTCAAGGAGTCGAGCTCAAAAAAAAAATCAAAATCAATCAAAAATCAAAAGTCATTCTTCTCCCTAGAGTTTAGGAAGTAGATCCTAGTTGTGAGGACCTTTTCTGTCCAAAATGTTTTTCAAGTTTGAAATTTTATTAAAAAACATCCCCAGAGGAGTCAAAAAAAAATTGTAAATGTTTTGATTTATCAAAATTCCCCACAGATGGGAGATTTAACCAAATGATCCTTTGAAAAAACAAGAAAAAAGGGGATTTCTCAAAAAATGCCGAATGGAAATGCCTAGGATGATAAAAGGCAAACATTTGATCAAACACATCCCTATACACATTTTGAGAGAATTGAGTGAAAAGACCATGTCTTAGGAGATAGGGTTCGTTCACGTTGAATACATGGATTGAAGTGATAAAAGGCATCTCATTTCTCTATCCTAAACACTCATTTTATCCTTTGCTAGCCACTTGCTATGCATGTGTTTGTTAGATGAATGTTAGGCCCGGTGCATGTTCGACGGGTAGCCCATTATGATCGCTTAGAACCCGACTTTAGGGGTTATTTGATATGAGTTGCTGTTTTGCGAATGCAAATGGTAGCCCATTATCATTAACCATTAATCAAATAATGTTAGATGATTAGGTGGGTGGTGAATCGAAACACATGAGAAACAAAGGCCGATCCTGAGGCCCATGTTTGATTAGTGAATTGTTTGCACCATTGTTTTTCTTTGGTTGTTCCTTTGTGCATTGTTTGTCATGAATGCATGTTATGAATGTAAATGCCGACACCCGAGAGGCGGTCCATGGGGAGATAATCCAAAATGGTAAAAGGCCAAGATGATTAACCGATGTCCAATCCGGTTTCAATTTGTATTCATTGAATGATGGCGATAAACCGATGTCCGATCCGGTTTCAATTTGCATTCAATTCATTCATCCCCGATCATGTCTCGGGTTTTCAATTTGTATTGTCATAAACACCCGACGAGTTGCAGGTTTTTACTTTATCGCACTTAGAATTAGCTCGTCTTTTCAATATTTTGAGTGTTTACTTTACAAAATGTCTTTCAATACAATTGATTGTTTCTTTCTTTTTTCTAGACTAAGATAGGATTAGTTTAGAATCTTAAATAAATACAAAAACAAAATGCATGATCACCTAGTGGACTAAGACTTTAAACATGAAAATGGTAAAAAACAAGTGCATGACAACTTAGATAACAACCATGTTAAGTTTAGCGGTACCGAAAGGGCGTTAATAGAAATATTAACGTAAGCTAGTCCCCGAACCTTTGATCTCTGGTTTTCGTGGAAACCGAAACGAAATTCCCACGTTTCGGTTGGGTATTCTAGCCGACCCCCGACCTAGGCTAGTGGCGACTCCTAAAAAAGATAAAATCGATCCGCTGTCACGCGAGATATGGATTTAGGGAAAATCCACGTTCATGATCAATGGGCCATATGGATAACCAAAAGATTTATGCTTCACTAAAGTCATTTTTATGATATGCCATATGAACCATTTCATGAACACTTATCTCTAAACCCGCCTTATCGAGTTCGGCCCTCGAGGGGTAGGTCGCAACAATGCCGCCGCTGGTTTTACTGTTCACCAGTAATCGGCCGCCGTTCCGTCATTGTCGTGGACTAAAATTAAGTGAGTAAACCCCCTAAACCCTAATTAGGACTGGTAGTACATTTTTTCTAGACCGGATTAGGTATTATCGGTATATTCTGGACTAGCTTGGGTACTATCAGTATGTAGTAGGAATAATTACTGAACCGATTGGTGAGAATTAACACCCGAATAATATTAGTGGATTATTGTGATAACATTGGAAACCAAAAAGGGAACCCGGGGCGATGAATAGTGGCTGCCTACTTAGGGGGCGATTGGACTAGAATGGCTTAATTGTGGAATTATTAGTATAATTGATGGGATCGCCTGGATTAATTGAATTAGTATTTGTTGGTGCTCATTTGGGGTTAAATTTAATATTACCGTGTCACGTACGAATAGGGTTGAATTGATTGTTAATTTATAAAGAGCATTTTGGGCCACACGGTATTAATTGGTCAATTGAGCACGTTGTTTGTGAATTGGACACGGCGTGATAATATTAAATTAACCGAGTGTCTGTATATATTTAATGTTCATGATGTACTGCATGATGATGCCTGGCCACGCATTTCGTATGCCGAGAATGAGGCGTGTATTGATATTATGCGGGAATGCGTGCTTGACATGAGCATGTGATCACCATAATTGCCCAATGCGTTTACGCTGGTTCAGATAAAATGGGTCGTATGCCATGTGATCACTATAAGGTCTTCGGATCGTGGCCTTCGGGTCGTTCTCGGTTCATCCGAAAGACTGCATTGTCCGTGAGGAGATCGGTGTTGCGCCTAAAGCGTTTCGACGCGGGCTAGAGACACTGGGCCAAATAAGCTATATACGGGCCGTGAAGAGTTATATTGGCCTTCGGGTCGGGCCTTCAAGTTGTGGTCTTCGGATTAGGTCTTCGGATCGTGGCCTTCAGGTCGGGCCTTCGGGTCGAATATTGATAATGAAAATGAACACCAAGCTAGTGTGCCGTGTGATTCAGAATGAGATTATGGAACGTGAATGGCATTTACATGTATATGATTGCGTTAAATTGTCGTATCATTGCATGAGATATTGTGTATGACTTGAGATACTAGCACAATGAAGTGTGAGTATATGTGTGGCGTACGTGTGACAAAGTGTGTCACGAATGTACCATGATTATAATATATTGAATTGTCTAACCTGCAGGGTCGGTGCAATTATCGGTCTGGGCCTGAGGGCCTAGGTCATTATTTGTGTTTTGTGTTGTTTTTATTGGTCAGGAGATTATACGTTAGCCTAACCTAGGTTTAAGAGGCCTTACTCATTGAGAAGTGTTCTCATTGGTGTTTCAACCAAACTTTCAGACCCTCGCCCTTGAAATGCCGCCACTACCTACACTTTTTGGGATCCCGATGCAAATAGAGCAGTTCGTGAGCGTGTTTCCTACGGGCAATAGAGAAGCATATGTTAGGTATCGTTCTGTAGTTTTTATGGACGTAAGAGAGTTCCTTAATCAGACGCAAGAATATGTCGCTTGGTGTCTCCGAGATGTCGATGGGAACATAGGTAGACCACTTAGGTCTTTTGACTCCCCTTTAGACGAGCACGGCATGATGGCGTCGATTGTTGCTAACGACGAGGTAGTAGACCCTCAAGATGAGCCAATTGGAGAAGCTTATTATGAAGCAATGGATAATGAACCCCATATGTTAGCGGAGGATCAGGACCAAATGGTAGACGAAGCCGAAGTCCCAGAAGCCATGGACGAGGATGAAGCTGGGAATGGAGGAGTGGCAGAACTGGATGACGATGAGGAGCTTGGGCTATACCTTGATCCGGAGTTAGAGATGGATTCAGAGGATGAGAGAACTGCAGCGCTAGTTACGGATTCGGAGGAGTCCGAGCCCCAAGAGAGTTCTTCGGAGGAATCCAAGCCTCAAGGAGATTCCTCAGACTCTTATCCGAATTGGGAACGCTGATCTTAGTCCCAACTCCTCTAGTGTAGATACCCTTTTTGTTGTCAGCCTAACCTATAACCCTCGACCTTCTCCCAGCCAATGCCCCTTTTTGTTGTAACGGCTGCTAAGCGTCGGTTTTTGCTGTTTCATAGTGTGGCATGTTTAGAGCGTAGTATGTTTTATTAAAGTACTTGTTGGTTGTAAATATTTTTATGCCAATATAAAGATATGTTTTTAAATAGATCGATCTTTATTGGTTGTTCTATCCATGGTTGTTATTTTAATAGTACGGGTGTATATATTTATTTATATACGTTGCTTCCGCATGTGTATTATTCTCTGTGTGTGTTGGCTCAGCAATGCATCCTAGGAGCGTTGTACTAAGAACGACCGAAAGGCGATGATCACAATCCAAGGAGGTCGGGGCGTGACAAGTACAAAGAAACAAAGAAAGATGAAACATGTTAAAGCAAATGAATACTTGACCTCCTTCCAAGTGCATTGCATGTCTTTTGGGAAGGAATTTTGAATGGTACTTTTACTTGTTTAATTCACCAATTTCCTGTGAAAATCTTGACAATTTGACGTATAGTGTCAAACTGCACTGATGTATTGAACGAGGTGTATCAGGATGATGAGAGGCAATCCTTAGTCTATACACATTCTCTCGTACTAAACCCTTGCAAGATGAGCGAAAAAGTTTCATTTATACAAGGTAAAGGGATTTCTCACATAAGATAGGGTAGTCAAAGTGACGAGAGGTAGTTCATTTCTTAAGATATAGTAATCAAAGTGACGAGAGGCAGTTCATTTCTTTGCCCATACACTACCATCGATCTTTTGCTTGACCATTTTTAAGCCTATATACTCAGAGGTTCCTTTTAAATCACTCCTGTTAAGAACCACCCCACATTGAGGTAGCTTGAGGTAAATCAGCATTACAGGGAGGATTCAAATTCAGAGAGAGCAAAAAGAGCATCCCTTCCTTTCGATCATCGCCCCCGTGGCTTCGGTCTCGTCGTCTTCATGGATCCAGTGGTCCTCGACAGGGTCCTCCCAGACAAGTACACCATCAACGGCCGAACGGTCGAGACTAAGAGGGCTTTGTCAAGAGAAAAGTAGCAAACTAAAGCCTATCCAAAATGCCAACATACCATTGATAACATTGATGTTTAGGAACTAAGCAAGACAAGAAGGATAAGGAGTTTGTAATATCTAAAATTTTCTATGATCATTAGCCGCAACAGCTTGCACAAGGTGAAAAAGATGAATAAAAATTTTCTTGCTCTCACTTGCATTAATCTTTAAGTGTCATTATTACAGATGAACTCTCACGATAATTTAAGTGCCCTAGGATGACGAAGAGCAATTCTTTTTTTATCCCATACACCCTTGCTAGCCCAATTGAGCTGGCAATTTCATTTCGTACGAACCCAATTGGTGATCATCTCCCATACCGGGACAAGACAAAAGTCACCACAATTTGAGCATCATGGTCCAAAGAACCGAATGAAGATGAAGACTCCAAGAGCCTAATATTATTGTTATGTTCAAACTTGTTTAGGCTAGTCTTGACAACACCAAAAGAACAACAAAAAAAATGCTGAAAACTATGGGCATAAAAAAATAGTGTGTCTGGTAAAAACAAGGACGATGCCCATGAAGGAGAAGAAGAAAAACAATGAAAAAGATGAAGAGAAAGGAGTCCTTAATTTTTGGATAACTACTATGAAAAACAATGAAGTTTTAGCTGAGGAGATCTCTGAGCACGATGAAGGCGCTCTTAAATACCTCAAAGATATTAAGCGGTGTAGAATAGACGACCCTAAAGGGTTTAAACTTGAGTTCTTCTTCGATATAAACCTTTACTTTAAGAATTCTGTCTTGGCGAAGATCTATAACATGATAGATAAAGATGAACCTATTCTGGAGAAAGTAATTGGGACAGAGATCGAATGGTATCCAGGAAGATGCTTGACGTAGAAGCTCCTCAAGAAAAAGCTATCCGAGAAGCTAAAACACGGGATTTCCCAGGGAATTCACCAAGAGGATTTTGACGGTGGAGAAGAAAACTAGTGACAAGACCAAGATGATCACCAATTCTCACCCTTACACACATTTTTTAGCCTAACAATCATTTCGTTCCCTAACCTGTGAATCGAGCCTACATTATATCCTTCATGAAGTCTCTTCTAACTAGGGCAGTTGAATTAATGAGAAATTTCAAATGTTTATAAACAATGCTCGAGGAAGTGAGAGCAAGATTACTTCTATCTCGTTTTGCAGGGTTTTTAACTTGTAAACCTAGAGATGATTGCAGAATATTTTTTTTCAAGGCCTTGACTCGAATAGTTTCTTTTATTAAGCCATTGACCAAGCCTACATTACAACCTTGAAGAGCACCTCTCAGATTGGCAGCGTCGTACCTTTTGCGAGAAAACTCAGACCTTTGTTGATGTGATAATGGTCAGATTGAGTATTTTTGATGTTCCCGCCTTAATGGACGGGACAAACAACCATTTTCAATGAGAGTGAGTGGAAAGTCCTTTCTGACTAAAGGTCTCTCATTCAGCATCTCGAGAAGTCCACCTTACGAGCTAAAATTTTCTTGATTGATAATTACCCTCGGTGGATATTTGGTAATGCAAACACGGCAAAATCATCTTACATAAACTTTCAAATACACATTCTGGAATAGCCTAGCTTGTCTATCCTTGATGAATGCATGTATGTTTGCGTTAATTGTCTTTGACAGCTCAGAGTTTTAACCCCCGTGATAGGACACGAAAATTCGGGCGCTGGAGAAGCCCTCATTATCATCCCAAGAAAGATGCCCTGAAAAAGGTCGAATATCCAGCAGATGATGCATTAAACCTCCGGGTAAGAAACCCTAGGTATTTCATCAGAATTCTTTTCAAACTACCCAGAAGGTAAACCAAGTATTTCTTTGAAAAAGAAAAGTATCTTGACTTGCAGTCAAGATATTCCATATGATATTCTAGAATAGCCTTAGTTGTCTATTTCTTCGATGAATGCATATGTCTTTGCACAAAAGAAGAAGAAGAAGAAAACTTATCTGATAGGAGACATGCTATTAAGAGGCAGGAACGTGCTCAGGTAAGTACATTCTACCTATGCCTGGTTCCAAAATTATAAATTCTTTTCAAACTATCCAGAAGGTAAACCAGGTGTTTCTTTGTAAAAAAAATGCATCTTGATTTGCAGTCAAGATATTTCATACGATATTCTAGAATAGCTTTAGTTGTCTATTTCTCCAATGAATGCGTATGTCTTTGCACAAAAAAACTTGTCTGACAGGAGACATGCCCTTAAGAGGCAGGAACGTGCCTAGGTAAGTACATTCTACCCATGCCTGGTTCTAAAATCCATGTATCTACGATTGTTATGGTACCTTTTGAACATTGGACTAACCCTTATGTTTACCAATTGAACATTGGACTGACCCCTTTGTTCACTGCGTACCTATAATTGTTATGGTACTCCTCCTGAGTATAGGATTAACCCTCTCTGTTCACATCAAGTCTTTTCAAGTACCCCTTATAAGATGCAGGTACTTTGACAAAGCAAAATTCAATCAAGGCGATCGAAGGAAGGTTCGAGTGCTAGACAAACGCAATCCAGTCAAAGCAATCGAAGATAAGTTCAGATCTTAGGCAAGCGATTTCCTTAGTCAAGGCGACCGAAGAAAGATTCGGATCCTAGACAAACGAAATCCAGTCAATGCAACCAAAGATAAGTTCGGGTCCTAGGCAAGCGATTTCCCTAGTCAAGGCGACTGAAGAAAGGTTCGAGTCCTTGACAAACGAAATCCAGTCGAGGCGACCGAAGAGAGATTCGGGTTCTAGACAAACAATTTCTCTCGTCAAGTCGATCGAAGATAGGTTTGAGTCTTAGATGAATAAAATCCAGTCGATGCGACCGAAGATAAATTCGAGTCCTTGACACATAATACCAACTATCTGGAATTACTCTACCCTTCGGTAAGGTAAGTAGCCCCAGGTATGTTTTTATTTGCTTTAGCACGCATCATCTTATCGCATCATAAAAATGAGACTCACAGTCTCGCCAAAAATAGCATTCATTGAGCATGCATTGGTCAAATTTAGGTGTCATTTTATCTTTGAACGTAATCTCTACGAGGTCAACCTCTGCGAGCTCACCTTCAAAGAGGGGCGGTTGTTAACAACTATTTTAATTTGCCCAAAATTAATTGCACAAAAATTAAGAGTTAATTTTTTTTAATTCCTAAAATAAAAAAAATATTTCTATTTAAATGCATTGCATATAGAAATTAGGCACATTTGTATTAATAGGATTTATTAGAATTTTTTTTAAAAAATTAAAAAAATAATTTCGAGTTGGGCCGAGTTGGGACTAGGTCAACCCGGCACTTTTCTTTTCTTCTCCCATACGGGCCAGCCCATTTCCTTTTCTTTTCTTCTTTCCGCGCGGCCCAGCCCATTTTCTGTTTTTTTTTCTTTTTTCTCTTCGCGGGAGCTGGGCCTGGCCTGGTTCAGCTCCTTCCTTCTCCTTCTTCCCTCGCAAGCCTCTCCCTTGTTCGCCTTTGCTCCTGGCTGTAGACTCGACGAATGACCGAGCGCCTGTCACGCCCCGACCTCTTCGGCACGCGACAACCCACTCGATGGTCGGTATAGTACGACGTCCCAGGACGCGTCGTCGTCGACCCATTTTTCCCATAACAAAACATAAGGCACATGCGGAAACGATAATTAAAAACACCCGTACGAAACAAATATGAGAACCAGGGAAGCAACATAAGGAAAATCTAAACAACGTGCACAACCATAGAAATGTCAATATGGTCAAGAGGCTAAGAGACTAGGAAATCCATTGCGACAAAAGGTAGAGGGCCTAAAATTTAAAAAGTGTCTACCCTCACAAAAAGGCTAAGTCTAGCCTAAGGTGCCCAATCGGGATTGGAACCGTCAGACTCCGATGAACTTTCTGGTAACTCTAGGTCTTCGCTAGGATCCTCCTCCTCGGACTCTTCGGTGTCCATCAGCTCGGCTTCGTCGACCTCCATTGGCTCCTTCACTGGGTCCTCCACCACTGGCTCATGGTCTACGCCTCCTAGCTCCTCGTCCTCGGCAGGTTCATACCAAGCAAAAGGTCCTATAGTTTCCTCCGAATCCATCTCAAAAATTACGATCTCACCACTCGGGCACTGCGGTTCAAGCTGGCCCTCCATGGTGAACGGAACGTCCATCGTACGGAGGGGTCCATACTCCTCTCCAAAACGGTCACGGAAGACCCAGGCTACATATTCATGAACTTTAGGATGTGTCGTACCTACGTCTACACTAATCAGCGAATAATGTCTCAAGTACACCTCTCCGTTCCCCATTGGATATGCAGTCATGGTATGCTCGTACTCTAGGGGAATCCCAAAACGTATCGGAACAGGTGGCTTGTTCATGGGCGCGGGTCTGAAAGGTTAGGTTATAAAAACCGTGAGACACTTCTCAGTAAGTGAAAACCTCTAAACCTAAACTAGGCTAACATGCATCTCCTGACGGGAAAAACAATCATACACATACAAGAATGACTTAGGCACGTAGGCCTAAATCGGCATTTCAATGACCCTGCAGGTTAGATATTCCCATGATATCACATCACACGAGCGGCACTTTCAATCACGCGTACGTCACACACATGCTCAAAATCCTTAGTGACAATTTTCAGGAAAGATCACCGAATTGCACAATCTCGCACACTGACTCATGCATTTATATGCATGCAAATGTCATTAACTGTCATGCTTGCAATTTAACTCATATGGCACTCCCGGCATAATGTTCCATTCGTGTTCCGATTATAGAATAGAATCTACTTAGACACGTCCCATACCATGCCCAGCGGATTCCATTACATAATCGGGCACTATGCATCACACGTTAACCATTCATTTTGTTAACTCGACCCGAAGGCCACGACCCGAAGGCCCGATCCGAAGATCCGGTCCAAAGACCAATCACAACACTCCGTGGCCAGCGTAGAGACGCCCCAGGCCCAGTGTCTCTAGCCCGCGTCCTTACGCATCAGGCGCAACACCGATCTCCTTACAAACCAGAGCCCGCGTAAACGCATCAGGATGGTTGTCTTCCGGGCATACCGGGCATCGTCCTGCTCCAAAGTGCATGAGGACGGCACACCCCGCGTAAACGCATCAGGGCGAAGGTGATCACACATTCACACAACTGATTTTATCTGAACCCCGCGTAAACGCATCAGGGTATAATTAGGTGATCACATGTCCATGGCAAACACGCACTCTCGCACAATTTCCACAAGCCTCATACTCGGCATACATAATGCGTGGCCATGCAATTTCACACACGAATGTTGGTGCAATGTACCACGAGCATAATGTCCCACAATGTGCAACACAATTCAATGCCACGAATTCATGCTCAACGATCCACGTCATATGCTTAAATAATCCAACCAACACCATGGGGCATCACATGCGTATTTGGCACTTATGACGTATTCGGGCATTATGATGAACATTAACAAATCATCAATCGCACTCCACAACAGTCGGCCACACAAGCTTGCAACATGGCATTGCATAATCAAGTATAATTCACACCCAACTCAGCCACTACACGGCCCAACCAATCACACATGGTAGTTCACGAATAAACCATATATTAGCCATATAAAGCCCAATTAAATCCGCAATGGACAGCCACAAATCAGTCCGAGAGAGAAAAACTGAGAATATACAAAATCGGGTCCAAACTGGGAAGTTACACAGCGACGAAATTCCATTTGAAATAAATAGCAAATCAATTCCAAAAATTATGAAATTTGGATACGTTGTACAAAACATCTTGATAAACATTTTCTATGAAGAACTCGAAACTCAGTTCCAACCGTAAACATCTCGTTTTAACACTCAAAGCCGGACAGAACCCGGTTCGCTCAAACAGTCCCTCAGACCATCGAAATACAACTCATTCGGTACCCAAATCACTTTGGAAAGTCCTGAAATTTTTATATGTCATAGAAACAAGTGTTTTTAACAATTTTTGTGAAGGATATTTGTTGAAATAAGGTCTAGAAAAGTTTATAAAAATTCGGAAAGGCAAAAAGGTCGGGGTGAACAGTAAATCGGCAGTTTTGTGACGGTTTGAAAACTGACCTCCGAATGACCCCAAACAAATTCCAAAAATTCTGAATTTAAAGTATGTTATACTTAAAGATGTTGGGAACAATTTCCGTGAAGAACACTTTTTCAGATTCGGCCCACAATGATCACAAAAAAAAATAATAAAGCACAGAGGTACAGTAACAATCAGAAATCCGAGAATCATAAATCTTGCACCATTAAGCAAATCAAGCCTATACAACCTCAAAACCAACCATGCACAGCCCCTAATCCCATCTAGAGCGCATAATCTTCCTAATTAGGGCTTAGAGGAATACACTCACCTAATTTGAGCTCGGGACGACGAGGAATGGCGGCCGATCACCGGTAAACGGTTCAACCGGCGGCACGATTCCAAAGGGTGGCGGTGAGCGGCGACCGGCGGCGGTCGGGCATGCTCTTCTCCACACGGCCGAGAGAGAGGGAGAGACGGCGGAAATAAAGGGAGGACGAGAGAGAGAGAGAAGTGAGAGAGAGAAAGAGTGAATGAGAGAGTGAATGAGAGAAGATGAAGTGAAAGGTGATGATGAGGGTTATGGGGAAGATGAAGGGTCTAGGGAAGGTCAAGAGGTGGAGTTACATAATAGATCAATTGATGGCTTGCATGGGAGAGAGTTAGAGGTCTTGAAACTCCAAAATTCGGAATATGAAGGGGCTCGAGGGTAAAAACGACATTAAGTTCCGGTACCGGGTCGATTCGCCAAATTTCGACCATATAAGTTCTATACCTAAGTGGTCAGCATATTTTTGATGTCGTCCTCACAAAAATCATCCCGTAGTCCTCGAAAGTCGGCCTCGAACTCCGGACTAAATTTCACGATTGAATTCGTCAAATTCAAATTCCCAAATCTCTCACTAACGGGCGGCCGTTTAGGGATTACGCGTATCGACCTCGGGTTGTCCGAATCGCGATGATCTCGATTGTCGAGAGAACGAGAGGAATTATCGCTAGTTCCGGAGATACGATTGTTTGGTTTAAGTTCGGGACTGGTTGGCCACGTGTAATCTCGGTCTTGCAGAATCACCCGCTATCCGACCATACATCGTTGGCCTCGGCCAAACCGAGTCCGTTACCTTCCGAAGATCGGTCCATACTGGCCCAGAATACTTCCTCGTCGTCCTTCTAAATCGGGCTTAATTCGCGACCGGGTCCACGGTCCACATACCTATTCCTAGTTGGCCATTCCCATTTGGTCAGTATCCCGAGAGTGATCAGCTCCGGGCGAGACGTATGAAATTGAAATATCGAATAAGACTCGTTTTATTCATTCCAGAGATTGAGTCGAATTTCGGGATGTTACAATTCTTCCCCCCTTACAAAAATTTCGTCCTCGAAATTTGAAATCCACACTAATCTATTCGAACAACTGGGGGTACTGGCGTCGCATGGCCTCTTCACTTTCCCAAGTGGCACCTTTCGTTCCATGGTGCTCCCAAACTACCTTGACCATCAGGATTGTCTTATTCCTTAGCACGCGGTCCTTTCTGTGCTTAAGCCTCATCGGCCCTTTCCACGTACGATACTTTATCGTCTACATCCGTTTCCCTTTAACGTGGGTCATACTTGGTTCATACTTCTTCAACATCGTCACGTGGGATACATCATATACTTAGGACAGATTAGGCGACGAGGCAATTTGTTAGATCATATCTCCGATCTTTTCCCGAATATCGAACAATCTGACATGGCTCGGCTTAACTTCCCTTTTCTGTCAAATTAGGATAATCTTTCCATTAAGGAACACTTGAGCTACTACTTAGTTCCCAATCTTAAGTTCTAAAAGTCGTCGTCTCTGATCATGTGACCTTTCTGACGACTCTACTTATATGTCCGACGCAAAGTCCCTTTTGCCTTGCCAAAAAGTATGCAAGCCTAATCGGTCTATCGACTGTTATTCCGATGGAATTGGGTCTTCTCAGGATTCACATTGATCTCGTTACAACATCCATGGGATCATGTCAGATTTCCATTCAACGGTCATAATAGCCTTCTAGGCTTATTGGGCTGTGTCTTCACTTATAGGCATGTCAAACACTTGGCCATCTACTTGGCCATATTTACTTTCACCCCATTTTTCCGGCAGTGTCACCACAAATCCTGGCACATTTCGTACTGTCCGTGTGAACGTCGCAATTACTCTCATGGGTCTCAAATAAGATTTCTTTCTTACTTCCTACGTCGTTGGACACACCTTTTTGCTACTCGGGTGAACCTTATGCTTACTGCGGAAATTTCCATTCAAATTTTTCCTCCTCGAGTTTAGTCTCATCAGGTACACACAATCATCCTTAGAACCTCAAAATTTCTATCCCCAAATACATGGAAATCCGACTTCTACTTATCGGCATCCATCTCAACGACTCTTCGTATCTCGTGATCCATATAATGCCATTCCTTGTTCTGGGCCTGGATTTCCAACTAATCCTCAAGGCGGTCAACAGATTTCACATCCAGTTCACCTCAAATTTAACTTCCAAGTCCCTGAGCCTTCCCGACGAGGTTCATTCCTCGATCACCCCATACGTCCCAATCGACTCACGACTTAGCGTATCTATTACTCATCCAGTCTTTCCATGGCGATACAGGGTGTTGTAGTCAATTTTCCGTCATGCATCGGGTAATTCTTTTCACGTGGCCTCAAATGGCACGACGCATAATTTGCTACTCTACCGTGTTGCATCAACACACACCTAAGTCTTCTTAATGAAGCGTCACTATAAACCTCGAATCCTCCCGGTCCGGGTTGAATAATCAATACCGGGGCAATTATCAACCTACGCTTCAGCTTTTGGGAACTCCGTTCATAGTGATCATTCCATTCAAACGGATTTCCTTTTCAATCAGTCGTGCCCATAGCACGGCTATCGACGAGAATCTTCCACAAAACGTCGATAATTGTTAGCCAAATCTACGACACTTCAAACCTCAGTTATCGGCATCAGTCCTTACCATTTAGTTATTACCTCGACCTTAATCGGTTCTGCAAAAGTTCCATCTTCCAAGATTATACATTCAGGGGACGCGACTCCATCGAGCCAAAGTTCGCACTTGTCCTACCTGGCGTGGAGTGTGTGTTCTCTCAAGGTTCGTAATACCTCATCCAGACTTGCTTTTTGCTCCCAGGTTCCTCGAGTCTCCCAATACATCATCAATAAAAACTATTACGAACTAATCCCATAATTCTTGGAACACTCGGTTTATTAGGTCCACAGAAGCAACGAGGCATCTCTTAGACCAATGGGCATTACTATGAATGCGTAGTACCCATACCTCGTTTGTTAAACCGTCGTAATTATATCTCCCTTTCATATCCTTAACTGAAAATTCCAGTCCGTAACACAATCTTGGGAACATTTTCCTTTCGGAGTCTCCATTGGTGACATCAAGTCCGTGGTTTAATCTCGGAGAACATTGAGGTCCTTACTATTGATCAGATAGATCATCGATCCTCGGCAGTAGGTACTTACTATTTACCATTGATTGCTCAACTGCTAGTAGTTTATGTACCATCTCGATGTCCCGTCCGTTTTCCTCATACATAATACAGGAATTCCCCACGGGGACACACTAGGGCGAATAAAATTTTACCCACGAGTCCTTACGTCTGGACTTTCAATTCCTTTAATTTCCAACGGGGACATTCAATACTATCTCCTCGAAATCAGTTCCACTCCGGGGCCAATTCTTTCACGATTCCACTTCCCGTTCTAGTGACAATCCGGTAGTTTCTAAAGAGAGACCTCGGAAGGTTACACACCTCGTTAATTCTTCCGACTTTAGTTCCGTCACAATCGGGTCAACCACGCCCATTAAGCATCCTTCACAATCTTCATTTGACATCTAATCACCTCAAGCAAGGGCATCCAAGGAATCGAGATTCCTCCTCGCCTTTCCTGAAATCCAACCGTAGGACATCCATTCGGACTAAACTGGATTACCCTATTGCCATAATTCATTACGGCTTTCTGCCTTACAAATCACTCCGTATCAATTTTCCACGACAAAATCGTACATGGCCAATACTGTCGAGTCAACACTCCTTTTTCTACTATCAATTACTATCTCACAGTTAAAACACTTCAACAACACCATCACCTTATCATTCGAGGAATCGTCACACCAAACGTGACTCAAGCACAACAGACTCAATCCCATCCAGCTTAACTAGTTGTTCTAACTCCCACTTTCGAAGCAAGCCTCAGAACGACTCATTTAATGGTTCGACTTTTTAATATTCTTCCTCACCGGCGGGATGAATCGTCAGTTTCCCCGCCATTTGCCTCTTCCCGAAGCGGCGGTTATCATAATTTGAACAAATCACTATCTAGAAGTAGTTGCGCTTTCCAACTGATCTCGCTCTATCACTTGAGCTCATTCCTATACTTCCCTATCATTCCTGATGTTCAGTGTGATCATTAGGTTTCGGAGATCCGACTTCAGTCCGTCTTAGAATTTCTGAACCTTGTCCTGTGGATTCTCAACCAGCCAAGTGGACTTCGTTTCATATCGTTCCACAGTCATCTGCCCTCGGCGAAGTCACATAAACTCCTTCAGTTCCCTTTCTTGGGCACTCTCTGGGAAATATTTTCCCATAGGAACTCTTAACCATCATGGCCCAAATCTGGACTGTACTCATTGAGGATATCTTATCCTTGGCGATCTTCCACCAATAATTAACATTGTCTTGCGGCTAATACCTTGCCAACATTACTTTCTTAGTCTCGGTGCACCCCAAAATCTCAAAGGCTTTCTCTAATTCCTACACCCACCTCGGTGCAATCTCGGAGTCACCCTTACCATAGACTTTATACGATTTCGACCTGAGAAATCGTTCCAACAACTAGTGGCTTTGCCTATTGGCCACTATCTGAGTTTGGCTTAACTGTCATTATTCCCACTCATAGCAGTAATCATTGCAACCTCAATAGCCTGGGCAATAACGGCGGCCCCTTTCTCGAGCTTGCCTGCCCATACATTCCCTATTTCTTATAGGGCCTGAGTCACAACCTCTAATCTTAGGTTTCGGCCTCATGGCCTAAAGCACTCGACTGTTCTTGGGCTTCCTTACCCCTCATTTTGTCATCCTTGCAATTTCACTGATCACCTACCTGCTATAACCCCCTAAGGGATTAGAGACTTAAACCAATCTAACCGGTCTAAGGTCCTAGGCAGGTCTCAAAACAACAATCAAACACTCAGCATGCGGCCTAACAAAATTTACTCAATACATCACCCAAGGGATTTACGTACTCACCTCAGGTCCTGCCGCACCTGCACATTACGGGTCATAATCACACACGCCAAATCATCACACACTATCAGGAGATACATGTAGCGCACGAGGTCACCCTACTAGCTACCCATGGTCTCATCGCTCCTTATCACTCCAGGCTTCGACCTAATCGGATCGAGCTGACCTTGCTTTGATACCATTTCAACAGGTGATGTCACGCCCCGACCTCTTCGGCACGCGACAACCCACTCGATGGTTGGTATAGTACGACGTCCCAGGACGCGTCGTCGTCAACCCATTTTTCCCATAACAAAACATAAGGCACATGCGGAAACGATAATTAAAAACGCCCGTACGAAACAAATATGAAAACCAGGGAAGCAACATAAGGAAAATCTAAACAACGTGCACAACCATAGAAATGTCAATATGGTCAAGAGGCTAAGAGACTAGGAAATCCATTGCGACAAAAGGTAGAGGGCCTAAAATTTAAAAAGTGTCTACCCTCACAAAAAGACTAAGTCTAGCCTAAGGTGCCCAATCGGGATTGGAACCGTCAGACTCCGATGAACTTTCTGGTAACTCTAGGTCTTCGCTAGGATCCTCCTCCTCGGACTCTTCGGTGTCCATCAGCTCGGCTTCGTCGACCTCCATTGGCTCCTTCACTGGGTCCTCCACCACTGGCTCATGGTCTACGCCTCCTAGCTCCTCGTCCTCGGCAGGTTCATACCAAGCAAAAGGTCCTATAGTTTCCTCCGAATCCATCTCAAAAATTACGATCTCACCACTCGGGCACTGCGGTTCAAGCTGGCCCTCCATGGTGAACGGAACGTCCATCGTACGGAGGGGTCCATACTCCTCTCCAAAACGGTCACGGAAGACCCAGGCTACATATTCATGAACTTCAGGATGTGTCGTACCTACGTCTACACTAATCAGCGAATAATGTCTCAAGTACACCTCTCCGTTCCCCATTGGATATGCAGTCATGGTATGCTCGTACTCTAGGGGAATCCCAAAACGTATCGGAACAGGTGGCTTGTTCATGGGCGCGGGTCTGAAAGGTTAGGTTATAAAAACCGTGAGACACTTCTCAGTAAGTGAAAACCTCTAAACCTAAACTAGGCTAACATGCATCTCCTGACGGGAAAAACAATCATACACATACAAGAATGACTTAGGCACGTAGGCCTAAATCGGCATTTCAATGACCCTGCAGGTTAGATATTCCCATGATATCACATCACACGAGCGGCACTTTCAATCACGCGTACGTCACACACATGCTCAAAATCCTTAGTGACAATTTTCAGGAAAGATCACCGAATTGCACAATCTCGCACACTGACTCATGCATTTATATGCATGCAAATGTCATTAACTGTCATGCTTGCAATTTAACTCATATGGCACTCCCGGCATAATGATCCATTCGTGTTCCGATTATAGAATAGAATCTACTTAGACACGTCCCATACCATGCCCAGCGGATTCCATTACATAATCGGGCACTATGCATCACACGTTAACCATTCATTTTGTTAACTCGACCCGAAGGCCACGACCCGAAGGCCCGATCCGAAGATCCGGTCCGAAGACCAATCACAACACTCCGTAGCCAGCGTAGAGACGCCCCAGGCCCAGTGTCTCTAGCCCGCGTCCTTACGCATCAGGCGCAACACCGATCTCCTTACAAACCAGAGCCCGCGTAAACGCATCAGGATGGTTGTCTTCCGGACGTACCGGGCATCGTCCTGCTCCAAAGTGCATGAGGACGGCACACCCCGCGTAAACGCATCAGGGCGAAGGTGATCACACATTCACACAACTGATTTTATCTGAACCCCGCGTAAATACATCAGGGTATAATTAGGTGATCACATGTCCATGGCAAACACGCACTCTCGCACAATTTCCACAAGCCTCATACTCGGCATACATAATGCGTGGCCATGCAATTTCACACACGAATGTTGGTGCAATGTACCACGAGCATAATATCCCACAATGTGCAACACAATTCAATGCCACGAATTCATGCTCAACGATCCACGTCATATGCTTAAATAATCCAACCAACACCATGGGGCATCACATGCGTATTTGGCACTTATGACGTATTCGGGCATTATGATGAACATTAACAAATCATCAATCGCACTCCACAACAGTCGGCCACACAAGCTTGCAACATGGCATTGCATAATCAAGTATAATTCACACCCAACTCAGCCACTACACGGCCCAACCAATCACACATGGTAGTTCACGAATAAACCATATATTAGCCATATAAGGCCCAATTAAATCCGCAATGGACAGCCACAAATCAGTCCGAGAGAGAAAAACTGAGAATATACAAAATCGGGTCCAAACTGGGAAGTTACACAGCGACGAAATTCCATTTGAAATAAATAGCAAATCAATTCCAAAAATTATGAAATTTGGATACGTTGTACAAAACATCTTGATAAACATTTTCTATGAAGAACTCGAAACTCAGTTCCAACCGTAAACATCTCGTTTTAACTCTCAAAGCCGGACAGAACCCGGTTCGCTCAAACAGTCCCTCAGACCATCAAAATACAACTCATTCGGTACCCAAATCACTTTGGAAAGTCCTGAAATTTTTATATGTCATAGACACAAGTGTTTTTAACAATTTTGGTGAAGGATATTTGTTGAAATAAGGTCTAGAAAATTTTATAAAAATTCGGAAAGGCAAAAAGGTCGGGGTGAACAGTAAATCGGCAGTTTTGTGACGGTTTGAAAACTGACCTCCGAATGACCCCAAACAAATTCCAAAAATTCTGAATTTAAAGTATGTTATACTTAAAGATGTTGGGAACAATTTCCGTGAAGAACACTTTTTCAGATTCGGCCCACAATGATCACAAAAAAAAATAATAAAGCACAGAGGTACAGTAACAATCAGAAATCCGAGAATCATAAATCTTGCACCATTAAGCAAATCAAGCCTATACAACCTCAAAACCAACCATGCACAGCCCCTAATCCCATCTAGAGCGCATAATCTTCCTAATTAGGGCTTAGAGGAATACACTCACCTAATTTGAGCTCGGGACGACGAGGAATGGCGGCCGATCACCGGTAAACGGTTCAACCGGCGGCACGATTCCAAAGGGTGGCGGTGAGCGGCGACCGGCGGCGGTCGGGCATGCTCTTCTCCACACGGCCGAGAGAGAGGGAGAGACGGCGGAAATAAAGGGAGGACGAGAGAGAGAGAGAAGTGAGAGAGAGAAAGAGTGAATGAGAGAGTGAATGAGAGAAGATGAAGTGAAAGGTGATGATGAGGGTTATGGGGAAGATGAAGGGTCTAGGGAAGGTCAAGAGGTGGAGTTACATAATAGATCAATTGATGGCTTGCATGGGAGAGAGTTAGAGGTCTTGAAACTCCAAAATTCGGAATATGAAGGGGCTCGAGGGTAAAAACGACATTAAGTTCCGGTACCGGGTCGATTCGCCAAATTTCGACCATATAAGTTCTATACCTAAGTGGTCAGCATATTTTTGATGTCGTCCTCACAAAAATCATCCCGTAGTCCTCGAAAGTCAGCCTCGAACTCCGGACTAAATTTCACGATTGAATTCGTCAAATTCAAATTCCCAAATCTCTCACTAACGGGCGGCCGTTTAGGGATTACGCGTATCGACCTCGGGTTGTCCGAATCGCGATGATCTCGATTGTCGAGAGAACGAGAGGAATTATCGCTAGTTCCGGAGATACGATTGTTTGGTTTAAGTTCGGGACTGGTTGGCCACGTGTATTCTCGGTCTTGCAGAATCACCCGCTATCCGACCATACATCGTTGGCCTCGGCCAAACCGAGTCCGTTACCTTCCGAAGATCGGTCCATACTGGCCCAGAATACTTCCTCGTCGTCCTTCTAAATCGGGCTTAATTCGCGACCGGGTCCACGGTCCACGTACCTATTCCTAGTTGGCCATTCCCATTTGGTCAGTATCCCGAGAGTGATCAGCTCCGGGCGAGACGTATGAAATTGAAATATCGAATAAGACTCGTTTTATTCATTCCAGAGATTGAGTCGAATTTCGGGATGTTACAATTCTTCCCCCCTTACAAAAATTTCGTCCTCGAAATTTGAAATCCACACTAATCTATTCGAACAACTGGGGGTACTGGCGTCGCATGGCCTCTTCACTTTCCCAAGTGGCACCTTTCGTTCCATGGTGCTCCCAAACTACCTTGACCATCAGGATTGTCTTATTCCTTAGCACGCGGTCCTTTCTGTGCTTAAGCCTCATCGGCCCTTTCCACATACGATACTTTATCGTCTACATCCGTTTCCCTTTAACGTGGGTCATACTTGGTTCATACTTCTTCAACATCGTCACGTGGGATACATCATATACTTAGGACAGATTAGGCGACGAGGCAATTTGTTAGATCATATCTCCGATCTTTTCCCGAATATCGAACAATCTGACATGGCTCGGCTTAACTTCCCTTTTCTGTCAAATTAGGATAATCTTTCCATTAAGGAACACTTGAGCTACTACTTAGTTCCCAATCTTAAGTTCTAAAAGTCGTCGTCTCTAATCATGTGACCTTTCTGACGACTCTACTTATATGTCCGACGCAAAGTCCCTTTTGCCTTGCCAAAAAGTATGCAAGCCTAATCGGTCTATCGACTGTTATTCCGATGGAATTGGGTCTTCTCAGGATTCACATTGATCTCGTTACAACATCCATGGGATCATGTCAGATTTCCATTCAACGGTCATAATAGCCTTCTAGGCTTATTGGGCTGTGTCTTCACTTATAGGCATGTCAAACACTTGGCCATCTACTTGGCCATATTTACTTTCACCCCATTTTTCCGGCAGTGTCACCACAAATCCTGGCACATTTCGTACTGTCCGTGTGAACGTCGCAATTACTCTCATGGGTCTCAAATAAGATTTCTTTCTTACTTCCTACGTCGTTGGACACACCTTTTTGCTACTCGGGTGAACCTTATGCTTACTGCGGAAATTTCCATTCAAATTTTTCCTCCTCGAGTTTAGTCTCATCAGGTACACACAATCATCCTTAGAACCTCAAAATTTCTATCCCCAAATACATGGAAATCCGACTTCCACTTATCGGCATCCATCTTAACGACTCTTCGTCTCTCGTGATCGGGTTCAGCCACTAAAGATCCAGGTGCTGCGGGCGCAGGCTGATGTCCAGACTATGCCAGACTAGTTTCCAGACTAGTCATCTCACCGTCAAGAGGGGGTATAGCTTATGGATCCCAATCCCCTACTCCGTCAAAAGGCACATCAAAGCCACGGACGGGGCCGAACTCATCCATCCCGTCCCTAAACATCCAGGCTGTATGGGTATGAGCCTGCCAAAGAGGTAGCCCTACATCTACCTAGACTACTGTAGTATGCTTAACCCATGTCAAATTCTCATCTATCGGATATTCTACAACGTCATGGTCAGTGTACATAGGAATCCCAAAACGTTGCGGCGGCGGCAGAGGAAGGTTCATAGCTTAGGCAGGGCTCTAAAATTGGTTACACAACCATGAGACAAATCTCAATAAGTTGATAGCCTAAACCCTATCTAGGCTACCACGTATCCCCAGACAAGTCTAGACACAAAATCAAGCAACACACACATAACATCCACACAACTGCACTTACCTGGGCTCTCGGTACACGCAATCTGCACGTTAGCCTTAAATTCACATTTACAAATCACATGCATTTACCAAACCAATCTTATGCCCAAAAGCACATGAGTCGAGAGGGAAATGTGGTACCATTGCTTGGTTTAAGCGAAGGAGCAGTTTGTTGCCCTCTAAAGATTGTTAGACAATTCGGGATACTTAAGCAAGTACCGCTAGCATGGAATCCCGAAGAGTTTGCCTTTGACATCCCAGGTGGAATTATACCTGAGGAGGAGAAGAATATCCTTCAAGCCAAAATTCACAAGATCATCCTATCCTTGGATAACCTACTCAAACAAATAATCGAATGGCCAAAAAGCTTGGAGGAAGACATGAAGATTTGCATGGCCTCCAAAGAATATATCAAATGGATAGAAAATAAGTGTCTCATCGATGTCGAGCCATATGTCCCGTTGAGCATGATACAGGATCCTGTGGATGAATATGTCCTGGAATACATTGTTCCAAGCATGCCTGAAGTGGAACCCTACATCCCGAAAGAGGTTGTGATCGATGTGGAAGAATGGGAGTCTCGAGCCAAGGAATGGGAAGAATACCAAAAGGCAGAAGCTATCTTAGCTAGCAAAAAGCCTAGGATTGGATGATTTAGATTCCCATTTGAGTTTAAAATCATGTTGTTAAATGTTGACACCTAAATTTTGGCGCGTCATTTAGTGTAATTTGCATAGAAAATTAGGGATTAAATTTTAACCCCTAAACAAAAAATATTTAAATTTCATAGCATATAGTTTAGGTTTATTATAATTTAATTACATTTTTTGCATCGGACTGGCGTTGGCAAACGAGCTTAAAGTTTATCGAATGAGACTCGACTCACTCGGAATGCAAGGGCCAGGAATTACAAGTCAAACGGGCTCGGTTGTTTTAATTTGAGCTTAATTCAGCCCATTATGCTTAATTAATTAAAAACTCAAATTAATTCAACCCATTTAAATTAGATTAAAGCCTAAGCCCAAGCCTAAGCCCATTAGGACTAGAAAGCCCATCTAATTGACCTAGGTTAAGCATTATATAAACATGTTTAGGTCAGATTTTTGGGACAACAGGACAAAAATTTTTAGAGAATTTTAGATCAGAATTTTTCAAAAAGAGGAGAGCGAGGGAGAGAGAGACGAGTCGCGGCCAAACCTCACGGCCGCATCTCACTGCTTGGCCGAGCACCTTCAAGGCCAAGACCCCACCTCACGGCGACAAGGCTGCTGATCCTACTATGAAATAGCAATCCGAGTTCCCCCAGACGGCGTCACGGCTCTGTTACTTCCCTCCTCGATGGTGGTCTCCCTTCTAATGTGAGGCGTCAAACCGTGAGTTGTTACTGCGTCCCTGTTGTCCACGACGTGTCGTTGTTTTCCTCCGCCCAGACGACCAGCCTTGCCGAACCCGATGACGTTGCTGCTATGCTTTTCTTCTCCCATTGACAAGTGACAAGGCAGCTGAATTCTATGTTCTACGAAGACAACGCCGCTGGTTGCTGCTTTGAACCCTTCGGTCAACAGAAATTATTCCACGCTGACGCTTGCTGCTGCTTCCACCCATGGTTATAGCTGTTCCTCTACTGTCCACGTAGCTTGCGTTCCTCTGTCGTCCAGACCAGCACAGAGTCAAGTCAAGTGTGTTTGATAATTGAGTAGACAAGCTCACGTGAACTTGAAGGAGTCCACCCTCCACCTGGTCCTCCATCTCCGTGGAAGCGTGCAGATCTTCGTGAAGACCCTCACCGACAACTATTGCTTTCCCCTACTATGAGCCTCCACCGACGGACCCTCCTTGCCATGTTCTTTGGTTGTCGTTCGAAGTCCTAACTAAGGTGTCCAGCAGCTTTTGTTTTGCCACCCCACAAATCACACCTAGGAGATTGCCGCGCCACGCCGCATCGCCTGTTCCATTTCCTTTGCCGTTGCACCGATCCGCAACACCGCCGCCTGGAGATCGCTACACCACGCCGTACCTTCTGTACGGGCAGCCGTACCGTCGCCCCGCCATGTCACCGCCACAAGCCACCACCATTCCGCCGTTCCCGACGCCACCACCGTCGCCGGTTGTCCCATCTCTATCCGCAAGCTCATCCCAAGACGATTCAAATTTGTGAATTATCTGCAAATTAGGTAATGATATTATCCAGTAATTTTTTAGAATATTAAATTTCCTAATTTGAGTGTTTGAATATTTCATGAATATCATGTGAAATATTAGATATCCTAGGATAATTATCTGATATTTGCAATATTTAAAAATATTCAAAATTAGGAAACTTTCCTAATTCAGCAACGTATTTGGATGACTATTCGACCTTATTCCTAAGGTACGATACGCGGCGATACAAAAAATTATTATCCTATTTGTTGACACTTAAATTTTACCGACAATCATTTAGCCGTAATTTGCATAGAAAATTAGGGATTAATTGTTAACCCCTAAACAAAAATATTCAAATTGCATAGCATATAGTTTTAGTTTAATTGCATTTGCATCAAATTGGCGATGGCAAGCGAACTTAAATTTTATCGGACGAGACTCGGCTCGCTCGGAATGCTAGGGCCGGGAATTTCACATCACATGGGCTTGGTTGTTTTAATTTGGGTTTAGCCCAAGTTAATTCAGCCCATTTAAATGCTAATTAAGCCCTAAGCCCAAGCCTAAGCCCATTAGGTTAATTAAGCCCGTTTAATTTGACCTAGATTAGTCTATATATACATGTTATTAGGTCAAATTAAGGGGCTCTCATAATTTTCATATCAGAAATTTTTTAGAGAGACACAAATGTGAGAGAGAGGGAGGGAGAAAAGCGACGTCGCGCATCACCACCGAGGACGCCGCGCGTCATCACACCGCCGTCATCGCACCTCAACTACCTGTCGACGTCGCTACCTTCCACCCAACGTTGCTGCTTTTGCTCTCTCTCTCGCCACAGAAGCCCGAAGACGCCTTGCTGTGTTGAGTCCCCTTTGGCGTCAATGTGGACGGTTGCTACTTCTTTGATTCTTCACCAACGCTGCTGCTCCTCGTCCACTTCCTCTCAGAATCGCTCACTCCACAGAGCTTATTTGTGGAAACTCAAAACATGAAAGTTGTAGATCTACGAGTCCTTGATCTGTGGCTTTTGGAATCGGGTCAATCCGACGTGTATCGAGGAAGTTACGCCCATTTTTCCGGAATCGTGCAGTCCTGAAATTTTCCACCCGAGCCGCCCGGACCAACGCGCCTAACGTCCACGTCATCCAGAGTAAACCCGCCGGAACAGCCGCGCCATTGCTGCTGTTCGTCCCCACACCGGTGCCGTCCCGTCGCCGGCCGTGTCCCGTCGTCGTCGTTCGTCGCAATCCGATCCGAAGTCGAGCTCGATCCCGATCCGAGTTCAAATTAGGAATTATCCAAATTAGGTAAGATGATTATCTAATGAATTTTCTGAATGTTCCAATTTCCTAATTTGAGTATTTTGAATATTGCATGATTATCACGTTGGAATATTAGATAGCTTTAGGATAATGTTTGATATCCGTGATATTAAAAATATTCAAATTAGGAAAATTTCCTAATTTAAGCAATGTATCTGGACGTCTATCCGACTTTAACCCTAAAGTCCGATACGCGGCGGTACGGGAAATTATCATCCTATCTATAATCACTTAGATACGATGATAAATTTCATTAGCTTTCAAAATTTGAATAATCGATTATCTGTTAATATCTATAACCCTTTAGATATGACCGATAATTTGATTTTTGTGCCTAATCCGAGTTTGAAACGAATTTGGCGGATTGCGTGGTTGATTTGAGTTTGATTGTTATCCTTGTTTTGATTTCTTTCCTTTTCAAATAAAAAGAAAACCCAAAAAAAAATTTCTGTTTTGAGATTTAAATTAGAATTTTTACATGTCTAGGGTTTTTGAATATATCCCGAAGGATAAGATAAATATCTAATTTAAATTAGGACGTAACGTGGCAAGTTTCCTAATTTAAATTAGGTATTATTTCAAATCCTAATGGATTATTCACGTTATTTTATTATTCCGAAATTTTAATCAAAAAATCCCAAAAATAAATCATTCTAGGGTAGATTAAATCATCATAGATTGCATGTTAACTTAGGTATTTTTGAATTTCGAATTTTAAACAGAAAATACCAAAAATAGAAGTCATTAGTTGCATGTTATTTTAGGCATTTTCATTAATTCCGAATTTCATTTAATTCCGAATTTCTTTAAAAAAAATACAAAAAAATACATCATTGCACGTCATTAGAATTAAGTCACGTCGTCGCATGACATATAGTTTGCATGTTAGGTTGCATTATTTCGCATGTCATAATTTTGCACGTCATTGCATATTGTTAGTTTCATTTAAATAAAGTGAAAATAAAAAAAAAGAAATTGAGTGAATGCTTTGTTAATTAGAAATCATATTATGACTGTCTGTATGATTTTTCGCTAACAATGCAGATGCTTGCGTGGACTCGAGGTAAGTAATTCTTCCATACTTGCAATTTATTTAATGCTTTGATTTCTGGGTGTTAAATTGGTGGTTTGCGCACCCGCATGAACACCTCACTTGTTAGTGGCTAAATTAAAATGGATCCAAACTGCCTGCCAAAACATTTTTGAAATGAAAAGGTACCGAAAGGGCGTTAGACTAGATCTAGCGTAATCAAGTCCCCGGGCTTAGAATCTCTGGTTCGTAGAAATAAAACATGTCTCCCTATGTTTTATTTAGGTTTCTAATCGACCTACCATAAATAGATTAGTGGCGACTCCAAGCATGAAAACATTTGCATGTTAAGAACTTAAACCCTAAGTTGCGAATTGGTAGGGCTTGGGAGGGCCCGAGTTAAGTTCAATCTTAATAATCCATTAGCCCGAGGAAATTGAAAAATTTTTAGGGTCGCGACAGCTTGGCGACTCCACTGGGGACTTGAGTTAAAACTCTTAGTGGACTTAGGCCGATTTTTCTTTTCAAAAAAAATAATTTTTGTTTGGCAGCGTGGATCCCAGGTACGTCCCTAACATTTAAGGTGTTAAATGTTTTTGCAATATGGGAGGTATAAGGGGAGGCGTGATTGTTAACCCTTGTTTTGCAAGGAGGTGGTTGAATGTATGGTTTAATTTATGCACGAAGCGCTGTTTGATATAACCTGTTGTGCATGCCTTACATTTACACTACACCGCACACACTACCCGCTGCCGGACCTGGGTGGCATAGGTTTAGGATGGTACTGAGATAGTGGACACCCCGACCAAAACCATTTGGTACGGGTCGCCCTCCTCGGTCCCGAATTTTCTTTCAAGGTGTCATTGAGTATCCACCACGGTTATATCCCACTCAACCCGGGTCGACTCTTTGACCAAGCCGGAGTCAGGGGAATCCTAGCCTAACCACCACCATGTTTGGTTTAGCTCGGTAATCCTCGCGTCTCTATTTTGCAAGCCAGAGTCTAGATAGAAATCGAACCTCACATTTCATGCGTGTGTCTCTGTGATTGCCATTTTTCCTAGCCGGTGAAGTAAGTTTTCTTCGACCCTTATCTTGCAATTTATTTACCTTTCGTTCTTTTCTTTGGTCGGTCCATGACGTTAGGTCGGTCGCGAGTTTTTGGTCTATACACTATGGGAGTGTCGGACATCCGGATTCTTGATGTTCCTAAGGACGAGCTCCGTGCCTGGTGGAGTCTACTCAGTCTGACCAACCGCAAGTTAGTGGAGGGCTATGTCGGAAGATTGCTCCCCTTACTGGAGGTCAAAGTCCGTACCGGCCTCGTTCGAGCATTAGCCCATTTCTGGTGTCCCGAGACATCCACCTTTATATTCGGTAAACATGAGCTCACTCCGACTTTGGAAGAATATAGCGTGCTCATTGGAAAATCTTTGGAGTCAGAGTTAGTCACACCACCTTTGGGAATCGATTCCACCTTAATGTTGTCAGAATTTTTGAGTGTCGAAAAACATGACTTAGAAAAAATTTTGAAAGCAAACCGTGGTTCATGTCCTTTTTTATTCCTAAGTCAATGTTTTGAAATAGCCATACCTTTTCAAAAGGGCAGAATCTTTTTACTAGCATTTTTCGGGTTCGTCATTTTTCCTCATTGCAAGAACGCATGTAACCCGTCAATTGCATGGTTGGTCCAACAAATCTGTCTTCAAAAGAATTTTGTCAACACCATTTTAGCTGAAACTTTCATTTCTCTCACTAAATTCAAGCAAAATGGTGATAAGACATTTCATGCACCCATTGAGCTATTGCAAATCTGGTTTTTGTCTCACATGAAAGGGTGTGGCGATTTACTCAAAATTTCCGAACTCAATGATTCTAGCCATCCCATTTTGAGCTATAAAGAAAAACAAGAGAACGCACCGGATTACCATTACTCCGAGTGGATTATTTTTATGAAAAATGCTAGACCCCAAGGTTTCCAATGGTATGCTAGTTGGTTCAATGTCGAGGAAGCTCGGCTTACATGTAATGGTGTTGGACCGGTGCCACTTTTGGGCTTTACTGGCGCCATCGAGTACTACCCCGCCAGAGTGTCCCGACAGTACCAGATTCTTCAGGGGCTCCCTCCGGCGTTACAACCTGAGCTCCTCCGTGTCGATTTCGCCGACAATGACAAAGACCACGAAGGGACGGTAGCTCAACTCAACAAGATGTGGAAGAAGTGTCGTCTCCTAAAGATAGCCCGACCTGAAGGAGAACTAAAAGGGGAGCAGAAGTCCTACTTCGCGACGACCAGGTACATCCGACAACACAAGATCCCTCAGGAGATACGCCCGACGATACCCAAGGTGCCTCTCAAGTCTGCCAACCGCTCAGAGAACAACCGTCTCAAAAGGAAGGTCGAAGAAGCTGAAGATAAGGCAGCCAAGATAGCTCGGGCTTATGAACAGCTGAAGAAGGATGTCGCCTCCCATATGTCTATAGATCAAGCTAAATAAAAAATGAGTCGAAGCTTGAAGTTGTTTTTCTTCATTTCCATTTCAGTTTTAAATTTGCTTAGGAATTGCGTCGTTTGTTTTTGTTTCAGTTTGATTTCAAGTCATTAGTCGATGTAAAAGCTTTCGTCATTTCAATAAATAGGTCTTTTCAATTCAAATCGGTTAGACCAATGTCATGGATCGGCGTGTGATTTTGCTTGACACTTATATATGCCCTGTTTCATTTTGTAAATTAGGTAACTACGGACCGATCACGTTCCCCTATTCGCACGCGGTCGAGAGCTAGAATGGCCGATCAAACTGAGTTGCAGGAACGTGTTGACGGTATGGCAGACCAGATCAAGCAACTCGCCGTCGCCATGCAACAAATGACCGCTGAGATCAAGGCTCTTCGGTCGATCCCTGTTCCAGCACTCCCTGAAGTATCAGTCCCGAAGCATACAAGTGGAAAGAATGTTGACGTCGAGGAAGATGATGATATGCCTGAGTTAGAAGATGACCCTGTCCAGATAGTCGTCAACAAAACCAAACCTGATGAACGAGTCAACAAGCTCGAGGAGAGGGTTAAGCAGTTAGAAGGTTCGCAGGATTCACCCTCAATTGATCTGTCTCTGTACTCGCAGATCAAAATTCCAAAGAAGTTCAAGATGCCAGACTTTGACAAGTACAATGGCACCACTTGCCCAAAAGCTCACCTGCAGTTGTACCACGTGCAAATGACCTCGTACGTTGACAACGAGCTCCTGATGATCCACGCATTCCAAGCGAGCTTGACCGGCCCTGCTCTGCACTGGTACCTCATGAAAAAGATCAATAGCCTCAAAAGCTGGAAGGAGGCCAGTGAGGCATTCCTCAAACAATACCGGTTCATAACGGACATCACTCCTACTCGTGATGATCTCGAGCGTGCTCAAATGAAGAAGACTGAGTCCTTCAAGGACTACGCCATCAGATGGCGAAACTTAGCTGCTCAGGTTGTCCCCGAGCCTATCGACAGTGAGCTGAAGAGGATGTTCGTAAAGACTCTCCCATTCGAGTATCGTAATCGAATGGTGGCCATCCCAGCAGATAACTTCAACCAGCTCATCCCCATAGGCGAGCAAATTGAGATAGGGCTGAAGGATGGTTGGTTTGTGGAACCGTCTTCCTCAAACAAGAGATTCAATGCAAGAAAGGAGAAAGAACCGGCTGCAGAAGTGAACGTGGCATATAACCAACCGAGCCGGCGGAATACTAATCCTGCCTCGGCAATTCAAGTGGCAGAAGCTCAACAGCAAAGCACGGGCCGCCAACCTTTTCAGAGGGGGAATAATAGGAGGCAATTCACCCCCCTCCCCGGATCGTTATCGCAAGTATTGGCGGTGCTCCGGAAGAAAGGTTTACTCACCACTGAGCCAAAGCGGCCCAATCCTGAGCAGTACCGTAACTTCGACCCGTCCAAAAAATGCGATTACCACATGGGTGAGCTCGGACACTCAACCGACGACTGCCTAGCCCTCAAGCACCGAATCCAAAACCTCCTTGATACGAAGGCGTTCTCGTTCCAACCCGCTAAGCCTAACGTTCAGAGTAACCCGCTCCCTGATCACGCGGGTAATGTGAATGCCGTATTCGGTTTTCATGCTGGTCGAGTCAAGAATGTCAAAGTACACACCACGGTCGTCTATGGTGAGTTGGTAAAGGCCGGTTGTTACCCGAGTAATGAAGCCGTTTCCTTGGCCATCATGAGAGAGAGAATCTCGAGGATGGTAGAAGCTGGAATGATCGTTTATGCTGACCATACGGGCATCGTCTCTACTATCTCCAAGGTTGTCATTAACTGGGACGAGGAATTCGCTACGCTGAACACCGGGAAGGACAAGCTCGATCCTTTGCCCAAAGACATGCCACCGCTTGAGGACGCGGCCGATGATGAAGAGATCGTAGAGAGCATGCTTAAAGCTGACGAAGAGACGGAAGTAATCGACATGCTGGGGCAACCGAGTGGCAAGTTTGATTACTATGTGAAGTACTCGGCGCCCCCAAGCTTTTATTCGGATCCCCGCAACATTGTCCCTGACGGATGGGGAGGTATGGATGATCTAAAGATAGAAGACCCTGATGATGCAATAGAGGAAATCACTGCCCTGTTCGATGACGTCTTCATCGAAACTATCGAAGAAGGACTGTTAGAGGGAATGGGCGCAGGCCCACAAGAGGGCAATATTGTGACACATGAGGGTATGGGAACGGTCCAATCCAGTGAATTATACTCCGCCGAACTTGATCCCGATGATGTCGGAGAACTCGATGATTCCTCAGATATTCAGCGTGACTTAGAGTATCATGAAAAACCTAAAGTCCTGACGGTGGACCAGACTATCACCGTCAATTTGGGTGATTCTGGAGAAACCAAAGAAGTGAAGATAGGGGCAACCCTTCCCGAAGGTGAAGCAAAACGCCTGGTCCAATTGCTGAAGGATTACCAGGATATCTTCGCCTGGTCGTATGCTGATATGCCGGGTCTAGACTCTTCTATTGTGGAGCACGGCTTGCCAACTAATCCTAGCATGCCGCCCAAGAAACAGAGGTTGCGAAGGACTAAGCCAGAGCTTTCGAAGAAAATAGAAGAAGAGGTCATGAAGCTCTTGAAAGTGGGATTCATCGAAGTCACCCAATACCCTACTTGGGTGGCCAACATCGTTCCAGTCATGAAGAAAGATGGCCGAGTTCGGGTTTGCATCGACTATCACGACCTGAATAAGGCTAGCCCTAAGGACGATTTCCCGTTACCGCACATAGACGTCCTGGTAGACAGTACTGCTGGATTTGAACTGTTCTCTTTCATGGACGGTTTCTCGGGCTACAATCAGATAAGAATGAAAAACAGCGATAAGGAGAAAACAGCGTTCATCACCCCGTGGGGTACGTTTCACTATAAGGTCATGCCCTTCGGCCTTAAGAATGCTGGGGCAACATATCAACGGGCAATGGTGACTCTTTTTCATGACATGATGCATAAAGAGATCGAGGTCTATGTTGATGACATGATCGCCAAGTCTCGACCCGGAGAGAGTCATGTTGATACCTTGAAGAAATTGTTCGACCGACTCCGTGAGTTTAAACTCCGTCTCAATCCAGCGAAGTGCGTATTCGGAGCAACGTCGGGCAAACTACTTGGGTTCGTAGTAAGCAGTAAGGGCATTGAAATCGACCCTTCCAAGGTGAAGGCCATATGTGAGCTGCAACCCCCATCGACCGTGAAAGAAGTACGAAGTCTCCTCGGCAGATTGAACTATATAGCCCGTTTCATTTCCCAACTCTCCGAAACTGCTAAGCCGTTCTTCAAACTTCTAAAGAAGAATGCTCAAGTGGAGTGGGACGATGATTGCCAGGAAGCGTTTAATGAACTAAAGCAATATCTGATGAAATCACCAGTGCTAGTCCCGCCAATGCCGGGGCAGCCTCTGATCCTCTACCTCACAATTCATAGCGAGTCTCTGGGAGCAATGTTGGCCCAGAAAAGTCCTGAAGATGGAAAAGAGCGAGCCATTTACTACTTGAGTAAGAAGTTCACCGTCTCGGAGTTGAACTATCCCGAAGCTGAGAAGACTTGTGCCGCACTTGTATGGGTGCTACACAGGCTAAGACAGTATACACTGCATCACCAGACTCTCCTGGTGACTGAGAATGATCCCATCAAGTATTTGCTTGATCAACCGGCTTTGGTAGGGAAGTTAGCCAAGTGGCAAATTTTGATTTCAGAATTCGATGTTCAGATGATGCCACAGAAGTCAGTCAAAGGTCGAGTGATTGCTGATGTGTTAGCCGAGAATCCTGGAATCTCGGATGATGATGGATATTCCCCAGAAGATCGTATTCTGTTAATAAAAGAAGACACATGGACCATGTTCTTTGATGGAGCCGTGAACTTAGCTGGTTCTGGCACTGGGGCAGTCTTAATATCCCCAGATGGACAACATTATCCAGTAGCAGCGAAGTTGGTGTTCCCATGTACCAACAATATAGCCGAGTACGAAGCCTGTATTCTCGGACTTCAAGCCGCAGTAGAAATGGGGATATTCAAGTTGAAGGTGTTTGGCGATTCCGCTTTAATCATTCTCCAAACTGTAGGGGAATGGAAAACGAGAGACACCAAGCTAGTGCCGTATCATGAATACCTCGAAGAAATCATAAAGGAATTCGAAGACATTTCCTTCGAGTACTTGTCAAGATCCCACAATCAGTTCACTGATGCGCTAGCTACGTTATCTTCCATGCTACAAGTGACCGGTGGAGTTGAGATAGAGCCATTGAAGATCGAAGTTCTGACAAAACCGGCTTACTGTATGGTCGTGACCGGAGAACCTGATGAAAAGCCATGGTATTACGATATCATGAACTATATCCAGAGACAAGAATTTCCTAAGGGAAGCACCCCTGCTGACAGGAAGTATATAATGAAAATAGCCTCAAAATTCTTTGTCAGTGGTGAAAAACTGTACAAGAGATCCTATGATTCAATTCTGTTGAGGTGTGTGGACGCATTTGAAGCTACTAAGATCATGCAAGAAGTACACGAAGGGATATGTGGTCCACACATGAATGGCCATATGCTAGCCAGGAAGATCATGAGGTTGGGTTATTATTGGCTCAGTCTTGAAAATGACTGTATCCAGCATGTTCGAAGATGTCATCGCTGTCAGGTCTACGGGGATAAAATGAATGTTCCCCCCACGGAGTTACATCAGTTGTCCGAGCCATGGCCTTTTTCAATGTGGGGCATCGATGTCATTGGTCCAATTAATCCCAAGGCGTCGAATGGACACCGATTCATCTTGGTGGCGATTGACTATTTCTCCAAGTGGATTGAAGCCGCATCTTATGCGAATGTCACTGCAAAGAATGTCGTAAGGTTCATCAGGCGGGACATAATTGCTCGTTACGGTGTCCCCGAAGCTATTATCACCGACAATGGGACGAACTTGAATAATAAGTTCATGGATCAGTTGTTCAATGAGTTCAAGATTCGGCATCTGAATTCCTCTCCCTATCGTCCACAAATGAATGGAGCAGTTGAAGCCGCTAACAAGAACATCAAGAAGATCTTAGCTAAAACGGCTGAAAATTACCGTGATTGGCACGAGAGATTGCCATTCGCACTAATGGCATATCGGACTTCCATTCGAACTTCTGTTGGTGCAACTCCTTTTTCTCTGGTGTATGGCATGGAAGCAGTTCTGCCCGTTGAAGTTGAGATCCCTTCCCTGCGTGTTTTATCCCAAGTGGAGTTGTCTGAAGCAGAATGGATGCGGCAAAGACAGGAGCAGCTGAACCTGATTGATGAGAAGCGGTTGAGAGCCATTTGCCACGGTCAAACCTACCAGCAGAGGGTAGCTAGGTCCTTCAACCAAAAGGTGCGTCCAAGACACTTCGAGGTAAATGATCTAGTCCTAAGAAAGGTGCTGTCAATCTTCACTGTTCCCGGAGGTAAATTCGCTCCAAACTACATCGGTCCGTATGTGGTTAAGAAAGTGCTTCCAGGAGGTGCCCTAATTCTTGCAGAAATGGATGGTCGTGAGTTTTCCAATCCTGTTAATTCTGATGCTGTAAAGATGTATTATCCATGATAAAACCTGTCATTTTGCAGCAAAAGTTTTTCGGTGTTTGGTTTTATGTTCTGAATTGCAAACATTTCAATGATGAATAAATGATTTCAATCAATTTCAAGATGAAATGTGTGCATTGGCTGTAATTTCTGCATGGTTAGTTTGTCAATTTGCATCATCAACTTTCAAAAGGGGAAATCTGTTTTGACAATCTCATAATTCATGCGAAATGGATTGAATGTGTCGAATGAGGTACATCGGGATGATGAAAGGCAAGCCCTATTCTACACACAGTCCCATGCATTAATCCCCAGTGAGAAAAATAAAAAATCCCCAGCAGTTGAGTGGAAAAATTCCATGTCTGCAAGGTAAAGAGTTTTCTCGCGAAAGGTACGGCGACCGAAGTGACAAGAGGCATTTCATTTCTCTACCTTAAAAACACTACAGGCTATCCATTGTTCAACCATTTTGAGCCTAAATATTCGGAGAAATTCATTCAAATTACCCTTGTCAAGAACCACCCCACATCGGGGCAAACTGGAGGTAAATCAGCATCATAAGGTGAAAAATGACTAGAAATTTTCTTGCTCTCACTTGCATCAATCTTCGAGTGTTGCTTTTACAGATGAATTCACGTGAAGTTCAAGTGCCTTAGGATGACGAAGAGCATTTCTTTCTCTATCCTATATATACTTTACCCTTTGCTAAGCCCAATTGAGCCTGCAAATTCGTTTCGTATAAATCCAGTTGGTGATCATTCCCCACACTGGGGCAAGGCAAAAGTCATCATTATTCAAGCAGCATATCCAGAGTGTCGATTGAAGACGAGAGGCTTTTGAGTTCAAACAGCAAGTCATTCAGTTGGATATAGGTGGTTAGTGTTTCACATTGTAAGCAGTGTGTGTCAAGTTCAAAAGAAAAAAAAAGAGAGAAAAAGAAGAAAAAATGGGCAAGAAAAAGCAGTGCGCCTGGTAAAAGTAAAGCCAATGCCCAATGAGAAATGTCGGGATATGATATGTCATCATCCCCAGTGGAGCAATAGTCCTACAAGTCTCAAAGGAATTAAGTGATGAACTCTCGATGCCAATGGAGCATCTACCGAGAAGATAATCACTGGTGAAGAAGAAGACCGGTGACAATGCCAAGATGATCACCAACTTATTCACCCTGATCATATATATTTTGAGCCTAAATGATCCATTCATTTCTCAACCCATGAGCCTAGCCTACGTTACGTCCCTTGCAAAGTCTCTTCAGATTAGGGCACTTGAACTAACGTAGAATTTCAAATGTTTATAAGCTTAGCTCGAAGAAGTGCGAGCAAGTCCATTTCTATCTCATTTTGCAGGGTTCTTGACTTGTAAACCCGGGCGCAATTGCGGAGCATTTTCTTTTAATAGCTTCGACTCGAAGAGTCCCCTTTGCTAAGCCGTTGACCAAGCCCATGTTACGGTCCTGATAAAGACCTCTTGGATTGGTAATGTCGTACCGCTTGCGAGAATACTCGGACCCTTGTCGACATGATGAAGGTGAGATGGAGTGATTCGCGTAAATCAGCCTTTTGGTGAGAATGAGAGAAAGCCCTTTCGGACTAAAAGTTCCTCATTCGACATTTTCAAGACACTCATTTGTGAGTTAGAATTGTCTTGTCATGATTTTTCCCTAACGAAGTTTGTAATGCCGATTTGACAAAACCATCGTGCATAACAACCAGTTGAATTTATAGTTCATGTGTACATGTGTTCTTGATAGTGCGAATGCATATTACATGTTGCTTAAAGCTGTGTCTAACAGGAGACACACCCTCAAGAGTCGGAGATATTACCAGGTAAGTATATCTCTATATCCCTAACCTGTACGAGCAATCATCAGGTCCCATATTTGATCATTTTGTTACGATCTCTAGATGCCTTTGATGATGTTCAGGTATTTATTGATCAAGCCTTTTCAGGTACCTCTGATGATATCCAGGTACTTTGTCAAGGAACCCTCGAACATTCGGGCTAGCCCGTTTGTTCACCAAAATCATTGTTTTCACACAATCTCGAGAGGATTCTCCCGTGAGACACCTATGGAGATGTATAGGTGCCGCGGCCAAATCTTTACAAATACCTATGGATATGTATAGGTATCTTGTAAAGGTCGGAATTTTTCTCTAATCTCAAGAAGATTCCCCCGTAACTCACCTATGGCGATGTATAGGTGAAGCGGCCAAATCTTTACCAGTATCTATGGCGATGTATAGATGTCTAGTAAAGGTCAGAATTATTCTTTAATCTCGAGTATTCCCCCGCGGTATACCTATGGCGATGTATAGGTACGGCGGCCAAATCTTTATAAGTGCCTATGGCGATGTATAGGTATCTTATAAAGGTCGGAATACTCTATCCCTCCTGAATATTTCCCCCGCGACTCACCTATGGCGATGTATAGGTGGCGCGGCCAAATCTTTATGAATATCTATGGCGATGTATAGGTATTTCATAAAGGTCGGAATATTCCCTCAACCCCCAGGTTTTCCCCCGTGTCTCACTTATGGCGATGTATAAGTGACGCGGCCAAATCCTTATGAGTACCTATGGCGATGTATAGGTATCTCATAAGGGTCGGAATATCCTATTTAGTTCCCCCGTGACGCACCTATGGCGATGTATAGGCGCAGCGGCCAAATTTTTACAAATATCTATGGAGATGTATAGGTGGTTTGTAAAGGTCGGAACGTTTTTACACTTTTTTTCATCTCACGAATCCAGGTGATGGTTGGATACATTGAGCTTTCTTCCTGTGATTTGACTTAACTGCAGATCACCGACATTCATTAACAGTTTATCAGGCAATACCTATGGGATTGAGCCCAGACATTTGCCAAACAACACAAAATCAAAGTCGTGCCTCGAGTTGCATTATCTCGCTTCTGTCAGGTAAGTAATTCCAGGTATATTTTCCTTTTATGTCAGCATGCATCATTTCTTATTGCATTTCAAAAATGGGACTCATAATCCCGACAAAAATATCATTCATTGCATTGGCATGGTGGAAATTTAGGTATCATTTGGTCTTTGAATGCAACCTCTGCGAGCTCACCTTCAAAGAGGGGCAGCTGTTGACACTTAAATTTTACCGACAATCATTTAGCCGTAATTTGCATAGAAAATTAGGGATTAATTGTTAACCCCTAAACAAAAATATTCAAATTGCATAGCATATAGTTTTAGTTTAATTGCATTTGCATCAAATTGGCGATGGCAAGCGAACTTAAATTTTATCGGACAAGACTCGGCTCGCTCGGAATGCTAGGGCCGGGAATTTCACATCACATGGGCTTGGTTGTTTTAATTTGGGTTTAGCCCAAGTTAATTCAGCCCATTTAAATGCTAATTAAGCCCTAAGCCCAAGCCTAAGCCCATTAGGTTAATTAAGCCCGTTTAATTTGACCTAGATTAGTCTATATATACATGTTATTAGGTCAAATTAAGGGGCTCTCATAATTTTCATATCAGAAATTTTTTAGAGAGACACAAGTGTGAGAGAGAGGGAGGGAGAAAAGCGACGTCGCGCATCACCACCGAGGACGCCGCGCGTCATCACACCGCCGTCATCGCACCTCAACTACCTGTCGACGTCGCTACCTTCCACCCAACGTTGCTGCTTTTGCTCTCTCTCTCGCCACAGAAGCCCGAAGACGCCTTGCTGTGTTGAGTCCCCTTTGGCGTCAACGTGGACGGTTGCTACTTCTTTGATTCTTCACCAACGCTGCTGCTCCTCGTCCACTTCCTCTCAGAATCGCTCACTCCACAGAGCTTATTTGTGGAAACTCAAAATACGAAAGTTGTAGATCTACGAGTCCTTGATCTGTGGCTTTTAGAATCGGGTCAATCCGATGTGTATCGAGGAAGTTACGCCCATTTTTCCGGAATCGTGCAGTCCTGAAATTTTCCACCCGAGCCGCCCGGACCAACGCGCCTAACGTCCACGTCATCCAGAGTAAACCCGCCGGAACAGCCGCGCCATTGCTGCTGTTCGTCCCCACACCGGTGCCGTCCCGTCGCCGGCCGTGTCCCGTCGTCGTCGTTCGTCGCAATCCGATCCGAAGTCGAGCTCGATCCCGATCCGAGTTCAAATTAGGAATTATCCAAATTAGGTAAGATGATTATCTAATGAATTTTCTGAATGTTCCAATTTCCTAATTTGAGTATTTTGAATATTGCATGATTATCACGTTGGAATATTAGATAGCTTTAGGATAATGTTTGATATCCGTGATATTAAAAATATTCAAATTAGGAAAATTTCCTAATTTAAGCAACGTATCTGGACGTCTATCCGACTTTAACCCTAAAGTCCGATACGCGGCGGTACGGGAAATTATCATCCTATCTATAATCACTTAGATACGATGATAAATTTCATTAGCTTTCAAAATTTGAATAATCGATTATCTGTTAATATCTATAACCCTTTAGATATGACCGATAATTTGATTTTTGTGCCTAATCCGAGTTTGAAACGAATTTGGCGGATTGCATGGTTGATTTGAGTTTGATTGTTATCCTTGTTTTGATTTCTTTCCTTTTCAAATAAAAAGAAAACCCAAAAAAAATTTCTGTTTTGAGATTTAAATTAGAATTTTTACATATCTAGGGTTTTTGAATATATCCCGAAGGATAAGATAAATATCTAATTTAAATTAGGACGTAACGTGGCAAGTTTCCTAATTTAAATTAGGTATTATTTCAAATCCTAATGGATTATTCACATTATTTTATTATTCCGAATTTTTAATCAAAAAATCCCAAAAATAAATCATTCTAGGGTAGATTAAATCATCATAGATTGCATGTTAACTTAGGTATTTTTGAATTTCGAATTTTAAACAGAAAATACCAAAAATAGAAGTCATTAGGTTGCATGTTATTTTAGGCATTTTCATTAATTCCGAATTTCATTTAATTCCGAATTTCTTTAAAAAAATACAAAAAAATACATCATTGCACGTCATTAGAATTAAGTCACGTCGTCGCATGACATATAGTTTGCATGTTAGGTTGCATTATTTCGCATGTCATAATTTTGCACGTCATTGCATATAGTTAGTTTCATTTAAATAAAGTGAAAATAAAAAAAAAGAAATTGAGTGAATGCTTTGTTAATTAGAAATCATATTATGACTGTCTGTATGATTTTTCGCTAACAATGCAGATGCTTGCGTGGACTCGAGGTAAGTAATTCTTCCATACTTGCAATTTATTTAATGCTTTGATTTCTGGGTGTTAAATTGGTGGTTTGCGCACCCGCATGAACACCTCACTTGTTAGTGGCTAAGTTAAAATGGATCCAAACTGCCTGCCAAAACATTTATGAAATGAAAAGGTACCGAAAGGGCGTTAGACTAGATCTAGCGTAATCAAGTCCCCGGGCTTAGAATCTCTGGTTCGTAGAAATAAAACATGTCTCCCTATGTTTTATTTAGGTTTCTAATCGACCTACCATAAATAGATTAGTGGCGACTCCAAGCATGAAAACATTTGCATGTTAAGAACTTAAACCCTAAGTTGCGAATTGGTAGGGCTTGGGAGGGCTCGAGTTAAGTTCAATCTTAATAATCCATTAGCCCGAGGAAATTGAAAAATTTTTAGGGTCGCGACACTATTCATAACCACTTGGATACGATAATGATTTTTATCCGCTTTCCAAATTTGAATGATCGACTTTCCGTCAATATCTATAACCCTATAGATATGACCGATAGTTTGATTTTCGTGCCTTATCCGAGTTTGAAACAAACTTGGCGGATCGCGTGGTTGTTTTGAATGTGGATGTTATCTTTGTTTAAATCGTTTTTCCTTTTCAAATATAAAAGAAAATTCAAAAAATATCAGTTAAGATTTGAATTAGAGTTTTGCATGTTTAGGGAATCCTAAATATATCTAGAAGATAGAGTAATTATTTAATTTAAATTAGGACTTGAGATAATCTATTTCCTAGTTTAAATTAAGTAATATTCTAATCTTAATAGATTATTTAGGTTATTTTTTTTAATTCCGAATTTCATCAAAAAATACCAAAAAATAATAAATCATTTGCCCGTCATTAGAATTAGGTCACGTTGTTGCATGACATATAGTTTGCATGCTAGGTTGCATTATTCGCATGTCATTTTTGCACGTCATTGCATGTAAACTAGCTTTCATTTAAATAAGCGAAAATAAAAAAAATATTGAGTGAATTGCTTGTTAGTTAGAAATCATATTAGGATTGTTGATGTGATTTTCTAGCTAACAATGCATATGCTTACGTTGGTTCGAGGTAAGTAATTCTTCCAATCTTGCAATTTATTTAATGCTTTATTGAGTGTTAAATTGATGGTTTGCGCACCCGTATGAACACCTCACATGTTAGTGACTAAGTTAAAATGGATCCAAACTGCCTGCCAAAATATTTTTGAAAAGAAAAGGTACCGAAAGGGTGTTAGACTAGATCTAGCGTAATCAAGTCCCCGGGCTTAGAATCTTTGGTTCGTAGGAATAAAACATATCTCCCTATGTTTTATTTAGGTTTCTAATCGACCTACCATAAATAGATTAGTGGCAACTCCAAGCATGAAAACATTTGCACGTTAAAGACTTAAACCCTAAGTTGCGAATTAATAGGGCTTGGAAGGGCCCGAGTTAAGCTTAGTATTAATAATCCATTAGCCCGAAAAAGTAAAAATTTTTTATGTCGCGACATCAAACAATTTCAAATTTTATATGCAATGATGGATTGATCATTTTCTAAACATGCATAGATAATTTCAAAATATGATTTCAAAATATAAAGGAATCACCATGGATTGCAATTCTTTGAATTGTATGATCCCTTGAAAAAGACATTGATGAAGAATTTTATATAAGGCTAAGACTTGTTGTCATGCCCCGGCCTCCCCGACACGCGACACCCCCGCTCGGTGGTCGATACTGTAGTACGACGTCCCAGGATGCATCGTCATCGACCCGTTTCCCAAAACTGAAGAACATAAGGCACATGCGGAAGCGAAAGATGAAAACACCCGTACATAATAAATATGAGAACCAGGGAAAGCAACATAAGGAAAGCTGAGGCAACGTACACATCCATAATCAAAAACTGCCCAAAACATCCTTACATCAATCTAAATAAACAACAACCGAAATAAAGTGCAACAAAGAGAGTACTGACATATGAGTCAAGAGGGCTAAGAGCTAAGAGAGTCAACAGCCAAAAGGTAGAGGGCCCGAAATCCAAAAAGTGTCTACCCTCACAAAAAGACTAAGCCTAGCCTAGGGCACCCAATCTGGATCTGAGCCATCGGACTCGGACGAACTGTCGGGTATCTTTGAAGCTTCGCTAGGAACCTCCTCCTCCTCGGACTCTTCGGTATCCATCGGCTCGGCTTCGTCGACCTCCATTGGCTCCACCACTGGGTCCTCTACTACTGGCTCGTGATCTACACCTCCTAGCTCCTCATCCTCGGCAGGCTCGTACCAAGCGAAAGGACCTATAGTCTCCTCCGAATCCATCTCGGAATCCACAATCTCGCCACTCGGGCACTGCGGGTCAAGCTGGCCCTCTATGGTGAACGGAACATCCATCGTACGAAGGGGTCCAAACTCGTCTCCAAAACGATCCCGGAAACACCAGGCTACGTACTCATGAACTTCAGGATGTGTCGTACCTACGTCTACACTAATCGCAGAGTAATGCCTCAAGTACACCTCTCCATTCCCCACCGGATGTGCAGTCATAATATGCTCGTATTCTAGGGGAATCCCAAAACGTACCGGAACAGGTGGCTTCGTCATGGACGTGGGTCTGAAAGGTTGGGTTATAAAAATCGTGAGACACATCTCAGTGAGTGCAAACTCCTAAACCTAAATTAGGCTAACATGCATCTCCTGACGGGAAAACAAACAACACGCATATATAAAAGTGACTTAGGCCCGTAGGCCCAAATCGGCATTTCGATGACCCTGCAGGTTAGACAATCCCATAATATCACATTTCACGAGTGGCACTCTCGATCATGCGTACGTCACACGTATGCTCAAAACCTTTAGTGACAGTTCCGAGTATAGATCACCGAGTCACACAGTTTCGCACACGAACTCATGCATTCATATGCATGCAACTGCCACAATCTTGCCATGCTCACTTTTTACTTCATACAGCATTCCAGCATAAGACTCCGTTCGTGTTCCGATTATAAAATAGAATCCGCTTGGGCATGTCCCATACCATGCCCTGCAGATTTCATTGCATAACCAGGCACTATGCATCACACGTGATTGCTCATTTAGTTAATTCGACCCGAAGGCCCGATCCGAAGACCACGACCCGAAGGCCCGATCCGAAGACCACGACCCGAAGGCTCGACCCGAAGGCCCGATCCGAAGACCACGATCCGAAGACCACGACCCGAAGGCCTGACCCGAAAGCCAATCACAACACTTCATGGCCAGCGTAAAGACGCCCCAGGCCCAGTGTCTCTAGCCCGCGTAAATGCATCAGGCGCAACACCGATCTCCTTACGAACCAGAGCCCATGTAGAGTATCGGGATGGTCGTCTTCCGGACGCACCGGGTATCGTCCTGCTCCCAAGTGCATGAGGACGGCACGACCCGAAGGCCACGACTCGAAGGCCTTAGGTGATCACACAGCACACTGCCAATTGTTATCTGAACCCCGCGTAAACGCGTCAGGGCGTAATTAGGTGATCACATGTCCATGGCACACACGCATTCTCGCATCATTTCCACAAGCCTCATACTCGGCATGCATAATGCGTAGCCATGCAATTCGCACACGAATGTTGGTGCAATGTACCACAGCATAATGTCCCACACAATTCAATGCCACAATTTCATGTTCTATGATTCGCGTCATATGCTTAACTAGCCCAATCCACACCACGGGGCATCGCATGCGAAGTCGGCACTTATGACGTAATCGACATTATGATGTACATTGACAAATCACCAATCACATTCCACAACGGTCGGTCACACGAGCATGCGACATGGTAGACCCAAGCCATCACAATTGCCAAACCGTCACACAATTCAATCATCCCGACAATCCCGGCAATCCAATCATCTCGATCCTCAATCTATCATGCAATTGGTCCTCAAAACCCATTGTGGACAGCAGCTAAACCTTATTGTCCCGACCCCTAATCCACTTCAATTTTCGGTTTTGTCACATGCCAATAGATTCCCGAGGTCCACTAATGACGTATAAATTCATATAAGTCCTAACCGACGCTAATCGAATACTAAACACATCCTAAGCCCGTTAAAACGCATTATCGTCCTAATTAGGGTTTAGAGGTTTACACCCACCTAATTTCAAGTCCGGGCAACGGGGAACGGCGACCGATCATCGGTGGACGGTGGAACCGGCGGCGCACTTCCCAATGGTGCGACGGCGAGCGGCGGCCGGCTGATCACAGCAGCCACAGGCGGCGGCTCACGGCTGGCACGGCGGCTGATCACGGCCAAAGGAAGGCGGACGGGCGGCGGTGAACAGCGGCTGCCACAGCGGCGCACGGCGGACGGCGGTCTTGGCGGCGAGCCGGCGACGGCACAGCAACTACGGCGGCGTCCCACGGCCGGCGCGACTGCTGTTCACGGCGATGGGGAACCGAACGAGTGGCTGAGCGGCCCCCGGACGGCTGCTGCTCACGGCGGTACACAGCGGCGGCGGCGAACAGCGAGCAGTCCGGTGGCTGCGCGGCGGTGCTGGCTCGGTCTCGGCGAGAAGGACGGAAAGAGAGAGAGACGGCGATAAGGGGCTGGTGGCGTGGCTGGCCGACGTTTAACCGTGCATGCAACGGGAAGGAAGGGATGGCGGCGAGGGGACAGCAATGGCGGTCTCGGTGCCACGGCGGTGGCGGTGCTTCCCGGCGGCGAACGGACAGCCTCCTTCTCCTTGGCTGACCGGCATCCAACACCCTTGCATGCAGCCGGAGAGGAGAGGAAATGAAGGGGAAAACGGTGAGGGAAGGAGGGAGACGGCGGCGCACAGCGGCGGCCTTGGCGGAGCGGCGACGGGCTCGGCGGGGGCGCGGCCGAGCTGGCCTCGGCGTGAGACCTTGGCCGGTCGCGAACAGCAAGGGAGGAGGGAGGAGAGGGTCGGCCGGCTGGCGGTGAGGCGAAAGGGAGAGGCTCACAGCGGCAGCTCCGGCGGGCGACAACTCCGGCGGGTTGCGGCGGCGGCGTGAGGCCATGAGGGGGAGAGGATTCGCCGGAGAAGAGAGGGAGAGAGTGGCCGGCTGAGTTTGAGGGGAGAGAGAGGGCGTAAGAGAGAAACAAGAGAGAGAGAAGAGGAAAATTTGAAGTGAAAGGTGATGATGATGCATGGGGAAGATCAAGGGGTGGAGTGGAGTTTTGGCTCTAATCATGACATGCATGGGGAAGGGCTAGAGTGACAAGTGTCACACCCTAGGGCTAAGTCTAGAATCCCTAAAATTCGGAACTCCAAAGGGCATAGGGGCAAAACTGACATTAAGTTCCGGCACCGGGTCGAATCGCCAATTTTTCGACTGTACAAGTCCTATATATAAATGGCCAGCTTAATTTGACGTCGTCCTCATAAAAACTATCCCGAGATTCACGAAATCGTTCTCGAATTCCGGATTAAATTTCACGATCAAATTGTCGAATTTCCAATTTCTAAATCTCTCACTAACGAGCGGCCGTTTAGGATTTACGCGTATCGACCTTAGTTTGTCCGAATCGCGGTGAGCTCGATCGTCGAGAGAACGAGAGGAATTATCACTAGTTCCGATAACACGATCGTCCGGTTCGGAAGGTCGGTTCACACCGGCCCAAAATACTTCCTCGTCATTCTTCTAAATCAGGCTTGACTCGCGACCGGGTCCATGGTCTACGTATCTATTCCTAGTTGGCCATTCCCATTTGGTCAGTATCCCAAGAGTGATCAGCTCTGGGCGAGACTTACGAAAATGAATTATCGAATAATACACGTTTTATTCATTCCAGAGATCGAGTCGAATTTCGGGATGTTACACTTGTATAGAATTTCTTATCTTTGACAATCTCATTAAAACATACAATTAAAAAAATGTAGGGTTTCATGATCATTTTACTATGCTGATGTTGACACCTAAATTTTAACAAATATTTAGTGTAATTTGTATAAAAATTATGGATTAAATTTTTAACCCCTAAACAAAAATATTTAAATTACATAACATATAGTTTAGGTTCATTTTAATGTAATTGCATTTTGCATCAAATTGGTGGTGGCGAACGACCCTAAATTTCATTAAACGAGACTCGGCTCACTCGGAATGCAAGGGCAGGGAATTTCAAGGCGAATGGGTTTGATTGTTTTAATTTGAACTTAATTCAGCCCATCGTGCTTAATTAAATAAAAGCTTAAGTTAATTCAGCCCATTTAGATGTTAATTAGAGCCTAAGCCCAAGTTTAAGCCCATTAGGACTCTAGAGCCCATCTAATTGACCTAGATTAATACTATATAAACATGTTATTAGGTCAGAATTTTGGGGAGGAGGAAACACAATTCCAGATCAGAAAAAATTTTGAGAAAGTGGGAGAGAGAGAGAGAGAAATCGGTCACGCCGCCGCGTGCCATCCCCTCGCCGCCGCGCGCCAACACCTTCGTCGACGCACGACCGGCGCCCGTGCCTCACGTCGTGCCTTGTCGCTGCTCACACGTCATCGCCGAAGCAGCCCGCCCCGAGAAGCTGCTCCGAGAGCCATCTTCCTCAGCTTGACGACATCCACGAAGTCTGTACGTGAAGAGGAGAAAGCCAAAGAAGAATTAGTCAACAGGGGAGGCTACCATCGAAAACCACCGGGACGACTTTGCTGATTTGCCAAAGTCTGCACAGCACGAAGACCTGTTGCCTAGTGTTTTGTGGACCATCCAACCGCATCAAAGACACCTCTTATCTAGCGAAGTGCTCGGTCCAGTGAATTCCAGACGTCCACAACGAGAATCAAAGACGTCAAAGCTCCAGATCAGCAAGCTTCAAGCGTTCGTTGCCCCTTGTCGCCCCCAACCACCGGCGAACCCACCGTGTCGTTGCACGCCGAACAGTCCCGCCAGAACAGCCACCGTCCGCCTCACCGAGCACGCCGCGCGTGAGCCCGCCGGTGTTGCCGTTCTCGTCATCGCCGGTTGTCGCAATCTCGATCTGCAAGCTCGATCCCAAGTCGATTTAAATTTGGAAGTTATCTGCAAATTAGATAAGATTATTATCTGGTAAATTTTCAGAATATTTAATTTCCTAATTTGCATGTATTTGGAATATTTCATGAATATTATGCGGATAATTAGATATTTTAGGATAATGTTCGATATATCCACAATATTTTCAAATATTCAAAATTAGAAAAATTTCCTAATTTAGCAACGTATCTGGACGACTATCTGACCTTATCCCTAAGGTACGATACGCGGCGATACGGAAAATTATTATCCTATTCATAACTACTTGAATACGATAATGATGTTTATCCGCTTTCCAAATTTGAATGATCGACTTTCTGTCGATATCTATAACCCTATAGATATGACCGATAGTTCGATTTCTATTCCTAATCCGAGTTTGAAACAAATTTGGCAGATCGCGTGGTTGATTTGAATCGGTTGCTTTCTTTATTTGTTTAATTACTTTCCTTTTTCAAATAAATAGAAAATTCAAAAAAAAATACCAATTAGATTTGAATTAGAATTTTTGCATGTCTAGGAATCCCAAATATATCTAGAAGATAGAGTAGTTATTTAATTTAAATTAGGACTTGAGATGATCTATTTCCTAGTTTAAATTAAGTAATATTCTAATCTTGATAGATTATTTAGGTTATTTTATTATTCCGAATTTTCATAAAAAAAAACCCAAAAAAGAGTCATCTTATGGTAGATTAAATTAGGATAGATTGCATTCTTAATTCAAGTATTTTATTATTTCGAATTTTAACAAAAAATCCCAAAAAGAAATCATGTTATGATATGTTAAGTCATAATAGGTTGCATGGTAATTTAGGCATATTTTTATTCCGAATTTCATCAGAAAATACCAAAAATATATCATTGCATCCGTCATTAGAATTAAGTCACGTCGTCGTATGACATATAGTTTGCATGCTAGATTGCATTAATTCGCATGTCATATTTTTGCACGTCATTTCATATAGGTTAGATTTCATCTAAATAAGTGAAAATCCAAAAAAAGAAATTGAATGAATTGCTTTGTTAATTAGAAATCATATTAGGGTTTGAGGTGATTTTCTAACTAACAATGCAGATGCTTACGTTGCACTCAGGTATGTTGTTCTCCTAAGCTTGCAATTTATTTAATACTTTCCTGGGTGTTAAATTGGTGATTTGCGCACCCGCATGAACACCTCACATGTTAGTAATTAAGTTAAAATGGATCCGAACTGCCTGCCAAAACATTTTTGAAAAGAAAAGGTACCGAAAGGGCGTTAAACTAGATTTAGTGTAATCAAGTCCCCGGGCTTAGAATCTCTCGTTCGTAGAAATAGAACATGTCTCCCTATGTTTTATTTAGGTTTCTAATCGACCTACCACAAAAAATTGATTAGTGGCGACTCCAAGTATGAAAATATTTGCATGATAAAGACTTAAACCCTAAGTTGCGAATTGGTAGGGCTTGGGAGGGCCCGAGTTAAGATTAGTCTTAATAATCCATTAGCCCGAAAAAGTAAAATTTTTTAGGGTCGCGACAGCTGATATTGGGTCTTTTTATGAAATAACAAGCTGTTTAGCAACGGAAGGTAAAAAACCTCAAACTCGTTTACAAGTTAGAATGGCGAAAGAAGAAACCCATGCTCGACTAGCTAAAGTCGAGAATCAAATGACCCAAATGGTTGCAATGATGGCAGAAATGAAGGCTTTTATTCTCGTATCTCAAGGATCTTATCCTACTACTCCAAATGTAGGAACTTCAAACGTGATCGAAACACCAATTAAAGACCCAGTCAGAAATAAGGAACCGATTCAAGAAAATCCTCCAAAAACTACACCTGAGGTAGTAAATTTGGAAGAAGATGATCAGACCAAGAAAGCATCCAAAACAAAGATGAGGAAGAGGCCAAGAGATTGGCCAAAATTGAAGAATGCCTAGCAAGTCAGGGCTATGAGTTTCAAAGGTTCGACAAGTTCTCGCCATACGCAAAGGTGGTTGTTCTAGAAAACTATAAGGAACTGGAGTTCGTGAGCAAGTATGATGGCACCGGTTGTCCCAAAAGCCATTTGAAGTATTATCTCTGTAAGATGGCAAGATATTTAGATAACACGCCACTTCTTATCAGCATATTTCAAGATAGTTTGAGAGGGACGGCCCTTGCATGGTATACCACCCTCGATATAGAAGACTTCACTGAATGGGATCATTTCGCGGGAGAATTTCTTCTCTAGTACAAGTTTAATGTTGAAGTACTCCCAACTAGAGAGAATCTCATCAAAACCGAGAAACGGAGGAACGAAGGGTTCAGAACCTATGCTTAGAGGTGGAAAGCTGTTGCTTCATAAATAAAACCCACCATAAGTGAAGATGAGCTCATTGAGCTCTTTCTAAAATCATTGCCAACTAAGTATTACAATAAGCTTCATGTATCAGGTTGTCAAACATTCGCTATGTTGGTCAAAGTAGGTGAGAGAATTGAATAGGGTTTAAAAGAAAAAAAGGCTCAAGAAACAGTAGCACAAAGGCCTTATTCTAGGAAAAAAGACAAAGAACCCATCCGAGAAGTGGCTATGGTGTCGAGCCCGAGTACCCATCAAGCATCATTTCCGAAGCAATCAAATGTTGCTTGGAAAAATCCAAGGCAATTCGAGCCAAATAAAAGGCCCATGAGGCAATATACACCGTTGCCCTGACCCTTGTCAAATCTCTTACCAATGCTTCTAGAAAGGCATTTGGTGGCCAAGGAAGTACCGAGAGACAATCCTACGAGATTTTCTTGGTACGACGAGTCAAAAACTTGCGCCTATTACATAGGAGAAAGGGGACATAATATGGACAATTGTCACATTCTAAAGTACAAGGTTCAACAGCCCATTGACAAGAAGATATTAAACTTCCAGGAGCCTGAACCAAATGTATAGCAAAATCCTCTTCCTGAGCACAATACAGTAAACATGATCAAGGATGAAGAAACAGTGATCGAGTCTGACGATAAAGATAAATATGAAGTCAAGATTAAAGCCGCTCGATCAAGAGATGCTCGCTTTCGTCAGGAAGCACTCTTAAAATGCGAGATTGTAGGCAACTTGGGAGAAGACTCTGAAAAATATAACTTTCAAGTAAAATATACCCCATCGCCATGGGTGTTCAAAAATGAAGTAATTGTGTCTGATGGCTAGGATGGTATGGACGATGAAACCAGTCCTGAGGAGAAAGCTCTACTCAAGAGAGAAATACCTCAAGATGAAATATATTCGGATGAAAAGGAGAAGGAAAAAGTTTGTCAGGGTGAAGGGTGTTTTACCCAGAAAGCGGCCAGGGAAGGCGAAACTATAGACCTACTTGGTCAAGACAGCGATAAGTACAACTACCGTGTCCGTTACACCCAACCACCATGGGCATTAAAAAATGAAGACATTGTACTGGATGGATTGGGTGGCATAGATGAAGTCTTGATCAGCCAAATGAATCTCGAGGAGAAGGAGGATCAGGAAAAGAAAAAGAAAAAAAAGACTCACCAAGGTGATAGGCGATTTGTTCGAAAAGCACAAAAACAATCTTAAGTTGTTGATTATCCGAGTCAAGACAGCGGTAAATATAATTACCGTGTCAAATATAAGCCTCCTTCATGGGCATTCAAAAACGAAACAATCACACCTGATGGTTAGGGTGGAATGGATATTGATGAAGCCACAAAATGGTGCTTATGAAGCTTCTCAACGAGGTGCACATCCCGGAGACGATTAATGAAGTACAATTGGAAGACTTTATTGGTGCTATTCTTTTGAATGATCAAATTGCTTTCTCTGATGAAGATTTCCTAATTGACGGGCGTTCCCACAATAAAGCCCTATATATTGCCGTCAAATACCGAGGCTAGGAGATGTCACGGGTGCTAATCGATAATGGTTTCGCACTTAATTTGTATCCACTAAGCACACTGCATTGCTTGGAGATTAGTGAAGAGCTCATCAAACCTTCTAAGGTAACTGTGCGCCCATTTGATGGAATGGAAAAAGACGTTATTGGCAATATCAAGCTCGAAGTAAACATAGGCCCGGTGCATTTCCTGATTGACTTCCAAGTGGTAGATATTCCAAGAACTTTCAACTTGTTACTCGGAAGACCTTAGATTCATATGGCTGGCGCCATTCCTTGAAGTCTTCATTAGAAGGTCAGGTTTGTCATTAATGGCAAATTGATTACTGTACATGGGGAGACGGATTTCACCACTTACAAGGAGAGTGCAATACCGTATGTTGAACCTGAAGTGAAAGAAGAACCAAGTTGTCATTCCTTCGAAATGATCTCAATTGTGCAAATTCCTACCGATTGCATCATAAAATCCCTAAAGTTCTCAACGTCATCCATTATGTCTGGAAGAATGCTATGCCGGTATGGATTTACTCCCGATAATGGTATTTGATCAAAGTCTCAAGGAATCAAAGAACTTATTACTCCTCTCACTATAAGGATGAAGCACGGAATAGGTTATATTCCAAATAATCCTAAATATTTCCATGGAAGCCAAGGCCAAGGTCGAAAAAACCATGGAGGCTATAGAGGCCGAGGTGATTGCCTCATTAATCCATTCATATGGAAGGGCAAAGCTAAAAAGCTTCCCTATCATCAAATCCAGATTAAGGAAACTTTTCCCGGATCTTCCAAACTACTTCAAGAAGAGGACTTACATGCAAAGGAAGAATTTATTCTGCCAAGTTTATTCGAAGAGAATATCATCAATGTTATCATAATTGAGGCAGAAAATACCTATACACTGGAGTAGGAAGATTCTCTTGAACCTTTGTTGCTCGTTTTTTGTTGCATTTTGTTAATTGTCATTTCAAATTTCTTGTGATTATTCAGTTGCAATTTACATTCCTTTTGATGTAGATGTAATCATGTTTTTTAATTCAATAAAACTGATCAAATGTTTTGTTAAGTACATGTAGAAACAAAATCAAACCTATGATGAATATTATCCTCATTCATGAGCCTTAAGGCTTTAGGTTTCTATATTGCTCCTCATTGAAAAAATGATTTTAAAAGCAAGGAAGCCTGATGATATGAGGACTAACTCTGCCTTTATGTTCTTTCAAAGCAAATTTCAAAATGAATTTCAAAAAAAGTTTTTCATAGGACCATGTGCGTTACTTACTTTGGGTGTGATTACTAATTATATTTGTTACATGTTAGGCATGAGCATTCGCATATCCATGATAGACTCATATATGACCCAAATCTTTTCGAGGAGATCACGTGCAATATTGAAGTGGATAATGAAGATGAGGAATGGGTCAGAAGAGAATGGATCCGTCATGAAGAATCAAAACCACTCACATTGGAGAAAACGATTACTGTTAATCTGAGTGATAAAGAGAATCCCAAAGAGGTTAAGATTGGAGAAAGTCTTTCCTCATCAGAAGTAGAAAGAATCACAAATTTTCTTAAGGAATATCAAGATATATTTGCATGGCCTTATGCTGACATGCTAGGCCTTGATCCAAGCATAGTTGAACATACTTTGCCAATTGATCCTAGTATTCCATCAAAGAAACAAAAATTGAGGCGAACAAAGTCAGAATTAGCAAAGAAAATAGAGGAATAAGTGATGAAATTACTCAAAGTTGGTTTCATTGAGGTAGTGCCATATCCAGAATGGGTTGCCAACATAGTACCCGTAATGAAGAAAGATGGGCAGGTGCAGGTATGCATTGATTATCGCAACCTAAATAAAGCAAGCCCTAAAGACGATTTCCCACTTCCACATATCGATATATTAGTGGATAGCACTATTGGATTCGAAACATTTTGATTCATGGATGGTTTCTCAGGATATAATCAAATCCTCATGAAGAAAGAAGATAAGGCGAAAACGTCCTTCATAACACCATGGGGCACATTTTGCTACAAGGTGATGCCCTTCGATTTGAAAAATGCTGATGCCACATATCAAAGGGCAATGGTAACTTTGTTCCATGACATGATGCACAAAGAAATCGAGGTATACATGGACGACATGATTGCAAAATCTAAACAAGGAGAGGATTATGTTGAGGTGCTTCGCAAATTGTTTGAAAGACTTAGAAAATACAAGTTACGGCTGAACCCCAACAAATGTGTATTTGGGGCAAAATCTGGCAAACTGCTAGGATTTGTGGCTAGCAACAGAGGAATCGAAATCAACCCTTCCAAGATCAAAGCAATATATGACTTAAAAGACTCCCTCTACAGTAAAAGAAGTGAGAAGCCTACTGGGGCGATTAAACTATATTGCTCATTTCATCTGTCAGCTCTATGAGACTACTAAACCATTATTCAAACTATTGAAGAAAAATGCCAAAGTAAAGTGGGATGTGGAATGTCAACAAGCCTTTGACAAGATCAAAGAATATCTGGTATGCCCACTAGTGTTGGTGCCACTAATTCCTGGAGTCCCCTTGATCTTATATTTGACGATTCACTATGAATCGTTAGGAGCGGTGCTTGTACAAAGAAAACCAAATAACGGTAAAGAACAAGTCATTTATTACTTGAGCAAGAAATTCACAGCATCAGAAATAAATTACCTAGCAGTCGAGAAGACATACGTTGTATTGATTTAGGCATTACACAGATTAGGACAATACACCCTTCATCACCAAATTTTGCTAGTAACCGAGAATGATCCAATCAAGTACCTTCTCGAGAAATCCTCCTTGGTCAAGAAATTAGCAAAGTGGCAAGTCTTGTTTTCTGAGTTTGACATTATAAGTTCGTCACAAAAGTCAGTCAAAGGACGAGCGATAGCAGACATGTTGGCAGAAAATTCATAAAATATTGCTAGTTTTGAAGAACAACTTGATGACCACATATTGACATTAGTCGACAACAAATGAACCATGTATTTTGATGGTGCGACCAACTTATCTGGGTCAAGAACTGGGGTAGTACTGATCTCTCCAGAAGGCCAATACTATCTAGTATTCGCAAAATTGGTATTTCCATGCACAAATAACATCGCTGAATACGAAGCATGCATTCTCGATTTACAATTAGCCCTTTCAATGAAGGTAAAAAGGTTGCAAGTATATGGAGATTCCAGCTCACCATATTGCAAACAATTGGTGAATGGCAAACTCGAGATGCCAAACCGATTCCTTATCATAGATATTTAGAAGAGATGATAAAAAGTTTCGAAGAGGTAACATTCGATTATTTTCCAAGAGCTCAGAATCATTTTGCATATGCTCTTGCAACTCGTCATCCTTCAAGCTGAAGATGGTATGGATATAAAACTATTGAGAATCAATATTCTCGAACAACTAGTTCATTGCATGATGGTCCAAATAGAGTTCGACAACGGACCATGGTATCATGACATCAAAAGATATCTTCAATCAAGAGAATTTCCTGAAGAAAGCCAACCAGGTGACGGAAAGTTCATAAGGAAGATAGCCAATAAATTCTTCCTCAATGGTCAAACCCTCTACAAGAAATCATTTGATTCAACCATGTTAAGGTCTGTGGATGCTACAGAAGCTTAACTGATCATGAAAGAAATTCATGAGGGTGAATGTGGACTGCACATGAATGGACATCTTCTAGCTCGAAAGATTATGAGATTGGGATATTATTGGATGACAATGGAATCAGATTGCATCCAACATGTGAGATGTTACCATCAATGTCAAGTTGATGGGGACAAAATTAATTCACCGCCAAATGAACTACATCAAATGTCTAAGCCATGACCATTTTCAATATGGGGCATTGATATGATTAGTCCAATCAACCCCAGGGCCTCAAATGGACACCAATTCATCCCGGTTGCTATTGATTATGTCACTAAGTGGATTGAAGCAAACTCCTACACAAATGTTACTGCCAAGAATGTCGCAAGATTCATTAGGCGGGACATTATCGCTAGGTACGGAGTTCTAGAAGCAATAATCACGGACAATAGCTCAAATCTAAACAATAGGATCGTAGATGATTTACTTAAGCATATCCATGTCTGACATCTGAACTCATCTCCATATCATCCACAAATGAATGGAGCAGTTGAAGTGACAAATAAAAATATCAAGAAGATACTGGCCAAGACAGCCGAAAATTATTGTGATTGGCATAAAAGGTTGCCGTATACTCTGATGGCATATCGAACTTCAATCCGAGCATCAATTGGAACAATCCTATTTTCCTTGGTTTATGGAATGGAAACAGTGCTACCTGTTTAAGTAGAAATTCCTTCATTAAGGATACTATTTCAATTAAAGCTTTCAGAAGCTGAGTGGATCCAACAAAAGTATGAACAACTCAACATGATTTGATGAAAAAAGATTAAGAGCTTTATGCCATGGACAAGCCTATCAAAGAAGAGTGGTTAAATCCTTTAACCGAAAGGTGAAACCAAGGAATTCAAAACAGAGGATTTAGTAGTGAGGAAAATCATCTTCGACAATTTAGATCCTCGGGGCAAATTCACTCTGAATTATGAGGGTCCATATATTGTCAAGAAAGTTCTTCCTAGAGTAGCATTGATTCTTGTAGATGTAGCAGGAACAGAACTAGCTTATCCTGTAAATACAGATGTTATCAAGATTTTCTACCCATGAAATAAAGACAAACATTCGAGAAAAGATTGGGGTCACTTTAGAACATGTGCATATCATGCATATCATGTATGCCATGCATTTCATGAACATTTCTATCTATTTTGCAAAAGAAAGCAAAGGATATGAACTAGTTAATGATTTCAGAAATCCCAATGGAGTTATCAAATAGTAAAGAGAAGTATCACTTCCAACTCTATTTTCTATTGATATCCTCTAATGTGTTTTTCATTTTATCATCTCCAGGGAAACAAAGAAAAGGGAGCAACAAAAACAGAATCTCCAATGGAACTAAAGCCAAAACATGCAAACAAGAGGGATCTTAATAAGTTGATGAGATAGGTATCCCTAAATCGTGAGGGCATATGCTAAAGAGGTTACCTTTCTGAGAGAAAAATTAAACTTTTTCTTCCCCAAGCTAAATGACACTAAGGATGAGCAAAACAAAACATATTGTTTTGAAATGACAATACCTCAGAAATGTTTCAATCAAAGATTTTGAAACATACTTTCTTTAAAAATGCACTAAACATCAAAATTCCCTAAAATGGATAATTTGACAAACGGTTTTGAAAAATTTCATAGAAAAATTTGTATAAAATCGAATGGAAAGACCTTCAAATGATGAAAGATAAGTCATATCCAAACACGTCCCCTATACACTCAAAATCAAAGTGTAGAAGTGAGTGAGAAAAACTCATCTGAAGGAAAAAAGGGATACTCGCAATGAATACATAGATTGAAATGATGAAAGGCAATCATTTCATTATCCCAAACACATGTTTATGTCTTGTAAACTCAAATTTGAGCCAAAACAGTGCAGAAGTTCTACCAAAACAACCCTATTAAGAACTACCTTACATCAGGGCAAATAAGGAGATTTGTGGATTGATAGCTATGAAGAATAAGATCAAGAAGGATCTTATTGCATACTCTTGCATCAATCTTTCTGAGATAACTTCATATGAAAGCTCAAAATATCCCAAGAGGAAGAAGAGCATTTCATTTCTTATACCCAAACACATTACCTTTAGCAAAATCCAATTGAGCTTGAATATTCATTTCAGAACCCTAAATTGGTGATCATCTCTTCACACTGAAGTGTAACATCCCGAATTTCGACTCAGTTCCGGACTTAATAAAACCAGTATTATTTCTCATTTTATTTTAGTGAGCCTCGCTCGGAGCTGATCACTCTTGGGATACTAACCAAATGGAAATGGCTAATTAGGAAATTGGTACGTGGACCGAGGACTTGATCGCGAGTCTGGTATAGATTTTGAGAAAAGATGAGGAAATATTTTGGGCCAGTGTGGGCCGATCTCAGGAAAGAAATAGATTTGGTTTGGCCAAGGCCAACGAGGTACGATCAGATAACAGGTGATTCTGTGTGATCGAAAATACACGTGGCAAACCAATATCGAACTTAAATCGAAAGATCGTAACCTTCAGAACTAGTGATAATTCCTCTCGTTTTCCTAATAATCGAGGCTAGGATAACTCGGATAATCCTAAGTCGATACGCGTAACCCCTAAACAGCCATCCGTTAGTTAGAGACACCGAAATTTGAAATTGAGCAAGTTTTGATCGCGTAATTGGGCCCGGATTTCAATGTCGATTTTTGAGGGCTTAAGAGACTATTTTTACAGAACCGACGTCATATTATGTTGGCCAATCATATTTGGGGTTGGTACAGTTGAAAAATGGAATTTTGGCCCAAGACAAAAAAATTACCGTTTTGCCCCTGGATCCTATACTGGGTATTCCGAATTTTAGACTACAGATTAGGATTATTTAATTAGTGTTCAGCTCAATTATTGGACTTTGACCCTTTTACCCCTTAATTATTTGGATAAGGACAAGTGGGAGCCTTTGGATCAAGGGTATTTTGGGTAATTTCATGGATGGTTGACACTTGTCCACTTCAGCCCCTATATTTGACCATTTTGACCACTCTCTCTCCTCACTTTTTCCCTCTCTCTCTTCGGCCAAGCCCCCACCGATCAGCTCCTCCTCCTCCGCCTATCGTCCCCCCCTTCGCCGTTCGTCGCCACCACCGGAGCTCACCGCCGCCAGACGCCGCCGGACGCCACCGGCGCCGCTTCATCGCCTCACCTCACCGACACCAACTACCCCGTTCCGTTTTCCTCTCTCTCCTTCGTTCCCTTTCCTGTTCTCTCTCCCTCTCGACCAAGGAAAGCAGATCAAGCCACCGCCGTCGCTCGTCGCCACAATCGCCGTCCACCGTCCCTCACCGTGAGACGCCACCTGACTGACTTTCTCTCTTTCTTTTCTCCTGTTCGTGACCACCACCACCACCTTGGCCGCCATCCGTACCACTGCCGTGAGCCGACCGCCGAGCGCCACCGTGACCGCCGCTATAGCCACCAACGGGACGCCACCGCTGATTCCACCGTTTACCGGTGATCAGTCGTCGTTCCTCGTCATCCTAGTTTAGACGTGAGTATATTTCCCTAAACCAAACTAGGTTGAGGTACGATTCTAAACGGGCTCAATTTAATGTTATGTGAGCGATTTAGGAAGAATTGATACCGTAGGTTCGGGATTGATGTCGCGGAGAAATTGGAGGATCATTGGACTGATTTAAATGAGAATTAGAGGTGGAGAATAGACCCAATTGGTGGCTGTCCATGTAGTGATTCATTGGGCTAAAATGGGCAATTTGAGTTTTAGATGCCTGAAATTGCCGGGATTGCCCGGGTTGATTGAATTGATGATTGTCGGTGCTCAATTGTGGTCAATTGGATATTATCATGTCGCATGCTAGTGTGGCTGAATTGTGAAGTGTGTGATTGGCCGCCTGATGGCTTGAATCGATTGTCGAATTGTAAATTGTATTTCGGGCCGCACAGTATTAATGGGCCAAGTAAGCACGTGTTTATGAATTGGGCACCGTGTGATGATAGCGATTTGACTGAATGCCTAGGCTATAATGATGTTCATGTTGCACTGTATTCCATTTCATGATCACACATCGTGTATGCCGAAAATGAGGCGTGTAATGAAATTGTGCGAGAGTGCGTGCCTGACATGAGCATGTGATCACCCTAATTGCCCGATGCGTTTATGCTGGATTCAGATAAAATTGGACGTGTGCCATGTGATCACTATAAGGCCTTCAGGTCATGGTCTTTGGACCGGGTCTTTGGATCGGGCCTTTGGATCGGGCCTTCGGGTCGGGCTTTTGGATCGTGGTCCTCAGGCCGAGTCTTCGGATCGGGCCTTTGGTTCGAGTTCCATTAATGAAAATGAGCATTGAGCCAGTGTGCTGTGTGAGTCAGAATGAGAAACATGACTTGATAATGGCATTTGCATGCATAAGAATGCATGGGCTCTTATGTAAACACGTGAAACTCGGTGAATGAATTGTGTCACGAGCACGGACGACTGTGAGCATGCATACGACGTACATGTGATAAGGTGTGCCACGTATGTTTTGTGATCATTGTATATTGAACTGTCTAACCTACAGGGTCAGTATGATTATCGATCTGGGCTTGAGGGCCTAGGTCATTGTTTGTGGTTTGTATTATTTCGTCTGTCAGGAGATTGTATGTTAACCTAGCTTAGGTTTATGGGGTTTTACTCACTGAGACACGTACTCATTGTTGTTTTACCCCAAACTTTCATACCCTCGTCCTTGAGATGCCGCGGTTACCTACACTTTTTGGGATTCGACACAAATCCAACAGTATGTGAGTGTGTTCCCTTCTGGCAATGGAGAAGCTTATATAAGGTACCGATCCGTGGTTTCCGTCGATATTGGAGAGTACCCCTATCAGACCCAAGAATATGTTGCTTGGTGTATTCGAGGCACCAACGAAAATGTAGATAGACCGCTCAGAACCTTTGATGCCCCTCTAGATGAGAATGGCTTGATGGAACCTATTGTAGCAGATGGCGAAGTGATAAACCCTCAGGATGTTCAGGCTTGGGATGTCCCTGTTGATGTGATGGATAATGACCCACAGGTGATAGTGGAGGATCCAGATCAGTTAGTGAATAGAGAGGAGGAACCGGAGGCCATGGACGTAGATGAGACCGAGGATGGGGAAGTTGCAGAATTAGGCTCAGATGAGGAATTCGGACTATACCTTGATCCGGAGTTGGAGCCGGACTCAGAGGACGAGTGGGCAACAGAACAAGACATAGACTCAGAGGAGTCTGAACCCCAAGAGAGCTTCTCGGAGGAGTTTGAACCACAGAAGAATTCCTCAGACGATTCCTCAGGGTTCGATCCGGATTGGGAGCCTTAGTCTTTGTCCTAGTCCTTATCGAGAAGTTGTTCCTTTTTTACTGCAACCTAACCTGTAGCTGACTTGACCTCCTCCCAGCCATTGTCCCTTTTTGATCTGATGGCTGCCACGTGCCGGTTTCATTTGTTTTATATTTTGGCTTGTATAAAGAGTACTTTGTATTATAAATGTATATATTTGTAATTATGTTCGAGTTTTAAAGTTACTATTCTTTCTTTGGTCTCATGTATGTTTATATTGTACGGGTAATTATTTATTGCTTTCGCTTGTGCCTTATCTCTGTGTGAGTGTTGGATTGGCAACGCGTCCTGGGAGCGTTGAACCTAATTCGACCGATGGTGGGATGCTAGCGTACCGTGGTGTTCGGGGCGTGACATGAAGCATGAGCATATGATCCGCTTTAAGAGATAAGAAGCAAAATGGTAGAACACAGAGTCCTTAGAATTCAAAAAGATCAAAGGCAAAAGAGTCTGGGGCTAGAAAAAGCAGTGTGCCTGGTAAAAGTAAGGCCAAATGCCCAAGAAAAATGAGAAAGAAAAGAGAGTGTAAAAGAAAGTTCGAAATGATGAAAGTCGTAACAAAGCAAAGTCAAAATCATGAGAGATCATAAATCACAACAAGTGAGAATGATCAAAAGAAAATAGATTGTGATGAATGTTTAGAGGACTCTAATGTTCATAGAAAAGATCTCTAGTAAAAAAGAGAAGAGAAAAAGGGTGGTGATGTTGAGAAGATCATTAATTTCATGAAAATCCTAAATTCAAACAAATGAGCTTTTTTGAGCCTACCCAATACTAATAATACAACCTCTCCCCAAAGACTCTTCATATTGGGATGTTGAGAATAGAAACATGACTTTATGACAAGAAGTCATCACTCAAAGAAGTGTATGCAATACTATCTTGTCTTATCCTCGAGGTTCTTAACTTGTAAACCTGAAGTCAGTTGTGACAAAATCCTTTTCTTGGCCTCAGAATCCCTATTTTTTTAATAGCCATTGACCAAGCTAACATTACAGTCCTCTAAAAGCCCTTATCGAATCAATTGGATTGTATACATTATGAATATCTCCGAACACCTAAGCATTGGTTAAGAGAGATAAAATTAAGGGATATCAGAAGAGTCCCCTTTCAATCAAATAAAGAAAAGACCAAGTTCATAGATTGAAACAAATCATTTCTAATGAAGGCTTCCAAATGATCATTTCAAGCATTTCTTGAAAGTTTACAAGCATTTTGTTCAAATAATTCCTTGGAAAGGAAATTTGATTGTTTGAAATGCATACAAAGAATGCATATTTCAAAACCAACTTTTAAAAGTTTTTTTATCAACTTAAAATGAAGTTTTCAAAAAGTTTGTGTTAACTTAAAAAAAACCACATTTTTTCTAAAAAATATAAATATTCTAAAGCAAATTGTACTTCATAGCCTCTGAGTGATGATTCTCATGAGTGATCGCGATTTTGCAACTTTGAATATGATGATTTTTACAGTTTTCTCAAGTGTTCAAGGTTTGTAGCTTCAGAGCCATCACCCTTCAAGTGTTCGCAACCTGTAGCTTTGGCTAACTTTTTGGGCCTAAAGCATGGCCTCGTTATAGTTATTCTAAGTGATCGCGGATTTGTAGCCTCGAAGAATTGACCCTCCGTAAGTGATTGCAAACCGTCGCTTTAGAAAAACTATTACAAAAGTCCTATTGGTGAGGAACCACTAGGCAAATTCAAGTTCTATTGGCAAGAAGCCTCTAGGCAATTTCCAAAATCCTACGGTGAGTAATCACATGGCAAGTCTCCAAAATTCAAGTCCTATTGGCAAGAACTCGTTAGACAATTTCCAAAATCTTACGGGTGAGAAATCTCGCGGCAAGTCTCCAAAATTCAAAGTCTTACAAGCGAGGAGCCCCTAGGCAAATTCGAGTCCTATTGGCAAGAAACCTCTAGGCAATTTCTAAAATCCTACGGGTGAGGAATCACATGGCGAATCTCCAAAATTCAAGTCCTATTGGTGATGAGCCTTTAGATAATTTCCAAAATCCTACGGGTGAGGAATTACACAGCAAGTCTCCAAAATTCAAGTCCTAGTAGTAAGGAACCTCTAGCCAATTTCCAAAATCCTACGGGTGAGAAATCTCATAGCAAGTTTCTAAAATTCAAAGTCCTATAGGCAAGGAGCCCCTAGGCAATTTCCAAAGTCCTACTGGTGTGGAACCCCTAGGCAAATGTAAAGTCCTACATGCGAGGAAGGAATCGCTAGGCAAATTTAAAATCTTTAAGCGAGGAGTCTCAAGTGTTCATAGTTCGTGGGTTCATCCTTAGACCACGAAATCTGAATAACCATCATATTCATCACCACCATCAACTCATGCCCTTGGATAAGCAATGAAGAAACTCTCACAAACAAGTAAGTTTCTCTCCTTCGATCATCAAGAATCTTTCAAAATGTGTTTTGAAAAGAGAACCTTTGGATTAGATCACAAATTTCAAAAGCAAGACCCTAATTAATTATTGTGAAATTTCCATCTTATCTCATTTAGTGAGTCGACTAAAAATTCAGGTGTCAACTTGTCTTTGAAATTAACCTTTAACGAGCTCAATATCAAAGAGAGGCAGTTGTTGACACTTAATTTTTAGCTCATCTTCTTTCAAAAATTCCAAAATTAGATCTAGGAATCTTGGCCAAGCCTAGAAACCTATTTCTAAATCAAAAAATAATTTTTTAGCATTTTTCCTTAATTTCTTTTAGTCAAAATAAGTGAGAAAATCAAGAAAAATAGCAAATGGAATCCAAAAATTCCATAAAAATAGTCATTAGTTTTCTTTCAAATTCAATTTCATGAATACATCATCAATTTTAAAAAATCTCAATCGGGTATATGTTTTTCCCAAAATTGGGCAAAATTAAACCCAAAATGAACCAAAAATGCAATTAAATTTTTTCTAGTCATTTTTAAGTCATAGTGTCTTCATAACAAATGATTATGGGACCTTTAATTGCATAATAATTGATCCAATTGCACAATTTGACTTAAAAATAAAAAAATCTCCAAAATTAGATTGAAAATTAAGAATTTTGAACCCAAATTGGGAATCGTGCCCAATATAAAATTGTCAAAATATGAGACCATCATTTCTAGAGTTAATCAGATATGGGTAATTCAATTTTGGCATCAATTTTGCCTAATCAGGTCATTAGGACATCAAATTGAATAAAAACCTATTAACCCGACTACAAAAATGAAAAAATTTTGGACTCAATTATAATAAAATTGGGGAAAATCATATATTTGGGTTCGGAATATGATGGGAAATTCAATTTTGGGGTTAAATTTGGAAAATTAGGTCAAAATCGAGTCAAATTTGAGAATTTAAACTAACCCGGGTCTGTCAGGTCGACCGGGTCAACCCGACCAGACCCAAATTACCCTTCTTCCTTACCCAACTCAGCCAACATGTGCACAAACTAGTGGCGACTCCAAAATCATAAATTTAGAAATTACTTTCCACTGTCACGTGAGGTATGGTCTGAAAGAGACCCTTATACGGAAATACCTCTTTAGCACGCAAATCCCGATAAAACCCCAAAAAAAAAGGTGCAGCGCGACAACTGTTCAATTAAATTCGTCACAAAACTCCCAAAAATTCGACACCAAAGTTCTGACTCTAAATAACGGCCAAATTCGATCAAGTGCGATACTAGTGAAATCTCTAATTTAAAAATAACCCAAGAGTGATCAGTTCTAGGTGAGATTTTATTATAAGCGCATTGACGAAATACGCGTTTTATAAAATCCCAAAAATGGATCGAAATTCAGAATGTCACAATTGTAAAAATTCAAAAACAAGAAAAAGAATTAAAAATATCGAGAAAATTTTAAAAATTGCAAAAACTGTCCACATTAGCTTTGGTCATGCTACTTGTCGGCATTGACTAGACTACCACGTTCTTCATTTCTAGCCATTCTTAGCTAAATAGGAAAATTGTTAAATGGTTTAAGACTAAATTGACCAAATCGAACAGTTTATGATTGAATTAGCCATCGTATGATAGGTTTATGACTTTTTGCACAATTATCCCAACTTCTATAAGCATCCATTCAAGCTATCGTCCTTGTCACTCATATGTTTATGTGTTTTATTAAGAATATTTTCATTTTTATCAAAATCGGATGTTCAATCCGATTCGAGACCCTAGCAACATGCATTTATTAGGTGAATCGTAATCACCATAATCTTAAGCCAATCTATCGAATGTATGATAAACTACTACTGGATACATCCCTATCGATTCAAGCGTTTTCACTTTTCATATATTGACCTATCAAAATGATGCAACTTTGTCATATTTTAAGATATTTAGTGTACTTTGATAGTTATAGACTAATCATAAATAATTTTACACTTTATAGTGCAATGGGAAAATTACCAATTACTACTTATTGTACGGATGGCAATTCAGTTTTTAACTTTTTAATTTTTCTAATTTAGTCATAATTTTTAAGCAACATTTTAACGTTGCCATTCAGGTAATTTTTTAGGGAAATCGTTCACATAAAGATCTAGTCATCACCGACTGTCCTACGTGGCATATCACCACATTAGCGATTTCTAGCGAAAATTAATCAAAAGGATTACCTTGGAATTTCGTTCTAAGATTTAGGACTCAATTGGCATAAATTGAAATATTTAGAACTAAATTGAAATTCGCACAATAGGTGTGATATCCTGAAAATTTGACCCAATTTGGTGATTTATGAAATAGTGATTTCCTTGATGCTCTATTAGTTAATGTCGCGCCGCGCTTTTTGGGGCTTTCAGGATTTGCGCACTAAGGAGGCATTTCCGTGTAACGGTCTCTTCCAGACCATACCTTACGTGACAACAGACAGTAATTTCCTATTTAATCTAAGTTCATGATTTTGGAGTCGCCACTAGTCATTATTGATAGGTAGACTAGAAACCTAATCAAGGTACATGAGAAATACCACGATTTTACAAACTAAAGATTCTGAATATGGGGACTTGGTTATGCTATTGATCCCAAATCGAGATCCCTAATGTCCTTTCGGTACCTAAGAACGATACGATGTTTAACGTGTCATGCAAATTTCCGAGGCTTACCCACTAATTCTATCCATTTTAATCACAAGAAAAATCAAATAAATATTAAATGTACAAGGGTTAATATCATGAAAAACCCTAAACTGGTACACTTGTGACAATTTTACTTCGAACTATTTTTTTGACCACAAAAAACCCCAAACTAATACATCTGTGATAAATTTATCCCGAACTATTTTTTTGACCATCAAAAACTACAAACTGGTATACTTGTGACAATTTTACACCGAACTATTTTTTTTATCACCAAAAACCCTATACTGGTACACATGTAACAATTTTACCCCTCAAACTAATTTTTTGACCACTAAAAATGCCAAACTGGTACATTTGTGATAAATTTACCCTTTCTTAGTGTCTGTTAAATTATATTAATATCACCAAAAATCACAAATTGGTAAACTTGAGATAAACAGAAGAGTAAAACCCAAAATTGATACACATGTTAATTACCGCGTGTCATTAAGCTTCGCAATTTGACAGTAAAATTTAACGGAAACTAACGGAGGGTAAATTTATCATAAGTATACCAGTTTGGGACTTTTGGTGGCCAAGAAATTAGTTCGGAGGTAAAATTGTCACAGATATACCAGTGTGGGGTTTTTGAGGGTCAAAAATATAGTTTGGGGTAAAATTATCACAAGTGTACCAGTTTAGGATTTTTTGTGGTCAAAAAAATAATTTGGGGTAAATTTATCACAAGTGTACAAATTTGAGGTTTTTTGTGGTATTAACCCAATGTATAATCAATGTCAATCAGATCAATTAATCCTAAATGGTCTTTAAAAATGAAAATCAATCAAAACATCCAAACCCTAATGAAGCTTTGGAAGCTTATTCATTTCATGATTTACATTTTTTTAGGGTTTTAGGATTTTTTAGGGGTTATAATCCCTGAATTTGGGATTTTCTAAAAATGCCATTTGGGTACTTCCGAAAATTCAAATCTCACCTTTTATGGTTGGCCATGGTGTTTTTGGATCATTCTGTGAATTTTTTAAATTTTTGAAAATTTTTTATTTTTTTCAGAAATTTCATCAACCAAGAATTGATTTTTTATGATTTTCTAAAAAATTTTTATGAATGTTCCAATTTTTCAATTTTTATTGATTTTCTAAATTTTTTACATTTTTCTTGTATTTTCTAAATTTTCTGAATTTTTATGAATTTTCTAAAATTTTTTGAATTTTTATGTATTTTATTTTATTTTTTTATTTTTCTGTGAATTTTCTATTTTTATGAATTTTTCGAATTTCTGAAAAATTTTAGATTTTTTAGATCTTTCACCTTTTTTTAAATTTTTTTATTTTTATGAATTTTTTTCGATTTTTTTTATTATTTTTTAAATTTCCAGCCTAGAAACAAAATGAACCGGCCCGGTTCAACCCGGTTCGGCCTTATTGAACCGGGCGTCACTGGCGTTAGCACCGGTTGTCTTCTTCGGCGGGCACAGCACCAAAACGGTGTCGAGGCCGCCATTTTGAATCATTCTCGAGGCCGCCATTTTGAATCCTAGTTCTACGTTCTCGAGGCCGCCATTTTGAATCATGTGGTGGGCATGAATCCTAGTTCTACGTTCTCGAGGCCGCCATTTTGAATCATTCTCCGACGACCTTCCAGTGAGAGTTTCGTCATTCTGATTTGATCCATTGTAAAGTTCGTGTATTCTATTTTTAGTCCGATCCATTTAGCACATCGTCGGACCTCTGCTGGCCGGCGTAAAACCAATCCAAAAAACCTGATTTGCTAACTATCCTAAACCATCTATTCAAACCCACAGATCATCATACAAATCGCCATAGTCGTCTACGTCAACTCAATCGATATAAAATCATCAAACAAGATGAGAAAATGCTAACTTGGATGGCATATGGCCATGGGGATGCTCTGGTGGGATCCTCTTAATTTTGGCAAGATAGTTTACGAAATGGCCAATTCGGTTTATGCGTTTTTAATGCCCAAAAAACGCAATCAAACAACACAAAATATGTTTAGAAATGTATTCTAAGCATTCAGAAACTCAAAATCTAAGAGAAGATTATATAATTAGCAAGATTGAACTAAATCATACTTTTTGGAATTCTGGAAAATCGTGATTATGAGAGGATTTTACCATCTTCGAATGTAATCAAATCGGAGTTCCTAGACTAGGTGGTGCTCGTGGAGTGGTTCTTCAACACTCAGACTTTCAACTGGTGGTCTTGGCTTCGCCGAAAGGGTGCTAAGCAAGCTGGTTGAGCTCGATTTTCAGGCGTTCACGACCAACTCCTATTCTGGTTCGCGGGTGAGGAAACTCACCGTCGAGACCGATTTGTCAGTGCTTTTTGATCGAAAAAGCACCGATCGCTCGGTCTCAAAGAGTCTCTACTCACCTCACGTTCAATCTCTCTCTTTGACACGTATTCTCTCTCTCCTCTCTCCTCGGCAAATCATCGAACACCTCTCCTTCCTCATGATCCGTTTTTTCCAGCTTTTTGTTGATCAATTTCCCGCCTAAAATTTGTTGTTGACCGACCTTGAATCGATTAGGGTGGTTCTCTGGTGTCAGCTAGATATTTTCTAGCTAGGCAACTCGATTTGCACGTGTTAAATCGATCGGGGAAGGTTCATGAAGTTGCGGGTTTGAATTGTTTTTTGGGTTTAAAGTGACTCGGGTGAGTCGTGTCACGCCCCGAACCCCACCGGGCTCGCGACACCCCTTCGATGGCCGTATTGAAAATGCGACATCCCAGGATTTGTCGCCGACCCATCTCCCATAACAAATCATAAGGCACATGCGGAAGCATTAATTAAAACACCCGTACAAAAACAATACATGACCAGGGGTAGTAGAACACTTGAACAATTGAACCACATACTTCATTCAACGGCACGGACTTACAAATCCAACCTTACATACAAAGGTCACGAGGATTAAAACAACCATCATCAAAAGGGGCAAGTGGTCGGGTAGGTTAGCCTAGCTATACAAAAAGGGTCCACCAACTCCATGGGCTCTTCTTCGGGATCTTGCTCCATCGGCTCTTTCTCGGGATCCTAGAACGCTGTGACGGACCATTCATGGTCGGAGTCGGGGGTCTGAAATGGTTATATAATAACCATGAGAACGAGTCTCAATAAGCAACACCCTAAGCCCTACCTAGGCCAATGCGTACCCAGACAAGTCATACCCAAACACATAATAGAATGACCACACAACTTAGGCCATCGGGCCCAAATCAAACATATGTTAACCCTGCAGGTTAGGCACATAATAATATCACGTCACATACGCGGCATCCTCGGTCACACGTACGTCACACGCATGCTCAAAACCTTTAATGTCAGTTCAAAATGTGGATCACCGAGTCATACAAATTCACACACTGACCCATGCATTCATATGCATGCAAATGCCACTACCTTGCCATGCATGCGATTTAACTCATATGGCATTCCGGCATAAGATTCCATTCGTGTCCCGATTATAAAATAGAACCTGCTTAGGCACGTCCCATACCATACCCAGCAGATTCCATTACATAATTAGGCACTATGCATCACACGTAATAATTCGCGCGTGTTCCGATTATAGAATACAATCCACTTAGATACGTCCCATACCATACCCAGCAGATTCCATCGTATAATCAGGCACTATGCATCACACGTAATCATTTATCCATTAATTCGACCCGAAGGCCCCGACCCGAAGGTCCGATCCGAAGATCCGGTCCGAAGACCACGACCCGAAGGCCCGACCCGAAGGTCCGATCCGAAGATCAATCACAACACTCCGTGGCCAGCGTAAAGACGCTCTCAAGCCCAGTGTCTCTAGCCCGCGTAAACGCATCAGGCGCAACACCGATCTCCTCACGAACCAAAGCCTGCTTTAGGATGGTCGTCTTCCGGACGCACCGGGCATCGTCCTGCTCCAAAGTGCATGAGGACGGCACGACCCGAAGGCCACGACCCGAAGGCCTTAAGTGATCACACGGCACACTGCCAATTTTTATCTGAACCCCGCGTAAACGCGTCGGGGCATAATTAGGTGATCACATGTCCATGGCATACCCGCATTCTCGCACAATTTCCACAAGCCTCATACTCGGCATGCATAATGCGCGGCCATGCAATTCGCACACGAATGTTGGTGCAATGTGTTATGACATAATGTCCCGCACAATTCAATGTCAACATATCATGATCAATGATCCACGTCATATGCTAAATCGACCTCATCAATTAATTCAGGGCATCACATGTGAAATTAGCACTCATGACGTATTCGGGCATCATTATGTACATTGGCAAACCACAATTCACATTCCACAATTGTCGGCCATAAGGACACACGGCATGGTAGACTCGATTACACCACAGTCGGCAACCCGACACATAACTCAATCCTTCCGGCAATCCCGGCACTCAAGCCCATTCAAACCTCAATCTACCATGCAATTAGCCGATAAATTCAACGTGGACAGCAACTTAATTCAGTCATTCCGAGCTCTAATTTCTCTTCTAAACATGCTTCGTCACTTACTAACCATTTCCCGACACCTATCATTAACACCCAAATTTATACGAACCCTAATCCATACTAACCGACTAACCGACACCCTAAGCCCATCTAGAAACGCACAATTGTCCTAATCGGGGTTTAGAGGTTTCCACCCACATATTATTCGTGCAAGCCCCAATGAAATTCATAATGGACAGCCACTAATCAGTCCAAGAGAGAAAAACCAAGAATATACAAAATCGGGTCCAAACTGGGCAGTTACACAGTGATAGAAATTCATTTGAAATAAATAGCAAATCAATTCAAAAAATTATGAAATTTGGATATGTTATATAAAACATCTTGATAAACATTTTCTGTGAAGAACTCGAAATCCAATTCCAACCATAAGCACCTCGTTTTGACACTCAAAGCCGGACAGAACCCGGTTCGCTCAAACAGCCCCTCAGACCATCAAAAATACAACTCATTCAGTATCCAAATCATTTTGGAAAGCCCTGAAATTTTTATATGTCATAGAAAAACGTGTCTTTAACAATTTTTGTGAAGGAAGTTTGTTGAAATAAGGTCTGGAAAATTTTATAAAAATTCGGAAAGACAGAAAGGTCGGGTGAACAGTAAATCGGACAGTTTTGTGACGGTCTGAAGACTGACCTCCGAATGGCCCTAAACAAACTCCAAAAATTCTGAATTTAAAGTATGTTATACTTAAAGATGTTGGGAACAAATTTCATGAAGAACACTTCTTCAGATTCGGCCCACAATGATCACTAAAAAAAATAACAAAGTACAGAGGTACAGTAACAACCAGAAATCCGAGAATCATAAATCTTGCACCATTAAGCAAATCAAGCTTATCCAACCACAAACCAACCATGCACAGCCCCTAATCCATCCCTAGACATGCCATTAGTAACCCACTAGCCTAACCAAGGATTAGGATGTCACTTACTCTTAGCCTAAGCAAGAAAACCGAGCAAGAGGGCAAACGAGAGCCTTGGAACGGCAACGGCTACTCCGGCGAAGCAACGGCGAGGGTGGACAGCGGATGGCAGCTCAAGTGGTCGGCTGATCCGGCATTTTCCCTATTGCATGCAGCCGAAAGGGAGAGGAAACGAAGAGGGATGGCGGCTCACGGCGGCAGCACCGGCGAGTGGTGGCTCCGGCGGGCGGCGAGTGGCGGCGTGAGGCCAAGAGGGAGAGCTCGCGGGAGAGGAGAGGGAGAGAGGAGAGGTGGCCGGCTGATTGTTTGAAAGAGAGAATGAAGAGGAAGAGAGAGAGGGCGTGAGAGAGAGAGAGGGAAAAGAGAGAGATGATGTGAAAAGGGTGATGATGGAGAATATGGGGAAGACCAAGGGGTGGAGTGTAGACTTGGGTGAGATGATGACATGCATGGGGAAGGGTTAGAGTGACAAGTGTCACACCTAGGGCTAGGTCTAAAAACCCTAAATTCGGAATACTAAAGGGGCTCAAGGGCAAACTCGTCATTTTCCTCCGATACCGGGTCGAATCGCCATTTTCCGACCGTATAAGTCCTATACATAAGTGGCCAACATAATTCGACGTCGTCCTTATGAAAACCATCCCGTAACCCACGAAAATCGGTCTCGAAGTCCGGACTAAATTTCACGATCAAAATTACCAAATTTCTAATTTTCAAATCTCTCACTAACGGGCGGCTGTTTAGGAGTTACGCGTATCGACCTCGAGTTGTCCGAATCGCGACGATCTCGATTGTCGAGAGAACGAGAGGAATTATCGCTAGTTCCGGAGACACGATCGTTTGGTTTAAGTTCGGGACTGGTTGGCTGTCACGCCCCGACCTCCTCGGCACGCGACAACCCGCGCTCACGATGGTCGATATAGTACGACGTCCCAGGACATGCCGTCGTCGACCCAAATCCCAAACAATTCATAATACACATGCGGAAGCAAAATATGAGAGAAACACCCAGACAATATATATGAGAACATGGGAAGCAACACGGAGAACACTGAGGTAACGTACACATCCATAATCCCAAAATTTGCCTGAAACATCCTTACATTAATTCAAAATAAAAACGACATCAACTGAGACGAGCACAATAAAGAGTACTGCTGGTGGGTCAAGAGGCTAGTAACATGGGGGACCAATCGGCTAAACAAAAAGGGTCCAAAATCCGAAAAGGTGTCTACCCTTGCAAACCGACTAAGTCTAGCCTAGGGTTCCCAATCTGGATCTGAACCATCGGACTCGGACGGGCTGTCTGGTAACTCTGAATCCTCGCTAGGGGCCTCCTCCTCGGATTCCTCGGTGTCCATTGGTTCGGCCTCGTCAACCTCCATAGGCTCCACTACCGGGTCCTCGACTGCTGGATCCTCCATCGGGAACTCATGATCTATACCACCCAACTCCTCATCCTCGGCAGGCTCGTACCAGGCGAAAGGACCTATAGTCTCATCCACACTCGTCTCGGAATCCACGACCTCACCGCTCGGGCATTGTGGATCAAGCTGGCCTTCTATGGTGAATGGAACGTCCATCGTGCGGAGGGGTCCGAACTCGTCTCCCCAACGGTCTCGAAAACACCAGGCTACATACTCATGGACTTCGGGATGTGTCGTACCTACATCTACGGTAATCATGGTGTAATGCCTTATGTAAACTTCATTGTTCGCCACCGGGAACTCAACCACCGTATGCTCATATTCTATAGGGATCCCGAAGCGAATTGGAATGGGCGGTCGGTTCATGGGCGCTGGTCTGAAAGGTTGGGTTATGAAAACCGTGAGACACTTCTCAGTGAGTGAAAACTCCTAAACCTAAATTAGGCTAACATGCATCTCCTGACGGGAACAACAATAGCACGCATATATAACAATGACTTAGGCCCGGAAGCCCAAATTGGCATATCAATGACCCTGCAGGTTAAATAATCTCATAACATTACAAATCACAGGCGGCATCCTCGACCAGGCGTACGTCACACGTATGCTCAAAACCTTTTTGTGACAATTCCAAATATGGCACACCGAGTCACACAATCCCGCACAACTTCTCATGCATTCAAATGCATGCAAATGCCACTAACTCGTCATGCCCACAATCCAAACTCCTATGGCATCTCGGCACAACTACCATTCGTGTTCAGATTATAGAATGGAATCTACTTAGACACGTCCCATACCATGCCCAGCGAATTCCATCACATAATCCAACACTATGCATCACACGTTATCCGTTTATTTCAATTATCTCGACCCGAAGGCCCGACCCGAAGGTCCGATCCGAAGATCCGGTCCGAAGACCAATCACAACACTCCGTGGCCAGCGTAAAGACGCCCCAGGCCCAGTGTCTCTAGCCCGCGTCCTTACGCATCAGGCGCAACACCGATCTCCTTTACAAACCAGAGCCCGCGTAAACGCATCAGGATGGTTGTCTTCCGGGCGTACCGGGCATCGTCCTGCTCCAAAGTGCATGAGGACGGCACACCCCGCGTATTCCGCATCAGGGCGAAGGTGATCACACATTCACACATCTCGTTTTATCTTAACCCCGCGTAAACGCATCAGGGCATAGTTAGGTGATCACATGTCCATGGCATACACGCATTCTCGCACAATTTTCCACAAGCCTCATACTCGGCATGCATAATGCGTAGCCATGCAATTCCGCACACGAATGTTGGTGCAATGTTCCATGACAGAATGTCCACGCAATTCAATGCCAACATGTCATGATCAATGATCCACGTCATATGCTCAGTCTGCCCAATCAATTAATTCGGGGCACCACATGTGAATACGGCACCTATGACGTACATTGATAATTCACCAATCACATTCCACACATGTCGATCACACGAACATGCGACATATTAGGCCCAAATGATCATAATTGCCAAACCAACATACGAGTCAATCATCCCGGCAATTCCGGCAATTCAAATCAATCCGATTCTCAAACTATCGTGGAATTGACCCTCGAAATTCAATATGGACAGCAGCTAGTTTTCTGTATTTCCACTTCTAATTCTCCTCCAAATTCTATTTTGTCAATCCATTACTAGATCCCGACACCCACCAATAACATGCAATCCCATACAAGTCCTAACTAGTACTAATCAACTAACCGACACACCCTAGGCCCGTTTTCAAGCGCACAATTGTCCTAATCGAGGTTTAGAGGTTTCCACCCACCTCGATCCAACGCTCGGGTGACGGGGAACGGCGGCCGATCACCGGTAAACGGTGGAACCGGCGGCACACTTCCCAAGGAGGCGGCGGCGAGCGGTGGCCGGCTGTCCACAGCAGCCTTGGGCGGCGGTGAGAGGCCGGCGGGACTGCTGGCTCACGGCGGCGGTGGCTGGACGGGCGGCCGAACAGCACGGAAGCTGCTGTTCGCGGCGGCGCACGGCGTACGGCGGTCTCGGCGGCGAGCGGCGGCGGCGAACTGTTCCGGCGAAGGGAAACACAGAACGGTGAATGGCGGGGGAGAGGACGGCTCGGCTGAGTGGTGGTGACGGCGAGCAGCAGACGGTCCGGCGGCGGCGTGCGGCGGCGACCGGCGGTCTGCTCCGGCGAAGGACAGAACAGGGACGGGCGGACGGACGGAAATGGGGAGGAACGGCGAGGGCTGGCTGGCGGCGAGCGGCTCCGGCGAACGGCGGTGAACAGCAACCGCACGGCGGTGCACCGTGCACGGCGTGAACGGCACGGCTGTCCCGGCGAGAGGATGGACGGAACAGTGAGGGGTGGAGGAAAAACAGAAAGGGACGGGCGACGGAGGCGACGGCGTGCAGCGGCGGCCGGCGGTGGCTCAGCCGTGCATGCAGCTGCGACGGAGAGGGAAGAGAGGAGCGGCGGCGACGGTGGCGTGGCTGCTCCGGCAGCTACTCCACTGCATGACACCGGGAGAGGGAGAGAGAGGAAGAGACGGCGGCGGAACAGGGGGCAGCAGCCACGGCGGCCACGGCGGACGGCGACCGGCGGTGCCCCTCGGCGAGCAGCGGACGGACGGTCGACTCCCCTTGACTGAACGGCGTCCAACCCACCTGCATGCAGCCGGAGAAGGGAGAGAGAGACGGAGGCGGAGGAGAGGGTGGCAAGGGGGCGACGGCGGTGCTGGCTGGTGGCGGTTCCGGCGGCTGAGGCGGTGGCGTGAGGCTGAGCGGGAGAGGGAGACACGGACGGGAGAGGGAGAGAGAGTGCCGAGTGAGAGAGAGAGAGTGCCGAGAGAGAGTGAAGTGAGAGTGAGAGAGTGAAGTGAAAGGGTGATGATGGTGATCATGGGGAATGCCAAGAGGTGGAGTGTGGGTTTGAAGGAGATGATGGCATGCAAGGGGAAGAGTGAATGTGACAAGTGTCACACCCCATAGGAAAGCCAAATTTCGGAATTCAAAAGGGCATAGGGGCAAAACCGACAATAAGTTCCGGTACCGGGTCGAATCGCTAATTTTTCGCCCGTATAAGTCCTATACACGTATGGCCAGCTTAATCTGACGTCGTCCTCGTAAAAACTATCCCGAGATTCACGAAAATCGTTCTCGATATCCGGACTAATTTCCACGATCAAATTCATCAATTTCCCATTTTCTAATTCTCTCACTAACGGGTGGCCGGTTAGGATTTACGCGTATCGACCTTGGTTTGTCCGAGTCACGACGAGCTCGATTGTCAAGGGACGGGAGGAATTATCGCTAGTTCCGAGAACGCGATCGTCCGGCTCGAGTTCCGAAGACCGGTCCATACTGGCCCAAAATATTTCCTCGTCATTCTTTTAAATCGGCTTAATTCGCGATCGGTCCTTGGTCCACGTATCTAATCCTAGTTGGCCATTCCCATTTGGTCAGTATCCCGAGAGTGATCGGCTCCGGGCGAGACTTACGAAAAAGGAAATATCGAATAAAACTCGTTTTATTCATTCCAGGGATCGAGTCGAATTTCGGGATGTTACATTGGCCACGTGTATTCTCGGTCTTGCAGAATCACCTGCTATCCGACCATACATCGTTGGCCTCGGCCAAACCGAGTCCGTTACCTTCCGAAGATCGGTCTATCCTAGCCCAAAACTTCCTCGTCTTTTCTCGAAATCAGGCTTAATTCGCGATCGGGTCCTTGGTCCACGTACCTATTCCTAGTTAGCCATTCCCACTTGGTCAGTATCCCAAGAGTGATCAGCTCCGGGCGAGACTTACGAAAATGAAATATTGAATAAGACTCGTTCTATTCATTCTGGAGATTGAGTCGAATTTCGGGATGTTACAATTCTTCCCCCCTTATAAAAATTTCGTCCTCGAAATTTGTAACCCATACTAATCTACTCGAACAGTTGGGGGTGTTGACGTCGCATAGCCTCTTCACTTTCCCAAGTGGCACCTTTCATTCCGTGGTGCTCCTAAACCACCTTGATCATCGGGATCGTCTTATTTATTAGCACGCGGTCCTTTCTGTTCTCTATTCTGACCGGCTTTTCCACGTACGACACTTTGTCGTCCACGTCTACTTTCTCGTTTCTTAAAATGTGAGTCGGGTTTGGATCATATTTTTCTTAACATCGACACATGGAAGACATTGTGAACTTGCGACAAATTTGGCGGCAAGGTGAGACGATATGCCAACGTTCCAATCCTTTCCAAAATCTCAAACGGGCCTATATATTTTGGACTTAGCTTTCCTTTCTTGCCAAACCGAGACAGTCCTCTCATCGGTGAGACCTTAAGGAATACATGGTCACCGACCTGAAACTCCAATGTCTGAATAGTCCTCTCAAATTGGCCATCTGTCTGAGGATGATAAGCCGTACTGAATTGCAACTTAGTTCCCATGGCCGATCGTAGACTTTTCCAAAAATTCACGGTAAATTGGGGATCACGGTCCGAAGTGATTGACACTGGTACCCCATGAAGACGGACTATCTGTCGCACATAAAGATCTGCGTACCTTCCCAACTCAAAATCCTTTCGCACTGCTAGGAAGTGTGTTGACTTAGTCAGTCTGTCCACTATCACCCAAATAGAGTCATGTCCCCTCTGGCTTCTTGGCAATCCCGTTACAAAATCCATTGTAATGTGCTCCCATTTTCACTCTGGGATTTCCAACGGCTGCAACGTTCCTCTAGGCTTACAATGTTGCGCCTTCACTTGCTGGCACATCAAACACTTGGCCACATGCTTGGGCACATCCACCTTCATCCCGTTCCATCAATAATGCTATCGAAGGTTCTAGTACATTTTCGTGCTGCCCGGATGAATGCTATAATTGCTCCTATGAGCTTCCGACAGAATCTCTTCCTTAAGCTTCAAACTATCGGGCACGCACAAAAGTCCTCGAAACTTAAGAATTCCGTCCTTGGACACTTGGAAGTCCGGTTTCCTCTTACTATTATCCATCTTCTGAATCTCAGGGTCCGTAGACTGTAACATCTTAATCTTGGCTTACACTTCTGGTTTAATCCTCAACGTTGCCATCAGACTGGAGAGGTGTCCTACCTCAAACTTAAATTTCGAGTCTCGTGCTCCTTCCAACAAAATCCATTCTTTGACTATTAATTGCGCGATGCTCGATTTCCTGCTCAAGACATCCGCTACCCGGTTGGCCTTTTCGGGGTGACGCAATATGTCACAATCGTAGTCCTTTAGCAATTCCATCTAGTGCCTTTGCCTCATACTCAGTTCCTTCTGCGAAAATAGATACTTAAGGCTCTGGTGATCCGAGTAAATCTGAAACTTTTCCTCCCACAAGTTGCGCCTTCAAATCTTAAGGACAAATATAATTGCGGCCAATTCCAAGTCATGCGTCGGATATTTCAGCTCATGCGGTCTCAATTGTCGCGATGCGTATGCCACTACCCTTCCATGTTGCATTAGCACGCATCGTAGTCCCTTTAGCGACGCGTCACCGTAGATTTCATATCCTCCCAAATCTGACGGGACCGTCACACTGGCGTGGTCGTCACACTCTGTTTTAATTCCTGAAAACTCTCTTCGCACTTTTCCGTCCATTCAAACTTCATTTCCTTCTTTAGCAAACGCGTCCACGGTGTAGCTAATGCTAAAAACCTTTTCACGAAACGTCTGTAATAACCTGCCAGACCCAAGAAACTTCGAACCCTGATTACTGTTGTCGTTCTTGGCCAATTCATGACGGCCTCAATCTTTGTCGGGTCCACTGCAATTCCTTCCTTGAATATCACATGTCCTAAAAATGCCACTCGATGAAGTCAAAATTCTCACTTACTAAACTTAGCGTAAAGTGCATATTCCCTTAAAGTCCATAGAACTCTTTCCAAGTGTAACTCATGCTCAGTGGAACTCTTTGAATACACCAGGATATCGTCTATGAATACGATCACAAACTGATTCGGAAATTCCTTAAATATCCAATTCATTAAATCCATAAGGCTGCAGGGGCGTTCGTCAGTCCAAACGGCATCACTGTAAACTCGTAGTGCCCATACCTCGTCCTAAATGCCGACTTCGGCACGTCCTCCCTTTTTATCCTTAATTGATGGTAACCAATCCTCAAGTCGATCTTAGAAAACATAGATGCCCCCTTGTAACTAGTCAAGCAGGTCATCTATCCTTGGAGACAGGTACTTATTCCTAATGGTAGCTTGATTCAGTTGTCTGTAGTCAATGCACAACCTTAACGATCCATCCTTCTTCCTCACGAATAAAATTGGCGCTCCCCATGGAGACACACTCGGACGAATGACACCTTTATCCAATAACTCGTACATTGGACCTTCAATTCTTTCAATTCTGACAGTGACATCCAGAATGGTACTTTCGAGATCGGTTCCGTCCCTGGGCTAATTCAATCACAAACTCCACTTCTTTTTTAGGTGGCAATCCCGACAATTCCCGAGGAAAAGCATCTGGAAGATTACACACCTCGGCTATGTCCTTTAGCCTTGGTTCCTCAACCAACTAGTTAGTCACAAAATAATTATCTTTCTATACCTCAAAAACAAAGCTCAGTCCATCCGATTTCAGTCCAACGGTTTCCCAAAAACAATCACATCGGTTCTTTACAAAATCTGAAATTTCTAAGCAACACTCATCCTTCCAATCCGTCCAAGAGTATCATCAGTAATCCATGAATCCTTAAACAGATTGCGCCTAATCACCATAAAAATGGATTATAAGTCTTACATGACCGCTCAAGCGATAACTTCAAAATCATCTCCTTTTGTACCCAATATCATCTCATAACGCATCTAGACTTTCAAGGCACATCCTCAGCTTCCTTCTCAGCCACAACATACACTTTTCCTTACGTCTTTACCCGATTCTAATTATTCTGCAGAGCAGCTCTCTCTTAATGTCCTACCTGCGGTCGCTACAATTACATCAGTGGTCTAACCTGTTGATTTGGCAATTTCTCACTTGATGACCTTGTCATCCACATCCACAACATGCTCCACTTCTACCTTGGCAGTGGCCATTCTTATGCCTCTTTCCACAAGATCGACATGCAAAGCTGGAACAGTGGTTCGGCTTTCCAAAGTTCTTACTTACTGGAGGGACAAGTCTCCTATTCTCTGCCATAGACTCTTTCCAAGTTCCTATTGTCCCTAACCGGCGCGTACCGCAATCCAGAAGCGACAGCCCTTTCACTCAGATCCATTTCAACCATTGAGCCCTCTCATACAGCTCATTGTAATCCCTTAAGACTCAAGAGTACTAACTACTGAGGAGTTCCGATTTCAATCCATCCCGAAACCTTCTTGTCCTATCCATATGGTCCTTATCCATCCTTGGTGCACACTTAGACAACCTTACAAACTTGACCTCATACTGATTGACTGATATCCGATTTTGGCAAGGCCGAAGAAACTTTGTCTTTTTCCGTTTTCGCGCACACTCCGAAAAGTATTTTCCCATTAAAAGTCTCGACCCAAGCACCCTAATATCTCAAAGCCTTCTTCTAACTCTTATATCCAAAGTGATGTAGCCTCGGGGTCACTTTCCTCATCAAACTTCAGAGGTTTCAATTTCAAAAATTGCTCCACCAGTTATTGCATCTGTCTGACTGCATTAACTTACCCTTAACCTTGGTTCTCATCATTCCCATTAAAATTTCAACTTCTACGAATGCCCTCAAAATTCCATCCACTCTGGGATCCTCTGCAACTCTAACTTGCGGACCTTCACGACCTCGACCTCGACCTCAACCTCAACCTCTTCCTCAGCTACTCATGCTCACAGAGTTCACACCACTCACCTACCTGCTATAATTCCTCTCTGGAATTAAAGACCTAGGCCAACTATGACAGTCTAAAGCCCTAGGCAGTGAATCACACAACAATTCACTCAGCAGGCAGCCAATCACAACGTCACTCAATCACAACCAATAGGATTCGTGCACTTACCTCAAGTCCTGACGCACCTGCACCTTACACGTTATTGCATAACATCACTTAGCAATCACAATCAAACAGTCTGGGATACGCATGGCACACAAGTCTCTCTAACTAACTACCCCAAAGTCATCGCTCCTTATCACTCCAGGCTTCGACCAACTTGGATCAAGCTAACCATGCTCTGATACCAAATCAAGCGGGGATGTCACGCCCCGGACCCTACCGGGCTCGCGACACCCCTTCGATGGCCGTATTGAAAATGCGACATCCCAGGATTTGTCGCCGACCCATCTCCCATAACAAATCATAAGGCACATGCGGAAGCATTAATTAAAACACCCGTACAAAAACAATACATGACCAGGGGTAGTAGAACACTTGAACAATTGAACCACATACTTCATTCAACGGCACGGACTTACAAATCCAACCTTACATACAAAGGTCACGAGGATTAAAACAACCATCATCAAAAGGGGCAAGTGGTCGGGTAGGTTAGCCTAGCTATACAAAAAGGGTCCACCAACTCCATGGGCTCTTCTTCGGGATCTTGCTCCATCGGCTCTTCCTCGGGATCCTAGAACACTGTGACGGACCATTCATGGTCGGAGTCGGGGGTCTGAAATGGTTATATAATAACCATGAGAACGAGTCTCAATAAGCAACACCCTAAGCCCTACCTAGGCCAATGCGTACCCAGACAAGTCATACCCAAACACATAATAGAATGACCACACAACTTAGGCCATCGGGCCCAAATCAAACATATGTTAACCCTGCAGGTTAGGCACATAATAATATCACGTCACATACGCGGCATCCTCGGTCACACGTACGTCACACGCATGCTCAAAACCTTTAATGTCAGTTCAAAATGTGGATCACCGAGTCATACAAATTCACACACTGACCCATGCATTCATATGCATGCAAATGCCACTACCTTGCCATGCATGCGATTTAACTCATATGGCATTCCGGCATAAGATTCCATTCGTGTCCCGATTATAAAATAGAACCTGCTTAGGCACGTCCCATACCATACCCAGCAGATTCCATTACATAATTAGGCACTATGCATCACACGTAATAATTCGCGCGTGTTCCGATTATAGAATACAATCCACTTAGATACGTCCCATACCATACCCAGCAGATTCCATCGTATAATCAGGCACTATGCATCACACGTAATCATTTATCCATTAATTCGACCCGAAGGCCCCGACCCGAAGGTCCGATCCGAAGATCCGGTCCGAAGACCACGACCCGAAGGCCCGACCCGAAGGTCCGATCCGAAGATCAATCACAACACTCCGTGGCCAGCGTAAAGACGCTCTCAAGCCCAGTGTCTCTAGCCCGCGTAAACGCATCAGGCGCAACACCGATCTCCTCACGAACCAAAGCCTGCTTTAGGATGGTCGTCTTCCGGACGCACCGGGCATCGTCCTGCTCCAAAGTGCATGAGGACGGCACGACCCGAAGGCCACGACCCGAAGGCCTTAAGTGATCACACGGCACACTGCCAATTTTTATCTGAACCCCGCGTAAACGCGTCGGGGCATAATTAGGTGATCACATGTCCATGGCATACCCGCATTCTCGCATAATTTCCACAAGCCTCATACTCGGCATGCATAATGCGCGGCCATGCAATTCGCACACGAATGTTGGTGCAATGTGTTATGACATAATGTCCCGCACAATTCAATGTCAACATATCATGATCAATGATCCACGTCATATGCTAAATCGACCTCATCAATTAATTCAGGGCATCACATGTGAAATTAGCACTCATGACGTATTCGGGCATCATTATGTACATTGGCAAACCACAATTCACATTCCACAATTGTCGGCCATAAGGACACACGGCATGGTAGACTCGATTACACCACAGTCGGCAACCCGACACATAACTCAATCCTTCCGGCAATCCCGGCACTCAAGCCCATTCAAACCTCAATCTACCATGCAATTAGCCGATAAATTCAACGTGGACAGCAACTTAATTCAGTCATTCCGAGCTCTAATTTCTCTTCTAAACATGCTTCGTCACTTACTAACCATTTCCCGACACCTATCATTAACACCCAAATTTATACGAACCCTAATCCATACTAACCGACTAACCGACACCCTAAGCCCATCTAGAAACGCACAATTGTCCTAATCGGGGTTTAGAGGTTTCCACCCACATATTATTCGTGCAAGGCCCAATGAAATTCACAATGGACAGCCACTAATCAGTCCAAGAGAGAAAAACCAAGAATATACAAAATCGGGTCCAAACTGGGCAGTTACACAGTGATAGAAATTCATTTGAAATAAATAGCAAATCAATTCAAAAAATTATGAAATTTGGATATGTTATATAAAACATCTTGATAAACATTTTCTGTGAAGAACTCGAAATCCAATTCCAACCATAAGCACCTCGTTTTGACACTCAAAACCGGACAGAACCCGGTTCGCTCAAACAGCCCCTCAGACCATCAAAAATACAACTCATTCAGTATCCAAATCATTTTGGAAAGCCCTGAAAGTTTTATATGTCATAGAAAAACGTGTCTTTAACAATTTTTGTGAAGGAAGTTTGTTGAAATAAGGTCTGGAAAATTTTATAAAAATTCGGAAAGACAGAAAGGTCGGGTGAACAGTAAATCGGACAGTTTTGTGACGGTCTGAAGACTGACCTCCGAATGGCCCTAAAAAAACTCCAAAAATTCTGAATTTAAAGTATGTTATACTTAAAGATGTTGGGAACAAATTTCATGAGGAACACTTCTTCAGATTCGGCCCACAATGATCACTAAAAAAAATAACAAAGTACAGAGGTACAGTAACAACCAGAAATCCGAGAATCATAAATCTTGCACCATTAAGCAAATCAAGCTTATCCAACCACAAACCAACCATGCACAGCCCCTAATCCATCCCTAGACATGCCATTAGTAACCCACTAGCCTAACCAAGGATTAGGATGTCACTTACTCTTAGCCTAAGCAAGAAAACCGAGCAAGAGGGCAAACGAGAGCCTTGGAACGGCAACGGCTACTCCGGCGAAGCAACGGCGAGGGTGGACAGCGGATGGCAGCTCAAGTGGTCGGCTGATCCGGCATTTTCCCTATTGCATGCAGCCGAAAGGGAGAGGAAACGAAGAGGGATGGCGGCTCACGGCGGCGGCACCGGCGAGTGGTGGCTCCGGCGGGCGGCGAGTGGCGGCGTGAGGCCAAGAGGGAGAGCTCGCGGGAGAGGAGAGGGAGAGAGGAGAGGTGGCCGGCTGATTGTTTGAAAGAGAGAATGAAGAGGAAGAGAGAGAGGGCGTGAGAGAGAGAGAGGGAAAAGAGAGAGATGATGTGAAAAGGGTGATGATGGAGAATATGGGGAAGACCAAGGGGTGGAGTGTAGACTTGGGTGAGATGATGACATGCATGGGGAAGGGTTAGAGTGACAAGTGTCACACCTAGGGCTAGGTCTAAAAACCCTAAATTCGGAATACTAAAGGGGCTCAAGGGCAAACTCGTCATTTTCCTCCGATACCGGGTCGAATCGCCATTTTCCGACCGTATAAGTCCTATACATAAGTGGCCAACATAATTCGACGTCGTCCTTATGAAAACCATCCCGTAACCCACGAAAATCGGTCTCGAAGTCCGGACTAAATTTCACGATCAAAATTACCAAATTTCTAATTTTCAAATCTCTCACTAACGGGCGGCTGTTTAGGAGTTACGCGTATCGACCTCGAGTTGTCCGAATCGCGACGATCTCGATTGTCGAGAGAACGAGAGGAATTATCGCTAGTTCCGGAGACACGATCGTTTGGTTTAAGTTCGGGACTGGTTGGCCACGTGTATTCTCGGTCTTGCAGAATCACCTGCTATCCGACCATACATCGTTGGCCTCGGCCAAACCGAGTCCGTTACCTTCCGAAGATCGGTCTATCCTAGCCCAAAACTTCCTCGTTTTTTCTCGAAATCAGGCTTAATTCGCGATCGGGTCCTTGGTCCACATACCTATTCCTAGTTAGCCATTCCCACTTGGTCAGTATCCCAAGAGTGATCAGCTCCGGGCGAGACTTATGAAAATGAAATATTGAATAAGACTCGTTCTATTCATTCTGGAGATTGAGTCGAATTTCGGGATGTTACAAGTCGGGTAAGGAAGACAACCAACCTGGGTTGGGTCGAGTTGGGTTGACTTGGGCGACCCAGGTTGATCTAAATTCGCTAGTTAAGCTCAATTTTGACCTAATTTTCAAAATTAAACCCCAAAATTGAATTCCTCATCACATTCTAAACCCCAAATATGTAATTTTTCCCAATTTTTGTTATAATTGTGTCTCAGATTTTCAAATTTTTATATTCGGGTTAATAGGGTTTTGTTCAATTTGATGTCCTAATGACCTGATTAGGCAAAATTGATGCCAAAATTGAATTACCCACATCTGATTAACCCTAGAAATGATAGTCTCATGGTTTGATAATTTCATATTGGGCACGATTCCCAATTTGTGTTTAAAATTCTTAATTTTCAATTGAATTTTGGGGGTTTTTTATTTTTATGACAAGTTGTGCAATTGGAATGACCATTATGTAATTCAAGGTCCCAGAATCATTTGTTGGAAAGACACTATGACTTAAAAATAACTATAAAAAATTTAATTACAATTTTTGTTCAATTCGGGTTTAATTTTGCCCAATTTTGGGAAAAACATATATCCGATTTAGATTTTTCAAAATTGATGATGTATTCATGAAATTGGATTTAAAATAAGACTAATGACTATTTTTATGGAATTTTCTGATTCTATTTGCTATTTTTCTTGATTTTCTCACTAATTTTGACTAAAAAAAATTAAGGAAAAATGCAGGAAAATGCTAAAAAATTATTTTTTGGTTTAGAAATAGGTTTATAGGCTTGGCCAAGACTCCTAGTCCTAATTTTTAGATTTTTGAAAATATAGAGAAAATGAGTTAAAAATCAGGTATAATTGCCTCTATTTGAGATTGAGCTCGTTAGAGGTTGATATCAAAAATAAGGTGACACCTGAGTTTTCAGTCGACTCAATGAATAAAATAAGATGAAAATTTCACAACAACTGATTAGGGATCTTGCTTTTGAAATTCGTGATATAATCCAAAAGTTCTCTTTTCAGAACATATTTTGAAAGGTTATTAATGATTAAGGGAGAGAAACTTACCTGTTTGTGAGCGTCTCTTTGTTACTTATCCAAGGGCATGAATTGATGGTGATGATGATTAGGATGGTTATTCTGATTTCGTGGTTTGAGGACGAACCCACGAACCATGAACGCCTGAGGCTCATCACCTGAGGATTTGGAAATTTGCCTAGTGGTTCTTTACCAGTAGGACTTGAATTTGCCTAGGGGCTCCTCGCCTGTAGGACTTTGAATTTGCCTAGGGGCTCCTCGCATGTAGGACTTGAATTTACTTAGTGGTTCCTCACTAGTAAAACTTTGAATTTGCTTAGGTGGCTCCTCACTTGTAGGACTTGAATTTGCCTAGTATTCCTCACCAGTAGGACTTTAAATTTGCCTAGGGACTCATCGCCTATAGAACTTGAATTTGCCTAGGGGCTTCTCGCCTGTAGGACTTTGAATTTGCCTAGTGGTTCCTTCCCAGTAGGACTTTGAATTTACCTAGGGGCTCCTCGCCTGTAGGATTTTGAATTTGTCTAGGGGCTCTTCGTCTGTAGGACTTTGAATTTGCCTAGTGGTTCCTCCCTAGTAGGACTTTGAATTTGCCTAGGGGCTCCTCGCCTGTAGGACTTTGAATTTGTCTAGGGGGCTCCTCGCCTATAAGACTTGAATTTGTCTAGGGGCTCCTCGCCTATAGGACTTGAATTTAACTTTGAATTTGCCTAGGGGCTCCTTGCCTGTAGGACTTTAAATTTGTCTAGGGCCTCTTCGCCTGTGGGACTTTGGGAAGACTTCAAATAATGAATGCCTTGATCGTGAGTTATGTGATTTTGAGGTTTTACTAACCTAGGTATAATTAGTTGACTAAAAACTATTTTGAAAAGTAGTTTTGAAATTAATCAAAACTGTTTGAAATGTGGTTTTTTCTTAGCTTACCACAAAATGTTTGAAAACTTTGTTTTAAGTTGACCAAAAACTTTTTAAAAAGTAGTTTTGAAATTTGCATTCTTTGCATTAACGCATTTTAGACAAATGAAATTTTTTTTCAAAGAATTATTTGAACAAAATGCTTGCAATCTTTCAAGAAATGCTTGAAATGATCATTTGGAAGACTTTCATTAGAAAGGATTTGTTTCAATTTATGAACTTGGTCTTTTCTTTATTTGATTGAAAGGGGACTTGTTTGATATCCCTCAATTTTATCTCTCTTAATCAATCCTTAGGAGTTCGGAGATGTTCACAATATATACAATCCAATTGATCTGATAAGGTCTTTCAAAAGGTTGTAACGTTGGCTTGATCAATGGCTATTCAAAGGACAGGTATTCTGAGGCCAAGAAAAAGGATTTCGTCATATCTGACTTCGGGTCTACAAGTTAAGAACCTCGAGGACAAGACAAGATATTGTTGCGTACACTTCTTTGAGTGATGACTTTTTGTCATAAAGTCATGTTTCTACTCTCAACATCCCAATCTGAAGAGTATTTGGGGAGAGGTTGTATTATTGGTATTGGGTAGGCTCAAAATGCTTATTTGTTTGAATTCAGGGTTTTTATGAAATTGGTGATCTTCTTGGCATCACCACCTTTTTCTTTCGTCTACTAGGAATCTTTCTTTTCATGAATATCAGAGTCCTCTAGACATTCACGTGGCTGTGGTGGCCAGCTTCCTGCTGAACAACCACCGGATCGTTTCTTTCTACTTGATTTTTCGTTATTAGTTCATTAGCACGAAATTGAGTCGGTTCTCACTATAGCTTGTGCACTTGATTCTCATAGGTTTGTCGAGCTTTCCGAGACTTCTCCGTGCTGCTCTTGATCTGAATATGGAGACCGGATTGCTCGATTGCGTGTCAAAGCATCATTAAACAAAGTAAGTACACTTGAATGTTATTCTGTAAATTCGTGTACAGAGAAATCTGCATGTTTGAGATGCTGATTTCAGCTCGTTAATGTCGAAAATTTATGAAGTGATAAACTAGAGAGTCGTAAAACACGTCTCAAGCTTCGATTTGATATATTGTATGCCTCAATTAGACTTAGTTTACTAGGTCAAAACTCTTTCGGAAGTTAGGATCGGAATCTGGAATGTGATGTTCAAGTCTGTTCTGATGATTTCCTAATTGACGTTGTGCTGTTCTATGATTTTTCTAATTTTCTACAATAGTTGTTTGAAGAAACTTTCTTCATGAAAGTCGTAGAACACATCTTAGTATGTTTATCATAAAAGTTTCATAAAATTCCAAGCATGTTAGGATTGTATGATCTGCAACGCCATATATGCATAGATTTGGTGACAGATTAGTTTCAGACTGACTTTCATGTGTTCTTCGATTTTTATAAATTCATGTGTTCAAAATATGAAAACTTTTTCTTCACAAAAGTTCACACTGAGATCGAGATCTTTCCAGTGATACTAATTTCATCAAAATCAGAATTCATTTAGAGTTTCAAAATGAATTTTTATGATCTAATCAGTATCTGTGTTCAGATATGATTTTCATTCCTTTGGAATACAAAAGATGTTTCTCCGAATTTGATAAAGTTAAAGTCCTCCTTTGCGAAAACTCACAACTAAAAAGTTGTTCCTTGGGGTCTCAATATATTGACTGGAAATTTGAGGGCCTAATAGCAATTTTTACAGGGTCAATTTGCTAAAAATTTCATATAATGTCATCTTGGGTTAAAATTCAATTTGCAGTTGAGTCCTTTGTGAAAGCCGAATTTTATAAAAATTTGGAGAACTTTTTAGCAAAAACTCAAAACATGAAAGTTGTCACACACAGAGAATCCTAACTGCATAAAATTTTCACACAATTTTGATAAGGTTTGTTATTTTTCCCATTAGTCTATCACCAAGAGTGAAATTGTCTGTTTCGTGAAAATCGGTGGAGATTTAGAAAAAATAGTCTTTCTTAAATTTTGATCCTCATGACATAAGCTTTCTAATGACACCTGAATCACTTCATTTGGACACATTTGAACAGAAGTGATCCGAATTAGATGATAATTGAATAAGTGGTCTTCTTATGAAGCCCATTTCTCATTGCTTTATTGGTTGAGAAATAAGGCTCATGGGCTTGAATGCATGTTTTACTCATTGCTATGCTTGTGTTTGTTAGATGGATGTTAGGCCCGGTGCATGTTTGGCAGGTAGCCCATTATGGTCATTTAGAACCCGACTTAAGGAGTTAATTGATATGAGTTGCTATTTTGTGAACGCAAATAGTAGCCCATTATTGTTAACCATTAATCAAATAATGTTAGATGATTAAGTGGGTGGTGAATCGAAATGCATGAAAAATAAAGACTGATCCTGAGACCCGTGCTTGATTAGTGAATTGTTTGCATCATTGCTTTTCTTTGGTTATTCCTTTGTATATTGTTTGTCGTGAATGTATATTGTGAATGTAAACACCGACACCCGAGAGGCGGCCCATGGAGGGGATAATCCAAAATTATAAAAGACCAAGATGATAGACCGATGTCCAATCCAATCTCAATTTGTATTCACTTGACGGTGGCGATAGACTGATGTCCGATCCGGTTTCAATTTGTATTCAATTCATTCATCCCCGATCATGTCTCGGGTTTTCAATTTGTGTTGTAATAAACACCTGATGAGTTGCGGGTTTTACTTTCTCGCACTTAGAATTAGCTCGTCCTTTTAATACTTTGAGTGTTTACTTTACGCAATGCCTTTCAATATAATTGATTGTTTCTTTCTTTTCTAGATTAAGATAGGATTAGTTTAGAATCTTAAATGAAAATACAAAAAATAATATGCATGGTCACTTAGTGGACTAAAACTTTGACATGAAAATGGTAAAGAACAAATGCATGATAACTTAGATAACAACTATGTTAAGTTTAGCGGTACCGAAAGGGTGTTAATAGAAATATTAACGTAAGCTAGTCCTCGAACCTTTGATCCCTGGTTTTCGTAGAAACCAATACGAAATTCCTACGTATTGGTTAGGTATTCTAGCCGACCTCTGACCTAGGCTAGTGGCGACTCCTAAAAAAGATAAAATTAATCTGCTGTCACGCGAGGTATGAATTAGGAAAGATTCATATTCATGAATAATGGATTGTACGGATGGCCATCTTTTATAATGTACCGTATGTATTATTTCATGAACACTTACCTCTAAACCCGCCTTATTGAGTTCGGCCCTTGAGAGGTAGGTCGCGACACCAGTAGGACTTTAATTTTGCTTAGGGGCTCCTCGCCTGTTGGACTTTGGATTTGTCTAGTGGTTCGTTACTAGTAGGACTTTAATTTTGCCTAGGGGCTCCTCGTACGTAGGACTTTGGATTTGCCTAGTGATTCCTCACTAATAGGACTTTAATTTTGGAGACTTGCTAAGTGATTTTTCACCCATAGGATTTTGGAAATTGCCTAGAGGCTTGTCGCATTTAGGACTTGAGGAAGGCTTCAAATAATGAACACCTTAACAGTGAGTTTTGTGATTTTGAGGTTTCACTAACCTTTCCATAGTTTTTTAGTTGACCAAAAACTATTTTGAAAAGGAGTTTTGAAATTAATCAAAACTTTTTGAAATGTGGTCTTTTCCTTAGCTTACCACAAACTGTTTGAAAACTTGATTTTAAGTTGATCGAAAACTATTTTGAAAAGGAGTTTTGAAATTAATCAAAACTGCTTGAAATGTGGTTTTTTCTTTAGCTTACCACAAACTGTTTGAAAACTTGATTTTAAGTTGACAAAAAACTTTGGATACCTGATTTTGAAATATGCATTCTTTGTATTAAATGCATTTCAGGCAATCAAATTTCCTTTTCAAGGAGTTATTTGAACAAAATGCTTGCAATCTTTCAAGAAATACTTGAAATGATCATTTGGAAGACCTTTATTAGAAAGGATTTGTTTCGATCTATGTACATGGTCTTTTCTTCATTCGATTGAAAGGGGACTTGTCTGATATCCCTCAATTTTTCTCTCTGAACCAATCCTTAGGTGTTCGGAGATGTTCGCAATATATACAATCCAATAGATCCGATAAGATCTTTCGGAGGACCGTAATGTTGACTTGGTCAATGGCTATTCAAAGGATAGGCATTCTGAGGCCAAGAAAAAGGATTTCATCATATCTGACTTTGGGTCTACAAGTTAAGAACCTCGAGGATAAGACAGGATATTATTGCATACACTTCTTTGAGTGATGGCTTCTTGTCATAAAGTCATGTTTCTTCTCTCAACATCCCAATCTGAACAGTCTTTGGAGAGAGGTTATATTATTAGTATTGGGTAGGCTTAAAAGGCTCATTTGTTCGAATTCACGGTTTTTCATAAAGAGGTCTTTCTTTTTGCTCACCAGAGGTCTTTCTTTTTGCTCACTAGAGGTCTTTCTTTTATGAACATCAGAGTCCTCTAATCATTAATTTCTTTTTTTTTTGCTCATTCTCACTAGTTGTGATCTATAATCTCTCATGATCTTGACTTTGTTTTGTCACGACTTTTGTTGTTTTGAGCTTTCTTTTGCACTCTTTTTTCTTTTTCATTTTTCTCGGGCATTTGGCCTTGCTTTTACCAGACACACTACTTTTTCATGCCCCAAACTCTTTTGTCTTTGATCTTTTTAATTCTAAGAACTCTATGTTCTGCCTTTTTGTTTCTTATCTCTTTAAAGTGGATCATATGCTCATGCTACAGTGTGAAGAGATGATCACCAATTTGGGGTTCTAAAATGAATATTCAGGCTCATTTGGGATTTGTCAAAGATAATGTGTTTGGGTATAAAAAATAAAGTGTTCTTCTTCCTCTTGGGATGCCTTGAGCTTCCATATGACTTCATATGAAGTTATCACAGAAAGATCGATGCAAGAATATGCAATAAAATCTTTCTCGATCCTATTCTCCATAGCTATCAATCCATAAACTTCCTGATGTGCCCCAATATGGAGTGGTTTTTAACAGGGTTGTTTTGGGAAAACTTCTCCACTGTTTTGGCTCAAATTTGGGTTTGCAAAGGATAAGCATGTGTTTGGGATAGTGAAATGATTGCCTTTCATCATTTCAATCCATGTAATAATTGTGAATACCCCCTAGTTTCTTCGGATGAATTTTTCTTACTCACTTCTCTATTTCGACTTTAAGTGTATAAGGGTTGTGTTTGGATATAGATTACCTTTCATCATTTGAAGGTCCTTACATTCAATTTGATCCAAACTTTTTCTATGAAATTTTTCAAAACCTTTTGTCAAATTATCCCTTTTAAGGAATTTTGATGCTTAGTGCATTTTCAAAGAAAGCATGTTTCAAAATTTTTGATCAAAACATTTAGTGTCATTCCGTTTGGGGAAGAAAAAGTTTGATTTTTCTCTTAGTAAGGCAACCTCTTTAGCACATGCCCTCACGATTTACAGATACCTATCTGATCAATTTACCAAGATTCCTCTTGTTTGCATGTTTTTGCTTTGGTTCCATTGTGGATTCTTCTTTTGTTGCTCTATTTTCTTTGTTTCCTGGGGATGATGAAAAGAAAAGTATATTAAAGGACATCAATGGAAAATAGATTTGGAAGTGATACTTCCCTCTATTATTTGATAACTCCATTGGGAATTCTGAGATCATCAACTGGTTCGGCTTCTTTTTGCTTTCTTCTGCAAAACAAATAAACATGTTCATGAAATGCATGGTGTGCATGATATGCATGATGTGCACATGTTCTAAAGTGGCCCGAATCTTTTCTTGAACGTTCATCTTCATTTCATGCGTAGGAAATCTTAACATCATCTGCATTTACAGAGCTACTGCCTTTCATGGGTAGATGATTGTCTTTCATCTAAACAACTAGCTCACTACTATGTTGTCAACCATTTTGCTCTTTAGTAATTTTTCATCATTGGTGCATATTGTAAGTTATGTCATGACATGGATAAGTTGGATGAAATGTATTGCAGCTGTCTTTTTTAATGCTCAATAATGGTTTCTAAATGGATTGCAGGCATGTGTTCAAAATGGATGAACTTGGTCTAGAGATATTAGGGATTGCTTTTCCTGCTGTCTTGGGTTTAGCTACTACTGTCTCTTTTTTAAATTGATATTGCCTTCACTAGTCATTTAGGTATGATGATCAAGTCTATGCTTTTTCACATGAGGTCTAGGTAGGTTGCCATTGTGAGTTGTCGGACAGCAAAATAAACTCTATAACATGTCATGATTTTATATGATTATATTCATAGTTGTCATTTAAGGCCCAAACATGAAAAGTTCAACCTCGTAGGAGCTCCAGGTTTCTAGTTTTCAAGAACCTAATTCTCGATCTACGTTCCTATGTCTATTCAAGTATGATTTGACTGATCAATTAAGTTGTTAACTTGATTTTGCAGCCAAAATATTTTGATAACATCTTTGACCACCAAAGTTCAATAGCATGCAAATGGCATTTGGTACGATAAGGATTTTAGGGTTTTGTGCGACTGAATTCCTCTTGAGTCTTTGTTGCCTTCTTAATGTAGAACATTTGGTGAATAGATGGCTAGTTTTGCAAATATATTTGTTCAGCTACCTACTTTTATGTGGATGGTTTCAACGTAACAATGAATGAGAACTTGGCTCATCCTATGATGGCAAATTCACATACACAAGTTTCCAACCCGCGCCTTACAATGACTCATTATACTTGCATCTAGACTTCAAGAGGTGTGATAATTGGATGAACACTATATGTTATGCCCCGATCCCTACGAGCGCGCGATCATCCCTTCATGGTTGTAATGTATGTGACATCCCATGACTTGTTGCCGACCCAATCGAAACACTAATGAGTAACTCATGCGGAAGCAATCTCGAACTCTCCGTATAACATATAAACAATGGGATAGTAAAGAGACAAAGAATACACATTAACAAGACACTTTTATCAACATAACATCGATTACAACACATACATTTGGAAGCCTTCTACGAGGCCACTATCTACGAACCATGCACAACAACAAGGATTGGGTAGTTAGGAAGCTTAACTCCTCTACAAAAAGGTGCACTCAAAAGATGGGATAACTCGGCCTATCTTTAATCCTCGTAGTATCCTGGCAGCGTCTCTAGATCAATCACGGTCGCGAGTCTGAAATAGTTTGGTTATACAACCATGAGAACACTTCTCAATAAACAACTACCTAAGCCTCGCTTAGGCCAAAGCGTACCTTCGAAATATTCTAAACATGCGACTCAAACAATCGACATGCCGTAAACAATCACATGCATCCTTACCTTGCCTTGGCAAATACACAAGCCCTACACGTTAGAACATCGCCATAACATGGCCAATTGCCCATCAAGCATGCACAAAGCAATACATGGTATGATCAAGCATAACATGGTTAATAATCCAGACGTGCTCATCAATTAACTTAGGCAAAGTATTCCCTAATGCAGATCGTACTCATTAAGTCTAGATTATTAACGATCCCTCGGGCCACCGAACTTCCGCCGGTCTTCTGGCGTAACCAGGCATCGTCCCGCTATTTCGGCGACGGCAACGTTTGCCCGTCTAGACGGCATTCCACAAAGGAGCATCGATCCGACCTCTACCACGATCAGCGACGTCTAGAACCCCCACCTAGACAGCATCTGAATTCCCGTCGGGTATCGTCTCGAACCCCCACCTAGACGGAACGTGTCGTGACCATACACACACGTCAGCAATCATTACCAATTTTTATCTTTGTAAATTAGCCCAATTTCAACTAAATCCATCAAAATGCCATGATAACACTGAATAATTCTCGAGGGAGAGAGAGAGAGAGAGAGAGAGAGAGAGAGAGAGAGAAACCGATAATATACAAAATCGGGTCCAAACTGGGTAGTTGCACAATGACAGAAATCCATTTGAAATAAATAGTAAATCAACTCTAAAAATTATGAAATTTGAATATGTTGTATAAAACATCTTGATAAACATTTTTCATGAAGGCTACAAAATCCAGTTCTAATTGTAAGCACCTCGTTTTGACACTCAAATCCGGACAGAATCCGGTTCGCTCGGACAGCCCCTCAGACCATCAAAATACAACTCATTTAGTACCCAAATCACTTTGGAAAGCTCTGAAATTTTTATATGTCATAGACACAAGTGTTTTTAACAATTTTTGTGAAGAAAGTTTGTTGAAATAAGGTCTGAAAAATTTTATAAAAATTCGGAAAGACAAGAAGGTTGGGTGAACAGTAAATCCAACAAACTGAATTCAGTCAAAAAATGGACTTACGAATGGCACTAAATGATCTCTAAAAATTCCAGATTTAATATATGTCAAACTTCAAGATATTATGAACAACTTTTATGAAGAGCACTTCCTCAAATTTAGCCCACACAAGTCATAGTAAAAATAGCAAAATCCAGCAATGCAGCAGCAACCTTACCGGAAATCAACCAACAAGCACCACCAAGCAATCCAAGCACAACTAGCCACTAAACCAATTATCCATAGCCCTTAAACCATCCCTAACATGTCCATTAGTCACCCCTTAGCCTAGTCAAGGGTTAGGAAGCCACCTACTTAGAAAAACCCAAGAAAACCGAGCAAGAAATGAAAGAAATGGTGGTGTGGTGAGCAGCGGCGGTCTCCGGCGGTGAGCAGCGGTCTTCGGCGGTGAGCGACGGTTTTTGGTTATCTGGATGGCGGCTGCTGGTTGGAACAAGGTTGAACAAGGGACTAGTCTGGCGGGATGAAATGGAGAAGTCGAAGAAGAAGCAGAACCAGAAACAGAAGTGAAGAAGAAAGAAGTAGAAGACGCGAAGCCAAGAAGGAAAAGAAGGAAAAGAAGAAAAAGAAGAAAAATAAGAAAAAGAGAGAGAGAGAGAGGAGTTGGTGGGGGAGTCAGCAGCAACGTGGGGTTGGTCAAGAAGTCAGCAGGGTTAGCAAGCAGAGGCAGAAGTCAGCAGCAGTAGCAATTAGCAGAAATAGCAAGGTCAGTAAAACAAAAGTAGAAGTAACATGGGGTGTCAGCAGCAACGTGGGGTGAACAGCGGGAAAAGAGGAAGAAGTCAACAGTAGCATGGGTGGACGTGGGGGTGCAGCGGAAAAGAAGGAAAGGAAGTCAGCAAGCAACATAAGCAGCGATGTGGGGTTGTTCGGCGGGGAAAGAGGAGGAGGAGAGAGAGAGAGGAGAGAGAGACTTTCAATATTATCTCCACACAAATAATTTGTCAACAAAATATTTTGCCCAATTTTCCTTTTTCCAAAATTTTCGATCAACTTGATAATTGACCACGTTTAATGAGATGACGTTCGATAAATTAGTCGCGAAAATCTTAAACCTTTGATATCCAATTCAAATTATAATTAATGGTAAAATTCAATCGAACGTAAATTTAGTGCATCTCGAACAAACGGGCGGCTTTTAAGAATTACGCGTATCAATTCGTGGCCGATTCGATATTGAGCCACATCTAAGTTTACTCGAGTCATGGTGACCTCGGTTATCATATAATTGTGAGGGTTAATCACTAGTTCCAAATGACGCGATCGTTCGGATTAGGTTTAGGATCGTTCAAAGTTCATACAATGGCCAAGCAGAATCACTCGCGATCCAATTGCATGACATTTGCGAATCGTTCCATAACCATCCTTGGATCAACCTTTAATGGCCCAAAATATTTCCTCACCAATCCTTATGGTCGAAGTGTCAATCCATGGCCAAGTTCTTAGGTCCATGTACTTGATTCCTAGCTATCCATTCCCTAATCGTTAGTCTACTCGAGAGTGATCAATTCCGAGTGAGATTTCACCGAAAGCGCATCGAAGAAATATTCAGTTCATAAATCCCGAAAATGGGTCGAAATTTAGAATGTCACAACTCTTCCCTTCTTCCAAAAATTTCGTCCTCAAAATTTATAACCAACTACACTACTCAAACAATTGGGGGTACTGACACCTCATAATTTCTTCACTTTCCCACGTAGCTCCTTCTGTTCCGTGATGCTCCCAGATTACTTTGACTAGCAGAATAGTCTTGTTCCGCAAAGCGTGTTCCTTTCTGTCTTCTATCCGTACCGATCTTTCCACGTACGATGCTTTGTTGTCCACATCTATTACTTTATAATTCATCACGTGGGTTGGATCCGGTTCGTACTTCCTCAGCATTGACACATGGAAAACATTGTGAACTTGAGACAAATTCAGCGGCAATGCAAGATGATAGGCCAGATTTCCGATTCTTTCCAATATTTCAAACGGACCTACGTACCTCGAGTTCAACTTCCCTTTCTTACCAAACTGAGATAACCCTCTCATCGGTGAAACCTTGAGAAATACATGATCCCCTACTTGAAATTCCAAGTAGTCTCCGATCCGCATAACTCTTCTGGCAACTTTGAGCAGTCTTAAGTTTGTCCCAAATAACCTTAACTGCTTCGACTGACTGTTAGACCAATTTCGGACTCGTTATACTCCGTTCCCTAACTTCGTCCCAACAAACTAGAGCTCTGTATGCTCTGCCATACAACTCCTCAAAAGGTGTCATTCTGATACTCTGCTGATAATTGTTATTGTTATAGGCAAACTCCATAAAATGCAACTGTTCTTCCCATTTTCCTTGAAAGTCCAAAACACATACGCGTAGCATATATTCCAAGGTTTGAATTGTCCTTTCGGACTGCCCATCCGTTTGTGGATGATAAGCTATACTAAACTATAACTTTGTTCCCATTGTTGTCTGCAGACTTTTCTAAAAGGTAGCAGTAAACTTAGAATCTGTATTTGACGTAATTGTAACTGGCACTCATGAAGACGAACTATTTGTCGCATATATAGCTCGGCATACTTATCCATTGTGAAATCCTTTCGCATTGCCAGAAAATGTGCCGACTTAGTCAATTTGTCGACGATAACCCAAATGGAATCATGACCTCTCTAGCTCCTCGATAATCCCATAACAAAGTCCATCGTGATATGCTCTTATTTCCATTCGGGAATTTTCAAGGGTTGCAACTGTCCACCAGGCTTACAATGTTGTGCCTTCACTTATTGGCACGTCAAACACTTGGCCACATATTTGGCTACAACCACTTTCATTCCGTTCCACCAGTAGTGCTGACACAAATTTTGATACATCTTTGTGCTGCCCGGATGAATGCTGTAGTTGCTATGGTGAACTTCTGCCAAGATTTCCTCTTTAAGCTCTGCGTCATTGGGCACACATAAACGTCCACGAAACTTCAAGATTCCATCCTCGGATACTTGAAAGTCAGCCTTTCTCCTAGTTTCATCCATTTGCAAAATCTTTTGAATCTCAAGATTCATAGATTGTAATGCCTTAATTCTGGCCTAAATCTCTGGTTCAATCCTCAAGGTAGCTAACAGACTTGAGATGTGACTTACCTCAAACTTGAATTCTGAATCTTGCACCCCTTCGAGTAATGTCCATTCTTTAACTATCATATGTGCGATGTTTGACTTTCGATTAAGTGCATCTGCTACTTTGTTGACCTTTTCGGAGTGGTACAAAATATCGCAATCATAGTCCTTAAGAAACTCCATCCCGTAATGTTGTCTCAGGTTCAATTCCTTATGAGAAAACAAGTATTTTAGGCTCTGATAATCCGTGCAGATTTGAAACCTTTCTCTACAAAAATAATGCCTCCAAATCTTAAGTGCAAAGAAGATAGCCGCAAGTTCCAAATTGTACATTGGGTAATTCAACTCGTGAGGCCTCAATTGTCGCGATGCGTATGCAACCACTCTTCCATGTTGCATTAGCGCATCTTAATCCTTTTAGCGACGCATCACTGTAGATTTTATATACTCCGGGACCTGACGATATTATCAACATGGGCGCGATCATCAACTTATGCTTAAGCTCCTGAAAACTTTTCTCGCACTTATCGACCCATTCAAATCTTGTTTCCTTCTTTATTAAGAGAGTCAGAGAAGTAGCTATCATGGAGAACCTTTCTATGAATCGTCTGTAGTAGCTTGCCAAACCTAAGAAACTCCGGACCTTTGTCACTGTCGTCGGTCTTGGCCAATTCATAATTGCCTCAATCTTTGTTGGATTCACTAAAATTCCATCCGTAGAGATGACATGTCAACGGAATGCTACTCGAGTGAGCCATAACTCACACTTACTAAACTTAACATAGAGTGCGTGTTCTCTTAAGGTCTATAGAAACATCCACAGATGTTGCTCATGCTCCTTAGGGCTTTTCAATTATACCCAAAATGTCGTCAATGAAAACAATAACGAATTGATCTAGAAATTCCTTGAAAACCCGATTCGATAAATCCGTAAAGGCGATTGGGGCATTAGTTAGTCCAAATGGCATCACTGTAACTCGTAATGTCCATATCTCATCCAACATGCCGTTTTTGGTATATCCTTCTTCTTAATCTTTAGTTGATGGTAGCTCATTCTTAAGTCTATTTTGGAGAATACCGAAGCCCCTTACAGTTGATCGAACAAGTCATCTATTCTTGGTAATGGATACTTATTCTTGACAGTTACTTGTTCAACTATTGATAGTCAATGCACAAGCACAATAACCTATTTTTCTTCCTTATGAAAACACTGATGCTCCCCACTGCGACACACACAGATGAATAAACCCCTTATCTAGAAGTTCTTGCATTTGAACCTTCAATTCTTTCAACTCTGACAATGCCATTTTGTAGGGCGCTCTAAATATAAGCTCTATTCCAGGAGCCAACTCAATTACAAACTTCACTTCTCTTTTAGGTGGTAATCCCAGTAATTCTTGAGGAAAGACATTCGGAAAATTACATACCTCGGCTATGTCCTTTAGCCTTGTTTCCTCAACCAACTAGTCAATCATGGTTAACGAATAACCTTGGCAACCCTCATCCAATAAGTTAGCCACAAGATAACTATCTTTTCACACCTCAAAGACAGAGCCCAAACCATCAAATTTCATCCAATGGTCTCCAAAAACAAATCACTCCGGTTCTTTACAAAATCCAAAATTTCCAAGCGATAACTCATTCATCAAAATCTTATCAAAAGATATCATCAGTAATTCCGAAATCCATAAACTGATTGCGTCTATTCACCATGAGCAATTATATGTCTTACATGACCATTCAATCTATAACTTCAAAAATCACTTATAATATACCAAATATCATCACACATCGCATTTGGACCTCTAAGAAAAATACTTTGCTTCCTTCCTAGCCACAACGCACACCCTTCCTTGTGCCTACGGTTAGTCCTTGCTATTTTGCATGGTAGCTCCCACTTGATGTCCTACCCGCGATTGCTATTGTCGCATTGGTAGCCTAGCTTGTCAGTTCGGGCAGTTTCTCACTTGGTGACTATGTTGGTCACATTTAAAACACGCTCCAGGTCCACCTAGCAAGGGCTATTCGCGTGCCTCCTTCCATAAGACCGACGTGCGGTGTAGGAGTAGTAGTTCGGCTTTCCAAAGTTCTTTCTCACTATAGGGAAAAATCGCTTATTCCCGGTCATAGGCTTATTTCTAAAGTTCATATTGTCCTTAGCCGACGTTTACCATGATCCGGAAGTAGCAACCCTTTTTGTCATGTCTCGCTCAACCATTTGAGCCCTCTCGTAAAGCTCATTATAATCACTCAAATTCAAAAGTATTAGCTAACTGTGGAGTTTCGACTTCAGTCCATCTCGAAACCTCCGTGCCCTATCTACAGGGTCTTCCACCATCCTTGGTACGAACTTAGACAGTCTAGCAAATTTTGCTTGGTACTAATCCACTGACATTTGATTTTGGCAAAGCTGTAGAAACTCTGCCATCTTCTGTTCTCAGGCTGTCTTAGAGAAGTACTTCCCATTAAAGGTGTTGACACCTAAATTTTACCGACAATCATTTAGTCGTAATTTGCATAGAAAAATTAGGGATTAATCGTTAACCCCTAAACAAAAATATTTAAATTGCATAGCATATAGTTTTAGTTTAATTGCATTTGCATCAAATTGGCGATGGCAAGCGAACTTAAATTTTATCGGACGAGACTCGGCTCGCTCGGAATGCTAGGGCCGAGAATAGCACGTCACGTGGGCTTGGTTGTTTTAATTTGGGCTTAGCCCAAGTTAATTCAGCCCATTTAAATGCTAATTAAGCCCTAAGCCCAAGCCTAAGCCCATTAGGTTAATTGAGCCCATTTAATTTGACCTAGATTAGTCTATATATACATGTTATTAGGTCACATTAAGGGAGGCCACAATTTCATAAATCAGAAATTTGGAGAGTGAGAGGGAGAGAGAAAGAGGCCGGCGCATCCCATCCCTCGGGCCGTCGCGCGCCGTTTCCCCTTGCCGCGCCGGACCGCCTCAGCCTCGCCGGACCGCCGTGCCCCGTGCGCCGACGTCACGCCCACCAGAGCTCCTCCGCGCCATGCACAGCCGCTGTTTGCTGGTCCACTTCACCACCGAAACATTGAAGAAGGCTTTGGTCGCTGCTGTTCCTGCGTGCCCTTCCGCCACTGCCCTGCATGCACGTTCTTCACCGACGATTCTCCATGCAGCAGGCCTTGAATTGAAGAATTTCAGTCCACGTTGAAGCTCTCCCCCCGACGACTTTGTTGCTTGGCTGACCATTGACTTCGCCGTTGCTGCTTCCTCAACGTGAAACCCGGACGTTCTGCTTCAGTTTGTCGTCTCCACCGTCCATGCAGAACAGCAGGTCCAGCGAGGAAGACCAGACTGGACTTCCTCTTGCACCGAACAGCCCACCCAGCTGAAGACTCGTCCGAGTTGAAGACGCCTTGAAGTCAACCAAACAGCCCTCACACGAAGACCTGTTGTTGCTGCTGCTTCCCCCGACGGTCTCCTGCAACGCCTTCAGCAACGTTGAAAGCCGAAGTCCACTGCTTCATGTCCAAATTCTCTCCTGCACACGACGTCCCTACGCCTTCGAAGCCTTGAAGAGAAGCAATCAGTCCACGTTAACTCTCCTGCCCAGTCAACCGAACCAGCCAACCACGAAGCCCCGGTGACGTCCTCTACCGCAAGCCGTCACACCACCGCGTCGTTGCCTCGCCGAGTTGCTGTACCGCCGGAGTCCCACCGGAACAGCCGCCAAGTTGCTGTTCCACGAAGCCGTTCCGACGCCCTGAGGCTCGCCGGCCGTGTCCCGCCGTCGCCGTCGCCAATCCCGATCCCGATCCGCAAAGACGCGATCCCGAGCCAATTCAAATTTGGTAATTATCTAAATTAGGTAAGGTGATTATCCGATGCAATTTTGAATATGTAATTTCCTAGTTTGAATTGTTTGGAATATTGCATGTATATCCGTTAGATGTCTTAAGATAATGTTCATATCCGCAATATTTGAAATATCCAAATTAGGAACCGTTTCCTAATTTAGCAACGTATCGGGACGTCTATCCGACTTTAACCCTAAAGTCCGATACGCGGCGGCACGGAGGAAATCATTATTCTATTCATAACCACTTGGATACGATAATGATTTCGATTTGCTTTCCAAATTTGAATAATCAATTATCCGTTAATATCTATAACCCTTTAGATATGACCGATAATTTGATTTTTGTGCCTAATCCGAGTTTGAAACGAATTTGGCGGATTGCTTGGTTGATTTGAGTTTGATTGTTATCCTTGTTTTAAATTGTTTTCCTTTTCAAATAAAAAGAAAACCCAAAAATATTTTCTGTTTTGATTTAAATTAGAATTTTGCATGTCTAGGTTGTTTTTGAATATATCCCGAAGGATAAGATAAATATCTAAATTAAATTAGGACTTAACGTGGCAAGTTTCCTAATTTAAATTAGGCATTATTTCAAGTCCTAACGGATTATTCACGTCATTTTATTATTACGAATTTTCATAAAAAATCCCAAAAAAGAAATCATTCTAGGGTAGATTAAGTCATCATAGAATGCATGTTAACTTAGGTATTTTTGAATTTCGAATTTTAAACAGAAAATACCAAAAACAGAAAGTCATAGGTTGCATGTTAAATTAGGCATGTTTTTAATTCCGAATTTCATTTAATTCCGAATTTCATTCATTAGAAAATACCAAAAAATATTCATTCACACGTCATTAGAATTAGGTCACGTCGTCGCATGACATATAGTATGCATTTTAGGTTGCATTATTTCGCATGTCATATTTGCACGTCATTGCATATATTCTAGATTTCATTTAAATAAAGTGAAAATCCAAAAAAAGAAATTGAGTGGATTGCTTTGTTAATTAGAAATCATATTAGGGTTGTCTGTATGATTTTTCGCTAACAACGCAGATGCTTGCTGGATTCGAGGTAAGTAATCCCTCCCAACTTGCAATTTATTTAATGCTTTTCTGGGTGTTAAATTGGTGGTTTGCGCACCCGCATGAACACCTCACATGTTAGTGACATAAGTTAAAATGGATCCAAACTGCCTGCCAAAATATTTTTGAAATGAAAGGTACCGAAAGGGCGTTAGACTAGATCTAGCGTAATCAAGTCCCCGGACTTAGAATCTCTGGTTCGTAGGAATAAAACATATCTCCCTATGTTTTATTTAGGTTTCTAATCAGCCTATCGTAAAATGATTAGTGGCGACTCCAAGCATGAAAACACTTGCATGTTAAAGACTTAAACCCTAAGTTGCAATTTGGTAGGACTTGGGAGGGTCCGCATTAAGTTCAATCTTAATAATCCATTAGCCCGAGCATGAATTTTAGGGTCGCGACAGCTTGGCGACTCCGCTGGGGACTTAAG